>OZ020267.1:49576923-50893389 GCA_963971225.1 Melieria omissa | reverse complement strand
TTTTTGATTGTCGGTGTTGTTGTGCAGCCGCTTTTGCTGGCTTCATTTTTTGTTCGGTTTTATTAATTTGCTGGCATTTCATTTTTTTTAATGTCATGCTGAAAAAGCCGCTTAAATTTATGCCGAAATCGACTAAAAAATTTATAATTATTAACTTAAGGTATTTAATTATAAATTATTGGTAATTCAGAAAAAAAACACAAAAGATGTTGGTAAGGTTTGCTGTGTGAATGTTCATTTGTTTGTTTGTTGGCGGTTGCTTCTTTATGGAAGTGAAATGTTTCAGGCCATTTTTAAAGAGAACTGGCCTTAACCACTGCCTTTGTGTTTTTTAAATCGAAGTTAAGTATTGTTTAAAACGTTTCAACAACAACGAATAACAAAAACATCCAAGATTAAAAATGAAACTGTGTCTTCATTGGGTGCGCAGATGTAGATGATCATTAGATCATAATCCAAGTTTACATCGTAAGCTAATTTTTTGGTGTTTCTTTGAGCTCTAAAAAAATGAGGAAGATGCTACTTTACTGATGTGTTTTACGCATTCAATTGTTTCGTTGTATGAGGGCTGAGAGAAAAAGAAAATCCATGAACTAATTTATAAGTAAATCAGTTTAGAAATGGGTTCAATTATTACAAGATGCTCAATCCATTTACTCAGTGGGTCTTATAAGAGTTGGTTTCATGTGAAGCTTTCATGACAATTTGTAATGGCAGAACTCAATTATGAAGGTAAAATCTATTGATTCAAAGACCAAAGTCACAACTCTGGCATATGGAGTCTGGCTCTCCAAAACTGCAGACTCAATAACTGGTTGCAATGGACACATAAGTTATATAACTCTCTCGTTTTGCTCTCCCACCTCACCCTCTCCCGCCCTAACTGTAAGTCAGTCGTTCATGAACTCTCAATGAATAAAGTTTAAAGTATTTATCTATCGAAAATGTTACTCATACATAAGTATGGGAAAAATTAACAAATGAACTTGGATTGATTCTTTGTATAATACATTATGATTCAACGCAACTTGTTTGAAAACCTGTTGATTCTAATCATTATTTAAGTACATAAAGTCGATATTCTGAAAGAAAACAAGATGAGTGTGAGACAAGTGTTTCACACGCCTGAGCTAGAAATTGAACCAAGGGCCTCTGGTATGAGAAGCCAGCGTTCTACTTGCTGGACTATCGAGGCCGGCCATGTCTATTCAATGCCTATTTAAAGCACTCATGTCTATTAAAAATGTGTATATGTTAAATTTGTTCGAGGTTGCGATGTTCGCATTACAAATAAAGACTAATTTATTCGTGAAAAATTGATCTGGTCACAAGTAAGAATGCGTCGATTAGCCAACACGTAAACAAACCAGTGAGCATCTTTAAGTATGTACACGTCTTCAAGACAAGTTTTGTACATTCTAAACGTCAATGTAAATTAGTGGAATATTCTGGTGTCACATTCACATTGTCGACGTAAAATTGCTACATTTTTTATTCACCAGAAATGTCAATAGTGAATCACGACTAAATAATTAAAAATCACCAAAGGGAACTTTTTCATATACACCGCAAATTAATTAGTGGTTTCAAGCCCGTATTTCACGCTTCCAAAAAGTTGTCAAATGACGAAACAAAAATCCAATTTTTTTATTTATCCACCAGTGTGGCTACTGACAGACATCGCTGGACATGCGCATACCGACACGCAGTGTAACGTGCACCAAGTAATTGCATACAAAGTGCTAAGACACAATGAAATGAGCAGAAACAACGGTAGGAAAACCGCAAGTCGGGCGCAAATAGCAATGAGCCAACTGAGAGCCGGACTGGGCTGGCCAACTGCAACTGTTGGCCAAGACGGCCGATCCAAGTGCGGCTAAGGAAAACCGAAAGCGAAAAAACGGAAGCATTAACACCAACCAACGAAGCAGTAAAAATAGATATGAAAACATTTTCAGAGAAGCAAAATAACTTGCGCTCAGACTCCCCTCAACGACACACCTCCCACATCACTCAACTGTTCCCGGCCGGCCAGTCAGCCAGTCAACCAGCCAGCCAGATAGATATGTATTTGCAATTTCAAAGATACGCGCAGACACTCGGTACGAATGGGCGCTGGCGGCGTGCCTTCATGCCGGTAAAGTATCTATTTATCTGACAGCGCGTTCGCGGTCAAATGATTTGTGGCCAACTATGTTACTACCACACACTATACATTCATGCACATATATAGTTAATTATATATAAACATGCATGCATGCACACACGTATGTAGACACATACATTTAGTACATATGTATGTAACTTGATAGAGAAAGGCCTTAATTAAAATGTTTTCAAAACCATATTTCTCTGATAGATCACAATGAACTAAACCCCACTTTAAATTCAATCGCAAATGATAGATGATAGCGGATTTGTAATTAAACTTGCAGTGGGTTTTATGTCGTTTTTGACACGTCTATTGATAAATATTTGCTATGGTTTTTCAATGAAATAAGTATTAAAGTAACAGTATGTATGCATGTAGCTATGCATCACAACATATAAGGAATGTGCACTACTAAGTGGTTTTATTTTAGAAAAATAATATCGTCGAAAAATATGTCGTATTTACGACAGATTGCAACAAACAATTTTTGTAATAAAGTCAACTATATAAATTTGTTAGAGAGTTGGACCGACTAACTCGATTTGACTGAATACCTAAAAGAATCGGCAGTACTGTATTCATTGCCATTAAGTACAAACTATCGAATCAAGCCAAGCAAAGAAATCATACGAACCAGGAAAATGTGTAAAGATAGCTCGAGAACGAGCAAAAAAATCGTTGAGCAAGAAAAAGTGAGATTCGTCGCTAACATCGAACTGTCTTTAAGAAGCTTAGTTGTTGTTTTAATGGCTAAGATCTTCCCTTGAAGGATGCTGCAGGTGTCTGGAAGACGGTACGACTGTGAAGCGTGCAGATCTCCCAAGCAGAGATAAGCGGCAGTTCAAGGTCATGAAATTGTATGGAAATTGACGTACTTGAAATTTACTTCTTTGCCAACGCTCAAATCAACACTGATCCGAATAAGAGTTTTCAGTTGTACCTATTGCACCTGAATAAAAATATACATACATATGTATGTACTTTCATTTCAATTCATTTATTTCAAGTCTACAGTAAATGAACTTACAGACTAAACTAACAACAATAAAATAACTTAAAAATAGAATAACAATTGGAATTAAACTTAAGAATAGAATAACAATGGGAATAACGTTATTTATAAAAGCAATTCAGACTTGATTTTAATTCTTGTTTGGAAATCGAAAGATCGAGGTTAAGAGAACCACAAATCTTGTTAAATTCGGAAAGCGCTCTCACCAAAGGGACATTCAAAGCGTAATTAGACCTGCAGGGAGATATGACAAATAAGTCGTAGTGACGGAGGACACGAGAAGGAACATTGAAGTTAATTAGATTCAGCAAGTAAAGACAATCAACAGAACCACTAATAACCTCATGGACGAACACCAAAGAGAGGATAGTTCTTCTACTCTCAAGTGATTTAAGGTTTATGAGAGAGCAACGCGATAGATACGGAGGAATGGGATTGGAGAACTTAGGAGATCGAAGGCCAACATTTAAGAAGTATTTTTGAATTCGTATTACTGCAGCATTTGCAGTGAAATTTTGAAAAAAGATCTGTTAACATATTTTTTTAATATTTATTGCATTAAAGTAAATTTTATTAAAGTTGAAAGTCTGCAACCACTTTCATGTCCATTCTCCATGTTCGCATGACTGCAACGAACAATGTTCATTCCGTTTTTGTGGCTGTCTTACCGCCTTTCCGTCGTTGCGAACTTCACTTCGTGCGCCCACTTATGACTTGCGGTAATTATTGCAACGTTTCTGTGTGATAAGAATATTTCATTCTTTAGCGGTTCGCGTGCATGCTTCGCCGCTGTGTGGATGTCTGTGCGAATTTCTGGGAGGCAGCCGGCCATGTTGCACCGCATTCAAATTCTGCAGCGTATCTGCAGCTCTGGTGATCGGTGCCATGCCGCACTTTTTTTTTGGGAAATTCGAGTAATTCCGTACGGCTGCTGCTGCTGTTGTTGTTGTTGAATGATGCAAAGCAAAAAGCATTGCGGTGAGCGCTTACACACACACACACATTGCTTCATTGTGCCACTCCCTTTGGCTGCTCACTGCTGCGGTGACTGCTTTTAGACATCCACGACTGCATATCCAACGAAAGCTGCAACCGTAATCCCTGCTGCTGTTATTTGCAAAAGAGTTGAGTTCGATTTTCTACACGTTGAAAAATTTAAATTTTTTTTTGGTATTAAAAATGATAGGAATTCAAACAATAATTAATGTGGAAAAGGGTCTAAATGGAGAGGAAGACATGAGCCTATTGTATTCATAAAAGAAAGCAAAATGAAAAAAACATTGAAGAACTGAGAGTTTCTTGGACGTGATTTTGACAGAAAAAAATCGAGTTAAAAAAACCGCAAAAAACTCAACAACGTCAATGCAGAAAATTTAACTTGAAATTCGCTCAAAGCGATGGTTTCAATTTGGGTTAATTTTGGAATCGAATGAAAATTAAGAAGTTCCAACGATCCAGCAAGCAGACAATGCATAAATTTTTACACCAAAATGTAGACAATGTAGACAAAACATCTCTCTTTCTCTCTCTCAACCGTGACTTGTCTTCCTTGGTAAATTTGTGTACGTCTTTGCGTTTTTTATGAGCATTTTCGTTATTTATGACTACATTGTTTTTTACCACGTCTCGCATTGTTGCAGTTTCATTTATGGTTTTTTCCTACATTTTCATAACTTACTAAGCTTAATTTGTCATTAGCCTTTGCCTTCTCGCACAATTCGTTTTCCTTAACGTGTTTTTCAGCATTTTTTTACATCGCGTCGCGCCGCGCCGCGCCCTCATTCGATGTGCATTGGTTCCTGCTTCCTGCTTTTATTGCTTTCGGCTGCTGGCTGGCGACTTTTGCCTGAGTCATTCATCTTTTGTCACTGCTCCAGTCGCCAGTCGTGCAACGCTCCGGCTTCACGTACTCGCACCGTCCAAGACGTACTCGCAGCGCACTCTTTTCGGTATCTGCATCGTTTACCTTTGCACTGAGCGAATCGATAAATCGAACCGCGCGCCGCTGAAGCTAAAACTGAAACAGCCAGGCGTCTGCCACTTGAAAGCGTGTGTGTGTGTGTGTGTGTGTGTGTTAATGCTCTCGTACGTGTTCTTGGCTGTTTCTTGTGCAACGGTTCGAGTTACTCGCTGTTCATGTGCCAATGCGCCCAATGCCCGGCAGCGTCACTGGGAAGTCTTTCAGCAGCCAGCATTCTTTGCGGTCTTTAGCACTTTTTTCCGCGTTCCGCTTTCCGTTTTTCATTAGTTTTCACTGTCCCTGTGCAGGGCTTTTATTTTTGGCTCGCTCACATTTGCTTTCGTGCCGCAGTTGAATTTGTGTTTGCATTCAAGTCCACACTTGCGGCACGGTCAATCGCGCGCCCCGGCCCCCCCGTCCATTATGCCCATTCATGTCCGGCCAGACCGGCCCGTTGGCCCATGCGGTTCATTGGACCACACGGCTCTCTCTCACGTCGCGCAACACCGCTGTTCATTGTCTATCGATATTTATTGTCTGCACTGTCATAGAACGGCGCTGCGCCTCAGTGTGAGTATGTGTGTGTGTGTGTGTGTGTGTGTGTTTGTGTTGGGTTGGCGTTGGCCTTATTGGCTCACAGTTTTTGCAATTAGTTACGGGAAGTTAATTACTTTTCTTACTGCATATTCGCCGGTTTGCGCCGCGCACCCACTCCCCAACTTCCTTCAGCTCATAATTTATTTCATTTTGTTCCCGTTCCTTTAGTGTTTCTGTGAGCGTTTTCATTTTAAATTGCTTTGCTGCAGCGCGCGCGCGCGAGTTCGGTTGCCCTTTTGTTCGGCAAATTGTTTCAAAACTTTGCATCAACGGCTCCGCCGTTCTTTCGACTCAATGGAGGAAGTTCGACTTCGACTTTGACTGCCAGTGTGTATGTGTGTGATTTGTGTTATTAATTTTGATGCTATCTTGAAAAATACTCTTAACAATGTTATAAATGCGCTACAAGGCACTCGTTCGCTTTATCTCGGCATTGCCGGCGCATGTTGATTGCTCGGGGTTTATCGTCTTTCCGCCGTACGATTGCCACCTCGCTGTCCACTTCCCCACTGCGGCGATGCGAGCGATTCGAGTGCTTTGTGCTCTTAAGACATCCCGTGTTGTCGTAATTTATGGATTAGGAGATAAAAATTATAGGCCGCAAGAGCAAAATAATGCGGAAGAATATATCACACGTTTCATGATCTCGCGTCCGCCGGCCAGACGGTCAAATGGTTAGACGGTCGGCATGAAATTTTCTTCAAATGTAACTTTAAACCGCTGCCAAACCGGTTTTGGGTCACGATCTCGAAATGAAATTTGTTGGTGTAGAAGCAAAGCAAATAACTACCTCCAAGAAATGTTAAATATCAATTTCCATTGCGGCAGATTGCGATTGTGTAATTGCGATTATAATGTCAGCACGAAATCAGTCGAAATGGAATGATGAAACAGCATTTCAAGAACTCGAGCTCTACGGATACAGATGTCAGAAATGAAATGCGCGAAGTAAGCGCATTTAAACCCGATTTATGATTATTTCGCATAGTAAATGTAAACAACAAAAACAATGGTATCACAATAAGTTTGCGTGAAGCTTATTCAGTTGGTATTTTGTGATTGGCTATGACTCCCTAAGTTCTACTTATGAAACTTCTTAATCAGACTTTCCACGAAAGAAGAGATCTTAAAACTTGCGCTGGTTTCAAAAGTGTGACAGTAAAGACTTATGGATTAATTTCAGTTGGTTTCCTAGTTTTACAATAGATATGACTCTTATGTTCTTGTAGCTTCCTAAAAACTACCTCAAGGTTTATGCTGTCTAAAAATAATACAATACATATAGACTCGATTGCTTTGTGGTGGTCTCAACATTACTGCTTACATTCTATTTGGGTTGCTTACTAATTAGACTCAGTGTTGCCAGATACCTAAAATGACTTTCTCTTAAATGTAAAAAAAAAATCTTGAAATTTCATGCCAAAAGTTAAAAAATCTCCTAAATTGTTTTTATAATTTGCGCCATTTACTTCTCATAAAAAAATAAAAATATATAGGTACATATAATTTTTTTAATGCAGCCTTTTTTACTCATCTTCAGCTCAACAACAAAAACTTAACAAAAACAAAACATATAATAAATAAATTTAACAAAAAGTGCCATTTTTTATGGGATTTCATTGTGACGGCAATAAGTGATAACGAGATAGAACGAGCTTACATTTTGTAAGCTTATAAATTTTTAACACAATAGAGTGCTATGACTATTAAAATAGTTGCCAAAATATGTTTTGTTGCCAGTGTTCCCAATACATCATAGGATCCGAAAAATCCCCTAGCATAAAATAGAAATCTACCAAACCTTCTCCTAAACAATTCTTCCTCCTAAGAATTCTCCTAAAAGGCAAAAAATCTCCTAAATCTAGAAGGAAATCTCCTGATCTGGCAACACTGATCAGACTTTCTATAAAACGTACCTGAAAATGGACGGAACGGAACGAAGCAACTCTTTCAAATATCACACTTTCAGAAGTACGGTTGCTGGTATGAATCGTTCAACCGTCTAAACCTGGGAAACGTCGGATCACCAAAGATCAGCGTTCATAAACAGAAAGCAATAACAGTGTCAGTTGTTTAAATGTTTTCTAATCCAAAAGTCTGTACGAAAATACTTATTTACCCTTTGACAATAAAAATGTGGGAATATACTTGGCGGTTGATGCTTTGACTGTAAATCTGCGTTGCTAGCACAAAAAAAAACAGTCGCGGGACTATCTTCAGCGTCTAATCAAACCAACTGAATATAGCTGTGCTCATCTCGTTTTAATGTCTGATTATAACCGATAAGTAGATATAAAAAAAGGCAATAAAGTTGCTGCGAACAGCTTTATCAGGTTGTTAACATTTGCAAAAAGTCTTAAGACAGACAGCTTGGAGCAATCTAAGACAGACACAGCTTAGTGCTGTGGGTAGATAAACAAGCAAATCACTACTGGTGGAACTCTTCGAAAGAAGAGAGAAGAAAGACCGGAAATTTACGCGGAAACTATATTTACTGAACAGAATTGGTACAGAACTGGTACTTGTTACGAGTTTTCTAAACGAACACAATAAGGTACCTTAACCCTTTCGACCCCGAATTTACCCTGTGTCTCGATATTACTTTTTGATATTTAAATCATGAAACGTTTACCTAAGAAGTGTACACACGATATTTGAAGTCGCCACGCCTCTTTGTTGGAGTTCTAGAGCTAGTTTTCTTTTGGGTAATTTTAGCTATTTAACCCGTTTATACATTTTGTATCAATATTTTTTAAGTACAGAAAAATTATTTAATATTTATGGAAAAATACAAAATTATCACTTTTTGATTTTATTTAACCATTACACAGGCCGACAAGATTTCAGAACCAGAAACGAGACTATACTTTTCCGAAGGTTTTTTGGTGCGCTGAACAAGAATATGGCCTCAGAATTGCTTCATCACGTCAGGTTTTCGAGATATCCAAACCTAAAAGTGCGAAAATTGCGGTTTTTGCCTATATTTGAGGTTATGTAGCATAGCTATTTTAACTTTTTTTGTAAATTAACTGCTGGCATCTTAAATTACAAGCCTTTCCCTTTCAAATGCGCCTTAGTTTGCTCAAAAGTCATTTTTCGTCTTTGAGATATCCAAAATTGAAGTTTGGAATACACATTGTGGCTCCGCCTAGTCGCCGGGCAAATAAGGTGGCAGCGCCTTTGGATATCTCAACGCGCCCAATTCGTAAACTTCAATTAGAACACACGCTTTCCTTTATATCGCCGCAAATTATTGGAAATTATTTTCGGGATAATAGTAAAATGTTTGTAATTTGCTTTGAATTCACTTCTAAAAATATGAATTTGTTGGTGCCTACTTAAATTTAACCCATTAATCAATCGTAGCTTTTGCTCTAAGATGACAAATAGGTGAAGTTGCTCTCAGGCAACTTTGGGTTCGAAAGGCTTAAGGATTATATAAACCCATAAGACTTAAAACGAAACGAATCACATAGCTGAATGTTGTAGCAATGCAATCATGAATCCATCAGAACAATGGATTCACTATAATCTTATGAAAAGAGCTTCTAAGAACTTGCAGTTACGTCAAAATCTGTAATTCCACCAATATGTTGTAGCAATGTGTATTATTAGATCGCTTGAACTAAGCAACCATTAATTTAATTTTGGGTTCCAATTTCAAATTTAATTAAATTACTTGGTGCATTTATACATAAAATATATAATTAAATTGAAAGCAATCACTCTCAGCAATATTTCAAATTTGTATAAACATTCAGCGAAGAATAATAACGTCGAAGAAAACTTTCAACTCGAGCAAGAAAAGATTCATTTGTTGTGAACGGCCCTTTGTTCTGCTAAAATATGTAGGTAGGTATGTATGCGTGTAGTAAGAGGCTTTTATTGCTTGTATGTATGTATGTATGTGAATGGAACGATGGAGAATACTGCCGCCAGCAAAGGATAAACGTGATATTTTTTAATTAAAAATAAAATGAAAAGCAAATGAATAACCACTAACCCATTTTAATAAGCCCCACACAAAGGCGGGCGCTGGCATGAGGCAAATAACCCACGTCATGAAATCAATTTTCCTTCCTTCCTTTCGGTGAGCTCGCCGGCACGCCAGCCTGTTTGCCCCACAGCGCGGCGACGATCTTTTAATTTCTTATGTATCTATTGTAGGCACATAATGACCAGGCAGGAAGGGCACAAGGCAGCTACAACTGGAGGCAGGCAGGCGGGCAGTCAGGCACTGACAACTAATGGATTTTCAAAGTGAAATGTGCTAAAAGTCTCAAAAGCGGCAGCACTGCGCCGACTGGCGGCGCGCCCAAACAGACAATGCGGCAATCAGAAAACGCCCAATGATAGCTGCTCGAATATGAAAAGAAATAAAAAATTCATTGGTAGAGCCGACGGCCGTTTGACGACTATTGATTGAAAACGAAAATGCAACGGGAACGGGGAAAGCAAATTAAATAGAAATACTAAATTGGAACTAAATGATTTTGCACGCTAATAATGTGTTAAGGTAGCACCATCACCACCATCGACAACAACAACAACAAACACCAACTACCCAACTTTTGGGTGCTGCCAAAACAGATCGAATATTGGGCAGCGGAAGGGGAGCAACGAAACGGCGCGGAAATGTGGCGTGGAGGCCGCAGTGAAATTGAAAAGCAAACGTATCTAAGCCATTAGACGCCAACGCGATTACATTGAAAGCAAGTCAGCCACAGCCACAGTCACAGCACTGTTGTCATCAGCGCCAACAACTCAACAACTCGCACATATGGCACACATGTCTGCGGAACACAAAACGCCCCTCTTAACGGCCGCGTGGCAAACAGACATGCAGCCCATCAGCAAATGGCACGAAGCAGACCCGGGAAGAAGACGTTATTTGTGCGAAGAAAAAGTCGACAACACTAATTAGATCGGACAGAGACGCTTAACACGAAACATGCCAGTGAGCTAAGTATGTATGGGTGAATGTGCACAGACATAACTACATGCTTACCTTGTAGTTAGTGCAGCTAAGCATTAGTCAAATAGATGCGTACAGGTTGAACCAAATTTAGTTTCCCCAACTAAAAAACTCACTCAGTGTTAGTGATGGGGAAAAAAAATTCATGAATCGATTAATGAATCATATGATTAATTGAAACAGAACGATTATTAATTGCAATTAATCGAAAGAAATGAATATTAATCGAATAATCGAATGATTTTCTTAATATTTTAACTTAACCTAATTTTCTAATTTCTGTCTAATGTCTAATTTTAAGTATGTAAAAAGGTAAATTTTTACCAATTCCCTTATAAAAACAATAACAATGAATTAATTAATGAAAGTAAGTACATATTAAAGGAAAAAATATATATTTGTATTTTATTTGTTCTTTGCAGAGTTTAGAAATAAAAGTTTTGACAGGTGGGAGATCGTGAACCTGTGCCTCTTTTCAGTGGCAGTTGCACCTGCTTTTGAAAAGTCCGAGTGTCCGTCTCAAATGTTTATTTTGCGCGAAGAAAAACGGTAGTGATACGTTTTCTTTCGATTATTTTAGCATCTAATCGATTAACATTTCGACTAATCGAAACCCATTTTTCGATACAATTAAATCGTGAATTGAAAGAAAAAAATCGATTATTGTGTATGAAATGATTAATCGTCCCATCACTACTCAGTGTGTATTCTAGTAGATCGTGAACGTATAAAACTTATAGTGAACGCGATTTATTAATTAAAAATATCAAATTCGGCACTTTGGTTCGAATAGTATACAAGTGCCCGATTCCCACTATTGAATTGGCTTCATAAGGAACCATCTGGTTGCCTTGAGGATGACCTTCGATATTAGTCCTCTGCAAGAAGAAGAACCGTCATTTTCTCGTTTATTGTAAAGGGCCTTTTCCTTGACCACCTTCCCGATCCGCAAACACCCATGCGTGATTATTGACAGCTGTCTAATTAACAGGGCCGCCAACATAAACAACTCAAATGAGGTCACACTGTAGTTTTTGTACTCTGCAGCTTGTAACTGCTGCTGGTGCAAATTCCTGCTCGCATACTGGTACACACAAAGATATGCACGTACATAAATAGATATATATATGTATTGTATGTTGTTAGTGCTTATGCCCATGGCGAGTAATACAATAGCGATGGCACACAAGTGTAAAAATACTACACACGTTTCGCTGGTAAATGTTGAAAAAATGCGCTTCAGTTTGTGCTCGCAAACGCTCAGGTAGAATTGGTCGACGAAGAGGAAGTGGAAGTGGTTGGTAATCAGATGATCAGATGGCCTAGAACGCTACGAATGGACGTGGCATTTAGTTAATACACAAACAGTAAATATGTTTGTATGAGTGATATGTACTTAATTGAAATAAATGTTTAATTAAAGCAAATGTAAATTTACTGATCAACGTTAGTCAGACGTTGATTACAAATCAACAAGATGGCAATTTTTTTACTTTGACTTTAATAAATTTTCGATCGCCGTAAATAAAGCAGAACTTTGTCTAATCAAAACCCACAAAAACCGATGGGAGTATCGAAACTTTTAAGAATTAAGTTTTGTCTTTGACTGTTCTAATTCGTCTACAGCTGTCTGTAGGGTGTGGCAATATGGACAGTTCGAAAATAAATGAAGACTCATTGTTCAACGCTGTAAGGCGCTTAGAACCTAAGATGCCACCCCAACTACCTGCCTCGCATTTGCACGGCCTATGCCGCAAGTCCGCATGTCCGCATTGAGGCAAAAATACTTAATAGTCGTAAGCGGCATTAGTACGCGCCGCGCTCACCGGTGCGAGTAACACAAACGGCAGCAATGTGACCGCATTTTAGTCACATTACGTGCGCCATAATTGAATTTCATGTAATTTCACTTGCCATTCATTTTTGTCGCAACTGCCGACAAAAACGAACGAGCCGCGCACCAGCACTGGTGGTGGCAACGAAAGCATCAACACTGGTTGTGGCAGTTTGGGGGGCGGTGGCCCGGAGGAAGCCAAACTTGGGAGCAGTAAAGTTCACTGTTCACAAGTTGATAATAATTTTACCGCACTGCAGTGTGGCAGATACTTTCAACGTGCATTACACAATTGCCGTCAGTGGGGCTGAGCATTCTTTGCGACACTGCCGTGATTGATGACAGCTACGCGCGTGAAATGTCATGTTGCCGAAGAAATTTTACGGGCCGCAGTAGGTGATGGCTTTGTCACTTTTACTGCAGTCAAAAGAGATTTTTTTTAATTCTGAATTGTATTACGTTGAGGACCAAATGGGCTGCATACTTTGGAAAGATTATCATTAGTTATAAGTACTAACATTTCCTATCCTTATTATTCATTGAGAATGAAACATTCTCACTTTTGGCACTAATGTCTTCTGTTGTCCGCCAGGCCAATTTTTCATCTGATAACTATATACTTTAAGAAGCACTTGATCAAGAGTTTACTGTTTGAATTAGCGATATCTACCTACCGATTCACGTATGGGGTAGGGTTACCAGACAATATCCTAAAGTAGATCTAAGCTAATTCCCGGCCACAGATTCGAATCTTTGCCATATCTAACACCAAAATATAGAAACAAATTTTTTTCAGAATCGTCAGCAGGAAATAGAAAACCACCAAAAGTAAAATTTTGTATGGAAAAATGGCAACTTTGCACTCGAAATCAGCATAAAACTGAATCTATCCGGGAAGTTTGGTCTTAGTCTTTTAACGGACCAGTTGAACCACAGTAGAGCTGCAAGTAAAGCGGCTTTGCTAACGCCGATTTCATAGTTAATATTATTAAATGTATCTGAAAATTCAGAGAGTATAATAGTTCAAAACAATTGAGTTAGATTTATTCTGCGCAATGTTTTCATGCCGATGACTTGTCCAACACCCATCAAATTTCTTCTATTAGAAAATTCTTCTAGTAGTCTGAAGATATATCAACCACTTCCCAAAGTTAAATCCTGTGTGCGCCACTGTTTGCCTCAATAAAACACATAATTGTTTGATACCCAAAGTGCCTTTTAGAAATATTGTGCACATATCGCACACGCACTACAAAAGTGACACAACTCAACATTTTTCATTTTCGGGTTTTTGTGTTAATACTGTGTACAATGCATCAATCTACCAATAAGCAAAAGCTGAGTATATTTTGTTGTTGTTAACTGTTAAAAAAATACAGTTAAGTCTCTCTTCATGTCAGAAGTTTGATACTATTTGATCGCTGCAGCTCAATGCAAAAGAGTCCTAACTCAAATTGTGACACTTTTGACGAAATACATTTTTGTGGCAGTTAATTTTAAGCAAAATTCTGACAATTTTAGTATACATTTTTAAATAAAATAATTATAATTTTCAAAATTTTTCTTTCGACTTTTTAACTGTCATTAATAATTATAAAACTCAGCAAAAGTGACATAACTTAAAATAATTCCGTAATTATTGAATAAAAATATCATGAAAACAGTCACAACTCAAAATTTTGGATTTTCTAGTGTAAAATTAGAAAAAAATCTTGTAACTTATCCTAAACCATAATCTGTAAGGATGGTCTATACGTTATTTAAAAAAAATGTTTATTTAGCTCAAAAACAGTTTTTTGCGTTTCCTGAAAAATCAAAAATTTTGAGTTGTGTCACTTTTGTAGTGCGTGTGCGATATTTTATATAATGGAACAAAGTGTAACCTTACAGAACTTTTTCGACTATGTCCCCACTCTATACCCACATTTGCCATAAAGCAGTAATTATTTGGAGGCATTCACAAACTGAAGTCAGCATAGTCCATGGTTCGCAATTACAATTGTCGGTTTTAGCACCACTGCGACCCTGCGAGGAATTATCGTGGCGCCCGCTTAAAAGCACGAATAGCAAATACTGTTCTGTACAAATTTTGCAGTCTCAGCTATCGCCCACTGCACTTGGTTTACTGTTCCTATTATGATTGAATTGGGGTAAACAATAGCGCAACCCAAAATTTTCGCACCACCAAAACTGTGCCAACACTCGGCAACTTGGCGTTACGTAAAGAACGCAAACAGTCAATAAAGAAAACATTTTCTATTTGCAGCACAAAACTAAATATGTACAATCGAAATGGCTGGTAGGCCGGCGCTCAGACGCCTCGAAATGGGCTGAAAATGCGAAAAAACTTTAATGACCTCGTCTAATTAACGTTAGCGTACAAATTTGTATCGCTAACAAATTCCAAAGTGCAGCTCTTAAATGCGGCATTAATGATTTTGTGCGCCTCCGTCGCCGGCCGCCGGTCGCCAGGGCAGCGCATAGCAACGCTGCGGTACAAAGTATTCTTTTAGAAAAGTGGGGGAACAATACACAAGTGTGTACAACAATGTATGTGTTGAAAGATAAAACTGAATAATGCTGAGAAAGCGTTTCGTGTGTGTACTCTCATCGATTTTAGGATGCGACGCACAAAATATTTGCCATTTACTTATTTCGGTCTGCCGTTGGTCTATTCACAGATGCAACATTCTCCGAAGCGGCGACACAGATGCCGTACAGCGCCGGCAGGGCCGACCCATCGTAGCGCATAGCCTCACGCTTTTCACATTGCTCGCTGGGCACAGCGTGACAAGAATGCCCCCAGCAACACCAATGACAATGAACGGCAGCAACAGCGACAGGCGTAGCAGCACGCACGTCGCAGCTAACAGCAACACCGCCAACACTAGCAACAACAACAGCAACAATGGTGGCAATAACATTTGAAAGCAATTCACTTGTGAACACACGCCTCGCACATTTTTCAAATTTTAATTAGGGCCTTTTCGAATGTACTTTACGACTGTCGGTTCGTTCCGTTTACAAGTCGAAGCTTAAGTTTCTACATGCGTACGGAAACGTGTGCGTACATACGAATGTGCGTTAACACTTATGGACACGTACGCACATACATTTATGTATGATATGTGAATAGATATGCACACGAATGCTCCATTACCGAATTCGTGTTCTTTATCGCTTTTATAATTACATCTAATTATAATTATCGAGTTTTTGTTGAACACCAAAATATCAAAAAGCAATAACAAACAACAACACAACCCGCTGTGCGCCCCTTCGAATGGGCGCTCCCTCGACTTTGCCCAACGAAAGTTCGATCTGTACCATTGCTCGATACGAATTTCAACAAATAGTTGAAATGTTTCAAAATCGTTTTGAACTGCTTGCAGATGGCAATGAAAGTTAAGTGTAAAAAACGTCGTCAAACAAGAAGTATTTATGTTCCAAACCAACCAACCAGTACACAACAGATTTCAAAATGTTTTGAATATTTGTTATGTAGTAACATAGTGTGTCTTCAAGTGCAAAAATTATATAAATTCAAATTGAAATTGAAAACACACTATTCTCCTACGACGACCGTTTTTTACGAGCAAAGGAAGTTTATCTAAGCAACAATAGACAGCAACTGAAAACAATCAGTTTCTTTTTTGTATGTGACAAAGAAGCCAAACTGTTAAAGTACTAAAGTTCTCTAATCGATATTATCACTAAATGGATCATGCTTAACAATTAGGACTAGGACTCTCTTGTAGAATAAACTGGGAGGCATATTTTCTCCCAAAGTCCAGCAATAGCTAGAAGAAGGTTTAGACTGCTTGAAAAACTTATAACTGTTCAAACCTTTCCAAACACGATATCTTTTTGATTGATCTGATTTGATTGATTTGATTGTTCTTGCAGAAAGAACCATTAAACATCTTCTCCCTGAAAGTCCAGCAATGGCTAGAGAAAGGTTCAGACTGCTTGAAAACCGTGTAACTGTTCAAAGCTTTCCAAACGAGATATATTGTTGATTGATCTTGCAGAACGAACCACAAAACATCTTCTGCCTGAAAGTCCAGCAATGGCTAGAAGAAGGTTTAGACTGCTTGAAAAACTTGTAACTGTTCAAAACTTTCCAAACAAGATATCTTTTTGATTGATCTGATTTGATTGATTTGATTGTTCTTGCAGAACGAATCATAAAACATCTTCTCCCTGAAAGTCCAGCAATGGCTAGAAGAAGGTTTAGACTGCTTGAAAAACTTCTAACTGTTCAAAGCTTTCCAAACAAGATATCTTTTTGATTTCAACAAGCAAATGAGAAGCAGAGACCTTTACCGATTGATGAAAATTGCATTCTTTGGAACGCTCATCCTTCTCGGGCTTCTATGTGGAATCTGTCTTCGAGAGAATCTGGCTGACCTGGGAGTGTTGAGGCAATCATCACTGCATTTAAATGAAGCAATATCTCTAGAAGCAGCTTAACGAAATGGATTGTGACCATAACGCTCAACGCAACTGCGGAATCCATACTATAGGCAATACGGCAACACTGAACGGGCAGTTTTCGGTAGCAGCAGCATTGCTGTGGGGCAGGGGGCTGGGTAAGAGACGGTTCGAGACGATGCTGAAATATTCAAGAAGAACCTACGCTCAAGGCAGACAACTATGAAAGGCAGCCGGAGGATGGTTTTGCGACTCAGTTTGGTTTTGACAAGCAACGGTGTTGCACAGAGCGAAAAAGTAAAGTGATCAGTGGATCAGTAGAGTGACTTTGAAAAATCCTAGTTCAAATATTATCTATTAGTGGTGGACTGCGTTAAAGAATTTCGGTGTGGTTTTTTTGGCACAAAGCAGCGACACGAACTACGTCTGCGTTGGCCAACAGAAGTAAATCAGAAAGTAAATTAATTTTAATATTCCAGCCAGATCCCTTCGGCGGTCTGAGCTTTTTAATGTTGGCTTTAATAAGACCAATTATGCCAAAAATGCTCCTATTACAAGAGTTCTGACTGAGTTTAATAGCCTCTCAAATTCTTTGGACATTGATCTCGCATTACCTTTAAATGTATTTTGCACCATGTCATCTAATTATAATACTTATCTTTAAGTATATTTTTTCGAATTTGTTTCAATTTACACCCCTCATTTTCCCAAAGTCTGTAATTTGATCAGAATTAATTAATAAATAAAAAACAACAATAAACAACAATAAAAAATAAAAACAAATTTCGTAACAGGATGTATCACAGTGAATCGCTGACGTTGAGGCGTCAAAAAGTGGAAAGTAACAAAGAATTAGGCGAACGGAGAAAAGATAATTCTCCCGATTCAACGGCCGAGAGTGGAAGAACCGTTGTTGTTTCCTCCAGTAACCAGACAGGAAGAGATGCAAAGCTCAGTAGTTGCAAATGTTTTCTCCGACACTGTACATACAGCGATCAAATTAGGGCTCTAGAAAACCCCCGCGCCCGGACCAATACCCGACTTCATTTCTTTCATCAAAGCTGCTCTCTGACAAATTTTCAAAATTAATAAACATTTCAAAAACTTTTCGCTTACTAATTTCTTTGCTAATGTTTCGATGATGTAACTATCTCTCAACCAAAATTAAATTTCTCTAATCCAGCGGCAAATTTTATATGATTTCTGTTTACTTTTAACTTCGCTCTTTACATCTATGTATGTCTATGTCTATATCCATTTATTTACTTATATGTCTGAAACAATCCAATTCATTTGTCGGTTTCTTGTTTGTGTTATGGTTGCAATATTTGCTTTGCTGCCTCACAGCTGGAATATTCCACAAAAAGTTCCACTAGCTGTTTGTTTTTATTATGAATATTTGCTACGTTGTTATATCTACGAGAGTTGTAGGTTGTTTTTATAGTTTAATGCTCTAATTTCCCTAGCTTCATGTTTTTTTCCATGTTTATTCATACGTTTGCTTTTACGAGATTGTCAAGAATTTAAATGTTCAATGCTGGGCATACTTTGGCTAATCAGGTCGTCTAGCGAACGTAAGCAGAGACCCCCCGCCGCGTCCCGCGCACAACTACGCAACGCCAATTGCTGCACGCATTCGCTACTAAGAAACGTCAAGTGTGTCACGTATCTGCGTAAATGAAGTTCAGTCACGATAATGCCGCATTGTGCTCACGTTCACATACACGTACATACCTTCACATTCATTCATACGTACATACGTACGTAGGTGGATTTATGGGTGAGATGTGCGGCTTACTGCGACGACAACAATTCTCGTCGTTACGACTCGCAGCAACGAATCAACTTTTCATGAAGGCGGCTTATTTATTAAATTAAAAACAAGCAGCTGACATTTCTTAAGCGATGCCCGCATTAAGTATCTTATTTTTGATCGCGATTACTAAGCAAATCGTACAACAATAAATTTAAACACAAACAATTCGTCTATGTGGAAATTGGCCAACAATTTTGCAGCTAAAGTGGTCTTAACTCGAAGTCTGCGGCGAATTGGCGCCATTAATATATTCACATATTGTTTGGTTTGACTTTGTTCTGAATTTTTTGAATTTTTGTTTTTCATTCACAAATGTTTCGTATTTGTAAATAGTTCAAAAAATCAAAGCCATCAGATTTAATCACTGAATACAAGTGAAGGGCAAGTTTGTTCGGCTCACATTTTAACCGATTCATATTTCAAGGGAATTGTACCGAATGCATTTCACTAAAATGATTGATGCGTCCAGTCATTGTTGCGTGATTTATCGCTGCACTTACATACTTCATTCCCAATAATTACAATGATTTTTGGTATTTGTAGGCTCATTAAGCTATATTTATCAATCGGCGACAATCATTAGCGCATTTCTGTGTTGCCATATGTGCATTTGTATTTTATAGTTGTTTTTTATTTAGTGATTTTCGCACCACTCACTAAGGCACTAAATATTCATTCGATCGAACGACAAATCATTAGTGACTATTCATTGAATTGAATGTAGAATTATTTAAAATTTGAACGACTATGACCATAGATGGCTTTGTTCATGGCACGTAGCGCTGACTCGAGGGTGAGAACTACCTTGTGATGTGGTTTCATACATAGGAAAAGGTGAGCAGATAGAGAAGCATGGACTCTGATACAGTCCAGAGCCAGGAAATTATGTGAGGACAGGGCCAAACTTGGTGATGCAGCTCTTTTGCAGCAGTTTGTGGCCTTTGAAGCCTTTTCCACTCTTTCCACAATGTTGACATTTCAAATAAGATTCGATACTCCAGTCCATTCCTAGTTTGGATTGGTTAAACACGTGTCTTCTTGTCCATTCTTATAGAACTACAACAAATGCATAGCACATGAATCTATGAATGAATTGACCATTTAACCCATTCGAGACGACGACTTTTTCGAACACGGTCCCCAGGAGCGAAATTTTATTTTTCTTTGTATTATACACAGCAAAACCAATGCCAAATTTGTTTCCTGTACTTTACAGATTTCATTAGTTCCAGAAAAATCTTATTTCGACGACTAGTTTACTCAGAATAACTGATAATTGCACATTACTGTCTTATAGCCTCGGAAATCCATTGCAAATACGGTGTGCTATCGGTCTCGAATGGGTTAACCCTTTCAATACGACTTTTGGCCAGTGAAGATATTTCTGTATAATTGAACTAAATGTGCTGTAAATAAGTAAAAGAACATGTTTACATAATTTCAGATTTATTGTTTTTGTTTTTTTGCACAAAGAGCACGCTTACACTTCTGAACGTATACCAAGTATGAATTAGTTAGGTTATGCTAACCAAAACACGTGTTGTGAAGTACTGACTACCGACTACTGTTTAGTTTAGCACTTTAAAAGCGAATACTTTTCGCACCAGTAATTTTTAAACATTATCTGGGACTTATATATCCCCGCAGTATTGAATGGATTAAAAAGAGAAGCGCGCCAGACCCATGGAGTCTGAAATAGAGTGCAACGCGTCCACAGTTTCCTCGTGTGGACGAGCGTTTTCTCTGGCTGGCGCTGGCTCTGACTATTAAAACTAATGCATGGCGATTTGTGGGAAATGATATCATACACTATGATCAATAAGTACCGGGACTGTGTAGAAAGGTATCACTTAATGCGCCCGACTTACAGGCATTGAACTCTACAATCTCTTCGTAATTGATGAGCTGGAACTGTGGAAAACTCCACTTGCACATTATTAATAAAAATAAACACACCTTACGCCGCGTTTATTTGCCTATGCCCGCACATTCATTAAATTTCAATTCAATTCACTTTGCTTCGTCCATCCATCTAATTTATTTCATGTTTACACACAAAATACACACCAAACGCATTAGAGGTGGGCGTAATTTGTGCAAAGTTCACTGTGCGATTACAACAAAACAAAAATTATTGAATGCTAAATGCTGACCATGTACCGTTCGCCGTGGTTCAGTATTTCAAAAATGCCTCCCCACACACACACACACACGCATGCACGCAATCGGCCGCACAACAATTAACAACACATGTCCGCCGCCTGTACGAGAATCGAAATCTGGAATGTGAAACAACATCGTATCAGCAACAACTACCAACAACTACAGCACAACCACCACGACAGCAACAGCAACAAGCACCAAATAATGCACATGGAATGTACCGACTTGACTTGTCATTAATTTCCAATTGATTGATAGAACCACCGCCGCCAAATGACGCTGATTATTTTATTACATTCTTGTTCTTACTTACTCGTCGGTTTTTTATTTGCTTCCGCGGTGTTTTCGTATATAATTTAATTTTTCGCTCATTGTGCCGTCGTTAAAATACAATAAATTTTAATTATTACAAACGAGAAAACCTTTTATTGATGAGTAGAAAAATACTGTTTTCCGCGTTGGCCACATTTGTTTGCGTTCGCAGGGCACCAACAGTTGCTGGGGGTGTACACAGGTGTGCACGTTTTTGTACTTGAAAAAGGTGTTTTTTCCAAGGCAATTTTCGCCGCTGAATACGAATTCAAAGGTCTTTTTTCCTGACTTTGGATTGGTTTTCAGGTTTCGAAATATTTTCGACAGCAGTTTTTTACGATTAAGCGTTTTATAATGAATCGATTTAGAAAGATAGTAGTATTTCAAATGTGAATGCAGTAGAACTGAGTCATTTGTGTTGCTTGGGGCCTGTTACGTGCATTTAGGTACGAAAGTAGTGAGTCTATGAGGGAACCCGTCAAAAGAAAACATTTTCTATTTGTAGTTGAACAAGTTTGGTTCAAGTTCACAACCGTTCGTTTTGTGGGACTATGCTATAATCCCTGAACTATAATACCACAATAGCGAACGAACATCCCACTTGAATGGTAAATGCGTTGGATCATAAGTAAAGCTATTTTTAGTTTGAGCCTGGCTCAGGGAATTCGAGTGCTGGCTTATGAGAAACTCTGGTCACTCACTGATACTACGTACCCAGGCTCACATATCACCAAAAACTATTATGTCTCCATCCAGACAGGTGTGGCATGACCAACCACAGCAAATACGGGGTGCGATTAACTTTTTCACAGACGGCTCCAAGCTTGACGGAACTGGAGATTAAAATCTCCTTGAGGTTTCCGGACTTCTGTAGTGTTTATCAGACAGTGATGATTGCCATTCATGCCGGTGTTAAGTACCTTCACCCTATCTCTGACAGAAAGAAGCAAGTTTATGTCCTCTCGGACAACCAAGCTGCGTTAGGAGCTTTGGACTCATCATAAACAACACCAGATCTTTCATTGGGTGCCGCGAATCTCTTAACGAGATGAACCAACACTATGATATTCACTCCATTTGCGTGCTCAGTCACCGGAATATAGAAGGTAAAGCGGACAAACTGGCAAGGAAAGTCATAACCACCTTTATCCTTCCAGACAAGGAGGTGGTAGGCATGCCACTGGCCACTTTTGAACTCCGCGCCAGAACTCACATAATTTTCGTAGCTCAGGAGCGATGATACAACCTCTCCACATGCGCCCATGTGTTCCTCCACATGGCCCACTTATGATAGGAAGCGTACATAAGCTATTCTGAGTCTTAAAAGGACAGAGATCTCCATCCTCACAAGGGCTCTAACTGGACACACACCGATAAGCCAATCGGAACACATGTCACTAGGCTAGGTGTCTTAGTAAAAGGAGGCTTCAAACTATAGAACTATATAGATGCTTAAGACCTGGTTAGGTTCATAGCATCTTCCAAATTGTTTGATAAAGTAACCTAATCTTAGAGAAAGCTGCATATGGTATCACAACGGCCTTCTTGGCCTGTGTGGATCTATTCAGCCATTTCAACCTAACCTAACAGAATGAGCCTACATTCCGCACTTAGACAGCCTTTTGTCTGTCCTAGCAGTTCTACATGACTATCTATAACGAGGCTCATAAAAGGGCGAGCAATGTTTAGGAAAATCATTGTTCGAAAGTCAAGACACCATCTCACGTCTTTCACATTCAGTTGTGAAGTACAATTTTATGGCACCAGCAGTGAAAAGTAGTTGGCCACAAAAGCTGGCTGCAGCGGTTCAATGCGTCGCTTACGATCGACTAAAAGTATCCACTTGTTTGATGTCATCACATCAATTTAAATGTTTCGAACTTTGCTGGATTGCTGGCAATCAAGAAAATGAACGTTGGCCGACCAGTTAAGGTGGAAACGTGCTTGAATGTGGCGATTAAAATTCCCGCTTCGAAAGCAAAAAAAGGGCGTACCACGGCCTTCGTTTCGGCATTGGGGAATTTGTGCTTTATCGTTGATTTTACCAGTTCATCGTATGGGGAAACAGTTGTTTGATACAGCGAAACCACATTGCTGTGCGATAGAATTATTTAGCAGAAAAACAAATATACGTTTCCACAGACGTCAGCATATCGACTGAGCGACTGTGCTGCGGCAACTGATAACAATTGAAAGCAACCGACATTTCTGCTTATTATAGAAATCGACTTGGCTTCAAGTCAAAATTATTATTATTTTTAATTTGTATACATGTGAGTACAAATGCATTAAAAAGGAGTAAAATATTAAGATTTGAATGTAAATAATGTTTGGTGCTGACTGCATTGATGATGAAGAATGGAACCAAGCACGAATTTAACTTACTTAACTTGCTTAACCCTTCTGTCAATACGAAAAATTTCCACCTATCTCCAATACGAAGGTACCCGGGTACCTTCATACAATTTGTATGGGAAAAGTGAAAATAATAGCGCAAAAATGTTAAAAATCGTTATTGGATTATAAAACAAAGCGTTATTTGTTGATAATTCAAGTTAAAAGTATTAAACACATATTAATAGTGTAATAATTTTAGCATTTTCGTGTTTTACGTTGTTGCTTGCATTAATCGGAACAGTTATAGCATGATTCATTGGCTTTTGGCCAGTGGTCCAAGTCATGTTTTGTTCCTGCTAACACTTGCAGAAACGAACATAAGGGTTTCTGTGCTCCGCAAACTGCTTCAAAACCATTTTTAGTGTAAAAATTGTGATAGCAAGGGAATTTTTTGTCTATTCTGAATTTTCGGCTTCAGCGGCGCATACAGGATATCATTTTAGAAGGCGTTCTGCATACAACTTTTGACCAAAATACCATTTGAAATCAATGCGCCACACATAACTTTTGTTGCTGGCAAATATGTGGGAGTTTGAACCACCAATACCCCCTCATGTCACCTTCTCAAGATATTCTCCACAGCATCTGGTTTTGTCTGTGGTATCTAATTTATGTTTGCTGCCAAGGTGCAAATATTGAGCATGCACTTTTTCGTACCACTTTTAGTAATGAAATGGGTCAACATTTGAGCCATAACGTCTAGCGACCTTTGTACTATTGTAAATGCCAACGATTTTTGGTTTCAGGTTGTCCCCTGGCACTGCTTTGCCGTGGTGCATAGTTGAAAGAATCACCCAGCTTCATTGTTTTTTGGAAGGTACAACTCCAACGATTTTGTCGCTGTAAAAACGTCTTTAGGGGTCGAGTATTACTTTTTAACACCAAAGTGAGATTTTTTGTGAAAAGGTATTCCGCCAGCGCCTTAGAAGTAAAAAGGTTATCCGTTGCAGCATTGCTTTAAAGCTATGAATAAATATTTTTGAATAATATTTTTGCGCCTACTTGAGTCTTACATACTTTGGCAATTGCCTACTTTGTTTTTCAGAGTAAACTTCTCCTTTCAAAGGGTAAAACATCTTGGAGCAACACGCATCTCAAGTCGATGACTCCGATCGGATGTCCTAAATTTAACTTATCTTTGAATACAACTTTGATTTCAAATTTAAAATTTGGTCCACTTAAATATGAACGAGTAATTTCACGTTGAAACTGTATTGTTTTACTATATTTTGTATGAAGGTACCCGGGTGCCTTCGTATAGAACAAAGGGGTAGTGTTCAAAAATGTGTTCTAAAAGTTATACAGAAAAAGTTATCTAATAGGTAGTCAATTGATATTTAGGAAGATACTAAAAATACCAGCATAGCGTTCCTTGGCCGAAAGTAGGATATTTTTACTTCAAAAATGCAATAGGTACCCAGGTACCTTCGTATTGACAGAAGGGTTAAAAAGCGCATCAAAGGCCGCTGTTAGGAAGTAGTAGAATGTGATTTCAGAATGGAGCAACCAATTATAGGAGGAAGATGAGTTATATGTCATTAGTTACAAAGATCTACTCGACATAACGATAAACACAATTGTTGCAACTTTTCTTCGCAAAAAGAGATAAAGTTGAAAAATACTATTGGTTTCTATCTTATCTACTAATCACATTGATGAACTCTTTTTATTGTTCAGTATTCACTTTCCAGAAACGGCATTGTTGGAGGCAAAGACTATTCCTTCGTTTACTTTTTAAAGTGCTTACAATTATAATTTTGGTCTTAAATTATTAATTGTGTTATAATTGATTCTAATATTATTACTTACCTCGTCTGCTCATTTAATGGATTGCTTTCGGAAGGTAAACCCATCGAATTTGCAACTGTTTCGTTGTTTTTTGGGACTTAAGCAGACATTTGCTGACTCAATCAGCAAAGGGAAACCGAATTGCAAACACAGCGAAATGAATGAATGATGACGCTTCAGCGGAAACGTCGTTCGATGCAAAAAGTCAGTGAACTCCCAGAAAGGGGCATCTTACCTTCGAAAAAATAGAGAAAATTTGAGTTTTAAAAAATATCTATATTTACTAAAGTTTCAATAACGCTGCACAACAAAATCAAACTTTTTTAAAATAACAAGGTGCTGACAACGGATTCTGGTAGAGGGGGCAAAAAAAAGATATACGTGTATCGGCGTTTTGAAAGTTTACATCTGAATTTTTTTTTAGGGGGTCAAAGTTTTCCCCTTTTTGCTCATTCTTATGGTAAATCGGCATACGAAAACCATGTAACCTCACATTTTAGGCATATGATGTGTTCAGCAATTTGATGTAAAATACTACGAAGAAAATTTTTGTGGAGCATTTTAACCCTGTAGCTCCTATTTTTATGGGTCAATTTGACCCTTTTTTTCTAAAATGCCAAAAATGTCCTTTAAAACAGGACTTCTTAAGGACAACATTTACCACGAAAATATTCGCCATAAAATTCTACTATAGGTCTCTGAATACATCAAAGCTCAGAAATTAACTTGAACGCCTGAATTAAGCCAAAACTGAAAATGTGTTTAAGTGTTTATTTCGTACTTATTCAAAATTGGTACTAAAATCTCCTACAAAACTTCATTTTTCAGGGTTAGTGTGTATGTGAAAAATGTTGAACGCAAAATTTCACTATAAGTCACCGCACAAAAGAAAGCTCTAGATATAATATATATGAATAGAAAAATTAGAACAATTCTAGGTATTTATTTCGGTATGCAATAATATTTCATTTTGGTTTTTAAAAATTGTTTTGCAACCAGTCTCAGTGCTTAATGCCCTGAACTCATAACAATTTGTGAACTCTCGGAGCTTAGTAAAGCAGTCGCTGCCGGCATTAATCAGTGAGATTTCCACCAGCGTGGGTTTTGTCAAATTTAATCCCATTTCAACTTGTGGCTATCTTCAAAAAGCATCGTCTGGATTCGGTAGTGAGCGAACAATGACAATGTCGATTCCGAGTTGAAATACGTTCCAAGTTTGCATTTATGACGGCGAAAAATTTTGTTAAAATTTTGAGCAAACATGTGTGTACGTACGTACGTATGTATGTGTGTCTGTCTTACTGACGGACAACAGATGAGAGGAAGCCATTTGTTCTAAGCTTTCAGAATTGCTAGGTTTTGTTATTGCCGAAAGCAATGAATGCGTCTTTTGTTTGGATGCTTTGTTGATTCGACTGTCTGCCGGGTATTTTCGAGCATGTTGCAGCACAGCCTGACGAGCCAACGAATGCGCAGGCATTATCAAAATACATAAAATGCTTTTTATGAACGTTACTTTCTCGTTGCTTTGTTTGGCGGTGGCGCTGGCGTCGGAATTGTAATCGGCCTGCTGGCTCTGTTTATTGGCATTTTTTAAGTAAGTAAACGATTTTATACTTTTTTTTTATTATTTTAAAGCATTTTCTTCATATTTTATGGGCGCATAAAAATGCGCACGCGGCCAAACGAATGCACACTCGTGCAAACATACAGACGAACGTGTGTGTGTGCAAAGCGATGTGCAAACATTTAAAAGGCTTATTGTGGCTTCTTGACTTTCGTTGTACTCACTACAAGTTATTAAAATGTATTTCAAGTGGGCCAGAAGCGGCCCAGGGGGGACGAGGCGGTGATGTGCAATTCAGTTGCGTTCCATTTCTTTTTAAGAAATAAATACATATCTACATATGTATGTATGTACATATGTAGTATAGGCACACAATATTTGGTTTCGCTCTGTTGTTGTTGGTCATTGTAGTCAGCTGTTGTTATTGTTATTATTGTTTTTGGCTTAAAGATTATTTTGCCAGTGTGACTTCTAATAAATTCCTCAAGAACGTTTTCTATTTATTTGTTGCCGTTTGTTTTTTCTGACAATTGCTGTTTTTTTGTTTTTGTTGTATTTCGAGTGATTCGAGAGCAAAAAATAAACGAATTATAGGTAAAGAATCTCAATGACTTCGCCCCGAAACAATTTCGACAATCTTTATTGTGCCTGTTTTTATTTTTCGCGGCCTGTGATTGTCGCTGTTGCTGTAGTTGTTCATGTTGTTGTTGTTGTTGTTACGCTGCTTCGCGTGGGTTATCATCTTTATGGCAGTTTGCGTGTCATTGTAGTTGTTGCTGCGCTGCATGTTTTAGCAATTGTTCTAATGGTTGTAGCTGTGAGTTTGTTGTTGCGTTCCAAAGACACGAAAATACATTAACCCTGGAGAAGGCGCGCCTCGCAGAATAACATGGATTGTTGCGCGTGAGCATTTTGCTCACATGAGGAATTACTGTAAATTTTAAATACAATTGGAATTCTTACAAATTTTGTTTTTAATTAATTAATTTAATTGTTGTTTTTAATTAATTAATATAATAATTTTGTTCTTTTAAATTTTGTTTTTAAAAGTCAATTTGTATAGCGAATTGAAGTTAAAACAATAGCCGTATTCACGATCTATAATTCATTGAACAAACCATTCATAGAAAAGAAAAATTTTATCGATGATTTTAAAAATTGTGTAGTGCACCTTCTCCAGGGTTAAAAACAGTTTTGTTGTCATTGTATTGTAGTTTTTATGCCACTTGCCAGTTGGCTTTTATAGACATTTTTGTTGCCTGATTTTTTGTGCTGTTGTGTTTTATGTAAAATTTCAATGTTTTCCTCCATGTCAAAGCAGGCTCGTTGCTCTTTCTCCGAACCATATATACTTCAACAATGGGCCCCACCACTTACCGCAAACATATCCATATTCACACTCATATTCATATCTACATCAACAACACGAACATCAACAACATGCGCGCGGCAATCTAAAAGCATTAACAAAATTTTCAGGAGGCTATCAACCGCACAACTTGCGGCCCCTGCTGCTAAATTGAACTGCGAGAGTGGTGCAGATGCGCGGCTGCCTATTTCAAAGTTAGTGTTGGCGTGTTTAATGGTCTCGATCTGAAATTTCCATAGAAGTACAATTCACGCACACCAACGTCGCAACATATCCATATTTGTCAGCCAAAGCCCAAAGGGTGTCTACTCCCGGATGACGTGATTTTCGTAAAGATTCTTAATAATACAACTTGGATGCAGCGAAACCAGTCATTTGATGAATTTTGATGAAAAAATCGTCGGCGTATTGAAAACCCTGCAATTTGACTTGTATGAAAGTTGCCTTCTAGTGGTGAGTTGTGGAGCTTTAATAGATTTTGAATTCTATGCACTGAAGAATGTTGAGTGAAGAACAACTAACAATTTAAATAAATAAAAATTAAAAATTAAATAAAAAAAATAAAAATTTAAATAATATATTTCTTATAAGTAAAGGACGAAGGAAGTCTCCGTTGTTAAACACTACAGTTTCAAACACAGTTCCACGTTTGGCGTCTTTGTAGCGTATTCTAAGCTCTTTGAAAAGTAGCCAATCTGTTTCCGAATAGTCAATTTAATACTTTCAAGGACATCAATATTTTCGTTTATAGTCAAGAACTACCGTATCTCTCTACATAAATATTGTACATGTATGTACGTCTTATTGCCTGAGGCAGAGATGGACAACTCTCTGCTACCACTGATATCTGCCTTAAACTTTGAAATCCTAAGGATAACAAACAAGGAAACTACATTCACATAAGGGAGAAGAAACCATTGCGGCACCTGAAGGCAACGGTGACCTACTCTGTCTGTGAAGAAACCCTGGGCAGTGTTGCCAGAAACCTGAAATTACTTTCTCCTAAATATTAAAAAAATACTGAAATTTCCTCCTTAAAGTTAACAAACTTTTCCTAAAATTTTTTTTATACATAATTTGAAATTATACTTCCCATAAAAAAAATTAAATTAATATAATTTTTTTAATGTGGCCTTTTTTTCTTCGTCTTCAGCTTAACAACAAAAACTTAACAAAAACGAAACCTATAACAAATGAATTACATAAAAAGTGCCATTTTTGGCGGGATTTCATTGTGACAGCAATAAGTGAGAATGAGACAGAACGAGTTTGCAAGTTTTTAACAAAATAGAGTGCTTTGACTATTAAAATAGTTGCCAAAATATGCTTTGTTGCCAGTGTTTCTTATGTATAACTTCGTTATCCAAAAATCTCCCAAAAATCCACTAAGGATCCGAAAAATCCCCTAACATAAAATAAAAATCTACCAACCTTTTTCCTAAACAATTCTTCCTCCTAAAAATGCTTCTTAAAAGCCAAAAATCTCCTAAATCTGGGAGGAAATCTCTTGGCGACACTGACCCTGTTCGTGCTGCCCCTAAGACAAACCTTCATGCGGCAGTTCGTAAAGTTTATTACAGGACTGTTTGCAATTGAATCTATTTAGGTTCACAAAAATGACAACTCTCGTGACGATTTATGAAATAGAAACTTCGCGACTGCTGAAATTTCACGACTTCACTCCAGGGGATTAAAGTTCCTCTTGGATCTAGAAAACACACCATCTATAGGGTTTTCAAACAAGAGGTGTTATTTTGGTATTCAAAGAAAAATTCCATTTTTTGAGATAAATGATCGGATGTTTATTTAATAATAAAGAGGAAGGTATGCCGTTAATAATGAAAAACAACATCAGTCAAATGGCCACCACGACCACGCTTACAGAACCATATCCTTTTCATGAAATTTTCCATAACCAAATCGCAAAGTGGCTGCCCTATGTCCTCGATAGCCTCACGAATTCTATCTTTGAGGTCTTGAATCGACGCTGGGCTGTTGGCGTACACCTTATCTTTCACGTGGCCCCAAAGGAAGAAGTCGCAAGGTGTTAAATCACAAGATCTCGGTGGCCAATTGTGATCACCTCTTCCAGAGATAACACGGTCCGGAAACTTTTCCCGTAAAAGAGCAATGGTTTCGTTGCTTGTGTGGCACGTAGCGCCGTCTTGTTGAAAGTAAACGTTGTCCAGATCAATACCATCCAACTCCAACCATAAAAAATCATCATTCCAAAGACCGACGAGGAATCGACAAACCTGGGTTTTCTTCAACACTTTGGGCTACAGCAGCAATATTCTCAGTTGTTCTTGAGCGACTTGCACGGGTTTTATTCTTCATATCACTAACTTGTCCCAACAGCTCGAATTTTTCCACAAATTTCTGTATTGCGGTCCGACAAGTTGCTTCACGACGACCCAAAAATGCTTTAGTTTTGCGAACTGTGACTGCAAAATGTTCACCATTTTTGTAGTGAATTTTAATAATTTCAATGCGTTGTTGAAGCGTGTATCGTTCCATTTTTAGTAATGGCGTAGTTTCTACTTGTCAAATGTCAAAGAATAAAATCTTCAAAAGTGACAGCTACCGAAATACCGGGTGATTCAAAATAAAACCTCTTGTTGGAGAACACTATAGTTTGCTTTATGAAGACGTGGAACTGATTTGTTTCGGAAAGTGACTAATGTGTTTGTTTATAACACACCTTTTCCAACCTAACCTACCTAACCTTATACTAACTACGACATACTAATTCACATACGAATTTCAATTTAAAAATAGTCACTTTTCTTTCTGTCCTTAATCCTTTCGACCCCAAAGTTACCTGAGAGCAACTTCACCTATTTGTCATCTTATAGCAAAAGCTACGATTGATTAATGGGTTAAATTTAAGTAGGCACCAACAAATTAATATTTTGAGAAAGGAATTCAAAGCAAATTATAAAAATTTGTCTGTTATCCCCAAAATAATTTCCAATCATTTGCGGAGATATAAAGGAAAGCGTGTGTTCTAATTGAAGTCCACGAATTGGGTGCGTTTGATCACAACCCTGTTTCTTTAATAATGGTTAAAGCAAATCCAAAAGTGATAATTTTGTATTTTTCCATAAATATAAAATAATTTTTCTGTAGTGACAAAATATTGATACCACATTTATTTAACCCGTTTTAAGCTAAAACTGTTCAAAAGTAAACTAGCTCTGGAAATCTAACAAAGATGATTTAAATACCAAATACCATTTCACGATTTAAAAACCAAAAAGTAATATCGAGACACAGGTAAAATAAGAGAGACACACACAAATAATTCGGATTCGAAAGGGTTAAGCAAAGTCCAAGAATATTCTGTGAGCAGCCTGTGCGCACTGGAAGCCTTTCATAAAAACGCAGTTTGTCCCTTAAGGGTTGGGACAGGGCGTACGTGTATAAAAAGGAAGACAATCGCAATATTATTTTAAAACATGTCAAAAACCCTACTTACAAAAACCTGTAATTTATGCGAATTTTACGAAATTACTTTTTTTCGTTCCATTTATAAATTAATGCAATTTTACTGCCACTGTTATCTTAAATGACATTTTCATGGTTGTTCTTATTCGCTCACTTGTTAATTGTTGTACAAGCATAGTAAAATTGTTTTGTTTCATTAAAATTCTTAAAATCCACAGTTTTTTATAACACAACGGAAAATTTATCATTTCTTTTATCTGAGCAGCAATCCGCCCATCCTCTCGGGATCCCAACTCTGCGCTATACCTGCACATAAATATAATTAGTGCACGTATCTCGCCAGTAAAGCATTTTAAATCTGCTGGCTATAGTGTGCACACACACACGCGCACGCATTCGCTTGCAGGAGGCGGCTTTGTGCGTCTCTGCCGTATCTCTGAATAATGATTGTTTGAAGAATCCGCACGGAATTTCGAGTACGGCCAACGCTGCGGAATAGGCGTCGCTCGCTGCGTGCGCGCTCAGTGCCTGCCGCTGCTCGCTCGGGGGGCAATAAATGAACGACTAACGAAGCCGTTTTGTTCGTCCGAACAAAACCCAAATCCCAAAAACGAACACGACAACCTCAAAGTGTTCTAACAACAAATTTCAAATCCTACACATGCGTCTCTGCCACACAGATCCCAGCCGCACTTCTAACATTAACTATAGGAGGTTTTGTTGTTGTTGTTCTGCACAGTGTTCACTCGGATACGCGTACATTTAGAGCATTTCAAAAATTATATATCGAAAGATTTATTATACGTGGCAAATGAGTTTTTCACCGTAATTACCGCCCATTTGTTATTGATGTGTGTGCGGATGTTTGGCTGGCTCGCTGGTACATACAAACATACGCATATCTCGAAATACCAACGCTTTATACCAGCCAAAAAGACAAAAAACACGCAACTACAGATGAATGTGTGTGCCCACTTGGTGCCACCGCCACCAGCAGCAGCAGCAGCAACAACGTCAGCACCATCAGCGCCGCCACCATCAAGCACCGACAGCGCTCAGCGCATGGGAAACAAAATGTGGGCCTTGTTCTTCTGTCTTAATTTAATTTCTTCACTGCCATTGTCGTTGTTGTTATTGTTGTTGCTGCTACTGTTGTCGTTGTTATTGTTGTTGTTGTTCTGGTCGTTGTTGTTGCTGTTGCTGCTGTTATTGTTATTCAATGCTGTTGATGTTGCTTTTTTTGAATCTCCCAACCAAAGCAGCTGATAATCATGTGGCAGCTATGTATGTATGTATGTATGTATGTATGTATTAGGCATCGCAATCCCGGGATCCCGGGATCCCGGACTTTTTCCAGTCCCGAAAATCCCGGGATTCAAATTCTTTTATCCCGGGATTTTCGGGATTGCAAAAGATGCTTCAAAGTTCAAATGAAATAAATTTTAAGGCACAAAAACCCAATTCCTTATTTGAGGGAGAAGGGAGGGGATAGAGTGCGTCTTTTGCAAAAGACTTATGATTATTTACTAAGCATTCAACCAACAAGTGTTGAATCTGAAGGATGTTTCTCTTCAGCAGGGTTCATTAGAAATAAATTTCGCTCTAGATAAGAGAACAAAACACTTAATGCCTTTGTATTTTTAAGATCTCAGTTTTTAGTTAATCAAAACGCTTAACTTTTTTATCGAAATAATCGAAGTAAAACTAAAAGCACAAACAAATTAACTATTTTATTTTTTTTATCAAATATGCATATATATGCACTTTATGATACATCGGTTGCAAAGTAATAAGTTATGTTTAAGTGTCATTTTTGGATAAAACAAAATGCTATGAAACTGAAGTTAAATGTCAAATGAAAAACTTTTAAGTTAACTCTTCAATTCCCAGTGTCACCTGTAGGTGGCAGATGCTTAATATTTATTTTCCTACCACATAGGTTTTTATTTTAAAATTCTAACACTTGTATAGCAAAGTCAATTAGTAGTACCTGTTTATTTAATTTTCCTACCAACACTAGCGATACGTCATTTGTAAAATTTATTCATTTGTTTCACGCGTAATTAAAGCAGTGCGAGTTTGTGTGGTTTCTTTCAATATAAAAATGAGGGTAGTTTAAACATTTTTTATGTATTTTTTTGTCTTATCCAAACGTATATAAGCTCTTTTATTTAAAAAGAAAATTTTCTTTTTTACTATTTTGGACATGGGAATTGAAGGGTTAAACAAAATGTGATTAAATTCAAGATACAAAATCTTGAAACTACCCAAATGTGATTAAAATGTGTCCATTTTTATGATAAATATATTATTATAAACAAGTATTTATGCAATTCGGGAAAATTGTTTTATTAAAAAATTTGTTATATGAATCCCGGGATTAAATCCCGGGATCCCGGGATTTGACTTTTCAATCCCGAAAATCCCGGGATCGCAAAATGGCAAAAAATTGCGATCCCTAGTATGTATGTAGGCATAAACAAGGGTTGTAGTGATTGCTGTTGTTGTTGTTGCTGTTAATACCAGTAATACAAAGGGTTTTGTTAAGAGCTTCAATTGGAAACCGCACATACGACATTTGGCATCGAACAGTTCACACAGTCTGAAATATTCGAAACATCCACACTTAAGGGGGTCAATACGTGTAAACGGTATATTTTTGGATTTTTTGGCGTGCTCAAAATGGTGGCGGAGGTGGTGGTCCAACGTTGGGCCCAAATTCTAGTAGAAGTTGTGCCGGCGCCTCAAAAATCATCTGAAAAAATATTGCTCTTAGTTATTGTGAGAAATGTACCTTCTAAACGAACTAACAAAAAAATATTTTCTCGAAAATACAAAAATACGCTCCAACCGAAAAAAATGACCTTTTTTCTTAATTTCCCGAAAATGGCGCCGCGGATTTCGCCAAAAACAGTGAAATTTTTAGTAAGTTTAGAAGTTCTATGTTTTAAAAAAGTTGCTGCCCAAATTTTAGATCAGTGGGACTAAAACTTGCCGAGATATTCTACTTCCATAATCAAAAACCAGTGTTTCGAAATAATTCGGTTTAAACTTTGCGTTACCGATATCATGCGGAACGAATTGACCATCAATAAAGCGCTGCTGCAGGAGAACGGGTCATCAGAATTAAAAACCACTTGAGGGGGATATTCTTAAGTCCCCCTGGAGTCTATTTCACAGAAAAAAAATTTTTGTAAATTTACACGTATTGACCCCTTAAGTATCGTTTGAACAGAAATGTGTAGTTCAAACTCAAAACTTGAACACTTAACATTTTCAAAGTGAGTGTTCTTGAATTCATTGTGCGTCTTGTAATAGAAAGACTTTTCTCCCTCATTTAGAAACTGCGGCGTGGCAGAAGACTTTAAATGAAGTCTTTTGCTCATCACTGTTCCGCAATAAGTCTAATAAAACCCCCCAAAAGAGCGCTGACTATTACGCCAAACTTTTTTAAGTCTTCTGTCACCAGAGTGTCGACAACTTTTGCTTTAGAGGTCAGACTTATGGCTGAGAAGAATTTGGCGAAGGTTCAATGTCCTTCTTATCCTTGCAGTAGCCTTGTAACTTTGACACAGTTTACTCCTCTAGGACCATTTTAACTTACCACAGTTGAACCACAGATAACTCATCAATGATGGTGATGATGAGTTATCAATGACGGTGATGATGAGTTATCAGTGGTTGATTCATAGAAGACAGAGAATGTTCTTCAAGTACAGCTTCATTCACAGAGTGTCTGAGAAATCAAAGTCTGGCTGCATGTTTCAACGATATTTTATTGCACGATTGCACGAATGTAAACGATACGCAAAACTCTTCCAGTCTAGTCTATCAATAATCTCGCTGCCCGTTGTGGGCCAGCCGAAAGAGTTTGATCAACATCGCAGCCATACACCTTTGGAATCAATGCCAAAATATCTAAATAAAAGCTAAACCTAGCTATACACTGGGCAATACTGACCCTGAACACTTGGCGCCTTTGGAAACAATTATATAACAAATACATATATATATACAAATATGAGCTGGTAATAATTGAATACTTTAAACAATAATCGTTAAACATTTTCCGTACCTAAAACATTTTGTCCAATGCAAACAATCGCATTCGCACAACATTCCATTGCACTAAATTCCATACATGGCGATCAGTTGGCCGCATCTGTACACATTTGTTCGCCCCAGTTTCCATACTCACTGCGCTGACATTTTGCCTTGCTTTGCAATTTTGCACGTCTTGTGAAAGTTGCCGAAGCGCATTAAAATTTAAATTGCTCACAGCCATAAAAATCATACCTTAATTTCGATTCATTGCAAAATCAATTAGCAATTTTAAGCAAATTGAAATTAACGACTTTTTCAAATTGCTGCCAAATTGCGCACCCATATACACACTTACACATTTACATATATGACGGGCGCATTGGCGACAGAAGTGGAATTATGGGTGCAATTGCGCTGACCAACGCCAACGCGCCAACCAATTCGAGCAGCACGCGATGTGTCCTCCAAACTCAAAGGCCGCCAACTTTTCATACGGCACACAGTCATTTTCATGCATTCAGTTCCAGATGGACGCCATTCCAACACACATCGACATATTGTAATAACTGTGGTAAGTGCTCTGGCCCACGTCCTACTCACGTTTGCACCGAGCTTGCAGCGGTTCGCAGCTGATGCACGTCACTGCTATTTTTACCATTTTCGCCTCGATCGTGAAGGAGTCTCCGAATGCTGCCACGGCTGAATTCGTAATCGCGTCTTGGATTTTGCAACATTTGTGCCTCTGTTATTGTTGTTGTTGTTGCCATTGCTGTCGATTGCCCAATATTGAATATGCAAGGCTTGCACATAAATAATTTATGATTTTCAGTGCGATTCTTCTTTTGCAGAAGCACACACACACAACAGCAGCAACAACAACAACAACAACAACAACAATGTATGATTATACTATTTGGCAAAGCAACAACAATGGCGACGACTCAACCCCATCCGCCATCCGTCACGAGACCGCGCCGCTCCGCTCCATCCGCCCAGTTGTTTCGCAATTGCGAGCGTTCTGCGCGCACAAGCGACGCGCATTTTCCATTTTGGCGCGCGCTGTGTCCACCAATGCTGCGTTCGCTCTTTGCGCGTTCAATTCGACGAATCACTTTGAATTTCCTTTGCAAAATTTACGGCCGCCACTTGGTTTCCTTTTGTATTCAAATGCACTCACTGTGCGTGCACATGTGTGTGTGAGTGTGTGTATTCAAATAGCCCGGGGCTCGCGTGTCTGTGTGTGTGTGTGCATTTGTTTGCAGCTTTGTGCCGCAGTACATATTTTGTAATTTAATTTATGGCATTTTACTAATTGCAAATTTCCCATTGTTCGTACATCGTTTCGCTAACGCCAACGCCAACGCCAACGCCGACGCCGACGTCGCCAACGTCAACATCAAGTTCGTGTTCATACAAAGCGAATCTTATCGTTTCAATTGCCGCCAATTGAGACGTGTTTTTATGGAAATTGCTGCACATTTACTTTTGCCTTCATTATTATTAGGTATAAGTGTTTCAATTGAACTTTACCTTTCAAATGCCTCGAGTGCCCATTTCAAACGGGGGCGCCTCACGCTCGCACTCGTACTTTGAGTTGCGGCGCAAAGTCGGCTCCACCTAAAAGCCACCTCAATTTGCATTATCAGTTTACTCATTTCAGCTCATGCGGCGCACAAGTCGAGTGTGCGGGGAAGTGTGCGGACACAACACTTTCGCACAGAATTAGCCACTTAAGAACATTTGCTGTGACTTTGTTTTGCTTTCTCGAATGGCGTGTTTGTTCTATTTGTTTATAAACAACAACAAACTGTAGAAATTACACTTTTTCCCTCGATCAACTATGTAAATTGATCGAAGTAATTTTGCGGTCTAGGGCAAAACACATTGAAGGGGAAAATCCCGAATCACTGGAATCAACACTTTGTACATATTTATCAGCGTTAATAGCGAAATTCCTTTAATTGTTTATTTCAATATTGTCGTAGTTGGGTCAGATTAGGTTAAGCAGATTCCACATTGAGGCTGCTTGGGTCCATTGCGATGCCCAGTAGCGTTAGGGTTTGTTAGGGTGTATCCGGTGGAGCTAAAATCCATCTTGAGCTTCAGGTCGATCTAGTGAGCCACAGAGAACTAGTGTGTTTCTTATCCCAATAACTGAGATGATCAACGTACAAAAAACCACAATTTTTCAATTGACTTAATGTTGAAATCGCCGCAAGTTCAAGTTCAAATGTAAATGTTATTCTAAATGTTGGGAAATTGAAGTTTGATTTCGTACTGTAACTTGTGGTTTTTTACACTAAAGTGACGAATGATTCAGATGCCGAGACTAGGGGCTTCCATGCAACTTAGACAAAGTCTTAGGACGCCAACTTCAGCTACACCCAGCGAAGCTAGGGACTTATTCATGAACCTTTACATTATCAAATTCAAAGCACGTCTCTTCAAACGCAATGCAGCATGGCAGCGACTAACACAAACCTGCAAATGTTTGTATATTGCCCGTAGGCTGCTTGACCTCGGTATGATTCAACGAATTTTCTTTTATGACCTAAATCATCCCAAAACATCTTCTACAGAATATTAATTTTAGCTTCGGGAAGACTCCACTTACAACCATATCAGGTGAGCACGGGAATTGTTCGTTGACACTCGTTGCATTTATTTGCGGTCAAACATTCACGTAGATATCCGAACTCGATTTGTATGATGAGACAAAGGGTGTCCTGCTTTACTCTGTATGAATTGTATGGGCTGAAGTCCAATATATTGGACATTGTGACTGAAAGGGTTAATGTTGGTTTCGTCAAAACGAATTATGCTTTAAATGCTCCTCCTATGCGAGCTATACTAGAATTAAATAAGATCTCAAAAAACTCTTTGGTGGACCACTGCTTCTAAAGCAATATTTTTTTGAAATTGTTACATAAATTCTGTTTTTAATTAAGTTATCGATTGTTACGTAATATTATTTTGTTACTTATCCATTACGCTGTTCTTTATTAGTCAGTAAGCAAACAATTGTTCTTTGACTAATTAATAATAAATGAAATTATGAAAAAAATGGGCTCTCAAAACCTGCATTCGGTAAAACAAATGACAGACTGCTCTGATAGTACGTGGGTGGTCCGATAAGTACTTAGCCTACAAAAGAAAAACGAAAATTTTGGAAAAGTGGCGATTTATTTCTCAACGTAGTCTCCTTTCAACTCGATACTCTTGACCCAGCGATGCTCCAACTTCTTTAACCCGTCTGAAAAATACGTTTTCTGGAGGCCTCCGTGGCGGCGATAACCTCCTCATTCACTCAAATTTCTGCCCGGCGAGTGACTTTTTCAAGTTTGGAAACAAAAAGAAGTCACACGGGGCCAATTTTGGAGAATACGGTGGATGGGGCAGCTGTTCGTAGCCTAATGCGACCAATTTGACGAATCACCGACCGACATTGCTCTTTTTCCATTTTTCTAAAATCCGCGGACACGTTCGTTTCCACACGCGGTCAAAACTAAACTACAAATCCAATATGGCTGAAATCTTGACAGTAGCCGTTTACGAGGATGTACTACACGATAGTAAATTTCTCTTACGATAGTGGCACCATCGAGCGGTGGGGCTAAGTACTTATGGGACTGCCCACGTACTTTCGGAGGCCGTTGAAGCCACTAAACGATCTTCTCTCTTTTGCGGAACAAGTGCACGCTTCTTTAGAGGTTCCAAAAGAAAAAGTCTGGATATATATTTTGTTTGAGGCCAACTTCAAGAAAATATCTCATAGAAGTCTGCAAGATTCGAGTCTGATATGGATCTCTCATAATCAATAAAAAACAATCATACTTGACAGATTCAATAAGGAAGTGTCAAAAATCACGCAGTTTGCACGGGACACTAGATGCTGGGTTTCATGGTTAAGAATCACTGTGTCTGTGTAGCTGTTCAGCCCTAATACCTACAAGGCTATTCTACACTACTAGCGAAATTTTTCAAAAATTTAAGCGAGCTCTCAGAAGTGGAACTTTATGGAACCCTGCGGTTCTTCACTAAAATAAAGTGGATATAATTGGAATCTCATCATTTTTAAAGGCTCATCAAATTCATAACTCTAACAAAGCACATTCGTTCTGCTTAGACGAAATATGGATCATTGGGCTCATTGCGATGTTCGAAAAGCAGGACAAGCTGCCTGTTATTTGGTATACAGAAGTGGTCGAACTAACTCAATTCAACTCAAGTGCCTATGTCTACATTAAACCTCCTAACTTAACATCATCAAGAGTGACTCGGGAGGGGTGAGTTGATTTTAGTGGGTGCAATGAACTTTCAGTGCTTTTTCCTCAATAGAAACACACCGCACAGACAGCGGTGGCGTATATTCCGCACTAAAAAGTGCCATTTCAAAAAACAGCTGGTGTGACACTTGACGCCTGAAATAACTCAGTGCTCAGTGCTACAATTCACAGACAAAATTGTGGCGATAGATATCTTTCACTCATGCGACATGCCAATACTTTTTACGCAGTCTGTCTGGAACAAGCTGTTCCAAACAATTTCATCTTAACCCATTGCTGCCTTATGGGTAAAATTTTACCCATGAAAATTGATTTTTTTTTAAATCACAAAAAAGTCAATGTTTGAGATCTCTCAAAACCAGTGATAGGGATAGTTTGGGTAAAGATGGAACTATCTTAACCTAGTGAAGGTCACCCTAAAATTTCGCCATCTAGCTAGAGTTACCAGACTCCAGAAATCGTGAATTTTTTGGAGATGGAAAATGTGGCGAAACTTAACAAAAATCTGCCTCCTAACTCACCTGTAAAAAATACAACTTTCGTTCACGTGTTTAGCTGCTCACTTCACAAAGTATGGAAAAAAGCTACCATTGCTACGTAATGGGTACAAAATACCTAATGAATATCTCAGCAACGTGCAGAGATATAAAGCTGAAATATTGTTTCTGATCATTTTGGGTCAATTCCAGGTCGTGTATGAAATTTTATCAAAATCGTATGGGCGGAACTGGTACCCGGCATCAATGGGTTAACCTCAGATTCTTTAGCCTTCTAACTAGACACGTGGCACCATATAAATTTCGTGCATAAAAAAAACACCTCCTTCGTTCAGCTCTTAACGACTGCCAGCAATTCGCTGTTCATTCATTGACACTTTTGTTTTGACTTTGATCTTGTCGTGTTTATTTGAATTTATTTACGGAGCCCAAAAAATTCCACATCGTTTGGAATTTTAACTGCGCCATGTGCGCACCGGGGGGTATAAACCCCGCACGCGCACGTCACACTGCCAAATAAAACACAGACATATTTAAATTTTTTGGTCAAATCAATTATAGTATTTTTATTGTTTTGTATTTTTTCCGCGTTCATCATTTCATCTTCTTCTTCTTCTTCTTCGTTCCTTGTTTACTGTATGCTCATATGTTGCTGTTGTCCTATATCAATTGTTATTTATTTATTTATTTATTTATTTATAATTTGCGTTAATTGGCCTCGCAATCGAGCAACGCATCAGGGTGATTATACGCGTAGGTATATATCGTATTTCTATTATTTATTATGTTTCCTTGTATTATTGTAATTGTTAAATATGCTACAAATGTATTATTAGGTTTTAGGTATATAGTGTTTTATGTTTTAGTGAATTCTTTGTCGTGTTCGGGTTTCTGCTTCACGTTCTCAACTCTGACCGCTCGCATTCCTACACAATTCTAATTTAATTTAATTTAATATATATTTACTTTTTACAATTACTGAACATAAGCATTTTACATTAGTTACTATTACAGTAATCATAGAGTGGTACATAATAATCAATCATAATTTAATAATAATGATAATCATAGGTAATGGTAATCATGAATTCTGTTATTCAATTCATTAATCAATATAAAACTACTATCACATTTAAATGTATGTATGTGTGTGTGTGTGTATGTATGTGTCGGTGTGTATATGTGTGAGTGCAACAAACACCAATGCAGTTTTCAAATGAAAATCATAGTCTTCTGGTTGGGAGTTTTCAATGTTTAGCATTCAAATAAAAAAGTATTTGTTCGAGTAACGAATTGCAGGTTGTTTTTGCATTTCTTATTTGTGTTGTTATAAAAAAAAAATTCAACATTTACAGGTAGTGTCGCTAGTCCTTCAGTTTGCGCCTCGTCTATGGTGCGCTGCCCTACTTTGCTTGCATTGATTTTCGCCTCGTTTTCAGTGTGTTTTCGCATAGAGCAGAGTTGGCATAAGTTTTTTTTTTTTTTACAATTTGCCCGTTCACTCCACTTTACGTTACATGATTTGCTTTAGCTTTGTTTTATTTTTATGAGTTTTAGTTTTTACAAAAAGGCCTTGAACAACAACAACAAAAATTTGTTTGACTCGACTTTATATTGTTGTCTTGTCGTCTGTGCTCATTTCCAGACACATTTGGATTCTACAAGTACTACCTACAGCTTCTTCTTCTTCTTCTTAGTTGTTGTCGTCGTCGTCGTCGTCGTCGCCAGCCTGTGTACTAAGATTATTCAGTTGCTCACATGAGCAGTCGTAAATGAAATGGTAAATATTTAACATTATTCTCACAGCAGTTTTAATTTATTCTTCTCTGTTGTTGTGTTTGTTGTTAGATTCTAGCGCCTAGTGTTGTGTTTCTACATGTCTGGCTTCTGCTCGGCTTAGCTCTGTTCTGTTCTATTCTATTCTATTCTTGTCTGTTCTGTTCTGGCTTGCTCTAGGTTTCGATTCTTTGCTTTTCATATTTAGCAGATGTTTCATGTACGTAAACATACATACATATACATATATGTAGAAATGTACGCATATTTTGTATATAAGGTATGTACTGTATGTACTGTATGTATGTATGTCTGTATGTATGTATGTATATGCATGCCTATGTGTATATTTATATTGTATATAGTCTAAATATTTGATATATCGTTTTTCATTGTGATCATATTTGCATTTTCTGGTTTCAGCTTATGGGTTTTTATTTTCTTTATTTTGTGTTTTTAGCTTTGTTTCACTATTGTTGGCGCTTCGGCATACATTTTTCCTTATATCTGGCTGTTCCAGCAAACCACAACTCGCAACGTTAGATATCTATTTCTTGTATTCTAACTCGAGCTGCAGCCAGTCGTGGTATGTGTCTGTGTGCTCGAGTCGAGTCGAGTCGGTGCTGGTGTCTGTTCGCTGTAGGCGTAGTTAGTATTTGTTTGAAGATTCTTTAATAATTTAGTATGTAGTATACATATCAATATACATATAGTATCTATATATATGTGGTATATTGCGGCAGCTATATATGCTCTAAATATGGTAATATATATGCGTAGCCTTGTCTTGCAGAATGTTTGTGGGTGTGTAGGTGTGTGAGTACGTTAGTTGCCTAAACTTGTCGAGAGCTCGATTCCCATTGAGTGCTTGAGTGAAATTTCGAATTTCGAGTAGCTGAATCTAATGGCATCACATCGTTTTGCGTTGGCAGGTATGTCAAGAGTGATGAGAATCGGAGCAAAATGATGCAATCAATATAGTGGACCTAAAATGTTATTAACACGCTACGGTTACGCTTGAAATTCCTGCGAGAAATTAACATTATACAAAGCAGATACTATTCACTTGACAACAGTTTGAAACTCTACTTTCGAACAAGCAACTTTCGATATGCAATAAACAACAAATGGTAGCGCAAACTTTTAACGCGAATGAAAACGAAAACGCACAGTCGCTGTGACTCTTGCTGGTATCATTTATCTATTGTTCCCTGTAATCCGTTTCTCGTGTCCCATCACACTATCCAAACTGCCATCATCGCAATCAGCTGATCGTTGAGCCAAATGGCCGCTACACACGTGAGGCCCGTCGTCCCTTTCAACTTGCCATACTACAGATACAGCGGATACAACGCTTTCTACACTCCGCACTTCCACTCCCCTTTGCGCCATTGCCGTGTGTTGTCAACCTCGGCCCAATGCCATCAAATGTACATCGTTCACCTGGGCTTCAATTAATTGGTTGCTATTATACCCTCTTCTCCCTCTACAGCTCTCTTGCTCCCGCCCCATGTTGCTCCAATTATTACTGTTTCACAAAGCCATAAGTAAGCATGGAACATTAGCCGCAGCCGTCTGCCATCCAATCCAACAACTATACATCATTCATTGGCCATAATAATGCGCCGCTTCTGCTCAGCGTTTGTTCGCTGCACTTAATTATTATTTAATTATTTAAGTATGTATGTAGGGATGTATGTATGTGTTTGTTATGTATAATTAGTAAGTAGTTGGCATTTTATTTGGTCTGCGCCGCTGCTAGGCATTTCAGTATTTTCGACGCGTTGTGGTTCCGTTCCGCTGCTGTCTTTATTGTTGCTGCCAATAAATAAACTAGCCAACTTCAAACTTATACAAACAAAGCAAATCCTAACCGAACATTTTTAACTTTTGCATAAACTTGTTTTTGTTGTGAATATAGTTGAAGTGGTCTTTGTGCTGAAAGTATTGTTATCAATTTTATTTATGTTAATGCCACACACAGACGCGGTCTGAAGCCATCAACTGCAACAACAACATATTCAATTTTGTAATTAAGCAAGGCAAATTATTTTGCAACGGAAATATTTTAATAGTGAAACAATAAAAGACCCAAACCAATGTAAAAACAAAAACAAACAATCAGCAGCAGAGCGCACCGAGACACTGCACGGCACCGGACTCGTGTGGGCAGCAACGCGACGAGCGGACATGAACCGAAGGCGATTGGAGTTGGAGGCAAGTTTGCTCGCACCCCGGACGACTTTATATAGTTTGTTGTCAAGTATTTACTCAAGTATTGTTGGTTATTTCATTTTAATTTATAATTTAAGTGTGGCTGACCCAAATGTTTCTAGCCTCATTAAAGCAAAGCGCATAAATAATGCCAAGCAGCCAGTCGGCCGGCCTGCTGGCAGTCGGCTGAACTCGTCATGTTTAAAAAATGAGGCTTTTTCGTGTTTTGTGTTTTGTGTTGCGTTTTTTCGCTCATTGCTTGTTGCTATTCGCTTTTTAGTTAGCATGAACGCTTGGACTCGAAATTAACGTTCGCATTTGTGTTTTTCAAATTCGAAATTTTATTGCTCATAATTTTGTTTATTTATTTGAGAATGTTAAAAGCAGCGCCGGGCCGCATTAGTGAATGACAATTTTAAATTTGGAACGCGGCGCAGCCAACGAACGTAATGCGTAAATATGTATGTGACAAATTACAATATCAGCGCAGCTCGTGAAATTCTCAAGTATTTCAAATGTGCTGACGAAATCGCACCGACTGACGCTGCTCTGACGAAGGTCAATTTTTTTAACTTTCAAGAATGCCAAACTACGACAGCGGCGCAAGTGACAGTTGGGCGTTCTTAGGCGAAAGCGCACATGACTTCAGGCGGAATTGTGGGACAAGCAATATTCGACGCATTGTAGTTGTGGACTTTAAATATTGTTCGGTTTGCGTAGTTGACTGAAATTGGCCAAGAATTTGCGGTGAACTTTGGAAACTAAAAAACAACTGAGCCAATAAAAGTTTTGCAAAGTTTTTTTGTGAAAAACAAATTTGCAGTTTTAATACAATTTCTACAGTCGAGCTTTTTTATGACCAACTTTTACGAAAAGAATCAATCTCCATTAAGAGCTAACTTTGTCAAGTGGTTTCTGTGTTTTGTAAATGTGTTTTGATGTTCTGAAAACAAAGATATATCGCGAATATTTCATTTCAATATAAAATTTTTGCCAGCTTCGAAGATACGATATTTTTGATGGGCATATAACTTGAACGATTTCTTATTTCGACGATAATGATTTGAACAAACCATTTTTCATTGCATGAGGAAGTGCCGAGAACCAAGTAAAACATTTCTGAAAGAAATCTCAAAACTTTTAAAACCTTAAATTTCTTTGTCAATTAATGCATTTCGAACCCACTGCAGATGAAAAGCAACAAACCAAGTACTGTATTTGCTTCTTTTAACTTTGTTGAAGAAAAGTTTGAAGAGTTTGTTGAGGGAAGAATGTGAAAAGGTGCAACATAATTCGAAATTACTGATTACTTAAAAAACCAAAAAAAGGCAAAATATCTTTCATTGATATACACTAAACATTTTCTATATAACAATCTGTATTTGCTTCTTTTAATTTTGTTGAAGAAAAGTTTGAAGAATTTGTTGAGGGAAGAATGTGAAAAGGTGCAACACAATTTGAAATTACTGAGAAATTACTAAAGAAACAAAAAAAAGGCAAAATAGCTTTCACTGATACACACTACAAATTTTCTATATAACAATCTATTATAATTTTCTGATTTCGGTTAGGTTAGTTATAGAAAGTTCGACTGTAAAGTATTTCTGATTGAAGCATTGAAGTCTGTTTTTGATGGAGACGCACCAAAATGATACTCAGTAACGGCTGCAAAAATTAAATCTTAACTAAAACGCACTTTCAATGTCACCACACTTGCCAAACATTTACATAAAATTAGTGAAATTAGTTGGCTGAAAGATGCCTCTGGCTACGACTTGACTTCAACTTTCTGGGAATCCTACCTACGAACTCAAAGCAATGCGTTTAGGCACCGCACTTTCACAGTGTAGGCGAGACCAATTACTGGCGAACTTCAGACATAACGTGACTTTGACTTACAACGCAATTTCAGCATCAATTTTTAATAATTACAATACACCAACGGCCAGAGTTCACTCACAAGTCATTTGAAAATTCAAGTTGACCAAACGAAGCCAACTGCCGACGGCACTTGGCAACATGCAAGTTGCGCCTTCGGCAGCCGCCGAATCGGACAATTCTCAAAACTTTTCGTCTATATTTCGGAACTAAGTAATCACACTACTACACAAGGCAAGGCTGACAGGGGAGTAACAGGTGGAGAAGGCAGTTTTCTATGCTAAAGCGTTTAGCGTAGCGTTTTCGTTAGTTGGTTTGGTATTTTCGCAGCACAAGTTTGGCTATGGCATGTTACACGTAAATGTCGTTTATAGTCGTCTACTTCCATTTTCTACTGCTCCGTTCTCTGCACTTTCGTTCTGTTTCTTGCTAATGTTTACAATTTCGTAGGACTAAAACTTGCAGCGGCATTTGCTTTTTTCAAAATTTCATTTAAATTTGCACAGATTTACTTTTGCATAAGTTGTATTTTATTTAGTTGTTTCATGTTTGTCTTTTGCATATTTATGTAAATGTGTATCCTTTTTCAATTTCGCTCATCTTTAAACAATAAATTATTTACTTTATAACAAATATCACTACCATATTTAGACTACATTTTCTTTTCAACATTACGCTGTGTTTCGCACCGCACCGCGCTGCTCTGCTCTGCTCCGCTCGCGTTCAGTTGCTGTCCGATTCCTGCGCGTTTCAGGCGTTAGCCGTGGAATCGAAGACAAGCTTCAGAAGCCGCTCACACGCGCCCATGCACACGCACACGCACACGCATGCGCATGCACATGCGCTTGTCCATCGCCGGCTGTCAGCTGCATTTAACCACTTGGTAGAGCATTCACTGCGTCAGCTGCTGCCATTACTGCTATGCCTCATCACGTCGATCATACGTTGTAGCAGGAGATCTGTTGCAAGTGCTGGAATGACGGTGTTGCCGCAAATTGTGGAAATGTCTGTCCGAGATTGGCTGCCGCCGCCACCGCGGCCGCGCTGGACGTGTTCGCCGCCGACAGGTAGGGGTGCATGCGCTGCGACCGCAAGTACTGCCGGTACTTGCCGCTCAACTTGTCGTCGCGTCCGTAGTGCGAATGCGAGTGCGCGCTCAGCGCCGGCGTGGTGTCAGGGCCTGCCTGATAGTTGCTAGGAACTGTAGCCATCGGACTGCGATCGATCATCAGCGTCGATGTCGTGGAGGAGGAGGAGGTTGCCGCCGAAGCCGATGCCACGCTGGTGGGGTCGGCCCATAGCGCGCCGGCTGGCAGGCAGTGTTGCTGCTGCGACTGCTGCTGCTTTCCGCCGATATGCGTCGCTATGCTGGCCGCGGTTGCCGCTGCGCTGCTGCCGTAGACACCGCCCGATATCATCGCGTCCCGCTTGCCCACTGCCGATATACTTTTGCCGTAAATGGCCTGTGGTGGCGGCGGTGCATTGTGCGGTGCCAGCATTTGGCTGCTGCTGTGCACCGCTGCTGCTGCGGCGGCTGGAGTCATCGACGAGCGCGCCGCTATGACCGCCAGTTGGTCCCACTGCGACGCCGCGTTCTGCGTCAGCAGACCCTGATGGCTCTGGGAACTGGCAACAGCGGCCGCTGCTGCGGCAGCCGCAACAATCGAGGCGGAGGTGCTGTGACTTTGGTTTGAACGCTGCTGCTGCTGCTGCTGTGCTTGACTGTTGCTCACAATTGCCGACGTGGTGCGACTTTGGTTGCTGCGGTGTTGAGCTGCCGCGGCGGCTGCTGCGGCCCTTCGCACTGCGCTCGCGTGTTCTATGTACGCGGCAGTGGAGGAGGCTGTAGACGTAGAGGCTGACGACGGACCGGCAGAAGAGGCGACAGTCGCGTGCTGTTGCTGCTGCTGCTGATGATGGTGGTGCTGATGATGATGCGACACCACAACAGGATAATGCGCTTGCTGCGACATTTGTGACATTTGTTGCTGTTGTAGCTGTTGCTGTTGTTGCTGCTGCTGCAGCTGACTCTGCTGCTGCTGCTGCTGTTGTTGCGTCGACTGTCTGAGTTGTTGATGTTGCTGCAGCTGCTGCTGATACTGTGCCACAGTCTGGTGTTGTTGTTGCTGCTGCTGCTGCTGTTGCAAATGTTGTTGTGTTTGGTGTTGTTGTTGCTGTATGACCTGAGTTTGACGCACGGCAGCGCGACGTGCAGCTGTCGACGAAGCCGACGTGGAGCTCGACGAGGAGCTCACCACCGCTGAGGAGGCAGTTGCTGCGCTGCCGCCGGCATTTGAGATACCGGACGACGTTGACGCCGACGAATTGCTCAGTCCGCTCACCAGCAGGGCGGTGCTGTTGCGCGCCGTAGCCGGCATATTGTTCACGAAGGGGCTGCGGCGCTGCGACTCCATCTTGCGAAAGTAGCACGGATGGATCATCAGCAGCGGCTCGACGCGCTGACCCGCCGGTGGTTTCGGTTGATTTGGCAACTCATATTCGACGCTGCAGTCGACATGCAATGGAATGGAGTAGTCTTTTTGGGGCGTGGCAGCGCCGGCGCTGATCGATGCCGTCGATGCAGTAAGCGCAGCCGGCGACAGTGTCGAGCTGCCGTTATTAACTCGGCTTTGCTGCTGAGTGCTGCCGTTAAGGCTGTTGCTGCTGTTGTTATTGCTAGTGCTGCTGGTGCTGCTCATGTTGTTGTTATTGTTGTTGCTATTGATGACTGTGGCGGCGGCGACGGCGGCGGCGGCAACGGCAGCTGTTGCAGCAGTTGCGCTTCTGGCTGCCGCCGCCGCCGCCGCTAAAGACGACGAACGGCTCAATGAAGATGACGAGGCGGACGCCGTCGAAGAGGACGACTGCGACTGCGAATGTGTGTGCGAGTGGGCATGGGAGTGATGAAGGTGGTGGTTGTGGTGCTGTTGCTGCTGCTGTTGTTGCTGCTGCTGCTGCTGTTGGTGATGTGAGTGATGGTAGAGTTGTTGCTGTTGTTGTTGATGGTGTGTTTGCTGTTGTTGCTGTTGCTGCTGCTGCTGCTGCTGCTGCTGTTGTTGTTGTTGTTGTTGCTGCTGCTGCTGCTGATGGTGGCTATGGCTGTGGTTGTTGTTGTTGTGGTGGTGGTGATGGTGGTTGTGATGATGGTGTTGGGCGCTGAGCAACGCTGCCGAGGACATGCCGTGCGACAGTGACATGTCGTAGTTGGCGTAGCAAGCGGCCATCGTCATTGTGATCAACTAATGTTATTGTTATGTGTAACTTTAATTACAGTAGAGGGAGGTGGGTGGGTGTAGGTGGTTTTCTGAGGACACACGTAACACTACTTTCAAGAACAGGCGACGGTTTATAAATCTCTTAGTTTCACGCTTCTTTTCTGACTCCTTGAACAATCAACTAATTTTTATTAAAGCATTTTTCCACTTTTGTCACCACTTTCGTTTCTTTTTGCTATATATAAAAGCATATATTCATATATATTTTGTAGATAATATGCTTATTATATACTTTTATATTTGCTTGTGTGGCAAAAATTTTCTCTTCAAATTATTCAACTTTTGCCTGACAAATTTATATATTTTTTGTTTTCTTCTTTAATTTTATTGGCACTGGTAATCCAAGCATCCAAGCTGTTGATGTCGATATTGTGTTTGTTACTGTTGTTGTTGTTGTTGTAATGAAGTATATGTTGATTTATCCATGTACATACATAATTTATATAAATTATTCTTTATATATCCTTTAGGTATGTGAGTATGGGGCTAAGTGTGGTATTATCAGGAACGTTAATCCATATGTTGTTGTCGTAATTAGTTTTATAATTATTATTTTTAGTTTGCAGGTAGGTAGAAATATAAATAATTACTTTTTACGCGTTTAAGTTATAATTTATTTACTTAAATAGGCATGTAGCTAGCTTTAATAACTTTTCGTCTCCGCGCAATATATATTCCTTTCACATGCATAGACTTTGCATTTATATAATTTTTGATGATTTTGCGTTTAATTATTTGTTTTGCAATTAGTTATTCTAGTCAACCCGCATTTGTGTTTAGCAATATTTCTGGTTTATAATCCTTCTGGTTGTTGGTTGTGTTGGTTTTGTATTGGTGAATTTGTTGTTGTTGTTGTTAATCAGTCTTTACTCGTGACGAACTAAAATGATTACTTTTAACAGCTTCAACTTGGTTTACTTATTAACTTGTATTCTTTCGTTTTGCATTGATTTATATTTTTGGATTTTTTTGAAAGAAAAAAACTCAGTCTTTAGTAAATTTATGTAATTCTTCTTTAAATTTCTCCTCTGGCTTAAAGGGCTTTTTAGGTTTACTTTTTGTTTAGTATTAAATGTCTTCCACTTTTATTCCAGTGCAACGCGACTAACGGCGACGCGTTTCTCTCTGCAGCGATTGACCGTTTTCTCTGACCAGCCCAAGCGTAGTGGGAAAAAATTCTTAGCGCTTGTGCTCGCTGGCTGATTTGTAGTTTATGGCTCCGGTTGCTGCTGCGATTGCGACTATGAGCTCTGGCTGGCTGACTGTCTGAGCCTGAGTCATTTGGTCTTTTTCACTTCTACCTCGTCTGCTCGCTGTTCTACTCCGCTTCACTCTGCTTCTATTCAGCTGCTGCTTCTTCCTTTTCGGCGTCGGCTTCTTTCGTATTGTTGTTGTTGGGGATTTTTTTTGTTCGTCTGTAAACGATCGACCGTCGACCGACAAACGCGTTTCTTCGTTCCCTTACTTTACTTTGCCTTGTATTGTTTTTGTTTTCCTTCTTACAATTTACGCTCAAAGAGAATCCCGCATTAAGCGCTCTCGTGCCGTCTCGCTCGCTCGCATGCAATGTCACGCAGCAGCTATCGTACTCGCACGCTCTTCAAAGCCGACCAACCGACAAACGACCGACGAAACGACTGACAGGCAGCCAGACACGGCGATTGTTACGTCGCTAGCGTTTTTTCTTGACAATGTTTGACGTTTAAATGCGGAAAGCTCTTCTACTCATCCGCCGCGACCGATGCACCAGTTCACAATCAGCGCAAGGAGTTCTACCCGGTCGGAAACTTGAACAGAATTCGTCGCTTTGATCTGTGCCGCTGGGAAAAAAGTTTTCAATTTCTCCGTCCCTTTGGTCGTTGTTTCTCGAATTAAGGTCGGAGTGTCCTTTCAACTGCACCGAACTGCGATAACGACCGCTCGTTGTGGCCTTCCCGACACCTTTTTACTGTCACAGTTTCCCGAACTCGGCTCCCTTGTATAATTTTCTTTAGAAGGGTTCAATGCTTTTTCGCTTTCCGCCGACCTCGTCTTTACACTTTTCGCTCTCGCTCGCTAACCGGATTCATGAAAGAATGTTTTCTTTGAGTTTTATCACAATTTGGTATTTAGTGTTACTTTCTTAAGTATCGTTTGATTTGTTCATGTAATAGTTGTTTCTCTTGTATATAAAAATATTTAGTTTTATAATTTTTTAACTGAGCTCCGAAGCGCCGCGTACACGTCCACTGCAACGCACAACGTATAACGAAAACGTCTTCTCCACTCGAGCTCTCTCAACCGACTGCATGCGAGGTAAGCACCAACGTAAATTCCGGCCGTCGCTCAATCGACCCCAACGTTGTGCCGTTCGTCGAGCAGCTGTTGTCTCCACTGGAAGTGAGATGGCTGAATTCACCAAACGACTCACTCAAAATCTTCTCCATTCTCCCTGGTTATGGGCTCAGCTGTTCCCCATTCGTTGGGCAGCTGAGAGCACTTCTCTGCGCCGAAGCCCTTGAGCGCAACTCAGCTGTACAATTGCAGTCGCTCTTTATTGCCGAAACAGCTGCTGCTGCTCCAACTACAGCCGGCGCTGTTGTTGTTGCCACTGCTATAACAACCACACTGTCTTCATCCACTTCCACTGTCATTACATTAACACTCTTCTTCTTCTGCTGCGCCTTCTTCGTCTCTTTACTTTGCCAATCGTGCCGTTCCTTGCTTTGCCTTGCCTTGCCTGGCTACTTTTTTGTCTGTCTACTTCAATTGCAAATCTTATTCCATTTTTACTAATTCAGCCATTACGGCGGCGGCCATCTTTACATTTGAGTAGTTGTTGTTTGCCATATGAAAATTACCAAATACCTACTTTGCTCTTTCTCACACTCTCTCACTCGCTCGCTGTCTCAATTCGTCGGCCGTGTCGGCGGCTACGACGCGACTGCGACTTAACCGAAGGGCTGCCATACTGAGGCTACACATTGTTGTTGCTATTTTTATTGCTTTTCACGTTCTTATTGTTATTGCTGCGGCCGCAGCTGTTCACCTTGTTGTTGCTGCTCTGTTGTTTTTGTCATTGTTGTCGCTGTAGTTGTTGTTGTTGTTGTTGGTGGTGGTGGCGCTTTAAGTGCGGTGTCAACATATGCACATGATTTGTATTTTGATTTGTTTTGTTAGTGTCATTTCTTTCTATTGCGTGTATGGCTGTTGCACTCTCGCACAGCAGAGCGAAGCGCGGTACCGCATTCTGCGCCTCACCAACAACAACAACAACATAGTTACAAATTGGCATTAGGTTCAATTTGTTGCTGTGGATTTTAGAGGATTTACTCTACATTTGCATTTTTATTAATTTTTGGCCATTTTAATAGCAAAAGTTATTGAAATTAACCCTGCATTATAGATTGGAAAGTGTGCGGAATGCAACAACAGTGCAGAAATCTTTAGACAATTGAATTATGTGGCACAAAATTGCTTATGAGTCCACATTAGAATTCCAGGAGTTAGAGGTTAGGGTTTTGCTGATACAGTTAAATGGCAAAATCTATACTTTGCCTTTTCGGAAGAAGTATTTTGGAAACAAGGATTGAAAAAAGCGCAGCCTCAGACTCAGAAGCTGAAATTCTCTGAAAAGTATAACTGCAAATTATTTGATTAGTGTTGACTTAGACGAATTAAACCACTACACACAATTTTTTTATTACCCACAATTGTATGTTTTATGAAAACAATAACCTTACAGAGTAAACTAACAATAACTAAAAAAAATATTTTGCCTTTGTCTTGACTTTGACCACAATTAGTCAGAGTTCAATAAATTCTTTAATAAATGCTAAAAATTTAGAAAGTCTGATCTTGAACTTTGGTTATATCCTCACCAGAGAAACAATAGACTACGATTTTGTCTCATTTGTTGAAATTTGTGATGAAAACCCGTTCATATTTGAAATTTTGATAGCACAAACAACATTTTTTAGTTCTGGTTTTTCATTGAATAAATAAAAATATATTTCAAAGTACAACAAAAACAAACCCAGACATAATATTATGTAATGGCAAAATGTTCGGCAATGTGCTGATGACATTATAATAGAAACATTGTTCAGCAAAATAAAAAAATTTAATTAGATATATAGATAGTTAAGATATTCTTTAAACCTTGGTTTTTAAGATATTTAACTTTATTTCAACAAGCATTGTCGTAAAAAATGCAAAGTGTTGTCGATTGAAATCCAGCATTTGTCTTAAATTGAATTGGCTGAAATTGTGTATAAAAAAGAAATAAATAAATTTGTTAGATATATAAAATATAAAGCAAATTTTATTTCTTGTAACAAACTGTGCATCAATTGAAAGGTATTTCTATGCTCTTTTTAAGTAATGTATTTTTAGGTATGGTGAATTTCATCTTTTAAATAGGATTTCTAAAAAAAATAGGGATGTTTTCTTTTTAAAGTTGATATGTACATCAAAAGAAATTGCTTTTCATTATCTTTACAATGGTGTCCTTCTTTTTAAAATCGGAACCTCTTTAACAAAAGATGGGTTTTTACCCTTTGACCTCTCATTTCATCGTTATATACATTTATATATATATTTTTTACCTGAACGGTCACTCTTCATTACTTGTACCAAAAAATGTATTTATGAGAGTTTCTTATGCTTCTTCTGATTTTTAGACAATAAATGCGTTGAGTTTTGATGTAGAAAATTGATAATTTTCCTTGCTTCAGCTATCTGCTTTGATTGTCTTAAAATTTCGTGATTTAGAATTCATCACAAGTCAATTGTGTGCGCTTGTTTCCATTACAAAAATGTAGTTAATTAAATAAATTTCATTTAATAGTAAATTATTCTACCTTCAATAATTATTGCATTTGAATAAACATTAAACATTATTTTTTTAAATTATATATTATTATTATTATTTATTAAAATGTTGCTGTTTTAAATATTTGAAACAAAACATTTTGTCGCACCGTTGCTACATGCCGACGGCTTTTCGATAATAACTTTAAAATGTTTGCGCTTCAACCAGAGTTGAAAACAAAGGCAAACGATGAGTCTGCGTAGTCGTCTCGCGTATTTAGTACTTTTTTCCGGTTTTCACGAACGAATGTACGTACAGAGTCTGTCCGTTCATTGAGCAGCTGGAGTGACTTGGCAACGCAGCGCACATTCCACCCACCACCCGTCGCCTCATTGACTTTTGTGCTCGCCGCCGAAAACGGTTTTTGGGCTGAGCCATGAAGGCGAACCGGCGCGGCGCGGCGTAGAGCGGCGGGCAGGCAGAAGTGATGTCAGGCGCAGTCTCCTACGTACGAAGCTCGACACAGCTGTTTTATTTTGCACAACCGTTTTGTCACCGCTACTCCCCATTCTTCCGTTATTTTTTGTTTGTTGTTGCGCTTTCCTTCTCGTTTTTTGTGCCGCCTACACGTAGCACTGACAATTGCAGTGTTCGACTGCTGGCGGTCGTCAGACCATTTGCGCACTCACGCGTCACCTAGCAGTGATTTGTTGTTGGCGCATTTGGGGTGCTTCTTTGTGGACCGCACGAAAGTTACTTTCAAAACGCTGGTTACAACGAGGACATTACGAGTACGTTAGACGTGGAAGAGCTGACACTAAATTCATTATCGTCACATTGCAGTCGCCGTGTGACGTGCACGCAGCGCGCACAGAGTGAGCAGCGGAAAGAAATTCCACCCGACAGTGTGCGGGGAGCCCCACTTCAGCTCCTCTGATTTTGCGCTTTGACGAACCGCAAGATGCCAATAACAGCAATCATGGCTCGCACACAGTTCGTAAGTATAACTGCAGCAGCAACAACATAAACAATAACAACAACAATGAGCACACCAACAACAACAACAACAACCATAGCAACAAAATCTACGACACTGCCCCCCAAAAGCACAACAAACGAAATCCAAATCGCCTCTCAATTCAATAAATTGGAAGGTCGTTGCCATAGCAGCGAGTTGGAGGCGCTGCCGCTGGTCGACGCCACTCACATGGCGAGCGGCAGCGTTAGTTTTGCCATTGGTTTTTGTTGTCATTGTCGGCAGCCGTCGTTCGTTTGCCGATTTTTATGGCTTTTTTATTTCATGTCGGTTGCATTTGATTTGTTTTTGTGCTGTGCTCACATGTCTCCGCTGTTCTCATGGTCATTTACTTCGGTTTGTTTTTGGTGTTGTTATCACGATTGTTGTGTTTGTTGCTATTTTATTACACAAACAATCGATGTACGTTCTGGATCAGCTGTTTTTGTCGACGACCGACACACACGTGCACACACAGCTGGTCTCAGGCAACTTGGGAGCGTGCGCTCTCTGTCTCTCTATTCAGCGCTCTTTAATGCAGTCATCAGAGAGACGCGAACGGGAGAATAAAATTTGAGGGGCCAACAAAAGTGAGTGCATTGCTTCGGCGTTGAGTGTCTTTTCCTACTGCTCAATTGTGAGAGAAATTGAGTGCAAAAGTTGGGTTTTTGTTTTGTTTTTGTAATGAATAAGAAATTTTAGTGGCGCTACATGAGCGTCCAAAACAGATGACCTTCCCGCTCCCCGCTTTTATTTGCACCAACAAAAACAAATTGAAAAAACGTGTCCTGCTTTTTGGTGCTCTCTCTCTTCCGCTCACTCGCTCTCTGTCTGTGTCACTGCTATCGTTTCTAAATGACAACTTATTTTCGGGTCAGCTGTCGCTTCTCCCCAGCAACTCTTTACAACAAATTGAACCCATTCTTCAAGCTGGTTGCTTGTTGCCCTTTCGACCGTCTGCCTCCTCTTGCCTTCTGCCTTCCACTGTCGCCCAGCGTGTTGTGCGCTCCCCAGCACAATTCATTTGTCTGTGTTTCTCGCTTGGCCTTTGCCCAACCGCCGCCAACTGATTTCCAAATGTCCCACCAATAATGTCTTCCAAGTGTCTGCAACACTGTTCAATGGCTCGTCAAATGTTTTACACTATCGACAGAAGCGGCCCCAGCCGTTTGTGCGTTTCTTCTTCTCCGTCATTCGTTCTCGCTGCTTTGGTGTTGTGTAACCCCACCCGATGCGACCCCACAAACCGGTCTGGCATGAAAAGTACTTTTCCTTTTTTCCGCGCGCACATGTCTCATTTATCTGTCCGTCTCTCGGGCGAACCCAAACCCGCATCCATGGCGCGACCTGGTGTGTCGTGTCGTTTTTTCTTTCTTCCTTTTCTTCCAATTTCTTCGGAGGTGCTTGTTGTTTTTTCATTCTAAATAAAAACAGGAAAAGTCACTTTGCAATCTGGGCTAAATCGTAAATTTCTTGTATGTCGTCTCGCGTCCTCGCCCCCGGCCGATGCTTCGCGCACCGGAACTCAGGGCTCTTTCATCTTCCTTGCGCTGCGGGCGCTGCTCGCGCGACTATGGGCCCAAATTGTTTTACGTTGTCTGTGTTTCGGCGCGCATGCAGGTACAAACATCAGCAGTGACGCACGCGGAGGCGACGTCAACGGAAGCTTGAATGAGTTTGAAATCGCGCAGCGATGTGTGATTTGAGTTTCGAAGCTCTTTCAATACTCTTTTCTGCGAATGCCGAGTGTTGAAAAGCATTTCGGATTTAAGTGCCCAGCGAGCAAAATTTGCATAGAATGCAGTAAAATCACTGATTTCAATAATTAACATTTTTTTCGAGTGCTGTCATCCATTTTTTTTGGAGTTTATCACAAGCACAAATTTCTGAGAAAAATGCACATTGTTACTTCTTGCATCTTCAAGCGCCGAAAGTCCTCTAGCACCTCCCGCGCTCCGCCAGTGTCCCAGACGTCACCGTGTGTGCTTGTTCGCGGTCTTTTGTTTTTTTTGGCCTAAGGCTGTCGCTAGTGTTGCTCTTGCTGTAGCTGCTGCTGTTGTTGTTGTTGTTGTTCCTGTTGCTTGCGTTGTTGTCCTCTAATCTTTCCAACAACATCAACTCCTCAAGCCAAAGTGGAAAAGCATAAAAAGACACGACAAATAAAAAACAGATATTCAATGCTCCTATCTGGCAACTACATCACGCTGCATGCCACTTATTGTTCTTGCCGTTGTTGTTGTTGTAGTTGGCATTGTTAAACACCATTCAAGCCCGACTGCCTGGAATTGTAAATCCTGGCTTAATGCCGATGACATTTGTTGCAGGTATCGGGCCGGGTATCGTCCGGAAAGAAAATTTATGTACACATCCTATATGCATACCCCTCCTTGGTGGTTGTTGCTTTTGTTGTCACTTTTGTTGTTACATTACAAATTCGTCTTTGGCAGGATTTGTGGCAAAAGAACCGGCATTCATGTTTTCCTCTTAACGATAGTTAAGCAGAAACTGAAAACGAAATTCATCACAACGTTCGGCAGCGATTAATTCGAATTCGAATTGTCAATTCTGGGAGCCCAGCATTACTTATTATTCACAGCAATGCCAACTTAAATCATTCGTGCACCCTACAGGGCAATGCCAGCGACTTGGGAACGTCGCAGAAAATGCAAAGCTGTATTTGTTTCGGAATATTTCTTAAAAGTAATGGCACAGTTACCCGAGACGCAACTTAGTTTGACATATCAGCTGACACGACCTGCCATAGCCGATACCAGCTGTACAACTGGTTACCCAAAACATATAACATAAACTTATAACCGTAATATTATAAACCTGTGTCGCTTTGGTTTCTAGGTTTATATCTACGGAAAACACAATCAGCTGTTGGTTTCGCTCAGGGAAATTTTGCTACTTTGGTGGTTTCAAACATAACTCAGTTCCGCAGAATGTGGCAAAAACAGGCTGTCTATCAACGAAAAAGTATCCAAGTACTGATGATGGGCGTTCACTCCAAAGTGCGAGAATGGTAGTGTGAAAAATAATTCTAATAATGTTAGTTACATGACACACTGTGTCAACTCAGTTCTCAAGTACTTTCTTTACGAACCCTTAAGTAACGCTCGACCCCAGATGTTCGGCACCAAAATAAGTTTTCTGTTATTTATGAAAGATGATTTTTTTACTTTTGAGATCTGACATACAGATTACGTAAAAATGTAACGCAGAAGAGTTATTTGTAAAGAATGAAATCATCGTGGAAAAGCGTTCTGGACTACCTTAATTTACCGTAGGTATTTAAATATGCAGCACAACAACAGCAACAAATAAAATAAAATAATGATTTCCGTCAGCTCACTCACTCCCTCTCTCGATAAGTAAGTAATTTCCATAGTGATTTCTCCAAAAGGATTTGTGCTTCAGCTACCGTGGCGAAAGACGCACAAGCAGGCGAACGGAAGGGTGGACGAGGCGGCAGCGGCACAGGGGAATGACATTTGGAAAAAGGGTGCGGATTAAATTTATTTTATTGTTGGCTAAGCATGCACGACACGCACACACACACACACAGCCGTAGCTGGCAGCCATGTAGAAAGCGCTGAAGGTAATCCGTTTGGCAAGCGGCGAAATGCGGCAAAGAAAATATCAGATTGCTCTACATACGACGCAAAGGACACCCGGGCCGACGGACGAACTGCTCGCAAATGCTGTTGCAGGCCACACCTGCAAAGCTAACAGCAACAACAACATCATCAGTACCAGCTGTGGCAAAGTCAGCGGATACCCTGCAATATTTTACTGCACGCGTGTACCTGGCGACGACCAACAACAGCTGAGTAGCGGAAAGCGCGCTGGCCCTGCTGCTGCCAACGAAACCTGCCGAGGGTTGAGCGGATTGCGAATTGCATGGCAATCGGCTTGAATAACGGCGTCGCTTGTATTATGCGCTGGTCTGCCCAGCCCTGTCGGTCCGCTGCCGCGCCGCGCACTGCTGCACACCACAATTTAGGATAAGTTCTGATTTTCGGCTTAATATTCCTAATGACCTGTTTCGCTGCCAAGCGAAGCCACCGCCACCGCCGCCGCCGCTCGCTCGACAGTGAATAATGCCAACCATTCGAAAAGCTAGAATGAAAACCGATATAGAAAAGAGCGTTGGTTACCTGTTTCTGTCGATTTAATGCTAATCTGGTCTTATTATAAATTGTGCAGTTCGTTTGAAATGCTTCGACATTTGTTTCTGGGAAATGGTGCTGTGCCATGTAATGCCCCCAGTGCCAGTGCGAGTGCGAGCCGACTTTGCTCCGCTATCGCTCAGTCAGCGGCTGAAATATGAATCGTCCTGGCATTGGTGCCGCCGGCTTAACCGCTCAGCACAGGCAACTAAATCGCACTCATTAATCACGCTCCCAATAGGATTGAGGCTAAGGTTCGATGGCGGCCCATGCCGTGACTGCTCGTCGCTGGCGGCCTTTTAATCCCCTCGACCGGCGGGTTGAGTGATTTAGACGAGTGGGATTCTTCAGCAGTTTGCAATTTAAAATGTAAAATATAAATGAAAGCAAACAAGAACATTTCAACCAGTCTTAGCCAACGTCTTTCCACCCCGTTCGCTTGTGTATGTGTGTGTGTGTGAAATGTGTACCACAATGTTAGCTCAACAGTTTTCCGACCCGGCAGTCATAGCTCTCTAAAGTTAATACCAGCATACATACATATATATGTATATGTTTGTATGTACATTCTTTCATATTTATCGCGGCAATTTCAAATCCCCCATTAATTACTCAAAACATTATACATTAATATATTCAACGTTCTTCAAGGAATTTTCTTTTTGCCACATCAAAAGTTGGCAATCGCATTCGCTCTCACTCCCACGTGCAGCGTGTCAAACACAAATTAAATATCTACAAGTGTGCTTTATGGCACAAAAATCCATTAAAATTGAAATTCGCATTTTAATGGGCAATTTCCTCAGATCCCCCGACATTTGCTTCTCTTCGCATTTCCAACTCATTCGTTCAACTTAATCCGTTTAAAAATTTCACATTGCACGATTTTGCGCATTTTATCGTTCCAATGAATTCTTGTCGCATGTGTTGCGGAAATGAAACCCTCATATTGCAATATTTCATTGGCGTGTTGCTTTGTGTTGGCGGGCCAACAATTTCGGTTGTCCTTCTGTAGAAGATTTCGCGAAATTCTATAGGCAGCTATTTTGGCGCTTTATGGCTTTTCGCAGACATATAGGATTAAATGAAAAATGGCAAATGAAAGCGGCAAGTGCAGTGTCCTCATTTCATTTGCAATATTACGCCATATGACCCACTATCGCACAATGTCGACGATTTTCCCGAAGGGCCTCTGTATGCTATAATAATGTTCTTTACTAAATCGTTCTTGTTTGCTTCGATACGTTTTTGGGTGAATTTAAACCAAATTATTTCTTGAAATTTAAGGATTTTCTGTAGTTTAAAGGGAGATTAATGCGTGATCAAATTCCTATACTTGACTTGAAAACAACATCCGAAACAATGAAGACAGGGTATGGTATATCTGCCGATAAGACTTGGCGTAGTCGTCAGTTAAATGTAAATAAAATGTTTCAATATTTCGTCAGGCTTCATTAAAGGGCCATAATTAATTAGTGCCGAAAATTATTTAATAGAAAATATCGGAATGGGATAGGCAATTCGAGATAGGGGTGTGGTAATGTCGTGATAGAATTCAATAAATGACAACATCTAAAATAAAATTGTTTATTGGATACTCTTATACAGAAATGTGTAAAATTTATTTAATTTAGAAAATTAAAATATTAAACATAAAATCATTACCTAATGTGATTCTTAAATGTTGACTTGAGATAAATTATTGGAACAAAAATCGCAAATAAATAAGCCTCATCGTCATCAGAGATACATTCAATGTTATATGGATGACCTTGTCGTCAGAAAAATATCGATTACAAAGAGTGCAGAACCATTCGCCAGCGCTGATCGTTGCTGTCTTCAAAAGCACTATGCAAATATTTTTGTTGTTCTCAGTTTTTTCGAGATTCCTTACTTGGTTCAGAATGATTTCTGAACCAATCTTCATTAAATCATTTTGTGGATGAGTTTTTTCTCAGGGTTAAGCCAAATCCGTATGTCGAAGATTTTCGTCAGTAACCTCAGATCACTCAGTAACACGGATGGTTGCGGGTAGCTAAGCCTTAGTCTCGTAATCGGGCTGTACTGCCTCAAGAAGAAGAAGAACCTCAGATGTCGCAAGTGCTGCAACTTTTATGGCAAAACGCATCAGTGAATGCCGGATTTAGAATGCCATGGAAATCACTTCTGGTTGGTTTTGCAACCATATTCTTTTTTTATAGAGATTTATAAACAGCAAACGTGAGCAGTTGCAAATTGTTGGATGTATTTTGAGCCGGAAAAGTGAAAAGGTAAATGGAATTTTATTTAGCCAAATCATTATTTTTAGGTCCTACATGTATTTCAGACTATAAATGGAACATATAAAAGAGCATATTTTGAGGCCCCTAATTTTTTAAGGAAAAAGTATGAAAAGTGACGAAAATGACTAAGGTACATTTTTGCTATAATTTCGATGAGAATGAAAACCACACCAATTATTTCATTTCATTTATTTAGTCTAATATATAAAATTACAGACTATTATAATACAAAATAAATTTACAAATACAATTACAAGTAATTCTTAAATTTAAAGAACTGAATTCAAAAGACTCAAAAAAGCTGTCTTTGTAAGAGAAAAGTCAAGGGTAACAGTTTGACTTATGATATTAAATTCACGAATGGCGCGAGAAATAGGGGCATTATAGGCATATTTTGTCTTAGCGTTATCCCCATAGAACGGGAAGAAATCCAATTAGTTTTGCTGTGTTGTATAGCTTGATGTTTCCGCTTTCATTTAACACTTAACTCATTAGTTGATTTACGAAAAATGTGCATGTTTTTTAATATCAAAGAAAACGCCTTGAAATTTCATATTTTCCGACTTTGCCCAATTGCCGCGGAATTGTAAAGTTCATAAAAATAAATTACATTCGAACAGAAGTCGTGAGGTGTTGTAAATGTCACAAAGTGCAAATCACGACAACCGGTTTATTGGTTTAGAAAATACAATCCCAAACGTGAAAAAAGTCAGGGAAAATCCGAAAAAGTGTCACGTCCATTTTTCGCGAAAACGGAAACTAAGTTTTTAAAACGGTTTGCGAATTCGAAATCAGTGATTCCTAATTACTTTAGAACTGATGTCAAAACCAGAAAAGCCATTTTGCTGTTGATCAGTGTAATAATTAAGAAAATAGTTGTCACTGATTTTACTAGTTGCTGGTGTACAAACTGGTTGAGAGATATGACTCATGTTGGGCACAATCAAAAATATGGTGAACCGTAGTAATGGGTTCTTAGAAAAATAAATTAATGCCAGTCGTAAATATTAAATTCCAGGTACTTTATTGAGCGAGTCGGTGTACTTTAACAACGGCAATTAAAGAGGACTGGATCATTGCCGACATGATATATACGCGATGTGTTATCCGTGGAATCTAAAGTTTAAAAACCATTATAGAAAATATTTCATTCTTCAATCTGCTACCTCAGAGACAGATGCTACGAAACTATACGTAACAATTTCATTGTCTCTAAATTTTACAGCGCCGCATTGCCGAATCTTTTTGCCATTTACTTCTTCTTGAGCCCTACACTTCATTCTTTAAGTATATCTGTGGCAATAAAACAGAGTAGCTAATTTCCATACAGTTTCTATAGAATCTTGGAAACGTTTTCACGTAGAAAAAAGTAATGATACGGAATATGAAAACAGGGAACAAACCCATTGAAAGTACTTTTACGGCCGATTTATTTAAGCAAGTAAAACATTTTAACTTGACTTAAGCTACTCTCTTTTATTGTCACAGATATGTATTTACGTATGTACTTATACATACATACATATATACATGTATGTGAGTTTCGGAGCACAAAATCAAAAACAATTTAATTGCACATAAAACGATGTTGTAATGTGTTATTTGGAGATCCGCTCGATCAAGCAGTCAGCTTGTTGTAGTTGTCTTCGAAAGTGTTGATCGTCGTGGCTGAATACTGAATGTTTTTGCCATGTTAAATGCTGGCTGGCCGGCGATTGTGGTGGCCAACACAACTCTGCCAGCGAAGATTCCATGAAAATAACATCGAATTAAGCCAACAACAAAACACAACCAAAAAACAAGCAAAATAATAGTAATCCCCATAAGGGACTTGCAAGCGACCAATAACCAGAAAAACAACGGAAACGATAAGACGAAAAAATAGAGAATACCCGACGTGGACGCGTGATGGGAGCGCGGGCGACGGTAGGCGTGCCGCGAAGTAGGAGGTGTGGCGGGAGTTGGAAAACGTGCTACACCTCGGCAAAACGAGCCACAAAACAATACAATAAAATTACTAATTTAATGCAGCTACGCGATACATTAATGCGGCGGCGCGCTGAACGCGCAGGCGAGTCGCTGGGCTTGAGCGCGGCTGCCAGCGTTGGCTGGGACTTCTGCGAAACGAGATACCAGAAATACGGGAGATGCGGCGATAGGCGGTTATTGTGCTGTCGCTGCTGTAGTCACATTGAAATTCGACGCGTCGAGAATGCCGTCCTGCGTCAAGCAGCAGCGCCATCAACAGCAACAACAAAAGTAAAAAATAAAAGCTACAACAATGCCAAGCGAAACAAAAACATATTTAGCAATTTAGATTTGACGGTTGCGGCCGCTCGGCCTAGGTGAGACTATTGCGATCCGAGCCGAGACGAGACGAGCCACAATGAGAGATGCGCAGCTTCTGTGCCATCGCCGTAATAATAGCCTCGGCCGCGGCAGCCCAGCGACCGGAGTGCCCTTTCGACAGTGACGCAGCCACAGTTGCGGCTTCGAGTTGAAGCAACGCTTGCGTTCCTGCTCGATCGGCCGGCGACCGCAACAGACAATCGCACTGATTGTGCGGCCACGACTCGCCGCTGCAGCGCTTACGCCCGACCGACAGATATCCCAACTGCGCATTCATTGCGGACGTGCAATGCAAATTCGACGTGCAACAGTCATTTCCAATGAAGCGCATCAATCACGGTGGCATCGCAAACTTTGTCTTCCTGCATAATTTTGTTGGCGATTGTTTTTGCTTTTCCTCCTCGGCAACGATGACTTTTCAACAGTAATCTAAACTGTCGTTATCAGCAACGCTAAAGCGATTTGCCGCCACTCTAATGCGCCCGCTGCTGCCTTGGCCAAGCGTCAAGGGGAACCCTTCGTGCCACATGCGTGTGCGTGTGTGTGTGCGTATGTGAGTGCCGCATATGTCGCCTGCTGGCTGATAAGCAGCATTTTCATGCTTCGCTGGTCAAGTGTGTTCGCCATCCAGGCACCCTTCCCCGCGCTGTTGAACGAACGCTTCCATGCCCGGTGTTCCCTCGGCGCCTTGCTGCGTTTACTCCATTCATCTGTTCGTGAGCCTGTCACGCATTGGTGCTTTCGGCGTTTGTTCGCATTTACTGGTTTTTGACACTTTGATTTAATACTCGCAGTGAAAAAATCATTAGCAACGAGTATAACAATTAAAAAATGCTGGGATGTATTTTTTGAATTAATTTTGTGTTGCGCGCTTTTCCATTTCTATGCATCTGAATAGCTCAGCTGCTAACCGCGTTTGGAATAGAACAAAGGAAACATTAGTAACAATACATGGAAAAGGTTTTTCATCTCGCAAAAGGTTGGCTCCTCAATGCTTTTCAACAGACCAAGATCTGACTTGGGATTTCAGGCCAACTGACTATGTGATGACGGGTTTGGAATAAATATTATCTTCAGCGGGAAGGCACATTTCTGGCAGAATGACTAAGGAAACAGGAAACCTTATCTCACTTGGAACGAGAATAATGCGAACAAGATATTGAAGACTTCATTATATCCGCAAGAAATCACTGTTTGGCGTATAAGCGTTTGGAGGATAAACGTGGCCGAGTGATACCAAACCATGATCATCTACTTTCTGTGACCTAAATTGGAGCATATGGAAGTAGGCGACATGTTCTCTCAACAGGATGCCGTCACGTGTCACATAAGTAGTGAAATAAGCGGCCATGCGCATAAAAAGTTCCCTGACCGTATGACTTCGAGTTTGGAAAGTCAATTGGCCGTCGAGTTTGGTAATTTAAAGAACTTATACTTTTTTTCAGAGTTCAATTCAGCACATTTCAAGAGCTAAAGAACGAGAACATGAAATATGTATGTAGCTGGCGTAGAGGCGCATTTATGTACATATAGTATACAATGTACCATAGTAATTTTCATAATTTTTCATACTTTTTCCTTAAAAAAATTAGGAGCCTCAAAATATGCAATGTTTTTAATTTTTTTTTGTTTCGAGCAATTCACAATCGTTTTGATTTTTGCTTGCATTCCAGACTATAAATGGAACATATAAAAGAGCATTTTTTGAGGCCGTTAATTTTTTAAGGAAAAAGTATGAAAAGTGATGAAAATGACTATGGTACATTTTTCCTTATACTTCGACAAGAATTGGAATCACGCCAAATAATTTGGCTGTGTTGTATTATTTTATGTTTCCGCTTTCGTTTAACACCTAACTTGACACTTGATTTACGAAAATTGTGCATGTTTTTTAACATCAAAGAAAACGCCTTGAAATTCCATATTTTCTGAATTTGAGATCCAATTACCGCGGAATTGTAAAACTTATAAAAATAAATTATATTGGAAAAGAAGCTGTGAGGTGTTGTAAATGCCACAAAGTGAAAATTATGTCAAGCCGTTTATTGGTTTAGAAATTACAAATCCAAACGTGCAAAAAATCAGGGAAAATCAGAAAAAGTGACACGCCCATTTTTTGCGAAAACGGAAACTAAGTTTTAAAAACGGTTTGCGGATTCGAAATCAGCGCTCCCTAATTACCCTAGAACTGATGTCAAACCCAGAAAAGCCGACCAAAAGTCGAAATTTGTTGCCCTGTGTTATTAGTTTTTCGCAAATGTCAGCTTGAGGATTATAGATATCTGCAATATCTTAAATAAATTCTTTCGGCGACTATTCTCTCTGCTGGCAACGTCAAACCTATGGGAGTTAAATAGGCTATGAAAACATTTCCATATCGCCTTCTGAAACTATCTGAAAAATTGAATTTTGTTGAGGTATAACTGGAAACGAGGCTCCATATGAGCATGTTTTGTCCGATTTTAAACTACGTTCCCATACAGATATAATTTTGAAAAGTTATTAAAGTTCTGCAAAATATCTAACACCACAATGACGTCCTCTGCAGCTCGTTTAGAGAATTCAACGACGCTGTGCGTTCGACATTGTAAACTTGTGCGAGCAATTAAACGAATCCAATTGAAGTTGTGCGTCTTTAGCCACGCAACGCGCATTGACTGCGGAAATTCGCACATGCTCGCCTCTGGCCCAATAATATTTACAATAATAACATCCAAACATGCTCGTGCACCCTCCGCACACACATTGCGCTGCATGTGGCCCACGGGATCCGGGTGTGCGGGGTGTTCGCATGCGCGTGTGTGCGGCTGTGGCGTGCAGTGGCAATTGTAGCCCATTACATCGTTTTCCCCCTCTTCTGCCACGTTTCTGTCCACTCATTGAGCCACGGCCGCACCCGTTTCCCCGGTGCCCAGCGACTGACTTCCTCTGCGTCGTTGTTGATCTACTATCGGAACGAAATTCGTTCGTCAATTATTTTTGTTTCGAAAAAAGTTGATTTCCGCTGTTGTTATTGTTGCATCAGCTGCCAGAAAGTGTTGTGCTGTATTTCTTTATTTTGCTTTGTTGTGCCCCTTTGCAGTGCCCTTCCTGTTTGTTCACTTATTATTATTGCATTTGACAGTCGGCGCTCTTCTTGCCTGCTGCCGCTGCTTTTCACCATTCGTTGCCAAAAATTCGAAAATGCCAGAGCTCCCTGACACGATGCGCCCGTCGAGTGGCTCCAGCGCAGTGCAGTGTCTTCCGACCACCGGCAGCCGCCTGCGACATCATCCATATTTCCCCTGCACAGTTGGCCGCCCTCTCTGTCCCGTGCGTTCCTTGGCCGCTTTACTGACGGCCTCACTGACTGACTAGCTGGCTCGCTGGTTGGTTGGTTCATTCGTTATGCTCGAGAGTTTCTGTAAATTTGAAATTATTCACAGTTGGCTGAGTGGATAATGTCGCCAAGCGTCCCATAAAGTGGTTGACGGCAAAAGTACTCCTCGTCGCCGCCAATAGTGAATTGCCAATGCATCGCTCGGCTATTCTGTGCCGTGAAGGGGTTTAATTTCTTTTTCATTCTTTTTTACTTTGCATCTTTTGTCGTGTTTTCATTTTTGCCTACTAATGGGCTTCCAAGGCGGTTGTTCTATGCCCTGGGGGCCAATTAGATGAAAATGGCATTGGCGAGAGAGAACGGAAATGGAAATGGAAATAGAAACAGAAATGGCGCAGGAAAGCACTTTTCTATATTTAATTGTAAAGTTATGCAACGTCAGCAAATTGTAAACGACAGCTCAAGGCATCTTGGATTGCCACTCCGAAACAGTCGCGGCATTCAATCTGCCACACATCCGTTACACAAGCGAAAATAATTGCTCAAAAGCGGCACTGTTTTAGTAGCGCACAACTTTACTAGAAGTGTTGGAAATTACACTGTATGGCATCTTCAATGAGCATTAATACTTCTATCTGTTCAAGAAAAAATTTACTTCTATACTCCGTCTAGAAGCATTCAAATTTCAAGAAGCATTCAAAAGTTTCTAGTGTTTGTCTCTCCTTAAAAAAATTCAGCGTTTATGCCTCTTATCAGAGCTGAATGCAATTTGAAATTTATTTACATTCGATCTTTTATATCCCAGAGATTTTCTAATATCTGCTAAACATCTTTAGGACACTTAGGTTTTGTAATTAGGCTGAATTTAAGTTAATAATGAACCATAAACTGGAAATTTGGAAAACTTGTAGAATACATCTGTAGAAAGTACTCTATTTCTTTCATTTGTTGCATTAACTGTTCTCAAACGAGGTATATAAGTACAGTTACTTCTCCTCTTGGTAGCACATCGAGACCAGTGATATGCTTCTTACATAGCCACATCAATGAAGATAGTTTGTCAAATAATTTAGGTTATTTTAGGGTCTTGCTTAGACCCGCTGGCCACTTGCAAGCTTGTTTCGATTTGGAAATCTAGACTGAATTATCTTGCAACACCTAACAGTTTGTTGTCCATTAATTACACACTTATGTATATGCAAGTTTAAGACTTAGTAATAATTTATTAAGTCTTCTACATCAAATATCGAATATGTAAACAAAACCAGCCAGCAGTCACTTTGTGCCGTTAAACAATTTGAAACTCTACCAAATTAAATAATCTGCAGATGCTACAACTAATATTGCTGAATAGATCCTTTCGTTACTTTGTGTTCCCTTTTTTCAACTCCCAACTTTTCTCATGGTTGACTGAGATGATTGCTGCACAACACCTTCGATTTCCATTCAAAAGCACATCAATCGATTTATGACTTGCATAAAAGTTACTTCAATTGGAACACCTCCGTTCTGAGAGCAGCAGTAAAAGTGCAAAAAGATTCCCACAAAAATGAGAATTTATGGAAAACCCGAATCCGAAACACCGCTGCCAGCGATTCCTTCCACTTTTAATTGCACTGCGTTGTTCGGGCATTGTGCGCACTTTTGACGAAGGTCTTGGCAAAGGCATTTAATTATAAGCCATTTCAATCTAAAACGATTACAAGGATGGTTTTTGGTGAGTCGTGGCGACACTGACACATCACAGCATTTTTATTTGGTCTCTGACAGAATGGAGGAGAACCTGAATAGGAAACTGAATCAACATTAGAATCTGTTCTTCTTTAATTATGCAGTGAAAAGGTACAAAAACATCTGTCGGCATTTAGTTGGTCGAAAACACACACACACACACAAACACGGATGCCGACGAAAAACCGGACAAACAAGCGTGCAGCATGACAAGCATCGGACACTTTGTTGTATTGCAATTTCGATGCCATTGAAAAAGGATAAAAACGTTTCATATGCAAATTAGAAGGTGAGCACATTTCAGTGAAATTACAATGGTTGCACGCATGAATTATGCGCTGCTTTTCGGCTCAAATAAATTACGCAAAAGGTTTAAAAATTCCAAATATGGTTTTCGCAATGCAAATCAACCCTTCAAAAGTATTTTTCATAATCCAGGTGGATTTTTAAGGCTTTACCATTGTTTATGTATTCGAAATGATGATCCGGAGAGTAAGCAGAATATCTCAATAAAGCGTAAACCGAGAGCGCCGAACATTTGTCGCTTGGCTTCGTGCCCCATGCGAATAAATTCCCACGAGTCGATTTGTAATGGGCGATTCCAGTGCGGAAGTGGGCGTTCGCGTTCTTAATGGAATTATTCTACAATTGCCCCCTGCCCCCATCGCAGCACACATTCACAGACGTCTGTCGCCGGCAATGCTGTGCACAAAAGTAACAGCAACAAATCCAATGCAATTATCAACAGCAAAATAGTTGGGGGCTCCTCGGCGGCGACGGCAATGCTCGATCTTGATTTCAACCCAAATTAAAGTCACCTTGTTGCCGTTCCAGCCTGCTCTGGCTCCCCTGCGTTCGTGCGTTCGTGCATTGTGCTGTTGCAATGCTCCACTGCGGCCGACGTTGCTGATGATGATTATGGCACACCAACAATGACAACAGCCAACAACCGACCAACAGCGCTGGCTGGCAGCGGCAACAATTCAACAATTCAACTCATCAACTTCAATTGCTGCGCATTAACATCAGGCGCAGCCATTTAATTTCATATTATTTCTGCTTCGGAGGCATATTCGGTCCGTCCGGCCTGTCGCCCGTCCGTCCATGCATGCAGCCAGCCGAGCGGCTGTCTGTCGATATTTGCCGTCTGTTATTTTCTATGCCTAATTTTGTTGAATGTTGAACGTTGACCAAGTTGGCTGAATTTTTCATGCTGCATGCACAATGCCAGTCGTGCGGTTGGTTCGTCCGTCCATCTGTCTGTCTATCCAACCGCCCGTTCGTTCGTCCGTCCGTTCATTTGTCCATCTTTGGCTGTCCGACAGCGCGGCTGCACATGCCAGCCGAAGCAAATCGCTCAGCGACACCATATCCAAAGTCGGTAGAGGCGAGGAGGCTGGCGTTGACAGACGTGTGTGTGAGTCATTTACGCATTTGGCCATAAAGTTAAATGTTGCAGCTCGTAATTGAACCGATGAGATGCCAGTATTGGTTGGTGCTCAATGCGCGTTCGTGTGCGTGTGTGCGCGTGCATACGGATTGTGTGTTTATGCGATGCCAGAACCAATTTGTAGTTTCATGCTATTTATACGTGAAAATCATCCCAAATACCGAAAACGCCTTATGCGATAAATGGCCAGAGCCGCACGCACTGCCGGCACAGCAATGTTGCATTACAGATTTTTAATTTCGGCAACGTATGCGCATAATTAAGCGCCAATAAGTGGGAGTGACAGACGGACGGACGGATGGGTTGCGCAATTGCGCACAACGACATCGACGCCCGCTTAACTGCGTTGGCCAATTATGCAGAAATCGGTTCTTGATTGCCATTTGCTCTTACAATCAGCACTTATGGGGGGAAGGAAAACGATTGTTGGCATTTTGGGCAGAAATGATAATGTTTGAAAATTAAATTCGATTCATTCGTTGGAAAGACATTTCAACTGTAGTCGCCTTTGAGAAGCCATGTTCATCAAAACGTGTGTCTTATTTTTATGGGTTTTTTCAAAACGTGTGCACTGTTTTGATGAAAATTAATTTTGTTCTTTCGTACATTTGAAGTTCTTTTCACGATTCAGTCAAGTTCAGACCAATGCACAGTGATTCGTTCCATAGACAAAATTCAAAAAATTTATAGTCTCAGAATTAAACGATTTTGATTTCATTTGAAAGGTAAAACTCCAACAAACATTAATGACTAATCTCAAATTGAGGTACATTTGAATCAAATTGCTTCAAATCTCAAACGTTTGTTCTCAAATTGATCTCGAATACAGGTCTCCCTCGTATAGCGCGGTACTTCTACAACGCGTTTTCGATATAACGCGATTAAAAAGAAACATTTTTTTTCATTATGTTTTTTAATTTTCTAAATAGAGTATAAATTTTGATTTTGAATTGGAATGTACATACATCCTTTAATTAAGTACCTATTTTATTTTGGAAAAAGCTTATTGGAACATAACCCTAAAATTTATATGAAAGTTAAGTCTTCTATAACGCGAATCACATAATGCGGAATTTTCCTGGAATGTAACCACCGCGTTATACGAGGGAGACCTGTATACTGTTATGGCGTTCTCAACTTAAAAGGCACATTTTTAATATGGAAATTTGCCTTTATTTTTAAAATTGAGAATTTAAAATTCTCAAATGTATCTCAAACGAGCGGAACGGCTGGAATCCAATTCGCCGCTTGTATAGATTGGCGTTGCCACTCGCATGCAATAAAAATACATAATAGATACATTTATATAGAGCCCTGTTCCAGAATCCGAATCGGTTTCAAATCGAAATGAAATTCGATTCCGATTTGAAGAGGTGTTCTGTAATCCGAACGGAATTGTCACATTCGAAGTTTATTTCGAATCCGATTGTTAGCAAACTAAACAACCCTTCAATCAGCTGTTTGCTTGAAATGTTCAAATGAAAAGGCACTTGTAAAACTTTGTAAGGTTTTTTATTTTATTAACCCTTTCCGGCCAATTTCCACATTTCTTGAGATACAAATTTTTCCTTCAAAATATTTACTCTATTTGAACATGTTAGCAATAAAATACCAAAAAATTTCACAAAAATTATTTTGGTTGAGAATTACAACTTCATCAATTTTGTACGATATATCGTACAAAAATTATTATTATTTATTTAATATTAAAATTATACATTATTAATTTATTAATTATATCGTACAATGGTCCGCAAAAGAGTAAAAATTCATGAATTTTAGGTTTCGGTTTTTAAGTTTTATGAACAATTCATTGATGGAATTCCTGATGGAAGTAGAAATTTCGAAAATTTTTCATCGGTCATAATTCGATGAGCAGGGACTGTATATAAACAATTGATTCACATTTATTCGGCCTTATATAACCGTTGTTGTTGTTGCAAAGCCCTTTTGCCCTCAATAAAACACAGAATCAATTAAAATTCGTATAGCTTTACAGAAAGATACTGAATATAGCCGATTCGTATTAGCGTAGTGGGAGTGGCAAGTACGCATTTCTAATCTTACATAACTTGTGTCTGCCCAGTAAAACACAAAATCGTCTAGTAATTCTTATTTTAAATTGAAAATTGCCGAGTAGTCAAACTTTATTAGACATGTGGTTTACAGATGGGCGTGTCAGGCATACAAACACAAAAAATCTGTTACCAAACCAATAACTTAACAAAAATTCAAACATAACTTGCAACCTTTGCTTTCCATTTGTACGATATATCGTAAAATTTTTTTAAAGACCCGGGAAAAATATTTAGTCGCAAAAAATGTTAAATTTTGTAAGTCCTATAAATCAACTGAGATTCAAACTTTGAAATTGTTTTGCATATTCAAAAATATTACATATTCAAAAATTCCTACGCAGAAGTACCGTTATTAGCTGGCTTTTCAAATTCTTGCAAAAAGCTGCTTACAAAACGCACTCATACTGTGTAGTCACGGCTACTATTATTATATTTTTAAACAGAACAAAACAACACAGCCTACTTAATGAAAATTAATGAAAATTAAGTAGGCTGTGCATAAAAAGTGCGTTCGCTGTCAAATAAAAAATCGTACGATATATCGTACAAATTTCCGGAAAGGGTTAAATGAGTTCGGTTATTTTATTGGCAGAATTGCTTGAGAACGAGCAGTCCGCCGTTGAAAAAGTGAAGCGCAGAATTTTACGAGACCACAGCAATCCGATGGAATTGCCAGATTCTTTGTAAGTAGGACAAGTTATTTCAGTGATGTTGTTAAAAATCTCCTATTTAAGGTTTATTGCTTAGTACCGCCTTAACAAAGCAGCATTCAACATGATCTTGACCGAAGTGAAACCATTGTTCCGGCAATGCTCCATCCCGCCAGAATTGAGATTGGCGACGGCTTTGCGTTTTTTTGCTGAAGGAGGCTATCAACGATCGGTAGGAAAGGATTCTAACATTGCTTTGGGCAGAAGTACCGTGTCCAAAGTGATAAATGAAGTGGTGATTGCCATGGAGAGAAAGCTGTGCGCAAAGTGGATCAAGTTGGCCACTTCCGATGAAAAACGGCGAATCGCAAAAAGTTTTTTATACGAAAAATTTGGAATATCAGGTGTCGTTGGATGCATTGATGGCACTCATATAAAAATTCTCAAACCAAAGGAAGAATGCTCAACCTTTTATAATCGGAAAGGATATTTTAGCATTAACGCTATGATTGTAAGTAAAAGTGTATTATTGTATACGTAAGTACTGAAGTTGCATTATTTTTATGAAGTATCAAAATTAATAAGTTATGTATTTCAGATTTGTGATCATAATATGCTAATTAAAGCCGTTGATGCGTGCCACCCTGGATCGAGCCACGATTCTTTCATCTGGAATATATCCAATGCCAGAAATGTTATCATAGCAAAATATCGAGATGGTGTATGGTGGAATTCATGGCTATTAGGTGATGCCGGGTATGCTCTCGAACCGTTTTTGATAACACCATACAGAAATCCAGAGCCGCGATCAATGCAGCATAGATTCAATCAAGCACATTCTTCTTCAGCTCGAAATGTTGTGGAGTGCACTATTGGGACTTTAAAAAGCCGTTTTCGCTGTTTACTTGGCACTCTGCAATACAACCCCACAAAAGTTGTCAAAATAATAAATGTTTGCTGTGCTCTTCACAATATTTGCCGCCAGTATAACATTGAATACGCTTGTGAAAGTGACATTGAAAGAAGCGAAAGTGACGTGGACAATGAAAATGTGTCATCTGAAACCATATCTTTACAAAACGAAGCACAACGGATAAGAGACGAATTAGCAAATAACATTCCTCGAACCTAATGTCAACGTTATTAACGTTAAACATTAAACAGTATTTCAAATTAGTTTTTTTTTGTTCCGCTCCACTTCCAAGCGAAGCTTGTCAATTTTCAATTGTTGCAGTTTAATTTGGTTTTTTTTCTCTCAATATTTCTTGTGTTTTTAAGTGATGTTCTTGCATGTCGTTCCTCATATTTTCGAGCGTTGAATTGACTTTTTCAAGCCTTCGATAAATTCTCCGTAAGCTGCTTCCATTTTCATTTTCACAATTTGCCAGCTCTGAGACTGCTTGTTCTATATTTTTGTGGAAAGTGGACCTCGCAGCCATACATTTCTTTACCACTCCCTAAATGTATGACATATGAGTTATCTTTGGTGAGTAAAATATACATTTTTTAGTTCACCTGCAAAGATTCTTCAGCTCTCCTCTTTCTTGGCGCCGGAGGTAAACTCTCCTCATAGTCGCGAACGCTATGAGATGTGCTTGGCTGTTCATCATATACCTCCAAAGGTTCTTCACCAGCACCAAAAGAGGTCGCCGCAGATATCCCCTCTACCACTGTGTATAGGCCGGATACCCTCGCAACCGCCTCTTCCATTTCGCAAGAGTATGCTTCTTGAAAGGTCCTCCGCCAGTAGCTGAAGCTTCTCTTCTGTTGTGCGTCAGCTTCCTTCGCACCTCACTCTTCCAATCTACCCAGGCCTATGATTAAAGATAAATTTAAAAAAATTAATTGTTTGGATTTCATTTAGTTTTCACCTTTTTCCATTCGGATATTATTTATTTATTTTATTTAAAATTAATTTATACATTAATTAAATTAATATATAAATTTAAAAGAAAAGCAGCACTGGCATCTGAGGCTATCGGCTGGGGCCCATTCGGATATATTTTTCGTTGGTGGTCCTTGCCCGTTGAGAGACTGTGTCAAAATCTTCCATTTATTTTCCACCTCCACTTTGTCGCCTTTATAAAATCCCTTTGCGATGTCCGCATTGTCCTCCATGAATTCCAGGAGCATGTTGCTCTGTTCAGCAGTTTTATGCTTTCCCCTGATTAAAAATTCATTTATTAGTTTTATTTAACACGTTGTTTAAATTATTTACTTACATTTTTGGTGTTTGTTTTCTTTTTGCTGCTTTACAATTTCAATTCCACCAGCTTTTTGTTTAACGGATTATTTTCGACAAAAATTTCCGATAATCGGAATGCAGAACACCAAATTTCCGATGCAAATTCTTTCGAACTCAATCGGATTTGAGAACAGGGTTGCATCGGAAAATATTTCCGATAATCGGAATGTAGAACACCGACGGTCGGAATCAAATCCACTTCCGATCCGACTCGGATTCTGGAACAGGGCTGAAAATGCCGTATCCAAACCAAATTTTCTAAAAGCTGCATGAAGAAAAGAAAGCTTCAATTTTCAACTTAGCTAAAAATAAAAGGATCAATATTTTAAGTTGAGTTGCAAAGTGAAGCTTAGTATCAAATAATTCTGATACGGACCTTAAAAGCGAAATCAGTTTTTGGCTTTGTACGTCTCTTTTTTCTGCAGTCGTGCATTTGCATGCTGAAAGAACGCCATAGTTGCCCTCTCGAATTCTGGCCCAGATGCTGCATCGGAGAATTTTTTACTCTGGGCTTCTAAAATAAAATAATATATTAATAGTAAAATTTAAAATTAAAGTATTTGCAGAAAATTACGTTTTATTGTTGCGGTTGTGCTGAGCGTTCTAACTGCAGTTTTGTCCTTGGTGCCTTGCCAGCAATAGTACTTCGCCGCAGCATCTGTCATTAATTTCCTCCATGCAGTTTTCATGAATTTTGGTTGGTTAGTGCATATTTTTTCGCCAAGCACTGCGCTGCAAATTTTTTTGAAATTTCCAACTTTCACTTTTCCAAAAAACACAAAACGAGCAAAATGGGCAAAACATATGTTTTGCAAAACATTGCTGCCACCTTGACGTTTTCGCCACTGTTCCGTTTCGTTTCGTTTCGTTTCGCCACCTTGAGAATGTAATTAATCTCAAATTGTTGGAAACAGTGAATATCAATTTGAAAAACCCTTTCTTTTCAAATGATTAGCAAATTAAGAATTGCAAAGTTATCAAACGTGGAAAATGTAGATTTTGTTCTCAACTCTTCTCAAGTCGTACTCAAGTTGATAGCAAACATTTGAGAAACTTTTGAGAAAATATTCTATTTAAAATTGTAAAATTGCTGGAAAACAACTTGATATCAAAGGGTTTCTCAAAGGTTTGAGATTTTTGTGTTCAGTGTTTGTTGGGATCTGTGCAAAAAATTAATTCGTGTGTGTGCAAAAGCGGCTCAAACCCAGTAAACATTTGGGCTTGTTATGAAATTACCAGCAGCTTGATATCAAGCATGTTTCTCAACACTTTGAAAAGCAACACTTTTGGCTTGATATCAACTTGAAAGCAATAGCTTTTTCAATAAAGTAAGTAGCTTAGCAATTTGAAATTTCTATTGTTTTCAAATTCATGGCAAGCGTATGGGAAGTAATCCTCTTTTCAAAGCTGCAGAGCTTGATATCAATATTGGTTTCAAGTGTATTTGTAAGCTTTTGTCAACAGTTCCAATTCCACTATTCCCGATCAGTTTTGTACCTGTTGAAATTTCTACAGTTTGTTTGTAATTAATAATTTTAAATTGTATTTTGCAATTAATTTGCATAAGTTCATAAAAAATAATAAATTCATAAATAAGGAGATTTCATTGTGCGCGAATCCTGGGGAAAGCTGCTGTTGTATTGCGCGAGTATGAGAAGCAGGTCGTTTGTGGCAGCCACTGGAACTTTGTGCTTTGTAGCCCATTCTGTCAAGGACTTCCTTATGAATGGTGTATTTTTGCTTCCCGCAACATCTAGTTCCTCGTCCACTTCATCGTCTTCCTCGCTGAAGGATGAGTAAATCGGTGATGCAATTTTTTTTAACTTTTATTTTATTTTTTTATTTCTTTTAAAACGTTTTATTTCTTATTAATTGCGACGATCCTTACCGACTGTTTGCGACGACACGAATAAACAATATGACAATTTGAATTGAAAATTCAAATTCAATTCACTCGAAATTCAAAGCCTACTTCAAGCCTTTCGGAATACAAAATTTTTCAATTTGGTAACAAGTAGATATCAAGCTTTTTTCAAGCCTTTGAGAATTCAAAATTTTTCAACTTGATTGCAAGTTGATATAAAGCTTTTTGCAAACCTTTGAGAATTCAAACTTGATATCAACTTGTTATCAAGTGCTTGTTATCAAATTGAACTTCAAAAATATATCAAAGGCTTGCTTTAATGTTTACTGGGTTGAAACTTGTTTTACAGAAAAATGTATAAAAATGTATGTAAAAATTTGAAAATTGGAAAAACTTAGAGGAAAATATCTAAAAAGTACCTAACTATGTGAAAGTATGTTCCTGGTTTTTTTAATTTAAGGGGGTCTTCCGTAGTGACGCGCCTTTTTCTGGTAGATTTTCAAGAATTTTTTTCTCAGAAAATATAAAAGATATTCAATTTTTTTCTGCCATATATTTATACATATTTCATGTATACAAAATAATGTTTACTGTTGCCATACATAAAAATTACGGCTTCCAGAGCGAGTTGAAACTAAGTCGTTTCCAGCGCGGAGGAAAACGGTAGACCTGATTGCAGCTGTCTCGGAAGTCTAAAACAAAAATTTTTTAGAATCTGTGTAACGTCAGCTATCGTGTGAACTACGGAAAAGTAAAAATATTGAAATTTAGAAAAGTTATGCAAATTAAAAAAAAAAAAATGTGATTTGAGGGTTTTTTTTCAAAGTAAATGTTGGATTAAGAAAAAACTTCTTATTGTATAGACACAATTTTGTATGTGTATGTAACATGTATGTAGAATATTCAGTTAAAATTTGAAGCAAATCGGCTTAGTAGAACTTGAGATATTATGTCTACCAGTTTGAAAAACATGGTTTCGAGAAAAAGAGGATTTAAGTTTTGGGTTAAGATAATTTTTCGGTCGGCGCGCCGATTTTGACATCCCATAACTTTCGGAATTTTCGAGATATTGGAAAAATACTTTCACAGCTTGAATTGTAAATACGTTGAGATTATGAAAATGTAATAAAAAAAATTTCGAATTTTTGAAGCCGTCACTGCGGAAGACCCCCTTAAAGAAGAATTCTTTCTTTGTCGGATAATGTAAATACATCCTCTGATATCTTCCGATCTCAGAAAATAATTCAATTTGAAAAGTATTTTCTTTTTTAAGTATTTCTCGACAAAATTTATTTTATTCATCCCTAAAAGTATGCATTGAAAAACTACACAACTACAAAACATACATTTTTTATTACTAAAGGGTCTTAACCCTTTCGGGACGGAATTTAATTTTGAAATCCAAAATACGCTCAATAGAAATATTCTCACGCTATGAATGTTGGGGTTAGAAAATTATATTGGATGCTTACAAATCCTGAAATCATCCGTTTATGCGGGAACACCAAAATCGAAAACATATTTTACGTAGGTCGTAAGATTTAAATAATTGTTCCGAGGAGCATTCAAATCGTGCTGGGACGTATTATCCAAGTAATCCCGAAAGAGTTAAGATAATTTCTGTTACTCCTTGCAATTAGTAATGTTGACGTAACTGATTAAATGTAAAATCTGACAAATTTAGCCAACAGCCTTGGTGCTATAGCTTTCCGAAAATGACGAATATTGGAAATTTGAGTCTCAGCCATTGCCAAACTACAAAAGTTAAAACAAAAAATGGAGATTTCACTTCAGCAGACCAGCTAGAACCGCGGCAGCCACGCCCCCCCTAGGACCTGAACCCTTTATTGGGCTGGGCAAAAGCGCCATAACGGAGTCACTGAGACTTGAGGAAAGGACCAGGAATACAGAACACTGGACTAGCGCCTCCGGTCTTAGGCAATCGAAAGTCTTCATCAAAGATTATAACCCCAAATGGAGTGAAGAATGCCTCAAACTAAGGAGAAACCAACTTATACAGGTTACAGGGCTGCTAACTGGGCATTGCAGATTGAGGAAACACATGCATACAATCGGGATAGACCAGGTAAGCGTCTGTAGACTCTGCGAAACAGCAGAGGAGACTCCCGAACACATCATAATGCACTGTAATGCGGCTTGTCGCAGCAGGTTGGGTTACCTGGGCCAGTTTTGGCTTGCAGAAGAGGACGTCAAGCACCTAAACCCCCGCGAGTTACTAAGTTTCGTTAGGGCGGTAGGTTTAGGGGATGTGCTCTAGCATTTGTAGGGGGCACAATAGATCAATCCTGGTCTCAGTGCAGTTTATCCCTTATCAATTCTATTCTATTCTCAGCCGACCATGATTAACCAGTATACAAATTTTTAGTGAGTACAGACCACTCCATCTAATTTTGTCCCGCGGTTGTATGAAGTCGAATCACTGTGCAATGTCCTGAAAAAGGAAGAATTCAATGGATCATGGTACGAATCACTTGAACATTCACACTAATCACCTGACTTATCCTTTATTGACACACATCGCCGTCGCTCTTATTATTAGGTAAGATATCTAAGTCCTAACATAGTAGATGGTTCGGATGGACAACTATTGTTTTAAAAAACATTTCCATAGCTATGCTGGAAACTTTTTCCACACTCTTGTCAGTATAACTAATATAAAATTTGAATCTCTTCTGTTAAATAAAAAAAAAAGTAGGTATTTGTGCTGCCCACTTTTTATGCAGAACCTGGCATGTTGTGAGTATTTGAACATGTGTGAAGAAAATTAACTGGAAAACTTTACAAAAAATTACAATTAAATGCGAGGGAAACTGCATGTGGCGCACTGTCAGTGTTAAACGCTAATGGCTCAACGAAAACATGGCACATGGCAATTATCAGTACTCGTAGCAGTTGGGTACGGAACGGCAGCAGCGAGAAATCAAAAGACCGAAAACAGTTGGAAATGGAGCGAAATTAGGGGTGTTACAATTTCACAGAGGACAAACAGACAAACCGCCAGAAAGACCCACAGGCGCACAGAAAAGCAATTGTCTGCACAGACAGACAGCCAGAGCGATAGACGTGCAGCAGACAGTTGCTTAGACCGGCCCACAGCACAACCGGTCGTTACACAAAGACTAACGGAACGAAACGAGTCGTATCGAAAAAACACAACACGTCAATTGTGAAATTAATTATTACGTTTTGTATTTTTCGGTTTCGGTGTACTTATAATTTTCATCTATTTTTTGCATTATTATTTTTGTTTTTGCTTTCGGTTCTCTGCTTCCATACGTGCGTTTCCTTTGTGCCGTTGCGAGCGCTCGTCGTTGCTGTTGTAGTGTGTGTGTGTGTGTGTGCTGTAATTTTGTTGGCATTTGCGTTCCGTGTTTATTTTTGGCAACAGCGGTGGATGGAGTTGCGCCTGAGTAGTTGCCAAATTGCCAGCGATTACTGCAATTTGCATGCAGCGAGCGGTTGATTGGGCCGCTGGCTGGGTATCGGGCACGAAGACAACTGCCAGCCGCCGCTGCCGGGCTGGGAGGCGGGCAGCAGGCGGCCGCTGCTGCGTCTTGCACAGGCTGCGCAGCAGTCACGTTAGGCTGCGGCCGGTGGGTAACGTGCTTTGCTGCCGCCTACCAACAATTCCTCAGCTACACAACTGCACAAGTACGGGCGAACTGCGGCGCAGGTATCGCAAACAACAACAAGGCTGGCGGCAATTTCGTTCAACATTTGGCCCTTCATTCAACCTTCTGCCGATTTCAAAATTTTCCCCCTCATTGTTTTGTTGTTGTTGTTGTTAGTTGGGTGCCGTTTATGAATTTATGATGAAGTACGTGCATTGAAATTATTCGAAATAGCAGCAACTATTGGAAAAATGTTAATGACAACGCGGCGCAAGGGCGCCCATGTCGGGGTCATGCGAGCCAAACGGCCCACTGTGCGGCATCTGCATTTGGCCAGCAGCTACTTTACCGACGTTTGTAAACATAAAGTTGCGCGCTCCTGGGAATCGACAATCGAAAATTGAAATTACAATTCTGCATTTAATCGAATCATACACACACACACACACATACATACATACACGCATACATAAAAGTCAACAATCCCAGCGGTGATGCACTGGATCGAAGTTATGAGTGTCAACAACGGCACAGACGTCATTCTGTACAACGCTTGAATTTCATTTAACCGTATTTTTTCACAATATTTGCCAACTGAAGCTTCACGAAAATGAAAAAATGCTTTAAATTCACTTTAATATTTGGAATTGAAATTTATTATTTGCATATTACGATTTTTAATTTCCAACCCTCATGTTTCTTTTCTTAATTTTTCAGATTACTTCTTATGTTTTCTACTTAAAAGGCATCCAACCCATTGATGGTCATCGTGTAAACCACTGCAGCCTTTAATTTCTACGGTTCTGAACGAGTTCCTCTCATTTTCTGCAGTATTGAGCAAGTTTCTCACAATTTGTGAAAGCCTACAATTTGGTGTCAGTGCAGCTTGCCTTGATTTCGCGATCCTGTGGGATGCGATGGATGATCAGAGCTATTCCTCGTTTACTTAAGGTGTCAGACCTAATGCAGCCGGCGGACTTTCACCTTTGAATTGTACTCAAGATAAATCCGTCTCTATTTGCCGTTCTCAGAAATAGGACCAATAGTTCCAGGTAGATTTTCTTATGAAAACAGTCGAGAATCTGTCACTTTTCTAATCTGTACATCACAATTCTCTGAGTATTTTTCTTTGAACAAGAAATATGATCTGACGAGGAAGAACTTCCGAATTCTTTTGACTTAGCATCTCAAATGTAGCGACACTTCCAATTATTTCTACTATTTCCGCCAGAAAACATAGGTTTGTTATCAACCTATCGAAAACATAGGTTTGTTATCAACCTATCGATTTATTCGAGGTGTTCCACTAATACGAACCGATTACATTTGGAATCGTACGATGCAATTGTATGGTAGACGTGCATTTTTCGGCAGTTGATTCCCTCAATTTTACTTTTTACTATCGCTGCTGAGCAATTAACAATATTTTCATGAAAAAGTGCTCACAACTTCCCACTACCGGCTGTCTGTATTTTGTGTAAATTTGTTCGGCGTAGCTGTTTATCGCATTCGACTTTGCCTGAAAAAGTGTTATGTTTAATTTGACTGCGCTGTCGATTTGTAGTTATTCAATTTTTATTTTCATTTTCCATTTCAGTTTCCGGTTTTATGGTCGTCACACACACCGGCAATGGGCCCAGCTTGCACCGTTTGGCACTTGCCATGCAGCCGCTTCGGCCACTTTAGCCACTTTGGCAGCTTGACAGCTAATATGGGCACAACTGCCATTAAACTGAAATTAACCATTTTGCATGTGTGCATGTGTGCATGTGTCAAGTATGCGCTGTCCGTGCATTCTGCATTCCGGCTGCGGCCAGTCAATGTTTTCACCGCCGGGTGACACAAATGTCTCGTTGTTGCGCTTTGTGATTTTGCCTTTAATACATATGTATACTATACATATGTATGCACGTTTGTATGTACATACCTATTTTACATAGTTACATGTAACTTTTTTCCAGATTATTTAAAGTTGTTTTTTCGACCACATTCCGCCTGCTTCGTGCTGCACGCTGTGCTTTAATTACACAAACTCATTTCACACATATGGACACTTGGCGCTTCGGAAATTTCTTGTGCGCCGCCAGCAATCATCGTCATTACTGCCGTCATTGAAGTAGCAGTCCAGCAATTAACGAGCTTTGCCTCTTTAATTGTGTTACATGCGTTGGTTTTTTGCCTCCATAAAAATTGTAATTATTATTTAATGATGGTGCAATAAAAATGCGACACGTGTACCGCCAAATGGTGGCTCACACTGTCGGGCATCCAACAGCGGGTTTCTACAAAATTCAAATACTCAGCAAAATATTTTGCAGCTGCTTGCTTAGGGAACATTTACCTCGAACAACACAGCTGCCATCTACTTCGAGTCTTAAATATCCTTGAATTGACTCTTACTTTGACGATCAGGCATTGGTAACAATTAGTTAGAAGTTCATTTATAACTCGATGGTCAATAAGGTTCTTCAGTTCAGATGGCCCGCACAATGCTTACAATTTATTAATATATTTTTCATTCATCAACACTCAGTACATGTCCTCATGAATGTTCAATCATTGTAGTGATTCAAGACGGAGGAAGAGAATTAGGAGTTAAGGGTTAGTTAGGAGGGAAAGATGTAAAGGAGGAATATATATGTTTGCTACCTGTCGTTGTCGGTGTTCAAAACATATTTTTCCTTCTCGAATAAATTAAGCATTTCCTAATCTTTCCGCAGACGAAATTGTTTTCAACTTGAATTACTTAAAATGGAACAAAGCGAAAATAACACTGCACAACACAAAAAAAATAACAAGGTTTTGACAACGGATTCTGGTAGAGGGGGCAAAAAAAATATACGTGTATCGGCTTTTGAAAGTTTACATCTGAATTTTTTTTTAGGGGGGGTCAAAGTTTTCTCCTTTTTGCTCATTCTTATGGTGAATCGGCATACGAAAACCATGTAACCTCACATTTTAGGTATATGATGTGTTCAGCAATTTGATGTAAAATACTACGGAGAACATTTTTGTGGAGCATTTTAACCCTGTAGCTCCTATTTTTATGGGTCAATTTGACCCTTTTTTCCTAAAATGCCAAATTGTCCTGTAAAACAGGACTTTATAAGGACAACATTTACCACGAAAATATTCGCCATAAAATTCGACTATGGGTCTCTGAATACATCAAAGCTCTGAAATTAACTTGAACGCCAGAATTAAGCCAAAACTGAAAATGTGTTTAAGTGTTTATTTCGTACTTATTCAAAATTGGTACTAAAATCTCCTACAAAACTTCATTTTTGAGGGTTAGTGTGTATGGGAAAAATGTTGTCATAGACCTAAAATGTGAGGTTACATGGTTTTCGTATGCCGATTCACTATAAGAATGAGCAAAAAGGGGAAAATGTTGACCACCCCTAAAAAAAAATTCAGATGTAAACTTTCAAAACGCCGATACACCCTTTACCAGAATCCATTGTCAGAACCTTGTTATTGTAAAAAAAGTTTGATTTTGTTGTGCAGTGTAATTTGTTAAAATTCCAAAAAATACTCTTCTTGCAGTTGTTTAGTACGAAATTTTTATGTCAGCGCATAATGCCTCGAAACTAAAGTTTTTAGTTGGGGTTCAGCGTATTTGATTCTCTTCTCTTTCACACTTTTTGATAATTAAAAATGGTATTTTCACTAGGAAAAGTTTGTTTCTGGTCACAGCTGTCAGAATTTGGCATGTCGTTGAAAACGTGAATACACCGATATGTTGGCAATCTGAAAATCGAACACAAAACAGTTTAAAACTACAGTAGACTCTGGGTATAGTGAACCCCCTATTTTGACATCGAGCCTTTAAATATAGAAAAAAATTTTCAAGCAAAAAACAAAAATTGTATTTTGAGCAAATAAAAAGAGTTTTTGAACAAAATGTTAACCTTGATATAGTGAACAACCTCAATACAGTGAACAGGCCTTGCAATAATTAGTTCACTATATCCAGACACCACTGTATTTGCATAAAATTACATTCCAAAGAAAGTTAATTTTTGTGTACCACACGAACCAATGCACTGAACATGATGGACCGAATGAAGTCATTTCTAAAACGGAGATGAGCAAACTTCTTTTTCTTTTTTAATATGCTTAGCAGTGAAGGGTTAAATACGTGTTTAGGTTCACATTTGCATCAGAGAGGCAATAATATTTACTTTTTTATTGTTTGATCTTTATCGTTGAAACACAGAGCAAAGAGAAAAATTGGACATTTATTGAAAGTGTTGTTCGAACAAAATCAAGCGGCACATTGGCAGTGAGTGGTTTAACCGCTCGGCGACCGTTAGCGGCTTTTTGCCGCATCTGTAATTCATTTGCATAAATCGTTCAACTCATTGCAACTCGTTTAATGAACGAGCCGTTTAAATGAATATTCAGAAGGTGATTTTATCGGCGTCCATTCGGCAGTGTGCTGGAAGCAAAATCACATTTGCCGCATCACTGCTTCCCAGAGTCACGTTCTGCGCAGTCGAGTCGGCGGTCGGTGCGCGTAGGCCGATGCACGGAAGCGCTCAATGTGCACTCAAATGCGCTCGTACGCGCAGCTACTTGCAATGTCAGCGTTCCATGTCAACCAAATTAATATTTTAAAGCCATAAAGTGCTCACATAGCCCTCCGTTCCCTGTCGTTGCGCACGGATCCAAGCCGTTCCTCCTTTCATGCCCACCAGCCGTGCGGCTGCTTCACCGCCTGCCAGCCTGGCTTGGCTGTCTGTCGCTGTTGACGCAACTTCTGTGACTATGCGCCAGCTGACGCACGTTTCTTTGCGCAATTCTTGTGCTGTTCGGCGTCTTTTGTTTGTGCAACTTTTTTGCTTTCTCATGCAAACTTTGCTCGTTTCCATTTCTAGCGCATCCCGCACCGCACCATCGGCCTGTCGTTAGATCGTTTTAGCCATTATTATTGCAGCGTCTTGCCGCTTGCTGGGCGCAAAGGGTTGCTGGCTTCGCGTATTGCAGCTCCCTTTGTTGTTTCATTTCTACTGACAATGTCCCATCCATCTTTGCACCGGCCGTACCAGCATTCACGACATCGCCGCCTTTTCAGTTTTGTGTTTCTATAATTTCCGTCTTAAAATTGTTGTTGTTGTTGTCGTCTCAGTTTCCACACATATTTTTTTAAATGTTTTCTCTGCTTTGTGCCGAATAAAAGCTCGACCTGTGCATTTTTTTGTGCCGCAATCTTTTCAATAACAATTGGGCCAACCCGAAGCCCAATTTAAAGGGAAAATAATCTAGAACGGAAGTGGCTTCCCACCCTTTGCGCCGTGGTGCGTTGTCCTTGCGGTGTGTTATTATATGCAATTGTTATCTCTGGCCGTATCCCTGCCAAATTTTGAATACATTGTTGGGTATTTAGTATAAAAAAGGCCCGCCAAAAGATCAGCTTCCGTTAAGGGGCGGAAAAGGTTCGAGTTGAAATTTATTTACGTTTCATTGCGCCCATTAACGAAGTTTATTTTTGGGGTTTAATTTGCATCTATTGTATTCCATAAGCGAGAGATTAAGACACATGAATTAATGACTGATGACAGCGAAAGATTAAAAAGGAAAATGAAAATTATAATCTGGTAGCTGATGCGTTTCCAGGACAGGTTTGTGTGAAGCGTAAGAAATGTAAGGATTTTTCCTGTCTTCAAATGTATTCTTCAAACACAAAATCGTATTACCAAAACACCTGATAATTGTGTATTGATGACTTATTAAAAAAAGCAAAATTCTACTTTATTCATAAACATTTCGATGCCATTTTGGTAGAATTATCAGTTGTACAACTTTGCTTCCGCCGTTTTCCGATAGGTGGCTGTACCGGCTGAGGCTGGTTGAAATACATAGATGGTAATGCCTTTAAAGTGAGTGTGGACAGTGCCTAACGAATTGTCATCGCCGTTTCAGTGACAGTTGTTTTTGTTTTCGTATTATTCACGCTAGAAAATGTCCGTTTATGTGCCCAATTCTCGCCATTTGCAGGAAGTTTTACTTTTCTGTTACAATTCGAAAAAAATTCAGCTGAAGCGCATCGAATGCTCTCAGAAACTTACGGTGATGCTGCTCTGAGTGAAAGAACGTGTCGGGAGTGGTTTCAACGTTTTAAAAATGGTGATTTCGATGTCGAAGACAAACATGGTGGTGGCCACTTTTGCGGCCTCACGTCGCAAAAGTGGTCAAAAAGTACCTGGAAACGCTGAAATGGGAAGTCTTGCCCCACCCGCCGTATTCCCCAGATGTCGCCCCTTCTGACTTCCACCTATTCCGTTCGATGGCACACGGCCTGGCAGATCAACATTTTCAATCCTTCGAAGAATTGGAAAAATGGATTGCTTCATGGATAGCGTCAAAAGAGGACTCCTTTTTTCGAGCCGGGAACCGAAAATTGCCGGAAAGATGGGAGAAAGTTGTCGCATAATACATCTGTAAGCACTTTTTCGCAATAAAGCTTTTAATTTTGGAAAAAAAAACGGCGGAAAAAAAGTTGTACACTTTAAAGGCATTACCATCTATGTATTTCAACCAGCCTCAACCGGTACAGCCACCTATCGGAAAACGGCGGAAGCAAAGTTGTACACCTGATAGAAACGCAATTCGATGGCAAATCGATACCCCTACCTGAAATTCTCAACCTCCATTAACACAGAGGTTGCTTTGTTCATTCCGATTGTCATGCAACGACTCTGTCGTGGTTGTTCTGAAGAATTAAGTAGAAGAATAGAAAAAAGTGTTACGCTTTAGGTGTCAATGTATGTCATGGATTAGGAAAAGTCTAAAAATTCTTGGAACCGAGAGCTCCTTAATAACTTTGCTAAACTTTCTAGTCTAAAGGTCAGAGAGAAAACAAGATTTACATACACAGTGTGACAATTATGTATTAATTCCAGTAAAAATTATCCAGTAAAAAATATCAGGAGAGTAAGCCAGCGTACGCTCCCTAAAATCAAACTATCCAAAAAAGTAAACAAACAGCAATTTGTAAGAATTTGCAAGTTTTAACCCTTGGTTACACCACTGGGACTTGGCTCACTCGCAATACACAGTATAAAGGGTGTAAACAGGAGGGTTAAAGAACGAAACAGCTGATCTAAAAGTTTCATTTGAGGTTTGAAGTGGTAGGGAAAATTAAGTTAAATCAGACATTTAATGCAAATAGTTCGTTGTGCTCAATCTGCAATTCTTCCCTTTCAGCTTCAGCGGGTAAAGCTGAGTAAGACGGTTGTGGGTCAGCAGACTTGTGAACGCAAAATTTCTTTGCTGTTTCCATTTGCCTCCAAATGTTTTCAAAATTTATGTTTCATATGGCAGCCAGTCATATGTTTTTCTTGTTCTTCTTCTTACTGGCAAAAAGTTACTGGACAAAATTTCTCCAGTAAAAACTTGCAAGTTCTCACGAAATGAACTGCCACTTTACGCTCTCAGTTTCTCTCTTGTTACTGGAGATTTGGCGTCAACAAACAGTATCCAGTAAAAATTTGTACAAATTCGTACAAATTATTCTCTGCCAAACAGACCTAATTTCTCAGCAACCAAGCGCGCCATCTATATGCGAGCACATGCGTTTTGAAGCTTCAACCTTCCTCTACTATCAAAATTTCATGACATTTGGTTGACATTTAATATTTATTAAAATTCATTTTGCAAAACACGTTTTCGTTTGATGTTGAAATTTTAACACGAAGCAAAGAGCGGTCATTAAATTCCACGCAAAAATTGGTAAAAGTGCATCAGAAACATTCCGAATGATGCAGCAAGCGTTTGGTGATGCTTGTTTATCAAGATCAAATGTTTTTCTATGGCATAAACGTTTTATGGATGGCAGAGAGTCGCAGGAAGATGAAATAAAAGAAGAAAGGCCACTTTCCAATGAACCAGAAAGTTCGTGATTTTATTGCAGAACACCGCAATGCTTCACTGAAAATGATGGAAGAGGCCTTAAACATCAACAGAGAAACTATCCGACCAATTCTTCACGAGGATTTGTGCAAAACAAACGTCTGCGCAAAATTTGTTCCACACAAATTGAACAAGGAGCAAAAATGAATGAGAATCAATCATTCTACAGAGATCGTTGCAGTCGCAGAAAATGATCCATACTTCCTGAAAACAATTGTTACGGGTGATGAAGCATGATGTTTCCAATACGATCCAGAAACCAAGCGTCAAAGTGCGGAATGGAAATCAAAAAACTCACCACAAGCCAAAAAACACACAAAAAGTTCCATCAAAAATCAAAACAATGCTCATCACATTCTTCGATAGCAAAGAAATTATCCACAAAGAATTTGAAGAACTGGTCAAACAGTTACTGCCGCATATTACCTCGAAGTTTTGAAGCGTTTGATGACCAGAATCCGTCGTATGCGACCAAAATACCGCGATCCAAAAAGTTGGTCTCTGTTGCACGATAATGCACCGAGGCACACAGCACTCATTGTTCGTCAATTTTTGGCTCGTAATCAGGTCTGTGTATTGAATCATCCGCCGTATTCACCTGATTTGGCACCGTGCGACTTCTCTTTGTTCACGAAACTGAAATTGAAGTTGAAAGAATGCTTTTTTGATGACATTCAGACCATACAACGGGCTTCGACGAGGGCACTGGAGAAAATTCGGAAAAATGAGCTGGAACACGCGTTTGAATCACTATTAACCCTTAAATGCATGGCGTACCATATATGGTACAATTCTGAAATCCTTCGTAAATCTGTTGAATCAATTTAAATCATATTTCTGCGTGCTCTGGATTGATTCGAAAATAATTGCCCCATGCATTTAAGGGTTAAATCTATGTAGCAGATATCGTGTTTTAATTGTGTTTTCTGGAGGCAATCTTAATACATAATTGTCGCACTGTGTATGTTGGAATTTTCGTTTCATGTGATATAAGACTGAGCCATCTCTTTATGCTTTAATGAACTTTCTCAGAGGAATTAAATTAAAATAAATTTAATTTTTATATGTTGCTTTTGGAACAGACAGATTATTGAAAAGGTTTTATCAATTGCTGCAAGTTTTATTTTAAATTTAGTGCGAAAAACTTCAAGAATTTAAATAGATCAATGGATCAAATAGATTAATGGATCAAAAGATCTTCACATATAGAACTCTTAGATATGGAAACGCTTTAAAATCTTTAAGGATCTGACAGAGATTGTTCGCTGAGGACATATTATAGTTAATCGTCAACACGAGGATATATTTTGTATATTGCAACTACATTTCAAAAGCTTATGTATGTAAGTATGTATACGAGTATATTAAATTTTCATTAATATTATGGCAAATGGGTTGTTTAAATTTGAAAGCCAGCTGTGGCGTGGCGTAATATTTCTGCGGTTTTCTGTGCTACAAACAGATCCTTGCAACCTTCAATTGTACAAACATTGACGCACGTGTACATCTGCACAGCAGTAGGAGACTGTTCATATAGTTACACACATATATATTGCCATATGGGAATGAGCAGTTTGAATGCCAACCGCTTGTTTGTATTTCTAAGTATGAATAATGGAAATACATTTTAATAATAATCGTGCATGCGTTGCGCTTTTTTGCTGCCACATAGCGATAAGTCGCTCTGAAAGGATGTCGGAATGCTGCTGAATTCGCGTTGCCCCTTGGGTTGGTACACAATCCGAATATGTATGTATGTAAATCGAGTCGAGTCGGATCTGTTTGTGTGTATGTCACCACACTGCCGGCTGTGTATTTCGGTTTTTATTAAATTTTTAAAAATGCGCTGCACTTTTTTCATTGCCTTCTTTTGCTTCCGATGTTTCTTCAACTTGTGCGCATTTTTTTGCAGTTTTTGCGTTGGTGTTGTGTGTAAATGTGAAATCATTATTCCGCTTTATTTCCATTTCGGTTTTGTGTTTTGCGTACGTTTTGTTATTGCCATTTTTTCTGAATGCATTTGGTTTAGTTTTTGGCTTGGCTCGAATAATTGCGTTATTCACGATCTGCGATGCTGAAGCAAAATGTAAAATACACGAAATTTTTCGTTTAATAAAAATGTGTTCAGTATATTTTGAGGATGCTGATTACGCGATTTTAGATTTTTGTCTTTTTTGTTTGCTCAAAGCAGCAAATATGGATTCCTGCTCAAGGGAGATGCGCCTTGAAGAAACTTTAAAAACACTTGAAAAAACGGCTAAGGGAATGTCAAATTGATCTGAAATATTTGTGTCAAATTTCCTTCTGATAGGTTTTCTTCCTCTCGGTTGGCCAGTTGACAGATGGACCAACGTACATTGATTCTCGTGACAATCTTGATCGTGCGAAGCTCGATGGTCCAGCGGGTAGCACGCTGGTTTTTCATGCCAGAGGCCTCAGGTTCGATTCCTAGCTCCTTATAAGAAACGCAAAAGTAAGCTCTGGGCAGGCAATGACAAAACCTCTAAATGTGAAGGAAAATTGTCAACTTCCAAACGCCGTTCAGATTCGCCCTTTCCCCATCCGATTGAAATGTGGATCGGTGAGATTTTGTGGTATCACAATGGGCCATGTAGAGCACACTTATGGACACTCTGGGATTTTAAGGTCGTTTGCGAGGCCAGGTACAGAACAGCTACTAGATTCCTCCACGGACTATCTGATTCCACACCTGGGTTTTGATTCGCGCGCACTCACCTCCTTTCCCTCAAGGGAAGAATGGGGGCTTACAAGTGTGACAAGAGACGCCTCCATCACCATCTTCACAGACGGTTCTAAGATGGAGGAAGATACAGGAGCTGGTCTCTACTCAGATGAACTGGGGGCACAACGGTCTTTTAGACTCCCGGACCTCTGTAGCATCTTTCAGGCGGAGATTTTTGCAATCTGGAAAGCTGCTGAACTAATCCGCGACAGCGGATTACCACCAACGGATATCACAATCTGTGTGGATAGTCAGGCAGCTCTTAAAGCGCTGGAATCAGCCACTGTGAAATCAAAGGTAGTGCAGAGTTGTCGCACTGCACTTCGAGGAATCGGGCATCACCGAGTCACTCCCTGCTGGGTTCCGGGCCACTCTGGAGTGGCAGGAAACGAGGCAGCGGATGAGATGGCAAGAAAGGGGGTCGCCCTGCCTCTCACCGAAGTGGATAACTCTGTGCTCCCTCCGATATCTGCCCTGTATTTGCGTATTGACAGGTTGAGCAAAACTTACATCGAGTCCTCATGGCGGAGCAGAACTAATTGCAGTACCTGCCGGGCAATATGGCCTTCCCTTTCCGTGAGGAAAACACGATTTGTACTGTCCCTGAGTCGAACCTCTATTAGGCAGCTTGTTGGAGTCATTACTGGACACTGCGCCATTGGATCTATGCTTGTCAAATGGTGCCTCTCGTCCAGTGATGTCTGCAAAAGCTGTGGAGATGCGGAAGAAGTGGAAACGATCCAACACTAGCTGTAGGAACGCCGACTCCGTTCCTTGGGGTCAAGGTTACTGGCAAAATTGGCCTGCGCAGCAGTAGTTGAAATTTCGGATCTACTCTCCTTCATCAAGAGGTCGAATTGGTTTGCCCCGAACTGAGAGCCACTGGCTAGCTCCAGAATCTTCTAAGAAGGGATTCACAATGGGCCATTTTGGCCTCCGAGTGGAAGTGCTGCCCTTGGGACGCACACACCCTTCCCTACCTACCTACCTACCATGGGCCATGTAATAGGCCTCCGTCCGTGTCTTTTATAGAGGTAGCCATCATAACTTAACCTAACCTAATCCTGATCATATATGCATTCATACTTTTCCATGCCGACCATACTACCTTGTAGACCTTACAAACTTCTGCTCAAAGTGTATTTATTCGAAACCTCCTACTATGATTTTTTGCATACATATTCTGAGGTTAACTTCGAAGGTGTATGCTGCTAAATATGTCAATTCGTCCAAGTCGGACGTTTGCATTTTAGGGTTAATCAAAAAACCTGTTCTTGGCAGAGATTCCGTGTTGTGTCCTTTTGCTTTTCTAACAGATTTGACATCATTTTCAGCATTTCAGCGTTGTAAAGACCATGTGAGAAGTAAAATAAATTAAACTACTTTTACTGCGAATAAGCTGCAATTCCATGTCATTAGAAAAGCCGTTGACTTATACCATTTGCAACGCTTTATTTTTTCCATCGGGGGGCCAGTGGTCACACATTGTGAGTACCGAAATTGTTAAAAGTATTCAATAGGGATAGGCACACACACACATGTACATAACTGCAGAGGAAAGAGTGTGGCTGTGGGCTCATATCAACGTGGCTGGTCGTGCGTGCTTTGTCCTTGTGCAGCCGAGTGTGTTGGTGTGCATGAAAATGTGCTCGATTCGCTTCCGGAGGCAATATCCCATATTTCGTGTTTTTTGTTTTCTTTACATTTTATTTAGCTTAAATTTTTCTTCTCTTTCAGTTGAAATCTAAAGCATTCGAATGCAAGGCGAGCCATCCTTTCATTTCTTGCGCATTGTGTGAACGAGTGCGAGAATGTCCTTGCCAAGTTTTTGTGTGTGCGCTGCAAGAAAAACAAAAATGAAGAAAAATCGAACATATACATACATACGTATTTTCTTGTGTCTATGCATGTGCGAATAAATGTGTGTGTGTGTATTGTGAAAAAGCAAGAAATCAAATCATTTTGAAATTTATTCGCACTTAAATGCGTTTGATTTCAATGGAATATGAAAAGTTTTTCATGCACGTCGTTCATACATAATGGACCGTCGTGTACCCCACTTGCGGCCGCAGCTGTGCCAGTGCGCATTGGTCTGGCTGGGAGTCAGTCTGTGCCTTGCGAATTGCGTGTGACAACCGCGCAGAAAAAGGAATAAGGGAACTGTTTCGCCGAGGACGAAGGAATGACGTTGTCTGAAAGGAGTCGCCGCTCGCATTGTTTGTTTTTTGCTTTTTTTCGTTTTTTACTTGCTACATTTTGAAAGCTGCACTGCACCAGATAGAGCGCGACAATTCAAAGCATTTCTTCAGTCTGCTTTTTATCTTCCGATTCTCTGAAGTTTTTTCATATCACGCCAAAAGTGGAACGAACGTTCGTTGCTGCCGGTTCAGTCGGTTTCAGTTAGATGCATTTTCTTTTTGTCCTTTCACGCTGACTTTTCTACATGCTCATTCGCTCATTTAGCTGCAATTCGCTACAATAACAACAACAACTCACTCCTCTACCGAAGAGCGCTTTTTTGTTCCTTTTGTTGTTTGGCGTGTTTTTTTTTCTTTCGTTTAATGTTTTTGTAAATTAAACCCTTGAGGGTTGTGTGGCTGTGCGGTGCGAAACCCCTCATTTATATAACTTTGTAGCCAATTCGCAGCGCACAGACATACTTACGTACACACATGCATACATAGCAAGGCGCAGACAATGCCAGCAAATATTTTGCAAACACTTTCAGCTCGCTGCGGCTGTTCTGCAATGCGCTCGAGTCATTATGGTGTGTGCATACAATGCTCATACACACACACACTCACATAGTTGCATACGTTTATTCAGATTTGCACGATAACGCTGCTCGTTGCTCACTTCTCGCACCGCTGCACGCTTAGATGCTCAATCTGCTGTGTCCAATTCCGCACTCATTCATGCCGCACACACCACACGGCACCGCCTCCTCCTCCTCCTCCTCGTCGTCGCCGCGCACATGTTCGACATTAATTATGCTTTTCAACGCATTGGCCGTAATGTGCAGTTGTTGCTGCTTTATTCCTGCGCCAGCCGTTGCCTCCGCCCCCTGTGCCCGGCATCTAATGCCTCATCGGTCGCCGTGTCTACCTCGTGTCGCGTCCCGTTGCCGGTTGCCGTTTTTCTGCGATTTCAACAATTTTCTTTGCTCCCTCCGATTATCTCAAGTCCTGCTGATTTAAGATGCATTTGCGTTGTTTTGTTGCGCCCGGCTTTTCAGCTCGTGTGCTCGGCCATTTGATTGCGCCGGCGACTGGCGAACCGTCGCAGCAATCACGTTTATGGATTAGTTTGGCTTATGCTCACCGAAATATATTACAATCGCTCGTATCCGTTGCCTGCACGTTGCCACACACCCATACATTATTGCGTGTGTGTGTGTGTGTTTGTTTCGACCGTATTGTGTGCGTTCTTACCTTCTTTTTATTAGTTTTGGCGGCCGGCTTTCGTTTCGCTCTAATGCGTGTTTTTTTTTTTATTGTTTATCGTTCTTACTGCTGATATTGCACAAAGTTGTTGTCGTTGTGGTTGTTGTTGCTGTTGATTCGAGTTTGTAATTTATTATCATCAGGCATTTGAAAAACGTGTTCGCTGCAAATTTTTATTTCCACTCCATACTTACGAAATGCGATTTTTTCCTTTCCTTTTTAATTAAAACTTGGACCATTAAAGCTGATTGATGTCAAGCGGTTTGTGCCAGTGGAGTATTCGATCAAATTAAATGCTGCGCGTAATTTCGTGCTACAATTAATTTTATGTGCGCGTAAAAGTGTTGTTGCGGCTGCTCTTAGTTGAAGCAATTAAAGCGGGTCAAGGCGTATGTTTAAGATTGATGTGCTCATTGTTGTTGTTGTTATATTTATAGTGCATATAAAACTTAATTGATGACTTATTTGGATGTTAGGCGAAATTGCTTGCGGATTGAGTTATTACACCGAGAAGTCATCGAATTCCTAGGAATATTTCAATGCGCTCCCAAACAAGCATTAAAAAATAATAAATTCCAAATCTTAAATAAATGTTTTAATCTTCCTGTCGCCCGTAAATGTAGTTATGAATGTTGTTTTTTAATACGTTGGTGGTCCGATAAGTACTTAGCCTACAAAAGAAAAACGAAAATTTTGGAAAAGTGGCGATTTATTTCTCAACGTTGTCTCCTTTCAACTCGATACACTTGACCCAGCGATGCTCCAACTTCTTTAACCCGTCTGAAAAATACGTTTTCTGGAGACCTCCGTGGCGGCGATAACCTTCTCATTCGACTCAAATTTCTGCCCGGCGAGTGACTTTTTCGAGTTTGGAAACAAAAAGAAGTCACACGGGGCCAATTTTGGAGAATACGGTGGATGGGGCAGCTGTTCGTACCCTAATGCGACCAATTTGGCGAATCACCGACCGACATTGCTCTTTTTCCATTTTCCTAAAATCCGCGGACAAGTTCGTTTCCACAGGCGATCAAAACAAAACTAAAAATCCAATATGGCTGAAATTTTGACAGTAGCCGTCTACGAGGATGTACTACACGATAGTAAATTTCTCTTACGATAGTGGCACCATCGGGCGGTGGGGCTAAGTATTTATTGGACTGCCCACGTATTTCACGAGGGAGAATCATCAGAAGCCTAAGTAGCCCTCGTCAGTGTCAGTTTTTAACACACTAAACCTGCTCACCTCCTTCTTTGGTTTCTTCTACGAACACTACCGTTAAATGTTCTGTTTGAGGGCGGATCTGAGCTGTTCAGATTTCCTTAGCTCGTGGTGTATGAAACCCGAACCAAAGCAATTCCTTATGGATTTTGCTCCGACGGCTTATGTCTTCTTTCGTCACCGAGTTTATGCGAACTAAAAAAATACAGAATTTGCGTCTTCGTTAACTTAACAGTACTGGCAAAGCGAGGAGTCATCGTGTCCGAACCGAAATAAGTAACTACGGAATGCTACGTGGCCAGTAAACATTTGAGGCTCACAGTGGTTGCGTTGCATCCATCTATGAGCCTTGGGAATTATGGTGTATCAATCTCCTCTTTGATGAGCTACCCCATCGTTTCTGCCAACTGTATAATGACGCCGCCCTCTCTAATCTTTCTTGTTGTCTTCTGCTTTTGTCTGCCAGGATGTCGCAAGTGTAGTGTTTTGGTCATTTCTTTGTCAGCACGGGCGCTGCTTTCTTCGAATGACAACGATGAATCTGAATCTATAAGGTAACCCAATTCATCAATGAATAAACTATTCCACAGTCGGTACTCCGAAACGGTACTGAAAGATTCAGTTGTAAGTATTCGTTTTGTCTAGGTCCCAGGTTAAGTTAGGGATATATGACAAAGTTACCTTAGACAACGTAAGGTAATGTTAGATTACCATTGGTTTGGTTGGAGTAGAAGCCTTCTACATAAAAGTATTCTTAAGCACACATTGGTGAATCACTATGATCCCAAAATTGGATGGTGCGGCTACCTGAATTACCGACCTGGAAATCATAATGAATCTGACTATCTTTTTATTTCTAATGAAGAAGAAATGGCCCATCATTACATTTTAGTTGGTGTTTAGCAGAAGACGGTCCGTGGCACGTAAGGTAAAGAACGAATTCTTCCCTCTCTTCCGAGCCCTAGCTGCGACCCAATAGGTGACTTTGCAGGTACAGTCTTTCCGCGTGTTTATTAATTAACCCTTTCCGACATGAAAATAACAGCTCGCTGTATGAATTGTAGGGGCTGTAGTCCAATATATTGGACATTGTGACTGAAAGGGTTCGGCGTTCGACGTCTCTTTTCTTCAATTCATACGGCACCCAATGGCCTACCTTCCGGATCATTCCTATTGCTTTTAGACGATCGGAAATGGTTTGTTGAGCGAGTGAATTTGCAAGTTCTTCTTGCGTTTGGGATGGATCTTTGTCGAGCAATGTCTCGTATTCGTGATCTTCAAACTTTTTTGGATGTCCGAGCCGTTCATCGTCCTCCAAGTCAAAATTGCCACTATTAAACCGTGCAAACCACTTCTGGCACGTACGCTCAGCTAGAGCATGCAATACGATGACTTTCGGCAGCCTTTTTCTTCATATTGAAGTAATGAAGAAGTACTCCCCGCAAAAACACTTTATTCGGCACAAAATTTGACCTTTTCAGAGTAAAAAAGTATTGTTGTTTACGCTTCAGCTAAATGACACATACTGATTCTGAAACTATATGACAATAGCTTTCCAACACATATTTGGAAAGGTGAATCACTGTTCACAAAATCAAGTTACGCCATCTGTTAGAAAACCGCATTAATTAACCGGTACCCTATTAGTACACTTTCGGCACTAATAAGTGTTTATTATTCAGTTTTAGACCAAAACTAAAGCTTATCTTAAGCTTTCGACCAAAAACTTAAGTTTGTCTTGAGTTTCGTATTTTATTTGCATACCCGTTAGTTTATAACTGTTCACTGTTTTTTCAGGCATCATTATAGAAACTTCAAGGCTTGCAAAAAATTCATCATGCTGGAAACCTCCTTACAGAACAAACAAATAAACCATGTTCTGGTTTTTGTCATAGGACTAATTTTCGGCTGCTAGAAGGAATCCTTTGCCATATTGTTAGTTATCTTCAGTTATCCGGCTGCAAGTGACTTAAAAACGGGGACACCCTGGAAAGTATCTGGAAACGAGTTACACTAAAAAATAAAAGTTTGATGATAAGATCCTTGAGATCTTATATGTTTTTTTGTGCTCCTCTGAAAAGCGTTTCGTTTAGTGAACTAGAGAAAAATCTTCATGTTTTGATGAAAAACCACGTATGTAGTTTTACTACACTTATTCTCTAATTTGACTCGAATTTGAATTTCTCCGCAGATCAACAATTTCTTGAGTCTTTTTTTGCATAATGCAATCGCTTATGCTTCTTATATTCTGCCAGCTTTTCTATAGTTAAAACAATCTTAAAGAGGAATAATATCACATATGGATGTATGTATGTATTTCAATTTAATTTGCCGTAAACTTCGACTTAGACGAAATCATTCAGATACGAAAATCAATTACCTCATTCATTCACTTATAAACTCTATGACTAATAAGTGATTACAATTCGGATTAATTAGCAGCCAGTTTTGATAGCCAAACCAGTTAGTGGCATCAACGGAAACGGATTAATGCACTCAAATGCATTTACTCTGTAATCATAAAAGTAGCCGCTGTCGATCGTAGGCGCATAATTTACATACTAATGAAATTGAAAATTAATTAATACTGCAGCGCACTATTAACGTGAGATTTCACATGATTTTACACTCGAGTCAGTGATGGCGTTCGTGTGTAGGTATGTGTGTGTGTGTGTGTGTATGTATGTAAATGCCAGCCAGTGTTCGAGTGACGTGAAGAAGAAGTTAAGTATTGCTTTATGTACCCGTGGGAATGCGGACATTTATAATATTTACTGAGTATATATTTATGTACCTACGGATAACTGGCACATCGGCCTAATGCTGAATGAGATCTTTATTATAAATGTAAACAGCGAATAGTTAATCAGTTTTTCACATCACATAGGTAAATGTATACCTATAGTATATATCTACGGCAACTTCAGTATTGAAAGTTAATTCTTAAAAGCCAAGTTGGTGTTCTTATTAGTATAAAACTATATATATATTTATAGTGATCATAAAGCTTATTCCATATTAACCCTTTCGACCCTAAAGTTGCCTGAGAGCAACGTCACCTATTTAGCATCTTATAGCAAAAGCTACGATTGATTTATGGGTTTGATTTAATTAATAATTTTCAACAAAAGTATCCAGTATCCTTTTTAGAAGTGAATTCAAAGCAAATTACAAAAATGTTACTGTTATCCCCAAAATAATTTCCAATAATTTGCAGCGATATTAGGGAAAGTTTGTGTTCTAATTGAAGTCTACGAACTGGGCGCGTTTGATCAAAACCCTGTTTCTTTAATAATGGTTAAATAAAATCAAAACTGATAATTTTGTATTTTTCCATAAATATGAAATAATTTTTCTGTAATTGCACTCTCTGCATTTTTTGCATTTTAGAAATATTGTGTATCTTAAATAAATTTTTAATTGAACTGAAATATAAATGAATAAGAAAAAAATTTAATTTTCAAGGATTTTTCTTATTATTTGAAGAAATAATGCAATAACAACAACTTTTCAGACAATTGTGTGAATTGTGTCTCACTCAGTTTTGTCTGAGCAAACGTCAAATATTAATTCAATAAAATTAATATTAAATAAAATTAAATAACAAATTAAATATTAAAAATTATAAAAATATTAAATTCAATAAAAATATAACTAAATAAAATTAAATAAAAAATAAGAAATTAAAAAAATAAAAAAAATATTAAATTGAATGAAAATAATATTAAATTAATAAATTAAATAAATTAAAATTAAATAACTTAAATAATTATTAAAATTAAATTAAATTAATTAAATTAAATAAATGAAAAATTTAATGAAATATAATTTTGATGTCAACAATTTATAATTTTTTGGAGGTCAACTGTCTGATAAGTCCATAAAATTATGGTAATCGCCGAGTCTATTCGTGATGTAAGCGCTGTTTCGATTGTCCAGGAACTAAAGATTGGACAAAAGACCTTTTGGAACCACTTGAATAAGGTTGAATACAAAAAAGAAGCTCGATGTATGGGTGTCACAAGAGTTCAAACAAAAAAACTTAAGGGGAACTTCACAAAGAAACGTTAAAAAAGCTTATGAACCGAATTTTCATCTGAGACTCGCTGCTGAATCGAAGCAACGCTGCAAGATTGACACATTTCTCAAGCGAAGGGTGACTGGTGAAATGAAAAGTTTCAGTTCTGAAGCGATTAATGACTGATGAGATGAAAAGTTTCAGTTCTGAAGCGAATGGTGACTGATGAGATGCAAATTTTCTGTTCTGAAGCAAATGGTGACTGATGAGATAAAAAGTTGAATGCATGTTCTACAAAAAATATTGATACAAAATTAATTTAACCCGTTTTGAGCTAAAATTTTTCAAAAGTAAACTAGCTCTAGAAATCTCACAAAGAGACGTGGCGACTTCAAATGTCGTGTGCACACTTCTTAGACAAGTTTTTTAATGATTTGAATACCAAAAAGTAATATCGAGAAAGAGGGTGAAATTCAAGGGTCGAAAGGGTTAACCAAGTCCAAATTTATGTATGTAACTATGTTTAAAAAGTGAACTTCAAATAAAGACTTAAAGAAGTCCGAGTAAAGACCAGTTTTTTCACATTTCTCCCCTAAAGAAGCCGTTTGCATTGTTGCTATTAAATTATTCTCCTCAGTCAGTGACAACATTTTTTAGGTTACATAAATTTTAAGATTGTAGTCGGTTAGTGAAATGCCAAAGGTCACAGGGACTTGGAGGTCATTCGCTCTTCGGGTTGAAATCAATTTAATTCGTTTTCTTTAAACTATCAGCTGTCATGGTGTCGGAACTCTGCAGTATGAATGTGCATATTTGTCTTATAGTTGTTGTTGCTGTAGCTTCTTTTACGGTAGCCGACTGTCGTTTAGAAATGACATACAGTCGGTGAGTTCTTATGAATAAATTCCTTTCTTAAGTTATGCTTTCGATGTGTTTGGTCATCTTTCTGTCAAATATTTCTTATTATAATATTTTTTTGGATGTTAAACATCTCGTGAAGGCTTACGGTAGTCGGCAGTTGGCAGTTGGCTCGTATCGTGTTGCAGACTCGGAGTCAAGCCGCACACTGTACGCCACAGCACGTTCGTTTTATCTCCTCGAAAGTGTAGTACACGTTTCCGTCCACCACTGCTTCGTGCGTTGTTGCCGCTATTGCGAAACTATTAACGTTTTTACGAAGACATGAGCCGCGGGAGGGGGGCGTGCGCACAAAAAGTGTTGCTTATCTTTGCATTTTTGGCAAACTGGACTTGTGCCATTTGGAATTGCGCCGTCTGCTTCCGAAGAATCATCAACTATGCTCAGGGGCATCTGGTTTCTTTTGGTTGTTTCCCTCGTTCGTTCGTTCGTTGTGTGTTATTTGGTTTTTACGATTCTTGCTAAATAAATATTAGAGAAGGTTTTATGGCATCCTATCGGTGCTTTCTAAAGTGTGTTTTATATTTTTATTGCGTGCGACTCGGCGCACCGTTGTTCGTCGAATGCCCCGGCACGCACCCGGGACAGTTGTGCCCGAGAGTGCGTTGAGGAGCTTTGCCAATTTTACTGTGTGCTATCAGCGTCATCTCGATCCACACCAACGTGCGCTGTCTGTGCTGCGGCGTCAGGGACGGATGCAGAATGAAAGTTGTAGAAGTTCTGAGAGTTTTGCTGCAACGTTCGTTCACGTTCGTTGAAGCGCCCATATTATTTGTCGAACAAAGTCCATGGCTACTCAAACGACAGGGCGGAGGGGGTTTTCTAATCCCTCGAATCCCTTGAATATTTCGTTATAATTTCAGCGCATTCGACTGTCGATGCCACATGAAAGCTTAGCTCCTTCTGCTTCTCCTTGCTGCCTTTCAGTTGTCTTGCGTGTTTTAATATACGAACATATGTTTGCATGTGCATATATATGTATATATTTTGTTGGCCTTCCATCCTTACATAACATTATTTTCGCATTTCACTCGTGCTGTCTGTTCATTTCATAAAGCTGCAGGGGGAAGCGGGCAACGGGCGGAAATTACTTGCCGATATGCAGCAGTGGTTTTGGTCCATTTGCCAGAGCGTATGCTTCCTGCGCCCGCCTGCTCCTCTCTTCATTTTCTGCATTTCATTTCGTCTTTTATTGCCTGCTTTGCATTGCGGCGGGCAATAAAATTAAATGCCGCGCCATCGAGGAGCGGCGAGTGGACTTGTGTAGGTCAGACATGCAATATGGTAATTTCCATCGGGTGCACAGTAGCGGCTACGGAAGTACAGTGGAGTGAATGCGCCGAATGGCTGTAAGCGTTCAGAACTAGCCTCACAGGAAAACATAAAAGTTAATTGCATTGTATTTTGGTTTAAAAATATTAAGTAAAGCGTAAACACTTTTTAATGCACGAAGCTTTGTCAAATTAACTGATAATGCTTAAGATTTTTACTAGATGGACGGTGGACACATTTTATTTTAAGATGGACGGTGGACACATTCAGTATTCTGCAGGTATCTACGCTTACTTTACGGTTGACATTGAAGCAAATTTGGTTATAACTGGTCAAATATTGAATATTTAAGATGAGCGAATCAGTAATTTTCGACCAACATATTCAAATTTCATTTAAAATTCAATTTCGATGCTTTTTTATAGTAAATCACATTGTCTTCATAACTTCCATTTCCATTGTCGTCATAATGTGTAAACATGACCTAAAACATGGCCTAAAACAAGAAACATTATTCTATAGGAAACATGCCAAAAAATTATGTTGGCCCCACTGTGCTTTTAGTATGAATCGTTTGCATGCTCACTGTTAAGACAATTTCACCCGACATCGTTCATGGTCACGTTTCTCTGTAAGGATACATCGATACTATCACAAAAAGTTTCCCAGTTGCAGCTAAGCAAAAATTGATTATAGAGAATTTTGTGCTCAGACTCATTGACATAACCTTATAATTTGACTGTAGCTGCCAAGCACCAGACAGTACTAAACTGCTGACGAGTTTGATATAAAGTTATCGTTTATGGCTTCGCCGATGGAAAGACGAACAGAAAAGCCATTAAAGTGGAAATCCTTCCAATTATGTTTCGCCCCGCGGGAGTCATTAAATATTGCAGACAATCTCACATAAGAACAGAAGCTAAGTAATAATAAGAAAAATAACAGAAAAACGCTGACCAACCGAGTTTTGCAAAGTTAACGAAATATTTGTTTTTTATTGGGAATTTATGCTACAGAAATGTAAGGTTGCTTAAAAAAGCAATGGCAATGCAACTCACAAAACCTGATGACGAATAATAAATTCTAAAAGTTTAAGTGAAAACTTTATTGGAAGGAAAACCAAAAAAAAATCACAACTATCCAAAGTAAGTTTTTTCACTTTCAGCAAAACAAACGCACACTTTATTATTATCTGTAGTTTCTTCTATTACCAACTTTGGTAATTAGAATTAAACTTTAATACGACTCGAAAGCTATTTGTGTGAAATTAAAGTACGTTGACCTGAATTTGTTTCACTGTCCGCTTTAATGTAGACGTTAGTGTATAATCATAAGTTATTTGAACTCGTTCGTAGGAAAGCAACCACGCCCATGTCACATATGTATACAAAAGCGGAAGCTCACTTGCCTGCCTGTTCGTCTGTTCAATCCCAAAAAAATAGAAAAGAACACAATGGAATAGCGTGAGCCAACTTTTCAAGGCATTGCACACACCCCTAATGAAAAAAGTCGTCCGTCGAAACCAATTCAATAACTTCGAAAGCCGGATAGCGGCCATAAAAATGTAGTAAATCGATTTCTCATGTCATTTGAAATAATTAAAATGCGAAAGTCAACTAGGCGACATCAACAAAGCAACAACAGCAATTAAACTTGCTATCAATTTGTAATAAACAAAATTCAATGTGCTGTCGCTCGTCGTCTGGTAAATGTCAATCATGGTACAAAAACAAATGTAACAACAACGACAATAAAGTGCACAAACATCCGACGCTGCCAGCTGAACGTTGCAACTATTCGTTTGTATACTTTTTTGTGCGGTAATCGGGCAGCGGTCCGGGGAGCTGTGGCACTGGTCGCTATGGAGCTAGTGTGGTTTTAATTTTATTGATTGTATCGGATTTGGCCTTTTTTATTTTGGACAGTCATTTTCTTCGCTGCACTGGCATTATTCATAATTCAGTAATTACATTCACATTAATTTAATTAATATTAATATAAGTAATTAAATTAACAATATGATTTTTATGAGTTTTATGAATTTATCACATTTTGGGTGGGCTCCACGCTTACTCTTACTCTTACTCTTACTGTTACTCTTACTCTTACTCTTACTCTTACTCTTACTCTTACTCTTACTCTTACTCTTACTCTTACTCTTACTGTTACTCTTACTGTTACTCTTACTCTTACTCTTACTCTTACTCTTACTCTTACTCTTACTCTTACTCTTACTCTTACTCTTACTCTTACTCTTACTCTTACTCTTACTCTTACTCTTACTCTTACTCTTACTCTTACTCTTACTCTTACTCTTACTCTTACTCTTACTCTTACTCTTACTCTTACTCTTACTCTTACTCTTACTCTTACTCTTACTCTTACTCTTACTCTTACTCTTACTCTTACTCTTACTCTTACTCTTACTCTTACTCTTACTCTTACTCTTACTCTTACTCTTACTCTTACTCTTACTCTTACTCTTACTCTTACTCTTACTCTTACTCTTACTCTTACTCTTACTCTTACTCTTACTCTTACTCTTACTCTTACTCTTACTCTTACTCTTACTCTTACTCTTACTCTTACTCTTACTCTTACTCTTACTCTTACTCTTACTCTTACTCTTACTCTTACTCTTACTCTTACTCTTACTCTTACTCTTACTCTTACTCTTACTCTTACTCTTACTCTTACTCTTACTCTTACTCTTACTCTTACTCTTACTCTTACTCTTACTCTTACTCTTACTCTTACTCTTACTCTTACTCTTACTCTTACTCTTACTCTTACTCTTACTCTTACTCTTACTCTTACTCTTACTCTTACTCTTACTCTTACTCTTACTCTTACTCTTAATCGTACTTTTAGTCTTACTCTTTCCATTACATAGGGGATCGGCAGAATCGAGTAATGCAAAAATTTATATCGATATTGAAGGATTTTTTTATATAAATTATTATATAGGGTGTTTTTTTAGAGGTATAGAACTTCGAATTGAAATAAAACACAAGAAAATCGTTTTAATGTCCATCAATTTGGCTTTATTGGAAGGATAATTTTATGCCATTAATGTTTAAATATGATTTCGGGCATGTGGCCGCCGCGGCTGGCTCGAATAAAGCCAATTCTACAGGTCCAATTTTCAGTTGATGGACAAAGCTCCAATTGCTGTGCACGGTGGCGAATCGATTCATTCGGGTCCTCTTCAACATTTTGTTCTACAGCGGCAATTGTTTCTTCGGTGCGCACTGTTCGACGTCTCTGCGGATGCGTATTATCACATAGAGTAAACGTAGTGCGAAAACGACCCATGGTTAACCGAATTAATTGCTCTGATGGACCATAAAATGGACGGAGCTTGCGGTAAACTTCGCGAACTGAACCATTATTTTCGAAATAAATTTGCACGATTTGCAAGCGTTGTTCTTTTGTCAACCTGTTCATGATGAAATGGCAAACCAAACTGAACATAAATGACATTAGAGTTGCCAGATTTGACCACAAAATGCCAGTTTTATCTCTATTCGAAAAACAAACCTCTAAAAAAAACACCCTATATAAAAAAATCCTATCCTATTTTATATAAAAAAATCCTAAATTAAAAAAATTCTAAACTAGACACTAATTACAAGATCTTCGGCAGAGTAATGCAAAAAAGTCTAGTGAACTCAATTAAATGACGTTGCTTTAAATATTTTATGACCGAAGCTTATTGCAAAGTGCATTATTGCGATTTTTGGCAATTATCGTAAAAATATGAAAAATTCAATGGAATTAAAATTTTACCCTCTTTGTGTGGATTCCACATGTTGCTACTTTTTCGTCTTACTTTCAGAGAAATACTGCTCGTAAACATTTCAGTGCGCAACATTTTCGCTTCTTGGCCAATAAATGAAGACAGTAGCAACCTAAATAACAACGCCAACACGCACAACTCAAACAGCAACAGCAACAACAGCAGAAGACAACAGCAAACAGCTGACGTTGCTGGCGACAAGTGCGGAGGAGCGGCGCACAATAACAAACAAAAACAATTTATTTCAATAAAAACTGCCACAAGGCCATAAAGCGAATTACAACAAAACCAAATGCTACAATAATCCTAAAATTAAAACAATAAACTTGTAACTCATTGAAGGCGATGGCGATGGCGAATGCAACAACAACAACAACCATAACTAAAGCATGCGGCATGCTGGGCGCTGCGCTTGCCGCGAATGCGATTTATGGGCGCACATCAGACGCGTATAATTTTATGGCCAATATCGACAAACAAGTGGAAAGCGCCAAGTGCCCGGCTACACATGTTGCAAGTGCGAATGCGATTGCGTACGGCTGGGCGAGTGAGTGCGGTCGCTGCAGCAGAAGCTCCAAATGTACGAGTAATTGCAGCGAATGCGCACCCCGATTGGCAGCAGCGGCGGTGAAAGGCACGGGTGCGTCCTTTATTGGCAGTGAGGTGAGCCAAAGTACGGCGGCGTGGTGGAAATTTTATGGCATTCATAAAATAAGACTGAGTTATTGCAATTCTTTTACATAAACGCTCTCATGCTGTATGTAGGCACATCTGTTCAGTTGTGCTCAAAAGTATTCGGCTGCTATTCAATGCGAACAGTGGGGGTTGAGTAGAGAAGCCTCTCGCCTTTCACAAATGCATGTCGACTTGTGCGGTTTCATACTCTGCAGAATGTCTCATGTGCTGGCGATATCAAAGCTGGCTGGCTTAAGCTGGCTTTTATTCGATGAATTAATTAGTTGTTCCAGAAGACAAATTTTATGGGTCCTTACTAGTTTATGCTTTGCTTAAGGTTCGGCTTTGAGGTTATTTTATGAATCTTTACTGGGGAAACTACAAGTTTTTTCGAGTATATTTTCATCATGTCTGTATGCATATTTTAATAACTTTATATTTGTGCATACATATGTATATAAAAATAAATATAGAATAATTTTAGTTAAAAATTCTCCAACCTATAAGTTCAATCGTGTCCTCACGATTCTTTTATCTTTTGGCAAACACAAATGAACCAACATTTTGTAGCGAGTAATAAATATGATTGTAGCTATCTGTGGTAGCAGAATTCTAAAACGAACGAGCAAAAAATTGTGTAGAGTGATGGGTCTATTTTCTACGTAGATGGATTCGGCGAGAAGCAAAGTTATTAGTCTGTTTTGGAGTGAGATATATCGGCGGCAGGTACTGTGGTACATTCGAAAACGATTATTTTTTCAACTCTTGTGACTTGAAACTTGAAAACCCCATGTGTGAGTGCATAGTTCAGGGTTAAGTATTTAGTGCATTAAACAAACTGCTCCACATTCAACTTGGCAACCATCCATGGCATCAGCATTTTACTATTTGTTAGCTGGCAATTTTTGCCATGTTGCGTCACAAATTTCTTTCGTGCTCTGCCAGGCCAATTTATCTCTCAGCCAGTTTCGTTACTCCAAAAACACAAATTGCCTTTTTGTACGCTTCGTTCGTTCGAGTCTTTTGTGCCACAGCGCACAACTTTGCTGCCACTTCGACTCGACTCGACTCGGCTCCAGTTAGCGACAAGAAAGAAGGAAGTGACATGTCTCATTTTTCTGCGAAACATCCATCATTTTAGTCGCTGGGACGGATTTTGCGTTTGTCATTTGTTTCCACAGAGAGAGAAGGCAGCGTGCGCTGTTGTTGTCGCTTTAATGACGTGTTTCAAAAGAGTTTTTGTTTGTTGCTTTCGGTTCACTTTTATAAAATCTTTGTCGCATGCGATTTATGACGCTTTTGTCTTTGTAGTTTCTTATTCTTGTTTTTGTCTTTATTACTGTGCCATAGAAATCAAGGCCCTTAAAGTTAATCGCCTAAATGTGCCGGCCCTTGTTGTGTTTATGGGCCGAGTGCCGTTTGCGGAGTCGCTGTCCAACAAGAAAGAGGCAAAGGGTTGCCTCCTATTTAGTTGTGCACTGTATTCGTTTTCAGGAAATATTCTAATATTTCTGAGCATAGAAATACGTTTAGGCAATGGTTTTGGCCATTGATGTAAAAAAACTTTGTGATGATATCGCTGAAAAGTAACAGAACAATGATTACATACGGTTACAAACAACCATACAGCAAAAAAATTCGATTGATAATGACAGGCGCTCATGGACGTGCCTAGGTATGGGTAGAGGAGGGTATTCCCCACTCGTAATTCTATATTTTATATATGTATGTATAGAAGTCTATATTCTTTTCTATTCTATTCGAATTTTATATTCTGAATTTAGAAATGTAGTTGCGCCTTAAATTTGTTGCTGGGTACGCCCAGGCACTTGCTTTTCGCAAACAAGAAGAAGAAGACCGGCACAATTTGCCAAAACGAATTGAATTGTTCAGCGGTCACTACATTGTCCCATTACAGTTACGCCGACGCAAAGGATAGATCCATCCGGCAAAATTTCTGAATGAGCACATGCAGCTGTGTGCGTGAAATAGCTTTGCGGAAAAAAGCTGTAATTCAGAGCTTGAAATTTGTGTGCCGCTTTCGTCGTATGAGACTGAACATCTATATGATGAGTTATCTGTGGTTCCACCATGAACCCGTTACGCGCAATGTGCATCTGGGTCGACGGAAATCAGCAGGATATATTGGATACTGTCTTATGTATCTAAAAAATCACTACGTGTTGGGATTCTTGGATTGACGTGACCCAAGACGGGGTCGGTCGAGCATTTATAGTCAACGGACTTGAATTCAGCCCACTTGACATGTTCTTCCAACAGAATTGTGCCATTTCCGATAGACCCGTACACTTTTTTGCTCCAATGCCTTCAGTGCAATGGACGAGTCGACTCGTTATAGCCGTTGTGGAGCCGCAACTAACAAATATATGTAAGACGAAATGCCGTTATTTAAGCTTCAAGCATAAAGAGTACACCAAAGCCATTTAAATTATGTCCTATTTCATTATTAATTTTCTTTTTCTTTTGAACGCCATAAAAATCTTGAAGCAACCCCCAAACTGGTTATTAACTTTTTTATTGCATGAAGTTTAAATTTTCAAGGGGAAAACTATGTTCCATTACTTTGTGTTACTCCTATTCTTCGATGACCTTAATGTGACCTTAATTTTTTTTCCAATGAATTCAAATATTACCAGTGAAACATTCTGCATTTGCGTTGGTCTTGGAAGCCCACACACAACCAAACCATTCCAAGAGTCTTTACTATTGACTGAGCCTACATTTACTATACTTAATTGTTCGTTACTTTTTTTTCAGAGAACGCAACATTTGCTATTCGGCCAAAAATTGTAGCCAACACAGCGTATATCGACTTGGAGTTGTGCAGCGACCGCAGTCGGCCCCAGGCAGAGCACAATCTGATAAGAGCCGCACAGCAACAACAAATGACGTGCATTAAAGAAAATCTATCAATAGAATGTAATTAATATTGATTCAAATGGCTTGGCGGCATATGGCATATGGTGGCAGCGACCGCAGCGAACCTAACTGAGCTGAACTCGAATGGAATGGAGCGGAATGGAATGGACCGGCCGTGCAGGGTAAAGTCGGGCATTGGAGTGTAGAGTGCTTGGGCGGCGCGCCGGCACATTGGTATCGCGAACGACTGCCATGGGGGCATTTCGAAAGATGTTGTCACGAGATACTCGCTTGCGTCGCATGTAGCTGTAAGTGCGTGCGTTTGTTTGTGCCGTCGATACACATCAGTTGCTGGAAACAACATTTGCAATACATTTCTTACATTTTTAGTTGCACAAGCGCAAACACTTGTCACCCGTTGCGCCGGACGGACAGAGACATTCGCGCAGCGCGATGGCCGAACAGATAGGCAGACAAGCGCACAGACAGACAGACAGATAGACAGATTGAGTGGCTGACAGACGCAGTGGCCGAGCGACAGACGGGCGGCGGAAATAACACTCGCTTTTATTGGAAATGCTTGTAGCGCCTTGCTGCCGCTCGATGCTTTCGTATTTCGTTTGACGCAATTCTGAGGTCGCTTGGCGAAAACGCAGCGTTCCCATCATGGCGACAATTCAAATGAAATGTGAATTGCGCACGATTTGTCCGTGTGTGTGTGTGTATGTGTGCCGGTGTTGGGTTACGTGCCGCAAAGACGCACGTCTCGTTAAGACGCCGGCCCAGACCCAGACCAATCACATGTGAGCTTTTCATCACATGTGAGCTTTTCAAACAGCGTTTCCTTCATTTCCAGCTCACTCGCCTGCACTCGCTCGAGTGTACACATACAACGTATGCGTGCATGTATGACGTTCGTTTTGTGTCAGCCACCGCAAATGTCAATGGAAATGAACTAACAAAGTGCCTCGGCATTTGATAGGAATTGCGAAAGAAATAGCCAAATTTTATGAAAGTAGACACAAACGGCAAATATGGCAAAAACGGCAGCGACGACAACGATAACGCAACAACAATGGCTCAATTATTGTGCGCTCGAGTGTAGATTTACGTCAATTTCTGTGCCGATTCGATGCGCACACATGCACACATACATACATTCATATCTACGTGCGTCAGATGACAATGCAAACGAAAAGTTACACGGCGAAACGACGCGTCGTCTGCACTCCGTGCGGCATAAGAAGTAAAGACAAATCGAGTGCCTGTGGCGCAATTGAATACTTGTACACGCAAATCCAAGCGATTGCACTCGAATGCAAACTCACATATGTATGTATGTATGTAAGTATGCATGTACATGCGTCTGCATATATGTATGTACGTACATATCCTACGATAGCAGACCAAATGCTGCTCTCTGCTGATTGCGTATTTACTTACGTAGACTTCCGTACATTTGTTAGTCCTCATTAGGCATATTTGCATTTTTCATGGTAATATTTGCCATTTAAAGAGTAGAACTCATCTACAAATATTATAAATAAAAAATAAGTACCGTTTCTGGGCTCTTGCTACCAGCCTTTAACACAAGATTGCCCGACCGCCCTATAATCCTTTTATTTTTTGCTAACTAAAAAGGGTTTTATTCGCTTTGCTTTTCGTTCCCTTAAATTTTAATGACCCTATCCGCTCCTATGGTTCCTGTTGTCAGCTTATAAATCTGAAATTTTTGTTTTCTAGGCGCTCTTACTTGTTTTCGTCGTTTATAGTCAATGTCATTAACGGAACTGTGGACTGTCCTGCGCTTTTGGATAGAAAAAAGTTTACTGTTCCTTCTCGAGCACTTAGGCATTTTAACTATATCGATGTTGGTTTATGCAAAACTGAATACGCTAAAAACGCTCCTCTTGCTAGGACGCTCTCAGAACTTAATCGCATTCCACTAGTCTAAAGAATTATTGTTGAATTTTTTTATTTGAACTTTCTTATTTTGTAATATTCTAGTTTTATCGATGGTCTGTTAAAATTAATTTTGTGTTTGACTGGATTATAAATAAATAAAAGACCTCAATGGAGTCAACACGACTCCCTCAGACATTCTACATAACATAGTGTTAAACTTTTAGACCTGAGTCTCAGTGTATGTGTAAGCAAATGCCGTCAGGATCGGCATGTCGTCGATTCAATGTAAATTTGATGATTGACAATCATAAAATATATAAAACTAGCTGGGCCCCGCGGCTTCGCACGCAAGCTCTCTTCTTTCACCCGATACATATTTTGAACACATGGTTGAACCCATTTTGATTTAAATAAAAACATATGTCTATTATCTTTGATGCCAAGTGGTTCTAAAAACTGTGAAGTCAAAAGGCCCTTTAAATCATGAGTTTTCACATTTACTCTAAACAAATTCTTAACCCTTAGTTTACCACAGTAGATTTCGATTTTCAAAAATATGAAAAAAATATCAATCAATTGAAGTGAAGTGAACCATTTTTGGGTTAAGTGAGGTTATGCATTCCATTTCATTCCCTTACTTCGTAATTGGATTTTTGGGCTTTACAGGAAGAATTTCTATACATCTTCAAATCCATATATGGATCTATATATATGTATGAACATACACACAAAATATATGCAGTAGAAATCGACATGCATTTCTTCGATGTCATTTAGAATACAAATTGGGATTTTAGTTCCACATTTTACTTAATCTTTTTCTCATAGTCACTGTGGGCGGTGGTGGGTGTTGACGTTGACTTCAACTTTGTATTAGCAATTTTTTTTTTATGTTTTCTGGAACTGACATATGCGCATTTCTTATTTGGAGAGCTATCATCGCCCTCACACCAAGCCTAAGGTATGTTTGTATGTCTGTTTCTATTCCATGTACATATGAACATACTCGCACCAGCGTCTGGGTGGGTGTGTGGGGGGCTGTGTGTTGGCGCGAATTACCGTGTGCCGCTGCCTATGGCGGCATTTCGCTGTAGGAATAATCTGCTCTTGCACGTACTCACGCTCCACGCGCGCCAACTTTTTCCCATTCCACAGCGCAGGCAACATCGACAGCGGCAACAGCTCCGGCACCGGCACCGGCAGCCGCATCGGTGATTTATGGCAGGAAGTCGAAATATATTTACTTACTGTACATGCTCGCAAAAGTCACTATAAATCAATAAGTGAAATTTACGTGCGCATTTTGGCAAAGGATTTCGCAATTTATTAGATTCGCGTGGCACATTGCAAATTCGACACACAGTGGTGGCAGCGATTCGGTAGGTGGGCCCGAAATTGCCTTGAATGTTGGGTTGTCGGTTGGCGGTGCTGCGGCCCTTAAGTGAAAAATTGCTAATTCAAAATTTATGCGTGCTGCGTGCGGAGAAGGAGGCAGATGCGCAACTCATGTTAGGCCATTTATGATGTGCGATTAGAACCGCATCGTTGTCGACTGTGGAGTGTTTGGCGCAACTTAAACATTTCCACACTGAGTTCGCGCATAAGCGTTGATTTTCATCACAAAGTTATTAAAACTTCCTGTTCTCGGCAGAATATGTTGGTACCGAGGCATTCAAATTTGTGCCCATCGACTTGAAAAGCTGTGACTTGACAAAAGTAGTTGCCGCGTCTTTAGAAAACAGACAAATGTCACATTTCATATATAGAGAAGACACATAATGGCGAAACGGAACTCTAAACATTCTCAGAAGTTAAGAGCTCAACTTTTTAACTTGAGTGAATGTACATGTTAAATATACATTGCTACTTGTAATATGTATGTAATGTACTATGTATGTGTGCACGTTTAGACGTTTATCTGGCACGCAGCATATTGAGACATTGCAGTGCCAGCATTTATTTTTACTTTAGTTCAATCTGTCATTAACAGTGTTCACCATTTGTTTGTTTTTTGTTCGATCCGTTCGTCATGTCGACTTAATTGATCGACTGACGGCAGTGGCGATTGGCCTATTATCATTACGTTGTTATTGTCCGATTTGAATTTCTCATTAGCGCAACTCACCATAAACATTTCATTGCACTGCATTACGATTCATTCATTTCCATAAATTCTTGTTAATTATTCTATTTTTGTAATGCGCTTTTTATTGCCAACTTATTTCCGCGCGTTTATTGGTTCGACTGCGGGCCAATAGAAATATTATTTTATTTCCATTTTATTGCAATAATAAAAAGGCAAATTATATTTAATTGGTTAAATGTTTGGTTAGTTTCGTTGGATGATGTCGCGACAAAGGTGAGTGATGATGTGTGGGCATGGTTGCAAAGAAATATATTTTTATTTCACAACTATATACAATTCATGGTTAGACTTACATATATATATAAAAAAAAATTTTTAATATTTACGTACATATGTTTACATATAAATGCCTGTTCCCCTATTTGTTATACGAAATGAAAACTGTGTCACTTATCCAGTGGCGCACACAGGGGGGGGGGGGTTTTGGGGGTTCAAACCCCCCCCAAAATTTCTAAGTTACATATATTGAGTTTGAAGCCGTTGTTCGGAGCAGCACTAAACATTTGAAATCAATAACCTATAAGTTGCAACTCTGTAAACTAATTTCGAATCATCTACACACACACTCTTGTAAATTACAACTTCGTATTCTACTCATTCTGTACTCATATTGTCACTCAAAACTCCTACTATAAAAGATGCATTGTAAGCGATCTAATTTCACTTCTGTCTTGATTACGAACTAATAAACTTCGAAATATTTGAATACATCATCTTTGAACAATAGGTGGCGCAAACTAGTGCCTCCTCAAAACAGCCGTATATTCACAGAAGATGACTTCACAGACAAATTTTTACATAGCTAATTATTTGTAAACATACAAAGTTCATGCTAATATCGAAATATTTACAAAGCTGATTTTATTACATATTTTTAGTAAGTTAGAGTTAAGATCCATTACGACCAATTCACCTCAAACGTAAACATTGATTTCTATCGAACAGGTGTCATTGACCATCTCTATTTATCAGCTGACATTGTCCGTCTCTATCGGTCAGCTGACATTTCAAATAAGTTCAAAACACAATGAAGCGCCAGAAGAATTTGCCCAGCTTTTTTGAGAAAAAAATCAAAATTAAATGAAATTTTAGGTGAAAACGAATATATTTTAATCTATTTGAAATGTACAGTGTTTAAAATTGTTCTTTAGATTGTTCTGAGTCCACCATTGCAGCGGAAATTTCTCCTACAACAGAAGACAACAAATGTGGGCAAAATCCTGCAAATGGAAATTTAGGTAAACAAGTAAGACCTATAATTAAACTTCAAATTAATACTTGAAATTGTTAGGTTGTGCTGAGTCCACAGTTAAATCAAACAGAACAGAACAGCACATACAAATCGGGCACAAAAATGATATTTCCAATTTCGTGCACCAAACGCTTAGCAATGAAGCATTAGAAGCATAGAATGAAGTATTTAATTATTTATATGGAATAATGTACATATTTGTGTTGAATTACTTAAATCAATGAGATCTCATTTCAATGTTCTGTGTTCATATATGTATGTTTATATGTATTTTCTAAACTTTTTTCTAACTTTTCTAATTAAATGTTGCTTAAAAAACCTTAAATCGTATTGGATAAATTGTTGGGTGAGTGATTGTTTTTTATGACAATGTTTATACACATATTTGGTTAATAATTATAGGTTTGCATATGTACATATAGAGAAACATTTTTTGAAATGGCCGCAAAATGTATCTACGAAAACCCCCCCCAAAATTAAATCCTGTGTGCGCCACTGCACTTATCCCTTTCGGGACTACTGGGATAATACGTTCCAGCAAGTTTTTAAGGCCCCTTAAAATAATTATTCAGATCTTATGACCCACGCAAAATAATTATTCGAATTATATGTCCCCGCCTAAAAGGATGATTACATTAACCCATTAGCGCCCATTGTTTCCATTTGGGAACACTTATTTAAACGTGCATATTATTCAAAGGTAACAATATATCGAAATTTCGAATGCGAATCGAATATCGAATGCGATCGCGGGATGCATGTGCATTGCTTCGTTGAATTTCACAACATGCGTTAATTCCACTGTGCTCAATGATCAAATTTGGATCATGGAAATACAAAATATTTTTTTTTTAACGTGTTTACATTCGAACTTGTTCTTTAATTTAAAAAAAAAATGCAGGCCATTTCTTTCAGAAAATTAGCTCGAAAGTCGAAACAAAAAATTGGGCACTAATGGGTTAAGCATGCAACATACTTTTTTAGACCCAATTTTCATAGCAGGGGAACATTTCTACCAAGAATATTTTGGTTCTCAAAATTAAACTTCGTCCCGAAAGGGTTAAATATGTACCAACTAGGGATCGCAATTTTTGGCCATTTTGCGATCCCGGGATTTTCGGGATTGAAAAGTCAAATCCCGGGATCCCGGGATTTAATCCCGGGATTCATATAACAAATTTTTTAATAAAACAATTTTCCCGAATTGCATAAATACTTGTTTATAATATATTTATCATAAAAATGGACACATTTTAATCACATTTGGGTAGTTTCAAGATTTTGTATCTTGAATTTAATCACATTTTGTTTAACCCTTCAATTCCCATGTCCAAAATAGTGAAAAAGAAAATTTTCTTTTTAAATAAAGGAGCTTAGATACGTTTGGATAAGACAAAAAAATACATAAAAAATGTTTAAACTACCCTCATTTTTATATTGAAAGAAACCACACAAACTCGCACTGCTTTAATTACGCGTGAAACAAATGAATAAATTTTACAAATGACGTATCGCTAGTGTTGGTAGGAAAATTAAATAAACAAGTACTACTAATTGACTTTGCTATACAAGTGTTAGAATTTTAAAATATAAACCTATGTGGTAGGAAAACAAAGATTAAGCATCTGTCACCTACAGGTGACACTGGGAATTGAAGAGTTAACTTAAAAGTTTTTCATTTGACATTTAACTTCAGTTTCATAGCATTTTGTTTTATCCAAAAATGACACTTAAACATAACTTATTACTTTGCAACCGATGTATCATAAAGTGCATATATATGCATATTTGATAAAAAAAATAAAATAGTTAATTTGTTTGTGCTTTTAGTTTTACTTCGATTATTTCGATAAAAAAGTTAAGCGTTTTGATTAACTAAAAACTGAGATCTTAAAAATACAAAGGCATTAAGTGTTTTGTTCTCTTATCTAGAGCGAAATTTATTTCAAATGAACCCTGCTGAAGAGAAACATCCTTCAGATTCAACACTTGTTGGTTGAATGCTTAGTAAATAATCATAAGCCTTTTGCAAAAGACGCACTCTATCCCCTCCCTTCTCCCTCAAATAAGGAATTGGGTTTTTGTGCCTTAAAATTTATTTCATTTGAACTTTGAAGCATCTTTTGCAATCCCGAAAATCCCGGGATAAAAGAATTTGCATCCCGGGATTTTCGGGACTGGAAAAAGTCCGGGATCCCGGGATCCCGGGATCCCGGGATTGCGATGCCTAGTACCAACGCTACCAACTTGAAAATAAAAATTGAATATTTTTATTCGTAGTGGCAGTCAAGAAAAGATAGTCGGTTCGGAATAGCCGGCTCGTGGAGTTCCAGACAAAACAATGCTGTCAATAAGTCCCAAGACTCGAAGCAGCATTCTAAATATATACAAATATCTTTCGACATTGACATTTTGATTTTTACTTCCTGATGATGATGATGTAAGGGTGGGCAGGAAGGCTACAAGCACTCAGTCCAATCGGAGCATTGCATTGTGCCCATAGGAAAGCGTAGGAGAAGGAAAAAAACTTCGCGATTCTGCAAAATTCCACTTAGGTTCATTTCCCCATGTGAGCACTGCTCGCATAAATCTTGATCCATTGTTGGACCTCTGCAGCGCTGACATGTGCTACTGGCTCTGGTCCCATTGGCTTACCATGTGATCCAAGATTGGCCAGTTTGTCGGCTACTTCGTTACCAAGAACATCAGAGTGCTCTGGAACCCTTATAAGAGTCAGCTGATTGTGTCTTGCAACACTTCTCAGCTTTGCCTTACATTCGCTCACGCTCTTTGAGCAGTTTGCAGGGGTCTCTAGGGCCATTTAGTGCAGCTTGGCTGTCCCTGAAGACCCCTTGAGACGTTGAGACGGCGGAACACTTCTTCTTTCTGCCCCGCGTTCGCTCGTATCAGGTTTGGGACGTTTGGCACTGATGTACTAAGAAGCGACCGCCTTGGCTCCTCGGCACCCCAGGATCTCTCAAGATTTCTTCGGAAGTTGGGTGGATTTAAAGCATATTAACAGGGAACTAGTCGTAGTACAATGGACGGAATTGTCTGAGTGCTGCGCTTGCTAGATCGTTCCGACAAGGGGGGGAAAAAAAACCCTGAGTCGTGAACTCTGGATTGTTCCATAGTTCTCTTCCAGGATATACCAAAATGTCCTTTTTAAAAATTGTATGAAGAAGGTCAGAAATACCCTGGGGACCGCAAAAGCTAAAATTATTAGAGATCAAGATCTATACTGCTTATAAATTCCATGTACATCACTTTTACAGTTAAGACTCTTCAACGATTATGATGATGTCGTTGTTCTTACAATTTTTCAAAAACGGATATGGTTCCTTTGACTCTCATTTGACGTAAAAATTATTCCTTTCTGTCTTTTAAGTCAAAAGATATGATGTTTGAAAAGTTTCAGTAAGGGGGACTGAGTTATCTTTAAACTACATTTCAAAAAGACTCGAACGTCCCGCGAAAAATCCCTTGGCGCTTTTTCATCCACTGAGGTCCTCTATCGAATGAGACCTTGTCCCTTTGTTTTAGTGTTCCACTGTGTTATTTTTGATAAGGCAAAGTAGTTAGTTTTCCTCTTGCTTGGCTAAGTACAGTCGAAGGTTTCTATTCCTATTGAGATTCCCAAAGGAGGTTGTGGCAAGTCTAATGTAATTTTGTATACGGTGGTGGTCGAAACAACCCTGAGCTTCTAATGAATCTGGCGCTTATTTATCAATTAAATGATCATATTTATAAATAATTTATACACGAATATAAGGAAGAAAAGTTAAAGAGCCGCCCAGTGGCGCACACAGGATAACATTTGAGGGGAGGATTGCGTTCAACTTTTGAGCCCAAGCAAATGGTTATCAGGGACAACTTCTGGCAGGAACCCCGTTTAGAGAAATATGCCTATTCGTGGCCCTGACAACCTAATCTAATCTAACTAAACCATGAAATTTAATTTTTGGCTTATAAATGTATTTTATGAAAACGCATCCACCTTGGCTACGACCCAGTACACACACACACACACATATAAGCATAAACATATTCCTATTTTGGAAATTGTATTCATGCCATGTCTCTACAGCGACCACTTCTTACTCGGGTGTAAGTTTAATTGCTTAATAAGAAACCTGATGAGATGTGCTTATCTCGAATGGCAAACATTTTACATGAAATACGCCACATGTCTTTGTTGTGCCTTCTCTTCTATCCTCTAACTTGCGTTGGCTGCTTTTGCTCTTTGTTTGTTGCTTTTTACTTTTTGCTTTTCAATTTGAAGTTTTAATTTCTTGGCGTTTTTCATCGCTGCCAACTCGATATCCTTGATGCTATCACATCAACGCACCATATTTAGCATCGAATTACTTATGCGACTTAAATTGAAACACAATCCGCACAGATTAAACACACAGATACCCGACGCAGGCAGCGAATGTGACGAAGCCGGTGATGGTAATGGTGACGGTGACGATGACGATGGTGGTGATGGCAGCGGTGGCAGCAGCATGTGGCGACATTTAATACGCATACCTTCTCCCTTATAAAACAACCAGGTTTTCACAGGCAGGCAGCGGTAGCGGCACCGACACAACCGCGACGCAGTCTTCAATCCACAATCTCCAATCGGCAATCTCCAACTCCATACCTTGGCAACCAATCGGCCAGTTATCCGTCTTTCCAACTTGGCGTTGAAGTATCTGCACCGCATGTCGGTAGATACTTTTGTGTATTGATGGGCAGATAGGCCGACAGACAGCCGCATAGACAGATGGATTGTCGTGTTTGCTGAAGCCAGAGACCGGCGCGAATTCCGAAAAAAACCATGCGGAATGATGAAAATGGAAATTAATATTTTTAAATACTTGCTTGCGGTGCGATCGATGTGTGCGTGCAGCAAGTGCACAAAGTGGGCACATTTAATCATTTACACTTTCGTGCCGCGCAACGACAGCGACGTGTCTCGGTTGGGGCGCAACAGGAACGTGAGATTTTTTCCACGAAGCAAATGAGTACAAATATCGTATGTCGTATTTGTGCAGTAATTTACGCTTCAATTGTCGGCACAGGGGCGAGCAGGCAACAAAGGCGCGATTGCAGAGCATGGAAAACTGGTGCGGAGTGTAATGCCGAAGCTGGAAATCAATTATGCAGAATATTGTATGAATGTACATATGTATGTAGGTAGGTGCAGCTCACATACCGCGGTTGTAAAGAATTGTACATACTATACATGTGTATACAGTGGAGCACACAGGGGGTTTTGGGGGTTCATACCCAAAATATGAAATACAAAAATTGCTTTTGCAAAATTTGGTTTCAAATGGAATTGAGCTCAAAAGTTGTACGAAGAACCCCTCTCCCAAAATGAAATATTGTGCGAGCCACTGTGTAGGTGCACTTGCTTGTTTGTGTGTGTGTGTCAATGGCATTTAAAGTACTTTTGTGCCGTGGTCGTATGTTCCACTTCATTAGAATTTAAATACACACAATGCAATGCCAGCGCAGCGCCGTAAGTGGAACAGGAAATGCTTGTGCCGCTGTCAAGGGTTAAAAATATAGCATAAACAACACACAATGCAATGCGCCAATTGCTGCAATCATACACTATATTCATGCGAGAGTACGCCGAGAGAACAACCGCACAATTTTTTTCACCAATTTTCACCAAAGCTGTATTGGCGCTGTTGTTTAAGTCACATTGAGTGACAAACCAACACTTGCAACGAGACATAGTGCATATCTTTGTACAAACACTTACTTAAATGGGTCGCAAAAGTCCTCTCCAGGGGCCTCTGCTTTGCACGCGCCTTCTCCAGTTGGTCACATAAGAGATTGCACAGCGTTCTCAACTTGGTTCTTCCACCGGAGATACGGTCTCACTTCACTTCCCATCGCATACAGGCTGAGAAAAGCCCTTCGTGAAAGCACTGATTGGCGCTTACCTTGTGAACGAAGGTAATTAACTAACCCTTCCAACGATATATAGATTGTTCAAATCAGATAAGATAAGACCAATTTCAAAAATAATACATTTTCGAATACTTTTTTTAAAGGACTTTAAAATTTTAAGAATATACACATTTCAAATATTTTTTTTAATATTTGCGATTGTGAAATGATGAAGATATGGGTATCAAATGAAAGAGGAAAATCGTCTCTTTTTAACTAAAATTTCTATTTTGAACGACGGGCCACTTGTGTTATTCAGATGATTAGTTTACGAGATATGTACTCATAACTGAAATAAGAGGGGAAAAAAGTGTTTTTCGAACATTTTTCGAAAACGTTTCTTAAGAAAATTTTATGATTTTCAGTTTCGTGTTCAGCAGCCGAAAATTGGTCTAAAAAATACTTTCATTTTTATTAGAATTTTTCGTGTCAAGTAGTGTTATCCATTTACTTATTCAGGTATCTAAAAATTTCTCTTTTTTTAAAACAATATGTAAAATTATAGCTATGACATCCATGGTCTTAAGCATTAATGTTGTTTAATATTCTCATTAGTTTTTTCGATTTTTCTGAAATCTGAATTGAAAATTACTTTTGATTGTAAATTATGCGAAAAAATTGTGTCCACCCTATGTACCGTTTCCATTAGTGACACAGCTTCTTACAATTCCTCATCTGAGTGCAATTCTCTGATATGCGATAACATCACAGTGGCTTTTTGGGCAAGCGCCACCCTTCGCAACTTACTAACTTATTTACTCGAGTTTTCGCAAGCTCTCGTCTTGTACTCGCTCGTGCACTTGGGAACGCCCCTCGAGTGGTGCGCAATTTACCATTCGATATGCATTTCCTGCGTGCGAGGCATCCCCCCTTAAGCGATATTTAAAATTTTAATTATTTTCCATTCCAATCTCGACTGACGTGCAGCGCTCAGACAGCCCACGGGCACAGAGCAGAACTTGCGAAGCCGGAGCATTTATTTCCTTTCATTGCTTTTGAATTGCGAACGATCAAAAATGCACGAAAGCCAGAGAAGTGGCATTAAACGAAAAAAGCAAACAGCGCACAAAATTGTGGGCTGCAACGGGAAATACTTACTTCCTCGTGACGGCCCACAATGTCGTCTGTTGTCGCTGTCGCTGTAGCTGCTGCTCGCGCAAACACTCCCATTGCTCGTCGCTATTGTCGTTGGCTGTTTGCCGTTCGCCGTTTGGAATTCCACTGTGAATGTGCCGGCACAGCGACTGCCATATCAAGTTCAAAATAAATGCGAATACACATTAATGCAGACGGGCGGGCACACACACACGACACAAATACGAGCGTTTCAAATGCTTAATTTTTGCGTTTGAAAAGGAGAAAAATTCAATAGCACAATGCAGCACCCAACAGGCCCAAATCGAATCGCACAGCGATAGCAGAACCCCAACCAGCAAACTACATCATCCATCCATCCACTCCGTCAACCAGACAGGCAGACAGACAGACAATCAGCCAACACCAAATTGCAATGAAACACACGTTCCAGCCTTCCTTCCTGCCTCACTTGTTTGCCATATTTAAGTGTTTATGCGGCGCATTGTGCCCGGGCCCGCCTTACCTTATCGGCTCCGGCTCCGGCTGCGGCTGCGGCTGCCTGCTCATGCTGACAATGCAGCCCAGCCGCGCATACCGCACTTAATCATATTCGATACAGATAAGCCGCCACGGCAACACACCAAAAAACGTGCATAGAATCTCCCATTCACCCATGGCAATAATCATTTTCATTTTCTCGGCGCAGCGCCAGCGTTCTCAGCGTCATCGGCGGCACATCGCCAGACACCAACAGACACTCTGCCTCATCGACGGCAGCTCCTTTTCATCATAATAAAACAAAGCATTCATAGTCCATGTTGTGTGTGTGTGTGTGTGTGTAAAGTTGACGCGACTGCGATGAACGGATGAGTTGAGCATAATTTGAAACGTTTGAGCACCAGTTTCATACATTTTTATTTAACAACCGAAGGCGTTGAACTATGACCTCTTGCATAGGAGGCCTAATGAACAAACCTGGAGTTACACCTGAAACCAAGTAGGGAGAAAAAGTGCCTAATACGACTACTACGAACCAACGTGTTCAGCATCTTGGATGAGCTGGGAAATTTCGAATTTAGTACATTTTCCATTATAATACTTCGAGCCAACTAAGGAGCACGTTGAGCTATTCGTGTATTCATTATGGCAGCGTTTTGAAACTTTTCACACCCGGCTTCAGGTGGAGAGTATGAGAGCAATTTAGTGAATACACAACAATACTCGAACACATATCGCACACGCACAACAAAAGTGACACAACTCAAAATTTTTGATTTTTCAGGAAACACAAAAAACTGTTTTTGAGCTAAATAAACATTTTTTTTCAATAACGTATAGACCGTTCAGTAGAAAATCCTTACAGATTATGCTTTATGATAAGTTGCAAGATTTTTTTTTTAATTTTTCCCTAGGAAATCCAAAATTTTGAGTTGTAACTGTTTTGATAATATTTTAATTCAATAATTACCGAATTATTTCAAGTTATGCCATTTTTTCTGAATTTAATAATTATAAATGACAGTTAAAAAGTTTAAAGAAAAATTTTGAAAATTCATAATTAATTTTAATAAATAAAAATATATACGAAAATTGTCAGATTTTTGCTTAAAATTAACTTTACCAAAAATTTATTTCTTCAAAAGTGACACAATTTGAGTTAGGACTCTTTTGCATTGAGCTGCAGCGATCAAATGCCATCAAACTTCTGACATGAAAAGAGAACTAACTTACTAACTAAGAAGTTGCCAGTTTCTAATACTATTATTGTTAGATGGTCAAAAATAATACAAGAACAATTTCTTTGCTCTTTGATATATTTTGTGAGCCTATGAACAGTTTTTCGCTGAATACACACTTTGTAACATATTGAAAAGCCACCTTGACGGCTTTAAACTTTTTATTTTTACATTTAACATTTCGGGATCGCAAAGCTTCAACACTTGAGACTGTTGAGACTGTTGAAACGAGCCAAGATCTGGAATTAAATACTCTGCACATTATGTGCCTCTATCAAGATTTGAAGCTTGTATTTTTTTAATCCAACAAGTCTGCCCACTTGGCTGCTTCAATGTCCAACGATGCGTCAAAGTTGTTCGTCTCACCCATGATTGACTTTCTCGCTGCTTGTGCCTGGCTCTGATTCTTTACAGTACTTCTCGCTGGCTGCGTCTTTCACAGTTTTGCTGCTTAGTTACAACAACAAAAGCAGTCTACCTCTGTTAACTATTTGCCTTGTTTTGCTGTTATTTTAATGCGCATTTTTGGTGCTTTCCGCTCCCTCTGCACTTCTATCACTTCTATGGTGCCGCCAGTTGGCATTTTAACAATTTCAGCATTTTAATGAAAATTTGTTACCCTCGTATGCATTGTGTACGCCACGTACCGGCAGAATACATACATTGTTTTTCTTGGCGCATTGTCGACTTGGCTTCGCATCAATTCGTCGTATCTATCCAGTGCGGCTTAAGTGCGGACAAAATAAAAATATTCACAGTGCAGCACGAAGTGAAGACCTAAATGCTTAAGCAGCGCGGCTTTAGATACAAAAAGACTCACTGCACAATCCTACACTCACATTAATACTCGCGCACACATGCACACCAAAACATACAACTGCGCTGGCAATGGCGATGGCGATGGCGTACGCGTAGGTACTGCGGATTATGCTTAAGATTTAATCTTTATTGATTTATTTCGATGGCTTTTAATTTATGGAATTTCAATGCCCCCACATTCGAAGCGCTAAATTTAGCCGCTTCCCTGGTGCGTTGTTGGCGCTTTTGTTTCTGAGTTTTGAGTTTCGCATTTCTTTACAACGCAATATACAATATTAACATTCGTTGTTATTCAAATTCTTGGCAAATTTCATTAACAATTTATAAGTGTGCATTTGTGTTGTATGTAGGCCAAGAGAGGCAATAAAAATCCAATTTCGATTGATTTCGCAAAATGCGATTGGAAATTACGCAGGTGGCTAAGAAATGCGAACGTTAGCTTCAACGTTGAACTCATAAAATGCTGATTACATTCAGATGTCTGCATTTGCATATTTCGTGGCACATTTTAAATGCAAATTAAAATGGTTTCGGACAGGCTGGATAGCTCGGAAATATACACATTGAATATTACATACATATATGTGTTAGAAAATTACAATATATTATTTATTTACAGACGTTTAATTGTAATTAGGTCAACGTTTAACGGTTGCAAGTTCACATTTACAGAGCTTTATGAACTCATGTGGAACTCAAGAACCACGCGACGGGGTGGCACTTTGAAATGGATTTATGTGGTATGATATAAGAATCGTGGCTAGTGTTTTGATAAATATGTATAATGAAAGCATCAGTATCTACATTCCCCTGCAGAGCTCTAGCAGGCGCTATATTACAGTGTGTTGACTACATTTTGAGACGAAACTTCATCGTTCTGCATATTACCGATTGAATCCATTTCCAAGTCGTGCCACAAGTTTCAATGTACATACTAATGTACTGAATATACTTTAACCAATGAAAAACATCACTCCCATGTTGTTCTGCGTAGCTGGGGCACAACTTCTGTGCATATCGGCTCGCTGGACTCCATTATACGCAGCATTATTTAACCCTTTTGTCAATACGAAAAATTTACACCTAACATCAATACGAAGTTACTCGGGTACCTTCATACAATTCAAGATCCATTGAGTCAAAGATTGTGCCTTCCGGGAGAAAATAAATTTGAAGCACCGCTGAAGTCATACAAAATTTTCTCCTATTGAATTTTGGAGAGAGCGATACAGTGAGACAAAATTAAATATTTATTCACTTTTTGTTATTGATTAACACGGTACAACAATTTTGCGGTTGCCAAAAAACCCGCGGAGTTTATCAACTGTTCCTTATATTTTCGGAGTCGCTGATCACGAATATGTAATTATTTTCTTCGGGTCACCTCTAGTTAGGGTTTTACAGGATCTTCAAGTTACAAGCTACACCCTAATTAAAAAAATGAATTTAAATGATCCAACTCATTCTAGTCTAACAATATTGGTATCAAAAGAAAGAGAATTATGTCTCCAACTCATATAAGATAATTTTTTTTAATTATCCTGGCGGAAGGATATAAAAATGTCCCTTTAAAAGTGTATCCCTTATTATCCTGGACATTTTTCTACAAAAAAACTAGAAATAAAATATATTATAAAACCCTTACCCAGCACCAACACATTGTGAAATTTCATCTTAATCACTCCGTTGGTTCAGCTGAAAAAAATGGTTAAAATTTATTTCAACTCAAAAACTTAAATTAATCCATAATTTTTAACAGCACAAATAATTTCAGCCCTTCACAAAACTCGCCCAGTTTCTGAACTGTTCCTTAGATTTTCGGAGCCGCTGATCACAAATGTGTAATTTTTTTTGGGTCACCTCTAGTTTGGTTTTTACCAAAGGCCTTGAACGCCGTGAAGCCAACAACACCCTCCTTGAAAACGAATTTAAATTGTTGAACACATCTTAGTCCAGCAATATTGGTATCAAATTAAAGAGAATCAAGTCCAAATCCATGTCAATGTCAATTTTATATTATATTTTAAACTAGTTTTGAACTAGAAAACAATAAAAATAAACTTAATTGAGTTACAAATTAGCAAAAAGCCCGTTGTTTATAATATGAATTTTCATTTTATTTTGTAAAGATAAACAAGCTTCTATTAAACTATTATACAAGTACATTTATATACTTATAGGGGCTAAATTATAAACAAAACCATATATTTATAAAAGAGTGAATCGAAATTTAAGTTCAAAATGAAAGAATTTAAAAAGTAGTGATGGAATCCCTACCAGAATTTCAGTTTAGGGGGCGTTTTGTATACAACTTTTGAGCTCGTTTGTTGGTTCGATCAACTAACGTACATATATTTGGGGGCTCAAACTACCAATATTCGCTTACAATACAGCTCAAGATATTGAATATTGATATTGTAAATCTGTAAATCTGTAAATAAAGTGATTGTTGGTTTCTGACTGCGTTTTGCGCTGAATAATTGAAGTGGTTTTATTTTCAAGCACAATCTAAAACGAACTTGGATTTTTGTAACAATATTCTTCATGTCCTTTGTTTTTCTTTGTGGTATTTGAGTTATGTTTGCTGTGAATAATATATTTCACCACGACTTGCCACCTTATCGTACCAGCATTAAAAATGAAATGGCTCAAAACTTGAGCCACAACGTCTAGCGACCCCTATTGTATGGTAAATGCGAATGATCTTTGGTTTCGGGTTGTTGAACCACTCAGTTTCATTGCTCTTTGGATGGTACAACTTCAAAGTTTTTGTCGCTGTGAAACCGATTTTCGATGACTTTAGGGGTTGACGATTATTTTTAAAGCACCAAAGTGAGATTTTTTGCGAACAAGTATTCCGCCAGAGCTTCAGAAGTAAAACAGCATTGCGATCGGAGGGTTTAATGCTTTGTATCACATTTTGTTCTTTTGCTTTTTCTTAGGTATTACGTCGACAATTGCCTAATCTTGCAGAGTAAATTTCTTTTTTCAAATGGTAAAACAACTTCTGGTTCAAGCTCGTCAATTGTTAATGAATTCAAACTCTGATAGAAATATTTCGTACTTTAATGATTTCATATGTTTTGTTTTACAATCATTTTTACATACAAAAATAAAATTATTTCAAATAAGTTTTTCCACTTCAAAATTTTCAAACAGCGTTGTTTTAGTGTAGATCAATATAAACTATATGCAAGTATTAATCCAAGTATGCATAAATGTATGCACGTAATTGCTTATTGGAAGCCGTCTGGTAATACTGTGCGCCATCTGAAATTGGAATTGGATTGTGGGCCTCTACTGCACAAAATGAATACATAAATGAATGCATACAATTCGAAAAACAGTGCATATGACATCGCCAGTAGTTGAAGTTAAAGGAAAAACGCTATTGAGTTCTTAAAAATGCAATTCACCACAATGTCATCATAATTGTATGTCAAGTGATATGTCAGCGTACAGGCGACGAGTACAGACCCATCTGCGCCGACCACTACATGTTCGAGTAGAAACCACTCGAGACCATGACAAGACAATGCCGCGCCACAACAACAAAGCCAATAACAAAAACACTAATGACAGCAACAACGACGACAACAACAACATTGATTACAAACAATGGTACGTAGTAAAAAACAGCAAGTGAATGGTTTTGCAAACCAAACCAAACCAAACTGCATTCATAGCCAGTTGCACGCACACGCAAACATACATACATACATAAATACATAAATGCATGGGCACAAGTATGGATACCCTTTCCATATAAGCTGGGTGTACGAGTATATCCCAAATGCGGGATCAGTCGACGCAGCAGCTCAACAAGTATGCGTACAAGTTAATATGTCTGTATGTTTGTCTGCAGTATGTATGTATAAATGTACATACGGCTACGCTTTGCCGTGCAATGCGAGGCGAGACGATGCCACCGCCGCACAAAGCGGTGCCCCGTAGCACGGCGGGTCCACGCCATGACCGCCTGCTACCGCGCCGCAGCATGGCAAATCATGCTTTAGTGCGACTCCAAAGTGCATTTATGTCATTGAAAACCGAAACGCCTCTTGAACGGAATTATTACTACCACTTACGAGTGCACATTGTTGGCTGCCCAGTCCCAGTCTCAGTTCCAGTCCCAGTCCGAGTCGAGGCAACCAGCAATAGCGACAAAAAAAAATACTATACAATACAACAACAACCACTGATGTGAATACAAACACCGAAGAATGGGGGAAACACTCGTTCGCATAGCACTGCATGCACTTATTTCCACATGAACGCATTTTTTCGTACATCAATCAGCCAACCAGCCAGTCGGCCACCGCAGCTCATAACCGCAAAAATATTCAACAGCATTCATAATAATATGCAATGCAACTAGCAACTTGCGGTGAATAATGGCGAAAATCCAAAACCGAAAAATTGCTGCAAAATAACACAAAATAAGAAGAAAAAACAGTTAGTTGGTTGTAACGTCCAAAATGCGATGCACCAGGGAATCGTTGATGGCTCTATACCAAATGTGTATATAGGCATCTAAATACATACATACATATACTATGTACGTACATATGTATTATGGATTGCAATCCCGGACCAGTGTTAGAATCCCGGGATTTTCAGGACTGAAAATCACAATCCCGGGATCCCGGGATTTTTTACGGGATTGAATATATTACTTTAAAGCACTAGTTCAGTAGTTATTTTTCAATCCAATAAATTATATCTATGTATTAAATACAATGCTGTGCACTTAATTTATAACTAAGAACAAAATATTTATGACAAATAACTTAAAAACGCATTTAATTGCCAAATCACCTGGCTAACCTGCTGAAAAAGGCTCTCTCTGGTTTAATACAAGTACATCAAATCGTATTATATGTAAATCTTCAAGATTTGGCCATTCAAAATAAGTGAAACTCGATATGAGTTATAACTATCAATAATTGAAGTTTCACTATAGTTTTAGCTGTTAGCTGTTTCTTTCTTAATCCTCTTATTTACACCATTTTCCCTGTGTATTGTGAATGTGACAAGTCACATTAGTGTAAAGAAGAGTTAAACTTGAATGTTTTTAGAAAATTCTGGTGGTTTACTTTTTGTTTCGATCCCGGGTTCGGATTTTGTCAATCCTGGGATTTTTCGGGACTGAAATTGTCCGGGAACCCGGGATTCCGGGATTCGGGATTCCAGGATTCGCGATCCCTAGTATGTATATGTGTATGAATGCAAACTAACGACATCAATGAAAGGATCCCAAAAGCCATGAGATGAGATACATTAGGTCCCGGGATTTTTATGATTTTGAGTGGAATAAATACTACCACAACTGTCTCGATTATGAGACCAAGGCCTAGTTTTCTACGATCTGTATTATGCGTGTGAATTTCAACACGGATGGAAGAGACCTACAGGTGGGGCGAGTGGGGAGCATTGGCATAAAACTTTTACTCTCAGAGATTTGCCTGCGAAAATGGGAACAGCCAACAGATGCAACTTAATTTATATATGTATGTTTTTTTAATGTTGGCTACGGCGGAAAGTCGAACCTGGAGTCGATCATTGCCACAGTCTCGCAGTGCAATGAACTAAAAAGCTCAACCACAGCCCCTCAGTCACCTTCGAAATCGGGAAAACAAAATATTTGAGACATTACTTAGTATAATTTTACTTTTAAGTAATTTTAAAAATCATATTTTAACCATGTTTTTGCAAGATATCGATGAAATAGTGACCATGGATTCTGACCAACTGAAAGAAAAAACGAAAACGATTATCCTGCCGGTTAATAGACCGAAGCAGGTCACCAAGTGGGTTGAGTTGCGTTCCCTTCCTGAAAAAATTATTCTGGCCCAGCTAGATCTTAAAAACATCCTCTCTGTGAGCAGGAAGTCATTAAAGTCTTGAAGTAATTTTCGTATCTTCATCATCATTATTACGTTTTTATTATAAAATGATTTCATTGAATTTAAGAATCTTCGTCCTCGTCTGTAAGAACTTGTGTGTTCCTACAGCAAGGGCACAAGTACGTAGATTGCATATGCATACACATGCACATAATTATGCTTAAAACACCATAACATTATTATTCAATTACAAATTTAACTTTACCAAAGTGTCTTATTACTCTAAACTGCGGCTCCACTGCCTTTCAGTTCTCTGTTCTTTTGAAGCTTTTGTTGGGTTGGGCTGTGTTGATTTGCATGTCCGTATTCTGTGCGCGCGTACATTCGCATTTGTACTCGTTGCCGTACTCACATTGCGGGTGTTCACCTTCAGCTGTCTTATAAATTTCATGTTTCTGTTGCGTTGTTGTGGTTAACGTTGGTCATGTGCACCCTTAGTGGCCTATAGGTTACATGTATGTACAGATATGCCTATACATAAATATGTATATTTATTTGTGCTTATGGAAGCGATTTGCAAATGCATACTTGCATAAATATATTCCAGGGAAGGTCTCCAGCTGGCAGCACGCAATAATATCACAGCCTCGTTAAGATACATACATACTTACTTGAGTGAACACCCTTATTGCTTCTCAATGAACTGGCCTTCAACTGACCTTAATTAATATAAAGTTAAAGTTTATTTAATTTCTATTTTTCCAAAACACATAATATTATCAGGTGTACAACTTTGCTTCCGCCGTTTTTTTTCCAAAATTAAAAGCTTTATTGCGAAAAAGTGCTGACAGATGTATTATTCAAAGTATTGTCCGTCGCTAGCGACAACTTTCTCCCATCTTTCCGGCAATTTTCGGATCCCGGCTCGAAAAAAGGAGTCCTGTTTTGACGCTATCCATGAAGCAATCCATTTTTCCAATTCTTCGAAGGATTGAAAATGTTGATCTGCCAGGCCGTGTGCCATCGAACGGAATAGGTGGAAGTCAGAAGGAGCGACATCTGGGGAATACGGCGGGTGGGGCAAGACTTCCCATTTCAGCGTTTCCAGGTACTTTTTGACCACTTTTGCGACGTGAGGCCGAGCATTGTCGTGTTGGAGGATGACTTTGTCATGTCGCTCTTGATATTGTTCCTTCTTTCTGAATCATGCCCAGGGCCTTGAGACGTTTTGAAATGGCTTGCTGACTGACTCCCAACGATTCGGCAAGCTCTTCTTGGGTTTGGCACGAATCTTCATCAAGCAATGCTTCTAGTTGTTCATCTTTGAAGGTTTTTTCTCTTCCACCACCATGTTTGTCTTCTACATCGAAATCACCATTTTTAAAACGTTGAAACCACTCCCGACACGTTCTTTCACTCAGAGCAGCATCACCGTAAGTTTCTGAGAGCATTCGATGCGCTTCAGCTGCATTTTTTTTTCGAATTGTAACAGAAAAGTAAAACTTCCCGCAAATGGCGAGAATTGGGCACATAAATGGACATTTTCGAGCGTGAATAATACGAAAACAAGAACAACTGTCACTGAAACGGCGATGACAATTCGTTAGGCACTGTCCACACTCACTTTAAAGGCATTACCATCTATGTATTTCAACCAGCCTCAGCCGGTACAGCCACCTATCGGAAAACGGCGGAAGCAAAGTTGTACACCTGATATTTCAACCAGCCTCAGCCAGTACAGCCACCTATCGGAAAACGGCGGAAGCAAAGTTGTACACCTGATATATAAATGTAGTTAAATTTCTGATTGCTTGTTTTATTTGAAAACGAAATGGGGAAATTCCCAATTAAGTGGTGGTTTGAAAATCCTAAGCAATTCCCTCGTACATCTACAGCGATTTTAATGCAGGACGGTGCACGATGTCATACGGCGAAACAGTCAATAAATGTTGCTAAAAGTCCATTTAAGCTACTATGAGAAGACTGGCTGGGAAATTCGCCAGATCTTAATCCTATTGAACATATCTGGTCCAGGATTCAATATTCAGTATTTCGGAGTCCAAAACCTGCCAATAGACTTCAACTCATTGAGAGAGTAAAACAAGAGTGGGATGCCATATCATTGGCCTAAGCGTCGGTCTTGTGCGAAAGCGAGTCCTAAAGTGCTACGAAAAGTGGCACACATACACAATATGAATGATCAATTGTGGTTTAAAGTGGTTTAAATAAAAACAATTTTTAAAAGCAATACAAATTATCCTTAACGGTATCGAGGAGGGCAATCAGGGCCCTCTTTAATAACCTAAACCATTGACTCCTTACACCTTGTTCAACTTACTACAATAAAAAACTTTTCATGTCTTACAAAATTTTACAATGCACTTTTTATTATGAACGATTAAAAATTTCTAAGTATTGCGATAAAAATAATGATAAATTTTTATGGGGTTTGTTGGTAAAGAAATGGGTATGATACGAATTTAATAATTTGTTGAGATGCCTTTAGCAAGTAAAACGGTAAGAGTAAAATGACTCATAAAAATGCCCTTAATTTGCTGTTCAGATTCGTGGCAAATTGTAGGTTCCTTCTATTCACATAAACACGGTTTTTCTTTATTTATTGGCTTTACAATTGTTGGGCTGGTTACGTGTGTGTATGTGTAGTAAGGTGGTCGAACTTACTCTACGTGTGTGCAATAATGAGAATTTTAAGCATTTTAAGTAAATTAAGAAGTAAAACATGCAAATAGAAGCACATAAATAAACACATTATATACAAGTGTCGTATACACAAGATTCTTGCACAGCCCTGTCCGTAATTTTGAAACACACAAAATTCCATGTCGAACAAACCTCGTTAACAATGAGTGTTATTGGCATTTCAGACTGTCATTCTTTTCTGGCCCACTTGTCGTACTTTCGGGCAGTGTTAATTCGTCTTTACCTTCTAACACAGAAATGAAAAACCAAATTTCGTTTTGTAATTGTTCGAAGCTGCTGCATATCCCAAGTGTCCTTCCGCGTACTGTACACGTACCGTGTGTAATGCCAGCACGTTTCTTCAACGCCATAAAATCTAAATTGCCTTTGAATACGGAAGAACAAAAGTTTTTAATTTCAGCTTAGTAAAAAGTAATTAAATTTCTACTTCACGATGCCAAAAGTTAGTTAAGTTAGCCTTTGAAGCAACAACAACAACAACAACAACAGAGAAACACAAATATTAGCAACAACCAGCCGGCAGCAGGGGAAAACAATAACTGAATACATTAAAATGGAAAGAAGTTTATAATTTTTGGCACAACATGCTGGCCATGCAGCCAGGCAAGGGGACAAATTTACAACTTGCGTAAGGCAGGCCAGCACGACACAGGGGCCCAGGCAACATGAGCCGAGCCTGGCAGCAGCCGCACGGACAAGCGAGCGCCCAGAGAACCAGACACTTTTTGGTCTTGCTGCGCCGCAAGTGAATCCTTGGCATTGAGCGACCACCACGTTCCATAGTCAGCGTCCCTGCTGTCCTTGCAGTATGGGCATTTGTGTGTGTGTGTGTGTGTGCTGTCTACCTTGCCGTCTGTCTGTACACGCGCCGTGCCTTACTGCCAAACGAAAGCGGCACTCGCAGTATCCCTGCTGCTGCGCCACTCTACTCCATTCCACTCCACTCCACTCCACTTCACTACAGTCCACTCCACTCGATTCCATTCTATTTAATTTCACGCCATCCATGCTGCGCGCTCACAAGGCAGATACGACGTACGGCGGAAAGCGAACGGCAGGATATTAAAGTATCCTGTTGAGATTACAGCCTAAGGTTGTTATTTGCCGTCTGTATGCAGCAGGCGTTGTGCTCCACTACGTGTGCTTACATTCGCCGAGATCGCGTGGTGCCCGCTGGCGACTGGGCGCCGCTAATGCTGCGACCGTGGCTGCGACCGTAGCCAACGCCGCGCAACTTTAAAGCAGCCGGTCGCTGGGGTGTGCGATGTGCGGTGTGCTGCGTTGGCAACTATTTCTGGCTCTGCTCAACTTGAATGTATAATTTTCCCCACTCCTGAAACGTATCCCCGACAACATTTCGAGTAGCTTACAAATGGTGCAACTTTCTTTCGCTGGCTTCGGTTTGCGGGGGTGAGCCAGCATTGGAAGCATTTTGGCAACTTTTAGTGTTTCATCTTCGTCCCCTCGTCTTGGTCGGATATCTCAGAATGTATGCCAATAGTAAGTACCGCCATATTTCCTAAAATAATTTTAATACTTTAATTCTAGATTAAGAGCTATGCGCTTTGATAAATTGAAAGCGTAGCTTAAGTGCAATCAAATACGCGTTTCGTAACTGAGTGGAATCCAAGTGGGAACTTTGTGTATGTATGTGTATGCGTATGTGGTTTGCGGATTCATTTACGTTAATTTGGAATTGTTTTCTTGGTTGTTTTATTCGTAAAAAATTTGAACAAAAGCAAATAAGAGCAAGTGTACAGTTGGCTTTGCAGAGGATGCCAGAGGATTGTCCCATAAAGGTTTCGATTATCGCTAAATAACGGAAAATATATGTATGTATTGTGTTGTATCCTTTCGTTCATCATCATCACACAATAATAATAATAATTGGCTGACACGACAGCCCAATTACGAGACTAAGCCTAAAGGCTTGATTACACGTAACGAGTCGAGTGACGAGACATTAAAATGGTACTAGGCCGAAAGAATTGGGATAGCGAGCAAAAGCGACGAGTTGTTCAAACGTATTTCGACACGCGGCGAGTCAGTTCGGTTTTACAATGCACAAAATGAACTAAGCAACTCGCGCAATTAAACTCAACCGAGCGAAAAGTGGTGTGTGACGCATACCGCATGTCACGAGCGATTCCGCATGTGACGAGCGATTGCGCGAATCGCTGCGAAAAGAGAAAAATATAACGGTAAAGTAGTGGTCGCTCGGCCTAGCAAACAAAATGTGATTCTAGTGGCTCTCTCGCCACTTTCATCGATCACTGACTCAATCAAGAACTCGCCTTACCGTTTAGACGAAACGAGTACTCGTTCGAGTTGCTGTCTTCTCACTCTACTCGTTACTTGTAATCAACCCTTAAGCTACCCGCAACCATCCGTGTTGTGCGAATGTTTTTTACAAGGTTCGAAGGGACCTACAGTTTTATGCCCATTCCGAACGGCGAGTTTGGAGCTTTTTCATAGGCAATTTTACTCTCAGACGTTTGCCATTTCCTGCTGAGAGGACAGTCGCCGAAAGAAAAATTGTTGTTTTTCTTTTTTTTCGGTGTTAACGCAACGGAGTCTTGAACATGGGTTCGAGCGTCGCATTTGACTCTCGGCCCAACGCACTAGCCAGCTGAGCTACGGCGGCTGCCACAGTGGCGCACACTGGGGAGGGTTTTGGGGTTTAAACCGCCCCCCTTTTAAGTTAGTACAGACATTTAATTTATAACTGTCGTATATATATCGTCAATAACACTACTCGACACATAATATTCACCTAAAAATAAAAGTGTTTTCTAGATTAACTTTGGGCCGCTGAACACGTAACTGAAGGTTAAACATTTTTGTAAGAAGCGTTTTGAAAAATCTTCGAAAAACCATTTTTTTCCTGTTGATTATGAGCACATATCTCGTAAACGAATCATTCGACTAGCACAAGTTGTCCGTCGCTCAGAAGACGTATATTTTCAGATACACAGATTGTTCAAATCAGATAAGATTTGGAGAAATTACTGACAGTTAAATTTGTATAAAAGTGAATTTATGAACAATTTTCAAAAATCAGAAATTTTTGAGTGTTTTTTTTATAGATAAACAAAATTATCTCTAATTATGTCTCATTTGAAATCTAAGATAATAGCCTATCACCAATAGAATCGAAAGAAATGACAAAAGTTATGATGCACTGAGCGAAAAAAAAGACTTTACATTGATTATACCATGAGACAAATTTTTTGGCCGAGACTCATCCTAATGTTGATATAAACGTGAAACTAAAGATCATTTATAGTAACCTGGCATAGCCAGTTTTTAAGTTTTTGGCCCAAAGTACTTTTTAAAGGACTTTAAAATTTTAAGGATATACAATTTTCATTTCAAATACTTTTTTAAATATTTTCTGTTTTGCAATGATGAAGATATGGGTATCAAATGAAAGGGAACAATTGTCTCCTTTTAACTAAATTTTCTATTTTGAACTTTCAGGACCAAAATATGTCAGGTAAGGAAAACATACATGTATGGGATCTCAGTCCATAGATTTATACATCTTACAGTCCATAGATTTATACATCTACTATAAATGTTATTATATTTCAAAGTTCTCAACAAAGTTATAACTTTCCCCGAAAAAAAATCCTGCGCCACTGATTGATTGGCTTCGTGTTGTATATGTTACATACGAGTCTAGAGGCTAGAAAGTACCTGTATATACTATACACAGGAAATTATAGGTTTGTATATACATATATGTATTGATTACTTTCGCAATCAATTATGGCTGTCAGGTATTAAGTGGAATTGTACACTTAAGTATTATGGTAGAAGTTCCATCGAAAGCCAAGTCATTACTGGCACCGATTCCACCCAACTCAGCCGCACACACCGATGTCAGCAGTTGGGTGCGCCACCATTGAATGTTGAGCACCAGGCCTGTCATTTCCACTAATTAGCATCAATTAAAATCCAACAAGCTGCATGTTGCCTTATTTAAAATGTGAAACGATTCACAAACATGTACTATAAGTAAGTGTATGTGCTCGTGTGTATGCGTGTGTTTTGGGAAGGAAAGAAGCTGGTTCGTGTGATAGCGCATTTGTGCGTTACTTGGATATTGAAATACGACGCTTAACACGCTTTTGCCCTCATGCGTATCTGTTGAGCACTCACGGCGCGCACAATGCTCACGGGAACAGATGACACATCGTGCACACAGTCGCGCCCAGGCAAACGGACTCGGGCGCAAGTGTATTAAATTATAATTATTTGTGCATGACAAGGGAGCATGAGGCATTGTGCAACATGCCTAATGACACATTTGCCACACTAAGCGCGCACTTAAAGTTGCAGGCCGACAGCAACAAAAAAACAGAGTAATGACGAAACGAGCGGATATTGCAAAAGTAAAGAACATACGCACTCAACCTTACATAAATAGCTACTCACATACATACATATGAACACATACACATTTTCACATTCCCATTTGGGGTGGGCACAGGAAGTGCACAGGCTGACAACCAGCACAAGTTGATGCCGGGTCCTTTGCCTAAAGTCAGCGCTTTATACGTAAATGTGAAATTTAAACTTTAATGCCAGCACAGCAGGGGCGATTACTGAGTTCAAGCAACGAAACAGCGACCGTGTAATCGGAGTCTGAGCCAAGCAACAGTTGATTGAATTTGCGTCGGTGCAGGCAGAGCACGTCAGGCGGTTTCAGGACGTTAAAATGTGTGTGTATGTTTGCATGTAAATATGTATGTATGCCGGGTTGTATGTAATTAAGTCCTATCCACGTGCATAGCCAAGGATTGCCGAGTGAAGGGCCGCATTAAGGACGATTTTCATTTATCTAGCAAACAAGACTTATATCCATGTGGAATACTTTATTTCATTCAATCACTAGATTTCTTAGTTTTCTTTCTTAATTTGCAAAGGTCAGAATGGGGGCTCACGCAGACCAGATTTGGCCTGATGCTTTGGTACAGCAAAGACAGTTGAGCCCTTAACTAAACATTTAATAGGGTACAGAAAGAAAATAATTGTAGTTGAATTATAAAAGAGGTAATGCTTTAAATGCTAATTGCGAACAATTTCGTAACGTGAACAAAAAATGAGTGAATATAAATTTGGAAAAATTAAGTTTTGTCTCAGCCAGTGACACATGAGGTGCAAAACGTTCTTCATCATGATAAAAAATCATTGGGCATGTTTGCTAATGTTTGCCCGTGACAGACTTATTCTTGACTGGCACGACAGCCCGATTACGAGACTAAAGCTTAGCTACCCGCAACCATCCATGTTATGCGTGTGAATTTTTTTACAAGGTTGGAAGGGACCTACAGTTTTATGCCGAGCTTTTTCATAGGCAATTTTTACGCTCAGAGGTTTGCCATTTCCTGCTGAGAGGACAGCCGCCGAAAGAAAAATTGTATTTTTTTTTTCGGTGTTAGCAGCAACGGAGTCTTGAACCTGAGTTCGAGCGTCGCATTTGATTTGCGGCCCAACGCACTAGCCAGCTGAGCTACAGCGGCTACCCGTACAGACATCTAGTACGAAAATCATGTAAGAAAAAATATCTGTCATCGGTTTTTTTCAAATTTTATTTGAATGCAACTGGATTTCTTTAATTAATCATAGTAAAAAAATTTAGTAGAATACCACGAACATGAGTAGGATTGTTCAGTTTACTACAAAAGGATGAACATATTTCAAAGGTTAAAGCTTTTTGTTAATCAACCACAGTGAACAAATTTACTTTGGCATTCGCACTACAAGAATAAAGGAAATATATATATAAAAAAATATAAAAAAGGATATAAAATAAAAAATAAAAAAATATTACATGAATAAATCTCTATATTTTGAAATATAGCTTCATTCCTTTTTTGATTTTTTACACTGTTTTCGCGAATCAAAAAGACATTACTAATAATCTATACATGAAAAAAAATTTCAAAATATTGCAATTTATGTTTATTTATAAGCTTTTCAAAATAATTTTTCTACCTTTTTTAAGTTTGCAAACATTTACTTGACAAACTGTATGTATGTCCCCGGATAAAAGGATGATTTCAGCATATGTGAGTATGCAACAAAATTGTATAGCACCAATTTTCATATCATGGGAACATTTCTACCAAGAGTATTGGGGTTTTCAAAATTAAACTTCGTCTTGAAAGGGTTAATTCACTAAATATTTAGCCCCTGCTTGCCGTTCGGTCATTTTTACGTTTTGTTGCCAATTGGCAGAAGCGAAATTTGTATAGAAAATTCACTATATGTATTGTATATACCTACATATAGTCATTTAAAACGAAATAAAAAAAGCAGTTATATGAATATAGAACGTGATGAGAGAAGATTGCACTGAATTTATAAAAATGAAATAAATAAACAAACAAATAAGGAAACAAGCCACCAAACACGTCTGCATTGACCACAGCGGGATGGGTCAGTGGTGGCAACAACAGCAACAGCAAACATGTTAACAACAACACCACGCACACGACACACTGTAAACAAGGTGTTTCGCAAGTGGCTGCCGCACTCAATCCGCCACCGCGCAACAATCAACAAGGACCGATCAAAAGCAGACAACAGCCAGCCGGACGCACAAACGGATGGGTGGACAGACGGACGGACTCACGGACGGACAGACTCATGGACAGTGGCGACATCACTTGCACTCATAATCAGGCGTGTGCGCGTTGCGTCGCGCAATCAGGCCGGGGAATGGGTGCAGCGTGCGCCAGCTTGTGACTTTCGCATTAGTTCCCCCTCGCGCCGTGGTCGTGTGGCCGTGGCCGCAGTGCGCACACGGCTACCTTCCTGTCGACCTCAATGCCTTTCTGCCGGCATGGGGTTCTTTGTAATTGTGAGGTTTGTTCGGTCGTCAGTCCAAACAGTCGCACGCCGGCCCTCGTCCCCCTGCAGCACTGTGCGTATGCCACTTGTCGACGTGTGTCGGTGTGTCGGCCTTAGCCGGACTTGCGTGGTGGCCGCGGACGTGCTGCATAATGTCAGTGGTGTAGCCTGCCAACGATTACCTTTTACTGCATTGCCACTAATAATTACAAAGTATTAGGAATTGTTGTTAGTAACTTTTAGATTGCCGCTGCGGTTTCGTCGCTCCGATCGCGCTCGTTTGCATGCCACCGATTGTGCTGCCAGGGAAAATGCTCATTAATCGGTTGTGGCGCTGTTGTTATGCTATGCGCAAAGTCATTTAAATCCCCTTCTCAAATGCAACCACGGGTGAGTTACAAAATTTCATGATTATACTAAATTTTCATCGATTTTGAAACTAACACACTTGAACACACCTGTTCGGGTCTTTGAGTTAATGTGAGTTGTACAAATGATTTAATTTTAAGATTTTTTCAAATATTGTTATTTTTGTTTAAGAAAGATTCAAAAAAACCTGCAATAAAAAAGAAATTTTCTAGGTACGGTGTTTCCTCATTTTTATTATGAAGAAGTTTCGGGATAGTTTCATAAAAATTGTCAGAAAGTTTGCATGTTCGAAATGAAAGAAATGTTTGTAAGAAATAATTAGTAATAAAACCTTTTAAAACCTTTTAACCGCTACTTCGAAGCAACTGTGTAGCAATTTGTCAAAATTCCTGGAATTTCTTTAATTCCCAAATGTTTTGGTTAATGCATGTCTTCATCAAAACTCATCAAATGAGGGGTTGCGGAGTATTGAAATCGAAAAATCGTGACCCACACCATGTGCATAATTATGTACATTCAATAGTAGTCTGCTGGAAGATATGAGAAGCAACTCATGCCCGCACACATAAAATGCATTATTGCGCATTAGACTCAAAGTAAAAGCATTTCAAAATTCCTTCTTCGTATACTTAAGTGGTGGCTTTATATCACTTCATCTTCATCTTGGCCTTCTGTTCTTGTTTAGGGCCACCTAAACATGTCGAATAGCAATGTGAATGCAACGGCTTGTAATCAGTTGTCGCATAGTACCGTTGTCATACTTCAACTGTCGGTACTCAAATGCAGTCTTAACGAGCAGTTTGCTCCTCATGTTGCCATCAATCCATCCAACCAGCAATGTTCCTCTGTACATACATACATACATATCTATTTATTTATGTGTCCGTCTGTCCCGTTTAACACTAAATTCACATTAGCCGCTTAGCAGCTGCTGTTCGCTTCACCGACTTTCCGCTCCGCTGCCACCACACCGTTATTTGCACGGTCGGCACTTTTACTGGTGCAGTCTCGTTGCGAGCCCATGTCTGAGTCTGAGCCGCCACCGTCAGACATTGGTCGACATCAATCAAATGCGACTTTGCTCTTTGCCACTTCCCCGTTGCCACTTCCAACGCACTATTTCACTTCGCATTTGAGTGTTTTGTCGCCTGGCGCATGTTTTCATATTTTTGGCATTTCGCTGTTTCGACGAGCGTTCCGTCATAAAACTGCACGCAGAGATTCCCAGCGGCGCGGCGTTGCGTCGGTCGCTTTGTTGGTTGCGCCTCTGCCGCTGTGCGCCATCGAGGCTGGCCGCTCTGCAACGGTGTCGCTATCGCACTGTGCGTACGCACCTCGTTCTGGCTCGGAGTGTTTGTGCATTTCATGCGCACCTTTGTGCTCGCCCCGCCACCTTAGCAGCAGACTGCCGGCTGGCACCTAGCCATCGCAGTGCCAGCGGTAAAAGTAGAATTTCTGGTGGCACACAAAGAGGAAATGTGCGCGTACGATTTGCACCTTGCGCGCCAGCATTTCCCGTGGATTTACGAGCTGGTCCTGTGTGTGTGTGTGTTAGTGTCCGTGCGCCTTTGTCTGGCCGCATGTCCTTGCAATTTATTTTCTTTTCAATTTAATTTATTTACCATTCTATTCTTTCGTGTGCACGCGCTGTTTTCTTGGGAATTCTTGTGAAATTTCGTGAAAATCTCTTTTTTCGCACAATGTGAAAATTGTTGGCAGTTCTTATCTCTTCTTCAAATAAGTTCGTGTATGATGTAGCGGCAACTTGAAGTAAATGCGGAAGCGGCATGTTTTTCAGATGTAATTTAAGGTTACTGTAAGTCTGAGATTTATTTTTTTCACTCTTACATTACAACTGCAATTTCTTTTATTACATCTTTATTTGTACTGATAATTTAATTAAAATTTTATTAGTTAGTTTGAGTTACATAAATTAGCAAAATGGAGTAAAAATTTCCCGAAAGCTTAAAGTTTGCCTATAAGCCGTGCTCAGCATTGAAAAAGTTCATCTCACCTGTTGCATTGTTTGCTTCCAGACGGTTCGGTTCCTCGGCAATGTCCTGGCCCAAGAAGCACCATTTATGAGGTTTCGTTGTACCTGCACAGCCGGAAAAGTTAAATGTTTACCTGTCGGATAACAACGTCTGGGTATAAGGTATTTGCGTCATTGTTGAGGGTTCAGGGTTTTTATAGGCAATTGTTTTACCCTCAGAATATTATCAAATTCTCATGAGAAGACAGTCGCCATCGCAATTTTTTTTTTGTGTTAACTGAGACAGGACTTGATCCTTCAGACACATCATTTAACCACTAAGTAACAGTGACCACTTTTATTAATATTATTAAGGAAATGTCTTGGCGTGCAACTAGGCGGCAAAGCACCGGCTGGCACCGGCATCGAAATTCCTATAAATAATATATTTAGCTTAGAGTTTGTTGAATCTGTTCCATCGTATGAAGTTTGGTGCAATTTTATTCATTTGATATCTTTGTTTAACTCTTTCCCCCTTCTCCCCATCTTACCCGATTTGAAACAGTTTTTTCACACTTTTCCATGTGATGTCGAAAGTAATTAATTCGCATTGAATCCAGCTTCTTCAAGTGCTTTCGATCCTCTGTAATTTCTACTCCTTTGTGGGTTCCATGCTTGATATGTTTTTTAACCCTTTCGGTACTTCTTTTTTGTTTGTAACTTTAAAAATCATTCTTTTCCATTTTATTACTGTTTAAGCCTACATAAGGAATAATCAAGTCATTTTTTTAAATATTGTTCGAAAAAGTGGTTTTTGGGCATCATGAAATATGGCTTAGTAAGAAATAAAAAAAATCGTACAGCTTTAGTGAGCTTTATTTGGGATCTAACTTCTTTTACACTTACAAAAGCAATAAATAAGTACTAGATTACTTACATAAACCTATGAAATAAATTGATTTTTGTAATAGAATAAATAAAAGTACGAAATTTCTTTTTTTTGTAAAATACGCAGCTCGATAGGACTGCGCACTTTCTGAACTCTTAGCCTAGGCGTATACGGACACGCAGGCCGCACACGCAGCAGAGCTCAGCGTAGTTCAATTTTTTGTAAATAATGCAGAACCATAAGACAGCGTATACAGCGACATAGTCGCGTGCGGCGGAGAGACGTGCCTGCGCACAACTGCGTCGCGTTGTAGTTGAAATACAGTTTCCTACGTGCAGCCGACACGTTCTCTTGTAAAAATTGAAGAATAAATTGAAAAAGTGCGTGGACAGCCCATATTACACTCAAAGTATATTATATAGGTTATATTTCAAAGTCTGATTCAGACAAATAACTCATATTACTGGGTTTATGGAATGAATACGGAACACGTGTGCTGGTTTTCCGAGATTCGTATACGCTATTCAAACATTTGCTGCGTAACACAGTTTAATTTGCGTTGCGCTGCCCTGTGCTGTGTTGCGCGTCCTGCGTCTACGTATACGCCTAGGCTTACAATTTACTTGATACACTAATCAAAGTATATTATTTGGTATAAAAACCTTCAGAGAAAAATACAAAAAAGGAAAAACAAGTTTTTGACCTAAAACAGGCACTGAAAAGAGGCTATGCTATATGGCATAGAATAACCGAAAGGGTTAAGATTAAGATTGGGTAGCGGGAGTCGAGCACTACCTGCCCGAGACACTGCGTCCAGTGTTGAACTATTCTGTCACGTCACCGAAAGGGTTAATGGCCTTCGTAGTGTGTGACCCTTCCATCTCCACTTTGTCTTTTAAAAATGAATCATTGTTATTATTTCTGACATTGTAAGTACGAGTCGTCAAAAGCGTTTTGGCATGTTGCACAGTGATTCGTTCCATAGACAACATTCCAAAAACTTATAGTCTCAGAATTTAACGATTTTGATGTCATTCGAACGGTAAAACTCCAACCAAGAAACCTCAAAAAATTTAAACACATGTTTTTTTGTTTTTAAAACTACTAAGTAAAAAAATCATAAAAATATATAGTTAGCAAGAAGTTACTAAAACTTTCAGTACAGATTAAGAACTAATGTGCCCATTTTCGCTTTTAATAGGGGTATTCAGTAAGAAGAGCAACTGGTCTGGCAAATGAGCTAAATAGTAGAATAGCAAACCAGTTACTGAGCACCCTTATCAACAATGTAGCAAACATTGCTAAAGAGCTACCAGAACAGCAGTTTTTGTTTACTCAAAACATTGAAATTAAAAAACAAATGAGTTTGAAAATTTTAAAACGAAAAAATTCAGTTTGAAAAGTGTTCTAAACACCTATTTTTCGACAAAATATATTTAATTTATTCCTGAAAGTATGCAATCAACATGAAAAATAAAAAAATGTTTGTTGCTAAAGCTTTCCAAAAATGACGAAAATTCTAAATTAAAGTCTCAGGCATTACTACAACAGTTAAAAAAAATAGCAAAATAAAGATTTCAATTCAGTAGACCTTGCTCAACTAAATAGCTTACCAAATTTTATTGAGAACATACCATTCCTTCCAATTTTGTCCCACGGTTGTATGGGGTCGATTTACTTTGTGTTGATTCGTTCTTGAACGTTCTTATCAAAATTATTCTTAAAAGGTATTTACCTATTCTTTATATTTACCAACACCCAGACCTGGCATCTGTGACTTTTTCTTGTTCCTGAAAATGAAGAGGCCGATGAAAGGACGACGCTACGCTACGATTGGGAGATAAAGATAGAAGAAAGGAGAAAGAGATAAACGGCATCGAAGGAGGAGCTGAACAAGATAACAAAAAATAGATATTCATGAATAAACAAATCATTTTTTTAAAAACACCAAGGTTAGGTTAGGTAGGGAAGGGTGTGTGGGGCAGGACAGCACTTCTACTCGGAGGCCAGAATGGCCCATTGTGAATCCCTTCTTATGGTGTTCTGGAGCTAACCAATAGTCTCAATCAAGGGGAAACCAGTTCGACCTATTAATGAAGGAGAACAGATTCGAGAGTTCGACTTTCGCCGCGTAAGCCAGGTCTGTAAGGAACCTTGACCCCAAGGTGCGGAGTCGGCGTTCCTGCAGAGCCGGGCAGTGGCACAGGAAGTGTTGTATCGTTTCCACTTCTTCTTCATCTCCACAGCTACGGCAGACATCACCGGAAGAGAGACGCCATTTGGTAAGTATAGATCCAATAGCGCAGTGTCCGGTGATGACTCCAACGAGCTGCCGAATGGAGGTACGACTCAGGGGCAGTACGAATCGTGTTTTCGTCAAGGAGAGGGAGGGCCACAGTGTCCGGCAGGTGCCGCAATCGGTCCTGGTACGCCATGACGACTCAATTTCCTTTTTGGTCAACCTGTCAATATACATGTACAGGGCAGATATCGGAGGAAACACAGAGGTATCCACTTCGGTGGCAGACAAGGCGACCCCCTTATTTGCCATCTCGTCCGCTGCTTCGTTCCCTGCCACTCCCTTGTGGCCGGGAACCCAACAGAGAGTGACCTGGTGGTGCCCAATGCCTTGAAGTGCGGTACGACACCTCTGCACTACCTTTGATTTCACAACAACTGATTCCAGCGCTTTAACTGCAGAGGTCCGGCGGTCTGAATGACATGTGGGTCTGTAGTACATCGGAGTAGAGACCAGCTCCAGTACCTTCCTCCATTTTCGAGCCATCGGTGAAAACGGTGATGGAGGCGTCTCTCGTCGCACCTGTCAGCTCCCATTCCTCCCTTGTGGGATATGAGGCTAGTGAGCGCGTGTTAAAATCCAGGTATGGCATCAGATAGTCTGTGCAGGAATCCAACTGATATCCGATATTCCAGAATGTCCATAAGCGTGTTGTCTCCACAAGTTGGCCTCCCTAAGTCTGAGAGCGCCTTTAGCGGCGCAGCTCTTAATGAACTGTTCAGTGGGATGGAGGTTTGACAGTGCCTGCTATTCCCATTGCCGCTAGTCTCTGCACCTTCGTCAGTTGCGTTACCAGGATCTTGGTGCCCGTAGCCGGCCACCAGAAAAAACACCAAAATCACGATACTTTTTGAACAGACCTCGTATGCATGAACATAACTGGCATGAGAGTCCGACAACGAGACTATGCTTTCCGCAACCATCTGTTTTTTGCATGTGAATTTGTACATAGATTTATAAAAAAATTTATATATTGAAAGGCATTTAGCTAATTTTAGCTTGGTTTGACATGTGTCATAGTCTATCAGATATAAACCTAACTAAATATATACATATGTATATATATATAATTATTACTTATACAGACTAGAAGCTCGGCATGGTAACGCTTTGAACTTATTACCTTCCATTGCTAAACATCACAAGCGTTGGCCAGAATCCGTATACATGCATATGTATGTAGTATTAAAATTTTTCATTCCCTCAGACAAATTATGCAGTCTTAACGTAAGGTAGCGAATGAAACCTCATTTGGACACCCAGCAACACCGAGTACTCTGCTCGTTACCGATGCAAGACTCGTCAAGCAGCTAAGCAACAATGCGCTTCAAAGGACTTATGAATAAAGCAAACAAAGCTAAAATTGCTGCACGAGTCGAATCACAAATCACCCCACTGCCGACATCCAATGACGGCAACCAACGGTCGCTGTTGCTGGCACGACGAAGGACATTTTAAACCTTTTAATAATGCAAGTTTGGGATTTCCAATTAAACTCACATAAATTACAATTCTGGCGAGGGCAACGAAACGCGAAATATCAAAGCAAATATCAATGACAATCATTACTCCAGCTGAGATTTGTTATTTTTTACGGAAAAGAGAAACGACTGTGTATGGCGAGGACATGTGAGAAGTGTGTGAAAAGGGAGCACAACGGAGAAGGGCAGGCAACAATGGGATACCGACAGGACACACTTAATTGGTATTAAACCGATGGATGGCAGTGTCGCCGGCTGTTGGCATTGAGCATTAAATTCGTGGCACAGGCAGCAGGCACACTCACAGGTCATGAGACAGCCATGTATTGCAAGCAAGCATCGCCTCAAGTTCGATATTTATTTAGGTCCAATTGTGTGCGCCACGCAGGCCTTGCTGCATGCGCGGTGGGCAATGAACGCCTTCGAAAGGTACTTAATGCCCACGGCAAACACTTAAACACGCACACACCAGCCGAGTCCCTTATCAGTTGCCGCGCAGGATGCAAGCTGCGGGACACGGCCGACGGGATGCGACTGGCTGTGTTGGCTCAGCCACCCAAAGATATCAAAATCAAATTATTCCTTTTATTGTAATAGTAATAATAATAATTTCTCGGCATCGACACGTCGCCCCATAGGTGGATGGACGGCTGAAGGGAAGGCCAACCGTGCCTGCCCGAGGTTGTCAAAAACAGATTGGCTGTGGATGTGCGTGTTCCGAAGTCCACAACTCAGCAGCACTCTGCGTTTATTCTCCGGGATTCTCTTCAGGCACTAACGTTCGTTTCGTTTTATTGTCGCTCGACCAGTCTGTACACCCTTTCATGCGTGCAACTTCTTTATGTTTGCATACTTTTTTTGGTTCTTCAATTTTATTTCTATGTAGAAAGAGAAGGTGTCATCCGCCTGCATTGTGTTCGTTATCCCAATAAAATTGCGTAACGTGTAGTGTCGACGCTGTTGCTGCATTGTGTGTGATATCCTTTGGCCATTATTGTTACTATTGTTTTTGTTGTTTCTCTGCATGAGCGTGCAATATAAATTGCTGTCTTTATTATTGTACCATAGCTGCTGCTGCTGTCGGAGGAATTGTCGCAACCGTCTCGCATTTCCATGCTGCAGTTGTGGCCCTTCTCAAAATCAGTCACAATATTTCAAAATTCATAAATTGATGGCTCTGCAGCGGACCTGTGGTGTGATGGTGGCACTATACATATGTGTGTGTGAGTGTGAGCGTAAACAAATTCGCATTTTGAGGGGTGTTGCTGACTCTGATAAACGCATCGTTTTATCACTCACACTTGGCCAGTGTTCGAGTTTCGAGTGGTATTCGTATTTTCATTACTCTGCTATTATTTGTTGTGACACTCACAGTCACACATGGCCCAAATTTAATATCGAATATAAAACGGTTTTCATTAATTAAAGCTAAAAGCAATCTAAGCATTGCTGTCAATTCGACTATATTTTCACGGTCCTTATGTTCGTTTTTCTATTGTTTGTTTATGTTTTGCAGCTGACGCAACCTGCACAATGAATTTGCTGGAGGCGTGGTCGGTATGAAAAGCTATCCCCCGGAGAATCCATCGACAATGCTCGTACGTTTGTTAGTTTACACGATAACTCTTAAACAAGAGAAAATATTGAAATGCAGCCATGTGTACAGATACTACTCATGGCACAATAAACAAGGTAGTGGCAGGAAGGAGCGAAAAAATTCACGTGTATTTTGTTAGTGTTTTTGTTCGGTTCATTGTCAAATCGGACGGACGGTTCTCTTGCCAACAGTATTGCCAGCATCGAATAGACCACTTGGTCTATTCGAGAACGTAAAAATACACCAATTAACAGCAAAAGTACACAGCTTCTTTGTTTTAATCTGTTGTTTTACAATTAGGGGCAAAAGTGCTAAGTGCTAGTTCGCCGATTTTGCGTTAATTCATAAAAGTTAACGAAAATTGGAAAAATAATATCCTTTCGTCATTGCAAACATGCTTAAAATTTCACAGAAAAAGAGTTGAGTGGCCATGCTGTTCGCCGAATGTAAACAAAGCAGACAAAAATTTCTGACAACCTACCGAACTCTGACGAGAAAAAAATAAAATTCGCTCCTTCCTGCCACTACCTTGTTTATTGTGCCATGATACTACTGGTGCTCATAAGATGAACTATTTGAGACTCACATGTATGAGCAGAGTCTGCCCACTTTCAAAGGGCGTTTACACATTAGAATAACTGACGAAATTTTATTAAATATAGGGAAGTATGGATATACATTCCCTAGTAATTGGAAATGGACCATATTGGCTTCTATCAAACATTCATTAACTTAAAGTCCCTAGTAAAAAAGTTGACCCTTTGTCTATTTTTTCATTGGAAAAGAGTAGATAGGGAATAGAGCAGAATAGACAGTATACGGTTAGTTCTGTGGTAATAGGCCAATACCAAAATATACAGAGTTGGCATCCAACAAACATTAATGACTAATCTCAAATTGAGGTACATTTGAATCAAATTGCTTTCTCAAATCTCAAACGTTTGTTCTCAAATTGATCTCAAATATACTGTTATGGCGTTCTCAACTTAAAAGGCACATTTTTAATATGGAAATTTGCCTTTATTCTCAAATGTATCTCAAACGAGCGGAACGGATGGAATCCAATTCGCCTCTTGTGTGGATTGGCGTTGCAATTCGCGTGAAATAAAAAAGAATAGATATATTTACATAAATAATATTTTCATAGCATTACATATGTAATGTATGTGAGGTGGCAACGCCGCGCATCGTTGGCAGGCGTCGCGGCAGTTGCTGGTGAAAGCTGAAGGGAAACGGACGTTGCTCTGTCTGGTGTGCGGATTACTGACATTGTTTTCTTACTTATTTAACTAACTACTGTTCTGTTTCTTGAATTAATAAACGCATTACATTTGGGAGCTCATGCCGTCTCAGAACGCGGGTGGAAAGCAATTAGTACAGAAGAAAGTTGAACAGTTGAATTCGGTTGTGTGTGCGGCGGTGCGGCATTCACCGCAAACGAATTCGGTGACTTACTTAACAAGCACAAGGTCGAGCACGTATGGTCAACAGCGGGTGTGCCTAGAGGCAATGGGCAGATCGAGCGCGTGAATAGGTCGATTTTGGCTATCATTGCGAAGCTGTCAGCTGACGAGCCGTCAAGGTGGTTTAAGTATGTACCACAGGTACAAAAACGAAATCATCGCCGTTTGAAATAATGTTTGGTACAAAGATGCATAGTCGAGCCGAGGGACGTTTACTGGAGTTGTTGAGCGAAGAAATGGTCAGTCGGTTCAACGATGAACGTCACGAGATGCGTGAAGAGGCGAAGCGGCATATCGAGCAGGCGCAACAAGTCTACAAACGAAATTTTGATTAAAAACGCAGAGACGAGCGCGGCTACCAGTTGGGAGATCTCGTAGCAGTCAAAAGAACGCAATTTGTTGCCGGCCGTAAACTTGCGAGCACGTTTTTGGGGCCATATGAAGTTGTCAAGATCGGGCGTAATGGTCGCTACGAAGTTAAAAAAGTAGCGGACGTAGAAGGGCCTAACACTACAACAACCAGCTGCGACAATATGAAGCTATGGAGGTTTGTTGCTGAAAATGAAGAGCTCTTGTCATCGGGGACCGATGACGAGGATCAGGAAGGCCGAATGTGAGGTGGCAACGCCGCGCATCGTTGGCAGGCGTCGCGGCAGTTGTTGGTGAAAGCTGAGAGGAAACGGACGTTGCACGGTCTGGTGTGTGGATTGCTGACATTGTTTTCTCACCTATTTAACTAACTACTGTTCTGTTTCTTGAATTAATAAACGCATTACATGTATATACATTAAGGTTCACTTTATTCATATTATGTATAGGCAAACATAACGTAGCATTTTATTAACCCTTTCCGACATGAAAATAAACCCGTTCTGTATGAATTGTATGGGCTGTAGTCCAATATATTGGACATTGTGACTGAAAGGGTTAAGGTACAAAATTCATTTAGTTCATATTAAGGTAAACGTAAGTTAAACCCATTGAGAATTACAAAATTATCAAACGTGGTAAATGTAGATTTTTTTCTCAAATCATCTCAAGTCGTACTCAAGTTGATAGCAAACATTTGCGAAACTTTTGAGAAAATATTCATTTTCAAATTGTAATAATGCTGGAAAACAATTTGATATCAAAGGGTTTCTCCAAAGTTTGAGATTTTTTTGTTCAGTGTTTGTTGGGCAGGGTCTTTCAACACAAAGTATCACTTTAAATTGCATGAAAATCCCAAAATTTTCATAAAACTGGTAGTAAATCAACTTTTATCTTAAAGACAAACTCCAAGGTATTCCATCGCTAGATTACATTATCTATCAAATGTTCTTTAAACAAGTAATCAATCTTTTAATGACAGTCTTCATTACATTTGCCAATATACAAGCTGTGTATCGCTCATAACAGTTCTCCTTCAATAAAGTCACAAAAATGTCATATATAGGGTGATTTTTTAGCAACTTTCTTTTTGGCAACACTGTTTTTGGCAGCTCAGCTGCTTTCGTGTAACATGTTACGGTCAAACATGGTTCAGTGTGGTCTATAATTTAACCATGCATTGACTTACAAAAGAACAACGCTTGCAGATTATTGAATTTTATTATTAAAATTCATGCTCGGTTAAGAAAGTGTATCGTGCGCTTCTTCCATTTTATGGTCGGTTTGGGCGACCTTCTGAGGCGGCTATTGGGAATCTTGTGAATAAATTTCGCACCAAATTTACATTATTGGACATTAAACCACCAACATGTGACATGTGGTTTCAACAAGACGGTGCCACATGCCACACAGCACGCGAAACAATGGCCCAATTGAGAGGCGAGTGCGGTGAACAGTTTATTTCACGTTTGGGGCCGCTGAATTGGCCGCCTCGATCGTGCGACTTAACGCCTTTAGACTTTTTGTGAGGCTATGTTAAGGTTCATGTCTATAGCGACAAGCCCGCAAAGGATGACGCACTGGAAGGCAATATTGAAGAATTTATTCGTGAGATACCGGCCGATATGTTGGAGAGAATATGCCAAAATTTGATCCAGTATGAACCAGTATTAACCATTCGAGGCGCAGCCGCTGTCAACATTTACATGAAATCGTTCTATCGACTCAAAGATTTCATACATTTAGCTAAATTGTATGTGTTTTTTTTTAATCAAATCTGAAAGCTCTTAAAAAATTACCCGATAGTTACTGGGGTTATCTACTACATCTTTCAGCTTTACGGAGCCTAATTCGACTTATGTCTGGGCACATCAAATATACTCGTATGATATGAAATATGGCCTAAGTGATATTTTTACAATTTTTATAGTAAAATTTAACTAAAGTGGGCCGCTATCGGGTCTCCAGAACATCCGGAATTTCATTATCCAAAGCGGCAGTTGCCACCACTTAATATTGATCAGTTTCATACAAAGGTAAGGGAAAAAAATGTTTTAAAAAAATTCCTTCATCGAATATTTAATGAATGCAACATTTTTAATTGATCAAAAAACGACAAGTGTACATTTAAATTTTACTATAAAATTATTGGGTTCAATCAATTTAAAGTGCTGGAAATCGTATAACAGATTTTTGCATTGCATCTTTTGAGGTGAAATACAGGCAATAATCCAGATGCCAATATTTCTTAAATAAATAAATTTAAATTTATAAATTCTTCTTTTGCATTGCATCTTTTGAGGTGAAATAGAGGCAATAGTCCAGATGCCAATATTTCCAAACAGATTTTTGTTCATTGGGCAATGCCAACACTAATCAGCTGATGGCCTGCTGATAGCCAAGCTTCAAACCATTACTATGTCATTCTTGCAGCTGTGTATTTTCACCACATTTTCAACATAGTGATGGTGAATGTTCACATGCAGTTACCCATTTAATATTAAAAAACTGAGATGTGAAACTTTGTTCGAAAATAGGCAATTAAAATCCAAATATATTTATTTAGAAATATACACTCACTGAGGGATTTAACTACAAACTTAACACCGTCATACAAGTAAGTCGTACATACCAAAAACAACAACACCATTTACCACGACAAAGTAATCGGGTGTGTGCATCACTAATTGAACAACAACATAAATCCAATGAGTCAGTTTCCAGTCAAACAGCAGCTTCTTGAGGTGGTCTCCGTTTGTTAGCTCCTCCGGCACTCACTAATTACACACATTGCTTCTAGGTTCCATAATGCACGGCCGTTTGAAGGTTCGCACCACGGAGGAGGAGCGCGCGCGCAAAAAGAAGGAGCAGGCGCTGAAAGTGAAGGCGTACCGCGCCGCTATGGCCAAGATCCAAGAGAAGCGCCACCGACAGGAACTCGACGATGAAATGCTGCTGCTGACTTCGCATATTTTGCTGCGCAATCCTGACGTGTCCACCCTGTGGAACATTCGGCGCGAGTGTGTCGAGAAAAAGACCAAAGATCTTCAGTTGGACGAAGAACTGAAGCAGGGCGTGTACGACACTGAGCTGGGCTTCTCCGAGCAGTGTTTGTTGGTGAATCCGAAGTCGTACAATTGCTGGCATCATCGCTGCTGGACACTGGAACACAATCCGCAGGCGAACTGGGAGCGCGAAGTGCAGCTGTGCAACAAATATCTGAAGATGGACGAGCGCAACTTCCACACGTGGGACTACCGCCGCTATGTGGTCGAAAAGGCGGCCGTGCCGAAGGCGCAAGAGCTGGATTTTTGCACTGAAAAAATCAAAGCGAACTTTTCCAACTACTCGTCGTGGCATCATCGCAGTCTGCTGTTACCACAGCTCTACCCTTATGAGGGAGATGCGCTGCCGAAGCGACCGATGAGCGAAGCCAAGCTGAAGGAAGAACTGGAAATGGTTCTAACGGCAGCGTTCACGGACCCGAATGACAGCAGCGCTTGGTTCTACCAGCGCTGGCTGTTGGGTTACTCGCGTGCGGAACTGGACGTTTGTGGTTTTCGATGTGATACGACGAAGGCAGTCCTGGTCTTCACGAATCCTATTGTGCTGGCCAACGCCAAGGTGATGCTAAGTGCCGCCGACGGATCGAATACGCTCGAGTTGGCCAGTTGGCGTTCGCTCAACCATACTGAAGCGGATACCACATGGTTGGCTGCAATGCCCGTAGAGCGTGCTCTCCAGTTCGGTGCTGGCGACGATATGGCGTATCAGCTGCATGTGAATATTGCAGGACTAACATCGAAGAGTTTGCCACTCAAAACGTACGCCAATAGTTTGTACTATTTCAACGCGCCGAATCGTTCCTTTGCCTTTTCGACCAGTGTTCTTTCCGAGCTACAGTCCCAGCTGGAGTCCTGTGAGAGCTTGCTGGAATATGAGCCCGACAGCAAGTGGACTCTGCTAACGTCGGCGCTGTTGATGCGAGCCATTGACCGTCAGCTATATCACAACAAATCGTTGGAGTATTTGGAAAAGCTGCAGAAGGTCGACTTTCTGCGAGAGAACTACTACAAAGATCTGGCTTCGAAATGGATTATGGAGAAGCTGCTGACTGACTGGGCCGATTCTGGGGATCTACCGGAAAAGCTGGACTTGCAGAAAGAGGCACAGCTCACGGCCATTTTTAATTCGCAGTATTTAACTATTGCCGATGATGTTCTGCTGTCAGCCAATCTGCAAAATGCTGCCAGTTCCAAGCTGAAAACATTTGGGAAGCTGAAGTTTTAAGCCATGACGTTACTTACCGAACAACTTGCTTGCATTTGTCATGGTGAATAGCATGTTTTTGGAAACAATTCGCCACACTAAACGATGGTTTCTCTTTACAGCGGCAGCAGCAAGCGACCACATCTCCTTGAGACTGCTATTGAAAACCATAATTCCAGATTGTCGGGAGTTTACACAGCGCACTATTCCGATTAAAGCTTTTATTAACATCGTACGGTCATATTATAAAACAAAATATGCACAGTTGATTTTGTAGAAGCACCTTTGTATTCGCGTTTAATCAAATTCTTTCAAATGTAGTGTAATGACATAAAGGCTAAAACAAGTACTTCAGAAATTGTTCTTGTATTATTAATTATTCTCACTCCGACAACACTCAAGTAAGGTACAACAATGTCATATCCCAAATCTCAATCTTTAGCTGCATCATGCATGTAGATTCGATTAGATTTTGAGACCAGAGATAATCTATTGTGCCCCCTGCAATTTTTAAGGGAACATCCCCTAATCTCACCGACCTAATGAAGCTTAGTGACTCACGAGGGAGAAGGTGTTTGACATTATCTTCTGCAGCCAGGTGTTGCCTCCTGCTGCGATATATCGCAGTGCAGTATGATGTGCTCAGGAGTCTCCTCTGCTGTTTCGCAGAGTCTACAGACGCGTTCTAGCCCCATTGTATACATGTGTTTTCTCAGTCTGCAGTGCCCGGTTACCAAGTCTAAGCCACTTTTTCCCCAGTCCGAGGCATTCTTCACTCCATTTGAAGTTATAACCCTTGATAAAGATTTTCGATTGCATAAAAACCCGAGGCAGTGCTCTGAATTCATGGTTCTTTCCTCAAGTCTTAGTGACTCTGCTAGAATGTTTTTGCTCAGCCCAATGAAAGGTTCATGTTATATGTGGTTACTTACCATCGTGATAACGCCTAACATCTTCATTGTTCCTCCAATTGAAATTTTTATGTCAAACAAAAGTCGGTTTAATGAATATCTTTGCGTAGAATCATTAGAATTTTGCTAATATATTTATTCATCTTTGAATTGTTCTATTAATTTTTCGTAATTTCTCATATTTTAATTACTTGACTTTTAGTTTTTGCAGCACTAACATGAATAAATATTTTAAAATTGTTCATATTTGTTTTCGGAACAGTTTCCGCTTAAAGCTAAAATGTTGTCCTTCTAGTCCACAAAACATTCGATTTTCCTTATGTAAATTAACGTCATCGGATAAGTGTTTCAGCGTTCTGGAAATGTACAAATACTCCCACAATTCATTTCATAAATTTTTTTTCAAGAAAATCCAGTCGAAATTTATTTTTACATTTTTTGTGGGAGTCTAGTTGCCTTCAATAAAATAGATTTTTTTCATGGAAATATGTTCTAAAATAAACTTCCTTTTATGATAAAGTGTGGGACCACCACTTTCGTCGTGCTTATCGTGTTAAAATAATTGAACCTTTTGCACTTAAATTCCCTTCGCATTAGATATAAAAGTCCTCTGGATATTAAGTAAATCGAAATGCCTCATCCTTGGTCCACCTTTGCATATGTAGGTTACCTTCCGTAAACAGATTTAAATTCTTACACTTATCAAATACGGTAAAAGTTGTTAATTACACTAACAATGATCATTAAATTGGACACGATTAACTACGATATTTTGATAAAGGTTCAAAATTTAAAGCATTTCGCTTCTCTATGCTTAACGAGTTCAAAGTTGTACACTTCTGTTGGTTTGCATTTAGTTAAAACTCTTCTTAATTTTTGGATCATATGGCAGTTTCCTAAAAAATCAAGAATAAGCAAACGTAATTAATACGAAAATAAAAAACAAACAAAATGCACAGAAGTCATCTCCAGAATTCAAAGCAATCCACTGCAAATGATTTGTGTCTGAAACTAAAATATAAGAAACAATGGAAACAAAAAATGTAAATAGAAAACAAAAACAAAATTAAAATGCATACCTCGAGCACAGTCAGTTCGAGCTTTTTCAATAGCGCAATCTGCATTCTGATATCAGATATCGTCAGATAAATATCGTGCAAGTGACTCGTTTAGTTGCAATTATATAATTGTTTTGATTATGATCATACAAGTCCAAGTCAGTTCTGTCCGGACTTTCCACATTACCAAATCGATTTCATGTAGACACTCCTTTGTCGATTCGTAAGCGGACAACAGTTAATAAACCTCCGCCGCCACTGATCTAATGGCGACAAACTACAAGTCAACCTTCACTTATTAACTTTTCATTTATAAATATAATTTTCTTGAATTTTTCTTTTTCGCATTTTTATTCTCAAAGCAGAAATCGTTCAAGAACAGATCGTATATATTCAAGTAAGTGTAATTTTTAAATATAATTATGTATTTCTTTACATGTTCGTTTGAATGGGTCATTGATAAATTAAAGTGTACTTCGATTTTTATTAAATTTAGTTCTTTTTTAAGTGACTTTATGCCTGCAAATTGGAATGCGGTTGCTGAGTCAACTTTAACAATACACACTCATAGTGTGTGTGCGCTAGTGTATATGGGAATAATAAAATATAGTTTGTTTTCTTCTAGTTTTGTTTATTACATATGTGTCTCATTTTCACTTTTCTACTTATCATTTCCCAATATTTATCATTAAAGCCATAGGTAAAGAAATGCATTCAACTTAAATTTTGTGGTCGTTATTGCTGTTTCATTTGTTGTTGTGGTTGTTGCTGTAAGGCTGCGAAAAATGCTTGCATAATTGCAATAATTAAAAAATATATATATCTACTCCTTTATGTATATCCATACTCATATCTATGTATATTCATTTGTGTATACGTTTCTCCTCTACTATAATGATGTATAAAATATAATTGGACCATTTGTGTTTGCTTGAAAAGTGCTAGAGTTCTTGTTGTTATTGGTGCTGTTGATTTTGCGACTTCAATCAATCAATAATTCTTACGCTAAAGTTCAATAGATAGGTTTTCCATTTAGTTTTCGTTTCTTTTCTTCTCAACTTTCTGCTTAGACGAGTACATCAACAACTTTCAGCTTTAACTTTCAACTATCGCTGGATTGGTCTTAAACTAGCAATTTACATAAGATTGTGGAGTTTTGCTTCATATTTGATTTGATAATTACTCCAGTTAATGCACATCCATATGTATATAACATTTACTATATACTATATAATGTGTTCAGCTACAGCTCGATAACCATAAATCAACGTGTTTGTCTCTAATTGAATTTAGTTTACATTTACCTTCAATTCGAATACGTTCACTTTGTAATAACTAATTTCTAGCGTTTAAATGTGTGTTTGTAAATTTTGTGTGTTTGATGAAATTATTGCCTTGCTTAGCAAATTCGTTAAGTTTGTGGTGTTACATATGTATGTAAGTGTAAGTGTGTTAATGCACTGCATCAATATCCCGTTGGGCTCGCGATATCTTCAGTTTATCCTTCGGCGTGTGATCATCCCCCGACTCCAAGGCGAACATTTTCATCTTCTCCTTGAACGACAGTTTTTCTGGCACTGCTTCGGTGTTGCGTTGCTGCTGCTGTTGTTGTTTCTCAGCGAGGCGACGTTGACGTGGGTCTCTGTGGACAGATATGACATGTGTTAACATTGTTTTGCAATTAATCTTACAACTGTAGATTTGTCTTGTGATAAACTTACCTGTAAACTTCTTGAGCTCCAATGACGCCGGGCGTCGATTGCACTGATGTATTCCAAAGCACTGCATCCGGTGAGGTGGGCATTGAACCCAACACCGAGTTGTCGAACATGCGGGCGCGGTGCTGCGTTACACATAGGCAAAAAATAATACAGTAAAGAGCAGACATCAAATCGTTAGCCAATGGACAACTTACGTTTCTGTCCTCAAGTAGGGCATCCAGATCTAAGGGCATTTGGCTTTCAGCGGCGCTAGCTGAGTAAAGGTCAGGTGTGGCCGCCGCCGCATATTGCGAAGCGCCCGTCACGTAATTGTTATCCTCGTCGTGGAACGACACACGCTTGTTGTCGCGCAGCAGCATGTTGCTAGAGCTCGTCGCGTAGCCGGACGGCGACAATTCGAGTGCGGAAGTTTGTATTGTGGCGCTGGTGCTGATGTTGGACGGCGTTGCGGATGGCGAGTGTAGTGAGTTGTTATTGACATTGCTATTGCTTGTGGTGGTGGGGTTCATGATGCTCGACTTTTTCGTCACACCCGTATTTTGGTTGAGTATATCAGCCGAATTGCTGGTGGCTGTCTTCAGCAGACCAATGGAGGAGTTGCGCATCTTCTGTTGCGACATGATCAGGTATGAGCTGTTTCGCTCTGGTGGTGGAGGTGGCGGTGCGGCAGCACTGTCCGCATTGGTATCGTGTGCGGAGGTTGAGGACGAGCTGCCCGAAGTGGTTGGGCTATTCAGCGACATATGGGATACATCCTTGGCCAAACTCGAAATGGGATGTTCTGTGTGCAGGTGGCGATCGTCCGCAAAGCTTGCCGACTTCTGTGACTTTGATGGTGACGAGGGTGCTACACCACTGGAGTTATCGTAGCGATTGTTCTTCAGTATGCTCTTCGGTTGCATCACCGTTGTGGCGGGTGCTGCAGCCGGTGGCGGATTATTCGGCAATGGCGGAGGGGCGTATGATGGCTGCTGTTGTGACTGCTGTTGCGAGGAAGTGTCCGATCCTCCGGCGGCTGAATTGCGCGCCGAAGACATTGGCGACGTCTCTGCTGAACCAGAATTGTTGCCTGCTCCACCTCCGCCGCCACTGACATTGTCCAGCACTGACGCAATTTTTATTTCGGTTTGCCGGAAATTAGTCACCGGTGTTTGTATGGCATTCGTCTGACTCGCCAGTCGGAAGACTTCCTGTACATTGTCCTTCTCGTAAGAAGGCTCGCTCTCGTCCTCGTGCTCTTCGATCTCCTGAGCGCGTCGCTCAAAGTCTCGCTCCAGTATCAGCGTCTTCAGTTGCTCCTCCTGCTGCGGCGTGCGCTGCGGAATGGACGACAGTTCGACGATTTGTTGTTCGCGCCAATGACGAATGTGCTCACGACGCATTTCCAAATCTTTTTCGCGCTCCTCTCGTTCCCACGGATTCGCACCCAGGAAGTTCTTTTGATTCTGCGACGCCGCCGGGTTCGGTACGGGCACATAGCCGCCTTTCGGCGGGTCCAGTGTGCTCGCAACGTAATTCATGCCGGGCGTGATTTGCTGGGTAGCTTTGTACAGCGGGTGGGTGGCTGTAGGCGGCAGCGGTGGCTTCTCTTCGGTATGTTGATGATACAGTTGTTGTTGTTGTTGTTGCTGCTGCTGGTGCTGATGATGTTGATTCAATAGATATTGCTGCTGTTGCTGTAAGCGATTCGGTTGCGGCTTGGGAGCGGTTGGCGGCAATTGTGGTGTCTGCTGTTGTTGTTGTTTTGTGGGTGACAATTGCTGTTGCATGCTGCCCGGTTTCGGTGGCAACGTAATGAAATTTTGCTGCTGATGCGTCATATGCATCGGGTGCATGGGATTTGGTGAGTGCTGCGCACTGTCGACACCGCCTTGCTGCATTAGTTCGTGTCGTGGATTGCGACGTAGCGACTGACCGGCGGGCGAATGCTGCTGCTGCTGCTGCAAATAGCTGTCACCAACGCCATTCTGATACTGCAGCGGCACATCGTTGGCGCCCATATTTACATTTTGCATGCTCTGGCTAGCGGATATGTGTTGTTGTTGCTGCTGTTGTTGGTACATGTTGCTAATGTTGGGCATTGACGGCGCCATCATTTGCTGCAGCCGCAGACTGTGCTGATTCTGTATGTCGCGATTGAAATTCTGTGTGCTTTTCGAGCGGTTACCCATTGTCAAGGAAGAATGCGGCGCCATTTGCGCCAAATGCTGCTGATGTTGCTGCAATGCAGCCGCCGTCATGTTGCTGTTGCCGCTACTCAAGTTGCTGCTGCTTGCGCTCATGTTGTGTGTGTGGTGGGTGAATGGTGTTTGCTGCTGCTGTTGCTGCTGCTGCTGCAAGGCTATCTGTTGCTGTGAATTATTGCTTGTCGGTGCTGTACCTGGTGCATTAGTATTGCTGTGGTAATAGGCGGATGCTGGACGGCTCGGTGGCATATTAGAGCTCGCTGGTGATGCTACTGATGAATGGTGCAGATGCTGCTGTTGTGGTGCGAATGGCTGTTGCAGGTGCTGCTGCTGTATTGCGGAGCCATTTATTGGTGATATGATTTGATTGGGACCGCTGTGAGGGGAATTTCCATTGTAGGTGTTCATTCCGGAATGTAATGGCATTGGGGGTCTAGATAACAGCAAGAAAACACAAAGATTATTAATTTTTGATCAAGTTCAATTCAATTAGCACAACATAAACAGGAAATACACGTTAACGACATTTATTTACGTTTTTACATTTTTTTAACATTTTTAATTTTTTCATTTTTTTTTATGCAGTTTTAATACGTAAAAATCTCAGATGAAATTCAAAATATTTGTTAACCAATTATTCGGTACACAGAATCATAGTTACATTCTGTTTCCAGATAGCGATATTTTAAGACGTTCAGTGTTTCTAACGAATAGTGAGTACAGACTAATGTGAATTATTGATCAAGAGGAATAATTAATCTGTTAACAAAACTTTGTTTTAAAGAAATACACATCTTTCTAGCTAAACAAATCATTTTGTGCGATGACAAAAATAGGAAAGATGTGGGGTTTTAATTGTTTTCAATGAAGCATCGCTCTAAGAAAGTGTTTTGACAGGCGACAATAACAAATATTAGTTGTGTGAATCGAATTTAAAAAATTGCTCGCCACCTTAAATAAACATATATGTAAGAATAAAAATCAACAATAGTTTTATCACAAATTTAGTAACGATTAGAATTGCTGTAGCTGCGAGTAGCTTAATTAAAATTCGTACTATCGGTATCGGTGCTGTTCAGGTGGGGAATTAGTAAGTGCTCCGGTCAATCAGGCTTCAACAAATACTCAATGTGTAGTTTTCAGCGATTGTGAAGGAAACTCTATATACTTGAATTAATAGCAATTGTCAGTTGGTAGCAACGCCAAATTGTGAGCACGCACAACAAAACACACACGAATTACTCACGCACGTACATTTGCCATTTCTAAAAGTTGATATTCACTTTTAATCGGTATAAAACCGTAAAGTAACTTTTTTAAACGGAATGTTATCCTAAAAATACGAGTACGTAAGCATTAAAGAGAAGAGAACACACAAAACCAACAAAGGTCAAAATCAGAAATCAAATAAAAAATTAACTCAAATGTGCACAGAAATGCAAGTTGCGAAATGTAAAAAACGATTACAAGCCAAGTATCGCAAGCACAGGTGCGTGACTACAAATTAAAAATGCATTCGTTGGCTGCCGGCTCGTCGATGGCCCAACTAGGTGACTGCGCGCGCACACACACTAAACCAACACACGTACACGTACCTTTCGGCCAAAATAGGTTGACTTTGATTTTGTGCACGGTACACGCTGAGGTTCTGGTAGAAGCCTTGCTCGTTGTTGCTCGCATTGCTGATGCCGCCGATGGTGTTGCTGGTGGTGTTGGGATTGTTGATAAGGCTGTGAGTGCTGCGTGACTTGGCGTTGGTCATGGCTGCGAGGGAAGAAGAAATGGTGAATTAACGTGAGGATAAACAGAGGTTGGTTGATGAGTCTTTTAAGGAGCAAATATATTTACAAATATCAAATAATTTTGCTTAATCAGAGGCGAATCGAGTTTTAAATTTGAGATTAGGTTAAACGTTAATTGGACTTACAAATAGTACCACTTCCGGTGTGATGATGCAGTGCTGGTACCGATTTGCTATTAGGTAAATGTGTGTTAGGTATTAGGGGACCAATACTCTTGGAATCTGTGACGCCCATACGTGTCAGATCACGCTCAGACATGCGACGATTACCTGTGACGCGTATGGTGGCGGTCGATGGTAATGGAATGAGGCGAGGATGCAGATCGGTCGTTGGATGTGGATTTCGTTAGTGCGTAGGATGGTGTCGTGTGATGTCGATTGCGTGGGCGGATTCAAAATATAGAAAGGAGAAACAAATTTAGTTAGTGAGTGATAATTTGGGGGTCGTACGGTGGGTGAATATATGAGTATGGTATTTAAATAAAATAATATAACGGCTATTGTACACAAACATTAATACAAAAGTATGAAAGGCATTGTAAATAAGGTTATAAAAATTACTACGATTAATAAAAGGAGAAATATATGTCTTAACGAAGATGTGTGGGAAAATGTAACAATAACGTGTGATTGTGGTTTCAGAATACAAAGCATGGAAATAATTCAAAATGAAGTTGTCATTAAGCAAACCGAGTAAAAGGGCTGGAGACATTATCATAAACATTGAGTTGAATTCTGTACGAGTAACTGAGAGTAAGTTAAAAGTCTATAAATATTTGCTAACTCAGAGTACGCGGCTTACAAAGTCTCACTAAGCACTTAAATTTGGTCTCATTTCGAATATGCAAGGCTTATAGATACTCCCTGTTTTCTTCGAGATACAAATTTTTTATATTGTTTACCCTTTGAAGTGAAGTTTCCCTACAAAATCCCTTTTTAACTAATTCCTCTAACTTTACAATTATTATACCACATGACGCCGTGGCACCGGGTTTTATATAATCTGTTATTGTGTTTTCAAAACTGCGAGTAACTCTGTTGAAAATTGCTCCCACAAGATGATTGAAAATTTTCCAATGTAACTGAAAGCCTAATATCAAATATATCCGCGTAATATGCTCAAGTTGGCACGGAATTGTCAGGTTTTTTAAAATCTTATTTCAAATTCTTCTTCTTGACTGGCACGACAGCCCGATTACGAGATGTTGTGCGTGTGAATTTTTTTGCAAGGTTGGAAGGGACCTACAGTTTTAAGCGGATTCCGAACGGTGAGTTGGGAGCTTTTTCATAGGCAATTTTACTCTGAGGTTTGACAGAACAGCCGCCGAAAGAAAAATTTTTGTTTTTCGGTGTTAGCGCAACGGAGTATTGAACCTGGGTTCGAGTGTCGCCTTTGACTCGCAACATTTGACTATTTCAAATCCTATTAAATACTAATTATTGGCAATAATTCCCCAATTGATAACTCAAAAAATTATGCAACTTAAATTCGAGTGTAGTAAAATCAACTTTAGACGTCTCCGAGTTTCTTTAATGGAACTCATGCTCTCTCATCTCAATACACGCAATCACCACCTGCGTCCATTGGGTCGTCAGCTTTGGTTCACCTTCTCCGGTTCATCCACTTCATCGTCAGAGGAGTCTTGCACTCCGCCAGAACAATGCGGACAATTGCAGCAGTCGGAACGTGTTGAGCAGTTGACTGACGATGAGGCGGTTGCAGTGGCCCCCTCAGCAGCGTTCGTTGCCAATGTAAGCAACAACTTTGGCTCATTCAACTGCTGTTGCTGTTTCTGTTTGCGTTTAACGCTGCGCACGGTGTTGCCTTTGGCGGAGGACATTACGCTGCGACGACGTTTTAGCTCGCATTGCACCAGCTCCGGACAGCTGTCGTAACATTTGAACGACGTCGTGGGAGCAGTGCCTGATTTTCGTGCATTCAACCCACTTGACGCAGTGCTACTGTCGTTGGTAGTGGTGCAATTTCGTTTGCAATTGGCACAACAGGGACAATCACATGTAACAGAGGTGCAAATGGAAAGCTGTGGTGGATGAGACTGTGGCGATGGAGATGGGAGTGTCGATGTAGATGCGAGTGCAGTCGGCGTGTTAACAAGCGTTTGAGTTTTATTGGAGTTTTTAAAAAAATTGGAAGTTGCTGGAGCAATTCGTTGTTTCGGTTCGTCAGGAGGAGGTAAATTTAAAAACGGTTGTTGCTGACAGGAGCGCTGCATTTTTTCGATATCACTTTGCAAAGTGATCTTATAATCTTTGCCACTGGTGCCGTACAGACTCCACTCTTTCAGTTGCTTCAAAATGTCAACTTGCTCCTGCTGTGAAAGTTGCTTTGCTTGCATTGCATTTTGCGGCCCCTTGACACACAATTGCGAGGTGGATTTGGAGTGCGAACTCGTCATTCTTGCCGCAGATGGCTCAAAGGTTTTATGCCGCTCAAAAAAATCGGCCATTTCGCGCACTTTACCCTCGCCAAAAGGTCTAGCAAACTTGTCCGGCTCTTCTGGTTCTACACTTTCTGATGCTCGTCCCAGGGTCAGAGTTGTGGTGGTGTGTGTGTGGCAGGGAGTGGGCGGAAGCGTGTCATTGTGGGCTGCGGGATTGTCGGGGCGGACGGGAAAGTGTATGTTGGCATGGCTCAGCGATCGCCCGGGACAGTAATTATGTACAATTTGAGAGGAACTTTCGATTTCGTACATATTAGGAACATTTATGGTTACAATCGTATTGGTCGTTGTTGCTCTGCCGGAGGCAGATGCTTTTGCACAAGGAGCGGTAGAAGAAGCGGTGGCAGAGGCTGAGGCAGAGTTATAAGTGCTGGCATTATTTACAACAACATTGCTTGCATTTGGCACATAGCCACACCTTTTACTAAGATTTAAACGTTGCTGAGCTCCACTCAGCCCACCACCTGAGGTGGCCCTATTTGTGTTCAATTCTCTCTTCGGTTTTATCGTAGTCATAGCTGTGTGCATATTCAAATCACGCAGCTGCCTCGAGAGCAGTGGCATTTTTTCGATGGACTCAGACGACGAACGGTTGCTGTTTGAGCCACTGCCGGACTGGTAGCCAGAGCCACCGCCCGAAGTGGAACGATTTGAGTTTAATTCGCGGCGTATTTTCTGTATCAGTGTCACTTTTTCCCTGTCGCCCTTTTCTAAGGACTCGCAGGACGAACGATTGCTAGTGGTGGCGCTCTCAGCGTGTGGCGCACAGTAGTTGCTGATGGCGTCGTGTGTGTGGAATTTCCGATTTATTAACGCTTCTCGATCCAAGGAAACGCTTTCACGTCTGCGCGCCCGTGTCTCTTCCAAGTCGAAGCTGACCGTCTTGCGGTAGCCAGCAACACTACGGCGAGCGTTACTCATGATGCCTGCCGCCGGTTTAACGCCGCCATCGTAGGACGGCCGTGTGCTGCATTGCTGCGGGGGCACATATGGCTTCACTTCTTCCGTTGGAGAGCCGTCGTCGATGAAGGGTATCTCGTCCGAATCGGCCACCGAAGCAATACCATCCTCGTTCAGTGGTTGATGCGCTTCGGTGTAGGAGAAATTCGTGAACGATTCGTTGGAATTGCGTTTCTGCTGTTTCTCCTGCTCCTGCTCCGGTTCGGGGTCGGTGTACTCTTCAATGTAGATGGAAGGAGGTGGAGTGTTGGTGGCGTTCGTATTAAGCGTGCTGTTGGTGCGCTGGCGCATTGGACTGTTCTGGAATGCGTTGTTGTTGACATTGTTTATGTTAGTATCATTTGAAAGATAGAGACTGCTGACGGAACGCGCTATGGGACGCGTGTCGCGATAGCGTGGATCGATGTGCAGCTGATGGCCTCTGGCGCAAAGTTCCTCTTGCAGTGAAGATGCGCTCAAGCGACGCATGGGTGGCGATGACGAGCGCAAACACCCGAATGATTCACGCCGACTGCGATTGAGACTGTCGTCGGAGGCCGATGCAAAGTAGCGGTTGTGATGCAACGAGTGGCGCCGCTGCTCTTGCGGCAGACACATCATCGGTTCCGGTTCTTTTGTTTTAATTTCAATTTTCAATTCGCAATTGAGAATATTCGCGCAATTTCAGTGGGTTAGATTTTTAAACGTTTTTAGTATTAATTGGCAGCATGTAAGGGAGTTAGTCAAAAAAGCCATTAGCGTTTCATGAATACAGTACAAACGTCATAAAGATTGTGTTTTTCAGGTACAGTCAAATACAAAGTAACCAACTTCTAACTACATACAGCGCGATTGAAGCTTAGAAGAAATGCCAACTATTCCCAAGCTTCTACAAGTTTTGACTTAGACACAATTCATACTGAAGCAGAACTACTAGAACCTGTTGGCATTCCTAAATTTTGGTCTTCATTCATATTTTACACTATATACACAATTATTAAGCATGGCAACTTACCACGTTGTATAACTGGACTTGGCTGTTGTAGCAATGTTGCCAGACCGTGATAAATCGCGCCTTGTTTTGCCACTTCCAAAGTTACAACTGGTCCAGTGCGCACCAAATAATCTGCCGCTCTGAATAAAAATACAGCTCAATTTTTTTTTAGTTCCACAAAATATTCGACCACTAGTTACTTTTCTTGAGTAATTCCGATTAAGCTTTGACCATCTACGCGCAGTAACTGATCGCCGGCTTGTAAGCGGCCGTCCACGTCAGCTGCACCACCGGGCACAACACTTTTTATATAAATGCCCAGACGCTCTTGACCTGCGCCTTTAGCTGCTACGATAGAAAGCCCCATACCGTTTGAATTCTTGTGCAGTTTGATTACTTGCATCTCGGGCTGAGGCAATTTGTTGGACATTGAACTGGAGGAACGTGCCTGTAAACAACAAAACCGATATCATAAATAGAGTTCGTAGTATTAATAGGTTTAATTTCAACTTACGTTAAACTGATGCATATAAACGGTCCACAGACCTATTGACGTTGGTTGTGCTGCCAAGCGACACATGCCCTGCTGCTGCAGCGGATTCAAAAAGTCAACCAGTCCCGACGGTATGCCACGCACGACATCACAACTGAAGCCATCATCGGGTAGCAACAAAGCCAGGTGCAATTCAGGCGACTCTTCCAGGCGCACTTCACGCCCATCCGAACGAGTCAGCTCGTCTGCTACCGACTCAGCCATACGTATGGCAGTGTCCACCAAACTGCGGGGAATTTTCTCCTGCTGCAGCAAGGCAGCCATCTGTAGCGAATTCAAACGGAAACAGGAGCAGGCTAATTTCTGTATCTCTTCAACTGATGTTTTGGGTGCTTGCAGAAAGTGCGCACACTGATTAATTTTAGCCAGATGGCAGTCGGCTGCCAATTCCAGTCCTTGGCGCTCGGCCCATAGTTCCAGCAGTTGCAACCGCTCCGTCATCACTTTACCCCACTCGGCCGTACACATGTGCGTATTGGCAACGATCTGTAAATTAAAAATAACATTTACCACACACTTATTTATGAATTATAATGTATGTAGGTAGTGTACACCACTAACATATGAGTACAAATGGGCAAATTTTAACAAAAAATCACTCAACAAACATTTGACTCTCACCGTGTTAAAACAGATCACGTTGATGTAATGGAATAGCTGACTGAATAATTGTATTGTAAGCGCTGCATTCACACGACAACGCCGCAGCAGTGCCATAGCCGATCCCAGCACTGTCAGTACCAAACCAGCAGCCGAGTCGTGATCAATGGTTTCGGAGAGAAATTGATTCAACGTCTGGGACAGTTCCATGCGGAAACAGTTGACCAAGTTGCGGAATGCTGTCTGCACACTCTCTGCCAACACTTCCTGCGCCTGCACGCTGAAGGCGCTAATGTGTCGGTCTGATTTGAGGAAATGCAGGAATTCCGAACTGTTGGCCATCCAAAAAGCCAAAATGCGCGGATCGGAGTATTGCTCTTGTACCACAGTGTAGATTAGATTGGCCACATGGTGTAGGAATATTGTCAATTTGTGGGCACGTTCAGTTGGCTGCAATTCGGGACGGTAATGTGTTGAAGCGCGATATCTAAATTGGCGGAGAAAACAAAAAACATGAATTGGTGATTGAAGTGCAAGATTTTAATTTAAAAGAAATCCTATAAAAAAACAGAAGAAGAAGAACCAAAGCTTGGTTTTCGAATGTAGTTAACTTGTTCATTGGTTGAAGTTTCGTACAAAAATTATGCAAAAATGATTTTATACTGCTTGAGTTATAAAAATCGGCACTAAATATATAAGTAAATTTTTCATTTCTTGCTATCAACGCTCAATAAAATCATACACAACATTTAACATACTTGCAAATAATGTACAATATAACACATTAATACAACCAATAACAAAATTTACACCTGAAGCTAGCAAGCAGCATTTCGTTCGTATAAGCAGTACAAATCATGCTTTAGCAGTTTAAGTAAGTTTAACATTTAGTAATTTCATTATATATCAAATATAAGGATTAAACAAAATAGTTCTACACCAAGCAATCATTATTCTGTATTTACCTGGCACACAAGTATAACGAATAAACCGGTGCCAATTTAAAATGCGGCGCATTCACATCCAACTCGCTGATGATATGCCTCAGAAATAACTCCTGATGTGTTTCAGGGAACTCCAGAACTGCGGGCAAAATCAGCTCCTGCCCCTGACTTTCAGCCGCGCCACCAGCTATCGTTTTCGGAGATCTATGAACAAAAAGAATTTAAAACGTATATGAGATATTTTAACTGCAAGAGGCGATCAGTAGAAATTCGTAAGCAATTTTAGCACAATTTTACCACACAAACTCGACAAGTCACAAATGAAATGAAATTTCGCAAAATATTTATGTATAAAAAAAGTCAATTAATAAAATGAGAAATTAATGACAATCTAATGCATATATGATAATAGACGCAAAAAATATATATATATTTAGTGAGTTTGTGAATTTTCTGATTGCACAAAACTGTGTGGTATGTGTACGCTTGTTATAGAATGAATATGCAAATCCTCCTTTTAAGCAAATTTACCAATGCAAAGAGAGAATTATCAAACACATTTTTTGCAATTAAATTTAAATCATTTTTACGAAAATGCATGATTTTACCTTTCTTGACTGTTTGATCCGCCTGATTTCAAACTCGATATTGACTTAGTCTCATTCTCCAGATTACCTTCAATACTCTGGCCATCGTAAGCGCCGCTCCCACCGCCATGACTGTGACCGTCATTCGCGCGCAACTTACTCTCGTCGGCATCACGCATATTCAGTGAGTGCTCTGAGGTGCCACCGATGCCGCCACTGTTGTTATTGTTGTTGTTGTTACTGTTACCGCCTCCATGATTCTGATCATATTCGCTTTTGTGCGTCTAAGGATTCGTTTGGGTGATTTTAAACGTGAATTAAGCGCAAAAATTATCACAGACAAGAAGAAATTCAACAGCTTACCGAGCTTAAAGCCCCATCTTCATCATTCCAGGAGCCTGGCGAGGTGGGAGAACGACTGATGGCGTTGTTGATTGTTGTTTTAAATCGGTGTTGTTGATTTTCGTGTGTTTGTGGTGTTAATTTTTCAATGTGTTTATCAATGTGGTGTGGGGTGGTGTTTTGGATGTGCGCAGATTAATAGTTTTAATTGAGGGTAACACAAAAACAACACGTATGTGAAACATCAAATGAAAATATAAAGCAAAATGTTATGATTGAAATTAGAAATTAAGCAAAATTAACGAAATATTTTTTCTCAATTAAAAAAATACATCAACATAATATTACAAGCTGCTTTATGCAAATATCGATGTAACGGAAATACATATATACACACTATATGGAAGTATGCTTAGAAAAGTTTTCGCAACACATTTACAACATTTACGCACTGACTTCAATTACACTCATTTAACTATTCAGCCACTACTCACCTTTCATAAAGACAGGCGGAGTCCAATTGTGACTGCGACAATGCCAAGTTGTAGCGGCCATCGGTTGGCGAGTCCACAAAACGGTACGAAGCAACACGTCCAAACATTACCACAGAGCCGTTCTAAAAAAAATCGAAATTCAAAAAATTATCCACCAAATAAAATGTTAACTAAAACTTTAATTTGTTTAATCAAAGTACATTGAAATACGTCTGCATTTTAAATAAGCGCAATAAAAATTAAAGCTGCAAACTCCACCTTCCGCCAAATCACATTCAAAACTAAACGGGGGCGTCTCAACTCATCACAAATGAGTTAGCTGTGGCCGGTTGTCGATTGCTGCTGTTATTGCACTAAGCAGTCCACCAGAGACACAAAGGCCACCAGCGAAAGCGGCACAATCTCAATTTCAGTGCTTCATACAACCGCACAGACTGTAAACGCCCCTTTTGTATTTTTTCTGTAAATCAGTTTGGCTGCTTCTCATTACAAAACAAAAAACAAATTCAGCAGCAAAACAATCAAAATGTAATTCACTATACACATATAGGCGACATGAAAAAAGTTTCGTCTGTTGCTTTGTTTTATGCCTCGGCTATCAGTCTTTGTTTAATTCGGCGTATTCAATATCGATGTTCGGGCGAGCATTCGTAACAAAAAAGATGCTATTCAAATTTAAATACACACATACTGCCAGGCGCGGATCGTCTATTCACCAAAGCGAGCGTTCTTTTTAGGGCCCTGATAGCCCCATTCACCCTCTTGGACTACACACTAAGGGTGATTCACTTAGTAGTCGTTTTTTCGGTACGAATTTAATGACAGAAATCGCGTGAGTCAACCCAACTGCCATCCTGCTAACCTAACCTAACCGAAAGCGTTAGCCGTATCGAGCGGCATAGTATGTTTGTTCACTACTGTTGAACATTTCATCATGAAAAGACTTAGCTCACACAGAGTTTGCAAATTTTTAACTGTATTATGAAAATCAGCGTTCTTCTAAGAAGATGTTTCGCACACACAATTAGGCTAATTGAAGCATTCGAAATCGTACAACCCGGAGAGGTTAAAATGCCGACATTACATTCACACAAAACACGATTCGATGTGGGTTATATAAATCATTTGATCAAAAAAAGAATTATAATTTTATACATTAAAAAAATACCCTAAATAAATAACCACTTACTACCGGAAAATAATATGCATGCTGCACCCAATTAGCTTTTAAAACAATTTCTGGAAAATCAGCACAATTTCCATTTTGTACAATTTAATTCGATTTTATGTACGTGTTGTGTTGGCGCCAACATTAGCTTTTCTTTTTGTATCAAATTTTTGTGTTTTCGGCTTTTCTTCTCGACGCTATGTTCGAGTTCAATGAACCGTTACCAAATTGGCAACAAATCAATTCAATTGGATATGGCAAATTGAGTAGATTATGCAAAATGCGTGAATGTTAGTGGATCACTCAAATATTTGTAGGCACTATTTGCATTTTGTATATGATGCATGTGGTCGACATTCAAGATAAATTCGTTCACACACACACAAATATAATGCAAACATGTATATGTCAACAATACTTGTAATTAGATTTTGTGCGTTCAACAGTCCGAAACAGTGACGTAGACTGGTCGAAAATGTTAAATCGTGAGAAAATATATCAACAGCAAATTGTTAGCACAACTTGTGAATTACCACGTACACACTGAGTGTGTAATTGTGTTGAATTTCCAATAGCAATTGGCAAATTTTAGAAAAATTTACATATATTGTAGTGGAGACTTGGAAAACGGAAGAACATTTATTAACTAGGAATAAAAACCTGTAATTGGCGCACAATTCATGATTCCTAGAAGGGAATGAGTCATTCGAAAAAGTTATGAGAGGCACCTGGACAATTAAATCAACAAGTAGGCAGTACAAACAAAGTGGTCTGCTTCTGCTAGTCTTTCACACAAATTATATGAATTTGGAGCAGTCGTGGTTTAAATAATATCAACTCCAACACCATTTGAAACAGGGTTTTCCTTAATACTGCAGTTTTTTCTTCAAGTTTTTACATTACAAATATCCTTCTGAAACTTATAAATCAAATGCACAGAACTAAATATCTTTTGGTAACTGTCTCGGCTGGCTTCACAGTAGCGCATCCTGCTATTCCGATTACAGGACTTAGACCAGTTAACAGTTGGCTCTACCTCTCAAATGGATCGTTATCGCAGAATTCTGCTGTTTATGGTGAAGATACTCTATCTTAATTAACTGCCAGGAAATGGTTTGCTCTCTTTCGATCTGGAAATTTGGAAGTGAAAGGTGCTTTTCGCTTTGGTCGACCCATCACCGAAAAAGTCTATGAGATTATGGCTAAAGTTCAAGAAGACCGCCATGTAAGCCGTCATGACGTCGCTAAGGAACTTAAGATCGACCACAAAACCATTTTAAATCACTTGCATAAATTTGGTTTCAAAAAGTAACTCGATGAATTAAGTGAAAAAAATTTAATGGACAGAGTTTCCATTTGCGATTCACTCTTGAAACGGTACGAAATTGAGCCATTTTTGAAACGTGTGGTAACAGGTGATGAAAAGTGCATCACATACGATAATATTTTTCGAAAACTGTCCTGGTGCAAAAAGGGTGAAGCTCCAAAAACCGTGTCAAAACCAAGATTGACGACAAGGAAGGTGATGTTGTGCGTTTGGTGGGACTACAAGGGTATAATCCATTATGAGCTACTACAGCCTGGCCAAACGATTGATTCCAACCTCTACTGTCAGCAACTAATGCGGTTGAAGCAAGGAATTAAAAAAAGAGGCCGGAATTGATCAACAGGAAAGGTGTTGCGTTTCATCACGACAACGCTAGACCACACACATCTTTGGTGAACCGCCAACAACTAAAGGACTTTGGCTGGGAAGTTTAAATGCATCCACTGTATAGTCCTGACATTGCACCCTCAGATTACCATTAGTTCAGATCTCTTCAACACGCTCTTGCTGGAAAAAAATTAGTCTCAAAAGAGGACTGCGGAAGTCACTTGGACCAGTTTTTCAAGGATAAATCCCGGAATTTTACAACTAGGGAATAATTGTTCTGGCTGAAAAATGGCAAAAGGTTCTCGAAAAGAATGAGCAATATTTGGAGTAATAAAATGTTTTTTTAATTAAAAGAAGATTATGTGAATTTTTAATAAAAAACGCTCAATACTTTTTCCCCAACCCAATATACTTAATGTGTATAACTACTCAATGAAATAAACACTAAATAAAACTCAATTTGTATGAAAAACTTAAGTTCTCTAAGTGTCACCGACATATGAACTTGCTACCTCCAGCCCACAATTTCCCCCAACTCCCGTCGGGGGGAGTTGGGTTGTTAGCATCATTAGATTATGAAATTCGTTGCACATACCTATTAAATCAATTGCCTCCTCAAGCATTATATTTTCAAACACTTTTCTTAACTCTGCCCTTCTCTTCTTTCTGCACTCTTTCATCTCTTTTAAAGATTGAATTGAATTGTTATCAACTTGTGGCATGTAAAAGAAGTGATTCTTGAATACCGATGTTTTTGTAATTAATGAAAAGAAATAAATAAAACAGTCTGCGAGTACTGTACACACTTATTTCAATAATTTTCAATGGAATGAATGACTTCAAAGTTGAGTAAAATAGCAATTAGAAATGTATATTTCCAAATTAAGCATTGCAAGCAATATGACCTGTCGCCTTTAGTTCATATGAAAACTTTGGTAATACTAAAGAGTATTGAAGAACTTCTACCAACTGTTTTTACTTCTTTATTGCAGTTTGGTGACATGTTTAAACGAGCAGAAACAACAATTGCACTAAAAAAATAGTATAGAAACAATTAAAAATAGTTCTCAACTTTGTGGAAAGGCTGAAAAGTTTGGTTTTTTTCATTCTACATACCTTTTTAAGCAAATAATGCAATAGCTGTTCATTTATTCATTCATTCATAATAAACGTCGTCCCTATATTACATATTTTTTCCACGCTCGCCCTTGCAATCATGATCAATCAGATATTTAAAAAGTTACTAACGAAAAAGAGTGTTTTGGTTATTTCTACCCAGTCCCTGTTTTCGCCGCTCACTTCCAAATTGTTTCAATTTCAAAAGTGAAACCCGGCAAAACCCTCAGTTTTTACAAAACAATTTGATGAGGGATCCCAGTGCAGGGTATGAATAATTAACTGTGTACACATGTATGCCACCCATATGTCCACTAAGCACTTTCATTGGGAGGTCGCCGGCACGTGCCGTTATTTTTTAATATTATTATAAGTTTTGATCAAATGTGAAAGTTGAAGTCAACTTACACCAATTTATTAGCAACTGGTGGAATGCAGCAGAGATCATATATGTATGTGCACAGACAGCACGCAATATTTATGCACAAGTTCTCGTACTCACATGCAGAATTGTAGGCTGCGTTATGTGGTGGCCGTTTACAAAGGTGAGTGCATCAGTGTGCAGGGGAGTCACTGTGCACACGCCTTCCAGTAGGGAGATGAGGCAGTGGCGCGCCTGAATGGACGGGCCGAACAGCTGCAAGCAATTTGTGTTCGCCGACCCCACCTGCAATTGTAAAAGTAATTTGAATTAGTTTTTGTAACAAGGCATAAATTACGCAACTTTTTGTCAATACGTACTTCCACAGGATCACTTCCGAGCTTGATGCGCCGTCCTCCATCACCGCTGTGTGTTACCTCCACCAAAACTGGCCCTTCGCGATCGCTCGATATGCTATTGGTCCCATTCGAAGCACCCAATGGTTTTTTCTTGCGCCGCCTTGGCTGTGAGTCCGCTGGACGCCGCCGCACATGAAACATTATCGAACCTAAAAAGACAAGAAATCGTTTGTAAATGAAGAGCTGAGACAAGCGTACAACAAAGAATATACATTTAATGAGAAAGAATGTTCCAAATTCGGTAATGCGGTGCTATGAACCGCAGACGATTAAATTACATTTTTATATTTCAATTTCCTTCACAATCCTTACTTGGTAAATTCATTGTTGCGTTACGCGCACAATTTCCATTTCGATTGTTATGCGCGATAAGTTAACAATTTTCGCAATTATAATTTTACTTCAATATATTTGGGCTGTTCAACTGTGCTGCCCATTCGATACTGCAGTAAACGCTGTAAGTTCATTTACTTTCATGAAATTCTAATGCATTGCAATTCAAACTTCTAGTACACTGAAGGGGAAAGCAACTTTTGCAGTCATAATTTGTTTTGGGAAATTGCAAATACAACTAAAGAATACCGGGACCCATAACATTGAAAAAAATTCGAGGAAAAAGGAATCTTCTGAATGTCTTCAAAAATGAACCCGATATTTCAAAGAAACCTTAAAATATATGTTAAAGTGGATCAGCAATTTTGAAATCTTAATGATCTATTGTCAACACTTATTCCTTGAAAGAGCTAAAAATGGCTTATTAGTCTACTTTTTTATCTTCATATTCGAATGCTTATTTTATTTATTATTTTTATTGAATATTTTTAAATTAAAAAAAAAAAATTCAATTCAAAAATTCAAAATATTCAACTAATTTAGTTATTCGTTGCACACACCTTACCAAATAATCTCGATACTAGTATCCAAAATTCTATTGAGAAAAAGAAAAATGACACTATCGTAACGATATCGAGAATTTCGAAAATCTCGACATCGTTACGATATCTCGGATAAGAAAATTTCAATATCGTTACGATGTCGAAATTCTCGATATCGTTACGATAGTGTCATTTTTCTCGTTCTCGATATACTTTTAGACACTTTAGCAATACTCGAAAACGAGAAAAATTCTCGCTTTAACGATATTGATCGTTTTTATATCGTTTGGTTTGCTGGGCTGGTATATTCAACTATTTCTGATATCCCGTCTCAAAACAACTTGATTCTAAATCGTGATTTACTAAACCAAAGATATTTTTTTTTACACTAACAGGGCTATTCTGGCAAAGACTGTTAAAACACTTTCAAAAGATTATTGAAAGATAGTTTGAAAGACTGAATGAAAGATTTTGGCTATTCCAACGAAAAAATCTTTCGGAAAAAGCTCTAAAATTCAACACTCGAGTTGAAAAGCTGTTTGAATTGAATTGAATTGAACCGTCTGTCGTAAAATAAAAAATTCAAACGTAATTTCAAAAATCTCAAAAAATGGCAAAGTAAGTAAAAATTAAAAAGAAATTGCATTCTTTTATAACATATGTCCATATTTATTTCATAGGCATACAAAGGCTGAGCGGACGACTCCCGAGCAGCTGAAATATTTCGTGGAGTTTTGCGCTGAAAACCCATTAATGACGATCGGGCGCAACAATCCGCGGACGCCTAAGGGAATTCAGCACTTGTGGGATGAATTGGCTGGCGCTCTCAACGCTATGAGAGGGCCAACCAAAACGGCCGCGCAGTGGAAAGATGTAAGTTGTACCAATCTTCTTGTTTTTGTTTTTCTTATCCCATTCTCACTTCTAGACGTTGGTGCATTGGAAGAATATGGTGCGATCGCGTGCACGGCAAGCCGCGGTCGATTCAAAAGCGACGGGTGGTGGACCACGAACAGCGGCTCCCTTGAGCGATCTCGAAGAAAGGGCAGTGTGTGTTTTCGGCGTTGCTGCTGTTGTTGGCCGAACTAAAGTGCCGACAATGGGGTTTATGGAGAATTCGGCATCGCCACAGGTGACAAGGCCGGATTCCTCATTGGCGGAGAGTTCGACATCGTCATCTGTCATAATGCTGGAGCCTTCAGTGGAGGAGATTCCGGCAACGCCACCTGTGATGATGCCGGAATCTTCATCGGTGGAGACTTCAGCATCCGCACAGGTGACAAGGCCGGAGAGTTTGCCAATAGAGAATTCGGCATCATCACCGCTGACGATGCCGGAATTTTCATCGGTGGCGAATGCGGCATCGTCACCTGTGGCAAAACGAAAGCGCGTTGACATGGATGCCGAAGTTTTGTCACTTTTAAGAGACTCTGTCGCTCAACGCCAACGCATAGAGGAGCGAAATATTGAGGCTCAGTTAAAAACGGCGGCTGCCATTAGCGAAATGGCTTCAGCTGTTTTGGCTTTGAGCCAAGCTGTAACATCGCTAATAAATAAAAGTAACTAAAAATAACTGTGTAACATATAGTCATTTATTTCACTTTGGATAGTTTTTTCAACATTTGGATTAGATTTTTGTTGATTATACATGCAATGATGTTGTATATACTCCTCGAATTCGTGCGCCTTCTCTGAAAAGTGATGTTGTAATAAGAGCATTCTCTACATTATCACTGCCACAGACGTCTTCGGCTTCCTCTTCCGATGGGTCCAAATCAATTCCTCGTTTTAGTAGAATATTGTGCAAAATTGCACAAGCATATATTATCGTAGCCGCTCGCTCATGGCTATAATGGAGCACACGCTCCTTTGAAAGGCACCTGAAACGCCCTTTCAATATTCCAAATGCTCTTTCAATAGTATTTCTGGCCCTTGCATGCATCCTATTAAACTTCCTCTCCTTCGCTGTGGTAGGCGTTGAAAATGGAGTGAGCAACCAAGGTTCAAGTGGATAGCCTTGGTCACCCAAAAGCCATCTTGATACTCCAGGGCGGTGACTAGTTAAGAGATGAATTCGCGCCGGAGAAGTAGTCCAAATTCCGGAGTCATGACAAGACCCTGGAAATTTTGCATTGAGTGAAGTAAAGATCATGCGATGATCACATATCTAAAATATTAGGCTTACAAAATTTATGTTTTTATTTACATATACGTTAATTATATGTTACCGCTTCAACGTTAATGCTGTAAAATCCTTTACGGTTCATGTAAAGCGATACAGGATTTTCACTGTCGGCAGATGATGGAGTGATGATTGACACATGGGTGCAATCTAGTGCGCCTATCGTACTTTTGATGTCGAAATGTTGATGAAAACTGAAAGCGCCAGCATTATGAATGTGCACTCGATGCATAATACATTTTTCTCGACTATTTACCCTAATTTTGCCGCAGCTTGTTCAGAATTGGTTTGGGGAAAGCGAATTTCGCTACCTTTGTGCTGCACTATCAATGCCGCAATCGCATGGATGCTGCGTGACACTGACGATTGGCTCATTGCAGTTTCAAAAGAATTTCCAATACACTGCTGGTCAGAGCCGTGGCTGAAAAAATGCATTGCTGCCAAAAAGCGTGTTGTGAACGAAATTTGAGATTGTTGCACATCAAATGGTTCCAACTCGGCGATGAGTGCAGCACAAAGATTTTTTGGCAGTCTGTAATTTTTCCGAAATGACTCCTCCGTCACAGCAAACGGATCACATCTTTCACGGAGCTGCCTTAAGCGTCGTCGCTTCTCTAAAATGCGACGCCGCCTGGAGTTCTTCATCACCAATACGCTTATGAACAATTCTTCCATCGTATTTATTTTATTTTCAGAACACAAACCCAACGCACGTACTTTTTTCAAGCTGAAAGACGACCCCAACAGCACATCTTTCAAACTGTCTTTCATGATACGGAAAAAAGCTTTCAAGATAGTTGCCAGAATAGCAAATTGTCTTTCGAAAGATTTTTGTACTTCGAAAGATTGAGGTGAGTTGAAAGATAGTTGCCAGAATAGCCCTGTAAAGCTGCACAAGTTATCGTGGCTTTTGCTTGGCTTTAAATATCATAACTTAACAACTAAGATTAGATCTGCTTTACTTTCAGTATAATAAAATAATTTAAATGTTTAAGAAAACGCGCTATATGCAAATAACATTGAAGACAAATCTTACTCTAAATTTAATACGAATGAAATCGACTCTAAACTTTTTCACCCACTACTGTACAATTGAGTTGTTTGCCAATTTCTGAATGCATAGACAATTTCGATATTCCACTCTCCCCCCACGATTTACTTCCCTGCCCACATCGTAATCAGACGCCCAGGCATCCGCTTCAAGCAAAACATCCGCTGCATGCCCCAGACAATGCCCGCCACCACTGCATATGTATACGTTTCTACAAGCAGAGCATCTCAATGCTGATTTTCTAAATTTAATCCACAGTTTATTTTCCAATTTCAGTTTTAGTTCTTCTCTTTTTACTTCGCATTCCGCATACGCGCGAACACAGCCATACACACATGCAAAATGTTTAACGAAGCATGAAAGAATGTGGAAATGTTTTGTTTTCGCTATTTGTTTTGACTTCGATTTTTCATTTTTTATTTGCAATTTTATCGCAGCTGCATGTGACTCCCAATCCTCACACTCACACTCACACGCACACTTACACCCACACCCACCCCCATAGTTGGTGTAGACCGCAGGAATTGTCTACCAATAAAATTAGCAGCATAGGTAATCGCATTGATACGAAGCAATACGTGCGATTATGTTATTTCGAGTGAGTCAGCAGCACTCGCTTCTATGCTGTTAAACGTTTAATGGGAATTCTTGAACGTTTTCAAGTTTTAATGTCATCAATGTGGGCAGGCGTCATTAAACACTGTCAATGGCTGGCAGAAACTGGACTTCTGTTAATTGTTTAAGTATGAATGGCTTGAAGTAGGAATCACGGGCGGTCAATTTTGGATTTGCGATTGTTTTCAACTCCTAAATGAGATGACTTTATATATATTCAAATCTAAAGGACACAACCGAAAAGAATGCATCATAACCAACTTCAAATCTAAGTGAAATATTGTTGCGGAACTTGATCTCGCGCTTCCATAATGGTTCCGAAATGGTTATTTTTAAGGAACTTAGTTGAATTTCTTAAATGAACTTGTTGCCTATTTTTTGTTATTAGTCGGTAAAAATGTTAATTCAAAGACTTAAATAAACAAATGACGAGTGCTTAAGAATCGCAACAAACTAGTTTTAATTAAATTCGTCTTTTCAACCACACATTCATGCACTGTCGAAATGTTTGTTTAGTACCAACACAAACACGGACGTTTTTACATACAAATATGCTGTAGCTCACAAAAAAGGCGTCTATGGTAAAAAAGGCAAAGCAACCAAAAGGTAAATTGTATGCAAAATACATAGCAAATATTTCAAGGAAACGTAGGACTTAATGTGAAGTGCGGAAAATTATATGCGGGCCTCTTGAGTTCAAGGAATACATGAATGAATTTTAAATTATGCAGCGTTTGACGTTGACGAACCAAATCATAGCTGATGCTACATAAATAAGTGGACAGACAAAATAAATTTATTTAACTAAATAAGTACATTACCACAAAATATCCATCAGCGAGTTTGAGGTTTAATGAGCAAATCCTTTACTTTATTATGATTTTTGATGGGGAGGATGCACTGCGACCTGTAGATCTATTGTGCTCCTACTTGGACTTCACAGACTGTCAGTGAGTCCAGTATTCAGGAGGAATTTTAGTATATTTCCTACACCTCTTGATACCCAGTACGTACCTGGTATAAGATGGTCCCCCAGGTGGACCCTTTACGTTAAAGCGATTCCAATTCTACACAAAAACCTTTTTATATCAAGCACTTTTTCATAATAGTGCAGTGTTTTTCTTAAATAATCCTTTGGAATTCCGCTAAATTCAGACAAGTGCTAGAAAATATCCTTTTCAATAACATCCCAGAATTTGATGAATTATGGTGACACTACTTATTATTGTTTCAAATAACACAAACTCGGCACCAGCACATTAACTACGAAAGCAAACAACTCAGACACGATCCTCCATTCAAAGGACTGCCAGCCAGCGACACACTGTGACGTTGAAAAGTTGTCAACGAAGCAAACGTAACAGCCATAAAATTAAATTAAAACGTACAAGTGTGCCAAAACTAAACAAATTCGTGCGAATGCCAGTGCGGTGTGAGGGTCTGGGTAGTGTTGCGAATCCAACTGGAAACAAACTCAATGTGCACACTCTGCTGTCAACTTGAAGCTGTGTCAAAGTGTCCACACAGAGTGTTGGAACGCTTGTTTTGTGTAAACTTTGTTGCAACTACTGTGCCAAGTGCGGTAAATTACGTTGCTGAACGTGCAATTGTAGTCTCTAGGAAACCAGAAGCAGGGTCAAATGAAAATATTTGCTTCCAAAGTGCACAATATACGTAGGGTTCCATCCGTCTGCTGGCCACTGCCTGATGCCCAAAAAGCGCGCTAGTGCAACATCAGCAGCTAATGTTGTATTTGTAGTGAGGTCGCGAGTATTTTAAATGATATTTCTGCGGTCTTTTCCTGAAATATTATAATTTCTTACGAATATAAGAATGGATTTACTCCCTTGTGAGCTCCACATGTAAATAGCGGAAGTTGTTGTACAAGTTGCTTGAAATATTTATATTCATAAGTATAAAAAGAAGTTATATCAGAAAAGTTTGACAACGCCTAACTAAACAATAGGTGCTATATTTTAATATCATATAAAATATTTTCAAATATGTATTAATATGTGAGTAAAAAATTGTATGTGCGAGTAGTTTGTATTTTTTTTTAATAGAAGCGGGTTTTTTTTTTTAAGAGGCAGCGAGCATTGCGTTAGTTTTGGAAAAACGTTAAAGAATGTGTTCTTATATGACTCCATCTAAACTCGTACAAATACTTTTAAAAACGAATTAAAATAGGAAAGTTAGCGACTCCGCTGTTTTGAAAATAAACAGGTGCTTCAAGGTGTCACTGGTAAGAAATAGACTGAAAATCTAAGGTCATTGCAGGAATATTGAAGCAACACAAGCAGAAATGGTTTTCGAACTGACTAAAACCCTCTAAGGGAGTGGAGCGGAATGTTGAATTTTGTAAAATAAATAAATAAATTACGTTGCTGAACGTGCAATTGTAGTCTCTAGGAAACCAGAAGCAGGGTCAAATGAAAATATTTGCTTCCAAAGTGCACAATATACGTAGGGTTCCATCCGTTTGCTGGCCACCGCCTGATGCACAACAAGCGCGCTCATGCAACATCAGCAGCTAATGTTGCATCTGTAGTGAGGTCGCGAGTATTTCAAATGATATTTCTGCGGTCTTTTTCTGAAATATTATAATTTCTTATGAATATAAGAATGGATTTACTCCCTTGTGAGCTCCACATGTAAATAGCGGAAGTTGTTGTACAAGTTGCTTGAAATATTTATATTCATAAGTATAAAAAGAAGTTATATCAGAAAAGTTTGACAACGCCTAACTAAACAATAGGTGCTATATTTTAATATCATATAAAATATTTTCAAATATGTATTAATATGTGAGTAAAAAATTGTATGTGCGAGTAGTTTGTATTTTTTTTTAATAGAAGCGGGTTTTTTTTTAAGAGGCAGCGAGCATTGCGTTAGTTTTGGAAAAACGTTAAAGAATGTGTTCTTATATGACTCCATCTAAACTCGTACAAATACTTTTAAAAACGAATTAAAATAGGAAAGTTAGCGACTCCGCTGTTTTGAAAATAAACAGGTGCTTCAAGGTGTCACTGGTAAGAAATAGACTGAAAATCTAAGGTCATTGCAGGAATATTGAAGCAACACAAGCAGAAATGGTTTTCGAACTGACTAAAACCCTCTAAGGGAGTGGAGCGGAATGTATAATTTTGTAAAATATTTTGTATCTTTCAAGCAGAAACTTTTGCTATTGAACTCTGCGCACAACTTAACATTGAGGATAGTCCAACGAACCAACACAGGTTGAATACATTCCTATATAACCTGGGCAAAACAAGAGATATTATATGCATTTTACTTAAGTCTTCTGAGGAGAGCTCGTCTGGTTCACGGTTCCCCTGTGTTATGAAACATTTTTACAAATCGGTTCTATACATCTGTGGTAAGAAAACATGGTACCTAGCTTAAGTCAACTTAAGATGTTTTACCGTATTTCAGCTCAAATAAATCTGCCGTTAAAGTACTTTCAATGTGTAATAAACACATTGAAAGTATTCATATTGTGTTTTCATATTGTGTGTGTGTAGTGTTTTTATAAAAAAGTATATATATATATATTCACAGGGCTATTCTGGCAAAGACTGTTAAAACACTTTCAAAAGATTATTGAAAGATAGTTTGAAAGACTGAATGAAAGATTTTGGCTATTCCAACGAAAAAATCTTTCGGAAAAAGCTCTAAAATTCAACACTCGAGTTGAAAAGCTGTTTGAATTGAATTGAATTGAACCGTCTGTCGTAAAATAAAAAATTCAAACGTAATTTCAAAAATCTCAAAAAATGGCAAAGTAAGTAAAAATTAAAAAGAAATTGCATTCTTTTATAACATATGTCCATATTTATTTCATAGGCATACAAAGGCTGAGCGGACGACTCCCGAGCAGCTGAAATATTTCGTGGAGTTTTGCGCTGAAAACCCATTAATGACGATCGGGCGCAACAATCCGCGGACGCCTAAGGGAATTCAGCACTTGTGGGATGAATTGGCTGGCGCTCTCAACGCTATGAGAGGGCCAACCAAAACGGCCGCGCAGTGGAAAGATGTAAGTTGTACCAATCTTCTTGTTTTTGTTTTTCTTATCCCATTCTCACTTCTAGACGTTGGTGCATTGGAAGAATATGGTGCGATCGCGTGCACGGCAAGCCGCGGTCGATTCAAAAGCGACGGGTGGTGGACCACGAACAGCGGCTCCCTTGAGCGATCTCGAAGAAAGGGCAGTGTGTGTTTTCGGCGTTGCTGCTGTTGTTGGCCGAACTAAAGTGCCGACAATGGGGTTTATGGAGAATTCGGCATCGCCACAGGTGACAAGGCCGGATTCCTCATTGGCGGAGAGTTCGACATCGTCATCTGTCATAATGCTGGAGCCTTCAGTGGAGGAGATTCCGGCAACGCCACCTGTGATGATGCCGGAATCTTCATCGGTGGAGACTTCAGCATCCGCACAGGTGACAAGGCCGGAGAGTTTGCCAATAGAGAATTCGGCATCATCACCGCTGACGATGCCGGAATTTTCATCGGTGGCGAATGCGGCATCGTCACCTGTGGCAAAACGAAAGCGCGTTGACATGGATGCCGAAGTTTTGTCACTTTTAAGAGACTCTGTCGCTCAACGCCAACGCATAGAGGAGCGAAATATTGAGGCTCAGTTAAAAACGGCGGCTGCCATTAGCGAAATGGCTTCAGCTGTTTTGGCTTTGAGCCAAGCTGTAACATCGCTAATAAATAAAAGTAACTAAAAATAACTGTGTAACATATAGTCATTTATTTCACTTTGGATAGTTTTTTCAACATTTGGATTAGATTTTTGTTGATTATACATGCAATGATGTTGTATATACTCCTCGAATTCGTGCGCCTTCTCTGAAAAGTGATGTTGTAATAAGAGCATTCTCTACATTATCACTGCCACAGACGTCTTCGGCTTCCTCTTCCGATGGGTCCAAATCAATTCCTCGTTTTAGTAGAATATTGTGCAAAATTGCACAAGCATATATTATCGTAGCCGCTCGCTCATGGCTATAATGGAGCACACGCTCCTTTGAAAGGCACCTGAAACGCCCTTTCAATATTCCAAATGCTCTTTCAATAGTATTTCTGGCCCTTGCATGCATCCTATTAAACTTCCTCTCCTTCGCTGTGGTAGGCGTTGAAAATGGAGTGAGCAACCAAGGTTCAAGTGGATAGCCTTGGTCACCCAAAAGCCATCTTGATACTCCAGGGCGGTGACTAGTTAAGAGATGAATTCGCGCCGGAGAAGTAGTCCAAATTCCGGAGTCATGACAAGACCCTGGAAATTTTGCATTGAGTGAAGTAAAGATCATGCGATGATCACATATCTAAAATATTAGGCTTACAAAATTTATGTTTTTATTTACATATACGTTAATTATATGTTACCGCTTCAACGTTAATGCTGTAAAATCCTTTACGGTTCATGTAAAGCGATACAGGATTTTCACTGTCGGCAGATGATGGAGTGATGATTGACACATGGGTGCAATCTAGTGCGCCTATCGTACTTTTGATGTCGAAATGTTGATGAAAACTGAAAGCGCCAGCATTATGAATGTGCACTCGATGCATAATACATTTTTCTCGACTATTTACCCTAATTTTGCCGCAGCTTGTTCAGAATTGGTTTGGGGAAAGCGAATTTCGCTACCTTTGTGCTGCACTATCAATGCCGCAATCGCATGGATGCTGCGTGACACTGACGATTGGCTCATTGCAGTTTCAAAAGAATTTCCAATACACTGCTGGTCAGAGCCGTGGCTGAAAAAATGCATTGCTGCCAAAAAGCGTGTTGTGAACGAAATTTGAGATTGTTGCACATCAAATGGTTCCAACTCGGCGATGAGTGCAGCACAAAGATTTTTTGGCAGTCTGTAATTTTTCCGAAATGACTCCTCCGTCACAGCAAACGGATCACATCTTTCACGGAGCTGCCTTAAGCGTCGTCGCTTCTCTAAAATGCGACGCCGCCTGGAGTTCTTCATCACCAATACGCTTATGAACAATTCTTCCATCGTATTTATTTTATTTTCAGAACACAAACCCAACGCACGTACTTTTTTCAAGCTGAAAGACGACCCCAACAGCACATCTTTCAAACTGTCTTTCATGATACGGAAAAAAGCTTTCAAGATAGTTGCCAGAATAGCAAATTGTCTTTCGAAAGATTTTTGTACTTCGAAAGATTGAGGTGAGTTGAAAGATAGTTGCCAGAATAGCCCTGTCAGTATCATTACTTTTTTCTACACGAAAAATTTCAAAGATTCTATAGAAAATATGGAAGTATAGAAGTATGGAAATTAATTTTTTCAATTGCGTTTTTCTCCGCTCGCTGTTTTTCGACATAAGCTATTCTGTTTTATTGACACGGACATATACACTCATTTCCATAGACAAAAATGTATGTATTGACATGAAACACAAATCTATATAAACATAACGAAATACCTACGATTTTCGTTGAATACAGATCGTAGATACCTTCATATTCGTGAGTCATAAATGGCAAAACGGCACTGCGAATGTGATGCAAAACAATACAAACATGAACTCCACCTCAATTAATGTAAGTGTTCTTCATGCCAAAAACAATACCGCCAACGCAGCCATAAGCATAGAAAAATAAGCGTGCACCAATATATACGTAAGTCAAACGTACGGAACGGTTTAGTTGGAGAGTAATGCAAACGATTAACGAAATGGCTCCATTATAACCTAACGTACATACCGACATATTCTTCTTTTGTCATGTCTTGTATATTTTGGTAGCACCTAAAACATTGGTGCGTGCACATATGTCGGAACGACCGTTGATCAGCGCCAGGGTATAGAGGTTGGTTGTGTGGCAGTTGGAAATAGGTATATGTACATACGTATATATTATAATTTGACGTACGTAAACATGCATTCCAGGATACCAATATGTACAAGTGTGTACTCCTGGGGGGGGGGGGGGGATATAGAAGTCATATGTACATATAGCCATACCAGATACAGCGTCAGCGTAATTGTCGCACCGGCGAAATGCGTTTCCGTTGGGTATCCATTGATGTTATCGATTTTCATAACAGCAGGAAACGATGTGGAACTTCCAGGTGCCCCATGCATCAATATCTCATCATCCTGTCTTCTCATTTTATTTGCCATCGCCATCTTCTGCATGATGACATTCTAATGACAGTACGGCAGTACGGAATGCCGTCGTTATTGCTTTCTGCGAAGCACTCAAACAGCGCAAATGCTCACACTCGCTGGAGGTAGGCTGAGGGGAACAAAAAGCCCCACAATATTGCAGACACACATGGCCACAAATAATTCCATCACATTTTATGTCTTCCTTTATGAAAAGAAAACGTAAACATTTTGCACACCCAAAGTTGGGTACAGAGCCACCAGCCGAAAGAGCACTTTCATTCACCATCTCTGCACATTCTAATTAACGCACACAGAAAGCCTCGGCCATGCCTCTTGTTTTTCCGTACACTTTAAAATTGAAACTTACACACATACTTACATACTTATAAACTGTTTAATAAGGAGAACACTACGTACCAGCTGACGGGTGGGCTGATTCGTTGATTGACCGTCAGTCAGCCAGCTAAAATTGCCGAATGTCCAGCTGTTTGTCTGTCTATCTATCCGCCCGTCCGTCCACCAGTCAGTGCTACCGAAAGAACGACCGCCGGGTCCTGGGGCAGAATACGTTCGCACGTTAACCGTTTCGTTTCGCAGTAAAATGATTACTGAACAAACTCGGAAAATTATTATTTATAAGTGGGGAAGAAAAGCTGTCTGCCGTTGTTTTCGTTGCTGTTGTCGTCCGCAGTGTCGCCGCCATCGTCCTCGTGGCACATTGTAGTTGTCATTGTGGGCCACATTGGAGAATGGCGTGTTTGAGTGGCGCAAGCCAAAAGTGCAAGTGGAAAAATAAACGCAGAATAATACGAAAAGCACGAAACGTAAAGCGGAAAACGTTCCCAGAGGAAAAAAGCAAGCATGGAAAGCACACAACAAAATTGCTGTGGAGGAAGAAATGGAATCGCACAAACAAATCCCCATGTTGCCTCGTTTCACCTACGCTACATCGGCACAATAACAAAAAGCGAAAAAAAAACCACTAAACTAAGGCATTGTCTTCACCCCCTAAACGTGCCGTATTCCTTACGCGTTGTACTCAGTTGGTATTGTTTTAGTTTTGTGTTAAGTTTTGAGTTTTTATTTCCCTTCCAAAGAGTATCCCTCCGCATAAGAAGAGTTTCGGATACAACACTGTCACTGTCACAGTCAACTCTTAAATGTCAAACGAACAATTCGAATTGGAACAGAAAAATGCAGCGAAAGGAATTGAAATAAATGAAAATAAAAAGAAATTAATGGATAAAGGCAACAACTACAAACACACTGTGAAGGACATTGAAAACGACAACAGTGACGAAAAACCAATGAATACGACGAACACGACAGGCTGAGAAGAGTTAGGGCATTGTTGCTGGGCAATTTTTCGCACTTGCCGTTGACAGTTTGTTGTTAATCTTCCAAAGGTTATGATTAACAACAAATCCGTGCCGAACGAAACTGAATGAAGGCGAGAAATACAAGTTTGTCAAAATAGCCTTGACATGATTGTATAAGCATTAAGCGTTTTAATGGAATCATTTAATGAAAATTATTAAATAAAACAAACAGTGAGTTGATAAAGAAACAAAACTTTTTATAGGTAGGTAGGTAGGTAGGTGTGGCTGTCCCAGGAGGAGCACACTTAGGCCAGGCGGCCCATTGTGATACCACATGAGATCGAGCATCATTTCGCTCACTCGTTAAACCAATTAGAGCTATTAACGAAGCTTAGTAGACGGCGTATGGTCTTATCAGCTAGATCATCTAGACTACCGAAGAAGAAGTTGCCTAAGTGGGTCTGCCTTCTTCTGGACAAAGCAGGACAGTAACATAGGAAGTGAGGAATATTTTCTTCCTCCTCCTCGTCCATACAGCTGCGACAGAAGTCGTTCGAAAACAGCCCCATCCTTTTTGCGTGGGTGCCGATTAGGCAATGACCCGTAAGGACACCGATCATGGTTCTGATCTGGGCTCTGTTTAGTGAGAGGAGTTCTTTAGAACGCCGAGGATTTAAGGTTGGCCAAAGTTGGCGCGCAAGGAGGCTTGTGTTGCCTTCAACCCATCTTAAATTCGTATCGTGTGTAGAGCTCGCTTGGGTACGAAGCTTACATGTTAGAAGAGGGACACCGAGCGTGGTCAGCTCTTGGCTTAACTGCTCAGTGGTGCCCTGTCTCGCGAGCTCGTCCGCTCTACAGTTCCCTGGAATATCCCTATGACCTGGAACCCAGCATAGGCGAATATGAAGCTGCTTGGCAGTCTCGTTTAGAGATTTGCTGCAGCTGAGAACAGTCTTTGATGTTATTTTGACCGCATCCAGAGCTCTAAGAGCTGATTGGCTATCTGATAATATAAGGATATCAGTAACCGATATCCTGTTTACCCTGAGCCAATCGGAGGCTGCACAGATTGCTGTGACCTCGGCCTGGAAGACACTACAGTAATCTGGCAGCCGGAGCTTCAAGTTAAGGTTTAATCCTTCTGAGTAGATACCACAGCCCACCTGACCAAGCAGTTTCGAACCATCCGTATAAATATGGATATCACCGCTGGCAGGGGGCGCACCCAGCTCCCATTCGGCTCTAGATGGGATTACAACCTGATAGTTCTTATCAAAGAACAGGCTGGGTGTCATGTAGTCAACTTCCTGAGAAATGCCTTTGAAATAATTGAGAATAGAAGAGTGCCCGTAACGCCCAGTTCTCCATTGCGCGGAAGCGCGCATCCTGGTGGCAGCATTGGCGGCCAATTGCTTCCCCAGGATATCCAATGGGATTAGGTTAAGCACAACGTCCAAAGCATTAGTGGGCGTAGTTCGCAGGGCCCCACTTATACATAACTCTGCGGACCTTTGAATTTTGGCAAGTATTTGAGAGTGAGACCTTTTGGCCAATGAAGGCCACCAGACTACTGTCCCATATAACAACAAAGGCCGAACAACGGCGGTATACAGCCAGTGTACGATATGAGGTCTTATGCCCCATACATTGCCTATCATCTTTTTACAAGTATAAAGGGCAATACTGGCTTTCTTAGCTCTCTCCAGGACGTTGGGTTTCCAGTTAAGTTTCCTGTCTAACACAAGTCCCAGATATTTGGCGGATTCAGAAAATTTCAGATCAATCCCAAGCAGCCGCGGGGGATCAATCTCCGGTACTCTGTGTTTATTTGTAAAGAGAACTAACTCCGTTTTATGCGGGTTAACGCTAAGACCACATTCTATGGCCCAATTAGTTAGGATGTTCAAGCCATGTTGCAATACATCCCTGATAATTAAAGGAAACTTTCCAGAGACCGCAATAGCAACATCATCTGCGTAGGCGACCACCCGGCACCCCGCCCTCTCCAGACGCATTAGCAGTGTGTTCACCGCTAAATTCCAAAGAAGAGGCGAGAGGACCCCTCCCTGGGGGGTCCCCCTTTTTACAGATCTCTGTGCAGATGTGGTACCAAGACTTGCATTGATGACGCGGCTATGAAGCAGCTGCTCAATCAGTGCTACTAGCGGCACACCTACACCCAGGTCTGCAAGTGCGTCGGTAATGGCTTCCGATCTGATGTTGTTAAAGGCCCCTTCTATATCCGTAAAAGATACCATAGTAAAACTTTTTATAAATCAATTTAATTATATTCCAAAATTTCATTGAAAAAAGGTTCATTTTAACATTTCATGTAAATAATTCCAATTTGTACTCAGTTGCAACAAATTCGCAGACTTAAAGCCGATATCAAAATATCTGCATCCCTAAAATATGTATATTTATCAACTTTCAGCATAATGTTTGTCATTTTCTCGATATTCAATAAAGTTTAGATTAAAAGAGTTTAAATGTTTCATACAAATACAAAGTGTGAATAGTTCATGAGGCATAATTTAAAAATTTCATTTCATCATTTTGGCACCTGAATTTGATTTGAAAAACAAATAAATTTAATAAATTAAGAAAATAGCTACTTGACTTTGCCAGTTTAAGAATTTGTCGACTGTTTTATTTTCCATTTCGCACATGTACATATTTTCTTTTTTTTCTTATGCCACATACACAGCTAAACTCTTATCGAGCATTCAAAACTTTTCTAGTAGAATTCAGAAAACGTTTCCCCCCATTATTTACATTTCGTGGAAACATTAAATACTAATACAAAGATTTAAGCACAATTTTCCCAATTGCTATTACTTTGAATATAGAATTCAATAGAGCAATGTAATAAATCTTAAAAGAGTCATGTAAAAACCGGTCATTTTTCCTTTACCTTTATTTATTAACCCATTAAAACCTGACCCCAGAAAGGCTTGTGCGATTTCCATAAAATTTTATACAATCTTATTAATTGACCTAATCAAGAAAAAAAATCAAGCAAATAATTCATACCCCCACCCCCTGAACCAGGAGGGTACGTTGCGCAACGCAATATTGGGCCTTAGTCACATACAAAACTTAAAATTTCAAAAAAAAAAATTGTTTTCAAAATTTATTTTTAAATAGTTTAGCATTGCAAAATGCAGCCCACAAAGGGATTTTGATAGGTTTGAAGAATAAGTATTTTTAATTAAATTTCAAAAATTCCCCAAAAAAAACCTTTGAATCGAAAAAAAGATATGAATATTTAAAAAATTTTGAAATTTGAGTATGGCAGAATCTAAAACGATCAATTCGAATCCAATTCTACCAATTTTCAAGTCTTATATCTTTATGAATTACTTAATGTAGCGAAATTCCCAAACGTTGCGCAAACGCAACGCTCAGGGCTTAATGGGTTAACTATACATTTGTTTTTCTTATATTGATTTTCTGACAGAAAAAAAATACAAGCGAAAACTATACAGTTGGGATCGATTTCCCAGAAATCAATACATTTATTAATTTACCCAACATAATGAAAAGAAAATACCTACTAAATTATTCAAATGTTAGCTGAGCTTAAGACATCAAGAGAGATCCGTAATCTAAGTAATATCCCCAAGACAATCACTTTCCTTGTGCTTTCGCCTATTCCTAACATTTCGAAAGAGAAAATTGATTTATTCATTGTAATTTAGCTTTCAGTATACTATGTGAATTTATGTATTTACGGGTTGTTATACATATAAGCTGCCATTTAAGCCTATAGATGGGAACTCATACACTGATTGGCACTGTCTTCATCATCAGCATCAGCAACGTCATTGTAGGCAACCTTGTTAGCAATTGCCTGTCACTTATCCTTTCAACTAGTCAGCTAGGAAACCAGATATTTGCAAAGAATGTGGTAAGAGTAAGCTGGCGCACGTGCGTGTGCACTTTGCCGCAGACGTAAGCGATGAGAATTACGGCGTAATCACGTTAGAATCAAAAAACACGAAATGGAGAAATACCTTTGCGTTTTTACTGCATACATTCGGCAACTATGTTGCTTTATGGTATGGAAACAATATTTATCTACACCGAGAATACAATTTAAGGAGTGCATTATTCTATATATTGTTTAGTGAAATAAAATGTGATGTCCTGATCACAAACAGACCCCAATTCTAGTGAAGTTCACAATTACGAGAAAAATTTCGAGGCAAAACGTGGAGGGGTGTGCGAACGAATGCGTGTTATCTGTTCACTCTGCGATTAATCAGTTCCTCGCTACAAACACTAATGGACAATTAGTAGAATGAATGAAGTCGTGATGTGTACATATGTAAGCAATAACCATCGTCCATAACCATTGCTCTACAAAAATGTTACATACTAATATTTTATGAAATCAAATGCGATAAATGGATAAACAATTCAATGGATGCGTGGCTAGTAGAATGCATTACAAAGGTCATATGTGTGTGACAGTAAATGTAATGTGTAATAACTCTTTAAGACAAATATTCTTAAAAACAAATGTGGATTTGCAGATTTAAGATTCATTCCAAGTATTGCAGTTTGGAAAGAAGTACTGAAATGCAAACGGAAAAACATAAAAATAACATAAAAGCGAATACTTTATTTCATTCAAAACCAGTGTAAAACGTTGGCCACAGTTTTATGGTACTCAGTAGCTAATGAACTTGTATCATCAAAATTAAGATGAGGTTTGCGTTTTTCAAATAAAAATTATATATAAAGTGACAATTTGCTTTCATATAATTTTTTGCCAAGGAAAAAAGGACAGATTCGTTAACTTCTCACTTACGTCTGATGCCCCAATCCATCATTTTGTAGTTGAACAAATAGGTTTCCCACTACAATGGCACACATTAATTTCCAATTAGCCAAACGCAATCAAGCGCGCACGCAGCAATTAACACTGTGCAACATCTTCTTTTGTCGAACAGAACAGCACAATTTGCCAGCGGCATCGCATCGCACACACATGCGTCGAAATCACTGCTTTAATAGCAATAAAACACAATATCGCACCGAAAACGCATAAATAAATAGCCGCACGATAAATAAAATATGAGACTTTAGCGAAATTAGCCGTTTGGTTTTTTCAAATATTTAATTTGTAGAAAGCAAATGTGCGCAACCACTTATAATTCCACGAAAAGAGGAAAGAAATTTTCGAAAATTAAGTCATTTTGACTTTTAGAACTTAATGATTTCTTCTTATTTGTAACACTTTAATGAACGCATCACAGAGATTTTAAACGACCAATAGACAAAAATGCGGTGCGTACGCGAGCACCACTATTATGTTACTACAAGCAAGCGATTGCTGATGGTGACTTGAGAGCGAAACTCACGACTCTACTACATGGCTTCGTACTCCCGTTGTTCTGAATTCGGCGAGTAAGAACGGCGGCGAAACTGCTATTAACGACCTAAATACGAAGGAAGTCAGCAACTCAATGGCAGCACACACGGGAAAATCCTTGATGAAATACTGACAAAATATTACCAGTAAGCCAACACCGGACCAACACAAGAACCATCAAATTAACGAACCACCGAACGAACACACGACTAAGCTTATTCACATACATATGTACATACTACGTCACGAAGGGAAGTGGCAACCTGTACTGCTGGTCAATACGATACAACTACAAAGCGGATGTGCATAAATGAGGTTACTATCGAATTGAAGTTTAAAAAAGCTATCGAGTTTAAGTATAAATATACCATGAAAAATAAAGATGCGCCCAATCAAAGCACAAACCGATCCATAAACCCACTTCTCACCGATTTATTGTTATTGCATCATGTATAAAGTAATAAACGACGACAACAATCACAAATCAATTGATCGATAACTGCTAACTAGAAATGTATATCATTTAGAAGAACTTGCATTATGTCATGACCCAAGTGGAATTTTTCAAGTGTACAATGTGCGCATAGCGCGCAGAAATACACAAAATCAAATTGCGTATGCATGTTCGTTTGTATGTATGTATGTTCGAACAGCACAGAGAAAATAGGACGCTATGGAAGAGCATAAATGTGAGGGAGCAGACTTCCAACAATCCAATCACAATAACGAAATCTATAAGTACAACAAAAGCAAATAGAGAAACCCAAATAATATTTGGAGGTAGACGTTCGTTAAGTGGAAAACTGCTGATAGACACTGGGCCATAAAGTACAATGGCTCGCACAGATAACAGTTGTGCTCATTGTCTACTTTTGAAACCGCCGCTATCACTCACCTATTACATTTCGAAAATGTTACATTCCACCTGTACATATACACACACACACACACACACACACGCATACAGATAAGAAGTAAACATTCAATTTTTTCAAAGTAAATCGAACTACAGCATAGCTGTTTACAAAAATTGTGACATAGCCAAAGCACGCACTGTTAAATGGTCCTTCTATAGCCTTGGCAACGATGACATCTATATATTTCAACATGTGTACATGAAATGAAAATATGCCAAAGTACCATACACTCGTGCACAATCTGCATGACAAAGTCTTCATTAACTCTCTTGCGGTTACTCTTCATTACGTTCTTTTCCACCATTGTAGCATGACCCTTCAGTAAACATCCTTTACTGCCTTTATATCCGTTTAACTGCGAACCCAACATCAACATGTGGCAATTTGAAATGCCAACTTTGTGCTCGTAATCATCAGCAAATATCTGCCTTTTTGTCTGCCACACATGTAGCCCTGAGCGTTATGTTTTGTTTTGGTGTTGTGGTCGCTGTTGCCTTAAGTTCATTATTCCAAAGGTTTGTGCTCTTAGGAGGCGCTCTAATGTGCCGTGTAAACACACAATTTCTCTAAATGTTATTTAAATGTCAAATGAGTGTTGTCGTCGTTGTTGTTGTTAACATTTCCTCTGTATTGCCATCCTTCTACGTTGCTTCGCTTTTCTTCCTTTACGTTTCAGGTAGCATCGTACGAAACTATTTGACATTTACTCTCTCTTTTGACACTGCGCATGTGCGCTCTCTATAACGCAAAATAAGTGAAAAACTGTCATTGAAATCAGCTGTAAAAACCAATTCCAGTACACTGCGAAAACAGGCGAATGCCAAATTGAATCGTATACCCCTCAGAAATGGTTAGACGAATTCCTATGTGATCGACCATAGCCAAGTAGTAATTTAGTAATTTACTATGTAATGAAATTCAAACTCAATAGCATCCCTGCAAACAATTTCTCGATATAAATTTTTAGCGACAGTTTCTCGAAATAATCTAATAATAATTTTTTGCCTTGAAGATTTTGAATATTTTCAAGTCAAATGAAATATTTTTTTGGACTGACCATGAGACAATATTGCAAAATATGCGTTTTATTTAAATTTTCAGAAAGAAAATAAGTTTTCGTAATAGTATACAAAATTCTATTGAGAACAAGTACAATTTTTTTTTCGAAATTCTCGATAGTGTCATTTTTCTCGTTCTCGATATCATTTTAGACAATTTAGCAATACTCGAAAACGAGAAAAATTCTCGCTTTAACATTATCGTTTGGTTTGCTGGGATGAGACAATGCCGTATAAAATGCTTATATACTCATAAACAAATTTCCAACAACACATAAATGTATGAACAATTGCCCAAAAATAAAATTAAAAAAGGACTAACGCATTAACAAATAGAAAAGTCTGTCAGGTTTAAATTAAAATAATAGTTTTATATTAAAATTCCGTTGTTACCCGCATCAAACGATCTACGAGAATAGGATCGCTTTTAATTTTTCAAATAAATAACATAAAAATACTTTTATATACCAAACACAAATTAGTACTTGGTAAGAGCAATGGTTCGATGTTTGGTGACTAAAGCTTCACCTTTTTTTTCTTGATGCAACTAAAAAATTATTAAAAAATAAAAACACATGTTCAGGAGCTACAATTGTTTCCGATGCATTTCACTTTTAACTATCAAGTTTTTTAACCCCACAATTTTTGGATTCATGAACAGTGGTCTTGTAATACTTAAGTTCGATAAGCTATTTCGAAAAAAAAAACTTTAGTCTCTTGTTTTACACAATTTCCGACAATCGTTTAAATAATTCTCTTGCGCTACTGATTTTTTGTTTTCAGTATAGACTCCATGTTACCGAATAACAATTTGTTTTTTGCTCACAAGACTGTCGAGAAGAAATTCCGAATCAATTTTCCATAAGTCATATTATTTATCCGGATTTATTTACATATTAACAAATAACTCACGTAGTTTAACACAACAATCTTTGGACATTTTCCCGACAATTTTGTCTCAAACGTTGAGTAGTTTTCATAAAGTGGTAAAATTTTCATTTATATTTATTTTACTTGAACTGATTTGCCAGCGACTCTAATGTGCATTTCTTTCGCATAAATAAACGATTCTGTTATAAACTACACGAGTGTACTCCCTCAAATTCTATTCGATACTAAATGCCAGAAGCATATTTATGCTCAAGCCATGCAATAAAATCCTAGCCGTCCCAAAAATATAAACACACAAGTACACTGAAATCTAGCTGTTTTATGAGCATTTCGTGTCGAAAACACACTCCAGCTCCCGTCTAGCCATAATTATTGATAAAACATTGCCTAATTGTATGGAAATGTAATGCAACATTCTGTTGTTCGCCAGCAACCCACCACGTCGACGTCGATGCCACTGCCGATGCTGAGAGCGATGAGCAGACTTATGAATGAAACTGCTTCTGGCGAATAACTTTGGCCCGTTTGTATGTTTTTTCAATGGGCAAAGGAAATCGTTTTGTTTACGTTTGATGTAGCGATCGTAAGACAACAACAACACTACATTTACTGCAGTTTTTCCTCAGATTACATTTGAGGTTTTAAAAATATGCACATGCATGTTTCGTGTTCTCCCTTGGAACGTATGTACTTTGTTATTGAGAATTTCTCGACTTGCTCTTAGAACGTTTACACCCGCCGTTTCAATAATTGGTTTCAATGAAAATCCACTTACCTCTTGATGTCGGGTGATTCATCAGTATGGAAAGCGGGCATTCATCATCGTCAAGTATGTATTCCGTGCCATCGCTATTTACCTACAATGCCAAAAGTACAGTGTTTTTTTAGTAAGGGGAGTCAGCCGTGAATGTTAATGCACTATATGTATGTCTCGTATTCAAACCTGCACCAAACAATAGTGTAAGGGATCCGCTTTGTCCAGACCGTATTTCGACAGCATTTCCCTCACGACTGCCTGCGCACAGTCGCGTATCGACAGCAGCAGAGTCTTGTACGGCACGTCTTGGCATAGGCTTTCGCCGTAAATCTTCAGTGTGCCACCGGTGTCAGGTCCCCCGTCCCGTGAACGAAATTGCTGCAACTTCTTCTCTAGCTTTTGCTGTCGCCGTCGACGCATAACCGCTTCTGGATTTGAAATTGAACGCGTAAACGACGTCTCTGGCAACTCGGTATAAAGCTTGCCCGCCACTTGTGCTTCACCCTCGGTGCCGTTGGCACCACCAATGCCGCCATTCATACCACCGGCTGTTGTTTCTGAATTTAATTTAGCCAGTTTTTCCTTCTTTTTCTGTTCTTTCTTTTCACGCTTTGAAAGTTTTCGCTTAAAGTTCATATCCGATTGCTCGATGGGCTGCATGCGACATAAACAACAAACCAGAAACGGAGAAACAGTTAGTGGCGAATTTCTAGTCTATTATCAAAGTAAATCTCCATAAACTTTAAAATACTCTAGTCAGAAAGTTCATAAATACTATTCGGAGTGAAATACTATTCGGTTCAGAAAAGAAAATATCGCAAAAGTTACGATCTAATAAGAGTGTTTAACCCTTTGCACTCCGTTGTCGCCGCATTTGCGACAAAATTTGATCATCAAACACATTGTAACGCAAATATAAACACTTTTGATTATCTAAGAATTAAGAGCGTTGAGTGAGATAAACAATACTGTCGCAAATGCGGCGACAACGGATTTATTCCTGACATACGAAATGTTGCAAATGCGGCGAAAACGGAGTGCAAAGGGTTAAATATTTTGACTGAGGTGAATTCAAAAGTATTTCCTGTGCCTTCCCATCCCTTTACTCGATGCATTTCCCACTCTCCTTCTCGGTCTTACCGTGGTCTTTTGGTCAATATTCTTGAGCAAAAAACGACCCTCGCGATCGTCGATATGCCAGTTCAGCTGCACTAATAACGGCTTCTCGTCCGCGTTGAGACGGCGCTCCTCTCCGTTCGCATGCACCTCATAGAGGGCGTAATTTGGCACTGACAACATGCGCATGTCCGGCCGGAATTTCTCGATGAGTGTGTCTGTAGGAAACATTGCAACAGGTGCAAAATACGTTACAAACTCACAATTTAAAAACATACCAATAACATCGGAAACGGTGGCGTCGGAGGCAACGCGAATACATTTGGTGGCCACTTTTTGTCCAGCATCTTGAAAGTAGAAGCGCATCACACCATGGAACAGCAAATTCTGCGGGAAAAGGGTTAAAAGCAAAGTAATGCGAAACATATGCTATGAATTTGCATTTTACAAGCACCCACTTCATCTGGCTCGGACAAGGCAAACAAATCCAGTCGATTTGCATTCCACTGTTGAATAACTGATCGTACGGCTTCGCGGTCCAACATTTTCTTATCATGTGACATTCTCTGCTGCCGCTGCGTTATAAGGAGCTACCAGGGCCTGAGCGGCCAAGTGCTTTCCGTTCCTTTGGGACACTTAATGGAATTTGGACGCTATTTCAAGCTCTGAAAATATGCAAAACAGTCTGGGTTATTAACTTGGAATGGTTGCAAGCTAAATTGTTGCATTGCCTTGCCAAATTCCAAGAAGTGCACTGGGCACGGCGCACTTCTCATAAACAGTGGCCAACCATATGGCGGTGGGCACACTCAAGCGATGCAGCCTTCTATTTGACTGCTCGCGCGTGCAAACAACAGCCGCAGAAGCACGCACTCGCAACTTTGCGGAAACTATTTTTACATCTATTCTTCAATTGGAGTTCTTACGGTGGATTTTGCGGTGGAAATGTACTGTGAAACAAAGTAGCTTAACTACAATTTGCCTTTGCGAATTTGGAAGATTGAGGGCGATGATTGCCAAGAGAAAATGTCTACATATTTATGTCTCAATGCTGAATGCTCAATTGTACCATAATTTACTTGCACTTACAAATTGTTTTGGTAAATTCAACGAATTAAAATTCGTTCACATTCTTTTCAAGACCCGGAGCAGCGCGAGGGTGTGTTCCGAATGCAAGCGGAACTATGCTTCAGGCTACATAAAAATGCATAAATACAAACAACGCACCAAACAGTAAAGTAGGGCTGAAATTTTTTTGACTTTAAGTTGCTGAATAGAAGAGTTTCAACTGTTTTGTGGTTTTTTTTTTTTGTTTTGCTTAATAACCGTCAACGGTTGCGCTCAGTTGCGCACAAAAATACAAACATTTCAGCCAATCTCCATCTTGGTTACTGTCTTTTAATGCGGAAACTTTATTCTCGTTTTGTTGCTCTTTCTCCTTGTGATTGCTGCCTAGGCAGACAGTTTGACTTTGTCAACTGTGGCTGTTGAGTTCGGTCGTCCAAAACGTACGTGTAGGCATGTCGCCGCTGAGCCACGATAATGTTGCCACAGCAGGGCCCTCGACCGCCATTGCAACATTTGCCAGTGCACGGCCGCTTGTAGGCAGTCACTCGATGCGGACTAACTCAAGCAGAACTCCGTGGCGGCAATTCATATGATTTTCCCATTCAGTTATGTACGCCAAACACGCATATTTTACAATGGTGTGCTTGTGGTTCATTCAGTCTTCCAGTATTGCTTGAGGAAATGAAACTGTTGGCAACGTAGATGCCTTTCGGTCAGACAGAGCAAAACGTGAGAATATGGAGTAGTATCAATTGATTTAACCAAGGATTGCAAATACAGTCGTTTCTGGTTATAGTGAACACCCAAATTTTGATATGGAGCCTCTAAATATAGAAAAAAAAATTTTTTCAAGCAAAAAACCAAAAGTGTATTTTGAGCAAATAAACGAGTTTTTGACCAAAAATGTTAACCTTGATAACAGTGAACAACCTCAATACAGTGAACAGGCCTTGCAATAATTGGTTCACTATATCCAGACACCACTGTATCACGTAAAGACATGTTAAACGGATAACAAAAACTGATTTGAAAATACGTGACTAAAAATACAAATATTGACAAGCTGTGAAACTGTTAGAGGATCTGTTTACGGCTATAAACACAAATTTACACATTTGTACACGGATGGGAGGAGGACAAACTGAGAGCTTTTCCACAGGCAAGAAGTATTTCCACTTCCAATTCACGATTGTGAAAAACTTTGGGCCTTGAAAAACTTGACTAAGTCAAATAATAGTAAACAATTAAACTCAGCTGTACAACTATGCGAATGTGAATGCAATGTAAATTCTAGTGTTTAAAATTAAAGCAACACGACCTCGAAATGGCGCACTTAATTCTAGAAACAGCTTCAGGTCCAACTCGTGCATTTTCGTACACACACACACACACAAACAAATGTTACGATATCATTATACAATGTAATTAACAATTTCGCAATTGTAATTAACAATTTTGTTGGAAGACAACACATTTTATTGTAAACTACACAAGTGGCTAAAACCTCATGTGGCACAGTTTGCAGTCGCGGAATGCGAGAACTGCTTAGCAGGTGTGAGCAGCTTTAACACTTGGGGCACCACACAAAATCGAGGAGCTCTATTGGCTCGCGACCAGTGTTTCAGTGTTAACGCCACCTTGGAAGTGCATTTTCAGTTACATTCAAACACACAATTAAAACCATAGCAGCAAGAACGTTATTTCATTATATCTAAACAGGAAAAGAACATATTTAGATGCAAAAAAGCACAAAAACAGAAATGGCCACAGCTGAAAGAAAACTTAAAAATTTTTAAAGACAACTAAACTCGCAAGAACGCTTCGGAACTGTCGGAACGCTTTCTCACTCGCCCTCTGTTTCACTATTCGTGTTCATAGGGTGTTGAAGTAATTCTCACTTGCGCCAAGCAGACACAAAGTTTTTCCCGTTTCCTTTTGTTTTGATTCTTCATTTGCCTTTTGCGGTTTCATCTCATAGACGACTTTGTTTACGTTTGCGGTTCGGCACACTGTCGCTGTTGGGGCTTCACAATGTGTTCTTTCGGCTTGCCGCTTGGTTTGGCTTCGTCCCCTTCTACGGCGCTTTAGGCCGTTCGTTATTTTCTCGCATTTCCCTTTTGCAGTTTTAATCCAATTTTCCAGCAATGTACTTAATTTTGCAGTACACGCTTTTTAAATACAACACAACTATGTATTTCTATTTCCTTTGCAGTTCTTTGGGTTTTTACTTTTTTTTTTTGCAAATAACAGTATTACACATTATTATCGTTGCTTCACTTTGCTTTGCTTGGACGCCGGCGTAATAGTTCAATGTAAAAATACGAAAATGATTTTTGACTTCAGGTAAATACACACACATTTTTACACGTTGAATTGTAAAAGTGTTCACAAGACAGACCGGTCGTTATGAGTGGGTAATTGCAAAACAAAAAAAAAACAAGAAGACACTAAAACAACAATGAATTAACCGTAAATGCTGACTCACTGCAGCGGGTAGAGGTCGGCAGATAAAAAACTGTGCAGAGAATTAAACGGCCTGTTGCTTTCTTTGCATTGTGCTTGTACAACATTGAATCAGTGTGACGAAGTAATTGTAGGACAGCTCGAAGAATTTCACAAAACTAGAGCAAAACGAAAATTAACGGAAATTTACAACTAACGCGAGTAGCGCGAGTGCGAGTCATTACAATAACTTCATGTGAATACCATTTCAGTGGCAGTACTTAAATACCTTCTTGTTAAAAATGAAAAATGTGTGCTTAAGTTTTATCGCAACATTGTCAATGGACTCATTAAAACTAACGACTGCACATGAATATCTGAAAAACTGTTCGAAAAGTTTCGCCTCACTGCTTAGAAAGACTTTATTCTAAGGTATAAGAGTTGTTTATTCTAAGCAAATTAGAAAAATTATCAAAAGATATATGTAAGCATGCAACCATAGTATGATAAAATAATTAAGTAGTTCCATAAATGACACTACCTCTAATGTATTGGATGAGTGCATAAGTTCGTGCCCGATTTGAAGTCAAAACTCAAATTGAAATTTTGCAAAACAAAATCTTTATTAATCAATTATGTATTCGCCATCATGTTCGGCAATCCACTCCCAACGATCAACCAACTTACGGATGCCGGATTCATAAAAATCACGCCTTTTTTCGTTAAAAAAGAGGACAAGGTGGTTTTTAACGTCGTCCACGGTTTTAAATCTTTTTCCATTCAGATTGTTTTGCAATGATCGGAATAAGTGGTAATCAGAAGGCGGGATGTCTGGTGAATATGGAGGATGTGACATGATTTCACAGTTCATCTGCTTCAGTTTGGACAGAGTCGGTTTTGCAACATGTGGTCTGGCGTTGTCGTGGTGGAAGAGGATTCCTTTGCGATTGGCCAAAATCGGACGTTTTTCTTCAATTGCTTTCTTTAATTGGCCCAATTGCTGACAATACTTATTCGCGGTAATCGTTTCGCCAACGGGCAAGAGCTCAAAATATATCACTCCTCGGATATCCCACCAAACACACAGCAACACCTTCATCGGATGCAATCCACCTTTGGAGACCAGTTCCGCCTTCTCGTGTGCCTGTTTCCATGTTCGTTTTCGTTGGACATTGTTGTACAGAATCCATTTCTCGTCACCTGTTACAAACCGATCCAGAAAAGGCTCATTTTTGATACGTCGAAGCAAAGAAATGGCTGTTGTTACACGGTCGACTTTATTTTTTTCACTCAACTGATGCGGCACCCAACCTTTACCCAACCTTTTTTAAATGACGAAATGCAGTTGATTTGTTGACGTTCAGTTCTTGAGCAACCTCTTCCGTTGAAATGCGTGAATTGTTCTCAACAAAAGTGCGAATAACGTCGTCGTCAAAGTCGGAAGGCCGTCCAGCGCGAGGTTGGTCTTTGAGGTTTAAATCACCAACTCGAAATTTAGCAAATTTCGTCACTGTGCGAAGCGCTGGTGCACGATCCAAATAAACTGCTTGAATAGCTTTCGTTGCAGCGCCAACAGTTTTTCCCTTCCGAAACTCGTATAACATAATTTGACGGTAATGTTCGTTTTCGTTATCCATTTTCAATACGCTTTTCCAACAAGCAAACTCAACGAAATCAAAATGATTTCACGCTTAATTTAAAGTTTGATTTGTCACCTTTACAAAGAATTACAACAAGTATAAATTTTAGTCACCAGTACCAACCGTGAACGATTGAAACGCCACCTAGTAAAATCGGGAACGAACTTATGCACTCATCCAATACCTTAATTTTGATTTAAGATTGGGTAGCGGGAGTCGAGCACTACCTGCCCGAGACACTGCGTCCAGTGTTGAACTATTGTGTCACGTCCCTTTGGATTTACAAATTTTGTCAAAAATGGCATCAGAAGTCTTCAAATTGTGTGCGATGAAGACATAGTTGTACTGCATTTCGAATTTATCTAAGAATTATTTTTACTTTTGTTTTAACTACGATTTTGTTTTAATGAAAATGCGACAGTGACTAAATAATTTTTGAACTGATAAATTTCAGACATCAAGATTGACGTAATTTAAAAAAATGTTGTTTGCTCAGAGAGGGGGAGTTTTTATTAGACTACTTTATTAGTATACTATACATGCAATAATGTGTTGAATAATTTTACCACCTGAAGAAATCTTGAATAAAATTTGTAATTTTATAGTTCGGTTATTGTCTTTTTCGCGCAAGATTGTTGAAATATTTGCATTGACAGATGATCGCTGCAAGGGCCAACGGCACAGGATATCTTCTTCGTAAAAGGTTTCAAATTCAAGAGCTTCTCTGTTAAAGTAAATGTCTATTCAAAAATTTACTATATATCTGCTATTGCCCCAGCTGACAGTTTTTAATTATTATTTTATATTTTGCAGGCTCGTTAACAACCGTACAAGGATACCAGCATTGCGGTTGAAACTTCGTTCATAATAAGTCGTTTAATTCAAAGAAGTTAATTTCTAAGTGTATGAGCAATGACTGCAAAAACAATTAGCGACTCAAGCCTAGGCCAATAATTCATTAAGTCTGAATGTTCATTACTACGAACGTCAACAAAGTGCAGCTTAACTTATCGACCAAGTGAACTGCAACGGATGTGGCATGTAAATGACATGAACGAGAGTGAAAGTTACGTTGACTTGTGATTTCCGTTTGAATTTATGTACGTCAAGTCCGTCGTTTCTATTTTTGGGGCAAATTTTAAGGAAACACTTAAATGATCTTTTCATGATATGAGGTGGCGATTTCGCAATGGCAACTAAAACCAAATACAAGGCATCTCTCTGTAAATAGCGCAACATCTCAGACACTTGAACTTCCCACTTTTAACTGCGTGCAATATTTGTTTTGTCAGATTTGTCTGTATTGAAAACAAATAATTTATTTCTATTCACATTCAGCAAACTACACAAAGTCACGTAATTATTACAGCAACAAAAGCTATAAACAGTTCAAATGATAATAAGAACAAAGTATTTAATTTTTGTTGCCAAGAAAACCGTCAACGCTTCGTGCAACGTGTGAGTTTAATGGCCGCAACGGTGCCAGGTGCGAGGCAACCCTCCGCTGCATAATTAACGCATTCCTAATGTAAATATTGATTTTCAACATTTCTGCATTCGCGCACTTTTCATTAATTGTTGTGGCTACTCGTAAGTACTAACAACGTTTACTTCTAGTTTCTTATTTCTTTATTGTTGTTCCTATTAAGTAGAAATTTACTTTGTGTCTTTGCCGCAATGAAAAAGTCTTCGACCACACCCTACCGACAACGCATGCAAGTGTGTGTGTGTGTGTGTATAAGTGAGCGCGCTTTGCGCTGAATACGAATTTGGGTATTTACGGGCGCAATGCACGTGGGGCGACATCAACTCATTAAGTAAGTATTCAACATTTTGTTTTCGTCTTTGTTGCACGAATACTTAAACGCCAGAACAACAATTACATTTAGTTTGTGCAATTTCCGTATTATTATTTATGTGGAATTTGAGTGGCCAAAGAAAGCTGAAATGCTGTTTAGGAATTCAGGAAGAAAATCTACATATTTGTGCGTAGGTGTGCCCATTTATTGCAATAAATTTATAATAAAGCGACAATCATTTTCATTATAAGCGAAACTAAGCATGTGGAATTTTTTTTCGAAATAGACAATAAATATATTCTGAATCAGAAGGTAAGCACTGCGTAAAGAAAAGCGTCACTATTAAATTTTATTTAAGTAATATGCAGAACATATCATTCGATAATTTTATTATTTACTTATTATTAGTTTATTTTGGTAATTATATTTTTTTTAGAAAAAAAGCTTATTTGCAACACAAATAAAATCTCTCGTGTATTACATCGTATAAATATTTATACATCTTCAATTTCAACTTAAACATTATAAGAATCGAATTTCGATTCAAATGTCACCAAAACAAACAACCGCACACAGCACTGACTCGGCTCGGCTTCTTTGCAACACGCATTCAGTCATGAGCAATCAGCTGCGCATGATTGACAGCAATGGGAAAATGTCAACATGATAAAAGGGGGTATTGGTGCAGAACAACGATAATGATAAGAAGCTGTACGCAAAAAAACAGACTATCAACATGTTAAATAGGGCCATAAGCGTTTTTAGCATCTGGCTACTGCGCGCCTCACTTATGCGATTTGGCAAGCAATGATTGCTGACAAACAAGCTGTTTGCTTCTCGAGCCGAGGCGCGTCGAAATTCTTTTGCGATTGCGCATGCGTCGGGCGCTTACCATGTTGTTGTCGACACACGACGAGCGCATGTTGCAGCAACAGGCCGCTCCATTGCCAAACAACCTCGGCAACAACAACAACAACAACAACAACAAACCAGTTTAGTTCACCGCATGTCAAAGCCTTATCGGGAGTGCTGGCCGCTGGTGGCGGTGTTGCTGCATTCTCACCTCTCGAAAGCACATTCACACTCACGCGCGTCATACTCGGCCGCGTACTTGCGTTCGCCATCACCCAGCAATTCATCACTTGTGGCTACCGCAACGAACCGTGGCGCCGTTGTTGATGGCAACGGCCACCAAAATGCAAATGGAAATGCGCAAATACCGAGAATCCATTATGGGAATCGCGCTACTCAGCCGGACGCGGCAGCCGCAGTGCAAATCGCAACTGGAGTTGCGTGCAACAGTTGCGAAGGAAATGCATGCGCTGGATAACAACCAACATGTTCGCCGGCATTGACAGCGTATGTGCTGTACGAGTATTGCAAAATAAATACCCGTTTGACTTTTGCAGTTAATTGATTTTTTATTGCCGCTGTTTGGATTGTTTAGTACTTTTTTTGTGTGGCAATAAAATTTCAAACAAATGTGGTGCTGTGTGAGTGCTTAAAAGGAAAACGGATTTGTAAATAAAGTAATTCAAGCAGTGAGTGAGTGATGGATTTTCCAATTAATTTTTAATATCTACTTAATATCTAATTGAAACCACAATAACTGACAATAACTGTCCTTTTCGACCACGAGTATCTTTTTGATTGAATGGTAATAGGTGAAGAAAAAATGGACACCTTGCGAATTATTTACTTGGAACCTCTTTCCAGCAGCGAAACTAGACTTGACTAGAAAGAACCAAACAAATCTAAACGCTGCGAAACACGGATCTGTCGTTTGAATCGAAACTTGGGAATTGCCATTGCGGATTACTTATAATAGACAGCGTTTGCAGCAGATCTTTTGTCTGACAATTGGGCAGCTGGAATGGTTCATTAAAATGTAGTTTATTTTAAGAAAAGAGATAGTTAAAGCGAATTTAGTTGAATTTTACAAACATTAATTTTAATCAATATTCTTAAGTCCTTAAAGAAAATTCGACAGATTTGAGTGCCTGTAAGAAAAAATCCGTGCCGATTTACAATATTTATTACAATGCCATAAAGAAGACGGGTTAACGCAGGTCGTCGAAGTCAGTCAAATATGCGGCGAGTTACTGCACGTGAAAACCGCACAGCTGACTAGCGAGCGACTGCTTATAAAAATATCATGAGGCTCAATATTATCGATTTCAATAAATTGTAGTTGGTTGATTAGGATTAATTACCGCTAATGAAGAGTAACAATCAACACAATTTTGTGTTTTACAAAGTTCACCGGGTCATCTACCTAATTGCAGTTCAAAATTTTAAAAGTGTGTGTGAGAAATAAGTAACCGTATCGACAACAAAAAATCATTTATTCATTCTCGTTTAGTCCGACTCTGATATAGTCAATTTTCTTAAAGTGAAAGGCGGCAACAGCACAACGCTGCAAAATGGTTTATTGAATTTACATCACTTTTTTAATGCTCAAGCGTGCGCCCCGCAAACAAAAGCAAACTCCACAACGAACGCATGTTAATGCTTACGCGTGCATAAAACGCATATGCGCAAAATTATATGAAATTCATGACTGAAATGCTGCTACCGAATTTTCGCCATTTCAAAAACACAGCAAACAGACCGACCAACCATCAACGAAACTCTTGGCCATGGCTACACAAACGCATGAAAGTAGCGAAAGTGATCACCCAAGATGTTTTTCGACGGCTATCACTGCAAATAATTAAAGCTGCAAAGAAAAGAAAACCGACTAAACATCACGTTTATGTGCAAAAGCGTGCACAATTCGACGTAAACACCAGACAATACAACGAATAGCGAAATTCGCACCAACGATAAACGTTACTTAACGCGGCGAATGGATGTGGCGATGGTGACCAGCACCTCTGAACGATTTCCCATTAGCCACTGCCATTGCCACAGCCACCACATGGTCACTCACATGGGTGACTCTTCAAATCAAAACAGCAAACATGTAAAAAGCATAAAAGAGAAATTTTCATTTGCCAACTTGGGGCCTTGATGACAGCATACAGGGTGGCGTGATGTTTTGTGATTGCTTGTGTCTTTCGACCGACCAGCAGCAGCCACGACCAACGGGACCACTTAGGCTGCGCCAGCGCGATCTTGCCGCAAATTGCGATATGGTGTGGCTGCACTGAATCGCTGCCGACAATCAGCAGGTGTAATGCTAATTCCGCCCAACTGGCTAACAGCCCAGACGCGCAAGCAACGTTCTCGCCGGCCTCGCATGGCGCAGCACACCATTGAGTAAATAGTGTGTGCGCCAGGGCCTAATTGGGCCAGGAAGTAATTACGGCTTCAACCTGTATTACCACGCGGCACGCCACAAATGCACTGCTGCCGCTGCCAACTCGTATATGGGCCCGAATTCATGCATATTAATGTGGGAAAAAGTGTGCAAGCGCACCGGCGCAGTCGCTTAATTATTTATTAATGGGTAAATGCTGCTCAGCCATCTAAGGCTTACTTTGTTGAAAAAAGCTGCTGTTTTGGCAAAGAACAACCAAGCCGATGATGACGGGAAGAAATCCCACAAACTATGATAAGCCCACGAAAGCCCGTTAAGTTGAATCGCGTCTTCCAGACTATGACTGAGTGTGACTGTGCGGCATAGATTTTTGAATCATTTGCGGGAACATAAATGAGCTATTAAAATTGTTTGCCACTTTTAAACTATATTAAAATTTCCATAATGGGTTTTTATAAAAAATGAAAGCTTAATGGGAGTGGTGATTGTGGCACTAAAAATGCAAATTACTAATGAAAAAAACTACATATATAAAATCAGTAATTATTCACTAATCCACCAATTTTAAGAGCGAAATAGGCAAATTAGTAAAAATCCTTTATGAACTAACAATTTGAAATGTAATTTCAAAAATTTATAGTTAAGAGGAAACTGTAAATTATTGTATTCGTATAAATTAATGAGTATTTTAGTTAATTATTTGCAGCACATGCAGTGGCGCACGCAGGATTTTATTTCGGGGGGTGGGGTTTCGTGTAACTTTTTTTGAGAACTTTCAAATATGATCAATAAGTACCGGGACTGTGTATTTTACATTTTCTGCCGTCGCCCGATGCAGGTAAAAAAATTTGTTTAGGTCGGTAGGACCTTAACTGACATCTGTGTCAAATTTTGAGCGGGATTGCATCATTAGTTTTTGTTTGGCAGCTGTTAGCGTCAGTCAACTTTTTGTACTTCGTCGCATTTTACATACTGAGATCCAAAACATGTATGTTTCCCCTATCTGACATACTTATTTTGGTCCTGAAAGTTCAAAATAGAAAATTTATTTAAAAGGAGACAGTTTTCTCTTTTATTTGATACCCATTTCTTCATTATTGCACAACCGCAAATATTTAAAAAAATATTTGAAATATGTAGGGGAATTCTTTGTAAGTTGCCACCCCTGCTCGATTTTGACGTTCCAGCAATCCAAGAAAAAAAATGCCCATTGTCATTTAAGGTATATAAGTCAACATCAATTTCAATGTGGTTTTTGAAGGAACAGACGCAATAACATGGTCTGGGTAAATAAAAGTGTCAAATTTGGTTAAGAAAAAACATAAAAATGAAAACTGAAGGTTTTTCTAGTTGTGAAAAAGTAACCAAAAACTTATAAAAAACTAAGGTAAGTATCAGTATTGGACTTAATTTTTAATGGTTTTTTTAGATTCATTTTTTGTGTCGAGTAGTGTTATTGATGATTGAACATATATGCGACGGTTTTAAATTAAATTTATGTACTAACTTAAAAATATTTCGGGGGGGTTGATCCCCAAAACCCCCCTGTGTGCGCCACTGAGCACATGAGTTAAACAAAGCAACAAATTTTCAATAAAACATGATTTCACAATGATAAAAACGCCACTACTCAAAGCAAGTAGAATCCAAAACAAATATAACTGACAATAAAGATTAAATGTGAAAACATAGACTTCCATATTTATTAGCGGAATTCTTTTCCAAGCTGATTCGTTCGGGAAATGCTTGCGCATTTATTTCTAACAACAACAGTGAACTGTGTTCGTAAAAATAAACATTTCAATTCAATAGTCATAGAGCCAATAAACTGTCAGACCCGATTAGTCCTCATTGCACATTTCGTGCTCGCCTTGACGCCCGTCATTTGCATGTCCGCTTCAGGTAATCGCCAACTCCACCAACAGTTTGACGACTCACGCAAACGTCGCATTTCGCCTTTATGTCGAGGACTGTTTGTCTCGACCTGTCTGAATTGGAATGAACATTTGTCGCGCCGTGTCGCCTTTCTTCGCGTGCCGCATCGCCATGGAATTATCTTTGCTTCTCAATCCACATCATTGTCGTCGTTACAATTTTGTGCACTATTAGTGCGTGCAACCGAAACCAATGGCAGAACAAACGCACCCAACGACATTAACTAACAGCAATTGGTGCAGTGTATTGCGCACCAAATGAACGAATGAACAACTGAAGTGAAGTGTCCTCGTGATGTGATGTGCGCATGCGCGTTCCACTCCAGTACCTACACCCATACATACATAGTTCTGTACCACCACTGAAATAGTCCTCTTTCTGTACGGTGACATGGTCCCATGGAAGTGCAGTGCTTTTTCTACTCCAACCAATGCCAGCTTTGTTTTGCTTTCTGTTTTGTTTTCGCTTTTACTTCTCCTATTTCATATGTCTTTTGAATTTATTATTATTTTAATATACGTGATTCGTAAACGCAACACATTCCACTTTTTGTAGGCAGCCATAGTATGGCTGGAATTCTACCTGCACTTCTTGCCACTCTCGTGTAATCAAATCTGCCAACAATCATCATGACAACACTGCCTTGTTCCCGTCCTACTCGTCCTTTCTTTGGCATCACTCGACGGCAATAAGCAACATTAGTCAATTTTATTTCAGATTACATCGCAGTCAATGTCAATTGTAGGTACACACCAACCAAACGATCCGGCTGCCTTGACTGACTTTTGTGAGAATCTCATCAGACATTCCTTTTAATAGTCTCCATTTTCGAAGCATAATCACACACAGACACACCTATTACTTTTTCTACCCCATTTTGTTGGTGTTACTTCTCCAGCGCGACCTCATCGCAAGGCTGTGGTGAAGCGTAGTTGCGATTTGTTCTGCTCTTGGCAACAAGGTGCGACAGATGAGTGCCGCAATCTCATCGCATTGTCATCATCCATTCACCGTTGCTCATATTCTGAGTTTTGTGTCTTCTTGCGCAGCATTCCCCGTTATACTTATGTACTGCTGGGTATTTAATGCGCGTGTACGAATCTGCCGCAATGTCAGCCGTTGCTAAGCAATTTTTTGTCGGTAAGCCTTCTTGCCTCTATTATATTTTTGCACATAAAACAACAATGGCCAAAGTAACCGGCTGACCACCTCAGCGCCGAAGTTATTTGCCGCATTGCTCCGTTGCTCATGCAAACGGTTGGTTTTTGCATTTGTTGCATATATGCGAATACATTCCCCTGTCATCTGCTTCTGCACGGTCGGTGAGTCTATCGGTAATGGTTTTCCCATTTGCATATCCATATCGCTTATTGTGCTCACTGCACTTCATTTCGTCTTTTCATTTACAAATTTCGGACCGATTTCTTTTCATTTGCCTTAAATTTTAGAGTCTTCGCCACACTTACAAAATACATATTGGGGCAGCTGTTTCTCGAAGGAGATGAAAACGCCAACGACTGTAATTATTTCCAACTTTGCACATTTGCTGTCACCTAATCTTACTGTCAGTGCAGTCAGCAAATTGTTTTTCATTTACACATTTTGCTTTTAATCCCAAAAACTGCATATTTCCAACGGCGCGCAGCTGTTGGTTTTGGTTTAATGAGAAAGGCATTGAAAGAAATTACTAATAATAAATTACATGCGTTTTCAAGCATTAATTTGATTATCTGATTTGCTCATAAACTTAACAGAAAAGTTACTTCAAGAAGAAACGAGTTAATCGATTATAAAATTCATTTCGAGTTTACATTTAATTGTAGAAATGAAAGTCTGGCTTACAGGGCTATTCTGGCAACTATCTTTCAACTCACCTCAATCTTTCGAAGTACAAAAATCTTTCGAAAGACAATTTGCTATTCTGGCAACTATCTTGAAAGCTTTTTTCCGTATCATGAAAGACAGTTTGAAAGATGTGCTGTTGGGGTCGTCTTTCAGCTTGAAAAAAGTACGTGCGTTGGGTTTGTGTTCTGAAAATAAAATAAATACGATGGAAGAATTGTTCATAAGCGTATTGGTGATGAAGAACTCCAGGCGGCGTCGCATTTTAGAGAAGCGACGACGCTTAAGGCAGCTCCGTGAAAGATGTGATCCGTTTGCTGTGACGGAGGAGTCATTTCGGAAAAATTACAGACTGCCAAAAAATCTTTGTGCTGCACTCATCGCCGAGTTGGAACCATTTGATGTGCAACAATCTCAAATTTCGTTCACAACACGCTTTTTGGCAGCAATGCATTTTTTCAGCCACGGCTCTGACCAGCAGTGTATTGGAAATTCTTTTGAAACTGCAATGAGCCAATCGTCAGTGTCACGCAGCATCCATGCGATTGCGGCATTGATAGTGCAGCACAAAGGTAGCGAAATTCGCTTTCCCCAAACCAATTCTGAACAAGCTGCGGCAAAATTAGGGTAAATAGTCGAGAAAAATGTATTATGCATCGAGTGCACATTCATAATGCTGGCGCTTTCAGTTTTCATCAACATTTCGACATCAAAAGTACGATAGGCGCACTAGATTGCACCCATGTGTCAATCATCACTCCATCATCTGCCGACAGTGAAAATCCTGTATCGCTTTACATGAACCGTAAAGGATTTTACAGCATTAACGTTGAAGCGGTAACATATAATTAACGTATATGTAAATATAAACATAAATTTTGTAAGCCTAATATTTTAGATATGTGATCATCGCATGATCTTTACTTCACTCAATGCAAAATTTCCAGGGTCTTGTCATGACTCCGGAATTTGGACTACTTCTCCGGCGCGAATTCATCTCTTAACTAGTCACCGCCCTGGAGTATCAAGATGGCTTTTGGGTGACCAAGGCTATCCACTTGAACCTTGGTTGCTCACTCCATTTTCAACGCCTACCACAGCGAAGGAGAGGAAGTTTAATAGGATGCATGCAAGGGCCAGAAATACTATTGAAAGAGCATTTGGAATATTGAAAGGGCGTTTCAGGTGCCTTTCAAAGGAGCGTGTGCTCCATTATAGCCATGAGCGAGCGGCTACGATAATATATGCTTGTGCAATTTTGCACAATATTCTACTAAAACGAGGAATTGATTTGGACCCATCGGAAGAGGAAGCCGAAGACGTCTGTGGCAGTGATAATGTAGAGAATGCTCTTATTACAACATCACTTTTCAGAGAAGGCGCACGAATTCGAGGAGTATATACAACATCATTGCATGTATAATCAACAAAAATCTAATCCAAATGTTGAAAAAACTATCCAAAGTGAAATAAATGACTATATGTTACACAGTTATTTTTAGTTACTTTTATTTATTAGCGATGTTACAGCTTGGCTCAAAGCCAAAACAGCTGAAGCCATTTCGCTAATGGCAGCCGCCGTTTTTAACTGAGCCTCAATATTTCGCTCCTCTATGCGTTGGCGTTGAGCGACAGAGTCTCTTAAAAGTGACAAAACTTCGGCATCCATGTCAACGCGCTTTCGTTTTGCCACAGGTGACGATGCCGCATTCGCCACCGATGAAAATTCCGGCATCGTCAGCGGTGATGATGCCGAATTCTCTATTGGCAAACTCTCCGGCCTTGTCACCTGTGCGGATGCTGAAGTCTCCACCGATGAAGATTCCGGCATCATCACAGGTGGCGTTGCCGGAATCTCCTCCACTGAAGGCTCCAGCATTATGACAGATGACGATGTCGAACTCTCCGCCAATGAGGAATCCGGCCTTGTCACCTGTGGCGATGCCGAATTCTCCATAAACCCCATTGTCGGCACTTTAGTTCGGCCAACAACAGCAGCAACGCCGAAAACACACACTGCCCTTTCTTCGAGATCGCTCAAGGGAGCCGCTGTTCGTGGTCCACCACCCGTCGCTTTTGAATCGACCGCGGCTTGCCGTGCACGCGATCGCACCATATTCTTCCAATGCACCAACGTCTAGAAGTGAGAATGGGATAAGAAAAACAAAAACAAGAAGATTGGTACAACTTACATCTTTCCACTGCGCGGCCGTTTTGGTTGGCCCTCTCATAGCGTTGAGAGCGCCAGCCAATTCATCCCACAAGTGCTGAATTCCCTTAGGCGTCCGCGGATTGTTGCGCCCGATCGTCATTAATGGGTTTTCAGCGCAAAACTCCACGAAATATTTCAGCTGCTCGGGAGTCGTCCGCTCAGCCTTTGTATGCCTATGAAATAAATATGGACATATGTTATAAAAGAATGCAATTTCTTTTTAATTTTTACTTACTTTGCCATTTTTTGAGATTTTTGAAATTACGTTTGAATTTTTTATTTTACGACAGACGGTTCAATTCAATTCAATTCAAACAGCTTTTCAACTCGAGTGTTGAATTTTAGAGCTTTTTCCGAAAGATTTTTTCGTTGGAATAGCCAAAATCTTTCATTCAGTCTTTCAAACTATCTTTCAATAATCTTTTGAAAGTGTTTTAACAGTCTTTGCCAGAATAGCCCTGTTAGTCACTGACAATTAACAATCAATGCACCAATCTACAATGAATATGTTAAGTCTAATAGCTTTTGTAGAGACCTGAGCCTCTTGCTTCGTATGAGTGCATAGTGTCCTGTTAAAAGTCGGACGAACCACAAAGTTGTAGGCTTGTTTGGAATTCCTGCGATCTTGTCGATATAATTTACAGATAAAGTGGCTGTCAACTGATGCCACTATAATCAACATGTGCATTTCTGGAATTTGTAGATTTCATAGTGCAACTATACTGCAAGTTTCACTGTGCCTTCATTTTTTACACCTCAAACAGATACGGCAATAATTAGAAGCAACAGACAGAGCAGTAATAGGTATTAATATATTTCTAGTTAGTAGCTAAATGATAGCTTAAAAGTTCCAAATATTTAACAAACATTTAAATGTAATAGATAGTGTTTCGTAATACACTCGAATTCTTAATTAACCAATAGAAAACTTCACATGGTGGCGTCTTAACATTGCCAATTTGCAAACTGAAAGCACATAAATAAATGTATAAATGTTTTTCTGGCCGTTGTTGACTTTAACATATTTCACAACAACAGCAATAAGACAAACTTCTACGACCACAATCACATGCACAATTAATAAATTACTCACATAAAAACGCCAAATGCTAATCTTCCGGCCACGTCAACACACACATTCCACAATTTACTACGGAATTGAATTTAAATGTTTATTTCTGTCTTTGGTTGATGTGAGAATGTGCTAAAAGCTAAATTTGAATTCGATGTTGTCGACGATCAAACGGGAATGATCATTGTTTGTTTCTCGTAAATTAACAGCTGAGAGGTGCTCACACACTGGCAAAATGCTACGCTTGCGCAAAGTAAACCAACCGCCATGAGTAGTGTGCAAGTGGAGCTGCCCGCTGCACTGCAATTTATTACGCTGGCAAAGTAAGAAATGAAACGCATTTCAGCGTCAGGCGACAAGCCTCTGTGGCGGCGTCTATTGCTGGCACTTGTACCCCGCTGCCGCTCATCAGCGTCGCTCAGTGTTACCTCGCCCAACGAGTTACCTCTACACTTTGTCGTTCGGATCTGCTGTTCTTGTTGTTGTCGATATTTTAATTTTCTACTTTACTGCAAAACTTGTTTAGCTTAATTGACCGTGATTTCGTACAACTTGTTTTCGTTTTGTTTTCTCTTTGTATATCTACCTATATATTTTATTTGTTATTTTTAGTCTTGCTGCAATCTTGTCTGCGTTGCTTATGCCATATCAATGCATTTGGCATTTTTATATTACTCGTGTGTGGTTTATTTCGCTGCAGATTTACTCGCGTTTAAACTGAAAACAAAATGCAAAGACCTGTTCGCGCACCGGCGGATGAATGATCTTGCAATGAAGGCGTAAATATCGCCGCTGTTGCTACAAGCCACAGCGCTTTAAATCAACAAGCCACAAAAGCAGCTCGAGACAGCACGCTACATCGATTATCATGACGTAGCACAAATAAAAAAAAGTAGTAGTGACACTTGAACGAAACCAGCAAACGCTGTCGTTGTTGGTATTTTCCTTGCTTCTGCTGCTCACAGCGCCAACAATTGGATATGAACAATAGGTCCCCCTAGTACTCCACACCGCTTCTTTACTAGCCGACATAATTGTGTGTACGGGCGTTTGGTTGTGCGGTGCGCAATTAGTGTGCGGGTGGAACGAGAGCGAGCAAGCGCGCGGTGCACATGTACCCGTTCTTGCCGTTCATTTGCTTTGTGTTCGCATTTTTCATTGATGACGAATTCTTTACTTCTTTTTATCCTATTCAGTCCGTATGCCAGCAATCTGTATGCCAGCTCATGACGATATCTCGCTCCATGTCGAAACACAGATTAGCCAACTGGGCTATAAAGTTTTCATATGGCAGATCGATGGCGATTGTGATATCCGACTGTTATCAGAATCATTTCCAAAAAGTGAGTATGCTTTTGGGCAAACGCAAGTCTTCATTTCGACAAATCAATTAGTTTATTTGCCGAATGATTTCCCACAGCCATCGCTTCAGTTATGATAAATGAGATCATTCCAATTATTAAAAAGTTGATGAGAAACGGGAAGTTGGAAGTTGTTGGAAAATTGGCAAAATTAATTTAGTGCTTTGGATTGCTAGTCATTTCATATAAACCTCGTTGTCTAGTACAATTTAAACTCAAACATATACATATGTATATATGTATATTAGGGATCGCAATTTTTTGCCATTTTGCGATCCCGGGATTTTCGGGATTGAAAAGTCAAATCCCGGGATCCCGGGATTTAATCCCGGGATTCAAATAACAAATTTTTTAAATAAAACAATTTTACCAAATTGCATAAATACTTGTTTATAATATATTTACCATAAAAATGGACACAGTTTAATCACATTTGGGGTAGTTTTAAGATTTTTTATCTTGAATTTAATCACATTGTAAGGCGGAAAGGGAGGCAGTCGGTGTTGAGTCGTCGAAGTGGTTGGTTGTGCGCGGCACATCACCAAAATCCAGTTGTCATTTACAATCAGTTGTCAATTACATTCAAAATTGTCAGTTTAAATTTAAATCAAATAAATAAACATAGTCATCCTTGATAACATTTTGTTTAACTTAAAAGTTTTTCATTTGACATTTAACTTCAGTTTGATAACATTTTGTTGTATCCAAAAATGACACTTAAACATAACTTATTGCTTTGCATCAAATGTATCATAAAGTACATATATACGCATATTTGATAAAAAAAATAAAATAGTTAATTTGTTAGTACTTTTAGTTTTACTTCGATTATTTCGATAAAAAAGTTAAGCGTTGTGATTAACTAAAAACTGAGATCTTTAAAATACTAAGGCATTAAATGTTTTGCCCTCTAATCTAGAGCGAAATTTATTGCAAATAAACCCTACTGAGAGAAAACATCTTTCAGATTCAACACTTGCTGGTTGAATGCTTAGTAAATAATTATAAGCCTTTAGCAAAAGACGCCCTCTATCCCCTCCCTCCTCCTTCAGATAAGGAATTGGGATTTTTTTGTGCTTTTAAATGTATTTCATTTGAACTTTGAAGCATCTTTTGCAATCCCGAAAATCCCGGGATTAAAAGATTTGAATCCCGGGATTTTCGGGACTGGAAAAAGTCCGGGATCCCGGGATCCCGGGATTGCGATGCCTAATGTATATGTACTAATATTTTGAACTAAGTATGTATGTATTAGGTGTATTTATGTGTGCTGTGCAACCAGATATCGTTGGCATGAGAGAGATAAACGTGTTACAGATAAGATTAAGCGTAACGACCATTGACTTTTAACTGAAAGTCATTCGAAATTATTGGACAATTATTAGCAAACAACTAAGTATGGATAATTTATGTCATTTTCAGTTACTCATAACGAAGTTTTATTTTTATTTTTTATATGTAGAAATTAGCAACAATTTGTTTTGAAATTTCTATGTAGCCATCTTAAGATAAGATAAAACAATCTTGGAATAAAAATGGTTTTGGTGCGTCAAATAGATGACTTACTCTATTTTGAGGCTGGAACTGCATTCAATTTATCACCAAGTTTATTAAGTCATGGTAAGTATGCACATAAAGTTTGAGTCGTTGGTATATTTTTCGAGTAAATATTTGAAATATTGTAAGTCTTGGGATTAAGCCTCGATTTTTCAGGCTGAGGTCTTTGCCATAAATGTGTTTGCAGGAAATTACTAACACTCAATGTTAGAAGGAAAAGGATAATCATAATGTCAGACAGCCAAGCGGCAATCAAGGCCCTGGGCTCGATGACATTTGACTCCAAACTGGTCTGGGCGACAGCAAATGTTCTTCAGGATCTCTTAAGGGAAAACCAAGTGATAGTACACTGGATCCCTGCGCACTGTGGGCACGATGGTAATGAGGAAGCGGACAAATTGGCAAAGGATGGGCTGCTAGCCGGCCCTACGGACCTGAACCAATCATAGGTGTTAGCAAGTCTCATTACAGACATTGTGTTAGACAGGAATTCATTAATCGAGCAAACCACAAATGGTCGAACACAATGGGGCAACGATGCTCCAAGCTTTTCTTTACAGCTTACTCGGAAAGGAAATCCAGGTACCTAATTGACCTAAGCAGAAAGGAGCTCAACGTCATGACGGGGATGCTAAGTGGACACTGTCTGCTAAATATGCATAGGGCGCGTCTGGGACTAACGGACAGCGAACTTTGCAGATTTTGTATGGAAGAGGAAGAGACTTCTGTACATATTATAACTGAATGGCAGGGTAATACACGCAAAGCGAATATTAGGGAAGGAGGTAATACAGACGAGAGATTTGTGTGAAATGAATCTAAGGAAACTAAAGGAGTTCCTAGATAACATTGGAGGACACGAACTCCTCCAGTAACGTAGAGGGGCATGACACAATAGTTCACTACTTGGATGCAGTGTCTCGGGCAGGTGTTGTCCGAATCCCAAATCTAATCTGGTATATGTCCCTTTGTTAGGTGAAGAATTTTGATTAAAAAAAAAATCAGCTCAACGGCTTCGCAATAGTAAGTAAGCCATTTAAAGTGGAAGAAAAACATTTGAAAAGTTGTTATGTATAGCTGAGCAATTTCAACGCGTTCTTTCGAAGTGTACGGTTCCATGGTATATATTTCCTTCAACTGACGTTTCAAACGTGGTATGTCATTAGTTGATCTGACAGCTCTGTCAAATATTATAGTGTTGCCCGATGCTTCCACTATAAATGGCTTGTCGGAAAGTAAAAGAACTGAATCAAGTAGCATGGGATGACAAAATTCAGAATGTACAAAAATTAAATAAATTCCAAAAATTATTTGCCACACATTGATGAAATCAAGCAAACTTCAGTTAGAATCAAACAAAAACCAATAAGAATTTCAATTATATCATAACGTCAATTTTGAATAAAAAAACTATTCAAGTAAAACTATTCTGTAAGTAAAACTATTCTGTTTTCTAATGAGAACTCATTCACCTTGTAGTTACTGTTGTGTTAACTGAACATTAATTATTTTAATTAATTGCTTACTTTTGAAATTAATTATGCTCACTAAATAAATAACTTTCCATTTACATATCGAACAATGCACGCAACGTTATTGCGACAAACTCCATCAAGTCGACGCATTTCAATTTCTGTTCAGCTTATCAGAAGCGCTTAATCAAAGCAAACACTTAACGTGTTTACCCTCTGCATTCTGTACACTTTTGAGAGAAGCCATGCCCCAGGAACAATTAATAATGGCCAGCAGAACACGCACCAATTTGTTTACGCAGAGTGGAGCGGCGACAGGTGGGTCATAAATCGGGCGCACACATAAATACGACCAGACGAAAGCAAAACCGGCAGCACTTGTACCGATATGAAAGGGCAACAATTACAGCAACAAAAATACACGCAACAAAGATAACAAGTGCACCAAAGACACCACAAATACGAGTGTGTCCCCCAATAATCTAATTACGCATAGGTATGTACAGCGAAATTCATGCTCAATATTTGCTTTCTGATAAAGCAAGAAAACACCATAAGTTGTAGAAAGAGTGAATAATTCGATTGCGTTATTGTGGCTCGAGGCAGCGGCGCACAGTGTAACGACTTCATAGAACAAGTGGTCACAAATAGTTAACGTTGTCCAATCTCGATGAAACTTGATGAGCATATTTTTGTAGCGAAAATTAAAAAATTTAATAAAACCCATTAAACTAGGACCACTGCCACGCCTACCTGCCATGCAAATTAAAAATTAATTTTGGAACAATTTGCTTAATACAGTCGAACTCCCCTATAACACCGTGCGACAAAAATGAAAAAATTGTTTCACATTGGAAAAATTCCATATGGACGTGAAACTAGAGACCAAACATAGTAACACTGCGTACTCAGTTTTTCATTTCTACATCCTTTGTCCTTTTGAAAGGACTTCAAAATTTTGAAAGGGATAAAAAATAAAAAAATATCAAAGATACTTAACCTCGAATATGGCGATATGTATATCAAATGAAAGAGAAATGGCTCAAGAATTTAAATAAAATTGATTTTTTATATATTATACATAATAGAAGTTCACTATAGCGAAGTTCGACTGTATAAGTAATATAATCATAAAATTTTGTAGTTTTGCAAATGGGCAACATGCTACTCCCACTTTTAAATACATGAAGAGCTTCTACATAATGAGCTATCATAATGGTAATCATAAAGTTATATATAATCTGGGCATAATAAAAAGGAATACAAATTCATAATAGATAAATATATTTCATTCATAGCAAATTGCTTATATTCAAAGAATGTGCGACTACAAGAGCTCCACAATTTTCCAAGCAAATATTTTCACTTCTCATATAACAGATCCGTTTAAATGGCGTGAGAATTTAAGTCTTGATAAAACTACCCATTGAAACCATCGCTTCCTGGCCGCTTTTCTTGTGTGCGGTCAGGTAACTTCAAAAATTTCACATATTACCGTCCGACAACAAATTTTAAACACGAAAAATCGATATAATCACGAAACTAGAGGCCAAATGTAGTAAAACTGTGTTTTTAGTTTTTCTCTCTGACGTCAGGATTTTTTTAAGGACTTTGAAATTTCAAGGACATGTTTATTTCAAAATATTATTTAAAAAGTTGAACGCATTGTAGAATAACAATATGGGTATCAAATGAAAGAGAAAAATCCTTAGAATCTTAGAAAATTTAATGCTTTGGTGCAAAAGGACGTAGAGATATAGAAGATGTCCTTTTAAAAATGTATCCTTGAATATCCTTCCAATAGTTTTTTTGGAGAAACTATGCCTTATGGACTAATATGTACACTACCAGATCCTTCAATTTCGTCTTTCTAACTTTATTAGTTTGACACAAAAAATTTAATACCTTTCTCTTCATTTAGTAGAATGTGCCAATGAAAAATGTATTTAGGTAGTTAGCGGAGTAGCAGCTACTAGAAGTACATACATACATACTTGTAGTATTGTTTTTAAGAAAAAATTGGTGAGTAGTTTTTTAATGTTTTTTTTTAATTTCACAATTATAGGTTACTTGCACTTTTCATTTGGCGAATCTCATGTAGTGTGAAGTAACGGCACCCAAAAGATGCCACTGTAAAGTTCCACTTCTAATTCCATACTTTCATTACGTAAATCGTTTATAAATGTGCATTATGCAGGTCTCCCTCGTATAGCGCGGTACTTCTACAACGCGTTTTCGTGTTTTTTAATTGTTTAAATAAAGTATGAATTTTGATTTTGAGTTGAATGTACATACATCTTTAATTTAGTACCTATTTTGTTTCGGAAAAAGCATTGGAACATAACCCTAAAATTTATATGAAAGTTAAGTCTTCTATAACGCGAATCACATAACGCGGAGTTTTCCTGGAACGTAACCACCGCGTTATACGAGGGAGACCTGTATAATAAGCGATATATAGCACTTATAAGTAGTAAAAGTAAGAAATATTTTAGATTTTTCTCCCAAATTCTCCCACATTTTGCACATCGATTTTACGTATTTTCGGCCACATTCGTTACACTGTGTGACAGTCGCCAAGACCTAAATAAATGCCAATAGCAACAAAGAAAATGTGACTGCGAGGTAAACAGAACTTTTACTGTTCGATGGCGTAAGCTGAAAAGTTGACTAATACCGTGGCGACGATATGTTGTACCGCGCTAACATATTTGCCTCAGTTTGTACAAAATATTGTATTGCAGGTTCCTAAATGGGGACTAATTGTGTGTCAGTGCGGTGCAATATGCCTTAACGAAACGATTAAGTTTGGGGGCCACTTTAAATTTCAGACAAGAATCAGGCTAACATAACAAAACCGCGATGCGCTTGTCAAATGTCTTTGAAAATTAACGCTCACGCACTTTGACAGCTGCCGACTTAAATGTGACACTTTAAAATCTACACAAAGCCCTCAAATCGGTTTCTGATGTTTTCGGCCCTAATAGAGAAAATGCCTCAAGACTCTAGACTCTTCGGCTTCGAATTCCAACAGACAGTGAAACAACATTCTGTCATTAGCTCAGATCAACACACTACGAAGTGCAGACTATGTGCGCTGTAGCGCACTGCGTGAATTTTTCAACGCCAGAAGAGCAGTCACAATATTTGAGGTTTACTTTCGCTTTGACGATTGCTCAAGTGCTGACAGGTGTTGACTTACATGTTTTTGTTGTTGGTGTTTGGTTTCGGATATTCGTCTTGGGTTGGCTTAGACGTTTGGAAATTAAGGGCGTCATTTGTAAGCACCATTTCGGAGTATTGCCGACGAATGTAAACGGAAACTTTTGTTTGCGCAATACGCTTCCATAGGAAAGCAACTAGACATATTTTTCGGCATGAAGGGAACTTTTCAACCCTAAAACAGCATGGATATAATTTTTTCTTTTAATAAATGTATTTACTTTTTTGTTGCTTTTAATTGTGCAAAGTTCAAGCAAAAATTTTGTGACTAACTAAGCACAAAGTTGGTGAAATAGTTGTATGTCTACTTTATGATGTGTTTGACCGCACACAGAGCCCAAATGAATGAGCGTTAGAGAGACGGAAAACTGCAAACCCAAATCAACAGTCCGTCCACCCCAGCCGCACTAACGACCCCAACCGCACATTAGATTGGCCAAAGAAACAGCGGGAAACAAATTGGAACTGGAATGGAGTCCAATGACCGGTAACGAACGCACAGTGCCAGCGCCACCGTCGGTTGGTACATGCAACAAGCGGCCGAACCACCAACCAGCCAACCCGCCAGCCAACAGCACAAGGCAGGCGGGCGGCAGTGACACACTGCGGTAACACCAGCGTGGTAGCATTTAATGCCGCAAAATCAACCAGTCGGAGTGTGGCGCGTTGCGCGCCACAGTTGGAGGACCAAAAGAACACCAGCTACAGCAGCAACAACAAAAACCAGAAAAACAGTAACCAGCAACAGTAAAGATATTGAGGCCGATAAGGCAAACAGCGGACAGCGCAAAGAGAGGAACGCAGAGAAGCAGCCGACTAAAACAAGCTATGGATAAAAACAACAAACATAACAAAAATTCCGATCTTCCAGTAGAAAACGTCATAATGACGAGCGTCGCTACGCTCATGATAATGAAGACGAGCAGGCAGCGACCGTTCAACGCCAACGACAGCTTCAGGCTTGCGACCGCGCAGTTTCGACGCGAATGCAAACAGGTATTTGTACGGCGGCTCAGGCGCGCTCCGAGTTTGCGCCGCAGATTCTTCTCGGGTTTCCAAAGAAACGTCCACAAAGCAAACGAACACAAATAAATACTTTCCTGAGATAATGAACGAGAAGGTGAGCAAGAAACAAGACAATTTTCAAGCAAATGAAAATAACATGAGGCCGCGCTCAGCGTTCAGTTCTGAATGCCAAAGTAGGCGACGCACCCTTTTGACTAAACACAAAGCGGCAGACCACATCCCGCCTCGAGCTCAGCTCAACCTCAACTCAATTCAGCTCAATGGAACGGATTCGAATTGAATTTAACGTGTTTTCGAGTTCGAGACCGTTGTCAATGTGCCTGTGGTTGGGGGAGAAAACGACATAAAAGTGGGGGCAGGTAAAGCAGGTAAAAAGGGAAACCGCAGCGAAATTAAAAAAAAGGCCAAAATAAAAAAATGAAAATTGTATGCGGGAGGAACAGCGAAAAGGCTAGAAATGTGGAATTTTAATCCGGACATTCCAATTGCGATGATTGAATTTTTAATTTTTACGTTATTGAGGCGTACGCGAGAGCAATTAAAAGTGGGAATTAAACGTGCATACACACACACACGCAACTAATTTAGGAGGATATGCCTCATAAATGTTTGATTTGACTTATGGCGAATTGCTGCGTTAAAATAATTTAATGCCATTAATTATGAGTTTATAAGAATTGTACGCAGATTTCAATTTGAAATCATATGCCTGGGGCATTTCGTTACGTTTCTAAAAATTATCTTAACATTAAAGTTTAACTAAAGACAAACATTTTAGTCAATGAAAAAACTAATGGTTAATAGTTTTGCAAATCCTTGGGATTGTAACACGTCTTGTTGAAGTTGAAATTCAGCCTGAAATTAGGGCTGAAAGTAAATTCTTCCAGTGTTGACTTTGGCTTTTTCGGTTGGCCTTCACAGTCGTTGAGAGTCCCTCAAGGTGTCGTTCGTTTAAACTCGCATATTTCTTATCTTGGTTGGACCAGTACCTGAATCAACAAAATTCTAGTTGTGGCAAATTGCTAGACTCGCTTTCTCCACCACACTTAAGTGAAGGCAGGGCGCACATTGGACTTTCAAGGCAAACAATTTTACAAGTCAAGTTTCTGTTATTACCAATAAATTACCTTTTGCGCTGCTGTTGCTATTGGTTCAGTTGCACTGTTAATCCACTTTGACTGCTGATAATTCAATCCACGTAACTTAATCCAATCTACTCCACTTTTAGTGTCGTTCGCCTTTTGCGTTTGCGTATTGCGACACTTTTCTTTTTTCCTGCACACCTTAACTGTAATTGCTTTTCACCTTCCACAGCACTTTTCTCTTTTTATTTTTGACTTTTCTATTTTGTTGTATTAGTTGTTGCAATTTTTGTTTTCACAATAAGCGGCACATTTACGCTTTTTGCCTTAATTAAATTACACAATTTTTTTTCTGCAAATTCAATTATTTTTCCTCTTGCTGCAGTCGTCGTTGTTGCTACCACTTGCGTTCTTGTTATTGTTGTGTGTTGCAAAAATTTGTTTCGCATTTCTCCTTCATTCCCACCTATCCTTTTCACTTTTTCTTCACTGCTTTTGATTTTACTTTTTTGCACACCAACATTTTCAATTCGAAACAACTTCTGCTGCGTTTACTCACAGCCGCTGCTGCGTCTACTTCTGTTGGAATTCCAAAATTGAACGCGAACCGAACAGCTTCGTGCTCTCTCGCTTGCACAAGTGCAACTTCTAACGCCACTCCACTGTGTCGCTCTCTTTCTGGCGTCTAGCGAACGCCTGCGCAGCCGTCAACGTCAGCGCAACTGCGACCAGATTCAGAATAGCAAAGCTACGCCAGAAAATCATCGAAACGCAAAGAACAACAATCGACTGTCATTTAACTTTTCTTTTCTCAACCGCTTCGCAATGCAAATGTGTTGCAGTTTTCTAAATGTCGAATCCACAAACGAGCGTCCGCACTTTACACCGAACTACTTTCTCGCTTGAACAAAATCTCATACTGAATTCAATGGAATCGAGCGGAATCGCATGAAGCCGTAGAACAGCCAGTGCTGCCAGTCTTCTGCGAAGAAACCGTACCGAGTGAGCCCTAACTAAAGTGCATTAAATGAATGCGAATGCACAGTGTGTAACTGATCGGGCTGCATACACATTTAACTCTACAATTCCTCTGGAACTAATGCATTGCCACAGAGAAAACTCAACAAATTTACACTAGCGGTACTCACTCTTCGTAGAATTTTAGGTATAAAGTTGCAATTGTAGCAATTTTTTTATTATCGCAAAGTTTTCGAAAGCAGTTGTAGCGACAGATTGCTACGATAGCAACTTGACACCTAAAATGCTTTGAAGAGTGAACTCCACTAATTTTACAAACTGAATACAAATAACAACATAGTACATACGCATGCAACCCTCTGGCCGATTATCATTTTGTTCCGATAAGAATGTGGTGAGAATGTTGGAACCGAAAATATCCCAATGATCAATAAGCAGTAGAGCGATCACCTTTGCTGGTGTTTCGTAGTAACAAGTGTTGCCACTTTCCGAATCAAATTTGTAATTCGCACAGTTGCAACCGATTAAATTTCAATTAAGTGGTTTGAGTGTTTAAAAATTATAGTTAATTAAGTGGTCTTAGAATACGAAAACTGTACAAAAGTTGTTTTCCCAATGCGAAGTGACATTAGAGCGAACAGTGAACATGTCTAAAATTTCACGAACAATATAACAGGGAACGCTACAGGGAATCTTAAAATCGTACGTTTTAGAAGCAGATTGAGGGAGGAGTTTGGGGTTTGAAACCCTCCAAATATTAGGGTCGACCTGAAAACTACATACAAATTAAAAGGCATTTTTTTTTAGAATTTTATGAATATTAAGGAATTACTTCTTTGAAACCCCAAAATATTTTTCTGAATCCGCCCCTGTTACATATATTTCAGCACCGCATTATAAATGTTTTATAATATCTCTTTTGATTTCCATTCAGTCCACGTTTACTTATCGAATCTTAGAAAACACAATATTAATTTACATTTAGGTCAACTGACATTGGCTTCCAAGATGACGTGTTGAAATTACTCTTAGAGTTAATGGAAAAGAATTTACAAATAACCTTTTATGTCGGAGTAAAACTAAAATAGTCGAAGTAACGCACAAAGTGTCAAGTTTACTTCTAAATATATTTAACTACAATCTAGAATGTTTGAAAAAAGTGAGCATAGTGTCAACATGAAAGTAATTTTCAAAATAATTTATTTGACAAAAATATAGTTTTTAAATGTAGTGTTAAAGTAACTATAATTTTTTAAAACAAAAAAAAACATCTGAGCAGTAATTTTATAAAACAAAAACCTAGACTTCTTTGATTTTAATCAAGCTATGAGCTGAGCTATTTCGATTTTCATTAAAAAAATCTCTAAATTTTTGGCAAGCACTGCAAAGGCTACATTCGTTGTTCCACAGAGTCCAGTTTTGTTATTTGTCAATAATATTCCTGACATTCTCTCAAGTCGAATTTTTTAAATTTTTCTGATGATCTAACAATTTTTTCCGAATGATTAACAAATTGTTTTAACGAAAAGTTAACTTCGATGTGTCACTTTTGTAGTGCGTGTGCGATATGATACCTTGAAGCAGAACAATAATCACGCAGTGAAAAATTTGCTGCCCTTTATGACAAAATCGAGTTAAACTCACTCACTAGAGTTGTATTGTGTCGAGTGGATGTGCGAATTGAAACGCTCTTACAATGACGAGTGAGTTTGTGTTTATTATCTGAAGCTCACTTATGCACTCATACTTGTTGCCTTAGCCACCGCTGTGTTTAGCCTTAGCACAGTCCACCACCACGACGGTTTGATTTGCTACTGTGCACTAGAGGGCACTAATTTCACTCAAAGTTCGTATCGAATACATGAAGCATATGGTAAGTGTTTCCTTTATTCCGGAAACGAAACTTTATTTTGTTACCCGAAATCGAATTCCAAGCGAACGTTTCGAGAGCAGCTGAAATGTCCCTAACCATGTATTATTTTTGTGGTTATTTATTGAAGAAAACGGACACTTTCTTATGTATATGCGACAACAATTAAAAGTACCGTTAGAAAAAATGTGCATGCTAAGCGCCGCAAATGCCGCTGCGAAGAGGTATGCAAGCTCGCACAGTTGGTTCTTTTCAGTTCGAAACGGTCCGCGCGGCTGTGTGGAGTGCATTCTGTTGCTTTTATATTGTGTTATAGATGTACTTGGTTTTTTGTTAAAAATGTACAATTTTAATTGTGTGAAAGTTTTGTTGGCTTTGTTTTTAATCGTTTTTGTGCATAAGTTTAATGCTGCCGGACTCGTCGTGAAGCCGCTGAAGCGAGAAGTGGTCACAACGACCACACCCACTCCCACTTCGTCGGCAACCGTCAGTGCCGTCGTTGAGGATCAGGATGAGGCGACAACCATTTGGGAGGCAGCTGCTAAGGAGGAATTTGGTAAGTAGTGGTCACATAACCTCAAATCGGTAAACATAACAGTTAATTGTTAAAAACTGTTATTGGAAAAATTGTAGCGAACACAGTGAAACCGACATCTGCGCTACTCAAGAAGTGCGACCCCTGCCCGGATGGTATTGTGTGCGTGCCGCAGATTCAATGCCCCGCCCACGTTCGCATGAAAGATCACGAGAAGCCGCAGATCTGCGATCTACCCAGCGGCACTTACGGGTTCTGTTGCGTCACCGGACAAAATCACACAGGTGAACTGAATGTCTTCAATTGAGTTTTCCCATTTTGTTTTCCGTAAAATGTAAAATGTTTGGTTTTTTCCAAAGCGGCCCGCCCCGAAATGGAGCGCACTCCGTTTGCCACATTTCTGCCCATGTCTGTGGTCGAGGAGGCGCGCCACCGTTTCGAGAAGCTGATGCACGAGGTGGCCCTGGTTCCGGTGCAGCGGGGAAAGCCAGAATTCCTGCATGGCATAGTCTTCCACTCGTCGCCTCATGAGGAAAAGCAAAACTTCCACTTGTCCAATTCGGCCATGCAGCAAATCATTGCCGGTCAAATGTTTTCCAAGAAGTGAGGTTGAACCATTTCCAACTTTTTCAATAAATTTAACGGACATTCGTTGATCAGAGAGCAAATTCCGCTGGACGATCTCATCACCAACAACGTGCAAGTAGAGTTCACCAAAACGCCACTGGCTCACCACTGTTCAAAGCCTCACAAGTGCCGTGATCCGAAAGCGCCGTATCGCAGTTTCGATGGCTCTTGCAACAATCCACATCACTCGCATTGGGGCGCAGCTGGTCAGCCCATGGAACGACTACTGCCGCCCGCCTACGAAGACGGCATCTGGACCCCACGCATCCACTCAGCTAACGGTTCACCGTTGATGGGCGCGCGCGAAACGTCTCGTCGCCTGCTGTCCGATATCGATCGACCTCATGCCAAATATAACCTGCTCGTGATGCAGTTCGGACAATTTGTGGCACACGACGTATCACAGTCGGCCTCCGTGCGTTTGGGTAAGCCACGATACTGGGAAAAACTATTCAGCAGTTTGCACTCTAATACTCTTCGCGTTTCATGGCGCAGAAAGCGGCGAATTGGTAGAGTGCTGCACGCCGAACGGTGCTGCTGCACTGCCGCCGCACCAGCGTCACTTTGCTTGCCTGCCCATACCGGTGGAGCACGATGACGACTTCTACGGCGACTTTAATGTGCGTTGCATGAACTTTGTGCGCCTGTCGCTGTCACCGAGCACGGATTGCAAAATGGGCTACGGCAAGCAGCGCAGCAAAGTCACGCACTTTCTCGACGCTTCCCCTGTGTACGGATCCAATACGGCGACAGTGCACGAATTGCGCGAGTTCCATGGCGGCAGACTGCGCATGTTTCATGACTTTGGACGCGACTTGCTGCCACTGACGAACGACAAGAAGGCTTGCGAGAGCGATGCGCCCGGAAAGACATGCTTCAAATCAGGTAAGAGTGCTGCAAAAATCTATTCAAATTCACTTCAAGTTGCCTTCTGCACATTGTGAGTATAGGTGATGGCCGAACCAACCAGATAATCTCCCTCATCGCCGTGCACATTATCTTTGCCCGTGAGCACAATCGCGTGGCGGGCATTCTGCATGAACTCAATCCTCATCATAGCGACGAAACGCTGTTCCAGGAGGCACGCCGCATTGTCATAGCCGAACTGCAGCATATCGTCTACAACGAGTACTTGCCTGCCATCATTGGGCGGGAGCAGATGGAACGCTTTCGTTTGCTGCCGCAGCACCACGGCTTCGCGCACGGATACAACACTCAAGTGAATCCGGCCATCACGAATGAGTTCTCCGGCGCTGCTTTTCGCATGGGTCACTCCAGTGTCGATGGCAAATTCCACATTTACCAACACGGCCATCGCGTCGATGAGATCATCAACATACCCGACGTAATGTTCAATCCGTCGCGATTGCGTAAGCGTACGTTCTACGATGACATGCTACGCACCCTGGTCACGCAACCCATGCAGAAGGTGGACGGTTCTGTAACGTATGGTGTAAGTGTTTCGTCGCTTGATTGTAATTAATTGCGCCTTTGTATGCTGGTCGACAAACGTGTAGTATGAGCACTTGATCAAGTATTTATATAATTTTGTTTACTTATCTGCTGTTAATGGTTTCCATTTTCAGTTGAGTCGATACCTGTTTCGTGGGGACCATCCATTTGGCCTGGACTTGGCCGCTTTCAACATTCAACGCGGCAGAGACCAAGGATTACGTTGCTACAACGATTACCGGGAGGTGATGGGCCAGAAGAAAATTCACAGTTTCAGCCAGCTGGATCCAGAGGTGCGCGTAAATGAAAGTTGAGGTTGAAAGTTTATCAAATTACAGCTATTTCTGTGATTTTGAAACCCTTTAAATTGTTTGATTTCCTTTATTTCTCTGGCCATATGAAAGAGAGAAAGAAGAAAATTGAGTTATTGTTGAGTTGGGTGCTTTATAGAAGTCATTGCGCTTAATTGTATTTCAGCCGTTTTGCAAAATCCTGTTTTCTGTTTACTTTTTCGCTGAAGTCTTTTGAAACAACAATGCATTGGTCAGAGCATCTAATGTGCACAGGGTTTTCAAAATTAAATTTTTTACTTTGAAGTTACTCTTCCACATGACCACAGATTTTATCAAACTTGGTAGACTTACATGCGGTACCTGAGTATGTTTGCGCCGTTGTTCATTTGTATAACACGTTCGGTGTTGACTTAGCTGGGTCGTAGCGAAATTGCGGCCTAAGGCTATGTAATTTTTTTTAATCACTTAGCTCGAATTCGATTCTTTAACAGAAACCCCCCTTCAATGTGCCTTCATATACCTGTTTTAAGTATAAATATTTACAGATTGCTAACAAACTGGCTGGGGTTTATCATCATCCCGACGATGTTGACCTATGGATTGGTGGGTTGCTCGAGAAATCCGTTCCTGATGGCATTGTGGGCAGCACTTTCGCCGAAATCATTGCCGATCAATTCTCGCGATTCAAGCATGGCGATCGCTACTTTTATGAGTACAACAAGCTAACCAACCCCGGCGCCTTCACCATCGATCAGCTGCACGAGATACGCAAAGTTACGATGGCACGCTTGATTTGCGACAATGCCGATCATGTGAATTTATTGGAAGTGCCACCAGCAGCATTTGTGCGCGCCGATTTCCCTCAGTAAGTACATTCGAAATTTAACGATCGCGGCAATAGCCAATTTGGTTTGGCGCTTTCTTTTATTTTCGAACTTTTCACTTGCATTTATTATTTATGCAGCAATGCTCCGGTGCGTTGCGACAGCCACTGGATACCTTCAGCGAATTTGGCTGCGTGGCGTGATGATCAAAAGTGAACGAATTACACTTTGCGAAACCGAATATATTTACAAATAATTTCAAACAAGGATGCAAATGCGGTGACTTGAATAGAAAACATAATACAAATAATAATATAAGTAATAATATATAAGTATATAATAGCAATGCAATAATAATAATAGGTAAATGTTTATAATCGTTGAAATAATCGTTGTACGTGTTGTTTTAACATAACACTTCGTTCAATAATGTGTGTGACTGACACATAGATGGCGGCACTAATACTAAATCAATATTTTTTTTTCGAAATTGTGAACCTTTTTAGGCTTACTGTCAAAATTATATGTCAATCCGACCATTAGTTTACAAGTTACAGTGCTTTAAGTGACACTACTTTTGAGTTTACAAAAAAAAATGAATTCAAAGCAATTCCGTGTGCTGATTTATCATTGTTTTTTAATGAAAAAAAATACTGTTCAATGCCAGGAATGGCTTGAAAAACATTATTCGGACTCTGCTCCATCAAAAAGAACCATTTGTTATTGGTATGCCGAATTCAAACGTGGTCGTACAGACACCGATGACATTCCATCTACTGGACGGCCAAATGACGCTGTTATTCCGGAAAACGTTGAAAAAACACTGAAAATCATTATGTCCGACCGTAAAGTGAAAGTGGGGGAGATTGCTGACATTCTAAAGATATCAGCAGGCAGTGTACACACCATAATACACAAACATTTGGTTATGAAAAAGGTGTTTTCGAAATAGGTGCCGCGTTTGCTCACACCGGAGCAAAAACAACAACGAATCGATGATTCAAAGAGCTGTTTGGACATGTTTACGCGCAACAAGTCGGAGTTTTTGCGTCGGTACATCACAATGGATGAAACATGGATCCACCATTTCACTCCAGAGTCAAATCGGCAGTCTGCTGAGTGGCATGCAACCGGTGAAAGCCGCCCAAAGCGTCCAAAGGCACAAACATCGGCTGGCAAGGTTATGGCGTCAGTATTTTGGAATATGCACGGAATAATATTCATCGACTATCTTGAGAAAGGGAAAACAATCAATAGCGACTATTATATAGCGTTGTTGGAACGTTTGAAAGAAGAAATCGCGATTAAGCGGCCCCATATGAAGAAGAAAAAAGTGTTGTTTCACCAAGACAATGCACCGTGTCACAAGTCGATGAGAACGATGGCAAAAATGCATGAATTGGGCTTCGAATTGCTTCCTCATCCCCCGTATTCTCCAGATCTGGCCCCCACTGGCTCTTCGCAGACCTCAAAAAGATGCTCCGTGGTAAAAGATTTGGCTCAAATGATGAAGTAATCGCCGAAACTAACGCCTATTTTGAAGGCAAAGAAAAATCGTTCTACAAAGGCGGTATCGAAAGATTGGAAAAGCGTTGGAATGATTGTATCTCCCTAAAAGGGGAATATGTTGATGAATAAAAACGAATTTTGGCAAAAAAATGTGTTTTAATTAGTTAGTCACACACATTATTGAACGAAGTGTTATATAATAGTAATGCAATAATAATAATAGGTAAATGTTTATAATAATTTAAATAATCGTTGTACGTATTGTTATAAAATATTGTAATTAAAATAGTTAGGAAGCAATTGAAATGTATGTAATTTTAAGTTTGAGCTAAACGTTTATTTGAAGATGCGACGTTGTTATTTTATACAAGCTTTGATAATGTTTTTTTATAATGTTTAGACAAAGATATTGTCAATTTCAAACGCCATATAGGAGTATATTATGTAAACAGAGACCTGGGAATGTACTTAGCTTTTATTACTGTCAGTCATTGTTATTATTTATAGTGCTGTGTGCTTTCGTTTTTACAATTAACGGATCAGATATCGATGTACATGATGGACATCCCTACTCATTATTAGCTTTCAACAGATGTGATTTGTTTTGTTATAAGACGCCGTAAGTTGTATTTAAATTGAATGCAATTTTTTGTATCGTGTATGTGGTTGAAATGTGCAAGCAAAACAAAAAGAAATGTTTCGTCAGTTAAAATACGATAAAACTTCATTAGCAAAAAATGCATATACCTTTGTTCAAGTTTTTATTGCTTAATCAATTCGAGTTGTTATTGAGGAGTATGTGACTTTTGTTGATATTTTTGAAAGGCAAGGGGTACATTTTGTAAGCGTTGCGGTTTGAATAATTGAGAATCGCATACGAAAATATGAATGTACGAGAATACGTTTGGTTGTCTACGATAGAAGCATTGGCGTCATTAATGGGTGCACAGGGTTGAGAACAACGAGTTTTGAACAATATTTGATTCGTTTTGATAAAAATATTTTTTGAAGAATTCATGTAAGGGTTAGCAAATGTGCAGTTTAAAATTGCCAGGCGACTTGGGCGAATGTTCGTACCGCGCCAATGGAGGACATTGCCAGATTCACAGGATGACATGGGCTTGCCCACAGTCTCCGGGCATCACAATGGGTCTTTTGAGACCTCTGAGTGTACTTGCCTGTTTTACTTAACCTAATCTATTGTCAAAATATGACTAATAATTGTCAAGGTCAAACATCCAGACTAATTTTTAAAATTCAGAAATTACATATGGGCTTTACCCCAATTTTTTTTCTTGATAATGAAAAATATTCAAATTCATTGATTTTATTAAAAACAAGTTAAGCTGCTAAACAAAAATAATTTCACATCATACGAAGCATTGTTAAAGTGAAACCAGTCTGACTAACCAGTCAAAACTAGTGCACGTGTTTTTTCTTAAAGAAACCTGGCTGCGGCGGCACGTATGTACACTAGACAGAACAACTTTGCGAACTTGCAAGCCGAAACTATGTTTTGATGAATTTTTATTTAAAAAATGGGTTGAGTATTTACAAAAACTTATCCACATTATTACACAGTGTTGCCAAATCAGGAGATTTCCTTCTAGATTTAGGAGATTCTTGGCCTTTTGAGGAGAGTTTTTAGGAGGAAGAATTGTTTAGGAGAAAGTTTAGGAGATTTAAATTTTTTGTTAGGGGATTTTTCTAACCCTTAGTGGATTTTGAGGAGATTTTTGGATAATGAAATATGATGTTTTGGGAACACTGGCAACAAAACATATTTTGGCAAATATTTTATTAGTCAAAGAACTCTATTGTGTTCAAAATTTTTCGGCTTACAAAAATGTAAGCTCGTACTATCTCGTTCTCACTTGTTTCTGGTACAATGAAATCACGTCTAAAATGGCACTTTTTATTTAATTCATTTGTTATTTGTTTTGTTTTTGTTAAGTTGTTTTGGTTAAGCTGAAGATGAATAAAAAAATTACATGTATATATTTTTATTTTTTTTTTACGAGAAGTTTTATTTCTTTGACGCGAAATTATAAAACAATTTTAGGAGATTTTTTTAACTTTTGAAAGGAAATTTCGGTATTTTTTTAAGATTTAGGAGAAAGTAATTTCAGGTATCTGGCAACACTGTTATTACACATGTATGCATTTATTGCACTTTTTGTTGTGTTTTCAGTGCATAAATTTATTTTGAAAACAATAATTTTCTAAGGTGAATTCATGAAATATTTTATTAAAAATTTTTTTTTTTATATTTTGGTATAATGATCTTAATAGAATTCAAGAACAAAAATTTATGGTTGAAATCATAGTATAATTATAAAGTAGTCTAACCTGAACTCTCCCCTCTTTTGAGTACAAATTTTTTGAAATTTCTTTCACAATATTTCATTTTGTTGTACAAAATTTGTCAACAGAAAACATAAACTCATATTGATTTGACACAAAATATTTTCAAAACTCTGTTCATAAAATTTTCTGCCAATTTTTGTAAACAAAATAGAAATACATTAGAAATACTCTCTCAGGTTAGACTACTTTATTATTATACTATGGGTTGAAATAAGTAATATTTTGTTTTTGAAATGTTACTGTAAGTCATAGTATAATTATAGAGTAGTCTAACCTGAACTCTCCCCTCTTTTGAGTACAAATTTGTTTAAATTTCTTTCACAATATTTCATTTTGATGTACAAAATTTGTCAACAGAAAACATGGACGCATATTGATTTGAACACAAAATATTTTCAAAACTCTGTTCATAAAATTTTCTAGAATACTCTCTCAGGTTAGACTACTTTTTTATTATACTATGACTGTAAGTGAAAAAACTATGTACCCCTTGTACGAAAACTTATTCCGACAAGTGTATGTATGTAGTTTTATTTGGTGTACAGTGTTTAAAGAATAAGTCACGTTTCTGAATTTAATACAATTATTTGGATACAATTTTGCGATTTAAATCGATTTTTTTGTCGTCGTGTTCTTTCTTTTTTATTCTGTCTTTTCGCCTGAACTTTAAGCGAACGAAAAAATGTGAATTTATTAAAAGCTAATAAAAAAAAATATTAATTAAAGTCAAATAGCGCTAATTCAAATACAAATAAAACTGACAAAACTAATTAAGCTATAAATACAACAATAACAAAATAAGCCGCAACAATAACAACAACAACATCAACGTATCTACATACAACAAATGATAAACACAAGTAAGCAGCCGCTTTTGTCTGCCTAGTATTTTGTTGATTTTTTGTGACTTTGTCGCTATGCTAATTTGAAAAGCAAGTGGAGCATCTGAGGTGAGACGAGACACGACATCGCGGCGCGCCGAACCTACAAAGCGTCCGCAATAGTTGAGGTTTGTGTAATTTAGCTGCTACGCGCGATTGGAGGGCGATAGCTCTGGGCGCTCGTTGCAGTTAGCTCGGCTCGAGGCAAGGCGAGCGCATGTTGCCCTTTGTGCCTTCGCGATCGAAGGTCCTACACACTCGGTGTGACTGATTTGCGCAGCTTGGGTGCCAAAAGTGCCGCTGACACCAGTTGTTAGTATTTCACTCGAAAGTTGTTGTGCCTACCTCATTGATCACTGACTCTCTATCGCAAGTTTGTGTGTGTGTGGGTGTGTACCATTTGCAATATTTTTGTGTTAGTGAAAATAATGCTGCACTAAAGCGATGAAATACAATGAAGGTCGATGGTCGAGGATTTGAACATGTACCAATAAAGTATTCATAAACTATTCAATTCGCGTGTTGTGCACTTTTCAAGTTTCTGCCATGTCATCGTAGTACAAATAATTTGCAAATGTGAAAATCGGAAAAAAACTTTCCTACAATTACATCGGCAAATACACGCTTATAGTTCATAATTGGATAAATCATTTAACGACGCAACTTGCATCGATAGCCTGAAAGGCCATGAGCACAGACAGAGAGAGCGAGATCGAGACCAATAGATACGTCCATTAATTTGAAAGTATTTGTTGTTGTCATATTTTGCTAATTTTTTGATAGCAAATAGACGTTAGCAAAGGATCGAAAATGTCATAAATTTAATTAACATTGCAGTGCAAATTGACAGACCGGGCAAAGGAAAGTTCGTCAAAACAGAAATAAATTCCATGAAAAAGACAAATAGCGCGCAAACTGTCTACGAACTGCCCGAAGCGACTGTGACGAAATGACAGTGCAGAGACTTGACGTTGTCATGTCAAAACTTGACATTTGTGATAAAGAAACTTGCTGACAATATTGAAAATGGCGCAAAAAGTTAGATATCTCCCAGCATCAAACTTGTTCGATGCAGAGCATTTCTGAAGTGAGTAGATGGGGAAAATTTCATTACAAGTTTGAGAGTTCGCGTTCAGATGACGGACAACAAACTGAAAGGAGTCGGTGGCTTTTGCTTAATCAAGGAATTGCGAATGTGTTCTTATTGCATCTAATGCGTCTAATCTACTTTCCATTCACGTAAGCGCTTTGGTGTAACTACCACTTCTCATACCTTCATGCAAATTAATTAATTAAGCGCCAGCGCTTTTTTTTGGTTTAGTTCGACTTACGAACGGGGAAATACCAAGGCAACCGCAATTCGGCTGTCTCACAAAAATACTACGCGCTGAATTTGTATGGAATTGCGTCGAAATTACAGTTTTATATTGTTTTTCAATTGGAATCGAGAGCTCATGTGAATCATCCGCACAACCACAAAAAAGTGATTTTGCTGGTTAATCGCTTTTTTTTATCTCTCCATCCTTTTGTTTCTGTCATACGTTTGTGTGTGTTTGTATTTGTATTGTTCGTATTGTATCTAAATAAATATTATTTAAATTTTTAGTGCTATTAAATAATGACAGTGTCAGATTGCTAATTTACAGTTTCGCTCTATTTGTAATGTCACGTGAGAGTTTTCTGATTGCACTTGTCTCTTAAATGAGCCTGAATGTTATTTTTGTCATGATTTGCTCGTTAGTAATGACATTATTTACAAAAAATAAAAGTACTAATCGTAGTATTTAGTCACATGCGGCAACGAAAAGCATCTACAAAACTGATTGGTGATACAAAATTATGATGAGTGATGATCCCAATGCTTGAGAGTAGCAAGTTTGAAAGAAATTTGAACAGCATGAGAAGTCACTCGGCAACTCGACGATCTTCAATACCTCTGTGCATTACCGAGGGCTTTGTTTTAACTTGTTTTGAGTTATGCGGTCTTCTACAGTGTCAAATTTATGTAAATTTCGATGCATACTCGTACATAATTAGACAAAGCTCTAAAGGGAAACTAACCCCCAGGCATCTGTAAATATCCATTATTGTTTTTTTGGAATCACTGAAAACTAATGACAAACTCAAAATTTCAAATACACTCTCAGAGGTTTGCTAATGAGAGCTTTGCTACGAGTGTCGTATGATAAGAAACAAAATAAAAGCTTGAAAATCTTTTAAAATTACAATAATTATAATGAAAAATTAATTTTTAGTTTTTAACGCACTTCGGTTTCTTATATCTTTCTTATATCTTTAATTATTATTTTTTTCGACTAGACTTTATTCTATAGGGTGTTTTTTTAGAGGTATAGAACTTCGAATTGAAATAAAATACAAGAAAATCGCTTTTAATGTCCATCAATTTGTCTTTATTGGAAGGATAATTTTATGCCATTAATGTTTAAATATGATTTCGGGCATGTGGCCGCCGCGGTTGGCTCGAATAAAGCCAATTCTACAGGTCCAATTTTTAAAGTTGATGGACAAAGCTCCAATTGCTGTGCACGGTGGCGAATCGATTCATTCGGGTCCTCTTCAACATTTTGCTCTACAGCGGCAATTGTTTCTTCGGTGCGCACTGTTCGACGTCTCTGCGGATGCGTATTATCACATAGAGTAAACGTAGTGCGAAAACGACCCATGGTTAACCGAATTAATTGCTCTGATGGACGATGTCGACCATAAAATGGACGGAGCTTGCGGTAAACTTCGCGAACTGAACCATTATTTTCGAAATAAATTTGCACGATTTGCAAGCGTTGTCCTTTTGTCAACCTGTTCATGATGAAATGGCAAACCAAACTGAACATAAATGACATTAGAGTTGCCAGATTTGACCACAAAATGCCAGTTTTATCTCTATTCGAAAAACAAACCTATAAAAAAAGAGGTAAGATACTAGCTGGGCCCTGCGGCTTTGCACGCAAGTTCTCTTTTCCCCCGATACAAATTCTTAACCCATTGTTGACCCCGTCAGATTTTGATTAAAAACAACAAAAAAAAACATGTGTCTAATTATCTTTGATTTCAAGTATTTCCAAAAATTGTTAAGTCAATAGGCCTTTTGAAAAATCATGTGTTTTCACATTTAAACAAAAGTAACATCATATCTAACCAAATTCTTAACCCTTTTCCAAAAAAAATGAAAAGCAAGTTTTGATTATTTCTGGATTCCCGAAGTGAAAAAAGTGAAAACACGTGTCAAATTATTCCTAACTAAGAATACTTCCACCAAGTTTGAAGGCAATCGACCCATTAATTCATGTTTTTCACAATTTATCCACACAAACATTTAAGCCGTCGCTGACCTCGTCCGATTTTTATATTCGGAGAAATGAATATCACGTATCGAGTTATTTTTCATTTGAAGTACTTTCATCAAGTTTGAAGTTAAAAGGCTTGTTTCTCCATACATACATTTAACCCTTCGTTGATCCAGTTAGATTTCCATTTTGAAAATAATAGGAAACACGTATCTAATTTTTTTATTTCAAGTAATTTTACAATGTTTGAAGTCAATAGACCCATCTGTTCATTTATGTCGGAGTCTTCCCTTGAACAAACCTTAACCCATTTTTGGCCCAGTTAAATTTTGGTATTCGAAGAATTATAAAATATGTCTCGAATCATTTTTGGTTTAGAGTATTTTCACCAAATTTGAAATCATTAGGCCCATTAAATCACGTTTCTTCATACAACACCTTAACGCATGTTATGCCCTTTTAGACCGCGATTTTCATTCTTTAAGATGTACCAACAGTTCAAATGTCACGTTAGTAGCTTCATCGGTTTGAGCTGGGCGATGATGAACCAATCAGTCCGTCAGTCAGGACAAATAACGTTTATATATGTATATATATAATTGTATGCGGTACCACGGCCCTTTATCTAATCCTCAGAACTTTTTTCTAGTCGAATTTTCCGACTAAGTGGCTTATTCGTACAAAGTTTCATTGATGTGCGACTTACGGAAATGTTGGGTCATAAAAAATGTGCCACGCCCCTTTTATAACGCCGATAAAATCTTATCAGTAGAATAACACATCTATGAGACCACGGTACACTAATTTTCAACGCTGTTCGGCTTACAATTCCGAAGCTATTCCATATAAAAGATTTTAGTTGTATGGGCGGTGACACGCCCCCTTGTTAAAAATCCGTCCCATTCCTTCTGTCGAGGGACAGGTTTGTTCTAAGTTTCATTAATGTGCGACTAACAGTTTAAAAATTATGCGGATAGTTTGGGTCAAATAAATATGCCACGCCCCTTGTCCAACTCCCATCAAATTTTAACAATAGAAAGACACTTCTATGAGACGACGGTATACAAACTTTTAACCACGGTGCCACGCCCCTTTGTCCAAAACCCACCCCATTCCCTCTTTCGAAGGATACGGATAAATCGTAAGTTTATACCGAGTCTCGTTTATGTAAAAGCTATAGTTCAAAAGTTACATCGGAATTTAAAAAGTGCCACGCCCCTTGTCCAACGCCCATTAAATTTTACCGGTGGAATGACACGTGTACGCCATGACAATATACCAAATTTCAATGCTGAGCGACTTATTTATTTACTTAGGTTGTATGGGAGGTGCCACGCCCACCTGCCGTACAAACATGTAATATCGCTATAAACCACCGCATTGACATCTTCTATCACACACAAAAAAATTTTCCCGAAAGAATGAACCGTTTTCGCAAACAATGGCTACACACAGAATGTTAAGTTTTTTTTATATACATTGTGACCGAAAAGTTTCCGGAAATTCTCATTTAAAATTCGCGCGCTGTATATTTTTCGATATTTTAAGTTTCTGTAGGTTGGTAGCACTGTCCTTAATTACTATGCTAAAAATCAGCGCGATCTGTCAGACAGTTTGTTTACGGCAGCTGTTGAAACCAGTTCACCTCAGTAGTGCGTTGCGATTTTGTTGAGAATTTTCTTCAAAATGAGTACCGTGAACAGGTCTCTTTGGACGTGCTTGATCGTGCCAATTCCGATCCAACTTTGGAACGCATCATAACTGGTGACGAGACATGGGTCTACGAGTACGACATGCAAACAAGCCAACAATCATCGGAATGGAGAGGAAAAGACGAGCCGAAACCGAAAAAACCACGCCAAAGTCGCTCGAAAATCAAAGTAATGCTGATTGTTTTCTTCGATATTCGTGGTGTGGTGCATCATGAATTCGTCCCTGAAGGACAAACAGTCGGTAAAGACTATTATTTGAATGTTTTAAGACGTTTGCGTGAAAATATTCGCCGTAAACGGCCTCAATTGTGGAAGGATAATTCATGGATTTTTCATGACGATAATGCTCCCTCGCACCGAGCCAACATTATCAGCAATTTTAAGGCCAAACATTCAATAAATACCATCGAACAGCCACCGTATTCACCTGATCTTGCACCGTGTGACTTTTTCCTGTTTCCCAAACTCAAATTACCACTCAGAGGAACGCGTTTTGAATCCATAGAAGACGTAAAACAGAATTCGCAGAGGGAACTCAAAGCCATACCGGAAAGCGCCTATAAAAAATGTTTTGATGATTGGAAGAAACGTTGGTATATGTGTATCGCTTCTAATGGAGCATATTTTGAAGAAGATAAAATAGATATTGATGAAGATTAAGAATTTTGCGTTTTATTTAAAATTTCCGGAAACTTTTCGGTCACAAGGTATAAGATGAAAATTTGGATCAATGATATTGAAAGAGTCTGATGAAAAGTCTGATGCGTTTGTAGGATAGAAATTTATATTTTAATAATTGATGCAAAAGTCCGTCGACAGAGCGCAAAGCAGAGGCTCCCCAAGGGACCCTCTCTGACCTCTCTGACCCTAAATTCCGGTTAGTATTAAGTTAGTTATTTTAGTTATGGATTAACTATGTTATAGAGTAAGTAATGCATTATTGAATATTGAAGTATGTAAAATATATTACATGCTTAGTAACTTTTAGTATAGCTTCTAAATTCGCTTTATATTGAAAAGAAATAAAGTGAATCACTCATTAAAGATCATCATTAAGGTATTTTTATTACAATTACAAAGCATCTTATTTCATCTAAAAATAGTAAAAGTATAAAAAACCGTACATAAATAGCATTTAGTGATTAACATGTCTTCGATTTCTTAGAAAAACATACTTTTGAGCCACATTAATCTAATTAATATGCGTTAATTAAATATTTAAATTGTAGACAGTCAACACATTGCCGAAATACAAATAACACCGTGCTACAAAAAAATAATTTTTGTCGAAGCCCATCCAAATGTTGATATAAGCGTGAAACTAGAGGTCATTCATAATAATGTGGCATACTCAGTTTTCATTTTCTGAACGTTAATATGTCAACGATTTTTTTTTAATATTCGCGGTTGTGGAATGATAAAATATGAGTATTTAATAAGAAAAAACAAACAACAAAAACAAAATTCTTGCTTATGTAAAAACATGAAACATGTTTTTTTACTCTTAAACAAACGTGATAGAAGAGTAAGAGGTATAGAGGCTGAGATCCAAAACATGTAACATATATTTTCCTTTCATCTTACTGACATATTTTGGTCCTGAAAGATCAAAGTAGAAAATTTAGTTAGAAGGCGACAATTTTCTTCTTTCATTTGATATCCATATCATCAACATTCCCCTTCCTTTGAAGTGCTTATATGCTGGAAATTTTAAAGTCCTTTTAACAGGACATCGGATCAGAAAATGAAAAATTGAGTGTGTCAGGTTACTATGAATGACCTCTATCAATATTTGGACGCGTCAAAAGTACTGTCGCACGAAACTATATTCGAGTATAGAGAACATTTTATAAATATGTAGTAACCATAAAAGTGTCTTCTTGACAGCCAGACAACCATTAACTTAAGTACTAACTTAGATGGTAAATTCAAATAGTTGAATGTAAACTAAAAACTTATATATAATAAAGTAATTTTCCATAAGTAAAGTACATGAAAAAACTAGTCATATCAGAGAGTGCTTTGTGTTCTACCTGTGGAGAGGCTGATGAGAGGGCCGAGGATTTTTCTTGCTTGAGCGTACCATGATTGGTTTGAGACATTTGGCAATTTGGTGCTGAGAACCAATCAGCTTTGTTCCTCCATCTTTGCACCACAGGATCTACTCAGATTTCGGGTAAATGGAACCTTATGACCCGAACACATGGCCACAAGATGGCAGCGACATGGCCACGCGACCGCAAGATGGTGTCGGCTTTCATGGTCGCGCTGTAGTTGGCAACGTGAATACAATGATGGCGGCAGCAGCAGCACAACAATCATATGGTTTGTGACGCATGAATTTTCACAAGTTCGTATTTGTTTATGTTAAATTTGAACAATGAATAACTTAAGATCGTTCATTAATTTTGTTAATACAATTACCAAAATAACAAATATTAAGCATTTGGCTCATTATGCAGCGGAGCAAAGTATGCAAACAAGCAATCGATGTTGCCAATTCAAGCAGTGATACCAATTGCTTTGGTTTTGTCGCTTACGAAATGGAGACTAGCTCTGAGCTTGGCGACAGCAACATCTCTGTTCGGTGTTCATGTTGTCGTGCTGTCGTCAAAATAATCGTTCCCATACGATTGTTCTGATTCTATATTTTGACAGCTGCAGTCGTGTAGCTGCCGTCGTCTATGTGTTCGGGGCATCACGCTGCAGTGCAATGAACATATTTCTGTCTGAGAGTTGCACTTGTTAGATTGATCCATTAAAAAAAATATATATACATATATAAATGCAAAGAAATTCAATTTTATGGACAAAGTTTACTTCTCTGATATCAATGTTTTGATATTTTAAGAACAAAACATTTGTGAAAAATTCAAAATAATGTGTTCAAAATAACTAATAATTAAAACAACCCATTTTAAGGCCCGAAAAAGTTTAGTTACCAATATGTTACCTGCATCGTGAATAATATCTCGACGAAAAGTCATCACGATTTGCTTCGCTTAAACCGCGTTGAAATGTCGCCAAAACCAGCACAGAAAGCTCAATGGAAAGGCGGTAACTTTATTAATTTCTATGCGCCAATAAAATCCAATCTTCAACGTTGCTATCTTTGCATTCGAGCCGACCAATATCGCCTACGTAAATGCAATAACAGTTATGCAAACTTATCTACAAGTTAAGAGAACTTTAATAAAGTTGTGGTTGTGTAGGTAGGCTGTCATTGATAACTGGGTTGAGCAGCGTGAACGGGATAACTCGTTGCACTGAACTATGGACCAGATGGGAGTTGGGATGTGGAGGTTGAAGTTAAAGTGGCTGATGAAGCAGTTTGAGGGATAATGAAGATGGTCATTTATAACAGCAAATGGTGCAATGAAACCATTGTTTTATGTTATGGGAAATATAAACCAACACTTTCGTTTTGTAAGTGCAAAAATGTAAAATAATTAAATGGGAGAAATTACCTTATTTTAACAATTTGCATTAATGTTCATACAGCAAATGCGTAAAGGATTTAAAAGTATTTTCAAAAATATTACGTTTTTTAAATCGAACTGCTTTCTGAAACGAAAAGCTACACTACGCAAGTTTGACTTTTGAAAATAATTGTAAAAACCAGGAAAGCACTTTTGTGGTGTGAAGTTGTGCAAATTTCTGTTATGAAAATGTTTGCCGAGGTAATTTGTGTACTTTTAAACATGCAGAAACAACAAAACTAGTCTTATTTGAATTAAAAACAAAAGTTGCCTAATTTGTTTAGAATTATTTCTACATGGAAATTAACGATTCGGTGAACAATCAGTAATAGGAGAGAAGAAAGAACTAATCAGAGAGAGAGCAGCATTGTTGAAGACATTCGATTACCAATTTAAATTTGTAACTTATTTCATAGTTCGCAATAAGGCAACAGGAATCAACGCAGAAATACTTTGGGATTGAGATCAAAGTTCAAACAGTCTTTCGAAGGGTTCGTCTGTTTGTTTGGTTCATAGTGAGAAAACGCGGCACCCTTTTTCATACAAGAGACCCAAATCATCTGGAGATCTGCCATAATCATTGAAATCTTTCCAATAACTATATTACTAGTTATCTAAAGTCACTAGTAGTTCAAAAGTACAGAATTTTATACTGTACTGAGCTGCTTATAACACACGTTAAAAAAACAATGTTTCATACACACCTCACCTTGTAGGACATTTAAGTACCAATTTTGATTAAGTACGAAATAAACACTTAAACACATTTTCAGTTTTGGCTTAATTCTGACGTTCAAGTTAATTTCTGAGCTTTGATGTATTCAGAGATCTATAGTAGAATCTTATGGCAAATATTTTTGTGGTACATTTTATCCTTAAAAAGTTCTTTTTTACAGGACATTTTTGGCATTTTAGAAAAAAAGGGTCAAATTGACCCATTTAAATAGGAGCTACAGGGTTAAAATGCTCCACAAAAATGCTCCTCGTAGTGTTTTACACCAAATTGCTGAACACATCATATACCTAAAATGTGATGTTACATGGTTTTCGTATGCCGATTCACAATAAGAATGCGCAAAAAGAGGAAAACTTTGACCCCCCTAAAAAAAAAATTCAGACGTAAACTTTCAAAACGCCGATACACGTATATTTTTTTTTGGTCTCCTCTACCAGAATCCGTGGTCAGAACCTTGTTATTTAAAAAATTTTGTTGAGCAGTGTTATTTTAAGTAAATTTTTACAGCCGCAGTAGCTCAGCTGGCTAGTGCGTTGGGCCGCGAGTCAAGACTTCGCGAGTTCAATACTCCGTTGCTTTAACACCGAAAAAAAAGAAAAAAAACACAATTTTTCTTTCGGCAGCTCTCCTCTCAGCAGGAAATGGCAAACCTCTGAGAGTAAAATTGCCTATGAAAAAGCTCCCAACTCGCCGTTCGGAATTGGCATAAAACTGTAGGTTCCTTCCAACCTTGTAAAAATATTCGCACGCACAACACGGTTGGTTGCGGGTAGCTAGGCCCTAGTCTCGTAATCGGGCTGTCGTGCCAGTCAAGAAGAAGAAGATAAATTTTTGCACTGTCACCAATTAGTTTCTTTCTTATAAAGCTCATTTAACTAAAATATGTAAGCTTTGAGATTTTTTATTTTCTTTCGATACTTTATCAACATAAACTTAGATAAAAGCTTTGGCACCTTAGCACTGAAAAAAGAAAACACAAAATTGTCATGTAGAGTGACTTTAATGAGTTTTTTTAGTGTATTTGTTTTGTTCAATAAACGATCTCGCAACTCAAAACTTACGTGGGTGGTTCGATAAGTACTTAGCCCACAAAAGAAAAACGAAAATTTTGGAAAAGTGGCGATTTATATCTCAACGTAGTTTCCTTTCAACTCGATACACTTGACCCAGCGATGCTCCAACTTCTTAAACCCGTCTGAAAAATACGTTTTCTGGAGGCCTCCGTGGCAGCGATAACCTCCTTATTCGACTCAAATTTCTGCCCGGCGAGTGACTTTTTCAAGTTTGGAAACAAAAAGAAGTCACACGGGGCCAAATCTGGAGAATACGGTGGATGGGGCAGCTGTTCGTAGCCTAATGCGACCAATTTGGCGAATCACCGACCGACATTGCTCTTTTTCCATTTTTCTAAGATCCGCGGACACGTTCGTTTCCACACGCGGTCAAAACAAAACTACAAATCCAATATGGCTGAAATTTTGACAGTAGCCGTCTACAAGGATGTACTACACGATAGTAAATTTCTCTTACGATAGTGGCACCATTGGGCGGTGGGGCTTAGTACTTATCGGACTGCCCACGTACATAGGGCAACCAAATTTTTAATTCACAAACAGCCACAATAAACTGGCACTAATTTCACATTTAACAGGCGTGACTGTGTAGTTATAAAAACGCATCCACACTCACACATACCTACTAAATATGTACATATATTTTTATGATATAATGGAACCTTTAGCAATATGCAAATTCCAACGCATTTCATTGATGAGTAAAACGCACCGCGGACGGGCTTCAAGTTATGATACGAAATTCCAGCTGAATAGTTGAACTATGCCACTCGTAGTGTACATAAATACATACATATATGTATACATATTTATGTATACAAATTTACCATTTATGCTTATGCATATGACACTTGTATGTGCCGATCTGTTTTCACAGGTCTTTTATTTATTAAGGTAAATGTTAATAAAGCAACCGTTGCAAATGTTTTTAATTAGTTAAAACGAATTACATGGAACTTGTTTTATTAAATTTATATTTTCACTTTATGTTGCAGGATTATGTTTTTAATTTTATTGACACTATGTAATATCAGAATCACTGAACAAGTTTCTGATTAACCCTTTCATAACTCTACCTTTTATCATATTAGACAAAAATAACTGTTACTTTTGGCTTTTATTTTATTGGTCAAAAATAACAGCTATTATGTGACTTTTATTTTAAACTTTTATAGTAAACGTCTAAAATTTAAAAGACATTTAACCCTTTACACGGTGCAGTTGCATATCTGCAACCAACCGTAAAATTGCCCGTAATTTCGGAAGTAATTATCAAAACGACTCTTTCTTGCGATTTTACAACTATGAAAGGTTCTTTTTTTGAAATATTGGCATTAAAAGTAGGAAAAAGTAGCTAAATTTTACTTGACAGCACTTATTTGACCGTTTTTGCGAAAAGTTGCACTCATTTATTTTAGTGAAATAAAAGTGATTAAAACTTATTAATAAAAAACACACAAACACGTTGCGAAAAATGCGGAGTAGGACTATGCTACAACAAACATATTAATTGCTTTAAAAATTTTCATTTAAAACTAAACATATAAAAATAAAAAATCAAGTTTTAATGCTTTTTGTTTTTTTTGTTTTTAATGTTTTTTACAAAAAAACCTTACAAAATTAAAATATATTAAAAAATAAAAAAATACGTGTTTTTGTAAATTTAGGTTTATATCTAAAAAACAACATTTGATGAAAAAATTCGCTGTTGCCGTGTAAACGGTTAATATTTTTGAAGCTGAGGTAATTACGATCATGAAAAAGTCTAGTGACAATTTTTTCGTAATGCTTTTTGATTTGAAATTTGTAAAATAACAGTAATTTTCGGTCCCTGACCATAACACAATACACCATTCGCTAATTCGTAATCAAAAATTCTCGCTCAGTGTTGAATAGTTTTAGCCTCGTATTAATGAATTCGAAAAACTTTTGGCGTTTTGCCCTGAACGTTGCAAATCAGGGCATTGCAACTGGATGGTTATTGTTTTCTGCGCAGCGGATAGCAGCGGTCGGCCCGGCTGCAGTCCCCCCACTTCTGGGCCAGACGCAGCAACAAGGGCGACCGCGGAGCTTTATTCTCCTTCACAGCTGTTTTCAAAAACAACTGGCCGTACCCTCGCTCACATTCTGCACATAAACAAGCGACGGGTGCGTGTGGCACCCTGACGCTGCGTGCGGCAACGCATCGGCCATTACCCCCAAATGCAGCTGCCAGCTGGTCGGACCTGGTTGCTGCGGGAGTTGTTCAACGGCGGCCGTGTGTGTGTGTGTGTACGCGCCCCGCCGCATACACATTCAACAAGTGCGAGCGATAACACAGCAAAAGCTTTCACAGCTCTGTTCAGTTCAGCTCGGCGCTCGGCGCAAAAAGTTCTCCGCAGCGGAGTGTGGAAAAAGTTCTGATTGGCGCGGCGCGATTGCGGAGCTCTGTCGGGTCGTGTTCATTTACAAATCGACGTTCGGCGACGACGGTCAGTACAGATTGTGCCCTGCTGAGACGGAGCGGCTCCCAGTTACGACGCGGCGCTTTTATCAAACATCTGACGGCAGTTGGCGATCCAACAAGTGTTTGGCTTTGTGTTTATGTTTGTGTTTGTGCGCTGACGCTCGCATGTGTGCGTGCGTTTTCCTTTTCCGCTTTCGCTGACGTGTGTGCGTGCGCGCGGGCTCGTGTGCGCGTAACCAACACAAGCGCGAAGCGAATGTAAGTCCCGGTATGGATTCATACGCAAAAAGCGACGGTGTGTAAACAATTCGAAAGGCGAAAATTCCGCCAAAGACGTCGGCGGATTGAGCTGTGAATACGCGCGGCCACGGTTTTGTGTGCGTTGTTTCCTTTACTGGGAATTTTCGTGGTTTTAAGCCAATTTGCAGTGCGTTCGGAAAATCTCCTCAAGATTTAGCCACTTCTCCACGGCAAGAGTGAAGAGTGAAAAGTGTGTCGCTAACAAAGAATAATAAGTGAGAATAAGTGATACACATACACACACACATAGTGAGCTATGAAGTCAATAAGTTGAGCTTTTAAAGAATTTAATTGATGGATATTTGAAAAATGCAGTAAATGCATTTCATGCAGTTCATGGATTAATTCTTGTTAGAATGGTGAGTGACATTTTTAATTTAATTCATGAACTAATAAATAAAAATCCAACTTGTTCCAAGCGTGCTGTAATATTCGCAAACATTTCGAAATAATAAATTTCGAAATTTAAAATATTTGAGCACTTTAACCTCAAAATTCCTACACCACTCCCAAACTTTTTAAGAGTACTTCTTTAACGATGAAAATGGGAGTAAACTGCGGTCATTATAAATAAATTCAATAAAAATTGCGCAAGGCAAATTCATTTTGATGAACACAATTTACTATAAATTATTTTCTGGAATAAACAACCTTACTTGTTTTTTTTTATTATCAACGCTGTAAAATGTCCTCGATTTATTCGAGTTTCACAATTAAAAGTTAATTATAATTGAAAGTTACACAACCACATATCTGCTTGAAATAAAAATTAATTTGTAACTGTGAAAAGTTTAAATTTACGACGCCAAAAGTGAATTAAAACGAATGCATAAACCGGGTTTCAGATTACTATGTTTGTGTGAATGGGCTCCTGGCTATTGCACAAAAATATTGTTTCTGAATGATGCGAGTAAAGTGAGATGGCACACGGCTCAATTGTTTTGCATTTTCAACCAGAAATGTCTTCTATTGCTTCTGCTTCTAATTGCTGAGGGATCAACACACCTACGGCTTACCCAATCGTTTTGGAACAGATTATCCTCTGACAACTACGAAGGTCAATTTATTTCTATTCAATTCAGTGAATCATTGTCTTCTAATAATCGGCAAACAGGATTTTCAATCGCGTAAAACTTGTTGGCAGCAATGGCCAGTTAAGTGAAATTACTTTCAATTAACCCTCAAATGCATGAAATATTTTCACGTTTGCTAAATAAACATAGGTTTTCCTTTTTAACACAGAAAACCACTGAAAAGTGAATTAATATTTAATAAACTACTAAATATTAGCAAACAGATTTCGAATGTGGTTGTCGTTTCAAAATATCATATCGGAGTTTAATTTGAAGATACACACAAATATGTTCGTGTGCCTAAAGGCATCAATATGCATTTGAGGGTTAAGCGTACTTAGGATGAGTGAATATGAGTGATAACAAAAGAGATTCCGAGAAAAGACATAATACTTGAATTTTTTAATCTCGTTGCAATTTCAAAGACCCAATGCGCCAACTAACGAAATTAGCTGATTCATTTATCAGGGATGTAATAATATGCACAAATAATAACAGGACTTTTTTTTAATTATGAAATGTGGCACAAAATATCCACTTCGGTGAAGTTGAAAAAAGGTATATTTATGTTTTGGACTCAAAATATTCTCTCACTTCGAGTCGATAAAACTAGAGAAGATTTTAAAAACCTAATTTTTTTTTTTGGAGTGTTTTACTATCCAAATAACCATTTCAATTTCTGCTCAAATTAACCCGAATTAGCCCAGTGTTGCCATATGGCAACGCACGATAGACATATTTTCAAACGATCATAACATACAAACGAATATAGATACCGTTACTTTCAAACACATTTTGAACGCAGAATTGATCCTGCTTTCACTTAAAATCATTTGGGCAACAGTGCGTGTTTGTTTGTATAAAGTAGTGCATCGTAAAGTGAAGACATAATATTTAGTGCCAAAAAAAGGGCAAAGAGAAAAAGTAGGTAAATTTAGACCTACTTAAAATATATACTTATCGTTTTGATCCCGCAATGAATTGTATTTTATTTTAAGTGTTTGAAGAAGGGAGTAATGTTCCATAAGTGTGCTACTCCGAAAAAAACTTTTTGTGATATTTTTTTGAAGTTTTCTGTGCCTGTTGCCATATTTCAACAGGACATTCCGAGCGTCTAGTGGGCAGGATTAAAAAACTAATGATGCAGTTTTTTCATTTTGCATATAAAGAGTATGCTCCTAAAAAATCTTTTTGAAATTCGAAAAAAAATTTAAGTGGGATAATTCGGGTTAAGGTGCGACTCAACAAAATCGATAGTTACAGCGATGATTCAAAAGTAAAAATTATTTTTCTCAAAAACGAGGTTTATGGTTTCATTTTTATAATGCATAGTTTCTAATTGATAAAGCGATGTTTTAATTGATTTGCATGCCATCTTCTTTGTACTGTTTTATGTGCGATTTGAATATTACTTCTTCCTATACGTTGAAACATTTGGGTTTTGCTAAACAAATTTCTCGATTTATTAAACTTGGGGTGGTTTTGATGCTCTATTTGAATATATGTTTGGATGATCGGTGACTATACTTTTACATTTCTGAAGACTAACACATGTCTCCCACTTTTGTTGACTTTTGAAACCATTGTGATACTCAAATTGGGGCTACGAGGATAACAAATTGAGAATTCTGATTTAAATTGTTGAGCGAAATACCCTAAATTCACGTTTGTCCGTTTTAAATGGTAACATAAATAAAAAACATGTAAACAAAATTTAAGCTAAATAAATTAATACATATCGCACACTCACTACAAAAGTGACACAACTCAAAATTTTTCATATTCGGGTTTATGTGTTAATACTGTGCACAATGCATAAATCTACCAATCAGCAAAAGTTCAGTATAATTTGTTGTTGTTAACTGTTGCAAAAACACAGTTAACAACACACAGTCTCTCTTCATGTCAGAAGTTTGATGCTATTTTATTGCTGCAGCTCAATGCAAAAGAGTCCTAACTCAAATTGTGACACTTTTGACGAAATACATTTTTGTTAAAGTTAATTTTAAGCCAAATTCTGACAATTTTTGTATATATTTTTAATTATTAAAATTAATTTTGAATTTTCAAAATGTTTCTTTCAACTTTTTAACTGCATTTATAATTATTAAATTAAGAAAAAGTGGCATAACTTGAAATAGTTCCGTAATTATTGAATTAAAATATCATCAAAACAGTCACAACTACAAATTTTGGATTTTCTAAAATAAAAAACAAATTCTTGGAACTTATCGAAAAGCATAATCTGTAAGGATTTTCTACTGAACGGTCTATACGTTATTTAAAGAAAAATGTTTATTTAGCTCAAAAACAGGTTTTTGCGTTTCCTGAAAAATCAAAAATGTTGAGTTGTGTCACTTTTGTTGTGCGTGTGTGATATGTGATATTGTTTGTTTTGGCGGTAATTTAAACCACTTTTGATAGTACTGAAACTGATTTCTATATATGTATTGAAACTTGAATAAGAAAAAGGTCAACAATGACTTAAAAACTAAAATGCACAAAAGTGTAGCTTAAACCGCCAAAGCTGAATACACTCGCGCCTTGGAAAAACATGCAAACTTGAGTATATATTTCGTTTAAATAGGAGTTTTGTGAATATTTCATGTCCAGATTTGATCGAATTTCATGTCGTTGAGCATGTTTTAGTTTAAATCCAAACTTTTCAAACTTTCGAAAAACTGTCTAATTTAAGCTATTTGAATTCTAATAACTCCGCAATGGCGATTGTTATTCATTTTAAGATTTTTTCGAAGCATTATGTGTAGTTTACTCAACATTTTTTTATTCTGATTTTATTGTGTAGTGCAGATTGTCATTTGCTCTTTGAGTCATTAGCTTCACTGATGGCTACAGCGATTAAGCATTGTTAAAAATGAAAAAAATCGCTCACACACACAGACCAAACAAAAGCAAAATTCCCAGTAAAAAATATAAACAACTCAGAATGATAACACGGATTGTTTTAAGCGGTTGTAAGCTTTTGTTCTGCTCTCTCACACAAACACACAGTATGTATACATGTGTTTGTTTTTGCCCTGGCAGACACAATAACAATCATCATTAAAGGGCACAACTAAATGAAACGAAGCAAAACAAATCAGTCGGTTGTGATTTCAATTAAGGGGATATGGTGCTGAATTGTTTTTGGAATTTAGTCTTGAGAACATTTTATGATAAAGGTTCCATCTTGAATTGTAGCGCCTCAATTCTATTTTCGAATGATTTTTTTTTAGAACGCGTTTTCTTGAGTTACCAGTTTAATCGATTTGACTTTTTTTGTATTTCTTATTGAAACTAACTCCGCTGCCACACCATCCATTAGTCCTTAGGGATATGAAAAGGGAGTTCTGAATGTGAAATCAATTTGATATGTTGCCTCCTACTATTGACAGCATTTAAAACAAGTCTGAATGTTTTCACGTTTTCACTATTTTACCCCTTTAAATCAAAGATACTTGTGTGTAGCTCTTGAATGCTTTCATATTCGGCCATACGCAAATGCAGTTCGCATACATACATACACACAAGCAACCAGATGTGTTGTAGATGTGCTGTTGGTTTTTGTGCAGTGAATTGATTGCCACGTTACGGTGTAAAAATATAATTAACAACAATTTTTCGAATAAACTTGCTTTGGGTAAAAATATCGAGTCGATCACAATGCGCTCGGGAGAAAAAACCAACTTTAACACATGACGCGCCAGCACATACACACGTACTGAGTAATTCAATTATGAATACTTTTTCACTCGGTTTTCGATAGACTCGTCCCGTGTGTGCACACCCGTTTAATACGTTTATCGGCGATCGCATGTTTGCGCAAATAATTCAAGAGCGTTGGGCCTCATGACAACAACTTCAAGTGGCAAGTGGCATTAGGGTCATACATACACACATATTTGTATGAACTCCCAGTGGATAATTCGGATGATAATACACGACTAAAGTGGTGGCCAGGGTGCGCGGTCCGTTGCTTTCGACCGGCCAAGTTTGTAAATCGAGTTGGCTGATGTTTGCCATCCAGTCGAAACGGGATTAAACGGTGCCTTAGTAACCGAAGGGAATCGAAGAGCAGAGTTCTATGCCAGCTGGGCACACTGTATTCACTCGAGTTCTTTACATCGATGCCGATGTTATTTTGTCATTTAAAGCTCATAATAAATGGGCGGTTTTTCTGTCAATTTACATGACAGCCGGTGACTTCCATAACCGCCGGGCTCAGCTACTGGCCCCGTTGAGCGAAAAGCGGCAAATTGTGCGGCTAATTAGTCTGTAAGAATTGTTTATTCATTGACTTAAATAAATAAATAAATAATTGTGTGCGCTACAGTGAATATGTATAACTAGTTTTTTAAAATACCAGCACATAAATTAACAGCTCGAGTTGACTACTTGACGTACACAAAGGTAAACGAGCTTCTGTGCAAAGTCTTTGAAACAATAGAAAATAATGACCAGTAGGTATTAACTTTTTATACATTACGAGCATAAGTTATTAATATTGGAATAGTTAAAATTATCGCTTCCAAAAATGGAATTTTACTAATTTGTTTTTAACTTAAACAGACTACGTCATAAATCAAAGCTTATGCTAATGGAAACGCAATATGGTTGGCTTTAAAAAACCATCCAATTCAGTTTCGTGATGATTTACTCACGGAGTTCTGACTATCATTATGCAATAAGTGCGCGTAATTGTTTTTGTTGACATTAGCAGAAATGAGTTTCAATTACACAGGGCAACAAATTTCGATACATTTCACATCTTCTTACGATATAAACTTTAACGAGTCACAATCAGTCAAACAATGTGTTCGACAAAGACCCAATAACACTGATCAACAGCAAAATGGCTTTTCTGGGTTTGACATCAGTTCTCGGCTAATTAAGTACCGGTGAGGTCGAATCCGCAAACTGTTTTTAAAACTTAGTTTCCGTTTTCGCAATAAACTGGCGTGTCACTTTTTCGGATTTTCACTGTCGTTTTTCACGTTTGGGATTATAATTTCTAAACCAATAAACCGGTTGACATGATATTCTCTTTGTGGCGTTTACAACACCTCACGGCTCCTTTTCCAATGTAATTTATTTTTATAAGTTTTACGATTCCGCGGTAATTGGACCTCAAAGTCGAAAAATATGGAATTTTGTGGCGTTTTCTTGGATGGTCAAAAACATGCACTTTTTTCTTAAATCTATTCATGAGTTGGGTGTTGAATGAAAGCGGAAACATCAAGTAATACAACACAGCCAAATTATTTGATGTGATTCCCATTCTTATCGAAATACTAGCAAAAATGTACCATAGCCATTTTCATCAATTTTCATACTTTTTCCTTAAAAAATTAGGTGCCTCAAAATATGCAAAGCTTTTAATTGTTTTTGTTTGAAGCAATTCAAACTAATTTTGTTTTTTTGCTTTTATTCACCACTATGATTGAAACATATAAAAGAGCGTATTTTGAGGCCCCTAATTTTTTAAGGAAAAAGTATGAAAAGTGATGAAAATGACTATGGTACATTTTTGCTATTATTTCGATACGAATGTGTATTCCGCCAAATAATTTGGCTGTGTTGTATTACTTGATGATTCCGCTTTCATTTAACCCCTAACGCGTTAGTTGATTTATGAAAAATGTGCATGTTTTTTACGATCCAAGAAAACACCACGAAATTCCATATTTTCCGACTTTGAGGTCCAGTTTCCGCGAACTTTTAAAACTTATCAAAATAAAATGCATTGAATAAGAAGCCATGAGGTGTGATAAATGCCACAAAGAGAATATCATGTCAACCGGTTTATTGGTTTAGAAATTACAATCCCAAACGTGAAAAAAGTCAGGGAGAATCCGAAAAAGTGACACGCCCATTTATTGCGAAAACGGAAACTAAGTTCTAAAAACAGTTTGCGGATTCGAACTCAGTGGTACCTAGTTACCCTAGAACTGATGTCAAACCCAGAAAAGCCATTTTGCTGTTGATCAGTGTTATTGGGTCTTCGTCGAACACATTGTTTGACTGATTGTGACTCGTTAAAGTTTATATCGTAAGAAGATGTGAAAGGTATCTCAAGTCTGATTTATGCATAACTCGAATGAGAATGAGAATATAAAACCACCAAAAGTTCCGCATTTAATTTTCAAATACTAATCTGCAATTGCCTTACTTTGTTGTAATATAACTGATGCACAACCAATGCTGCAATAAGTGGTCCCTATTTGCATTTCTTGGTTGATGATGGTTCTTGGAAGCGCTCAACAAGTTAATTTTGGCAGATATCCAGAAGTTTCAGATTTCATTTATTGCAATAAACAAATGTTTAAATTTTGAGTAGAAACGACTTATTTTCGATACATTTTACTATTGAGATGGCAGTTTGGAATAGCTTTTGAATTGAAAGCAATTAAAACAGTGGCGCACGCAGGGTGTTTGGGGTTCGAACTCCCTCAAACACAAACATTTCTGGTACAAAGTGTGATTTTGAATGGTATTTGGCTCAAAATTTGTACTCAAAACCCCCCAAAATACAATCCTGTGTGCGCTATTGAATTAGAATTTATTGAAAGCAATTCGAAAAACTGGAAAAGCATATCTACTTTTTTTGGATTTGGTTGAAGAGGTGTAATAAACACCAATCTGTCTAGGACTGTGGTTCAAAAGCGATAGTAAACAACCATTTTTATGTGTATGTGTTTTAGTTCTTACTTACTTACATACTCACTTAACTGGTCATAACGACCCGTTACCGGGTTACGACCTGTCGCAGAAGTCCTCTCCAGGCGTCGCTGCTTTGCGTGCGCCTTCTCTTGTTGGATTATAGGACCTCCTTGGTCCTTTTAACGGAGACACGGCCTTACTTCTTTGCCGTCGATCTTAAACCAACGCAACGAATACCCTTTTCCCCAGAGCTTCATTGTCCATACGGCAGACATGACCAACCCAGCTACGTCCATGTATTTAAACAGCTCGTTAGTTGTGCTTTAGTTTAGGTAGATCACGTTTTATGGAATTACTTTTTTGCAGTTAAGATCTCCAAATCACTGGAATATACTCGACCAACCAATTTTTAAACTCCCCAAAAACTGAATGTGAAAAATTCCCTCTTAGTAGGTGGTGATTTTTTAAAGTTTAACTAAATATTACAGTCCACATTTAATATTTGCATAATAGTTTCAGCGGTCTGACGGTGATAAATCAGTTAAGGCGGACAAATAACTTTACACGTGGATATACATATATCGTTATTTTTCACGCCATTTAATCAATATTGGCGCTAAATATTCTGGAGAATTAATTGTTGCGACTGCAGCATGAAATGACAAACCCGTCCATAATGGTCGATTGTATACATTGTTTGTGTGTGCGTGTGTGTGTGTGGCATGTGTGAGTTGAAGCAAAGTGAAATAAATCAATGAGAATATTTATGCTATTCGTGTGTTTTGCTGTTGGAATTCAGTACGCCATATTTGAGGCTTACAGCCTTTGTGAATAAATTATTGTATGCGGCTTTATCACTGCGAATGTGCAATGACAATAACAAAAAAAAAAGGATCGCATAAAGCGCGATTATTTCATACATATGATTTCACTTACGTAATAAAGCCGCGATAAAAAAGCCAGTGATTAATTGAAAGCGCTGTAGGGAATTGAAAACTATGAAGTGAATTGTGGAAAATTGAATAATCTAGTTTATTTGAAATCATCACCATTAAACATTTAACATTTATATATATTGCGAGTAGTGATTGGCTTTGTTTTGATTGCATTTTGAGCGTGACTTCTGTGGAAATTGACAACAAAAACAAACAAAAACTTGACAAAACACAGCTGCAGTGTGAATGGAAGTTGACTAAAAAATTGCATTATATTTTGATCTAATTGATTTATTTGTATCTATTCACTTGTGATGATTTGATGCTTGTAGTTGCTTATCATCATAAATTTGGTCAATATTGTAGCGAAAATGTGTATTTTGGTTTGGTACTGCGTTTTAGAAGTATCCCAAACAAAACCGTGGTCTGGCAACCAGTTTCCTTATAACAGCTGGTTGAATCAGTTATTGTAATTGCTCAAAGAAGATGAGCAGTCTGGTGCCATCGCTTGAAACGATGTTCTAGCGCACTACGCAGTACAGCTTCTGGCTCGCACTGCGCGATTGTACATAGAATGGTCTCCCTAATCTAAACCTAATCTATATATCCATCCTGAACCAAATTAATGCCTTGCATTAGAGCTGTGAAACTATCGATAGTCGGCACCATCGATAGTTTCGATAGTGTAGTTCAAATAATCGATATATCGACGATAGTATCAAAGATCATAGGAATCCATTAAAATGTATACTGGCCTGTACCCATACCTCTCTTTTTGTTTATACATTTAAATTGTTAAATTAAAATTGAGATCATTTTATTTTAACTAATTCATATATGTTATCTATTTAAAATACAAAAATAACTAAACATTTTTTTAAAGATTAAACTTTGAGATCATATATTTTCACTCAGGCACATTGCTCGGTGTCCCAATCATTCTTATAAATAAAAAGAATCATGTCCACATGTTTTGGTTTCAGTGCACATCTCCAATCAGAAATAATAGAACCAGCCTTGCTGAACATCCTTTCTGATTCTGTGGAGGTGGCTGGTATAGTAAAGTATCGCAATGCGCAAGTTATCAAATACTTCATGTTTACGTCATTACGCTGCTTTCGCGACCGTTCCGTTTGGGATTACTTTCATAACAATTTTTGAACATAGGGCGCAATTGTGGGCTGCAATGGCTTGGTTTCTGATGTACGTCAAGATGGATGCACTCGATTTAAATGGTCGAAAAGGTTGCTTGATTGCTACTTGTTTTATAATCGTTCTTGCACAAGCGAAATTTTGCAAATTTCTCATTTTCTGATACGTCAAAAACGCTTCCAACCTCTGACACTTTAGGTTTTTTTCGGGGAATATTTTTGGAAGCACAAGCATTTTCAGCTTTTTTCTTCTGCCATCTACACAAAAACATGTGCAAAAAATTTAATGAGCATGTTTCACTTTATTTGGTAACTGTTACTTACCATTGAACATTTCCAAGTATTTCTCTATTGCTGCAGAACCATCAACACCAACACAGGCCTAAACAATTATTATTTTTTGTTCTTTGTTCACTCCTCTCTGAAGCATAAAGTAGTTTTGAAATTAGAAATTCAATAAATCATCGATGAGTTTATTACCGCCGAACAAAAGACGATCGTTAGCAGTGTGTGCAGTGCCGGAATCAATCAATGAACTCTGACATTAGCGGCGACTGGCGGTGGGACCAGTCGCAGGATTCGCTGGCAATTGCAATGATGAAAGGCATTCACATGACAAGAATTGTTTACTAACACAGCCACTTTAGGAACTCGAATTGAAAGCAGTGTGAATGCACATTTGGGGTCTTTGCATAAATACGTAGGCCCACACAATTTCGTCACAAGTGCATGAAATGTGTCGGCAGTAAGCCGCCACAAAGGCGATATTCCATGTAAGCTTTTATTGGATGTGGGTGATGTGTTATGTCGCACGACTTGAAGCTGACAGCTGAATGGCGCTGCAAGGCCGTTGCTGAGCCGCCGGTTGCTGTCGCTACGGGGTGCCAGCGGACGGGCGACGTGTGCAAGCGGCGATGTAAGCGGTTGCCAGTGGTTGCGTTTGGGAGAGTGTGCGCGCGTTGATCCGATGATAAGCAAGGAACGTTGGTGCCATCAATGAAAGGTGACTGCTTTCATTCAACGAAATGCCAGTTGCATATATGAGCAGTTCACATGTCTTTAAGCCATCACCCAGTAGCTGCAAATTGAAATTGAATTTTGCTCTGCTCTGAAAGTTAAAAAATAGTTATTTTTATTTTCAAATAACACGTTAATTATTGATTAAATTTTGTATTTACTTAAGAAAATATTAATTTTTCGTATTTAGTTTTGACTGAAAAATCATTGTCAACAACTACTTTTGATCAAAAATGAGTATCACTAAAGGAAAATGATCAGAAAACAATTGTCAAAAAGTGGATCTTACTACAAAAGTGAAAATTATTTGGATTGCTTAGGTTTTTCTATTCGACGGAGAAAATATTTTCGGTTCCGAACTAAAACAGGATAACAACTGTGTCGTACTTGCCAACACAATTGGATTTGTCGCTTCTCTTAGAATTGGAAACAGTTAGCTACCCATGTTGCCGTTAATCCATTTGATTCCAATGTTGCCTGAGAGCAACTTCACTTATTTGTCATTGTTTAGATCGCTAAACACTGTCGGCCGCGCAGCTCTTAACAATAAATATTGTCAATATTATTGTATTATGTTATGTTGTCCATTTATCTGTTTATATGTACGGATGGCAATCCTGGCCATCCCGAAGGGAGCTTGTGCGACCGGCGGACACTCGAAGTATGAACTCCGGTGATTCAACATCGATCAACCGCGGCCCATACGAAAATTAACATTATATATATTTAACATTTAACATTTATATATATTTAAACAAACACTTAACGCTTAATAAAACCGACACAAAACTTAAACCTTAAACTTAAAAACTTAATGTACAGCGACATCAGGGAAAGTTTGTGTTCTAATAAATCTACGAGTTGGGCGCGTTTGATCAAAACTTTGTTTCTTTAATAATCCTTAAATAAAATCAAAAAGTGATAATTTTGTATTTTTCCATAAATATTAAATAATTTTTCTGTAATTAAAAAATATGCATACAAAATTTATTTAACCCGTTTTAAGCTAAATTTGTTCAAAAGTAAACTAGCTCTAGAACTCCAACAAAGAGGCGTGGCGACTTCAAATGTCGTGTGCACACTTCTTAGGCAAATGTTTCATGATTTAAATACCAAAAAGTAATATTGAGACACAGGGTAAAATTCCGGGTCGAAAGGGTTAAACTGCGCGATTCCTTCTGATGGAGGATCATGTAACATATAGTAATAAAATACAAATAAAACCATATCTATATCAGGTTTCTGTCGCGTCTAACACTTCGTTCAATAATGTGTGTGACTAACTAATTAAAACACATTTTTTTTGCCAAAATTCGTTTTTATTCATCAACATAGTCCCCTTTTAGGGAGATACAATCATTCCAACGCTTTTCCAATCTTTCGATACCGCCTTTGTAGAACGATTTTTCTTTGCCTTCAAAATAGGCGTTAGTTTCGGCGATTACTTCATCATTTGAGCCAAATCTCTTACCACGGAGCATCTTTTTGAGGTCTGCGAAGAGCCAGTAGTCGCTGGGGGCCAGATCTGGAGAATACGGGGGATGAGGAAGCAATTCGAAGCCCAATTCATGCATTTTTGCCATCGTTTTCATCGACTTGTGACACGGTGCATTGTCTTGGTGAAACAACACTTTTTTCTTCTTCATATGGGGCCGCTTAATCGCGATTTCTTCTTTCAAACGTTCCAACAACGCTATATAATAGTCGCTATTGATTGTTTTCCCTTTCTCAAGATAGTCGATGAATATTATTCCGTGCACATCCCAAAATACTGACGCCATAACCTTGCCAGCCGATGTTTGTGCCTTTGGACGCTTTGGGCGGCTTTCACCGGTTGCATGCCACTCAGCAGACTGCCGATTTGACTCTGGAGTGAAATGGTGGATCCATGTTTCATCCATTGTGATGTACCGACGCAAAAACTCCGACTTGTTGCGCGTAAACATGTCCAAACAGCTCTTTGAATCATCGATTCGTTGTTGTTTTTGCTCCGGTGTGAGCAAACGCGGCACCCATTTCGAAAACACCTTTTTCATAACCAAATGTTCGTGTATTATGGTGTGTACACTGCCTGCTGATATCTTTAGAATGTCAGCAATCTCCCCCACTTTCACTTTACGGTCGGACATAATGATTTTCAGTGTTTTTTCAACGTTTTCCGGAATAACAGCGTCATTTGGCCGTCCAGTAGATGGAATGTCATCGGTGTCTGTACGACCACGTTTGAATTCGGCATACCAATATAACAAATGGTTCTTTTTGATGGAGCAGAGTCCGAATAATGTTTTTCAAGCCATTCCTGGCATTGAACAGTATTTTTTTTCATTAAAAAACAATTATAAATCAGCACACGGAATTGCTTTGAATTAATTTTTTTTGAAAACTCAAAAGTAGTGTCACTTAAAGCACTGTAACTTGTAAACTAATGGTCGGATTGGCATATAATTTTGACAGTAAGCCTAAAAAGGTTCACAATTTCGAAAAAAAATATTGATTTAGTATTAGTGCCGCCATCTATGTGTCAGTCACACACATTATTTAACGAACTCCTCTCAAACGGAGGAGTACATGACAGTGGATCAATTAGAATCTTCTAACTCTTCTGACTTTTTCGTATAAAATTGACGGTAAAAAATCGGTCAACAGGTCTTCCAACATACTTAAAAATCTGAACTTTTGAAATTTGCAATTAAGATTCAATAAAATGGAAATTGAAAAGCTTGGGTATTTATTTAACAAGAAATGTGATGTGATATTATCACTGGGAAAACAGTTCTTTCAATATTCTTGCACCAAAATCGTTAAGAAATATATTTAATTACTAAGTTTTAGGCGCCATTTATCCGTTTAGACTAAGGGTACATATTGACATAGAGGATTGTTTTACTATCGGTTAGACAACTCGTTCTTAGAACTCTAGATTTGGTATCAATATTATTTGTATTTAAATACTATAACAAATCTACCAAAGGAACTGCTTAACTGCTGAGCAGCAGAAGTAGCGTGAATAAAAAAGGAAGAGGAAGAAAACAAATTTCATTTTCTGTGAACCTGGCCCGCACTAGACGAACAGAAGAAAGTAGACGCACTTCACTAACTTCCTTTAAGATAATCTAGGCAGTCTGTCCAGTTTGGCTATTCATAGTTTAGCGGATTCTCGATTTTGTCTCTCACCGCAATTGACATTTCGGTTAGTCATTAGTTTTTGATTTGTCGTTCGCTGTTGATATTCGATTGATCGAACATCATTAATGTAGAATTTTTCTTTGTATGTTTGGTTAAAGCGACAAGTCGTGAGTATCAAATTAACAGAACTGGTTTATTCAAAGATCTATGAAAGGTTAATGTACTACAATTTGTATAGGATTTACGGAAAAATTTGTGATCAAATTTCAATTCAATTCATACGATTGTAACATTTCATCTTTGGCTTTACTAGTTTTTACCTTTTTTTTTGATAAAAATGTGTTTAATTGCATTACATGCATTGCAAAAGTTTTCCGTACTTAACTAAGATTACAAAAGATGTTTTTTTTTTTAGAATTTGTTTTAATTTTTTAAAATTTTGTTTTAATCCGAAATGTAGTCTGAGCGAATTAAAAAAATTGGGCAAAATATGAAAAGCGTTTGGTAAGCGGATATTGTGAGTTTCGCAATTAAACTTGTTCGCTTTGAAATAGAAAACCAAGTCCACGTGGACACACAAAAAAAAATAGAAAGTAAAAAAAAACTCCTTTGCTTAATATGCAAAGCACGAGGTGTGGCCGATATTTTGTCTTTAAAATTGTAGCTTAATACGTTATTAAAGGTGAAATCCGACTCTCACTTTAACTCATACCACACTGGCTGAAATGTGTGAAAATTGAGGTCAAATGAAGTCATGAGCATGAATTCTGCAACACATCGTGATGCATCAATTTTGAAACTAAATATTTTGAAATAATTTATGCGGAAAAAGTTTGATGAACAAACACAAACGTATAGCCGTTAAAATGCGAATAGTTTTAAAAAAGAAGAAAGAGAAAAATATTTGGATTGATTTTTCACAAAGACAACAATGGCTTGAATGATTTATTTATTTATTTTTCTTACTTCACTTTAGTCTACATGACTTATACTAACACACTAAGGCCTTGGTTGAATATTTCAAATAAGCTCAATTTGAATTAAGCAATATTTACAGCAAAATTTAATCTATGGGAATATGAATTCATAACCCGAATGCATCTTGTGAAGGGATCACTGTGCGCATAATTTGTTGTATGAGTGAAATTCTCAAACAAACGTGGTTGCCTTAGATTGTGACACGGGGAGTGAAAGTTAAACAAGCAACAAAAATAAATACGTTCCTCTGTCCGACAGAGACGGCAACCCTAATAATTTCCTTCTGCTATTATAGCCTGTCGCCTCAACGCGAACTTCGTGACAAGCAAGCTTACGTGACATATGAATGTTGATATGTTTATTTGTATGAAACTTTAGTGCTTTAATTGAGATGAAATACTTATGGGTTGTGGATTATTGCGAAATATGTTATGAAGTGAAATTAAATATTGAGAGTACTTATGTTCACGGCGAGCATTTGGTCTATTTTACTTTATATGTGATGTGTGGTTATGATAACTCATACCATCCAACTGTTCTGACAAAGTGAAGTGTGCATGTGTGCGTATGGTTGGTATGGTACGGATATCCACTGCTTAGCATTGTAGAAGGATGTTGGAAGGATGGAAGGATGAGTAGTGTCCGGCCCAAAAAAGTGATTTTGGTTCTGGTTTAAGTTTCGGCCAAAAAATGCCCGAACAGCCGAAACCGAAACATTCCAGAATATTTTTTAATGTGTAACGAGTGAACAGCTATTTAGTGCAGCCGAGCAGATATATATTGAAAGAATGAGAAGGAGAATTTAGATGCCACCAATGTTAATTAACTTCTTTTTTTAGAATAAAATATTAAATTATTTAATTTTAAATATTAGCGAGTAAGGTACGAAAGGATGATGTTGTTTTTTATGTTTATAATTCTAAAAAATGAATGAATTGTTTTTGTTAATAAGTATTTATGTATGTCTGTTATGTTTGTTCTTTATTTACTTAAATTAAAATTCGTTTGTTGAAAAATGGTGAATTTTATTTCAACCAGAAAGTTTCGGTTTCGGCCGAATATTAAAAAAAAAACCCGAAATTCGGTTTCGGTTTTGGCCCAAAAAACTGGTTTCGGTCGGACACTATTGCTGAGGTTTGGTTTTTCTCAAATGTGACGTAGTAATTCTCAGATTATGATTTATCAATTTGCATTTACAATTTCCCTGATGAACTTTGATACAAGTCATTACTCACTATAAGCTATACATATTTAAAAGCCCAGGAGGCTCAAAGGGATCCCTTCCCACACGCTTATTACACGCACTAAAGTTTCATAATAACTTTTTAAATGTTGTTTAAACTTGCTTCCACACGCCACATGCACACATACAAAGTACAGCACAGCGGTCATTTGCCCACTCATTCAATCCGTAACTCACCCATTCACCCACTCACCCACTCAGCTGGTCAAACACAGACCGTGCGCCCACACGCACTCACGCATTTTCGTTACTGTTCCGCATCGACTAATTAGACACAGGAAAGTGCAATGTGGGAGTGTTGCGGCTGTTTGGCTTCCTGAACTGCTGCCACCTTAATGCAATATTTATACTGAATTATTACGCCGAGCGCCGTCAATTAAGCCACATGCCGCGCAATGTCGGCAATTGTTGTTTCGATTCTCGTGCGTGTCTATTCGTCACGTGCTGCCGCCAATTGAACTACGAGTATGCACGCTCACAGTTCGCGCGGAGAGTGGACACATTAGCGGACAGCTGTGGCGTGCAAAGATTGCGTTGCTGTGCACGTCACGCGCTCGAATCGTTTTTGTGGCTGCTACTGAGACTAGTTACTGTATAGTACAACATGTACGAGTACGCACAATATGTGCTATTTGTCGGTTTTTGCTGCTGCTGTGTGATGCACTAATAGCGTGGCAACACTCGCAGTCACGACAGAAGTCGCTTTTGTTTTCTCCCATTGCTGGAGCAATTAGTCAGTTCGGCGTTGGCCGAACATCGACTCAATTGGTCAATTGTGCTCATAGGGAATCGGATGAAAGCAATTGTCAGCAGCTGATAAACACTGATTGTCACTTAACTTGCGATTGTGATTTCGATTGCGGCAAACAATGCCATTCATTTGAGGTACATTCCGCTGTTTAATTGAATTTGACTGAATACGATTAAAGTTGTTATTTATTGGAAGCAATGTGAACTGGAATTTAAACTGAAATTTGTAAAGATTTAACTCAAACTTGACATGTCTGAATGCAAAAAAACTGCGGTAAAACGTAATGGACCAACTTTTGAAACGGACTGATGGACTGAGACTGCTGGTAAGAGACTGTTGGATACTACTCTTAGAATAATTATATACTACATATATTGTATTATATAGCATAAGCTATCATTGATTGTAGCACACATAGAGTACCGTTCTCGTTTGTTCAGGATATTCGAAGATAAAAGTGTGCCGCCAGCTATATTTGGTCTACTCAGCTTCAAACTACAAAATTACATTCAAGTTCGCATTACAGTTTCTAGTGGATTGGCCATGACAGCGACTCGAGTTCAATGATTTGTGTAAGACTCACATTTTCCCAATAAAACTGCGCAACGCAACTAAAAATGTTACAATTTTAAGGCATTTTAATTACAAACATACAATTCTCTGCACAAATTGGTCACAATGGCATTTGGTATGTTGCACCTGTGTAGCAACAATTTCGACACACGTGGACGCACATTGTTCAATACAAACATGGAAATATCCGTACAGAATCAAGCACACACGATTTGGCGTTCACCGCATTTAGCTTCAAATTATTTGACTCGTTCGACGGGTGGCGCATGTGGGTGGGATAGAACGAAAACGATTTGAAGCATCGCACGTGAAATCGTAAAAAAAATTTTTGGTTTTTATGTGCACCAAATTCGAAAACAGATGCATGAGGTCTGGAAAGCAAAATGTGCGGTCATGGGAAATAGGAATTGATTGTTTTGTGGTGGCAATAAATCAGTTCATTTGCAATTAAATTGGAGATTTCATGTTAAGAAACTTCAAGTTTCTTTTAACTCTAAAAAATTTAACATTTGAATGGGTTTATGAGTGCCACAAAGATTTTAAGTGCAAGTTTGAAGCGTTTTCAAATTTCAAATGCGTAAAATGGGAAAAAACAAAATGAAACCAAACAGTTTATATAGGGTTTTCCAACAAGAGGTGTTATTTTGAATCACCCGGTATTTCGGTAGCTGTCACTTTTGAAGCTTTTATTCTTTGACATTTGACAAGTAGAAACTACGCCATTACTAAAAATGGAATGGATACACGCTTCAACAACGCATTGAAATTTTTAAATTCACTACAAAAATGGTGAAAATCTTGCAGTCACAGTTCGCAAAACTAAAGCATTTTTGGGTCGTCGTGAAGCACCTTGTCGGACCGCAATACAGAAATTGGAGGTGGAAAAATTCGAGCTGTTGGGACAAGTTAGTGATGTGAAGAATAAAACCCGTGCACGTCGCTCAAGAACAACTGAGAATATTGCTGCTGTAGCCCAAAGTATTGAAGAAAACCCAGGTTTGTCGATTCCTCGTCGTTTGGAATGATGATTTTTTATGGTCGGAGTTGGATGGTATTGATCTGGACAACGTTTACTTTCAACAAGACGGCGTTACGTGCCACACAAGCAACGAAACCATTGCTCTTTTATGGAAAAAGTTTCCGGACCGTGTTATCTCTGGAAGAGGTGATCACAATTGGCCACCGAGATCTTGTGATTTAACACCTTGCGACTTCTTCCTTTGTGGCCACGTGAAAGATAAGTTGTACGCCAACAGCCAAGCGTCGATTCAAGATCTCAAAGATAGAATTCGTGAGGCTATCGAGGACATAGGGCAGCCACTTTGCGATTTGGTTATGGAAAATTTCATGAAAAGGTCCTGTAAGCGTGGTCGTGGTGGCCATTTGGCTGATGTTGTTTTTCATTATTAACGGCATACCTTCCTCTTTATTATGAAATAAACATCCGATCATTTATCTCAAAAAATGACATTTTTCTTTGAATACCAAAATAACACCTCTTTTTGGAAAACCCTGTATAAGTGCATATGTATAGTTAGAAGTACTCATATGAACGTCTATGTTTGTAATGATATTTAAAAATTTACTTCTAAACAGTTCAAGAGTGTTGAGAGAAGTAGGTAGGCAGCCTGTCTTTAGACCTGATCGGATCATCAGGGATATCGATTTAGCAATGTCCGACCATTAGTCAACCGTTTAGTGCGCTTACCTGTTCTTCAATTACTAAAGATATCACCATAAAATTATTGTTGGGCGCAGATGCTGGCCCAACTATAAACTGGAACATTGTCTAAATAATTAAAAACGAGCAGACAACCTGAATTTTATGTTGGTCCCGAAATAGCTACATATGTACATACAGAGTTACATGTGTACTAGACATGATTTGGTGTTGTATGGAGATTCTTAATAATGTTTCTCGCAACCTCTCATTTTATGCGGTTTTGTGAAAAAGTGCATGATCCAAAAAATTTTGGGGCTAGATTAGGGCTAAATGGCGTCGCATCGTGGTCAAAGTTCTCGAAAGAGCTGGGAAATTTGACAATTTGCTCCACAGCTGGTCAGAAGTTGCTCTTATAGGGTTAAAGTCTATGACTGAACCCCACTAGTTTTCTCTACTGAACATTTCTTTCAAACATATTCATACCCCATCTCCAACCCTTAGTGGTGATCCCATACAAAATGGTCGTTTTAACAAAGTAGGCTCCCACTACTCCCATGTTGCCCCCAGATGTATCAAATGTATTACCGACACCCATTTATTTTCTCTTCCGAATGTTTCTTCAAAACATACCTACCCGCTATCTCCAAGTCTTAAGGGAGCTGTCATACAAAACTGGCCATTTTCTATGCCATTGGCTCTCCACTTGTAAATGAAGTAGTTAAGTAAGCGAGAACACATCGTATCTCGCAAACTATTGAACCGATTTAAATGATTTATTCAGCGATCGCCAATATTCTTGACTAAAAAAAATACAAAATTAATTAAGGTTGAAAAGTTCACCACCAGAGGGCATCTCCCATATGATCGGAGTTGTGAGGTTGTCAAAGCAAAAATCAAAATGTATTGTCGAAACCCAATTAAACTCCCCTCCCTCGAATGTAATTGCAATCGTAATTGAGTGTTAAAAAGAAATTTGTTTGATTTTTGTAAGAAAATGTGGATTTAGCCCCGAAATTTGTTGGCTCGTACTCTTTTTCATCCAACCGCATAAAATGAGAGGTTGCGGAGCATCGAAATTGAAAAATCGTGCACTAAATCATGTCTAATATGTAGACTAACTAATATGTGCTCGAAGATTCAAGTCATTTGTGTTTGATGCTGGTTTTATTTTAATTGTTTGTTTTTGATGATTATTGGGCAGGCATTATTTTAATTCCCAGTTGATAACGAGTGTACTCAATCATCAAATTGATAAGCTTCGAGCCTTCATTACATATACAACAACTTATGAGTTGATGCAGAAGTTGATTGGTGTAAAAACGAATGACCCACTTCATCAAGAAATATGCATGATACATTATTCGTGGCCGATAAGACCAAACAGAATGTAGTACAACGGTTTGCTATGAAACTGAACTGATGTACCCACAACAATTTGAGACTATATACATACATATGAATACATACATACATTCACTCTCTTATGCTAATGACATCTTAATGATAATTCAGCGCGAAAAGTGCTCCCGCAATAGAATAGTCGCTTTCACTTGAAAGCGAGACTAATTGACCACACAAGCATTGACGAATTTCGAAAAAAGGCTCTTAATCAATCATCATTTGGTTCTATTTATAGTTTTGGCATGCACACAACTGTGGATGTATGTACATAAGTGTGTGTACATACTTATGTATATTTTGGTTTTTGTGTTTTAGCATTTGAACCGCAATTGTAGCTGCAGTAGACGCCGACGTTGACGCAGAGGTGGAGGCAGAGAGGTGTGCGAGCATTTCAATATTTGCTATGCATGCGCCCCCACAGCAGACGGCTTAGCTTAATGAGTAACACATGTTTCAAAATAAACAAAAGTTCCTTTTCTGCGTATATGTAAGTGTCATGAAATGGTGGCATGGGGAATGGTGAAATGGGGAGGCACACTGTTTGACCACCACTCAAACGAGGCGCTGGTCAGTTCGCGGAAACGAATTAATTGCCTTTGTTTCGCTGCAAGTAATCTACTTAAGTAATATTGTGTGAAATGAAATTTGAATTCTTCGTTGCATCGAATCATGGCCACGAGATAAGAAAGGCGTGATCTACATATTCATAAAGGCCCTGAAGCCTCACAAAAATATCTGGTATTCGTTAAACGTGCGGGGAAGAAAACTTAATAACGTTCACTACAAAGAAATAACTGAATAAGGCTGCAATTTTAAGTACTTTATATAGTCACACGTGCACTCAGGTGAGTGTCGTAGCAGCATGAATTAAGTTCGCTTCCTCTCATAATTATTGACTCAGTGTGTTCATCACTGTGCTTCAAACTTTATTTAATTTAATTAACATGAGACTTTGGGGAAAATCATTAGTGTGTAGCAATCAGCAGCTGCAAAAACTGAGATATGTATGAGCCGACTGCCACAAACACGCGCAGTAGAAATTCAAACTTCAATGACACAATTTGCAGTGCAAAAGTTTTTATATCGTTTGAGTTTGCTTGAAACGTTAGATTTAAATAAATTGCACAATTAGGTTAGGAGATATAAAAAGTTTTCAAATATAAAAACAATTCGAGTGATAATGATACTGAAACGTTAGATTTAAATAAATTGCACAATTAGCTTAGGAGATATAAAAAGTTTTGCAACATAAAAATAATTCAAGTGTTACTGATACTATAAAAAATAAAATCGTGGTAATGGCCATAATATTAACTTTACTCGGCGCATACTTTTTAGTATTTAAATAAGTTTTAGAGCATCTGGTTGCTACAATTGACTCAAATAAGATGCAATCTGGGAGTTCAAACTTCAAACTCTTTGCAGTTTCTGTTGACTTGAAAGTTGTCCATTGGTTTATTGTCCTCTATTACTTACTCCACATTCCTAACTAAAGAGTTAAGTTACTCGATATTGACTATGCAAAAATATGGGTTCATAGGTTGAGACCCATCGCAATGTCAAGGATCAAGCGCAATATTGGTTTTAATTCAAACACAAAATGTACTCCAATAGCTTCAATATTCCATTTTGAAGTCTCACAATTAAAAATAACCGAAAATTACTCGCATTCCACAATATTAGTATTGCGCTCCTACAATAAAGCAGACAGACTTGAACTGTGATCGGAATTCCTGGAATACAGTCAAAAAAGCTAAGAACAATAAAAAACGTAGAGATAACACCGGGGATCAACATACAGTGGGTGGTCAAGCAATTAGCACGCTTCAAGCAATCAAACGCCTTTTATGTTTAAAACAAACTTTTAAAATTTTATTTTTTGAATTCAATTATATTTTTATTTCAGAACAAATAAGACGATATTTTTAAAGTTAATTGTACAGTTTTTTGCACCATCCTTAAAAAACAGAAATTTGTTCAATACATCGTTCCAAACTACTTAAGGGGGGGTAAGGGTTTACACTTTAAAAAAATCGAATTTTTTTTATCTTATCTTATTGTTAAACAATTCAAGAATATATTCTCAAAATTTTAAGTCGATCGGAGCAAAACTCTTGAAATTATGGTCTATAGTTAGTCCAGTTACAGCTTATTCTCTTCTATTGTTCTGGCCAGACCAGCTGGTCTCAAAACTACTTTTTCAAAGTCCGTGATCACTGTAATTTAAAAACTACAAAACCGATTCATTTGAAACTTGGTACACATTTTCTACATATAAAATATCTCACCCTAACGTTTAGTAAACAATTTTTTTTTACATTAAGGGGGTTTCCCACCCACAAAATGGCGGAATTTTTCGTGGAAAATAGCAGTTTACACTTTAGATGGCCACCAAAAATTTTTAAATGAAAAAAAAATAATCGGAGAACTTTGGGGGGAGGATTTGATAATACTTTGACTAAATTGTAATGGTTTTTGATTTAAGATAATTTCCGACCGAGATACAGTGAACACCGCAAATTGTATGTTTTCAAAGACGTTCTGGGTCAAGCTCTGTCAACGGCTTGTTTTGTAATATTTCTGCATGAAAATATTACAGAATATTATTAAAAGTATGCTTAATAATGTACAAAATAAAATTGATCAATCAATACTTTCAAAAAAAAATCATAAAAAAAGAGTTTTTTTTACGCTGAAACCCTTACCCCCCCCTTAAAACAATAATTACCCAGCCTTAATGCGAGTATTTTTCAATATATCGTTTTTCTTTTTATTTAAATCCCAAAAATTCACGATTTTCTCATTATGATTTCACAATTCGAATGCACACTTCATTATTACAGATTTGCAACAAATGTTTAATAATTTAATACTGCTGCTAACAAAGTCCCGTTATCGTGCTCACCCACGGCACATAACCTCACAAATATTATTTGAAATACTGTGGGACAAATCAGCTAAGCAAACAAGAAAACAAAAAGCGTTTGGAAACTATTTTAGTAAGGAAGAGGGCTGGGTTGTGAACCGGGTTTTGTTTTTTGGCTCTAACTTTTCTTAGAATAAAGATATCGAAAAATCGAAGTTACCGTTGGAAAGGTAAATATAAAACGCAACTTTTTTATGGATACGGATTCCTGTTTTGATTGATATTTAACTCTCTACGTCCAATTTTCTAAGGACTTGATTTTTCGCTTTTCCAAAAAAGTGGCTGGGTTGTGAACCATCTGGAAAATCCCTATTAAAGTCGGAAAATACGAAGAAAACACCCATAATATTTAAGTAAGTTGACAATTTATTTAATCAGGAGGCCTCAAGAGGTGAAAAAAAGTTATAATGACGCCACTTAGGCCAAAAAATCGCAATGAATAAAAGTGCTCAATTTTTTGAATTTTCATCCTAATCTGTTTTTCATCCTGTCTCCCTTACGTCTTACATCCACTTAAACATGATAATTTAGATTTTTCGTAAGCGTGCTAATTGCTTGACCACCCACTGTAACTTTGTGACTTTACCTTTCAGAGTTCTGAAGAAGGTGTCAGCTTCTTACATGTTTTATTCTCAGTAAGATTTAAACAATTGTTCCTTGAAATATATGTGAAGTGTGATTTTTGCAATTAGTTATCAAGCAGTCATCTTAGGATTTTCCGATTCTAAAAATTGAAAACCCGTTTGGATTCTCTACCGAGTTTCTGCTTCAACCTAACCTGAGTTAACTGGAAAAAGCTCTACTTTATAAACATAAAGCCGCCTTTAATCATTTTCGTAAGAATTCGAAATTTGCGTGTCAAATTATGTATTATTTAACTTTGTGATTATTGTGAATGGAAAAATTTTTCATCAATTTCCCAGGTCGAAATTTGCACCTTAAAAAAAAACCATTAGAATTATACTCGTAATTGATTTCGATTTGCAAATTTGTCCTCCGAACCAATTGAAATGAAAATAATCATGTATTCTGTGCATTGATTTTAAAATCAAACGAAAAAGCGAGCGTCACGGAACTTTTCACACTTGCAAATACACCAAATACGTAATAGACTTGTTTGTTTTTCTATTTTGCATTTTCCATTTTTTCTATTTTTAAATGTTTGATGAATTCCTTTTGTTGAAATTGTAGCTCAGTGTTGGTAGCGAACAACCGTATGTAGGTGTATCGGTGGGGTGTTACATACCGCGAGTTGATGTGATATCGTGCGATATCTCGTATATTTGAACTAAACGACATTTAGCTAAGATTAAGCAAAAAATTGTATCCCTGGTTAGCAAAGCAAACGAAGTAGGATTCCTTTACTCGCTACTTGAGCTTAATGCGTAAACTCGCCATTCCGCTAATGAATGCGGGTTTTGGCCATCAGCAACAACTCGTTTCCAGTGTTGATCAGTGAAGCTATTTTTGCTTTGTCTGGTGAAACGTGGCCTAATAGTTACGGCAAAAATAAGTCAAATTTATTCAGCTGATTTCCAAGTACTAACTACCTCGTTTCTAAGAGGTAAACAAATATAATCAAGGAGCTGTAGATCTACCACTTCACGCCAATATTCCGCGGCTTATTCCTTTCATATCCAATTTAGAAATTCATATTCAAATTAGAATTCACATAAGCCATCCGTACTTTTAGCCATGATTGATAAACAGTTAGGCACGAATACAAAGTTTAGATTTGAAATTAAAATCCGTTTAACTCACCTTTCCTGGTTAAATGAGAAAATTTCAATTGAAAGTAGATGACTTAAATCAACTTAACCATAATCTCTCGCATCTCTCAAGAGGACATTTTTGGCCATCGATCGTATTGCACTGTTTATAGTATACGATTTTTGATTTAGCCATCACAGTTTTTTTTTGTTTAATTAACAATGCGGTGCACCATTCCATCACGATGGAACATATATGTATAACGGCTCGTATTGATCAAATATTTTCACACATTTTAAAATAAAAATTCATAAAAAAGCACAGCATTGTGTGCAGTTGAGTGAATATTTTTCGCCGAGCAAAAAAGTATATAGCAAAAAAACTGACGCTGATATTGGCCGCAACTTCACATGTGAACCATTTGTTCTGCGTACATCTCGATGGATTTATTCAAGCAGATACGTGTGTCGATATGGTCGTAAATGATTGTTGACTTAATTAATTAGCTTAATTTTTGGCAAATACGACGGCTGTATGGTTTATGGGCGGCTCGGGCGGTCGAAATTCCACACATGAATCGACTGAGCAAAATTGACAATTTCAACAAAGCCACACTGTGCGCCCAATGTCTGACAGGTTGGCAATTCGGCGCGCTCGAGTGCAATTATGAATCGATCGAATCGTGTGGAGCGTTAAAAGCGGCAAGCGGCATCGCAACGGTGCTAATTGTATCGACACGATTCGAGATTCGAGATCTCTCAGACGATGTGGCAGTGCGTTTGTGTGTGAAAAAACACAACAATTTGCAACAACAAAGTGCCCGTCGTTACGTATGTAAATTGAATTTTTTGCCAAAACTCAAAGTCAAACAGGACTGGAATGTGTTGGTTAGCGCAACTTGTGTCGTGCACCGGAGCTTGTGTCGCCAGCTTTTTACTTTTCGACTCCACTCCACTTCACTGCCGTTTCTCAGGAAAGACACACTTTAGCACACAAAAAAAGTAAATATCAAACCAATTCCTTTGTTTCAAATGGCACTGTGTGTTGTAGTTTCTCTGTGGGTTTTTAAAAATAATCAGCTGTAAGCAGAAAGGACATAGGAACTGCATTGTAGAGACATTTCTTTTAAAAGCTATCAGCTAAACAAGTTATAATGGAGTATTCGCTGAATTATAATGATTCGCCAAAGTACACGCAACATGGCACAAAGTAACCAAACTCGAGCGTATGCATAGGAATTTCTTGTAAATGCTCTACCGATGCATTTATCTAACATTAAAACTTCTTCTTCTTCAACTTCATATATCAGCGATAATGAGGTTCGTATTGTCGATCCTAGTGGTTTCCAGCGCTGTAAAGGGGAAGTGCTGCCATTACAATCTGAGCTTTTTCTGAAGAGGCCACCATTCCAATTTAACCTATTCTTCCCTTACTTAATGTAATCCAACCTAAACTAACCTGAAATATGTAGGTAAGATAAGTTTGTAAGTGGTAGAATCAGTCGAGCACCTGCTATGCCACTGCCCATCACTGCAAGGACGACGGCTCCAGACTCTTGGGGCAAGGTTCTTTGATGGGCTCGCGGAAGTAGCAAATGCACAGATAACCCATCCACACAATTTTCTCGTGAAGACCAAATGGTTCCCAAAAGATCCTGTTTGGATCTACAGGGATTCAAACAGATAATGGAAGGGCACTTTTTTCTGAAAAATGAAGGGATTCATATTGGACCCAACAGGGGGGTCTCCGAGTGGAAGTGCTTGCCGATACACCCCTTCCGTAACCCAACCTAACCTAAGTGCGCCTGGGATTAAAGAACGCTAAGTTATGTTTGGTTATGGTCAGCGTTGCCACAAGAAAAATAAATTAATAACCAGGAAAAAAAATAAAAATAACCAAAATGTAACAAAAATAACCAAAATGTTTATTCGACATAAACAATTACTTTATTTTTACAAAATAACAATACTTTTACAAAAAGTAGTCGTAAAAAAGGTGTTGTTGGCTCTTTTTAGAACATAGTTATCGATTTCAACAATGCTGCTTACTTTTTTACGAGAAAAAGCTATGGCTATAGTTGCCGCTAACAATCAGTCTCAATATTGCTGCCACTCCGCATAATATTGTGCTCGTTGATATTTAACTCTAATTTCCAGAATTTTAAAAGTAACTTAAACCCAGAAATGAGACTGTCAGGCGTATATGAGCAAAATTACTGAAAACATTTGTTTAAAAAGTACGAGAGTTGTCTAAAATTTTAAATTTATAAATGCAATAAAATTCTAACATACCATTAGAGGATTACATAAAATAATGGAATCGAAAATCTTTTGGATTTATCACCCTTTGAAATCTTTAGTGAGGCTGTGAGGCTCACTTCTGGGAATTAGGGTTAAGATACATTTTGTATCAGTGTGTAATTTTCTAAACGATACATTTTGTATCAGCGTGCAATATTCTAAAAAATAACCAAATTAGATCAAAAATCACCAAATAACGAAAACCCATTTTCAAAAAAAAATAAAATCCATTATTGGTTATAAATAACCAAAACGGCAACGCTGGTTATGGTGGCAAAGCCCGAATCTTCTCCTCTTTGGAAACTTTACTGCAGATGTTCGAAATAGGCATCGCAATACTACTTTATTGTGTTAAAAAAACTCTTTCATATAAAACATATTTTTCCATTTGTGTTAAAAGGATCGAAACGAATGCGGCACTTAAAAAAATTTTCCTTCTTTATCGACAAAAAAAAAATAAATATTGCATTGATTGGCCCAAATAAGATACGCTCGCTTTTTCATAGGCAATTTTACTCTCAGAGGTTTGCCATTTCCTGCTGAGAGGACAGCCGCCGAAAGAAAAATTGTTGTTTTTCTTGTGGTGATCACAACTGTGATTCACCATACAGAGAATTCTTCATATTTACCGGTTATGCATTTCTCACAAATGTGATAAAGTTTAGAATGAAAGCAGAGAACAGTGAAATTCAGAGAGCAGAGCAGCTATATCCGTGTCAATTGAGAATGTGGTTCCGAGCTTCTAGCCCTAAATTAATGAGCTTAGATGGGCTCATTTGAGTTGTCACCATAATCCTACCTTACATGTGCAGTGAAAGCCGTCTTCATCTCGGCTAAATGCCCAATAAAAAGAACATTCATGCGGCTGCCCAATAAAATCACAGACTGCGCATCTATGTTAGGCCCCAAAGCGACCGTCACGTCACCAGAGAAGATCTATAAATAAGTCCATAAATGCAAAAGTGCGCTCTAAAATAATTTGCGGCGCTTTTTTATTACACATTTTGTTTACTCACAGTGCAGATAACAAAGCCACACGCACACACACACACGTACGCACGCTCAAAGCAAATAACCATACATGTGATATTTACATTTCCCCTGCAAACAGTGAGTGCCAAAAGAAAGTGTACGCATTGTGTATTACTATTTTCTTTACTTTATTTCGCCAACTTGCAAAACATAGCATTAAGTTTTTATATTTTCAAATAGACTTTAACACTTTAAAAATTCATTATCAATACTGCATAAGGGAAAAGTGCGTGTGCGCCTTCTTTTGACACTCACTGTGGCGACTGCTGCCGAAATTGTTGTCATTCCTGCATCTTTTCTTTCCATGTTTGTGCACCTGTATTTATAAATAAATTTTCATTGCCAAGCGAGAAAACCTCCAGATATGCAACAGCTTCACCCAATATCAGCCGGTCAGTGCTCTTTATTGCGGCCGAAACGAACAAAACGAGAAAAGCGGCCGAAGAAGCAGTACGCAAACATTCAGATGCGTTATGCGAAATTAACAAATTGGAAAATGTACACAAACAATCAGCTGAGTAGCTTAAAGCTGAAACAAGGCGAAGCGAGAAAACCGAAGCAATTTCATTGCCGCAAACAAACGAGGTTTCATTTCAGCTTTTTTTTTAGAATTTTTGGGAATGTTCTATACCCACAATGAACGCCAACCCAAACCAAATGTATTTACAGACACTTGATAAAGTGATTTGTAAGATAAGAATTTCAGTGCCAAAGGCCAGACACAGCTACCTGCAAATTGCATTTTTTTACCCCACAGCTGTTTTGTAACACATCTTAACAAAGGATTCTGACCCTAAATGGACAAACACATTTCAGGCAAACTAACTATTCTCTTTAGTGAGACAATTTTTCAAATTTGTGTTTACTATTCGTCAACTTTTATTGCTTCTTATACAAGTTGTGGTGTTCAGAATTCACTAAAATGCATGAAAATATAAACAAAAACCGCACATAAAACAGAGTTAAATCATTTCAGAGTTTACCTTGTTAAATGTTCGGAATAATGTTTAGAATAATTCAGATTATTTTTCTACACCGGCATTAAAAACAATAATCTTTTTAACCCGTTTCTCACAACGCTTTCTGTTTAAACTAAAAATACAACCACAAAATACGAAAACAAACAAACAAAGAATTATGTCTGATTGGCAAAATTCCCATTTTGTTTTTATCAACACATGTACATGTGTACAATATGTTGTACTCGTTGTATTTGTTAAATAAAATTGGACATAAAAATTGTTCAATATCTTTAAATTCGTTAAATACCTTTTTAGAATATGAAAATATGAAATATGCAGTCAGATTCCTTCCTCACTTAGAAGCACCAAAGTAGGAAATCCAAAATGTCAATTGAATATTTGTTACTTTTTTCGATAAAGAAGGAAGATTTTTTTAAGTGCCACATTCGTTTCGATCTTTTTAACACAATTGGAACAATATGTTTTATATGAAAAATTAATGAATATATATATAATTATATTATATAATTAATATAAATTAATATAATAGTTAATTATAACTAAACCCACTAAAACAATGATTCTCATTTGTGGGACAAGAGTCGTGGCCCTTTTTTGCGACCAAAACTTTCCATAAACCTTTGGAACTGCACATCAATGAAACTTGGTTCGAATCTATCATTTAGTTGCACCCTTCCCCTTCCACCCCCACGCACCGTCTATACAAATCATGTCTTTGATAATTTTGGGATTGTGTGAAATTGTCTAAAAATTATCATGAATTGTTATTGTTAACTTTTACATAACAAAGTTTTTTTTAATTAAAGCGAATTTAATTGCATTTTGCAAACATTCAGTTTGATCAGTTATTCTTTTAATATGAATTTACTTTACAACCTTAGCCATAATTAAAAATTTAGTCTATAGATTTAAATTAAGAGACTCTTAACTCTTTTGCTATTTTGTTGCCATATGGCACATTGCTACTTTTTCGATGTCTGAACCCTCTGTGGTTCCAAGAATACATTTTTTGTTGGTCCTTAGAATAGTTTGAAGTTTTAGGAAAAAAACGAAATTTATAAACTGAATATTAAAGTTTAAAGAAGAGAAGTATACAGGTTTTTGTAATGGTATATCTTGACATAGTAAAGGAAGAAGAAGCAGAAAACTTTAGATAACTTTTTAATTTGAAGTTTTCTTTCAATTTAGGTACTTTTTTTTTTTAATTTTGGCTGAAAAAAATGAGGAAATATTCAAATTTTCGTTATGCGTGAAAAGCTTTCTGTTTAAGTAATTATTACAGCCACAACGATGTGGTTGCTCTCATAGAAAAACACTCTAAAATACAGGGTCCGAGTATAAAAATTAAAAAATTTCTTTTGGAATGTATAACCACATAGAAGTCTTAAACGTAAAATCTAAAATTTTAACTTTCCCCAGTAAAAACCTGTAGCGAAAGGGTTAAAATAATTCTGTATCGTTTACCGGACTTATTACAATGCCGTAGAGTTACATTAAATTAATTAGTTAAATTAAAATAAATTATTTTTAGTTTGACGACGTTCACTGAGTCTTCTAGTTGCGAATAAAACTTTAGTGGTTATTCCTCCATACAAACATTTAATTAAATTTCCTCAGTAAATATTACACTTTAGTATTTTTAACCAACCTACCAACCAACCAGTATTTTCGTGGTTCTCTTGCTTTGCAATGATCTCCACAAAGAAATGTGTTTTAAATTAAAACATTGAATTATTAGATTTTAAAATTGTATGTTTTAATCGGCAATCGGCATCGACATCGGCAAAGTCCGGTTCAGTCAATGCCAAAAGTGGCCATCGGTCGAACACCGCACTGAGCAGTCGATTATAAAACGAATCTCTTGTTGTCTGAATTGTCTCGTCTACTAAATCGAATATAATCATTTCCTGTTTTGCTTTTGCTCTTTGCAGATCCCACAAAAGTCAAAGGACACCAAAATGGACAAGAGTTTTGTGACTCAACAGAGCCACTTGAGTGTCGCCACTTTGAGTATTGCAATCAAACTTGTTCGCACTCGACCTGCAGCAGCAACAACAACCACACCAATACCAGCAGCACTACAAACGGAATCAACAGCAGCCACGCCGCAGCTATAGTGTGATGATTTATTTGTGAGTGGCAAAAGAACAAAAGTGGTCCAACAACAGCCACATTACAAATAGCAACAACATTTGCTGAAAGAATTCAACTTTTATAACAGCACCCAAGACCGACACGACAATATTCGGCTCAGCACGGCTGCCGACAACAACCAAAACTACAACAACAACAACAGTAACAACAGTAGCAGCAGTCATCAAGCAGTACCGAGGCATCACGAGAGCACAAAAATGTCAAGCACTCGCACTGGACGCGACCGGCAACGACAACGCCGACGAATGCTGTGCGGTGCATTACAGCTGCGTGTGTGCCGAGTGCTGTGCCTGCTGCCGGCACTGTGGCTGTGGTGCTGCTGTTGTTGCGCGTTGTTTCGGCCCACTGACGCCCTGGACTACAGCATGAAGATGCGAAATTGCTATGACATTCGATCTGGCTTCGACGAGCGTCTGAACGATACGGCGCCGCGGCAATTGTTGCCGACGGCAAGTGGCACCAACGCGCACATTGCAGCGCCGACGAGCGATGAGTGGCTGCAACCGACATCAACCGATGTGCCGATCTTCAAGGTGTCGCCACTGCACACGGGCTGGCAGTGCTGCTGCTGGAACGCCACTAATCAAGTAAGTGCGGAAGTGACGCTCTGCCGCATTATACAATCACACAGCACACACACCTACACATTCCATTTAATTATTCCACTCCACTTGATTTGTTGTACTTGTCGGGCGGTAAGTGTTGCCTGCTGAGCTGAGCTTTGCGCCTCACTTTCCAGCGCTTTGTTTTGCCATTACATTTAAGTGCGCAATTAAATTATCTTTTCAATGCTCGTGCGGGCATTGAATTACTTTAGTTGTCGCCTGTTGCAGTGACGACGGCGAGGTGCTGCTTCTTCCACTTAGCTTTCGTGTGATTGCGCTTTTAGTTCCACTCATTGTTCTAACGGAATCTGAGATGCCTGCAAGCAGTTGAGCACATTTGCTGTGGCTTTTAGTTAATTGTACAAATTTATTGCATGCGGCAACTCTCTTCGCGTCACTCATACGCCCCGTAACGCCGTGCAATTCTAGACGCCCTGTCAGAGAGTGAAGTTGCTAGTGTGTTGCGTTGGCAAGTATCCGCATTCAGTTGTTGTTGCCCTTTCGAAATGCTTCCTCCTGTGTAATTTGTCAACTAGGATTTGCTACAATCAGCAAAAATTGTCAGTCATTTGGTGTGCATAATCCTACATATTACGCTCGCAGACAGACAGATGCCAAATGAGTGGTTGTAACGAGAGTGATAGGAAAGCTGGCATGGCAAAAAATGAATGGCAGCACGCACATTGTGGTTTTAAAGTGAAATCGTAGCTGAAGAGATTTAAATTGACCATTTTTATGAAAGTTGAGCACAATGTCTCTTGACAAGGCACAAGGCAACCTGTCGAAACGTTTTTGAATCTTGAATACATTTTTTCAATAAATATCCCACAGTCGTTCATAGCGTAAAATGTATTCAGTGGAAAATCAAAAAGTTTACGACACAGTTTTTTGGAATGACGCAGTTTTCCTACTTTAAATGCACTGTTCTCGCATATACATACACATCCATCAAGAGAGTCTAGCCAACAGTTGAGTAAACAACTGTCCAGCGAATTGAATTAAAGACGGCAAACACGCATTATTGCGTGTTGCCATCGCGGCATTTTCAGTATGTGGGGCACCCTGCGTCCGTTTACAATGCCAAAAGAACTTTTGTTTATCGCTTGAAGACGTATCGACGGCTATAGCTACCACAACTTTTAGTATTGATTTTTGGATATGTGCATATGTGTGTACCTTCATCGCCCTCTAAAAGTAACGCATAATTACACACCGTTGCCGGATAGACAAACAAGCAAAACACAACTTGCTTGAGCTCAGAATGCATATGAAGAATGGAATTGAAATTGCTATATATTGGACGAAATAAGTATAGCAGACTTAAATGTGAATACTAAAAGTAAAGAATTGAAAATATATTGTTATAGTATTTATTACACTGAAAATTAAGCCTAAACTAGGTTAGGTTATGATGGCTGCCTCTGTAAGGAACACATTCGGAGGTCTAATAAGGAGGCCTATTTCACCCATTTTTGAAATGTGTATTCATTCACGCCGAATCCGAACGCCAGTTGGCAGTTTTTCTTTCACACATGAAAAGTTTGCACTTGTGCGATTCTTGTAATTCTCATCTGCTGCATGTGGATAACGATAGAAGTAGGACTAGTAGGAGCTAGGACTCGAACCTAGGGCCTCCGTATGAGAAGCCAGCGCGCTACCCACTGAACTATCAAGGCCGGCCACTTCAACCTAACCTGGGAAGAAAAATGCATGTCGCTAAGGAAAAAAGGAATGTGTTTTTTTAGGTTTAGATATGAGTAGTCTTTATTTAAATTATCGTTCTTTGATTAAGTACGAGCAAGGTTGCAAATCAATATGTTATCTATCTTTTAAGGTTGTAGAGTGTTCTACTCGACAGGACCTTAGATTAAGTTGGTATACGCTTCCAGTATAGAACAGTGTATGAGGCAAGGTGAGAAATAACTCTAAAGTGTGGATTTACTTGACGATGGTTAGGTCACAGTTGATGAATACAGTTGAACTCTGCTAGAAGAAAGCCGTACAGAAAATAGTTAATTTATTCGATGGTACAACCAAATTATTCCAACGATTACAATGAAATCCCTATTGGGGGGCTTCAACCGCTCCATGAACTTAGAACAGTCTTTGCTCAGAGATGGTTACTTGAATTGACACAAGTCCGCATTGAAAGATGCTGGCCACAGGTGACATGAGTGGAAGTAAGGTGATATATCCCACTGCAGCCGCCGTAGCTCAGCTGTCTAGTGCGTTGGACCGCGAGTCAAGACTCCGCGAGTTCAATACTCCGTTGCGTTAACACCGAAAAAAAAGAAGAAAAAAACAACAATTTTTCTTTCGGCGGCTGTCCTCTCAGCAGGAAATGGCAAACCTCTGAGAGTAAAATTGCCTATGAAAAAGCTCCCAACTCGTCGTTCGGAATTGGCATAAAACTGTAGGTCCCTTCCAACCTTGTAAACAAAACATTCGCACGCACAACACGGTTGGTTGCGGGTAGCTAGGCCCTAGTCTCGTAATCGGGCTGTCGTGCCAGTCAAGAAGTTTTTCTTAGGGTACCAATTCATCACAAGAGTTGTATAGATTAAATTTACCAATTGTAAAAAAGATTTTATAGTGAGCGAGTTCAAGAATATTTTTAGTTTAAGTAGGAAAAGTCACAAATAAGTAGCTAACTTTATGGAGCACAGAATCTGGCACTTGGAAAGTATTTTGTGTGCCATAAAATTACATTCACACTACTGAGTTAAAGCAAAATTGAATTTCAACGTAAAATGATTTGACCACTGGAAACGATTTCCTTTTAAGAAAATTACCTCCTTCCCACGACAAAACAGTTGCAGTAGTCGACATCCTAACTGCAGGAAGTTCAAACGATAATAAAGTGTCAGTTGACGGTGTCGACCGTTAGGAAAAGTTGCCAGCTGGCAGCAAACATTTAAAGACTGCGCAGTGTACACACTTGAATTGAATGCGGTCGAGTGACATGGATGGAAAGGCCACGCTTAGGTGCTGACACTGTGCCCTGTGTGCAGCAAAGTCAAAGTGTATGTCACCTGTCAACTATTCGCTGCAACAATACGGCTGCAATAAAATCGGGTTGATAATTTCGTTATTGACAGCACTTAACTCTGCTGTGCTGCGGTCGTCGTTGCAGCGCCAGAAAGAGGAGAGGGGCGCTGCAACCATCTGCATGGCTGCTATCGACTGTATGGGTTTTGCATTCATAGACGAAAATGTAGAACACAAAACTTTAAAAGTGATCAGTTGTGTATTCATTTCATTAATTTTCATTACGTGAAATGACGAAATCGAATGTGCTGCAAGCTGCAAATTTAATGTGGAAATCTAATATGGCTGACGTCAAATGAGGACATCGTAAAAGCTCTTGTTTTCGCTTTTGCTCTGCGCTGCCTAACAAAAATCACATTACCAACATGAAATGCACATTATAGCGATCCATATGCAGCTGACGCAGTCTTGAAAACATAAACGTTTCCATTAGCCGAAAGTGGCATCCTTCGCCTCCTCCATTGGCAATTTTCCATTGTTATTGCACCAGCATGGAATTAATGCAATGCAACTAATTGAAATGTAAGTATGCAGAGTTTCAACTGGATGTGCGATGCGGCATTATGTGCGGAAAATTGTAGCACTTTTCCGTCTAGTTGACTTTATGCGTCGTTAATTTCTCGACCAGCGTCCACAAGCCACGAGCAGACAGGGGGCGAAAAAACATGACACAACGGACAATAAGGTTGATTACTGCGTTATTTAGGTCTGGCCGGACTCTGGTGTATTTTAACAAGTACATATGACTTATATATAGGTATAAGCCTACATATATTGTTATCTGTGATGTTTTCACATGGGTTCTTATGCCTTTTAGTAATTTAGGTGCTAGTTCTCTTCTGAGACTAAGATTGGCTACCATTTGTTAAACAGTTGTGCCACAATATCCCATATATTGCAAACGAAAACAAAAATCCAACGCTATTTGTGATGAGCAACTATTTATTTGATTCAGATATAAGTTAACTGGGCGGTGCCACGCCCCCTTGTTCAATACCCGCACCATTCCCTCTGTCCAAAGGGAAAATGGTTGGTTCATACTTAGTTTCATTGCTGTGCGACTTATAGGTCAGCGGAATATTTGGGTCACAAAATATGTGCCACGCTCCTTGTTCAACGACTCTCAAATCTAACCAGTAGAATGACTCATCTATGGGACGCCGGGATACTAAATTCCAGTGTTGTATGACTTACAATTTCGAAGATATTCTATATTAAAGATTTTGCTTATATGGGCGGTGCCACGCCTCCTCGTCCAATACCCGCCTCATTCCCTCAGTGGAAGAACATGACTAAACAGTAAGTTCGTAGTGAATTAAATTGATGCCTGACTTATGACTCCAAAGTTGATATCTGAAAATTTGGGCTGCTGAAAAGTGCCACGCCCCGTTTTCCTAAAAACAACAAAATCAGGGCAGCTGTTGCCAAGTGATTCGCGGTCAAATATGGCAGGGAGGTTCCAACTTCTGTAATGATTTTCCGGAATTTTCTTTTCGCACAAACCCAAACTGACTCAAGACAAACAAAAAAAACCTCATGGAAATCGGTCGGTGCGTTTGAGTGTGTTGCGCTTACACACATACATTCACTTTCTTTTATATATATAGAAGAAGAAGAAGAGAAGATTCCACAGGCCTCATCATTTCTGACAATGTTCCTTAACAGTTTGATTGCATAACATTCGCGTTTCAGAAGCCATAGATACTGATCCAGTGTCCAGTGTGTAGTATCAATACCGTCAAGAATTGACTGGAAGGAGCACCACTCTCCATGCAGTTATATGAATGTATATAGTATATATGGATATGTTAACAATCAACGACGTCACTTATGTTGGTTGCCAGTACACAAAGATATTTAAAAAAGTTGTAGGGCAGATCAGCCAACACGGCACGTAGTGGATCAACTAGGATCTAGCGAATCTTCAACTTCCTCAGAACTTATGTATAAACTACTTACATACATATGGTACCTCCACATGCAAGACAAATGGAAGATGGAGCAGCATACCTGTCCTGCAAGGACGTAGCTAACTAAAACCCCCCGGTTGAAAGAACTCCTTTTTATTTGAGTAAGCTGGATTGATCGCAATACTCTTCAACTTTAATACGCGTAGTACCAGTGTCCCGTGAGGCTTAAAAAAGTGGTACGCTTCGATCCACATTGTTCATGAATAGAACGCAAAAAAGAGAGTGAGAACCGCTGCCACGTCAAAGCTCTCATTCAGCGCTGACATCCGAATTCACGACCTGGCCGTTCAGAGAATCCTGTTAATTTTCATGCTACCGCAGGACATTAGTTGAGCTTCTGTTCAACACTTTGTGTCTTGTTTGTTTTATTTTATACTTTGTTATTTTAATTTTAGCTCCAACTGCGCATTTTCCCACTGGCCGAGCATTTGTGCACTAAACAACCCTTTTGATAGCCGCTTTCGCAGCACTTTTGTAACCGCTTTCGTCTGCTTGCGTCTTTGCAGGATGAAATCGAGTGCCATTGCGAGGGTGAGGCGCTGACGCGTGTGCCGCAAACACTGTCCGTGCCCATGCAGCGCCTAACCATCTCGTCGGCCGGGCTGCCACGGGTGCGCAGCACTGGATTAAAGAAGTATGCCGGCTCGCTGCAGGATGTGTAAGTATTTCCGCTCCGTCACGTTACCATCATTTACAAACAACAAGCAATAATAACAACAATACGAGTACAACAACAATACGCCAATGAAAGCACAAGCAATTAAATTTTACTTTCACATTCTGTTCTCTTTGCGCATTCCGGCTGCAATTAAACAGCGTCCTAACCGACTTGAAGTATCTGGAGTGCATCGAGGATGGCGCCTTTGCCGGGCTGAAGCTGCTGCGTACCATGTGAGTGTTCCAGCATAGGCGAACAAGTTCATAGCGGGAGTTAAAATTTGTGCAGACTGCATGTGATGTGGAGTGAAGTGGCTGATGACTGCCTATCAAGTGCACTGCTGCCGGCTGTGCGAACAACACACACACACACACACTCATGCATGCGCAAACACATATACACAGCTGCACTTGCGTTTCGTTTAGCAAACTGAAATACTGTGCTGGTTTAAAGCAAACTTCTTGTCGACCAATTAGTCGTGAAAACTGAAGTTGTTGCTTTTCTTTATACTGAATATCGTTTCTTGCTTTGTTTCGTGGTTTTTTACAGTTACATTTCGCATGCACCGAAGTTGACACATCTCGGGCGGGAGGTGTTTGCGGGAATTTCGGAAACTATAAAAATCATGTAAGTTAATCTGTGTCACTTCACTACTTGTTAAAAGGACTAATAAATTTGTTTAAGAGAGGAATATTAAATGTTAAATAACTGACATTTTTTTTAATTCATACAATTTGTTGTACACATCGCACACGCACAACAAAAGTGACACAACTCAAAATTTTGGATTTTTCAGAAACGCAAAAAACTATTTTTGCGCTAAATAAACATTTTTTTTAAATAACGTATAAACCGTTCAGTAGAAAATCCTTACAGATTATGCTTTATGATAAATTGCAAGAATTTTTTTTTTTATTTTACACTAGAAAATCCAAAATTTTGAGTTGTGACTGTTTTGATGATATTTTAATTCAATAATTACGGAACTATTTCAAGTTATGCCACTTTTTCTGAATTTAATAATTATAATTCAGTTAAAAAGTTGAAAAGTTGAAAGAAAAATTTTGAAAATTCATAATTAATTTTAATAATTAAAAATATATACAAAAATTGTCAGAATTTTACTTAAAATTAACTGTAACAAAAATTTATTTCGTCAAAAGTGACACAATTTGAGTTGGGACTCTTTTGCATTGAGCTGCAGCGATCAAATAGCATCAAACTTCTGACATGAAGAGAGACCTAACTGTATTTTTGCAACAATTAACAACAACAAAATATACTGAGCTTTTGCTGATTGGTAGATTTATGCATTGTGCACATTGTATTAACACATAAACCCGAAAATTGAAAATTTTGAGTTGTGTCGCTTTTGTAGTGCGTGTGCGATATTTCGCTTTTGCCGATTTTCAAGTGCAATCATTCACTGCCAGTGGCAATCAATGACAATTTTTCCCGCTCTACGACATGTATGATTTGTCAAAAAAGTACCGGGAATTTGTAGTATAAAAGGATTTTTTATTGTTTTACAGTTATTATTTAATATTAATCTCTGCCTCGAATGACTTGCAGTATAAACACATTACTCTTTTCTTTGGTTTTATCACATTTGGCTCAATTTGAGCCATAAATATGTATTGATGCCAGGTGTTGGAAATCGCTTAGGCTGCCTGAATTAAAAAAAAGTATGGGCCTACGATTGATACAAAGCTGGATCGCCAATCCAGCTTAACCCTTTCGTGCACATAAGAGTTACAGCTATGGTACGGGGAAACTGTTTACAGTTCATAGGGTCCTGAAAATCATAGGGTTTGAAAATATCGCAGCCGTCTATTCCGTTCGTGCACATAGACGTTGCAACCACATGAGTAAGAAACTGATGATGTTCTAATGTTTATGAACTTTTTACTCAAAAACCGAGAGAGATATCGAAAAAATACCAAGAACAGTTTGTATTTGTATTTTTACGTAGAAATAATTTTTGTTTTTCAAAATCTCGAATTTTTGACTTTACCGTCCGCCATATTGGATCCGCCATCTTGAATTTCCAAAATCTGACCTCGGTCGGATTCGGATTCAGCGCGGCTCAGGACCCTATGAACTGTAAACAGTTTCCCCGTACCATAGCTGTAACTCTTATGTGCACGAAAGGGTTAAGAGAAGTTATTCGTGACGTTCTCTTACGAGTTTGTATGATCAGTTATGAAAAACTGGGTTTTCTCCAAAAACAAATCATTTTCATAGTGTTGGATCTCACCAATTCTGATCCCACTACCATTAAAAGCACAAGAATGAGTCTTGTGTCCATGAATTTGACATACAATCAAGTCAACAGTTATTAGAAACAGAAAAACTCGCATTGAAGTGGTTACATGGTGATATTAATTGTGGTTTGGGGCATCACGAATGCGAGAGACTTACAACCAATGGTACTTTTTGGCCCCATTGATACGATTACAAAAGATAATCCTTTAGAAATACTTAGCATTCAAGCTACGATAAGGTCTCATTGAATTCAGCAGTTGTGATGAAATTTAAAGCCAAGAACACAGCAAAACCCTACTTATCTTCCAATGCATTCAACTTATCTGGTCATTTGGTAGTTTTTGTTGGTCCCAAGACTACAGGAGCCACTCTGGGTTACTCGTTTTGATACAATCGAAGCCATAAAGAAAGTTTTGTAAAGACCCTGAAAAAAGCCTATAAAACATATTTTGGAGACTGAAAATACGTTGACATTCCATATGAGTGTTGCATCTACTGGAGACAACTTTCAAAACAATAAAACAAACATTAAAACTGCTCATTTCTTCTTAGAATTCCCGGTAATTTTTCAACAGATTGTGGCTGCCAAGAATAACATTCTAAAATATCTTCACACAGTGTAAAAAAAATAAATTCCACTGCATTTGCATTTCCCACGTAACATTAAACCGACTTAACGCCGCATCCTTTGCTCTTTTGTTGTTGCATTTAAAGCAAATTTGTTTGCATTTTGCAAAGCAAAAGGAAAATAAAGAAAACATTACACTTTGTAGCTACATTGCTTTGTATAGTCTAAGAAGAAGAATAAGAAAGAAAGAAATTCCGTTCGTAATCCCTGAGCACTGCACAAGCATCCAGCTGTGCGTCGAGCGTCAAGCGTTGGTATTGAGTGCGCCTCTTGGCAAGGCCAATGTTTGCATTTGCAAATGTCAGCAGCGCACTTGAAGCTGCGCACCAGCGATCAGTTTACACCGGCACACACACACACACACTCGGATACCTTTAACACACATACAAGTGTGCACAATGCACTACAAAAATGGCGGCAACAAAACCCGCAATAGAAAAAAACGTCAAAGTGGATTTTCTTAATACGCGAGTGAGTGCATGCAATGCGGTAGTGTTGCTGATGCATGTTGCTGACATGAAATTGACAGGAACTTTAATAAAGTGGGTAGGGGGCATAAGAGGTCTCGGCACGCAGATGCACGTCTGACGCACCAGTTCGGTGCTGGGGCCGAGAGGCGGCAATTGGATTGGTTTAAGCTGGCAAAAGCCGATTTCAGTTGTTTTCATTTAAGAAAAGTTTTCAGTGAAATATGCATGCCGATTGTTTTATTTGTATTTGCAGCCGCATCATCAACAGCGGTTTGCTGAGTGTACCCGACCTGCTGCACATGCCACCTGAGAACATTTTACAAATGATGTAAGTTTTCAGGGTCAGCATTTTGTGTCTTGTGTATGGTTTTTCTAAAGTTAATTTTGTTTTTGTTGCAATTTTATTTTTGTTCTTGTTGCAGTGATCTCGACAACAATCAAATAACTCGAATTGATAAGAAATCTATAAATATTAAGACTGATCAATTGTAAGTATTTTATGGTAATTTGACAGCCAAATTAACTGTAACAAATAGAAAACAAATATTTTGAAACATGCTTCTCTGCTTAAAACTTCTTTTCAGAATTTTAGCAAATAATGAGATAAGTTACATTGACGATTCGGCATTCTATGGTTCACAAATTGCAAAACTGTGAGTATGCTTGCCACTTTCATTGTGAAAAGAAGAAGATAGATATTTGGGAAAAATGTTCACAATAGGCATTATTGTTATCTTTTTATTTATATAATTACTTAAAGATGTTATTTAGATAGGCAAATTGTAAAATCTCTAGAATCAGGTCCGAGATATTTATATTTATTTACATTGTTAAATTAATTTTTTTATTTTCATAAAAATAAAAACCTTTAGATTACACACATAATTTGGATTGTCGCAATAAATAAAAAAATTAAAAAAAATGCAAACACTACAAAATTTCTACGATTCCTTAACGAATCAAAGGTACGAAATGGGTTCCTATTTTCCATTTTAGGCTGTAATGAAAATATTTTCACTTTTAATAGAACCTTCATACATATATGGCAACCCTGGTGAGCGAATTTCGGTTTGCCGATTAATTGATGGCGACGTGAATATTTAGCATAACACTCGTATCCCTGTAGAATGCCCAACTTGAACAAAGGTTCAATACTTAGAAGATTAGAGGGGCAGCTAACAAAGGCGCTCGCTCACTCAGGTCCATTGTTGTATAAATATCACTAATTGTAGCTTTAAATGTGAACATAGCTTCAATTTCATTTTACCAAATCATCAATTATCAAATGCGGAGACTGGCGGTTCTAGAAACGCTTGCAAATTAAACTCTTTTGCTTTGTATCGTTCACTACCTCAATAAGTGCTGAAAAAGAAAAAAGAAGAGAAGAATGCCAATAAAAAATTAAATTAAAATTCAATTTCAATTTCTAAAAATGTTCTTTGGAATTTCAACTGTTGTTGAAATGTAGGTTCATATGTATGAACACGTTAAATGTTGTTTTTTTTGTTGTTGTCATAAATCTCTTGTACTTATGTTTATGCATTAAAAAAATGAATTTTTTCAAATTTCACAGACTAATTACATTCGATTTTCGATTTCACACAGTAAATGAAATTTGAATAGCCTTGAACTTTGAAAAGTCACCTTTTTTGAAGTATCTCGTACATGCACGTGTGTGTGCTATGCATAGTGAAGTAAGCAATTCCGAGCAAGCAACTCTAATTGCAAACTTTATTTGCAGAATTTTAAAGCAAAATCGTAATCTGCGAGAAGTCCATCCCTATGCGTTCAACGGAATCAGCATGCACGAAATGTGAGTACAATCAAAACAAAGCAAGTAAACTAATTGGGTGATGGGCTGCAGCTGCTAAACACGCAATTCCTCAAGGGCTCAAATTTCTGGGGATATTAAGCTGGTCTATTGATAACGTTTCAGATGAATCAACTTGAATACTTAAACGCCGTTCAATGAAAGTTCGATTAAAAATCAATTAATATTTGAAATTAATGAATGAAATTTACATTCAACATCGAGTTCAATTCTAGTTTTGCTACTCTTATTTGAGTTTTGTGTTATAATTATGGATTAGCAGATTATATTTGTAAGACTAAGTAACACCTTACTGTCGGAAGACAACCTAATTGTTTTGTAGGTTTTCAATAGTAAACTGTTTAATGTTCCACGCAGTAATAAATACGAATTAATTTAAGTTGAACATATTTATCGTATTATATGAATCATAAATCAAAATTCACGTCCCGAGTTTTTCCATTTCCATTTTTTTACTAAAAGTCTTATTTTAACCATCAATCACTCCTCGACTTTCACCTTATAAAAAAAAGAAAAAGTTTTGACAACGTAGAAACCATCCAAAAGGCTTGCACCGACATCCTAAAGGACATTCCAGCCGACGAATTAAAACACTCATTAAACATGCTTTTCGATCATGCAAATAGCTGTACTGAGCCTGAAGTAAACTTAAAAAAATCATATCGGTTTCACTAAAAAAATTTTGTATTATTGTTTTAAATCTTTAAAGGTGAAAAGATCTTCTTTGTGGGAACGTATATACCATGCATAGTGTTTGACAATTTTTAATAATTATAGGCCTTGGGGGGGGGTTCAGACACCCAAAACCCTACCTTGGCTACGCCCTGCCCAGGTTAGAAAATGACTTTCCGCTAAGACGGGATTTTTTGAGAGTCGTATTCTTAAGAGGTAACACTTGGGTTAAGGTGTTGTATAAAGAAACGTGATCAAATTGAACTATAGGTTTAATTTAAAATAACTCGACACGCATTTTACAATTTTTGAAAAATTAATATTTAAAAGAGTCAAAATGGGTTAAGGCTTGCATCCGGGAAGAAAATAGCATGAATGGATGGGCCTATCGCCTTTAAAAATATTGAAGTCCTTAATTTGTTTCAAAATCAAAATAAATAAATAAAGTTAATAAAGTCAAAAATGTATGTGAATAAAAAGAATTTAATGGGGTTTTTATTTCAAACTTAGTAAAACCACTTTAAATGAAAAATAATTCGACAAATGTTTTTAATTTTTTCGAAAATCTAAATTTGACGGGATCAACAATGGGTTGGATGGATCAGACAACATGAATCGTTGGGGGAAGCTTAGATTAAGTTCACTGTTGGGTTTTTGTATGTTTTTCTATGTTGTTAAATACGATAAGATATTGAATCTGTACTTGTGGAAACCCAATCTTTTCAATTTTTTTTAAACAAATCATTTCACTAAGACCAAAAATATCAATCAAATCAATAAAAAAAATGTATTTCTTAATTAACTTGAAGTTTATCTGCATTCTAGAGATCTGTCGAGCACCTCGCTTGTGAGTTTGCCATCGTCGGGTTTGCACGACATCGAGGAGCTGCGCATTGAAAACACTCACACACTGAAAACCATACCCTCTATTTACTACTTTAAGGTGAGCATTTCCGCCCATTACCCTCTGGATTTTAGGGAAAAAACACTTTGTACACGTATGGCATTTTTATAGGCGTCCAAGTATTTTGCACTGAATGTAGTTAATTTAGTTGCTTATAATTTTTCAATGTTCGTTTAGAATTTACAAAGAGCATACCTGACGCATTCCTTTCACTGTTGTGCATTTAAATATCCCTCGCGTCACGATCCCCGGCGACACGCTGAACGTATGAAGGAAATCGAAAAGTGGCAACGCAAGTGCACAAAATCCGAACAGGACAGCGAAAACGCAAGCAACGCCGAGAAGCTGCGCAGGAGGACTCGCGTGAAAGAGAACGAGACTGAGAGGTGGGATGCGGTTGACAGCGGCGCAGCGCAGCAATGGGGCAGCGCCATTCCAACACAAGCCGACGCATTGCTGTACAGGTAACTTTGCTGCCTTTCCCTTTGTTGATTTGGGGGAAAAATGTGTGTGTCCGCAGCCACAGTTCATTGCATGGCTCGTAAAATACTATTTGGCATATTTGAGCGAGGCCATGTTTGCTACGCTCGTCCTCCCCTGTTTTCGTATTTGTTGAATGAATTAGTTCCGTTTCCGGTTTCGCAGCCACCAGGTGCGCGCCGAATTCGCTGTAAACGCTGATGCGAATGAGACTGACGAGAATGACTACGCAATGGACGACGACTATATGTCCGAGTCGATGATAAAGGAGATTGGCATTTTCCATGAGCAAATCACAATCAACACGGACGCCAATCCACTGGACGAGTACTGTGGAAATTTCACATTTCGGTGAGCGATGAAACTGAGGTTTTACCAATTAAAGCAAAAAATCGCAAACAACACACACACACACATACAGGTAGAAAATTCCCATAAATTGCAGCACAAATCAGTTGAGCGCTGCAGAAATTTGGCGCAGGGAATTTTAGGAATTGCAAATGCTCTCATTGCATTTTCGTGCTGTTCAGACAGATGGATAGATAGAAAGACTTGGTGGTGGGCGGAAAAGCTTAAGGCTCCGAAAGCAATATTAGTGGGCGTTTTTGGCTGAATTTTTGTTCCCTATGGAACCAACGAAAAGTCGGTGGAAGTAAGTTACGTATAAGTGTGGCTCATGCTCAAAACATCGCAGTCCAACACAGCTCCCCTACTTCCTGTGGAGGCGAGAAAACTGCAGCTGCTACAATGACGCATGAATATACGTCTGCAACGACTGGACAGGAAGGAGAGAACGGCGCCCATTGAAATACTAAATTAATATTTGATTTGCTGCGCTGCTTTACTAAATATGGTTAAGGATACAAAAGGATAAATGCCTAAAGCAACAAACTTTATTACATTCTTTCATACGAGATACCAAACTCAACGCTTAAGGCTGTACGTGTGTGTTCACTATATGCATACATATACACAAACAAACGTATACACTAGGGATTGCAATCCCGGCATCGCGAATCCCGTAATGCCGGGATCCCGGACAATTTTAGTCCCGAAAAATCCCGGGATTGACAAAAGCCGATCCCGGGATCGAAACAAAAAAAAGCTTACTTTTTGCTTTTGTCACGTTGATTTCAAAAATTGTAACCCTTCTTATTTAACACAAAAAATAAATTGCCCATTGCCTGTAACGTTTGAATAAGTGTTAATGCAACAACAGCTCTGTTTGTGTATAACTACTTTTTACAAATTTGTACAAACTAGCTCTGTTTTGATACTTTTCCAGTACATATTTGCCAGTAATCAAAATCAGAAGTGCAAACAAGCTTACGCTCCCAAAAATGAATCCATTCAAAAAAGTAGACAACCAGAATTTTCTAAAAACATGTAAGTTTAACTCTTCTTTACACTAATGTGACTTGTCACATTCACAATACGCAAGGAAAATGGTGTAAATAAGAGGATAAAGAAAGAAAAAGCTAATATAAAACCATCAGCATTTGTGAATTAAAACTATAGCGAAACTTAAATTATTGATAGTTATTACTCACACCGAATATCACTTATTTTGAATGGCCAAAACTTGAAGATTTACACATAATACGATTTGACGTACTTGTATTGAACCCAAGAGATGCCTTTTTCAGCAGGTTAGCCAGGTGATTTGGCAATTAAATGCGTTTTTAAGTTATTTGTCATAAATATTTTGTTCTTAGTTTTAAATTAAGTACACAGAATTGTATTTAATACATAGATATAATATATTTGATTGAAGAAAAGTCTGAACTAGTTCCTTAAAGTAATATATTCAATACCGAAAAAAATCCCGGAATCCCGGGATTGTGATTTTCAGTCCCGAAAATCCCGGGATTGTAAAACTGGTCCGGGATTGCAATCCCTAGTATACACATGTACAAAAAATTTATTTTTCTCCTCGCTCCTCTAGAAAGCACAGGTTCGCCATAAACCTTAATGCCTTGTATTGATGTTCCGCCAGGGAAGGTGATAGGCTTAATTCTACTTAGCACTTCCAAGCCGGTCTGTAGACGTCGGAAGAATAAATTCGAGCTGCGGCTTTTACTGATTAGGCATTTTAAAAAGAAACCTTTTTCAAGGGCAAACGCTAGGGGAATTTTAAAAATTTTAAAATCTTGTTAATTTTTATTATTTTGCATCTGAAAATACTATTATTATAATTAATTAATAATAAATAATTGATTGGCACGACAGCCCGCTTACGCGAGACTAAGGCCTAGCTTCCCGCAACCACCCGTGTTGTGCGTGTGAATTTTGTACGCGGGTGGAAGGGACCTACAGTTTTATGCCGGTTCCGAACGGCAGGTTGGGAGCTTTTTCATAGGCAATTTTTACTCTCAGAGGTTTGCCATTTCCAGCTGAGAGGACAGCCACCGAAAGAGAAAACGAGTTTCCCGTTATTTTTTTTAGGTGTTACTACATGCAGTATTCGATCTTGCGTCGCTCTGCATGCGACTCGTTGGACCGCGCACTAACCAACTGAGCCACGGCGGCTAATACTATTATTATACTTCCCGAAATTCTATTCTTTACAACGGATCTACTCCTCTCTCCATTTATTAAAAATAAAAAAATAAAAAAATTAAATTATTAAAAAAAAATATCTATTTAAAATTCGAACTTTTATTATAAAAAATTAAAAAAAATTATAAATACACATTGTAAAAGAGATTCGAAGGAAAGGGTTCACCTCGGGTCAGATCGACATGCAAAATTTCAAAACTCTTTGTTCCGAAATTCTATTCTTCGCAACGGCTCTCAACATATCTCAAGATCTACTAAACCGATTGACTTGAACTTTGGTATATGTCCAGTGCAATTTAGCCCATACCCACACATCATACAATCAGTTCACCAACTAAACTTGGCAGTCACTTTGGAACAAGTTACTGGACAAACAAAAAGTTCATAGTTTCCAACCCTGTTTTGCTAGCGAAACCCTTTCGCAGACACGCACTATTTCGTCGCACGTGTGTGTGTGTGTGTTTTGCATTGTTGGCATTCTTGGATGGAGCATTTTGTGTTGATTGTTGGAGTGTATTTTTAGAAAGAGCGACGTCGAATGTTACCCCATGCCTAATGCGCTTAATCCGTGCGAGGACGTCATGGGCTACCAGTGGCTGCGCATTTCCGTCTGGATTGTTGTGTCGCTGGCGGTGGTGGGCAATGTTGCCGTGCTGGTCGTCATACTCTCGATAAGGTAAGCGAATTAACTTTTGTCTCGCTGTGTACAAGCGGCCGTTCCATTGCATGTTGCACGCGAACCAACGTGACCGCTGTGTGTGTGGCGCAGGTCGGAGAGCTCGTCTGTGCCGCGCTTCCTCATGTGCCATCTGGCATTTGCCGACCTGTGTCTGGGCCTGTACCTGCTGCTAATCGCCTCGATTGATGCACATTCCATGGGCAGCTATTTTAATTACGCCTACGACTGGCAGTATGGTAAGTGGCGAAAAGCCGTCGGCCGGCCACGCTGCGGGCGCTGCTAACGCATTGCTTTGGAAACTGTTGACAGGTGCCGGGTGCAAGGTCGCTGGCTTTCTCACCGTTTTCGCCAGCCACTTGTCGGTCTTCACATTAACGGTCATCACCATCGAACGCTGGCTGGCCATCACACACGCCATGTACTTGAACCGACGCATTAAACTGAGAGCCGCAGCCTACATAATGGTCGCCGGCTGGCTCTATTCGATTGGGATGTCTCTCTTTCCGCTCTTTGGCATCAGCAATTACTCATCGACAAGGTTAGTTGAAGTGTTAATCGCTCGCTGGAAAAATGGGTGGATATATTTCTGGTGGCATGGCCCCATAGTGTCTATTTTTAACCGGGGAGGAACATATTCATAACTTGCCTGAGAGGGAAAATGGTTTTGAAGTATTTACATAGCTGTCAGAAAATTTATCCAGCATACATATGAAATTTGTTTAATCTGATTATTTATTGAATAACAGGTTTACAAAACTTGGGTGAATATTTGGACCCGAGTGTGCAGGTTTTATTAAAACTTCAGTGATCTGAATTCGAATAAGTTGTGAGTTTTTTGAAATTGAATATATTTTTTGTGTTTATCATTGTGGAGGTTGGTTTTCAAGACCTTAGCCAGACTTTTTCACAAAAGTTCATGGACGAAAATCGAAAAAGTTGTATTTAGTCAGTTTTTTGACAGTGCATTGTTAAAAATATGTAAATATATCAACAATACAATGCAACAATACTTTAAAAACACTAGATTATCAGTATTCTCTACTTCTTATAAAATTGTTGATTTCTAAATGTATTAACTTTATAATATTCCGTAAAAGGTAACATATGAAAATGAGATCCGTGTCTGGAAAGCATTTTGAATAAATACTTCTTCAAACATTTTGAATACAACTTTAACTCATCCAATCGGCTCGAAACTGAGTGTTTAATGAGCAACAAGTTTTACCAAAACATCGCTGTGGTTTGTTAGTATCCACTTATCCACATACCGTTCGACCAAAGACGATAATATAGATCAAAGGATCACCTCAGCGAACTATGAAATAGCTAACAAAGCTCCAAGTATGCAGCTCTTCTCGGCAAACAGTTTCTTAAAATTCGTGAAAGTGCGCTTTAGACCACACAATATCTATTTCTTTCCTCAGGTGTATAATGACTCCAAACATCGAAGACACCTTTGTATGATCTGGATAGATAAATATTGCGTATGAACGTTAAATTGGCTATTTACCTATTGCAACCAAATTAAGTATGTGTAAACCCTGGTGAAGCAAAATCTTCAAGATGGTAAATCAGAACTGAAAAACCCAACTTAATAGTAGTTAACCCATTGCTGCCGGGTACCAGATCCGCCCATACGATTTTGATAATATAGGGTGTTTTTTTTAGAGGTTTGTTTTTCGAATAGAGATAAAACTGGCATTTTGTGGTCAAATCTGGCAACTCTAATGTCATTTATGTTCAGTTTGGTTTGCCATTTCATCATGAACAGGTTGACAAAAGAACAACGCTTGCAAATCGTGCAAATTTATTTCGAAAATAATGGTTCAGTTCGCGAAGTTTACCGCAAGCTCCGTCCATTTTATGGTCGACATAATCGTCCATCAGAGCAATTAATTCGGTTAACCATGGGTCGTTTTCGCACTACGTTTGCTCTATGTGATAATACGCATCCGCAGAGACGTCGAACAGTGCGCACCGAAGAAACAATTGCCGCTGTGGAGCAAAATGTTGAAGAGGACCCGAATGAATCGATTCGCCACCGTGCACAGCAATTGGAGCTTTGTCCAAGTGGTTGAAAATTGTACCTGTAGAATTGGCTTTATTCGAGCCAGCCGCGGCGGCCACATGCCCGAAATCATATTTAAACATTAATGGCGTAAAATTATCCTTCCAATAAAGCCAAATTGATGGACATTAAAACGATTTTCTTGTGTTTTATTTCAATTCGAAGTTCTATACCTCTAAAAAAAACACGACCTGGAATTGACCCAAAATGATCAGAAACAAAATTTTAGCTTTCTTTCTCTGCACGTTGCTGAGATATTCATTGGGTATTTTGTACCCATTACGCAGCAATGGTAGCTTTTTTCCATACTTTTTAAAGTGATCAGCTAAATACGTGAACAAAAGAAGTATTGCTTGCAGGTGAGTTAGGAGGCAGATATCTGTGAAGTTCTAAGGCCACTTAACAACAACAACTAACAACTCCACAATTTTTGGAGTCTGGTAACTCTAGCTAGATGGCGGAATTTTAGGGTGACCTCCACTAGACTAAGGTAGTTCCATCTTTACCTCAACCATCCCTATCAATGATTTTGAGATATCTCTACCATGAACGTTTCTGTGATTTTTTTTAAAAGTCAGTTTTCATGGGTAAAATTTTACCCATTAGGCAGCAATGGGTCAAACGAATTCGAAGAATTGCCAGTGGCGAAAGGTCAATGGTATATTTGGAGGAAGAGAATAATTGGAAGAAGAGAAGACAGTTGGTTTAGCTGTAACAAAGGACACAGAAGTTGTTTTTTAACTAGAGCCAATCGAGAAAAATGGGTTATGAACTCGAAAAACAAGGCTTTAGAAACTTATTTTGCTTGCTTGGGCCCAAAACCGTGTTTATGTGATTGATTCATAGCGAAAATACATAAATGAAAATAAATATATGACTGAAGGTATGATATTTGTATTTTTTGTAATTAATTTATAGCAAAAATCTATAAACGAAAATAAATATATGACTTAACAATTAAACTAGTTTAATGCTTGCAAAAAGTAATAAATAACATTATTGAAACATTTAAAGAATACAAAAAGTTTCGATTTAATATTTGTTCGTTGGTTTGGGAACCTCAGGGTTTTTCAGTGTCACAACTAAAGCTTTTAAATCTATTTAAACCACTAAAACTTTCTAAAATTAATAAAATTCATTGCATAGGGAGCCGAAGGACGAAAATAAACTCAAAGTGAATAGTTTTTACTCCTTCAACAACTAACTAACAAACCTTTGCTTTTTTTACAGCATCTGCCTGCCGATGGAGATACGCGACCCCATCGACATTGTGTACTTGGTTGCTATTCTCGGCCTGAATGGATGCGCTTTTTTCATCATCACAATTTGCTATGCACAAATCTACTTGTCGCTGGGCAAGGAGACGCGGCACGCCCACAGCACCCATCCGGGCGAGATGAGCATCGCCAGAAAAATGGCACTGCTGGTGCGTACGATTAGCGCCGAAAACACTTGCATGTGCAAACCCGAAACGGTCTAACACACTCGCTTCCTTCGCTTAGGTCTTTACGAACTTCTCATGCTGGGCGCCCATTGCTTTCTTCGGCCTCACCGCACTCGCCGGCTACCCGCTGATAAATGTGACCAAGTCGAAAATATTGCTTGTGTTCTTCTATCCGCTGAACTCCTGCGCGGACCCCTACTTGTACGCCATACTGACGTCGCAGTACCGCCAGGACCTGTACACGCTGCTCGCGAGGTGAGCTGCTGGCGCCGCGCGGGCGTGTGCAAAGTGCCTCAATATTTGTAATAATGCTGAAAAAGTGTTTTCCCGTCCAGGTTCGGCATCTGCAAGCAGAGCGCGCTCAAGTACAAGGACAGCCTGTCGCTGCCGCACACCACCAACTTTACGGTGCACGGCTCCAGCGTTCAGCACCGGAACTCGCTGCAGAAGGCCAAGCAGCCAGAGTTGCAATTAATGCTGAACAAGCACGAGGACTTTGTTTAAATTTTCAGTGATTGAGCGAGTCGGAGTGGTGATTGTATTGGTGTGCCGGGGCATCAGTGAATGTGTGTGTATGTGAGTGGGTGTGTGCGTGCGATTGGTGAGCATTGTGTGAAGTTGGGCAACAGCGGGAGGAACATGGAAAGCGAACTTCATGTACTCATAAACTTTCCGCTTTGCCGTTAACTGAGCTGTTGTGGATCAGCAGAAAGGGACAACTCGTGTGATACAATAATTTGGTAGGTAGGCGCGTTCTGACAAGACATTCTTCGTAGTCTGCGCTAAATGCTAGTTTCCGTCACTTTCGTTCCAGTCTAGTCTAAATCTTCCAAGTTAGAAGTAAATATTTGTAATGTATACGAAAAACGCGCCATTGTGAAAGTTGAATCAAGTCGGCGCTTTAAGCATAAATCTCACTATTTTCACAGTATTTGATGATTCACCAAGTTGCAATGCTTATTTGTCTTGTGATCTTTGAGCAAATGTTGCAAAAAAAATGTCTCAGTTTGCTGAAACTCTTTTATAAAAATAGTACATATACACAAATATATTTTTAGCATACATATGTAAGTATTTCTATGTATCTAATAGGTGTAACTTTAACAAGTAGATATGGAAATAAATTGTTTCAATAAGGAAATATATTACATGTGTACACATCTTATATATTGTGTATGTTTATATGAATGTTAACTGTCATTGATTGATGTCATTGATAATGTGTGCATTCCAACGCCCAAATACTTAAACGCTACCTAATAAAAAGACGTCCTATATTGCAGATATTTTGAGATAGTTATAGAAAATATACATAACGTATGTGAATGGAGCTAATCAAAGTCGTTAATTGTTATCAGAAAGTGTTTACTCGTTGAAGTCGAAAGCGGCAACCGGAGTCTAAAAACTGTGTAATCAAAGCTCCGACGCTTTTGTGAAATGTGTTTTAAGTGTAAACTTAATTTTTGAATATGCTATTGATTTTTTTTTAAATATTTTGAAATAAAGAAATACAAGAACGCCCAAATGATTGTCGGTATTCGTTATTTTCGGAAGAAGGAAAAGGTAATTTTATTTAATTTACTGAAAATGTAAGTTGGTAACGGAGAGCAAGTGAGGTTATATATTCGACTTGAGGGTTGACAAATCGTCGCCTCAGAAAACGAATGTCGTATGTTCCATTAAGCTTGGTAAGACATACGACATTTCTTTTCTCAGGCAACGAAATGCCCTCATGTTTGTGGACTCGAGGACATACTCGTACGAGAAGAGAGAAAAGGTTAGTATTGAGTTCTTGTTTGGTTTGCAGTGATTTCTAGCAAACTATATCGCACACGCACTACAAAAGTGACACAACTCAAAATTTTTCATTTTCGGGTTTATATGTTAATACTGTGCACAATGCATAAATCTACCAATCAGCAACAGCTCAGTACATTTTGTTATTGTTAACTGTTGCAAAAATACAGTTATGTCTCTCTTCATATCAGAAGTTTGATGCTATTTGATCGCTGCAGCTCAATGCAAAAGAGTCCTAACTCAAATTGTGTCACTTTTGACGAAATAAATTTTTGTTAAAGTTAATTTTAAGCCAAATTCTGACAATTTTTGTATATATTTTTAATTATTAAAATTAATTTTGAATTTTCAAAATTTTTCTTTTAACTTTTTAACTGTCATTTATAATTATTAAATTCAGAAAAAGTGGCATAACTTGAAATAATTCCGTAATTATTGAATCAAAACAGTCACAACTAAAAATTTTGGATTTTCTAATGTAAAATAAATAAAAAACTTATCCTAAAGCATAATCTGTAAGGATTTTCTACTGAATGGTATATTTGTTATTTAAAAAAATGTTTATTTAGCTCAAAAACAGTTTTTTGCGTTTCCTGAAAAATCAAAAATTTTGAGTTGTGTCACTTTTGTTGTGCGTGTGCGATATACTTAAGGACGACGAGTTGACTAAAGAACTTGTCACCAAAACACAAACTACGTAGGCTGCCTTTTATATTTTTTCAATAGGGATGGTCTAGTACGTTTTCGAAAAATCTGGCATTTCCATTGAAAAGTTGATAATTTTTTACCATAAACGTGCTTAGAACATTTTGATGTTCTTCTTCTGTTTCTTTCTATTTGATCGACCAAAGCATCGATTTAATGGGTCATTCGCCATACAGCCCTCACCTGGCATCCAATGACTTTTTTTAATTCCCGCACATAAAAAAATTGCGTGGTCAACGATTTTCATCGCCAGAAGATGCTGCTGAAGCGTTCAAAACCCATGTTTGGAGGTGTCTCAATCGGAGTTGAAAAAATGCTTTGACAATGTGCATTTGTGGTTTGAGTGCATTCAAAAGTGTAGAAATCTTCAAGGAGAATACTTTGAAAAGAAATATAAGTATTCGTATAAGTATTCTTTATAATTGTTTTGGTTCAACAACCTTTAAAGTCCAGCACTCAGAGAGAGTTTTTTTGTATATTTGCTTTATATCTGTCCGATCTGCGTAGAAATTGTTCTAACCCGAGTGTAATAAGCTCGGAATCAGAAGTAGGCTGTAACTACAGTCGCGAGAGAGGTTGACTCTCGATAAATATTGTTTAATTCGTTCTGCTGAAAAACCATGTTTTGGAGGTGTCTCAACCAGGAAATGTACATTGTCTGAAAATTTTAATTGAAATCACACTCTCACGGTGTGTTTTTTTTTCTCTATGAAATCGTAAGTTTCATGGTTTTATGAGTAGAGTTTTGAGGAGACAACATTTAAGCGTTAAGCTTTTATTCGCAATGAAACTGAAAATTTAACACCTCACTCTGTTATCGCCCTGTGTCGGTTGTGGTCTTTGCTAAATCAGTTCTACGATAAAAGCTTTGTTTTGTTAAAAGCTTTTTTATGGGAATGCACTCAATAGCTTTTATAAATATGGCTAGCGAACGGAAGTTGGCTATTTCAAATTTTTAATTTCCGTCTCCTGTAAAAAACGAACCGAATTACATTTCCGCTAAATTTTAGGTACTAAAATATACATGCATTCAATATAGACATACACTACGAAAGCATTTGAATTACTTCCTGGTAGCAGAACGGTACGCAACTTTCCCACCACCTCAGTCAATATTTTCTCTATGCTTCCATTCTAAGGAGAGTTTTGGTAATGCTGGCAGCGACCAGGTGCACAGCTTCTCACTTGGGTAAAGTGTTTGATACGGACGAAGGCTCCCAAAGAGCTACTGCTAGTTTCCTTCGGACAGAGTCGAAGTGAGGGCAACCACAGGATGTACTCTGTGGTCTCGTACTCCGTTAAACAGTGCGGGCAGTGCGGTTGTCTTAGTGCTGAAATCTGTTTAGGTACTCAGCAGCTGCGATGGTTGTGCTCTCCCGATGTTGCGGTAAATCTGTTTTCCTGGCAGTATGAAACGTCATGCGACAGTGTTCATCCCTGCCAGTCTTTATCTCTGTTATTTAGGATCCAGCCGGGTTCAATTGGAATCTTCGTGATTCTAAGCCTAACTGAACTTTCAGCTGTTATTTAGGGTTCAGCTGTTTCAATTGGAATCTTCGTGATACCAATGCGCAATCACAATTAGGACGATCAGATGTATCCTAATAGTTGACATGATCTTTAACTAACCATGCCATCTCTTTTTGGCTGAAAAGAAGGATAAATCCGCTAGGTTTGACAATTTCGCGGGATATCGAATTGGAAAAAAGCATAAAAAAAGGAAATACAAAATGTAAAATTTTTCTGAAAAACAATACATATCCATATCAACTAGCATTGCTACAACTTCATCGTTGTCGTCGTCGTCACCATCGTCTTCAAAGTCAATCGCAGATGCATTGGCATCACATATAGTGGAATATTTCCGCTGTTTAGCAATTTGGCGGAGTAACTCAGATTTCGTTTTCAAAAAGTGGTAGAACTCTACACATGAATATGTCAGGTTGCATTTCACCATAAGCATCGCTTTCAGAGTGTCGAGTTTTAGTCGGGACTTTTCTTCCGTCCAAGATTTATTGACGGCAGAAAACACTCTCTCAACTGAAGCACTCGTCCCTGGCAAACACAAAATATACTCAATCAAACTGGCTATCTCGGTGTAGTATCCAACAGTATACGTTGGGAATTTTGTATGAGAAAAGAAGGATTTATATAGAAAAAAAAGGATTTCGAAAATTTTCGCGGGATTGGTTTTTAGAAGCTGAAAAAAAGGAGTATCCCGCGAAAAAAAGGATAGATGGCATGGTTATCTTTAACTTTAACTTTTTGGGAATGTTCCAAAGGTCCTCCGCTGGGATTTCCCCTAGAACAAATATCTCTCTTTTTCTATCTCTGAAAACACCAATCACAATCACAACATTCTACCCGAATTTATCTTAACCTAACTTATAATCGTTCAATTATTCGTCGCTCCTTTACCTCTTTCAATTCTTCTTTCCAATACTTCTTTGCTTGCTCCTTGTTTTGTATTCAGGCCTTCTTCGGTCTTTCCAAACTACGATTTCTGCCATGGCTACCGCCGAACCATCGATTTGAAAGCCACTCCTTTTAACGTCTACAGTTGTCGTCTCACGGTCTGCGGTCTGTATTAATTTTCATTGCAATACTGTCTGTGATGAGGCAATAATTGAGGGTAATAATGATAGCGATGCTAGTGTCTTCTTTGGTCGCTGGCACTGGCATGAAATAAGGTCAGCCATATCATTGGAACTTTTAGTTGGTAATTAAAAATCTAATTCTCGTAAAAGTAAAATTTATGTCCGCGACTTAGTGCAAACATTCCCGCAGATACACACACGCACACACATGTGCGCATCATACCCAAGCACACACACACTCACACACATGCAAGCAGGGGTCGTCGATGCCCGCCACTCGCCACTCACTGGCGTAATTATAACGCACGTTGGTGTCATACACTAATTGCTCGAGGGTGCGGGGAATTCCTAATAAAAAACAAATGTAACGCGCCGCATGCCGCTCGAATCACCTGAACTCGTCGACCCTCATACCCAGCAGTCTGTTTCTCGGCACCAACCCCAGTAGGGAGCAAAGCGAATTGCTTCTTAGCACCGATGTAGCGAAGTCTATAGGTCCCGCCTACGCGACAGTGAAACACTTTGTCGTATCATGAGTTATGTGCCGTGTATTTTCACTCGCTGACTGGTTATGCATTAAAAATTAACTTTGTCAGCACGTAAAATGTGAGCTGTAAATTGCCAACTTTCAAATAATTCAATTCTATTTAACTGCGTTTCGTTGTTTTTGTATTATTCTGTCATACTCAGAGGTCCATCGGGACTAACGTGCCGCAACTTTTTGCTCGTGTTTACCTGTGATAGTTTGCCAACTTGGCACTGCTCACTTACCCAACAGCAGCGATTAGCGACCGGCCGGCTCACAGTCAATGTCAATGTGTTTATTTTAACTGTAGTTTTTAATTGGCTAAAAGCATTTGTGCTGTGGTATTGCATGCATAGTCGCTGCGTGTGTTCCGGCGCTGGCCACACCGGCCACAACAACTTAAAGCGAAATATATAAAATGAATCCTTGTTTTTTTTTGATATTGTTGCATGTTGTTGTCGGCATGAAAAGGGCATTTGGCTGACACGAGGTTTGGGTACTAGGAACATAATGTTACAGATTTTCAGTAGTTAAACAAAACCATTTAAAACTGGCGAAATTTCAATTTTACTTATAGCCTTGTTTCTTTTCTTATTTTTAAAATATCATTAAAAACGCGAAATTGTATCACGATTCAAGAAATTGAACTTAACTCTCATCATTTGGCATTTCTGTAATAAAAAAATATCACTCATACGACACGCGGTACGTCGCGCATATAAGCGTCGAGTCTTTATAACATTTCGGTAATTTAAAACTTCAAAATCCACATTCATTCATTGTAAGCGAATTTTAATTCATAAACGAGTCGTCTGCCGCACAATCAACTGATGAGGGCGTTTCGCGATGAGTTGCGCTGTGCGCGATCAGCCACGTTTCTGCTTTCGCTGACACGGTGACACGACGACCTGACGACACGATGGCAGTCGTTTGGCATGAGTGTGTGCGTGTATGCGTCTGCCTGCGTGTGCGCTGTTGACATTTAACTAACTAATAGAATCCCGAGGGATCCAACGACACAGCGGGTACATGCGTTCGGTGGTTCGTTTGCCTCTGTCGCTGACTGTCTAACGTCTGTGGGACGTGCGTGCAATTCATGGGCAACAATGGAAAAGCCTAAAAACTGTTCAGAAATGTTATTCGCATTTTTGTGTTTTCGTTGAAGTTTTGCAACTGCGCTCACGCTTACAGTTACACGCTTCCGGAAGAGTGCATTCCTTCAGGTCAAGGTACCACAAATGACTAAAAACAACATTGCCATCCATCAGTTGGTCATGACAGTGGGAGCGAAAAACTCAAAGGCATTATTTCGTACACACGCACTCATGCTCACACACACACACGAACACATGCACACATGCAGAAAACGACAGCAACGAACGCTCGCCGATTGCTCGAATACACACACACACACACACAAAGCGCTGTGGAGTGGAGTGTGGTGGCGCGCACATAAATTAGTCGCACGTTCGTCGGCCGCCGTTGGCCGTTCGCTGGTGTCGTTGCAGGCGGTTCGGCGTGCTGGCAGTGCTCAGTTCAGTTTCGTTTGAGACGTCCTGGCAGTTGGCAGCAAAAAGCAAAGTCAATGCCAGCCATCGCCAAACCGCTGTAAGCGCAACGCGGCAGCTGAGAATTCGTCGCGAACAGCGCGCGCGTGCATTCGCGGCATTGCGATTAAGCCGAGTACAAAAGCCGTTAATCTCCAGTCGAAGTTGTTTGCAGATATTTTTGATAAATTTTTTGTAAGTGTGTGTATGTGTTTGCTGTGATGTTGTGGCCGTCATTAATAAACCATTCTGCCGCGATTTGGCAGCTGCAACAATAAAACAAATTAAACAGAAAACAAATCAAATAACAACAACAACAACGACGACAAAAACAACAGCCATACGAGCACTCGATGTTGGAACTAATGAGCAGTGAATGCAGAATAATTGATAAACTTTTTTCAATTAACGATCTTATCGGCCGCGCCTGGCGATAAAAACTGATAAATTCGCTGGGCGAAACTGCAGGCGCATCTGCCAGCGTGTGCGCATCTGTTGCGTGGGTGTCGGCGTAATCAGCGACACTCATCGGCGACGGTAATAAACGGGAACTCATGCACTGAAATGTGGGTGAGAATAATTAAAATGAATTCAACTGAGCAACAATGCAACAAGTCGGAAGCGTCGACTTGCGGCGTGCAGCATATGCGCCGTGCGCGGTGAGGCGAACGCAGCAGATCGACGCATGCATTTCGACGAACTGCTCGTGATTCAGTTGCGCCTTCCGGATGTTTCGAATTAATGTTGATTTAATGGTTCAAGTTCTGGTAACAGTGAGGCACAAATTAAAATTAATGGCTGGCCGAATGGCCGTATCCTCGTTTTTATCAAGGAATTTCGGCAATTTGTGGACAAAAGCAATGACACGGTGATTTTGTGATAACTAAAGAATATATGTTTTCATCGAAATCCTTCAAGATACGAGCAACTAAGGTGAGCGTCAATCAATTGATTACTTTGGAAACTTCAGCAATAAAGCATAACTGCATATTGAAAAAAATTATACATTTGGGCTGTTTTTGTTTTATATATAATTTTATATAAATATATAGGATTACAGGCCGAAATATACATAAGGACTGTCCACGAAAAAACTGATCCCTCTTCCTGGATTTTTAAATTTTTACAGTAGAGAACAGTAGGATTAATTTTCCAAACAGCTTAAACTTAACAAAAACGAATTGCATTTAGATTCAATTTGATTTTAACTCTCGAGCGAAATGGCAGCGAACGGAATTCAGTAGTGAAAAAACACTGTGTACACTTTGAATGAAAATCCTACATGGACCCAAAAAAGGGTAGCAAAACATGTGGGCGTTTGTGTGGCAACGGTGTAGAGAGTTGTCAAAAAGTTTAAGTAACACCTCTCTGTTGAGAGGGCTTCAGGTTCTGGGAGAAAAGCTGGTATATTGTAGTAAAAATAATGCTCAACTCAAATCATCTATTCTTCTTCTATCTGCTTCTATCTGGAACTTTCTGCAATCTGAAAGTTCCAGATAGAAGCGATGATAAGGAAAATTAGGCAAAAAAGCGAACTAGAAAGTTGTATGAGCAGTTCCTTACAAATTTGAGTGCTGCGTCATGGACAATGAAACATACGTTAAAGTCGACTTTCAATTGCCCGGGCTGCAGTTTTACGTTGCCGCAGCTTAAAAAGCTGTTTCTAAAAAATGTAAAATACAAAAAATCTCCAAATTCCCCAAAAAGTTCCTTGAATGGCAGGTAATTTGTACCTGTGGAAGAAGAAGCGAAATTTTTGTTACAACAGGCTCAATGAACCAAGAAAATTACATCAGGGAATGCTTGAAGAAACGACTTGTCTCATTTTTAAGAAGCCTCAATGTTTCTCCTTTTTTTGGCCAGATTTAGCCTCATGCCACTATTCCAGAGCAACCTTGAACTGGTATAATGACGATATTGAACCCAAAGAATGCAACCCACCAAATTGTCCAGAATTACGTCCCATTGAAAGGTATTGGGCAATAGTAAAGTGGAACCTTACAAAAACAAAAAATATGGTCAAATATGAAAATCAGTTCAAAAGAAAGTGGAAGGAGTCCGCTGAAAAGATCGTAAAATCAACTGTGCAAGACATGATGGAAGGAGTCGAGGGAAAGGTTCGGGCCCTTTATAGAAAATACAGTGGACGTCCAATATAACGAATCTTATGTTGTAACCCCAATTTGTTAAATCGAAAAATTCGTTAAACCGAACGAAATTTTCTTTTGTTTTAAGCCATCCTTCTTCAAGAAATAAGTCCAACATATTCAGTTTTTAACCTTCTGCCTGTCCCTTGGGGTCTATTTGACCACAGGCGAAATTAAAAAACAGCAGTCGTCTACTTGTGTTATTTAGTGTTATTCGCGCTTACAACCCAATAACAAATTGAAAAAACACTTTTCGGAGCTTTCCCCTTTTCTTTTGTGACTTATGTGTAACATATCTTCATGTTTTGTCAGTAAATTATATAACCGTTTGATTGGGGTCATCCGGACCCCAAAGGACAGCGATCGCAATTTTGAGCAAAGGACAGACAAAAGGTTAAACAAATATCTTGTTTTATTCGAGCATTTCTAAAATACAAATATGGCTCCAGTGAAAAAGTCTTCGATGCGCGATTGCCTCTTTACCGCAAGTAAACTTTTCTTTATGGACGTTTTTCTTGATTGATTATTGACATTTTAATTTTTAAAAGAAAAACGCCGACCGAACGCAAAACAAATCCTGTAAATATGATCAGCAATGCAGACAAACAGAATTTGAATTTGTTGGTAACTTGACGTAAATTTGAAAGTTTTAACGTAACAAAAACAAAAACAATTGAGTTATTTTTATTGCAAAGAATGTGAATAAAAACAATTGAAACAGCAGTGAAAAACAGCATAAATATTCGTTATATCGAATAGCGAATCTCACTTTTGGTCGTAATATAGAATCATCAATGGAAAAAATTTGGCCGTACGTTAAATCGAAAATTCGTTAAATGGGAAGTTCGTTATACTGGACGTCCACTGTAATCAGTTTGCAGTTTTTTTTTCATTATATCCTTTTACTAACACTTAAAGACAATTGAACTATTGTTATTCGTCTTTGTTGGAGGATATCAGGTGTACAACTTTGCTTCCGCCGTTTTTTTCCAAAATTAAAAGCTTTATTGCGAAAAAGTGCTTACAGATGTATTATTCAAAGTATTGTCCGTCGCTAGCGACAACTTTCTCCCATCTTTCCGGCAATTTTCGGATCCCGGCTCGAAAAAAGGAGTCCTCTTTTGACGCTATCCATGAAGCAATCCATTTTTCCAATTCTTCGAAGGATTGAAAATGTTGATCTGCCAGGCCGTGTGCCATCGAACGGAATAGGTGGAAGTCAGAAGGGGCGACATCTGGGGAATACGGCGGGTGGGGCAAGACTTCCCATTTCAGCGTTTCCAGGTACTTTTTGACCACTTTTGCGACGTGAGGCTTTTTCTCTTCCACCACCATGTTTGTCTTCGACATCGAAATCACCATTTTTAAAACGTTGAAACCACTCCCGACACGTTCTTTCACTCAGAGCAGCATCACCCTAAGTTTCTGAGAGCATTCGATGCGCTTCAGCTGCATTTTTTTTTTAATTGTAACAGAAAAGTAAAACTTCCCGCAAATGGCGAGAATTGGGCACATAAACGGACATTTTCGAGCGTGAATAATACGAAAACAAGAACAACTGTCACTGAAACGGCGATGACAATTCGTTAGGCACTGTCCACACTCACTTTAAAGGCATTACCATCTATGTATTTCAACCAGCCTCAGCCGGTACAGCCACCTATCGGAAAACGGCGGAAGCAAAGTTGTACACCTGATAGTATCATGGATACTTCATTTTAAGGCCTCTAATCAGTATCGAGCGCAAAATTCTGAAATTTTACAACATATATTTTATAACCTGAAAACGTAGCTTTATCTTTAACATACAATTTAGCACTTTTATAAATCATATGTTAACTTTAATGATCCAAATTTGGTTAGAAAAAGTTTTTCATACGACACATTTTTAACTAATCGTTCCTATGGCAGCTACATATATGATACAGTCGGGCGATCTTGTTCAAATTTAGATATGCAATTCAGTATTACATAGAAACCTCATGAGTATATCTTGAAATATGCACTTGTTATGAAATTCCTTTTACCAGATTTACTAATTCGCCCACTTTGGGGTCTAAAACCCTTTGCTCCCTTTTCCACCCCCACATTTGGACCTAAAACCTATAGGTTTGCTTTCATCGATTTCGAAACTGTACATCATTTTGCATTTTGCGTTTTTGCAGGCATTCTTTTATATAAATTCTAGAGTTGATTGTTTCTGCCTCCTTGTTTCGTAGACCGCAGGTGCAAATTGCAAACGTGTTGGAAATTTGGTGTATTCCACTTCAGAGTATTTTCTATGTGTTCCATCCTTATTCTTTTTAGTGAAATAGGCATTCCCAGACAAATGCTTGAAGTCCACCTTAGAGTAGGTTTCATTATCGAGAATCACCCAATCGAACTTTGTTACGTAATCGTCATAAAGTTTTCGAGCCCACGTCTTCGCTATTTTTTTTGCTTCCGACCAGTCAGGCACTTTCTGCTGTTTGTAGGTCCTTAATCCTTGGCTTCGCTTATGTCGTATCACAGTTGATTGTGATGTGCCTGCTGCAGCTGCAACATCTCGGGTCGACCTGGACCCTTTTTTCTGCTTGATCCTTTGGTTCTGTAGATGGAGTTTCCCGCGTTGTAGTTGTTCATAATATTATAAACCGTGGCTTCGCTCACTTTGCTTTCGCTTGCAATGCTTAGTTTAGACTTCGTCTTATCAGTCAAGTAAATGTCCAGTATTCATTTGCGGCAGCGCTCTTGTGGACTCGACATGTTGACCAAAGTAGATACAAGATGCAATTGACTAATATAGCAACAAACTGCACTATTTATAGATACTTTCACTCGCAAATGCCAGATTCCTAACTCTTGATTGTTTCGTATGCTGGATGCATACAAATTCTAAAATTTGTCTGTTTCACCCCTTATTTATGTTAAAAAACAAAAAAAGCAATTTAAATAATAGAGTGTTTTCATATACAAATGTGTGCTTGTGCACTTCTGCTAATGAATTTATTCGTTGAATAATATTTGACTACCGTCTGGCTGTAATTTTCGTCGAAAAATTATAACATTTATTAGATTAGAACAGAGTACAGGAGACGGCTGGCTATCATTGCCATTACGGTGTAGGATTCGATTGAAGTGAAGGGTGACCAGAGCAAAGCCAAAAACGAAACCGAATAGCAACACAAATGGCCGGCATCGTTAAATGAATGAAATTCGATATTGAATTACGATTGCGCGCTTCCATTTGTTTTTTATTGGCCATAATTATCTCTTGTCCGATCACTTAAATGTGTCGGCGCAATTCTGATAAAGGCTTACACGGCTACGCGCCGCACATAACTCAAATTAGTATCAAGGAAAATTTGCCGTCCAATCGAATGCGATGAAATATTGCCGCAAACACGCACACATAAACAAACAAACACACACACACTCACGCACATTCACATGAAAGAGTAAAATAAACGAAATGAAATGCTTTCGCAGCGCAGCGAAAGTCAAAAAACCGAAAACAACAAAACGAAAAGCAGAAAATTGAACGTGAAAAGCGTGAAAAACAAATGAAACATTTTTATGGCGGGAATTTGGAAAAGGAATTAAGCAAAGCACAGCAACAACAATCACTCGTTTCAGCCGGCCGCAACGCTGCCAGACTCGCGGTTGGTGTAGCGTTTCCAGCAGTTGTTGCTGAACTATCAGCAACCGGACCGCAATGTAAACAAATTAAGACGTAAAATATAAAAGTATTTAACAAAACTGAAATCAATTAAACACAAAGAAGAATGCGCCACGTTTTCTTTGGCGCTCATCATTTCGCTGTTGTTGGCTTCAATGTCGGACGCTACCAGCCAAGATGTCAGCAGCACATGGCAAATCGGAAATTATATTTGTGAATTGGTTCAGCTCGTCAAAGCCACAAATTCTGTCCTGCAATTGCCTCGTCTGGATGACAGCTGCCAGCGGAGAAGTGAGCGCGCGAAAAGCGCCAATTTTCCAAATAAAGTGGAAAAGTGCGCTTGTGTCTGTGTGTGTGGAAATCGCATAAATTCCAGCTGTTGTAATTAAATGCATCATAAAAAAACCATTATTGCGCGCACATACGTCGTCGTGCTAAACTTGCGCGGCGGCGTTGTTGTCGGCAGCCGCTCACCCAGTGCCACAGTCGCCGCAACGCTGGCGTCTGTTGGGCGCAGATGATCAGGTTGTCCGTCTTAATTACGACGGGTCGTGAACACTCGCCACAGCAAGTGCGATGTGTGTAGGTGCTGTGCGGTTTTATGCTCATTACGAGCGCGCAACGCTCCGCACAGCTTGACAGAGCCGAATATCTTTGAAACAATGCCCCGCAATTCTCCATGCAAGCCCTATACATACATATGTGTATGTATATACATATATATTAATACAAATATTGAATATTTATGTGCATGTGTAGCGTTGCCTTTAGGCCCAACATAGCCAAACGGTTCTGATAGGATTTTAATTTGATGCCAGAGTGGAAGTCATGGCAACAGGCACAGCTGTTCGGCACAGCTGCTCGGCACAACCTTGAAACATATTGAAGTTTGGACAGAATTATTTTTAATTTAAGTCAGAGCACGAGCAGTACGCAAGCAAATTTGGGTATTTGAGTTGCGATTACCTGCAGTTGACACATTTATGGGAAAGGCATCACTGCGGAGCGCCGCACAGTGGGTTAATGTATAAGTAAAGTGGCGATTAAATTAAAAACGAAAAATCAAGACACAAATGTGTTTCCGGTGCCGGGTAAAATAGATAAAATTCCGCAAAATGAAATAATTGTTGCAAAATAGTTTAGCGTTGTGAAGTTGTAAACGTGTAAACACGTTTTTTCTTTACTTTAAATTACACTATTTATTATTTTTGCAAAAACCATTTTAAACTAAATGATGCAGCCATCATGTTCAGGTATTTCAATAATGCATTGTGTAGTATTTTGTTTTGTTAAAAAGTGTTAATAAATATTGCATTTTTGTTTGCTTAAGAGCTTAAAAATTGCCCAATTGTTAGCCTTTTTTTTATAAGAACTTACAACTGTCTCGTGATTTAGCAAACTCTTTTCATTAGCGTCAAGTTGAGATATTCTAGTAACATTTTATAAAAAAAAAATTGCGTCAATGTTGCGAATTTTTCCAGCACTTCTACGAATAGAAATGTGCAAAAGTGATTTCTTATTTAATTAATTATTTTTTTTGTGATGAAAACAAATAAGATTGAAAGCATGAAATTAAAAAAATAACATGGTTTTATTGTTGATTTTATGTGTTCTGTTTTTAAATGCAGAAATATCAAATATCATCAATAAAAGAAATTGACGCCAACTTATTTAAAAACACGCACACAATTTTTGCTTGTTTCTAGGGGACATTGAAATGGAGAAATTCGCAGCTATGCATTAAAAACTTTAAAACATTTTGCCCATAACTTTCCACAAATATTTTATAAATTTTTTTCAATCGGCCAACTGCCAGAAGAAACCCAGGAAGCATGGAATAAACATTTCAAGAGTTTTAGGGAGAATTTTTTACGAAAGTGCAGTAAAAAAAATACCATTAAAGACATTTTTAATAGATTTTTTATCACTTCGGACTCCATCATATCAAGTATAATCATTTACCCAAAGATGCTATGGAGTTGGTACTAATAAGGAATAATAATGGTGACGGTGATGATTATAATGATCTTTATCATCAGATTATAATGATTATGATGAAATGGAATTGGCTGCAAAAGACGGCCATGAAATGTTTTAAATCAACTCTTCAACTTAATTTGCTTTAGAAATGTGTAAGATTTATCTTCCCACAAAAGTATATGCAAAAGTATTTGGTTTCACTAGTGTCTGACTGAATATCTGGTTTCGGTTTCGGCCCAAATAAGTGGTTTCGGTTTCAGTTTCGGCCAAAAAAAGGCCGAACGGCCAAAACCGAAATTTTCTAGAATATTTTTTACATTTTATTGTGTAGCAGATATACACGTATAGTGAAAGGAGGAGTAATTTAGATGCCACCAATGTAAATAAACTTTTTTTTAGCATATAATATTAAATTATTTAATTTTGAATATAAGCGAGTAAGGTACGAAAGTGTAATCTTTTCATGTTTCTGTTTTTAAAAAATGAATAAATTGTTTTTATTAATAAGTATTTATTTATTTATGTTATGTTTGTTCTTTATTTACTTAATGCAAAATTCGTTTATTGAAAAAAATACTTGATATGGTGATTTTTACTTCAACTAGAATGTTTCGGTTTTGGCCGGATATTAAAAAAAAACAAACCGAAATTCGGTTTCGGCACAAAAAAGATGTTTCGGTCGGACACTAGTTTCTACTTTTTGATGTTTGATTAGCCAAACCTAATATTTATGGTGTCAATTACTTCACTGTGCGTCGGTTTGTTAGTGCGCTACTGTCGTTTTGCGCCGCCTATTTCCACATAATTTTAAAACAATGGAAATATGCCAACATTTGATTTCGGCATTGGTAAGGCATATTGCACGCTTGAAGGATTTGCCAATACCTTCGTACAATCATTCATATTTAGATTTTATTTGAGGAAAATTTCGTCGAGCTCGCGCTTGAAATGTTATTTTCTTTTTCTAGAGTGGCAGCTAGAAATACTAAATTGATTTACCGATGCTGCTACTACCACACACTTTTAAAGGAGCTTTGGTGAATATTCTTTCAGAACCATATTCTTTCGTTTTAGCGAGGCTTTTTCGCACAAAGTCGAGTGTCAAAAACTGTTTACCTACATGAAATTATCAGAATTTTTAAGATTGTTATTGTTAAAATGCAAATTAAAACGTAAAATTTATGCGACCATGGGCCTTAAATACGTATAAACTAGTTTTCGAAAACCAATTTTCACGACATATAAACGTTTCAAGCTTTAAACGAAATCTGTACTTATCAATCTGTGTGTTGAGCAGCATAAATTCCATGTAAGGACAACCTACGTTCGCTAACCCGTGTTAGATAAACAGAATGCCACGTGGGTGGTCCGATAAGTACTTAGCCTACAAAAGAAAAACGAAAATGTTGGAAAAGTGGCGATTTATTTCTCAACGTAGTCTCCTTTCAACTCGATACACTTGACCCAGCGATGCTCCAACTTCTTTAACCCGTCTGAAAAATACGTTTTCTGGAGGCCTCCGTGGCAGCGATAACCTCCTCATTCGACTCAAATTTTTGCCCGGCGAGTGACTTTTTCAAGTTTGGAAACAAAAAGAAGTCACACGGTGCCAAATCTGGAGAATACGGTGGATGGGACAGCTGTTCGTAGCCTAATGCAACCAATTTGGCGAATCACCGACTGATATTGCTCTTTTTCCATTTTTCTAAAATCTGCGAACGTGTCGTTCGTTTCCACACGCTGTCAAAACAAAACTACAAATCCAATATGGCTGAAATTTTGACAGTAGCCGTCTACGAGGATATACTACACGGTAGTAAATTTCACTTACGATAGTGGCACCATCGGGCGGTGGGGCTATGTATTTATCGGACTGCCCACGTATACTTCAGAACCACAACTGATCCATTTATTTGGAAATAAAGGAGAAATCATTTAAAAATCAGCGCATCGCGTTGTCATCTTCGACTAAGGTTTTAAAATGTATTGCTTTAATATTGCTTTAAATTTAAAACAAGTATCCTATTCTAAATTTTGAACTTAAACACAAAGTTTTGTTAGATGTAATTGGTTTTCATTAGATTGATAATCAGTTTTTATCATATTTTTATGATAGGAATTTTCTCCACTTGGGAGCATAGGGCCTCAACAAAGTTAAATTCTTGAATTAATTACGTTAATGATTTTGATTTTTGTTCAGTAGTCCTAGAGGACTGGGCCCGTCTTTTTTATTCACTAGAAGAGACGCTTTCGTAGGATCGCATTTCGATTGTGTTGTGTATATAAACGCATCTGTAACTGACCCGATGTAGCGTTAATGTCTTCGAAGGGCGCTGCACCATTTTCCGTGAGTCCACAGTGGCACTGCTGGTGGTGTTACTGTTGTGATTGTACAACAACTTGCTGTACAGTTGCTCACCCATTGAGTGGAGTGGAAAGAGAGGAACTTGTCCCAAGGTGAATGATTTGGCTGGCACATGTTGTCCAAAGAAAAATTGGAAAAATGTAAAAGTGACTTAAGTAGAAAGTGAACCTACTGAGAGGCTTTTGATACTTTTAAATCCGTATGACAGGATTAGAGAAAAATGTTTTTGATTTTAACTTTGAGGGGCGATTTAAGAAGTACATGAAAAGTATTCACTTTTAGATTAGTGTCTCCGCAATTAAACATTAATTCATACCCAAAATGTGGGTAAATGTGGCAACGTAAACATTTTTGTTTTTTTCCTAAAAGTTATGAAGCAAGGTAAACAAAAACATTTGACAAAAAAAGGGGTTCATATTCAAAAGTTATCAATCACCGTAAAAAAATAATAGTTATTGGCTACGTAAAAGCAAAAAATTTTATATGTAAAAGTTATACGAGTATACTAGGGCGGGTTAATTTTTTTTTATGAAGCGTATAGCAAAAACGTAACCTATAGGTGATTCCGAGAAATTTTGCTCAAGAGACCATAGCTCTAAGTCGGATTTGGAGCCCCCCAAAATTTGATTGAAAATTGAATTAAAAATGTAAAAATAGTGTTTTTTTGTTGAAACCTTGAAAATGTTGATTTTTTCAGATCGATTTTCCTACAAAAAGGAGTTCGAAAACAAAAAAATTGATCGTAATAAAAGTTGTTGGAAATTATCTGAACTTTCATAATCTGCAAAAAAAAATTATCGAAAAAAATCGAAGAAAATTCGGAATTTATTAGTTAAAAGTTCATTTTAGGCTATTTTTCGACAAAAAAAAAAAATCATATTTAAAAGTTAAAAAGCAACGTAAAATTTAATTGTTGCAGTTAATAATTGAAAGCAACAAAAACAATTTATGTTGCATTAAGGGGGCACTCCATGAAACGCTCAAAAAAATGACCAATTTTATTTATTTTACTGTACAAAAAAAAGAAAGAGACAGGAATAATCCGTTTGGAACATCTGTAGGTATTAGTTAAAAGTTAAAAAAAAAAGTTATACATAAAAAAATTAAAAATGGCAAACATATTGAACATCTTCCGAGGCTTGGTTTCAAAAAAGACGTCTTCCCGTCCACACGATGCCGTCCGCAGTTAAAGTCTGAAACATACAAGTTATATATCAAATTAATCAGCAGGCTTGTCGCAAGTGCGTGAACCTCAAAAACTATAAAAATTTTCAAAATTTAGCAACAAAGCCATATAAACTACAAAAAAGTTAGTTTTTTCTTACTTTTCTTTATTAAAAAAACAGTAAAAAATAATTGTTTAATAGATTTCAGAGGTTCATGCACTTCTCTGTTCAATATCCTACAAAACGAGTATATATTCGTTTAGATCGGTTCAGTAGTTTTTTTTTATCATGTGGACGGACTACAAAAACGTGTTTATGAGGAAACGCGTTCCAAAGTTATTCGGAACACTTGGTGTGGCTGAGCGCGCGTCGATGAAAAGAACTGTGTCTCCGAAAGTTTTCAGAGTTCGACTTTGAAACTTTGCAATAATGTTCTCGGATAATATATCTTTCGATTAAAGCAAACAAAAAAATCGAACATTCTGGCATTGCAATTATATTCTTAAAAAACTCACAATGGTTAAGTCCCTGAAATAAATAAATGTATGTAACTAGAGGCAGTGGCGCACACAGAATTTTATTTCGGAGGGGTTTGGGCTCAAGTTTTTAGCCCAATAATATTTGAAACAATATTTTGTTTTAGCAATTTTTGTATTTGGGGGTGCACCCCCTTCCCCCTGTGTACGCCACTGTGTACAGGAATATGTAAATGTGAACGCATTGATAAATGCTTCTGTTCGTACATTCTGTAATAGGTAACACTTTCGTGCCTCTCATATTGCAGCTTAGCCAATAAGATTGAATATAGATTGTTCGGTGAAGAAATTGACGGCTCGTAACTATGTAGAAATATGCAAATTGGCCAAGTTATGAATCACTGAACGCCGTCGTAAAAGCGTGGAATTCTGATGAATTCATAGCAAAGATGTGCGTATGTTTTCAGAGGTGATGAGTAGTAGACACAAACACACACAAGTTCGCTTATGTTTGTGCGTTCGCGCGGTGGCAGCGACAATTTACACATCCATTAGTGAATTTGGGTAAACAAAATTTAATTAGGAGGCAACGCTGCGTAAGTGCCTGAAAGCCGTAGAGCGAAAACAAAAGTGGAAAAATGTCCGCATTGCCCGACGGGTTAACTGGGCTGTTGGCGCAAAAGTGTAAAAATATAACAAAGATTAGACGGCAGCGGCGCGATGAGAATGTCAAAAACAGCGAAGTTCATCTGCAACGTGAATGTCAATTTGAACGAAGCATCCATCTCCGGAGAGCGAGCACGAGATGCGACTGCTGGAGCAGCAAACCAACCACAACAACACGAATAGCCAAAATAACCGAAAACGGGATAATTCGTACGCCCACAGGCTGCCGCCTCCGCCACGAGGCGAATACCTTAATGGCCAGCTTCTCCCACCAGCTGTCACGAGGCAACGTCAGCAACGTCTTTGTTGTTGTTTATATTCTTTTATTCATTTGCAATATTTAAAATATTTTCCTAAAGCGCAACCAAACGAGTATTTCAAGCGGCAACGCGACGGGAGCAAAACGCTCGGCGCTGCGCGTTGACTTGCACCTCGGCCGGCGGCACGTCGCTCGACGGCATCAGTTGGATGTGAACTCGCAAGCCGGTAGAACGAAACGGGCGCTTGGCGTGCAAAAACGGTTGTCGCATATCCAGGTTGCTCATACGCCCAGCGGGCGTCAAACAAGTAAATAAGCGATAAAAACATTATTGCAAATTTAAAACAGAACGTAAAATAAAATTAAAATGCTTGTGATTTGTTGCCGCGTTTAATGAGAAGTGCCAACAATTCGTGCACTAATTGTTACCGTTGTGGCTGCGCTTGTTTTTGCTGTCTATTGTGAATGCAATTGCGGCTGTGTATCGTCGCGCCAAATTGAAATGTGCCGTGCGCCGAAACGCGGTGTTTGCATTCGCGTTGGTGTTGTGTTGGTGTTGGTGTTGGCTATCGCTGCCGTCGTTGACGTTTCTCGTTTGGTATTTCGTTTGCTTTTTACACGCCTCGATTGCTGCCGGTGCTTTTTCATGTTGCGTCTCGCTGACAGCGCTGTTTGTTTGTTTGGCTGTCTGTCTGTCTGTTTAGTTGTGTGTGCGAAATATTTATTTGGTTGTGTATTTGTTTGTTTTTATTGCTGCTGTGTGTTCGCTGCCTCTCTGCCGCAGGCCCGTGCTGGCGCTTTTTCCAGCCAATTCGGCGGCGCGTATCGATCAAATGCGAATTCAGACGATTTTTATTAGTCGATTATTGCAAACGCGTAAAACGCATTCAGTACTTTTTATTGAGCACTTTGCGTGCAATTCAATTGCATTCGCAACAAATTGCAAAAGTGTTAAATACTGATGTTGGAAAGTGATGCAGTGCGTTGCTTTCATTGTTGACTTAATCAAACTCGTTCGTGGCGCTATTAATTGTTGTTGTTTTTGTGTCGACAGTGCAGTGACTGCAAAAAATGCTGTTGGCAACAACTTTCGAAGCACCTGCGTCTGTACGGCAAGCAATTGATTGCATAACCTTTGACCCGGTTTGCAATTTGTTGCACAAGATCTTAATTGTGAACGCGAATGAGCAAAAAGAAAAGGTAAGCAGTGTCTGCTTCAACGAAATCTGCGGCATTCAATGGAATTTTGCACTGCATTAAACATGTTTAGAAATTGTTAATCACTTTTTAATTAAACAGAAGTCTGTTATATACTCTGCTAGACTTAGAATTCATCGAAATAAATGCCGCAGACTATTTTCTTTGTTAGAAACTCGTAGTCATTGCCATATATCAACTGTGAGATACAATACAAGTATGTGTCTATCTTGAAAATATTTTTGATGTATGAAATCATAAAAGTTAAATTGAACTTTTCAGAACTACAAATCACATTTGGTGCGTTTCCAGTACTTGATTTTCTCATTGTTGTTGTGCCCATGTACTTAAACATTACGGAAGCAAACTGTTAAGCAACTCACAGATTTTATTGAAATTCAGAGTTGTACAAAGTTCTTGTTGATCAGTTTTATTGGAGATAGCTTCGTCGGAATTTCAGTTTCTACTTGATGAGAGTATCTGGGTGCAAAGAAACGTTTATATTTCCAAAGAGAGAATAGAATAAGGGAGAGCAGTAAATTGTAAACAATTTAACGTGTCACTAACTAAATGCTCTCAACAAATCAAGATTCACAGTCAAACTGATACAGTTTGTCGTACTCATACTTCCCTATTCAAAGAATCAGTTCGAAACTACTTAAGTAGACTACGAAGAAGAAGAAGTTATTGAATTGGGAGAAATATTTTTAATTAAAAAAATATTTAAAACATATCGCACACGCACAACAAAAGTGGCACTACTAAAAATTTTTGATTTTTCAGGAAACGCAAAAAACTGTTTTTGAGCTAAATAATCATTTTTTTTAAATAACGTATAGACTGTTCAGTAGAAAATTCTTACAGATTATGGTTTATGATAAGTTGCAAGAATTTTCTTTATTTTACACTAGAAAATCCAAAATTTTGAATTGTGACTGTTTTGATGATATTTTAATTCAATAATTAGCGAATTATTTCAAGTTATGCCACTTTTTCTGAATTTAATAATTATAAATGACAATTAAAAAGTTGAAAGAAAAATTTTGAAAATTCATAATTAATTTTAATAATTAAAAATCAATACAAAAATTGTCAGAATTTTGCTTAAACTTAACTTTAACAAAAAAGTATTTCGTCAAAAGTGACACATTTTGAGTTAGGACTATTTTGCATTGAGCTGCAGCGATCAAATAACATCAAACTTCTGACATGAAAAAAAACTAACTGTATTTTTGCAACAGTTAACAACAACAAAATATACTGAGCTTTTGCTGATTGGTAGATTTATGCATTTAACACATAAACCCGAAAATGAAAAATTTTGAATTGTGTCATTTTTGTAGTGCGTGTGCGATATATAGTGATAATTTTGATAAATTCGATTGTGTTTATTAGTAGCAATTGTATTTGTATACTTTTGCAAATCTCTCAAATAAAAGTGTTTACTTCATGTGCTATGCATCTGAATTGACGAACTTATTTCGTGTATGAAATCATAATTGAATTGGCCACTTTGCAAATGTGCACAACACGAAACTATTCAAGTTTCTTTGCTGCACACGGTCAGCTTTTCGCAAAATGTTGCAATTAGCAGTAATTTATTTCTATTACTTTGTGTTTTGTTGTTGTTTTCTTGAATCCGCACCTACGGCAGTTGGCGTTTATGATTTAATTTATCGATCGATTTGTGTTTTTACTGCAAATTTGCTCACACACGTTGGCGATTTCGTTTTAAATGCTCACGCGCTGTCATACCTACTTACAATGCACGTTCACAGAATTAAAAAACCGTTTAAAAATATACAAAGCACACACACCCACCTGACGTATGTACATACATGTGTGCTTTAATGTCATCGCGTTCACGTTTAATAAAAATATGGTTTTAATTTGTGTTTTGTACAATGGCAAATTGCTCGGTTTATTTTGGAATGCTGCCGATTTTAGTTGAAAGTAACAACATTTGTTTATGGCTCATCTGAGAAATAAGCCTTTTCTGCCGGAACACTGAAAACTAATTTAAAAATATGAATTAAAATATTCAAATTCAAATGCAAGTCAACCTAAAAGTTCTTTAGTAGGTCTTGACCGACTTTTATATGCGGTGCACTGCACAACAAAATCAAATTTTTTTAAATAACAAGGTGCTGACAACGGATTCTGGTAGAGGGGACCAAAAAAAAAATATACGTGTATCGGCGTTTTGAAAGTGTACGTCTGAATTTTTTTTGAGGGGGTCAAAGTTTTCCCCTTCTCGCGCATTCTTCTTCTGAATCGGCATACGAAAACCATGTAATATCACATTTTTGGTATATGATGTGTTCAGCAATTTGATGTAAAACAATACGAGGAACATTGTTGTGGAGCATTATAACCCTGTAGCTCCTATTTTTATGGGTCAATTTGATCTTTTTTTTTTCTAAAATGCCAAAAATGTCCTGTAAAACAGCACTTTTCGAGAACAAAATGTAAGTTGACGGACGGCACCAATATTTCCGGATGTTGACATTAACACTACAGTTAATGTCAACAACCATACAATGTTGCTGAGGAGCGCGGTTTTTCGGCTGTTGACACTAACTCTTCGGTTAATGTCAACAACCATACAATGTTGCTGAGGAGCGCGTTTTTTCGGCTGTTGACACTAACTCTTCGGTTAATGTCAACAACCATACAATGTTGCTGAGGAACGCACTTTTTCCGGCTGTTGGCATTGGCACTTCGGTTAATGTCAACAGCCTTATAATTCTTTTCGGACAGAAACGCTGACAGGGCTGCAAGCATCGATTTCGCAATATCGATTACGCAGCGCTGTTCAGCGACGGGCTTGGGCTAGTTTGTAAGAAGTTTTTAGCTGGTAGAGTTAGTTTAAGTTGAGCTTTCACGAATAAAGTACGCGTTCCGATCAAGTCGGAACTAACTGGCGCCCGAGCGAATTTGAACGTGTGTCCGGCTACTATAAGTCCTTAAGTAGTACAAGTAGCCAGGACAGTCGTGTCGTGCGTAACCAAAAATACTCAAGTAGTGTCGGTGACTCGCGCGATCTGAAAGTGTGGAGAAGGAGGCTCCTTAGTAGCCGTAAGCGAAAAGGGTGCGTCGAACGCAAGCCGCTCCACCGCGGAAATTAACAGATAAACTGAGAAAGTGCAGTGTACGAAGCAATAAAACCAAAAGAGTAATCTAAAATAAAACGAAAGCAGCAGCGAAGCAGTAGTGACAGCAAAAAGACAGCGGCGGTAGCAGCAGCGAAGCAGTAGTGGCAGCAAAAAGGCAGCAGCAGCAGCAACAGCAACAGCGAAGCAGTAGGCAGCAGCGAAGCAGTAGTGATAGCAAAAAGACAGCGGCGGTAGCAGCAGCGAAGCAGTAGTGGCAGCAAAAAAGCAGCAGCAGCAGCAACAGCAACAGCGAAGCAGTAGTGACAGCAAAAAGACAGCGGCGGTAGCAGCAGTGAAGCAGTAGTGGCAGCAAAAGCAGCAGCAGCAACAGCAGCAGCGAAGAAGCAGCAGCAGCGAAGCAGTAGTGGCAACAAGAAGACAGCAGCGGTAGCAGCAGTGAAGCAGTAGTGGCAGCAAAAAGACAGCAGCAGCAGCAAAAAAGCAGCAACAGCGAAGCAGTAATAGCAGTCAAAGGCAGCATGAAGCTGGACGCCGTTATTTTGTAAGTTTGAATCTAAAGAAAAGAAATTAATTGAAGAATTCCAATCCATAAGAAGTGCTTGGAGCAAATTATTCAAACAGGGAAAAGATCAAAATAAAATAAAGTAAAAATCAAAACGAAAAAATAAAATACAAGAATTAAGAGTTAAGTTAAGGAAATTGGATAAAATTCGGTCGCGAACTTTATTTACGAAAAACCAATAATAATGGCAAACCCCAACAATCTGATCCGTCCTCCAATCCTTCATCCACCTATAAATCCTAATGCCAATCCTGGTGGCCCACCACCACAACAAATGAACGAAATAGAGCTTAGAGCGCTCATTTCGCGAATAGCTCTTGAAACTTTTAATAGTCAGGGACCGCCAATCATTCAGGCTACGCTTAATCCGAATGCAAGCTTCTCGAATGCAACAGACCAAGCAATAGACGAAAGACACCTCGCTGACTTGTCTGATTTAGATAAGGTACCGGATGTAGTCAAATGCCTCAGGGAATTCTCGGGGAAACAGGGAGAATTTAACTCATGGAGGAAGAGTGTCGACAGAATCCTTAGGATCTATGAGCCATTTAAAGGGACACCGAAATATTTCGGAATCCTAAACATTATTAGAAATAAGATCGTGGGTCATGCGGACACAGCTTTGGAGTCTTATAACACTCCACTTGACTGGCAGGCAATTTCTAGATGCCTCACACTTCACTACGCCGATAAGCGTGATGTGTCAACTCTCGAATACCAGATGACTTGCCTCGTTCAGGGTAGATCCACAATCCAGGAATTTTACCAGGCGGTGTATTCCCATCTTTCACTTATATTGAACAAGCTTGGAAGCTTAGATGTCGGTATGGAAGCCCTGAGTCTCCTTACACAAACTTATAGGGAGAAAGCCTTGGACACTTTTGTCCGAGGGTTGAACGGCGACCTGTCTAGGTTGTTGGGTATGAGAGAGCCGGCGGATTTACCACAGGCTCTTCATTTGTGCCTGAAACTCGAAAATCAGAGGTTCCGCACCAACCACGCGCAGGGTCAAAACAACCATCAACGGCAGTACCGAATGCCGCCGCCAATACCACAAATGATTAATAGCCCGCAGAGGGATAGACAATTATACCCATTTTATCCACAACTAGCGCACATACCAAACCCGCAGAATCGCGTGTTTGCAAGGCAACCTTATCAACACCCAAGGCAGCCACCTCCGCGTCCTACTACTTCCAAACCCCCACCACCCCCTGAACCGATGGAAGTTGACGAGAGCATTCGCTCTAGGCAAATCAACTACGCAAACAGACCGCAGGGTAATCGGTATTTAGGAAAGCGGCCACCTCTCCCATTATCACAACAAAATGTTCGACCAGGCAAGGAGCAACGCACTTTCCATATAGACACGGAGTCAGAGGAGCCTTACGACTGCAACGCATTAACGGCAGAAGAGGGCCAGGCTTACGACCAGACATTAAACGAATACTTGTCTTCTATCGAAACTTGTGCCGAAGATTACGAAGAAACTATCGAATTTAGTGACATCCATTTTTTAGGATGAGCGACTCTTCGCTCCCTTACTTTGAATGTAAAACCGAGAGCGGAGAGACACTAAAATTCCTGGTAGATACTGGGTCAAGCAAGAACTACATCCAGCCAAATCTTGCGAGGAAAACCTATCACAACGCCATTCCCTTTTTCGCCAAATCTGTAGCAGGCGACATTAAAATACAGGAACATACCTTCATCAACTTATTCAACCTAGAAAATAAACTTAAATTTTTTGTTATGCCATCCCTCAGGTCATTTCACGGCATCCTAGGAAATGACAGTCTCAAAGAATTAGGCGCAGTAATCCACGCAGGCAAAAACTACATGATTTTAAAGAATGGTTCTAGAATAAAAATCAAACAGTTATCCACCCAGTCCGTGAATCTACTGAAGGACGACAAACTTACGAATGAGCAAACAGACGTAATGGGGACACTGATAAACAAGTTCCCAACACTTTTCTCTGAGCCCGATGAAAAGCTCACCTATACCACAAAGGTGGTCGGGGAGATTAGGACTACTACGGATTCCCCAGTTTACAGTAAATTCTACCCATACCCCACAGCACTAAAGCAAGAAGTCGAAAGGCAAGTTCAGCAACTGCTTAATGATGGTATAATCAGACCTTCTAGGTCCCCCTACAACTCTCCGGTCTGGATTGTCGACAAGAAGCCAGACTCGCAGGGCAACAAGCAATATAGAATGGTAATTGACTACCGTAAGCTGAATTCTCTCACAATTCCGGATAGGTATCCTATTCCAGAAATATCTGAAGTAGTATCGCAATTAGGGGACTGTAAATATTTTTCGGTCCTCGACCTCAAGAGTGGGTTCCATCAAATACCACTGAAACCCTCTGATATCGAAAAGACGGCCTTTTCGATAAATAATGGTAAATACGAGTTTACTCGATTGCCATTTGGGTTGAAAAATGCCCCTTCGATTTTCCAACGGGCCCTGGACGATATCCTCCACGACTACATTGGCAAATCATGTTACGTGTATATTGATGACATTGTCATCTTCAGCAAATCAGAGGAAGAGCATAAATGCCACATCGAAAACATTTTTAGAACACTCCAGGAAGCTAATATGAAGGTCCAATTGGACAAGTGCCATTTTTTTAAAGAGGAGGTCGAGTTCTTAGGTTTTGTCATTTCAAAGGCAGGAATCAAAACCAATCCGAAAAAAGTGGATACTATCATCAATTTTCCGTTGCCCAAAACAATCAAAGAATTACGTTCATTTCTCGGCTTGTCAGGATACTATCGTCGTTTTATAAAAGACTATGCGAAGCTGGCCAAGCCTTTAACAACACTCCTAAGAGGGGAAGAAGGTCGTATGTCAAAAAGAATGTCATCAAAAATTTTCATAGACTTGAATACGGAGGCTGCAAATGCCTTTAATAAGATAAAAAATTCGCTAGTCTCAGAAGACGTCTTACTCTCGTATCCGAACTACAACGATCATTTCGAGTTGACGACGGACGCATCGGAATTTGCTTTAGGTGCGGTCCTTTCACAAAATAATAAGCCTATCACGTTTATCTCGAGAACTCTTAGCAGGACTGAGGAACACTATGCTGTAAACGAGAAAGAGATGCTCGCGATCATCTGGGCCCTGAACTCTTTGCGCAATTACCTTTACGGTTCTGCTAAGGTCAAAATTTTTACCGACCATCAGCCTCTTACATACGCCTTAAGTAATAAAAACAATAACAGCAAAATGAAGCGCTGGAAGGCGGTGTTAGAGGAATACAACTATGAACTCTTTTACAAGCCAGGTACTAGCAATGTAGTAGCAGACGCTCTTTCCAGAATACCACCCCACTCCCCAATAAACACAATGTCGGGAATGACTCACAGCGACGAAAGCTCAGGCCAGAAGCTCATTGACATTGTCAAAGCACCTATAAACGCATTCAAGAATCAAATCATTTTATGCACCGATTCGGAATCAACTTATAAATTCGAGATCGTTTTTCCCACATTACACCGCCACACTATTACAGAGCCCGAGTACACTACGGGAAAGCTTGTCTCGCTTCTACAGAAATTTTTAAACCCTTCCGTTATAAATGGTATTAAAGCTCCGGAATCCCTGATGGGAAAAATTCAAGAAATTTTCCCAGATAACTTTGCTAAATACAAAATTAGATTTGCACGCCTCCAGGTAAAAGACATCAAGGATGAACGACAACAGGAGCAGATAATTATAGAAACGCACAAAAGAGCACATCGAAACGGAAAGGAAAATAAAACCCAGATATTGGAGGAATACTACTTCCCTGGTATGAACAGTAAAATCAATAGAATTGTCAAGCAGTGTGCGGTTTGCAAACTTAATAAGTACGATCGGCACCCAATGAAACCGGAGTTAAAGGAGACCCCTATTCCCACGTATCCTGGTCAAATCCTTCACATAGATATCTATAGAACTGAGAACAAACTCGTTCTTACGGCAATAGACAAATTTTCGAAATACGCTCAGGCTAGAATCATCAAATCAAAAGCCGTTGAAGACATAAGAGAACCCCTTCGAGAAATTCTTTTCTTATTCGGAGTCCCGAAGATGGTCGTATTCGACAACGAAAAATCGTTTAACTCTGCTACAATTACGTTTCTTTTAAAGGATCAATTAGGAATCGAAATTTACACATCCCCACCATATACGAGTACAGTGAATGGACAAGTAGAGCGGTTCCATTCCACGCTTACGGAGATCATGCGTTGCATTAAAGCGGAAGATATCAACAGAACATTCCAGGAACTATTAGAGAGATCGGTGTACGAGTATAACTTTTCAATCCATAGCACAATAGGGAAAAAACCACTAGACGTATTCTTTGGACGAACAGCTAACATAGATCCCGAAACGTACGAGAAAACGAGACAAGACAACATTCAGCGATTAAAGAATAAACAACAAACTGACTTAGAGAACCATAACAAAAATCGTCAACCGATTAAGGAATACAAACCAGGGGAGACTATCTACGTTAGAATAAACAAACGATTAGGAACCAAGCTCTCGCCAAAATTTAGGAAGGAAATTGTTAAGGAAGATAAGTCCACCACTGTTCTTACTGAGTCAGGAAAGGTTGTTCATAAGAGCAACATCAAGAGCTAATCTTACCCCTATCTTACAGAATCATATCACCCCTTCTCATCATCTTGGCGAGCGAGGTGAAGATTTTCAACTACACCCTTTCCCACCTTATTACGCTAAACAATGGAGTTGGAAAAGTGCAGGACGGTATCTTCAAGATCGTTCATGTCATTAAGTTGAACCAGTACGAATCCTTCATCGATAAGGTGCGGAACTACACCCAGCAGAGCATCCCCAAGAACAACATCCTATTCCCACTCCTCATCCAGGAAATCGACCAAACATCCCAGATCTTTACCGCCATACAACCGAATGAGCCATCGAGAAAGAAACGAGCCTTGAATATTCTGGGGACAGCCTGGAAATATATCGCGGGGTCACCGGACCACGACGATTTCCAGCTAGTTTTAGATGTACTAAATGAAACAATAAGTAATACTAATAGGCAGGTTATTATAAACGAAGCTCTAATGGCAAGAATTAATAAATTGACTACGATGACTAATGATATAAGTAACGCCATACGCAAAGATAGCAACATTATGAGCGAGGCGACATTAGATATCCAAACTAGGTTAAGATTGGTAAAAGAAGAATTGGTAAACATTAAATACGCCATACAATGGGCGAAGAATAACATACTCAATTCAATGTTACTAAACAAAAGAGAAATGGAATTAGCATTAAGAAAGTTAAAAGAGGAAAACATGTTATTCACTTCCGATGAGGAAGCCCTCGAATATGCTGATATCAAAATCTTGTACGGAGATAAGACCCTATTGTACGTCATCCAAATCCCGCTCACAAGCAAAGAAAATTATATTAGTATTACTGTCAAACCGGTAATAAGAAATAACAGAATTGTAAACGTAAAGTATAAGCAGTTATTAAGAAATAATGGAACAACTTTAGGTGTATTAAGTAATTGTGTAACCATTAATAGTATAAGAATATGTAAGAAAGCCCAAGTAGTCGACATATCTAGTGACCCATGCGTACCAAGACTGTTGGACGGACTTAATTCGTCGTGTCTGCTAACTCACGGATACCACTTACCAAGGTTAGAGGAAATTTCTTCCGGTGTAATCCTGTTGAACGACTTCCATGGTACAGTCAATAACCAAACAATGGGGGGAACATTGCTAATTAAATTTTATAATTCCACTCTTAAAATTGATAACACGACTTACCGAAACCTAGAGGCACCCCTCATGGAAGCCAACCCTCCAATGGTGCAAATGACTCCCCAAGAGGAAGGCTTCCTTAACTTACTTTCTCTGGAGCAGCTGAACCAGCTCCACCTCAATAACACTAAAAAAATCAGCTCCCTAAGGTCGGCATCGACAATAAACACGTATCTCACTATTTCATCCTCAATGTTGTTCATCGTCTGTCTGATCATAATTAAAATCTGCTCTAGAAGTAGCACAAAAGTGGTTCTCCAACCACTAAACCCGAATCCCATGCCGGTCGCGCACGTGCAAACGTCGGTAACAGCTAGACCATTGCATCAAAAAATCAGCGACCTACCCTACTTTTAACGATTGGGGACAATCGTTTTTAAGGGGGGAGGAGTTGACGGACGGCACCAATATTTCCGGATGTTGACATTAACACTACAGTTAATGTCAACAACCATACAATGTTGCTGAGGAGCGCGGTTTTTCGGCTGTTGACACTAACTCTTCGGTTAATGTCAACAACCATACAATGTTGCTGAGGAGCGCGTTTTTTCGGCTGTTGACACTAACTCTTCGGTTAATGTCAACAACCATACAATGTTGCTGAGGAACGCACTTTTTCCGGCTGTTGGCATTGGCACTTCGGTTAATGTCAACAGCCTTATAATTCTTTTCGGACAGAAACGCTGACAGGGCTGCAAGCATCGATTTCGCAATATCGATTACGCAGCGCTGTTCAGCGACGGGCTTGGGCTAGTTTGTAAGAAGTTTTTAGCTGGTAGAGTTAGTTTAAGTTGAGCTTTCACGAATAAAGTACGCGTTCCGATCAAGTCGGAACTAACTTGTACCACAAAAATATTTGCCATAAAATTCTACTATAGGTCTCCGAATACATCAAAGTTAAGAAATTAACTTGAACGCCAGAACTAAGCCAAAACTGAAAATGTGTAAAAGTGCTTACTTCGTACTTAATCAAATTTGGTACAAAAATGTCCTACAAAACTTGATTTTTGAGGGTTAGTGTGTATGGGAAAAATTTTGAACGCGAAATTTCACTATAAGTCACCGTACAAAAGAAAACTCTACATATATGAAAAATTAGAACAATTATGGGTATTTAAGGTATTCATTATATTTTTCGTTTAGCTCTTGGCAATTCCACACCGTTATAAAATAATGTCCAGTATACATCACCTACAAATGAATGAGTACTCTTGCCTTTATACTGTTCCTCAATGGGTGCCGGTGGCGGATTCAGGATAGGGGGGAGTTTGGGGGTTGAAATATTAGGATCGATTTAAAAACTACACACAAATTTTATAAATATTAAAGAATTACTTTTTGAAACCCCCCGAAATATTTTTCTGAATCCGCCCTGATGGAGGCACATGTCTGATGAAATCGTTCTCCATGTTCATCGGATTCTGTTGCCAACTGATTTTCGAAGAAATCCATATGAGAATTCAGAAAATGAATTTTTGGTGACATGTGTACACCTAGTTTTTCGAATGCACTCATCATTGTCAATGACTCCTTTAATGCTTTTCTATGCGAGAATCTCATTTGGTCGAATTCGGCGCTTCGCATAAGCCTTTTTATCTCAGGATCAATAAAAACACCTGTTGTAATGAAAAAACGAGATTTTCTAAGGCAGTCATGGTCTCTTCGTTTGATGAAAATGATTTTCCTCACTATGAGAATAGCAAAAAGTTTAAATGAACTAAATCTGAAATCTGAGCGAATGCTCAAAAAATTCAACTTAGTTCTTTAGTTTACATCATGAAAAAAATAAGTTGGTTAGCATTTGTGTAATTATTATTTTTAAACACAGTGTTATGTCACTTAGTGTTTCGTTCAATTGACGCAAAGTGATATATGACAATATTTTTTTTTAATTAAATGATTACCAGTTTACTCTTAAATTCCCAAAAACGGATGTCTGTTTTGGACACTAACGGAATTTCGAGTCGTAGTATAACATTTAGTTTACCTTTTAACATCTCGGTTGTCTGGAGATTTTATATGAATTCTCCTCCTAATGCCAAAAAAACATAAATGTTTCCATGTCATCCATGTCCTTGTAGAATCTTCAATATTTCCGGTTCTTTTCTAAACGCTGTCAATAAGATTAAAGACCTGGGAGTCTTTTTTGACTCGAGAATTTCTTTGTTCCAATTCAAATTCCTATTCCATGTTAGCTTTTGTTCGTCGTATCTGTTCGTAATTTTCCGACCCTTATACTCTGAAGCTACTTTTCATAACATTCGTTAGGTCAAAATTAGAATATACTGCGTTTGTTTGGCGTCCCTATCATGCGTCCTTCATTCAACGTATTCATTTTATTCGCTTTGCCCTTCGTTCCCTTAAATTTAATGACCCTATCCCCTCCTATGGTTCCTGTTGTCAGCTTATTAATCTTAAATCTTTGTATTCTAAGCGCTCATACTTGTCTTGTTCGTTTATTGTCAATGTCATTAACGGAACTGTGGACTGTCCTGTGCTTTTGGAAAGAATAAAGAGCACTTAAGCATTTTAATTATTTCTATGTTGGTTTATGCAAAATGGAATACGCTAAAAACGCTCCTCTTGCTAGGATGCTCTCAGAACTTAGCCGCATTCCACACTTAGATCTCTATCGTCCAAGAGTAATCGTCTTAATTATTAAAAATTATGGAATTGAATTTGAATTTGAATTGAATTTTTTAACTGAACTTTATTATTTTGCGCTTTCCGAATTTAACAAGATTTATGGCTCTCTTCGACCTCGATCTTTCGATTTCCAAACAAGAATTAAAATCACGTCTGAATTGCTTTTATAAATAACGTTATTCTCTTTGTTATTCTGTTCTTAAGTCTTATTCCAATTGTTAATCTATTTTTAAGTTCTTTTATTGTTGTTTGCTTAGTCTGTAAGTTGATTTACTGTAGACTTGAAATAAATGAAATGATAAATAAAATGAAATGAATATTCTAATTTTATCGACGGTCTGTTAAAATTAATCTTGTATTTGACTGGATTAATAAATAGGCAGTAAAAATAAATAATAAAAAATAAATAATAAATAATAAATAATGAATAATATATAATAAATAAATATATAAATAAATACATAAATAAATTAAATATTCTCCTATTTTGAACGAGTAGATGTGAAACAAATATTTAGGGGAAAGTGGAGTAATGACGGCCATGGGGTAATGACGGCCATCACCATTTTTGGTACTTAAAGTTGACGTAGGTCTAAACCGTTTACTGTAACAGAAAGCTTGTTCCGTAAGCTTGTTTTTAAGTAGAAGCTGAAGTGTGTGGATTTATTATAACTTGTAGTTCCAGACCAGTGCCGATACGTAACTACTCGAAAGTTTTATAAGGTGTTCAAAATATCGATTATTTCGTCAAAACTTTCAGCTACACAATCAAGGTAAATATGTTAAAATGTTGCTATTGATATTAGCTTTCTAAATCAAGTAAAATTTGTCATGTGTCTTGCATAGTTTATTTGTACTGCATGCTTGCGCAAAATGAGGTCAGTGGGGTAACGACGGCCATGTCATTAGGAAGTATTTTTGGAATCCGCATGATGATATTTGTTCATCATTGAGGCCTTTTATGCCATTTAAGGAGATCCACTGCTTGTCCAGTCGGTCTAGACGGTATAGCTATTCTGCACTATACATTCTCACAAGTCCCAGTCATTGTATTGTAAGTTTGAGGCATTTTTTTCAATATGTTTCAATTTCGTTTCTCTTCCGCTTTTTGTGAGCTATCAATAAAGTTACAATTACAAAAATGTCAAATTTCCATTTGTTTTTCTTCACGGAGCCTTTATTAAGCATTCACAGCGATTTGTGTTGATATTTGTGCGATTTCTGGTCGGTTTTTTTGAGTGGCCGTCATTACCCCACCATTTTTCTAAATGACAAAACCCAACTTTTTTTATAGATTCTAATTTTTTATAGTTAAAATCAGAATTTTTGAAATCTGCTGATACACTTTATTAGCATATGTGTTCTAGTTGTGCTCTTAACTCTGATTTGATCAAAAATATCAATTTTTGGATATGTTTTGATGCTAAATGAAAACTATGCCGTCATTACCCCACTTTCCCCTACTAAAATTAAAAAATACTTTGATTGACGTTAATTGTGTGAAGGTTAGTCCACTGCCCTGGTGGCAGTCTTGTTGTCGATTCTCTTACTATGTGAGATGCGGTAACTGTCAAATTGTACACATCTCTAATACTCTCTAAACCGGTTTGTCACGTTGCACATGATTATTTATTACAAACTACATCGTTTGCTTTTGAAAATCAAATGCGAAACTCAATATAAATAATAGATGATAATAATACTTAAACCATATAAATTGCAGCTGATTCCTCTGTAACAGTCAATTGATTAATAAAATTTATCGTTAAAATAAAAGAAAATTTAATCTGAAATAGTCAAACATCGATAATGTAACATCGATAACGATGCAGTGGCTTTTGCCTTGTGGATTAGCCTGAGGACCCATAGTCCTCATGCTAATCATATTTGTTTCTTAGCTGGCAGCAGGAATAGCAAATTTCTGACCGTAGAATTTGCAATGCGAAATCTGCGAACTCGAGCGGTTCATACCGAAAAATTAGGCATTGTTCATTTCAACACCAATCTGTCAAGAATTTTTAATGTCTGAACGAGTTTCTTTACCTTAGTTCTTATAAAAAATTAACAAACACCGTTGGTATTTAACAGTCATGACACATGGAAGGTGGCTGTAGGACAGGATAGTAGATTAACTATAGTAGATTAACTTAAATTAAAATAATAATTAATTAATCTACATGAAGTACTCTCTTGAATATTGTGGCATTCAAACTTAGTTCTGCATACACTTTACTTAAGTTTATTTTTTCACGGCACACACAACCATGACTGGCAGAAATACATACGAAAGATATTCAAATGGTTTAGAAGCACAAAAGCACGAAATGTAACAAATCTATCACAATTGAAATTTGTGAATACAAACAATGAAAGCTTCTGAACCACTTGTGGCAAATATGGCGCTTGAGCAAATATGCTGGCTCAGCTTTTTTGATGGACATGGATACATAACGCTTGGTTGTTAAGATGTCTCATCTTGAGTGCCAACCCTGCTCAGCTCTGTGTATAGGTGCTCAGCATAAAATAGCAAAACTCAATAATCTTTCATCCACTTCAAAAGGGGATAAAATTGCTCCCAGCTGTACCCAAGTAAACACAAAACGAAAATATTTACAAAATAATAAACCAAGTGCGAAGGGGAACGAACCATTCTGCTTCCATATCCATTTCGACTTTTGCTTTTATTAGCGTGTTTCACACATTCCGTTCATTAATTTCACATGTTTTCTCCGTTTGCAACAGATTCAACACTCACTGACAATGCGACCCGCAGGCAACCAGTCCAAATACTGAAAAGCCAAAAAACGCACACCTCAAATTGTTTGTTTATGGCAATCAGGCGGAAGTAGTGAGGTGCCAGACGGCAGTCAACATGACGCTGAACTTCCCGCCAACTCGCAGCAACGACACTCTGCGGACTCAAGTGCCTTTAGCAACAGCAGCAGCAACCATAACAACAACAGTAACAGTAACGAGAGGCGCACTAACAATGCAATCTTTTGACCTCAGCACCGCCCCAGCTTCGCCGCTGGCACGAGTGCAATTGACAAATTCGAGTGTTGCGGACTTGGGGGCCCGCGTGAGCAGCCTCGTCGGAGAAAACTTTCAACAGCAATTAACAACGTTGCTGCACGATTTGCGGCCAACATCCACCGCGGCGCCTGCAATCGCCAACAGCAGCACTGCTCACATTTGCAGCGGCGATGCCGCCACAGCGACCGCAGCGAGAACACGACTGCTGGCGGCAATTGCGCCGCTCCACACAACAACAGCAACAGCGTTAGCTCCCGCTGCACTACCAGCGGCGCCAACAATAGTCACCTCAGCCACCGGCGCAACGGCAACTACGCTGACTACATTCACTGCAATACTCCCCACCGCCACGACCAATGCATTTATTCAAATGAATTCCACCAACTTCGCAGACTGCACCGGCAGCGCTGGCGGCGGCAGCGGCACCGCAATAGTCTCCGCCGCCACCTCCGCCAGCAACGCCACCGACGCGCCCGCCGTCGACTCGTACCTCCTCGGCATGGCGTGGCCGAAGGCGCTGATTGTTGCGGTTTTCCTGCTGCTGATCCTCGTCACCGTGGTGGGCAACACCCTCGTCATTCTGTCGGTGCTGACGACGCGTCGCCTGCGCACCGTCACCAATTGTTTCGTCATGAATCTGGCAATTACCGACTGGCTGGTGGGCACGTGTGTCATGCCGCCTGCTGTCATCCTCTACATTGTGGGTAAGTGTTGACCCTATAGCGGTCACTGCTCGGTCTGGCCCAGCTTCAAATCGTGTTCGGCGACGTCTACGTCGACGTCGACGCCAGCAGTGAAGCCTGCGCTGACCTCTCTGTCGATTTCGATGGATACCGAATCGATGCTGCAGGCTTTTACCAGCGTGTGGTTTCTGTTATTGTTGACGGGCTGGTTGAGTGTTGATGTGATGTGTATGTGTTGTTGTTGTGGTTTTTGAAGCAGTAATAAGAGTGATGTTGCGGATTGTAGCAGAGTGTTGTATTGTGATTTGTGAATCGGGTGATTGACTCTCTGCATTTCCGTTGTGCCAGCGGGTCCGATTATGCGGCTGTGTGGTTGTTGGCGGTGGGTGTGGGAAGGGGGCAAGGGAGGAGGGGTGCATAATTGCTAGTTGCTTAAACTGATTAGCGTGAATATTGGCACCGACTGCTGGATTGAGGGCGCTCAGTTGGTTGTGAGTGTGAGCTTATGGGATTTCACGGTGACAATGTCCTTTGTGGTTAATAACGGCTGAGCTGTTATTGACAATCCCATTGTCCGTCGTTGTGGTCGCTGTCGGTGACAATCCATTGAAACGAAATTGAAATTTTCAACTTGAATTTTCAATAGTATTTACATAGTTAGCCATTAAGTGTGCACAGTTGCTTTATATAAAATATGAACCTATAAAAATAAACTTTTGCAAGAAATTTAAATTTGAAAACTTGAACCAATATCAGCAGAAATAACTAGTAGGGATTGCAATTCCGGGATCGCGAATCCCGTAATCCCGGGATCCCGGACAATTTCAGTCCCGAAAAATCCCGGGATTGACAAAATCCGATCCCGGGATTGAAACAAATAAAAAGCTCACTTTTTGCTTTTGTAACGTTGATTTCGAAAAATGCAACCCTTCTTATTTAACAGAAAAAAATGATTTGCCCATTGCCTGTGACGTTTGAATAAGTGTTAATGCAACAATAGCTCTGTTTGTGTATAACTACTTTTTACAAATTTGTACAAACTAGCTCAGTTTTGGCACTTTTCCAGTACAGATTTGCCAGTAACCAAAATCAGAAGTGCAAACAAGCTTACGCTCCCAAAAATGAATCCATTCAAAAAAGTAAACAATCAGAAGTTTCTAAAAATATGTAAGTTTAACTCTTCTTTACACTAATGTGACTTGTCACATTCACAATACACAGGGAAAATGGTGTAAATAAGAAGATTAAGAAAGAAACAGGTAATATAAAACCATTAGCATTTGAGAAACTGTAACGAAACTAGGTTAGCCTGGTAATTTGGCAATTAAATGCGTTTTTAAGTTATTTGTCATAAATATTTTGTTCTTAGTTTTAAATTATTGTAAGTACACAGAATTGTATTTAATACATAGTTATAATTTATTTTATTGAAAAAAAGTCTGAACTAGTTCCTTAAAGTAATATATTCAATCCCGAAAAAAATCCCGGCATGCCGGGATTGTGATTTTCAGTCCCGAAAATCCCGGTATTGTAAAACTGGTCCGGGATTGCAATCCCTAATAACTAGGTACAGTAATAGAGTATATTGTTACGAAAATTAATATTTTTTTGCCAATGTAAGCATAGTTCGTATCGCTGGATTGTGCCAAATTAAAACACACTGAAATCCTTTAACGCAGTTCACCACTATAGTCACTTTATTTAAAATTTTCGAAAGTCACTTCAATTTCACTGCACTTTTCTATTCGCGTCACTTGGCTTTCACTTTAGTTCACTTTTACATCGTTGCTTGACAGAGCGAAAATATTTAAAAATGGTTTAAATATTAAAAAATAAATAATAATAATAAAATATTAAAATATTATACAATTTAGGTGTCCACCACTTTACATTTGGGTTCCCTATAAACAGTACATTCAAAGTTCATTCTAGTCCATGAAAAATTCAAATAAAAGCCTTTTCTTTGGTTTCGGATAAATATTTTATTTAAATATTGAATGTTCAAAAATTCTAGAAACGAGTTTTCATGAATTTTTACGCAATATAGACGTCAATACTGATTTATTCTTCACTATTGGGCTTCTAAAAAACAGTTTCACTGATTCTGCCACGCATCTTCATCACAGAGCTAAAGGGTTATTTACGCAAAATTTGTAAAAAGAAATTTATGACAATGTTAATTATTTTTAAATTAAATTTAAATTTTAAATTTAGTGCTAACTTTAAATTTTTTTTACTTTTTCACCGTTGTGTTAAAATGAAATCATTCGATATGACAAGTTTCAAAATTGCACAAAAACAACAATTTTTATTATAGCCACCGCTAACGTATATGAAACCCTAGAGTACAAGTAAGTTTCCCGACATGTAATCCTTCCAAATTACAATAGATATCAACCCTCTTTCTCATAAAAGTGGTAACGTCCTCATGCGTTGCCACACTAGCTTTATTTGTAAGAGCTGCACTGTGTTGATGACCCTGTATAACCTTTGTAGCTGTTGAATACGATACTGATACCTACTCGAACAAGACCACAAGTCGTCCACTTAAATTAACTTGAAGTGTTCCTTTCGATGTTCGTCAACGCTAAAGATTATTAAAATCTAATAAAAACAAAAAAAATTTTATAATTAATTGGATTTGCATGAATGAAGATTAACCTTCGTGCAAGTGAACCAAATTTGACAAATCAGATTTCTAATTTTAAAACGATTAGACTTGTATAACATTTATGATATGTATATCGTTACAATCCAAATCCAATCTTTTATGAATCTTGTTGAATTTAAAAATTTTTTTGTACTAATTTCATTTGCATATAAGACCAAAGTCATAATAAGCGCACCAAAAGTGCTCGTAACGGTTTACCCAATTCGGCAATCAGCTATAAACAACGAAGCAATAAAAACATGGACGTTGTGCAGTGATTATCCCGTTGTGCGCTGTACAACGTGTTCGATGCCAAAATAGAGCTGCCAACAATGGTCGTAAATTGCACTTCATGGATGTGTGTAGCGTGCACGTGTTTAATGAAACAAACAAAAATTATTGCATTAAATTGCATCGAGTGCAATTGAAATGGAATGCAACTTTGTGCCACATCTGCCACATCAGGGGAGGTGAAACTGTGCTGTGCCAACAAGACGAATGTGTGAATGGCTCAGGCGCACGTAAACAGTGTAGTGACTTAAAGACAATGAATTTATTTCGTACTTAACAATATTGCAATAAAAGTGAATTATGTACTTTTATAGATTATTACCATCTATGGTGGAGATAAAATAGTGAACAAATAAATATGCACAAATGGTAGTAAATACGAATTAAATATAAGTCTATAACTATGCAGTTTAAGGCCAGTTTGCAGCTTCGTTACACTACAAAATTTATGAGGCAAAGTGTCATTGTTTATGAGACAATATATAGTATAGTTGTTGCTTTTTTTCGCAAAGCAATCTTGTAAGAACAAAACTTAACACAACTAAGAATTTGTTGTTTATTTTTACCAACTTTGTATTTTTATAATGATGGTGTACGACTAGGCAAATTACCTATTTCAAATCTCTGATGAGAATATTGAATATTTTGTAATCTTGTGCATTAGGGGAGTTTCTGTTCAAACCACAACCGACAGCCCAGTTTGCAAATTGCGGCAAAATCTAAAAGCCACCAGATCGTCTAAAGGGTGAAAGTTGCACAAGTCGGATGTGTAAGTCAAAACATTAGTGATTGTCACATCCCTGCAAGAAATGTAACTAATTTCAAACTAATTTATAACTAGTCTTTTTCTGCACAGTACTGATTAGATATTAGTTTTCGTTTTCGAAAACATTGCGATAATTCTAAAACTGCTACATTAGCAACTTTACACCTAAAATTGTATGAAGAGTAAACTCCGCTTATATCTCTGCGAAGCGGTTTCGTTTATTGGATAGTTTTCCTTGGCAGTGTCGCGTTTTGGGAGATTTAACTGTACACCAATACCTCGCTTTGCGTCGTTTCGTTTTGCGTTTTTTCGAAGTTGCGTCGCTGCTGAATTAGTACTAATTTTCTCTGTGCGTCGTTAGATTTTCGAAGTTGCGTTGTTTTGGGTTCGAGTCTTTAATTTTTTTTTTTTTATTTTTTTTTTTCTAAAAGATGGCACGACTTTTGTTTCTAATTGCACCATGCCATCAAAACTTGGGGATTTCCTTTCTCACTTTTGTGAAAGAAACCGACATACGACAACAGTCACTATGGACTCATCAGACAGTGATTAATTTTTATTTTGTTTTTATAAATTAATTGAATATTTTATTTTGTTTTAGTTGAATTTGTTTTTTTTTTGTTTTTTGTGTGTATGTAATAACATTTTATATTATTTTTGTTTTTTAAATGTTTACTTTGTTCAATTTTCTTTTTAAAAGGTAGTATTTTCGTAACCCTGGAACATATCTTCGATCTTTATATGGTTTGCTATAGAAAATCATAATTCAATTTGCGTCGTTTCAATTTGCGTCGTGTTTTTTTGGAACGTAACCACGACACAAAGTGAGGTATGGGTGTATTTACAAAACTAATACGAATTTCATTCGTTTTTCTATATTTACCAAATTTTGGTAATTCATTCAGAACAGAATGGCAACATTTCCAGTGACTACGTGACGCGAAACTGAGAGGGGAAATGATTTTCAGACCATTTTTTGCTTTTTCCAATCGTCTGATAGTGTACGGGTTTTTTTACCCAAACATTCGCACATCACTGGTTACCAGTCAATTGTTTGCATCTTAAAGTGATAACTTTTCTTATTTGCTGTAAATATAGCATTGCGAACCACCTTGTTTTACTGGTCTCAGTAATTTTGATTGTAACCCGTACCAACAGAAAGCAGAAATAAATTATTTCATACGCTGCAGTCAGCAGATATTCGGTTGCTTTTTCCTTCATTTCATGTCTCATTGAGTTTGCCGTTTCTAGCGCAGCGAGAAACAGTGATGGCAAGTTGAACTCTTTTCAAACGCACAGCTGCAACTCAAGCAATTCAAACGTAAAGGCTTTGAGAGCAGTCAGCAAAAACTAAAGTAAAATCATATTAAAACACGTTGCAACAAACTTGTGACGTTTTTCAGCAAAAATGTTTTTTTGCAATCAATTTCCTATAAACGTACTTCAGAATGAACGCAAAAAAAAACAATTATTTTATTTGCAAATAAACATCGAACGCAACAGCAACCCGTGCCGTGGCTTTTGTATGGCGAATTTGTTGTACGAACCCTAATCAACTCTGGGGCCTAGATTGACCGAATTTGCGACTCTGGAGCCTAGATTGACCAAATTAGCAACCTTGTTTGCCGTGTTCCCCTCTCACTTTCGGGTCATCTAGTCATTGACATTTCCCCGAGCGACACCATCAGCTGATTGCGCTTTCCGTCTGGGATAACCAGTTGTACAACTATCGGCTATGGCAGGTCGTGTCAGCTGACTTGTCAAACCAAGCTAAGTCTCGGTTAACTGGCGCATAAGCCAAATGGGCAAATGGTTTTTTTTGCCATGTCTGTCATCACAAAAGCCAACAAAATTGTCAACCGCAGTTGGCAATGCGTCAGTGCTGGCAGCTTTGAATTTTCGACGAGTGTGTGGAGGAAAACTTAAAAAAAAAACAGAGCAAAACGTTATTTGTATGTAACAGCAAAAAAATTCCATAATGTCAGCAAATAAATATCCACATACATTCAAAGGCAGAGGGCAAAATGCATTGAAAAAACTTGCAGACATTGTACGGAAAATGTAAACGAAAGAGCAAAAGCACGGAAAAGTTCACATATGTGGAATTTGGGTTTGCGTTTATTAAATTTGCTACTTGACACTTGCTACAAAGCCGAACCCTTTTTCATTGTTCATTGGTTTTTGTTTTGTTTCTTAAAATTTCCGCGCAACTGCAAAGAGTGAACGTAGTTCAGTGATATATGGCCGGCAGGTGCTGGCAACATATTTGCGCCGCAGCGAGCAAACACGTCTGTTCGTATCCACAGGTTGAGAGAATTCAGCCGTGCAATGTTGAATTGTGCTCTGAAATTTTTTGCAGTGAATTGAATAGTCTTTTCCAAAGAACATATTTTGTCATCCGGAATCAACATATGTAACACGCATGACTGCTGTGTGTAGCTTAAAAAATTGGTGAACATTGAAGAACAATGTTTTAAGAGTCAAGATTATTTAAGGAAAAATGTTGGTTTTTAGTTCAAAACATATTATTTTCTTTATTTAATACCAGTTTTAAGACTATATTCAACTATACTCAACAAAGTAATGTAATGCATTTTATACTTTTATGTAATTTTAAAAGTCTGGCTAAACTCAATTTCAACAATTTTCTTGTAACGCATAAAAAGACATTTTCCTATTCTAAATCCAAGTCTATTTAAAATCTTCTCATTGGGTTCAACATTCTAATCGGACCAAATCTTAATTTTCTAAATGGAAGTCTACTCTATTGCAGTATTTTTGTTAGTGTCCATAGAATGCAAAAGTCCATAGCTATAAAATTTACATTGTAAACAAAAAATATTCATTACATCTGCATTCCGTATTCCATGTTCCAAAAAGACATTTTCCAGAGAAAAACATTCTGGCTCAACGCCGCACCTGGCGCATACATCCACACAGGCACACATACGTACATAAGTATGTACAATTTGTATTTAGTTGTGTCCTGCTAGGAAAATAAATGTACTAATTTTTATTGCTACCTCCTATTTGCCCTAATATGCGCACAAACACACATGACCCGCACATGTTTGTCTGTACTCGTACGTATGTAAGGTGCGTGCGCTTGTGTTTGTGTAATTGAATGCTGGTGTTTGTGTACATGCAGGACTGTTGAGTGTGAAAATTTAATGCCGATGGCAGTCACATTACGCTAACCTTTTATTCTTCTTGTTCTTCTCGCTCGCTCTTCCGTTTGGCGCCGCCTTGCGCAATTGTTGCCGCTTTCGGGAGTGCAGGCAGTTGGCACTTTGGTTGGATCCTTTGCGACATATGGATTTCGCTGGACGTCCTGCTGTGCACCGGTTCCATACTCAGCTTGTGCGCCATTAGTCTGGACAGGTAATTTACACAACAACACACATGCACGCGGAAGCTTCTTGCATGCACACCCGCACATGGTATATAAGCATTAGCGATCGCAATTTTTGGCTATTTTGCGATCTCGGGATTTTTGAAAACTCGAATCCCAGGATTCATATAACAAATTTTTAAAATAAATCAATTTTCCCATATTGTAGAAATACAGGTTTATCATATATTTTCCATAAAAATGAACACAGTCAAATCACATTTGGGTTGAATTCAAGATTTTTAATCTTGAGTTTAATCACATTTTGTTTAACTTTAAACATTTTCATTCAACATTTAACTTCAGTTTGATAACATTTCGCTTTATCCAAAAATAACACTTATTATTTGTAACATATGTACATATATTATAAAGTGCATATACATATATATACTCATATATATGGGATACAAAAAATAAAATAATTCATCGGTTTGTACATTTAGTTTTACTTCGATTTCGACAAAAAAAATTAAGCGGTTTGACTAAATGAAAACTGAAATCTTAAAAATACAGAGGCATTAACGGTTTTGGCCTCTAATCAAGAACAAAAATTATTCCAAATAAACCCTGTATACTCCCTACACCTCTGTCCGTACCTGGTATAAGATGGTCCCCCAGGTGTTTCTTTCTTTTATGCATGAGTACAGGGCACTCTCCTAGTATATGTAGTGCAGTCTCGTTTTCCTGCAAGCAGAACCTGCAATACCCGTTTTCACGGATTCCTAGTTTGGCTAAATGATAATTCAATCTGCAGTGCCCTGTTAGCATTCCAGTGATAATCCTTAGATTATTCTTTGATAGGGTCATGCAATCCTCAAATCTTTTCCTATTGTAGGACCCGATAACCATCTTGGAATGCTCTAAACCTGGTAGATTATCCCTACTAGGGATATGATTATGATTCCTACTGGTTAACTCGTCCTTTCTAGTTAGAGGAAGCTCCTTTTTCCAAACCACAAAACAACAAAAAGTTTCCGGGCGGACAAAAGGTGTGGAAGCTCCCCTCCTTGCCAGTTCGTCAGCCCGTTCGTTTCCTTCAATGCCAGCGTGGCCCGAAACCCAAAGTAACCAGACTTGGTTGTAACGGCCAAGTTCGTTTAGCTTCTCAAGGCACTCCAAAACCAGTTTCGAGGACACCTGGTAGAATCTTAGAGCCTTGATTGCCGCTTGGCTGTCGGAGAGGATAGCAATCTTTCGGTTCCGGTATCCCCTCGCCAGATTGAAATAAGCACCCGTTTCAATGGCGTATATTTCCGCCTGAAAGATAGTGGTGTGTTTTCCCGTAGGTTCCGAGTATCTTATCCTCGGCCCGTATACGCCTATCCCGGTACCCTCCTCCGTTAAGGAGCCATCTGTGTACCAGGATATCATATGCTGCTCTATCAGATACGTTTCCGATATACCTTGTAGCTTACTGAGCGCCTTCATGGTGGTTAGTTGGCTGGTCTTGTTAACCCAGACAGCTGAACCATACGTTATCATAGGTCTCACGATCGCCGTGTAGATCCATTTCAGAATAATCGGAGTGCAGCCCCAACTTTTGCCTGCTATGGACCTAGAGGTCATGAAGACCCTGGTGGCCTTCCTTATCGTTTCCTCTAAATTTCCTTTCCAGAGAAGTTTCTGATCTAGTATAACTCCTAGATATTTCACCTCCTTCTGGAACTCTAGCTCTATCCCATCCAGATGGATTGATCTAAGAGTGTCAAGTTTATATCTTCTAGTGAATGGTACGATGGTGGTCTTCACCGGGTTTGTATTCAGCCCCACCTTTGTGCGACATTTCTTGGTTAACCTTAGTCCTAAGGTTATCCTATCCAGCAGGGTATCTTCGAATTTCCCTCTGCACAGGATTACAATGTCATCCGCATAACCCTGGACCGTTAGGCCAGCGTTAGTCAGTTCCTGTTGGTTGAATGCTTAGTAAATAATTACAGTGGAATTCCTCATAACCGGACACCTACTGTCGCCGTTAGTATTGCCAGATCAGGAGATTTCCTTCTAGATTTAGAAGATTCTTGGCGTGTCAGGAGAATTTTTAGGAGGAAGAATTGTTTAGGAGAAAGTTTATGAGATTTCGATGTTTATACATTTGACATCATTGGTGGCACTGAAGCCTTGAATATTGAAAACTAAAATGCCTAATTCAGTTTAATTAAAATTTATGCTTCAAAGTGTATAATTTATGCAATGAATGAAGGAATATTACAAAAACGAATTCCATGTCGATCTCACTTTTTATATTTTTGGTTGTGTTAAGCTGTTATTACGCTGAAGCTAAATGAATAAAAACTGCAATAAAAAAAATTAGTATATTTTTTATGATAATTTTAATTTCGTAGGTTTTAACGACAAAAAATATTTTAAAAAATTTTGGAGATTTTTTTAATTTTTGGGAGCAAATTTCAGCTTTTTTAAGTTTTAGGAGCAAGTAATTTCAGGTATCTGGCGACACTGGTCGCAGTGTTTTTGTCCGGTTATGAGAGATGTCGGCTTAAGGGCGGGAGAAGAGGGACCTACAGAAAAAATGAGTTTAAATGGTATCCAGTGGCGGATTCAGGGGAGTGTTTTGGGGGTTGAAACCCCCGAAATATTAGGATCGACTTTAAAACTACATACAAGTTAAAAGGCATTTTATGAATATTAAAGAATTACTTTTTGAAACCCGCCCGAAATATTTTTCTGATTCCGCTGCTGATTGTATCCAAGTGTTTCTGTCGTTAATTTATTTCAAATTTTGTACGAATTTATAAATATTGAATAATTATTTTATATTTATTACATGTATAAGTAAAGTACATACATACAAGTTTTTAACTTGTAATACTACTTTAGTTGAAAACATTTTGTAATGGCATAATTGATTGTCTGAACGCCGAAAATCCCGGGATTAGAGAGTTTGAATCCCGAGATTTTCGAGACTGGAAGATGTCCGGGATCCCGGGATTGCCATGCCTATGTATGTATGTATTTAATAATAATAATAAATAATAAATAATTGATTGGCACGACAGCCCGCTTACGCGAGACTAAGGCCTAGCTTCCCGCAACCACCCGTGTTGTGCGTGTGAATTTTGTACGCGGGTGGAAGGGACCTACAGTTTTTATGCCGGTTCCGAACGGCAGGTTGGGAGCTTTTTCATAGGCAATTTTTACTCTCAGAGGTTTGCCATTTCCAGCTGAGAGGACAGCCACCGAAAGAGAAAACGAGTTTCCCGTTTTTTTTTTTTTTAAGTGTTACTACATGCAGAATTCGAACTTGCGTCGCTCTGCATGCGACTCGCTGGACCGCGCACTAACCAACTGAGCCACGGCGGCTGCATGTATGTATTTAGGATGAGCTAATTGCTGGTGGTCCGGCAAAGGGCTGTGGCTCCTGCACTGCTGACCGCCGTTGCGGGCTTTGTGGCTCAACAGCCGCGCGAAATTTTAACTGCCGCTATTGTTGTTGTTCTTTATTATTTTTTGGTGGCGCCAAACTTAAAATCACAAAAGCAGCAGCAAAAGCAACAGCAACGTCAACGGCAACAGCAAAGCCGAAAAAAAATGGCGAAGCAACGCAACAACGAAGTGTAAATTTATTTGTTGACATTTTTATTAGCTACCACTGCCATGTTCGTCATTGTTGTTGCTTTCGCTAGATATACGCACCATTTATTGTTTGCTGTTTTTGTGTTGATTGTTTTTCTTGAGCGAGTTTCAATTACATTTTAATGACCTTTGCCATTGGTGGTTGCTAATGTTGTTGCTGTTATGTGTGGCGCTGATGATGATGTTGTGGTGATGGCCGAAGCTAACAAACTTCCGTTTCACAATTTACTATTTTTAGATACCTCGCAGTGACTCAACCCCTGACGTATTCGAAAAAACGCCGCTCCAAGCGTCTGGCACTTTTCATGATTCTCATTGTGTGGGTGACGGCGTTATCGATCACATGTCCGCCGTATTTGGGCTGGTAAGTTGCAAAAAGTTTCCAATGCACATGTGCGAACCAACGACCAATACACATACATATCTGTCCCATGTATGTGAGTGTGTGTTTACACAGCTGAAAGTTGGCCTAAATTAAAAATTAAACTTGTTCGGAATATGTATTCATCTATGCGAAAATAATTCAAAGCTATCTTAAGTCAGGATTTTAAGCTCATAAAAGTAGGACGTATCAAGAAAATGTGAAAACAATTTTTTTAGGTACCTATAGAAAATATTTGAAGCATAACAAGTAACATACACGTGTGTGCTTATTTCTCACACTTAAATGTGACATGTCCTTGTCAAGCAAGTGTATCCTTGCTAATAGTTCTTGGCGCTATTCCCAAATTTAAATTAAGAAAATATGATTTCCGCATGCATAGTGCATGGTTGACGATAATACGAAAGTGTTTTTTGAGACACAATTTGTAAAGTTTTTATTCATGAGATTAAATAAAAATATATAAAAAATATTCCTGCGAGTGTAAGAAGTTTCAGAAGAAGTTAGATTTACATTGTCTGGGTTCACAATTTTTGTTTTCTTAGTAGTTTCATAGTTGCGGCAACACTTGAAGGCAAACAACGGCGACCGCGAACGTGCGTGATGCGCGCCTTCAATTTTGCCATTTCAGGCAATTGAAATTATCAGCCAACACGTGTTGCCAATTCAATATTTTTCAACATGTGCTGCCGAAAAACTCGCACAGCACCGCAATCAATATTTCTTGGTAATATGAAGAAAAAGTTGTGGTGCGCGGCCACGAAAGTGGCAGTTGGCTGCAACAGTTATTCGCAAAGCCAGCCACGTGGTTCTAGCATCATCAATAAAGCGGCAGCTCGGAAGGGGGGAATTCGAAGTCATAAGATGCGGAAACTTTGCTCATGTGTGTGTGCAGCAAAGATGAGAACTGCATGCTGCATCTTTGTTGTTGCAGTTATTGTGAACACCGCGTCTGCCACTTTTCGTTGCGTTGTTCTGGAAATTGTTTTGTTATCGCGCCTTCATACTGATGCGGTCTATTCTCTGTTCTTTTTCGTTTCTGCCGCTTCCGTCTCCGCCCACGTAGGTACGAGCCCGGACGCCGCCAAGCAGGTTACGTCGTGTGCCGCTACAATCAGAACAAAGGATATGTGGTCTTTTCCGCAATGGGTTCATTTTTCATTCCGCTCGCGGTTATGCTGTATGTGTACTTGAAGATTGGCTACGTCCTCACGTCGCGTCGGCAGCGCATGGTGCGCGATGCGGTAAGTCTTCAAAGAGCGCCAATGGGTGTGAGCGTGTGAAACATTTTAGCGTTTATTTTTGTCAGAGTGATGCTTCTTCTAAATGGGCAACAGAAATTAGAGAAATGTTTGTATAGTTAAGCTTTCTTGATATGTTTGCTTAACCCTTTCGCAACAGGTTTTTACTGGGGAAAGTTCAAATTTTTAATTTTACGTCTTAGGCATCTATGTGGTTATAACTATTAGCAACATTCCAAAAGAAATTTTTAAATTTATATACTCGGACCCTGTATTTTAGAGTGTTTTTCTATGAGAGCAACCACATCGTTGTGGCTGTTATAATGAAAAATTGAATATTTCTTCATTTACTTTAGCCAAAATAAGAAGTAAAGAAGTAACTAAATTGAAAGAAAACGTCAAATTAAAAAATTATCTAAAGTGTTCTGCTTCTTCTTCCTTTGCTATGTCAAGATATACCATTAATAAAACGTGTATACTTCTCTTCTTTAAACTTAAATATTCAGTTTATCAATATCGTGTTATTCCTAAAACTTCAAACTATTCTAAGAACCAACAAAAAATGTATTGTTGAAACCACAGAGGGTTCAGACGTCGAAAAAGTAGCAATGTGCCATATAGCAACAAAATAGCGAAAGGCTTAAAGAATGCTTGAGCAATGATGTGAATAAAATATAAAATAATTGTCGAATTGCCATTATTTTTTATGACAAAACAATTTGGGAACACATTTGATCAAACGCGCCCAATTCCCTGATATCGCTGCAAATGATTGGAAATTATTTTGGCGATAACAGTAATATTTTTGCAATTTTCTTTGAATTCACTTCTAAAAATAATAATTTGTTGGTGCCTACTTAGTTTTTGGTATAAGATGACAAACAGGTGAAGTTGCTCTCAGCCAACTTTGGGGTCGAAAGGGTTAAAAATTAGCGAACAATGCTGTTATGGATATCGGCTTTTAGATGCAATAACCGCTGTTTCTATAGCTATTCGCTATCTAAGATTTAGGCACAATCTTTACTCGTCAAGTTCGAAGCGGTCCAATCCTGAAAGTATACCGATTGAAATTAACATTCTTGCATCTACAAAGCATCAGCTTCAATTCCGTACTGGAAGTTGTTCTTCTACTCATCTCCACAGTTATTAATATTTTAAGTAGTTTTTCAGACCCTTACAAACCCAATTGTCTTCCACTTTTGTCTTCCAATTTCCAAGAACTCAATCAATTTAAAAAATGATTCTTCACTTCACTATATGAACTACATTTTCATTCTCATTTGTCTCTTGCATTAGAACTCGGAACGCACCGCGGACCATGAGATCGACTGTGATAACTTCATCTCCGAATCCGAGCATTTCCAGTGTGCCACACCCAAGTTTCCCTCATTCAAGACGCGCTGGGGCAACACGAGCAGCTGCAATGACAAAACCTTCAGCCTGCACTGCAGCAATTGCAACAAAAACTACATCAATGACGCTGGCGCACTGAAGCATCAGGCTTCGTTCTACGAGCTGATGGAGATCTCACGGCTGACGTCGCTCATACAATGCTCGTCGATCGGCTGCAAGTACGGCGGCACCTGTCTGCATTCCGCCACGGCAATGGGAATGGCACTGGGCGATCGGCGCGCGTCCACGCTGCCCATCCAGGTGCTGCACTACACTGAAAGCGGCGCGTCCTTCTCGGAGACCTGTCTGTCGGCGGCAACAACCACGTCGGCCATCAACACAACGCCGAGCATCAAGTTCAATCACGGCTGCCCACACCAGGCCCCGCAGTCGGCGGCGCACCACCACCACTCGCATCACTCGCACCGCATACCGATGCGCGTCTCCACCACGAAGCGCGACACCAAGACCGCCAAGACACTGACCATCGTGATGGGCGGCTTCATCGCCTGCTGGCTGCCCTTCTTCGTGTACTACCTGCTGATTCCGTTCTTGCCGCCTGCGGCTGTACTCGAGGGCCTCATGTCATTCCTGACGTGGGTCGGCTGGGTGAACTGCGCCATTAATCCCTTCATTTACGCCTTCTACAATCCGGACTTTCGCACCGCCTTTTGGCGACTGACGTGCCGACGCATCTGCAAGCAGAAGCCGCCGCCCAACCATCTGGCCATGTTCCGCGGCTAAGTGACAACGGCGCTCCGGCTGCGGACACAGCGCCACGCGTTGGCGGCTAATCGCATTCGTGGACGAGTGTGTGAAAGCGTGAACGAAAGACTCGCAATCCAAGCAAACAAAATATATGGTAAAAGTAAAAAGACAAAACGCACCAGCCGAACCGAAAATGACTCTTGGCAGCAGCTTTCGTGCCGTTAAATTGCTCGCAGCATGGAAGCTGCTGTCGTCCTTCACCAATTCCGGCGCAGAATGGAATTTCATTGTGCTGTCACACTCGCCGAGGACAACTTAACTCGAGCGGCAAAGCGGATACAGCAGCGACAACAAAAACAACTGCTACGATTTAGTTGGCAGGAGATTTAAGACTGCGTCACTTGCATGTGGCCCGCACGGACACCGACAGTGATGTGAGCAAGGACCAGCGGCCGGGATCGGAACTCGAGCACTGACGCGCGACGTATACGCGTCGGCCGACGCTATGTCGCACGTCACAGGTAGTTGTGTTTGCGCCATTTCAGACACGCCATATTGAAATTGAATGGGCAGACGAAATGACAGATTTGGTAGTTGTAGAAACTCCAAGTACCTAAATGAAATGTAAAGAAATTACAAAGAAAAAAACTATGATTATGTGTGTACTATAAGTTAGCGACAATTTTTTAAAATCCTTTTAGACTTAAGTGATTTTGTGTATGAATGTGAGCATTAAAGAAATTTTGAAATTTTGATTATAATCATAAAAGCGGAAATCACTTTTGTGTTTATACTTGACAACTGCATGTAACTATTGCTGTGATACCAAGGTGAATGTATTAACATCACACAACAAACAAATTGAACTTCTGCAACAAGTTTAGCAGATCAGATGGTCTAGCTTCTCCTACTTCTAGTCTTGGACCTACACCTCAAAAATCGGTAACGGCATTCTTGCAGAGCTGAACAGATCACTGATCACTCGTCGACACCCACTAACAAAGTATCTTGTATGACTCCAATGAGCAGTCTTATAGAAGCAGGACTCAGCAATAACACATATCTTGCCGCCTTCATGGATAACCCCAGCCACATGGAATTAAATTGCTCCAAAGAGATTCAATGTTCCTGTATGTTCGCTAAGAAGTGAAGAATACACTAAGTTATCTGTTTCATTGTTAGTGGGCCCAACTATCTTTTTTGCCAACTATGTGCAAATAGATTTCATCGACATCTTAGGATGACGTTGTGGTGTTTACTCAATCGCTGGTTTCACTACTATTGTGAAGCTATGAAAATCGTAATAGAAGGGCTACTTTCCATATAACAGAGATCTCTGCTAGAATATTGCTATATAGGTGCGGTATATACCATTTCCCAAACTTTCCATATACATATATACCATATATGGAGTAAGTTCTTAGTTCTAAAGCAAGCAATATCAATAATTTTGGTTGTATGGAAAGTGTTATGCCTACTTTTTCAACACCCCTCTCCCTTTTTCAGTCAAAGAACGCAACTAAGTAATTCGATTGGTCTCAGCTTATTGTTTGTTGACTTTAAGATCTTAAATTATACTAAGACGGTGCGTTTCGTATTGATAATAACAGATTATTTGGGCAAGAATTCACAAATATTAAATGACCATAAGGGACCATCGTATAGGCTATTGTAATAGAACTTACAAAGAGTAACTTTTTCGGTTCCCTTTACTTTTTTATCTTGAGCCATAGATGAATAGAGTGAAAAGTGTCTTTAAAGAGTTCCACAAAATGAGAAAACTTCCGCTGCAGTGAAGAGAGGACAGACCCCTGCGGGTGCCCCTGATGATGCGGCTCTTGACTGAGGAGGGCACAAGTGAAGAATGGATAACACTTTTGGTTAAGAGTTTGCGGTTTTTGTATTTTCATATCAGGTGTACAACTTTGCTTCCGCCGTTTTTTTCCAAAATTAAAAGCTTTATTGCGAAAAAGTGCTTACAGATGTATTATTCAAAGTATTGTCCGTCGCTAGCGACAACTTTCTCCCATCTTTCCGGCAATTTTCGGATCCCGGCTCGAAAAAAGGAGTCCTCTCTTGACGCTATCCATGAAGCAATCCATTTTTCCAATTCTTCGAAGGATTGAAAATGTTGATCTGCCAGGCCGTGTGCCATCGAACGGAATAGGTGGAAGTCAGAAGGGGCGACATCTGGGGAATACGGCGAGTGGGGCAAGACTTCCCATTTCAGCGTTTCCAGGTACTTTTTGACCACTTGTCGTGTTGGAGGATGACTTTGTCATGTCGCTCTTGATATTGTGGCCGCTGTTGAAACCACTCCTGACACGTTCTTTCACTCAGAGCAACATCACCGTAAGTTTCTGAGAGCATTCGATGCGCTTCAGCTGCATTTTTTTTCGAATTGTAACAGAAAAGTAAAACTTCCCGCAAATGGCGAGAATTGGGCACATAAACGGACATTTTCGAGCGTGAATAATACGAAAACAAGAACAACTGTCACTGAAACGGCGATGACAATTCGTTAGGCACTGTCCACACTCACTTTAAAGGCATTACCATCTATGTATTTCAACCAGCCTCAGCCGGTACAGCCACCTATCGGAAAACGGCGGAAGCAAAGTTGTGCACCTGATATTTTCATTTCCGTCGGTAATAGTCGACGAAATACTGTTGTTGAAGGCTCCCTTGATGTCAAGAAAGGTCACCAAAGTGAATTCTTCACAATGAAGGGGAGGAGAATTCTTCATAAATAATTTTAAGTATTAAATTAGGCTTCCTATAGAAGATGTTATAGAAGATGGCCTACCCTTTCCCTAATGTAGATATCAATGAGCCATTGTAGTGTTTTAAGGAGAGAAGAGAACAAGCAAATTTGTCTGCGACCTTTTGCTTCAGAATAAGAATATTTCCCAGCCTTGGGAATGTAGATCAAGTTTACTTCGGTCCATTTGGCTGCGTGTAGAATATCTAGAAAGATTTGCCAGAACCACCTTGATGTGCTTTGCAAGTCAGCTGCAATGATACCAACAGGGCCAGTAGACTTGAAGGGCGCAAAACTGTATATTGCCCAGTGCAATTTTTCGCTTTGAACTATGTCCTGTTTGCTCGTACCGCAATGCAGGGTGAGTTATGTAACTATAACTGGGGCCGTTGCTTCGTAGTTGCTATTGATCGAAAAGTGGGTGTCGACCAAGAGTTCAATAGTCGCTTGACAACACAATGTCCAGCTTGTCGAAAGGAGTAATAATTAATTTTAAAAATATTTATCCAACGTCCATTAATGCAGAATTAAAAAGTTATAACCATTTCGTTGGTAATATTAATCAGATTTGTACATCATTAGCGAATATGAAACAAGCGCTTGCATTGCAAGCGGCACACGCTATAAAAGTGAGCTGATAACCTTTTTATGGCCGAAATAAAACGGCAGTAAAAGGTGTTTACGTTCATGTTTACACAGCCGTACCGCACACCTGTTGGCCATTGGAACTGATGCAGTTGCAAAAACGGTTTCTCAACAAAGGAAACCCAAAACTAAATTTGTCATTCGCTCAAACTGAAAGTTTTTCTTTCTCTTAGAAGCACTGAAAAGCGCGAACTCGCATTGGCCATTAACCTTTTCGACCCATTAAAGCACCGTCACACTTGCACATTCACCATCACACTTTCGCACTTGCAACTTAAACTTGTTTGACGCAAAAGCTTTAAAGGAAATTAACTTTTACAAATTTGCTGTAATTGTTGCTGGCGTTGTTTGCGCTGGCAGCCTCATCCCTTTGCCAACTGTCAGACATTAAACATTTATGAGCCACTCACACTGCAGCTGCGGCTGCCGGCCTGCAAGTGTTGGCCGCAAAATCCAATTAAGGCCTGAACTGTCATAAGCCTCGACTGCTGATTTCGGTTCGTCGTGTTTATGGTGCGTGTCCGTTTACGATAATTTAAGAGTTGAGAATGGTTGTAGCTATTGCGGTGATTGCGATGGTGATGAAAATTTTGTCATTACTTTTGTATTACAAACGAGTCACCCGAAATTTGAATCCGCTGTGATTAGTGATGCTGAAACGAATGAAGAAATATGCAGCGCTCTAGCATATTGTTACGAAAATGACCTCCCTTTGTTCGTATTTGGATTGTGCTTGAAAAATAAAACCACTTCAATTATTCAGCGCAAACGCAGTCGAAAACCGACAATCACTTTATACACTTGTTACTACTTTCCTTATTCAACTAAGACTCACCCTCTGCGCTGTACACCGCTGCCTTTGATACCTATCTGGTTATCGCGCCGACTGTTCTAGCACATTCCAATTGGACAATGCTCGACCATTCTCGCACAGCCCATTACCTCCGCGAACCATCCTTTCCATATCGGAATTATAGCACGTTTGCCGTACTCTAAAGTGCGTGCCTAAAAGTATGCCCGTAAAAGCATTCATGCATAGCACAGCAACAGAGTGCCTCATCGTTACAATATCCATTAATATCTCATCTGTTCGGAAACGATAATCTACATAGGTAAATATATTGTAGCGCCTAGTAATTCGGCTTTCTAAAGCGTTTCATTAGATTCATCATTAAATTATTGTTATTATTACCTACAGTTCCGTTGAGTCCTTGGTGCATTGCAGATATTTTTTTGAACGCTAAGTACTTAGCATTGGCCTGAACATGTCACAAGGATGAACGACTAAGCTTTGGCGGAAAACATGCAAAGTTGGTAGCTCTCAGCCAGTGATGAAGAGTGAGGTTGTGTCTCCAAGATCAGGTGGCGTATATCCTATTATCACTGGGTCTCATTGAAAAAGGCTCTCTTTAACCCTAGAAGGGTAACCTTCGTCGATTCAACGAACACCATATACATTTCTTAAAATTTCTGGTTATTCTCCGATCTGATTGCTGTCTCTTTTTGTGTGATCTCAGTTGGCGATGTGCTTTATTGTGCGAATTATTTACAAACAAATGTCTAAGTATAATTATATAATGAAGTTGGAGTTTATACGATTTCTAGTTGTTTCAAAAATCGGTGTTGAATACGACTTCATCGATTCGACGAAAATGAGCAACAACGTATGTAAAATATATGACTATATAAGTCGGTAACAAGTTTCTATGACCAGAGAAATAAGAAACTGTTCAGCGGCAATGAGTAATCTTCTGTCATCACTTTGGGGTTACTTTCAAGCAACCCGGAGCTCATACATTCTACATAGACGCATTATTTCTACGCCCCACGCATTACAGACTGGTATCTTTTTCCTGTGTCACTTTTTCTGTTGCAATTTTTACTACCTCTTACAGCTTAGAAAAGTTCAAGTCATATATGTTTTCATAAAACTTTCTATCAAAGTTTCATGTTTATGAAATCTATGCGCCCACACAGGTTTACGAGGATCTCCAGGACTTTTGTTAGTACAAATTCAACCTAGAAATATCTTTGCTATCAAAGTATTTCATCGAGGATATTTCTAGATTAATAGATTTCGAGATCGTGCGAAGCCAATACCAACTCACCGATTACGGTGACAATTTGTGAGGAATTAGTTCGCACATGACAATGAAATCGAAATCGAGTTGAAGACTAAAAACAAAGAAACTTTTAAATTATCCCTGTCGTCTAAATATTTCATGCAGCTTCATTTTTATGTGGGAAGCTGGATTTTATGAAACATCTTTTAAGAATTTAATAATGTATAATAGTTGACTGTGCATAATTTTCCTAAAAGCTTTTCGACTACAAAAAATAAGTAAATAGTTTATTTACATTTTAAATTTTCATTTAATTTGATAACTTTCTATTTAATTTTTACATTTGCTTTCGGACAAAAGTCAACAAGCAGCGCAGCATTAAATAGAGGACTAACTCAAACAAAAATAAATCGCTTAACATAATGAGCAAGAGAGCCTGAAATATTTTAAATGCTGCAATGTAAATGAAAACGCAACCAATGGCATTGTTGTTGAATGTCAGCTCGGGTAAATATGTATGTATGTACATTTTATAAAAATATGTACAATACAAACAGTTGCTTTAGTGCAATGGTTGAAATTTGTGCAGAATGCGTTTAATTTTGTATTTAAATTAATTTGTATTTTGAGCTTTTAAATTTGGGTGCGCAATTGGAATAAATTAATTTTAAATTAATTTTGTGATAAACCTAACAATTAAGTTTCGATTATTATTTTTTTTTCAAAATTATTTCAACATTAATTACAGTTTTATTGAATTGTGGAATTTCATAATTTTGTGTCATTATTCCAAAGATGACAAAAACAAAATGTTGAAGCAGTGAACGATTAGTAAAATGAAATTCTGATCAAAAAAATCAACGGTACGCTGAGCGATTATAATTATTATTACCATACAAATACAGTTAACAATTACAGTTATGAATGTTGATGAAAATGTTGGTAACAAAGTCATGTGGAGCAAAATTGCTTCATTATAATTGTAATATTATTAGAATTAAATGACACTCATACGCCACGTTGTGCTGCACAAAAAAATTCACATATCGCAATTACACAGTTTGAATGTATTTTTTTTGGATTGGTGTCTTAAGCAAATTTGTTGGTCGTTAAAATATCTACAAACTTGCCGAAGACAGTAAAGCGATATTCGGAACGATTTAGGACCTATTAGCATTTAAATGTTCGAAGACTTAAGCGACAAACTCGACTAAAATGAGCAAACTTCAAAGTCGGATTTCTCCTAAACTAGAGCCAATCCAGCCAAACGGCTGGTGGATATCAACTCAGTATACCTATGACAACTCGCTCTGTAAGTCCCCCCCATGTCTGAATTTTTGAGGGTAAATTTCACGCACAGTGTAATTGTTCTTTTTTATAGTTTTTCATACATGCAGCTTCTCCACATAAAATCAAAACCCAACAGCTGTTTGAAAATAAGCTTTCAAACTAAATTAAATTACTAATTTAACTAAATTACTCACTTGGACTCAATATAAACGTAGTCACGCATGGTTGCAATACTCAGTTTCGAATATCATAAATTAATATAATGTTTGGGCGGGGCAGGTTAGAACCCCTAACCCTCTCCTAGCTACGACCCCACTGAGAGTCAATGTTTTGAGTCGGAAAAAGGGTGGCATTATCGAATTCACACATGTATGATTCCCAACGATACCCGGTGAAAATAAACTGGCCATAAGCTCATTATTCAACATTTACATTGCATTGTAAATAATGTAATCCAGCATATTACTGCGACTTAAATATTTGGCAACATTTTTTATTTATACTCTTAACTGTGATGTAACGAATGGAAATTCTATGAAGCATGAACAAAAATAAGATGTCCGTTTTTCCAGTTACACGGCAGCTAACTTTTCTTCCATGGAAATTTATGCATTCTTTCACACACACACACGCACATACGCATACATACCCATTCACATAGCTCAGCTTTCTGTGCGCAAATGACAAATTGGTTCGTTATTAGAAATAATCTGCGGCAAAATGCAGCAACTCGATGCGATACACACACACACAACCAGCTCCAACCTGCTGCAGCGTATTCGAGGCAGACACATTGACGCCTCGTAATGTGGCAGAATGTCTGCTACACGGTTGGAATGCAACGTGGCATTTTCAATATGTGGTTGCGGCGTGAACGCGCCCATCGTGCGGCCGGAAACGTGTATATTTGCCAACAACGCTTTTAGTGTATTTGCACATAAATTCGTGTATTTGCGCCTCGTGGGCTCACTTATCTATCAGGGACACGTGCGAGCACATTTGCAAATATCCGCCCAACTTCACTGCAGCACAAACTCGCAGCGTGATTTCATATGTCTGAAGGTCTTCCACTCGCGCGCGATTTTACATTCGACGCTTGTTGACTGCCAATGAAGGCGGCGTACACACTTACAAACAGTTGGTTACCGCAAACAGGTACTCGATTTTGATGACATTTTGGCATAGGAGATTTTTTATTGAAGTTGCTACTGGAGGATGGTCGTAATTCAATTTGCAATACAAATAAATAAACACTTACAAATAAAGTTAGATGCAAAATGGGTTAACAAGTGATTTTATATATCAGTTAAATTTGTGGACTTGAAGTGAAAACTCTACTTTAGCCTAAGATCTCCAACAAAATCAAGCATATTCTAGTCAAGCCGTGAATAAAAATGTCAAGTTTTAAAGTATAAGGATCACCGTGGGATATGACTTAACGACAATTCTATATGAATTAAAACTAAATTTTTTTTTGTCCAGCGTTCTTACTTGCATCAGCAACTCATCCAGCTAACATTCCCTTTTTTGCATTTTGCTGACTCTGTTGTTCTCTGTAATTACTGTTGTAAAAAGTTATGACAGGCACTTGAATTACTGCTCACATTTTATTTCAAATTAGCCACCAAACTTGGCTATTCTGAATTAAAATAATAAGTATAATTTATATGGCTTACAGTTGCTGTGAAATGGCTTTGCATAAATTCATAGTTTGGTAGCAGTTCATAAACCAGACAACAATATTTGAGTTGCAGTGCAAAGATGAATAAACTTTGAGTATGTAGCTACTGTGCTGCCAGCAGAGAGAAAGCCAAAAGGGTACACTGAGCAGAGAGCAATGGTGCACACAGAATCTTTCGAAATACAGTCGTAGACTTATGGCCAGAACTATGTCAAGTGGTGGATTAATTTAAGTCAGTGATGAGCAATCTGCTACCCGCAAGTATCGACGACGACGACGCTGCCTTCGGCGTCTTTGCTATTTGCGAGTAGCCGAATGGTCATTACTGATTTAAATAAGTATTTGACACGAATATTGTCAAACATTACGGAAATCATTTCTGATTTCAATGATGGATTATTCTTGAAAGCTTGAAAGTTGCACATATTTGATTACGTTTCCTGCAAATAAATATAACGACAAAACGAATCCATATGATTTGAATTCCATTTCTAAGAAAATGTTGTGAGATTCACTTAAATTAAAAATTGTTTTCTCCTGCCTTGGTAATTAGATTCGAGACTTTTTATCTCAAAGGCCCCCGCGAACCTTCTGAAATAATGTAGTAGTAGTAGACAATTTGTTATTTACTTTTTATAATTTCAAAATTGAAGATGAAATATCTGTTTGGGAACTTTTCCTGTAAAATTTATCCAATAAAAAATATCAGCAGACTAAGCCAGCTTACGCTTCCAAAAATGAAACCTGAATAAAAGAGGAATTTGTAAGAAATTACAAGTTTTAACTTTTCGTTGCACCAGTGGAAATGCTAATCACAATACACAAGAATAAATAGTGTAAACAGGAGTATTAAAGAAAGAAACAGCTGATGTAAAAATTTAATTTGAGGTTTGAAGCTGTAGAGAAACTTAACTTTAATTGGATATTTAAGGCAAAACGAAAAACATGCGTTGGGCTCAATCTGCAATTCTTCCCTTTCAGCTGCATCAGGTAAAGCTGATCAAGACCGTTGTGGGTCTGCAGACTCGCGAAGGCCTCCAAATGTTTACAAAAATTATTTGCTTTTAGAGTCGATCATAATCTTCTTCTTCTTACGATTTTATTCTTCTTCTTACTGGGTAAAAGTTACGGGACAAAATTTCTCCAGTAAAAACTTGCAAGTTCTCACGAAATTAACTCACGAAATTAACTGCCACTTTACGCTCTCAATTTCTCTCTCGTTGCAAGAGATTTGTTGTACACAAACAGGATGCAGTAAAAATTTGTACAAATTTGTACCAATTCGTATCCAAATAGACTTGAAATTTTTAATACATTTAAAATTAACTGATAGATATTTAAAAATTGGTTTCTAGGAAATGAGCTGAAAGTCTTCTTCAACCCAAAAGCTGTTCAATTTGCTTCGCAATTAAAATAAATTATTGATCAATTTGTGCGCATGTAGACGGGGTAAAGGCAGTTCACGGTAATGAATAACAACAACCTCGATATATCATATGATATTTAAATACAAGGTGATTAATTTGGAATCATTGCAAAGCACCGCATTCCACCCGACTAGAACTTGAGTAAGCTGTGAGCTTTTACCTGCTAGCGAGTTCCTTGAACCGGTTTCCTCAAATCTGCACGTGCAACATCTGGTCCGCCGCTAAGGGGGATCGAGGTGTTTGACAAGAAAAATGCTTAACACTGAACTCGGCTTGACGGCTGCGTAGAGTGAATCGCATTCAAGTTGACAGCAGGTGACAGTCGACTGGAAAACTGAGAGGTAAATAATGTGTGCCGTTAGGTTTCTGTGCGCACAGGCGCTTTATCAATTACAAAAGTGCTTACAAAGTGAAATTAGTGAGTGAACTTCATTATTAACCCCTTCAAGGACTGCGTCCACGCACGACGCACATCGATCACACACGGGGCGGCGCAATGCATGATGCCATTTTTGAAGTATGCAAATCGGTTTTCAGAACCGTTCAACGGACTTTTATAGAATTTAATGCGTGTTCAGGGCCAACACTCCGCCCAGTATTGTTCTAAGAGTCCCAATTATTATTTGTCAGCTTTTCGTGTTGAAATCCTTTTCGCAAAAACTGACGCTGACGGTGCTAATTTTTTGCCATTTCGCCGAACGACTGAGCCCACAACTTAATGAATTTTAATGGCGCTGTTGCTGCGTGCCTGCCACACCGAATCGCTTGAGTCAGAGTACGCGTGATTTGGCGATGACGCGTGACGCGACTAAAACGTATACCAACTGCCATACAAATATACATATGAACGTGTGTAAAAGAAATAACAGTCGGCGTGAAAAGTATTCGGATGCGTGAAATATCAAAGTCGATACCTTCAAGGCAGGAAGTTTTAAAATTTTGCTTATCCTTGTTTAGTCTTTTATAATAAAATATGGTAAATTAAAACAATTTAAAAATTAATAACGAATCAAATTTAAGTTCTATTGCCAGTTGGAACTGTGGGTCAAATGTACGTAAATTTTGAATTTTCATGGCTTTGCGCATTGCACAGTAGGAAGTACTGAGTAAGCAGAAATCATGGCATACCATTTGTTTACTAAACTTTCACGAGTACTCCATGTAGATCATTGCTTTTTAAAGGAAGTGGTTGCCTTATGTAAGCAGTCTTTTGTAAAGTATGAAATGCACAAAATATCCTTACAATCTCACTGAAACAAAGTGATGAGAGGAATGCGAGAAGAGTATGTTGGGCATGGTTTCAAATACTGTTTAGTCGTAAGTATAATGAAATAATTGGGGTAACATTATGTACATTTTACACATGTACATTTCCATATACGTGTAAAGAAGAAAATCGTTTGCTACTAAATGATGAGCAAAACCAGGATAACAAAAAAATTCCGCAAAAATCCCTTCGCAACACAAACTTATTCAACTTATAAAAGACAAAAGTTTGATTTATTCATTAACAAAAGTCGACAGTTTAATTCAAAATTCGCTAATTTGGCTAATGGTTTTTGAGCGAGAATCGAACGAGTGATTGATTCGTTTTGCTTTCATTCAATACTCAAACGTCGAATCCCATTCAGTCAGTCAGTTTTGCTAAATTAAGAAATTGCCTTCTAGATTTGGGAGAACCCAACCTCATGAAACGACTTTAAGGAGGAAAATATACATATTTAGGAAAAATTTAAGGAGGTTTATACATTATGTTGCTGAGTTTTCAGGGATTTAATGAATTTGTGGGAATTTTTTGGATACAACATTAATTAAATCGACATCTTTAAAAGCTTAATTGTTAATAAGAGCAAATCATTTATTTCATGCAATTAATTCGTAAGTAAATAATTCGTAACAAAGTATCTAATTCATGCAATTAATTTGTAAGTAAATAATTTGTAATAAAATATCTAATGTATGCAATTATCTGATTTATGCCATTATTTCATTTAATTAATTCGTATGTAAGCAGTCGCCGTAGCTCAGCTGGCTAAGGGCGTTGGGCCGCGAGGCAAGACTCCGCGAGTTCAATACTCCGTTGCGTTAACACCGAAAAAAAAAAGAAAAAACAACAATTTTTCTTTCGGCGGCTGTCCTCTTCAGCAGGAAATGGCAAACCTCTGAGAGTAAAATTGCCTATGAAAAAGCTCCCAACTCGCCGTTCGGAATCGGCATAAAACTGTAGGTCCCTTCCAACCTTGTAAAACAAACATTCGTAACATTCATAAAACTCGTAATCGCGCTGTCGTGTCAGTGAAGAAGAAGAAGAATTGCATATGTAAGGAAGTTTATAGAAACAACTTTGGGAAAACGATTGAATTTTATTGAATTGAATGCATTTTGAAAATTTATTTTTGAGTATTTTTTTTATTCATAAAATCTTTAAAAACACTTTTTTATCAGAAATATTTTTACCTAATATTTTTTTTTCATAAAATAATTTTTATAAAAAAAAGTTAACAAAGTTTGTAATCTATTGGGAGACAATTTTAGTTATTTTTAAATTAAATTCATTTGACTGAGTTCTATCAAAGAAAATAAACATACACTTCATATTCTTTGGTTCTATGCATTGTGCAACGTTACTTGAAGCTTTTAAAGTTCTCGCGACATTTAGGACCAGTAACCCAGTATTCAGTATGGTAATTAAGCATGAAATGACGCATTATTTCTGATAAACTTTAAACATTTTGCAACTGAGCATATTGCTGGGCTTATATGTACATACACGTGCTTATTTCGTGGGGGATAATTCGTTCTAATTGCTATTTTTGCCTGCTGCCGCTGTGGCGCGAATTTACTGACTGAAATTGTCAAAGGATGCATGTAAGGCGGTGCGCGCGAAAGCAGTGTGTAATGGCGAGCATGTGATGGGATACAAATTATGCAACAGGGACTCATACGACTCACACTTGTGCACTGTAGGTCTGGCACTGTGGGTCTGCCACACATGCAGCCGCCTGGCGTGCGCCCATTTTGTATTCATTCCAGTGTAGCGACGGCCAAATGGTCAAAGTGTCAAAGTGGACTATGGCGGCAGCGGCGACGCATTAATTCAATTAATTCTCCACAACAACAAAGAACACTTTTTCATACTCTTTGCGTTTGATTCTATACAATTTTTGTTTCGGTTTTTACTTTTCACGGTACATTAATAACGAACTGATTTCCCTCCAACTTGGTGGGAGTGGATGGCGAAATTGGTCTGCGGTCTGCTGACAAGCACAATGGGCTAATTAATTGACGTCTGTGCGTACACTCGCAGTACTCGCACATTTGGAGCGGACGGTTTGATGACAACTTTTTTTTGAAAATTGTTCGCCTTAAATAAATAATGAAATAAGATTCATAATTTATTTATTCTTTATTCTTTATTTATTTATTCTTTATTTAAAAATAGCCTAGAATTAATTAATGTACTTTCATGACCATAATATTCTATTATGGGTTTATGCGCTGCTTCAACACTTGTCATAGATCTTTTATCATCGAAAGAGAAAAATAAGAAATTTTCTATAATTATTTTACAAATCTTTTGCGATTTGTGTATGTCAGTATGTAAGTATGTATATGACGTATAACACAAAAAGCACATGTTTATACTAAGAAAAAAACCCTAAACCAGTTTCAAGAAGACAAGTAACACAATGATTTTTTATTGGTTTTGGTAGGTAACCTAAATGGCGTGAAAGGCTTGGCAGTAGTTTCAACAAAATATTTAGGATTAATAAAAAAATGCCTTTAAATTCTGTTCAAAAGTTATTCGGACATATCGAATTCAAAGTGCTTGGAAGCAAGGTACGAAATTAGCTAATGACACAATAATCTACAACGTTTCTTGCAACATACGTGGAAGGAAGAGTACATTTTCCATTATGTGTCGTATGATTTTTGATAATTTTTTTAATTTTTTTATCTACGACAAGATCCAAGAGTACGTGTTTGATTTTTTTATATTTTTTTCTGATAAATGTAATTGGCTTGTAAAAAGACGAAAAGAAAAAAATTGTGAACGCACCACGAGTGGCCGCTATTCACCGCTCAGTTTCGCGATAATGTGTTTTCGAAACGTAGGCGCGAAAATATGGCGGCCGGATATTAAAGCAAACGGCTCTGTAATAGACTGCATTAAATACGAATATTCAAAGCAGCCGAGCGGCCGACCGGCGCGCAGCAGGGGTCGTGTGCGTATAATGTGGGTCCTTGTTGGTGCTGCTTTTGTCTTTGATTTATTGGCTATGCTTGTCGGACGCGGCTCACTATGGCAGTGTGCGCGTGGAGTCATTTCAATTAACTTCGTGTCGAAAAGAAAGAGAGAGAGAGAGGGCGAACACGTCTGGCTCAAAGCGGCAGCGCAGTGTGCACTAAAGCGAAGCGTTAAAAGTTGTCGTGGCCACAAGCAGAAATTATGCAGGAAATTTTCCAACCGCATCGAATACACTATCACGCTGCCAAATATGCCAAGTAAGGCAAACAAACCAAACACACAACTAACAAATGGGTCTCCAGAGCGTATGAGCAACTTTAAAACGATGGCTGTTGCTGGGAGCGCTCGATGTTCATTTGAGTATTTGCGTTGTTCTACGGTTGTTTGGTTTGGAGAAACGTCCAACAAAAGCTTAGTCTTTATTGCACTTTTGCAGCTAACACCTGCTATTTCCATCGCTATTGCGAACCAGACATATCGGTGCTTTTTTTTTATTTTTAGTTCGGAAACAAACAATAAGTTTTATTTGGAACACCGATTTTAAACAACAACAGACACGTACACATATACATGCGTATGTGCATGCAGCAGTCGTGAAGGTGTTGCTGGTAAATATCTAATCAGCTTAAAAGTTAACAAAATATGTGTTGCAACTGTAATAAAGTCGATGATAAGGGTCGGCAAAAGCACACTTACAGCCACAGCCACAGCCACAGTGGCCGCCAGCAGCTGGTAGTTCTCAGGTGACTGGTTGGCGTTGGAAAGTTTTAAATTTTGTTTCACACTGTGGCCGAAAGAAATACCGCTGGCTGGTGGCTGGGTGTCCTAATTCCAATGAGAGCAAGGCGACAAACATGAAATAGTTTGTATTTGAACACAAAATATTTGAGGTTATTTTGTGAATTTGTGAGAGTAGGCGAAATTGATAATTTTTTACTTTATCTAAAAAATGTTTGGTTAACGTTGCATAAGTAGAATTCTTTTCTATAATTTTTTTTATTAATATTTTTTTATTTATTTATTTATTTTTTTTTTATTTTTGCAACTCCAAAATTCCAAATTACTCCAAGATGACTTTTTAGTATCAATATGTAAAAAATCTATAATTTTTTAATTCATCACTGTTTTTGTTTGAAAAAACTTTAAGCAGAATGTAAACAAAGGAAAATAATTTTGCTGTGAAGCCGAAGGCCATGGTAGCCAGTGCTTTTTCCTTTAGTGCAATAATTATTCTATAATTATTTCTCTTGTAAATAAATAAATAAATAACAAAATTTTGCTGTGTTTATTGTGTTTTGGATATTGTGAAATTGTGCTTTATGTGTTTAAGCCTTAAGTGTTTAAAACTGGAACATGTCCAGCTAAACTGAGGCGCATGGCATCTATACTCCAGGATAGACTTCTCAGTAGCTGTGGGGGGTTCGACGACTTTCTTGGTTTTTGGTTTTTGATTTGATTGATTGATTTTTTGGTATATTGAATATTGAGTGCTGAATTCAGCATTTATTTTGAAAGTATATTTTGAAAGTTGTGACTACAATGTAGAATATATGTATATCTGTCGGTTTGACCTAGTAGTAATTTTGTTACGAAAATGACTTCTGCTGGTCAACGCAAGCGTAGTTCGCAACGCTGAAATGTGCCAAAATAAAACACACTGAAATTCTTTAACGCAATTCATCATTAGTAGATACTTTATTTACATATTTTACAGTCACTTCATTTTCACTTTACTTGCACTACACTTTTGCATTCCAATCCACTTGTGAAACCCAAAACCAATGACTATGCGACGCAAAACTAAGAGGGATCACGGTTGCTAATTCGGTCAAACCGGGCTCCAGAGTTGATTAGGGTTCGTAAAACAAAATCCCCCTACAAATGTCAGGGCATGCTGCGTTTGATGTTTACTTGCAAATAAAGGATGAGAAAACAGCAACCGAATATCTGTTGACTTTAGCGTAAACAATAATTTCTTTCTTCATTTTATTTTGATTTTATTTTTATAATTTTGATTGTAAAAGGTACCATTACAATCAAAATTACTAAGTCCATTTGAAAAGTTAGTTTGCAATGCTATATTTACAACAATTTAGGAGGGTTTGCACTTTAAAATGCAATCAAATTACTGGTAACTGGTGCTGCCCGAAAGTTTGGGTAATAAAACTTGTACACTACCGGATGATTGAAAAATGCACAAAAATATGTGAAAAGCGTCTCTCAGTTTCGCGTCGCATAGTCTTTCCCAAAACGAACTTACTGAGCTATATCCGGCTGCCTTTTATAGTTGTTTGCCAGCAGCGTAACTCGTTCTCGAATATTCCAGCATCGCCTCAAATCATTTTTGCGATTATCAGGCCCCTAAAAGTATGTAATACTGCTACTGCCAACCAATGCCCATTCAGTGTTGTAGGTAACAGGACAACAATGTAAGGCAGAGCAATCTACATGAACGTCATAATATATAAAAAGCAAGGTTAGGTTAGGTTAGGCTGGCTGACCCACGGGGGGTCTCACATAGACCATGTTGGTCCATAGTGATACCAGAAAGGTTCTGGAGCTTCAGACCTGTATATAATTTTTTAAAATATAAAAAGCAAACTCTTGATAGATGTACCGGAGTGATTGCTTCTACCACTCAAGTCGCGCACACAGGATTTAATTTTGGGGGGACAAGTTTTGAGCCGATAACCATCCGAAATTATATTTTGTACCAGCAATTTTTGTGTTGGGGAGTTTGAACCCTCAAAACTTCCCTATGTGTGTCAATATTCCACTCATTGAACGTATATAACATTGACATACATATACTCGTAGATATCATATTTAAAGCTGCTAACGAGAAAAAGTTCAGAGTAAGTATTAAATTTATTACATTTCTCAATAAATTCTTGTCCTAAGTTGATTTTCAAAATATTTTCTTATCAATATTGTGATTACGCAATTTCCACAATTCACTTCACCGCACTTCACCTATTATCCGCTCAACCAAAAGTGCCAAATTTTGTGAAAATTGTGCACGACCGAAACACGAAACGAATTCATTTAGTTAATTAACTGCGCATTGAAATTCAGCTGGCCGCAAAAAGCACATTTTGCCATTTACCATCCCCAGCTGCGAGGCGTGTGCCACAGATTTCCGCTGATTTCATTTAATTTCTGCTTTGTCTATTAGTTATTTAATTGAATTATGTTATGCGCAAGAATAATGGCAATTTGTGTGGCAGCAAGTCACAGCTGGCGAAACTAACAGACCGAAGAAGAGTTACGACCTGCAAAAACAAAATTCTTTGTGTGTTTGAGTTGAACTCATATTTACTGCCACTATTTCAAGCAACATTGAGCTGAATATAATCAGGTTTAAAGGTTTTCAAGTAAAAACGTAGATACTGCATGACCACGACCATTGATATATGAAAATATTATTATTTAATATAACGCAATGCAGTGTGGGAATGCCAAATTTAATGCTTTAAAGCATTTCCCCCTTTAAAGACTTTGAATGACTTGAAGCCATTGAATCAAGGCAGCATTTTCCTGCCTGGATACATACATAAACGTTTGTGTGCTTGTGCACCTGACTTCGACAGTGCGACAATTTCCAGTTCATTAGTTGCAATAACGTACGAACAGCTGCGTCCCGACTGCTGTGCGCTGCTGTCTTTTCTGATTCAGTGTCTGTCTGGTCTCTGATTCATTCAGCCACACTTCAGCAAATGTTGTTGTACGTATTCGTATTAATTCGGACGTATCAATCTATTCCGTTATGCCGTCGGTATTCAGCAATTTTTTCGTTTCCGATGCAGCAAAAACGGCAACTCAGCGTTAGCAGCATTTCGTTGCTGCAAAATCCGAGTGCTCTGGGATATGAAAGTGCAATTAAGATGAGCAGAAAACGTCAAATAGCAATTTCAACAGAATCAGCAACATTTACTTTCTCACATGCATGCAGATTTTTTTGCCAGCTTCTAATTTAGTGGCGCTGATGAAATCAGTGTGTGAGAGTGTCTGATGAAAGCAGTTAAATGTTCGTATGGATGACTCAACTTTTTTACGTTGGTAAGTCATCGTTTTGAGCTTGAACAAAGAAATTTATGAGGACGTGGTGCAAGATTTGTTTCATCATCTGCAAAACCATAAATCATTCGTTATTGTGTGCACTTTGCGCGACAAATATTATTACCAACTGATGCCAACACTTTAAGGGTTTCCAGATGAGATTTCTTTATGTTTGGCAAAGAATATGTGAAAAAATTAATCGAGTCGATCTTGAATTTAATTGCTGTGAACACCAATTCTTGTGTAGTTTGTTTTTTTTACTTAAGCAGTATGGGATCAGCGGACAGATTGGCAAAGGAAGGGGCGGCAAAACGACCCTATGGACCTGAGCCAATCATAGGTGTCAGCAGAGCTAATTTCAGGCATTGTGTCAAACAGGAATTCAAAAATCGGGCCAACCAGAAATGGTCCAATACGGTGGGACAACGCTGTTCCAAGCTATTCTTTCCGGCCTATTCGGCAAGGTAAATTTAAATACCTATAGGAGGAGCACACTTAGGCGGCCCATTGTGATACCACATGAGATCGAGCATCATTTCGCTCACTCGTTAAACCAGTTGAAGCTATTAACGAAGCTTAGTAGACGGCGTATGGTCTTATCAGCTAGATCTTCTAGACTTCCGAAGAAGAAGTTGCCTAAGTAGGTCAGCCTTCTTCTGGATAAAGCAGGACAGTAACATAGTAAGTGAGGAATACTTTATTTCTCCTCCTTGTCCAAACAGCTGCGATAGAAGTCGTTCGAAAACAGCCCCATCCTTTTTGCGTGGGTGCCGATTAGGCAGTGACCCGTAAGGACACCGATCATGGTTCTGATCTGGGCTCTGTTTAATGAGAGGAGTTCTTTAGAACGTCGAAGATTTAAGGTTGGCCAAAGTTGGCGCGCAAGGAGGCTTGTTTTGCCTTCAACCCATCTTAAATTCGTATCGTGTATAGAGCTCGTATGGGTACGAAGCTTACATGTTAAAAGAGGGACACCGAGCGTGGTCAACTCTGAGCCTAACTGCTCAGTAGTACCCTGTCTCGCGAGCTCGTCCGCTCTACAGTTCCCTGGAATATTCCTATGACCTGGAACATCAAAATCGTAATGAAGCAAGGAATAGGTTAGTTTTCTAGCTCAACCTGACAGGTCAGGTCGGGCTCGTACATAGCCTGTTGGGTCCCTAGCGGTGTCAGTTAAAGCTTCTCAGTGTTGCGGATCAACGTAAAAGTGATCGGTGAGAATGTGGGGGTTCCTAGCGAAGTCCAGCAGCGACCTAATGTCGTGCATGGGGACTCCATCTAACCAACAGAAGAACGAAATCTATAGAAAGGCGCAGTCTTGAGATAGCCGTGTAAAAGGTTTTTTCCGTTTACCATTTTCCTTGCATTTCGTACGTTCACTTGGCTCGTTTTTTTCAACAAATACTGGAAAAAATTATGGAAATTTCGAAGGATAAAGTTTCAATACCTCTTTGTACTTTTGCACCAAAACATAAAATTTTCTAAGATTCTAAGGATTTTTCTCCTTCATTTAAAACAATGAGGTTAATTTTTAAAATAATTTTTTTGAAATCAACATGTCCTTTGGAATTTCATAGTCCTTAAAAAAAAAACTCATGACATCGGAAAGAAAAACGCAGTTTTACTACATTTGGCCCTTAGTTGTTCGAGTATACCGATTTTTTTGTGTGTTTGAAATTTTTTGATTTTTGTCGCACGGTGTAATATGCAGCTAGAAGTCATCACCTGCGGCTTGAAAGACGCTTCAGTGATTGGGTAGCCGGACCGCTGTTCAATTTCCACCTGGAATAACTGAAATAAACTTAACTTTTCCTGTAAAGAAGATAATTAAAGAAATGACAACACCAGCAACAGTCAGATTTTCCATGAATAAACTTTTTTATTATTATTTAAAATTCAAAATTATCCTTTTGCGCGAAATTGTTCGCCATCTGCTCGTAAGCTGCTTATGTCTAAGTACAATACGTAATACGTATAAGCTAATTAAGAAATTCAATTTTCATTAACGCAACAACATGTTACAATTTTCTGTGACCTTGCACCGAGGCGGACTATTAATTCTACGCGTAACGGTGTTCAGGGATTAAGACGACTTGACTTTTGGCTTCACCAACAGCAATGCACCGGCCAACAAACAATAACAATAAACGACACCGTTAGTGACAGTAAACTCAAGAAAATTCGTGTGTAATTAAGAGGTAAATAAACTTTGCACTACTCGGCCGGGGTGTGCTGGTGTGCCGGTCAAACAGCGAGAACGCGACAGTGTGAGAAGTGAGCGTGACATTTCTGTTTAAAAGTTCATTTATCATATTTTGCGGCCAATGCTGCGCGACTAATTATTTGGGCGACTGCCACATACTGGCTGCCCTCCTTTGCTCTGCGCTGGGTCGCTGATAATCGGGCACGGCTGCATGTTTTGGCTTTGGTTTCGGTTTCACGTTTTGCTTAAATAGCTGTGCGGCCATGTTATGCTGAAAATATGTTGAGCACACTCCTCACACCACTACATGCACTCTGGCTGACACACACACACACACACTCACACACTGGCTGGAAGTAGTTGTAAAGTCAACGGACATATGCAAATAAATTCTGCGAATTGTGCGCGCTACCTCGTGTTTACCGCTGCCGTGTGTCGCTGCACGCCATGAGTATTAACATAACAGTAATAATAATTAAATTTAGCGTTATAATTAATTACTACGCATACGCCCCGTTGAACGCACCAAGTCGATGGCTCGGCGAGCGCTGTTTGTTGTGTTTGCCGTTTTTCACTTTACTGGAAATGTTTATTTTTGTAATATGCATATTTGTTTGCTGACGCTCCTACATACTACATACTTAGGTAGAAACTTATACACATGCATGTGTGTGTGTGTGTGTATTCGTATGAAAAGCGTTTTAAGCTTTCAACACCGGTAGCACGCGTGTCGCCACTTGCTGCCCGAACGACTTCACTTCATAATGTATGTACAGCATGTGTGTCACTCATAATAATTTGCATATACAACTTTAATTAGCTCTATTTACTTGGCTGACTCTGTCCGAATTGTATCGCCAATGATGTAAATATTTAGTTACCGCACAGCAGACTCAGGCATAGCTCCAATAAAATCGTCACTTATGCTACTTATTTACATTCCACTCTTTCCACATTGCATGCTTTAGACTTTAATGCTTTATTTACGTAAGTTGTTATTTATTTTAATTAATTAAAACTACTACTTCCTTTCTATATTTAAAGAGGCTAAAAACTAAATCACATTTAATTTGTTTGAATTAGATTTCGAAATGCGATGATTGCGCCGAAAATGAATGCACTTTGAGGTGAATCTCAAGTGATTAGTAATTAGTTACGTACGCAGTTGCTTATCTCTGTTTGAATTTTCTTTTAAAAATCTTTTAACCCTTTCGCTATTTTTTTGCCATATGGCAAGATGCTACTTTGTGGACGTCTGAACCCTTTGTGGTTTCCAGAATACATTTTTTTGTCCTTAGAATAGTTTGAATTTTTAGGAAAAATACGAAATTAATAAACTGAATATTAAAGTTTAAAGAAGAGAAGTATACAGGTTTTTTCTAATGGTATATCTTGACAAAGTAAAGGAAGAAGAAGCAGAAAACTTGAGATAACTTTTTAGTTTGAAGTTTTCTTTCAATTTAGATACTTTTTTTTTTTTAATTTTGGCTGAAGTAAATTAAGAAATATTCAAATTTTCGTTTTGCGTAAACAGTTTTATGTTTAAGTAATTATTACAGCCACAACGATGTGGTTCCTCTCATAGAAAAACACTCTAAAATACAGGGTCCGAGTATCAAAATTAAAAAATTTCTTTTGGAATGTTGCTAATAGTTATAACCACATAGAAGTCTGAAACGTAAAATCTAAAATTTTAACTTTCCCCAGTAAAACCCTGTAGCGAAAGGGTTAAAGACATCGGTTTAGTAATACATCTGTTTAGTATGTTAATACGCTTTAAAGTATAATAAAGTCGCGAACGAATTAGTAGAATAATCTCTTGTTGAAGCAGGCATACAGAAACTTAGTAGCTCTTTAAAAAAGTTTATATAAGTTGAATTAGTTAGAGTAGTGTCGGAACGGATCGTATCTCGATCACAGTTGATAATTTGGTACAACAAGAAACATTTAAAAAAGAGTATTAGATGCAAAGAAGTTCGATGTGATTAGGAATCATTGGATTGAGTCACCCATCACACTCGAGGTTTGATAGGTTTGTCTACAAACTCAACAAGCAGTGGGCACTCAAGTGTCAAGAAAAAAGTCTGCTTTAAGCTAAGGTAGAAAATCATTCAGTTATAGATCAGCAGCTCCAACATTTAATATAAAAGGGGTACACAGAAGGAGGAGTCTTGTTTAACCTTGGATATCTAAAGTTGATCGATTGGGGTAAAGTCGCAAACGTCTCTGATATATAGTTACACAACTAGATTATTCCAGGGTTAATGATTACTGTCGAAGCTTAATCAAAATCGATTGATGAGGACGACAATGTGCCAGTAGATTTGGGTTTGCTTAGGCCAAAGATTGATGCTGCTCTATCTGAGATCATCTGACTTATGATGCCACGTACCTACCTAATCTAAATTTATCAAACTATCTAACCCAAAAAGGAGGACAGAAAAACTGACTAGCAATTCTTCTAGATTGGAAGAACACCTTTTGGATATATTTTTTGAGTTTTGCAATATTCTAAATGGAATGAATATTTTCACAGTGTGGCAAAGACACAACAATGCCTTTGTAAAACAACAACAACACATTGGCAGCAACCACAGAATAATGGAAAATATCACTTCTCCCGAAAGCAGAAGTACAATTTAGTTTTGTTATTCTAAGTATGTAATAAAATGTTCCTTTTTAATCATTTATTTTTCTTTTAAAGAAGACCGCCGAATACCTTCACTTTCAAACTTTAAAGAATAGAACCCTTTACTAATATATTTAAATAAATTGATCAAGAGGTAGTCACTCGACTATCCTGGATAACAAAAACATTCTCTGCATTGGTTCAGAAGTAATCGACCAAGCACTAAACAATTCAAATAAACAATTCAACTCATAATCGCAGTTCAACTGTTGTATTAACAAATGGCATTTAACTAACATCGGTGCACGTTTTCTTCATACTTAGAGTATAAATTATTAGCTGATCGAACTACCTACGATAAATCAATAAATGAATCGTTTCACACCGACTACAGACAATTTCAATTCCTCCTTTACTACGTTCTCAAGTTTGCTTGCAAATAATGCATAATATTCCTCTAAAATATCCATAAACAATGTTGCCTTCCTACGTTTATGGCCTTTTTAAGCTCACTTTGCCCGCATTAACTTTTGCTCATTTTTTAGTCCAGCATGCTTTTCCATTTCTCGGTTCAACTGGTTTTGCGCCAGCCCACTGCTGCCGAAGGTAATTTCTCAACGCAAAGTTTTTTTTTAAATGTGTTTCAAATCGAATAAGAATAAATTTGGTTAGTGCTGCATGTTCGCTTGCTGCCCGAATGATTGGCAATTCCGAGCACGTTGCATGATTGCCCTGCTTGTGTTGCTGCCACTCCTATCCTAATGTCTTACTTTAGTTTCGCTGCGCTGCAGTTGAAAAGCCGCTTTCAGCCACTTCATAGTGTCGGCGCGTATTTCTGTTGCGGCCTCTTGCAACTTTGCTTCTGACAGACTTTCACCTCGAGTGCAACTCATGCTTAGCTCGATTGTGCGAATCTGATGTTTGCGGAAGCAATAAGTAAAAATATAAGAGTCAGTTTTCAATTGTGAAGCATCATCCAGCGATTGCACGTTGTTACATTGTGAAGTGTGTGCAACATTGGCATAGAGGCACCAAAGACAGCGCCAAGTCTGTGCGAAATTCGCTAAAATGATTCGGTGCGGTGAAGATAAGCAATGAAATATGAATGCTTGCCGAGTTCTTATGGAAAATTGCTTTTCTTCGCTACATTCCAGGCAGTACTTGAATTTGTTTACGCGGGTTTAAAATATGTGCGCCTTATTTCAGCTATTAATTGCAGACGAGGAAAAACTAAAATAATGTTAAGTTTTGTTTTCAGAATAAGTAAACTTGAAACGATTACTTCGGTTCTCTTTCTTTAACTTTAGCATCACTTTGCACCCAGTAGGCTAATACAAAAGATTAACAGCCTTTTTTTGGTCCAATAACGAATCTGTTTCTTCATAATACTGAGTTCCTTTTTTAAAATGCATTTCAACAAAATTCTGTATAAATGTGGAACAAATCTCTAGTATGGATCTACCAGCGAGAATCAACATTCCGCGACTTTGTCGGTGGAAATGAAATCATTCGAATGTACAGTAAGTAAGTGGCTTCGGCGGTAAGAATATTCGATGCAAAAGTCAAAAAGAAAGACAACATAACTAGAGGAAACCCTACTCTGTTAGCAGACGCAGACGACGCTATGCAGATCCGCCTTTACAGAGACAAGTGATTTAGTAGCACTGACATTCATTATGGAAACTTTATATCATTAAAATTTCGTTCTACCAAGTTTCTTCCACTTGCTAACGCAGCAGAGTGGATGGAGTCTCCACTTGTTCTGGTTGCGAGAGTGTCGCCTCATTGTGTCATTCATCTTCAGCGCAGCATTTCGTAAGCATAAAACACGAATACTTAAACTAAATCGCGTGTGCGTGTGTGTGTATTTCCTATGTTCGTACCGACGACTTTGCAGTATTTTCAGTAATTGTAATTACTTTTTTTTCGCACACTTTGTCGTTGCCCGTGTGATGAGATCGTTGCCAGTGCTGCTGCTGGCAGCGGGCCACTATCGCCGGATGGACATGGTGTTGGTTGGAAATTGCGGCTTCATGGAGCCGCTGAAGAAGCGCTTGCACGTCAGCCGCCAGAAGGCCGCACGAAAGTCGACGCTGTAGAAGGCGTAGATGAAGGGATTTATGGCGCTGTTGAACCACCCCAGCCACGTCAGGCCTTTGGCCAGCGTGCGGCTGACCTGGTGCTCCTCGAGGAATGGTGTGATCAGGTAGTAGACGAAGAACGGCAGCCAGCAGGCAATGAAGCCGCCCACCACAATGCTCAGCGTCTGCGTGGTCTTGTTCTCCTTCTTAAGCGAAGTGACGCGATTGGAGAAGGACTTGGTGTGGTGGTGGTGATGGTGAACGCGTGTTTGTCGTGCCAGTGCCGCGTCCGGCTGTAGATGTGGCGAGCCACCGCTTCCGGGGCCAGTGGCAGCGCTGGCAGCGGCTGTGCCGAAATGATGGTGTCGCACACTGTGCGGACGCGTTGTCCAGTGGTGCTCTGTGGCGCCGCCACCAACGCCGGCGCCACCACCACATCCGCTCGTCATGATTGTCATGGTGGAGGAGGAGGTGGCGGTGCGCTTCAAGGACGCCGGACGTGTCAGCTCGTAGCAGCCATTTTTGGCATTTGCTGTCGAAAGCGTTAGCAACGAGTGACAGTGCGATGCAGTGCCGCCGCCGCCGCCGTTCTCGCCTTCGGACAACATGACCTCGTGCAGCTCTTTGGCGATGGTCTGGTTGGAGAATGTTCGCGCAGCTGCTTGCTTCTTCTGGCCTGAACTGAGTTCCTGCTCGGAAAAGTCGTGGTCGTTTTCATTGTCCACATCGGCAGAAGTGTAGCGTTTGAATTTCTATGAAAGAGAAATGAGGGGAACGTAAGCATTTGTTTTTCTTATGAAAAATGTCGCTTAAATTGGGGAACTAATAAATGTTTGAAATATGTAGAAGGTATGTATAATTAATAATTTTTTGTTTTTTTTTATTAATTTTATTATAAACTTGAGCTCTTTCCACATTAATATTTTCACTCACCTTATTATGTATATTAATGTCTGTCATGTTGTCATGCCGCGACGCAATGACACAGGAAATTCGCGCATAAACATAAATCATTACGGCCATGGGAATGAAAAATGAGCCCATGGCTGAGAAGATCACATATCCTTCGTTTTGATTGTAACGACATTCGCTTAAATCGCGCCGGCCTGGTTCGTACCTATCGAAGAAAAAGTGCAATAGATAAAACGGTGATATTTATATACAGAATACTGCCACCTTTGATCTCAGTCCATTCTAACATCTACTTAGTTTGTGATCCAAAGCATTGGTGTTGATAGCGAAAAATACTTAAAGCGGAAGCCAACTTGGTCCCATTTACAAAATCAATGAAGACTATTTTTTTTTTTTATCATGGAAATTTATGTTCGTATTATATTTGTTATATATTGAATTTCCAGTGTTTGTTAGTAGATCATGTCGTTCAATGCAAAATTTATCAAGAATATGTACATATGAATAATTGAATGAAATTATCTCAAAATTAAAGTCCTTGACTAATAAAGTCCCTTCTTTACACTGTATAATATTCTTTGGCAAAGTTTTCTTCAATTGACACACATTTTTATGATTTCAGTTTGTTGCGAATAATGTGAATGATTGTGTTGAGTTAGACAACCAAAGTATTAATCTGCTTATCATAATATTTTGCTGGTCTAGTTGAGAGTTGCAATTTGCATACAATCCACTTGAACATCAGCAGATCTTTGTTTAACGTAACGAGGGTCGAAATGTAAAAAACATGTTAAAAGGCTATTCAAATATTAAAAGAGAAAATTAAGAGCTCATAAACCTTTGCGTTCGAGTGCGATTAAGTCTCGTTGCGGAGACTTGAAATGCTATTTAATTACACCGAAATGGCGTTTACGTGGCCCCGGCAAATAATTTATCTGGCTGCTGTGCAAATGCCTGCAGTCGCCAGTGACGGCAGCTGCTGCCATTCGAATCTACAAGTGCACCTTTGTCTCGCCGGCGAGGATTCGGTGCGAGCGAAGCGAGGACACTCACCAGCCCAGCATCGGCGGACACGTTATGGCCAGCGCCAATATCCACACGATGAGAATCATGATGAGCGCGAGCCGTTTCGAGCGCCGCTTCCGCGAATAGGTCAGGGGCTGTGTAACGGCGAGGTATCTGCAAAACAACAACAACAACAAAAACATAATAAAATTCGATTGCTCGTCGCGCAGCAGCGGCGCGTAATGAAGTCTTAATGTGAGACATTAAAATAAAATATTGCCGGCTTGCTGTCGATTCTTCCGCGTCGCACCTGTGCGTAGGCATCGTAACAGAAAAGCCGTCGTCGGGCGAACCGCTGCACTTCAGACTTACCTATCCACGCTAATTGCACAAAGGCTTAATATGGACGCCGTGCAGAGCAGCACATCCAGCGAGATCCAAATGTCGCACAGCACCCAGCCCAGTTGCCACGAGCCTGCGGGATGAAGCGAAAAGGACAGTTTGAGTGGTTTCGGGGCAACAAAGTGGCAAACAAATTAAATTAAGCGATAACAAAAGCGACGCGCTGAAAAAGTGAGCGGCAAATTTGTTTGGACCGGCGTCCGTGCGAAGAATGCGCTTAAAAATAGCAGCCGCGGTTGTCAGCCTCAGATTATTCATTATTATATTTTTCGGTTACTTAAGAAAGGACAACAGGTAAGAGCTGAATGCCAACAACAGGTGAACGACTCGAGCGTGGCAACGACTGAGATAAGAGCAACGCTGATGGGTTTGATGTACTTTAAAAAGTAATTGGCGAAAGTAAATGGGGCGCCGGATTAGTTGCCGAATAGATAAATAGAAATGAAAGTTGTGCGTTTCATCATTGCAAAGGGGTTCGATGTTCGATGTGGATAAAAGGGGAAGCGCGTACTTCCACTCGAAGGCATTGAGAGTGTTGCAATTCAGTAAACGTAAAATATATGGCAAGGATCAAACGAGCCTGTTGAAAATTAATTAAAGCACACAAACAAGAAACAATGCAAATGAACGGATTTTATTTTTGTTCTCTTCTTCTTTCATACGAAATAGTTTCCTATTTCCCCTAACCTTAGTATTTCTTATCAGGAACCATTTACTTTGAGTATCTTTGTCCATTTAATCGGTTTTAATTGCTGTCGTGGCAACTACGAAACCCAGGAAACTGCCAACATTTACTCACACATACAAAATGGCAGATTTGCTTCCATGCTGCGCAGTGAAATAAGCCCGCAACCGCTTTCCATGGCGCAGCGATTTAATTCAATAAGCGAAAAATGTTGCAGGCAAAGTCTGCGTGTATTTACAACCTAAATAATTGAATTTAAATTTTGGGTCAAGGGTCTTTGTTGAGTTGTTATAAAATGTGGTTACATCTAAACTTTGAAGTTTTTATCAACTCACGCTCCAGCTGCGATCTAAGGCTGAAGATTGCCGAGTTTATGAATTTCTAAAGCGTTGTTATTTGTTGCGCTGGTTTATATATTAAAAAATAAATCGTTATTCGTGATGTAGAAAATGCCCCAAAATAGAAGATAACAGGGATACAGTAGAGGAGAGAGAAATATTTGTATAGTTTCCATTGGTTATTTATGGAACAGTTTGGATGCTTTCAACTTGACTGTGGGAGCAGAAGCATTGTTTGGTAGTGAACTGGACTAGGCAGGCAATACAACTAAGTAAATGGCCAACAGATACAAACATTTAAAACGATTTTAACGTTTTCATTGTTCAACCGCTTTGAAGAGATATTAGCTTCATGAATATGTATACAGAAATGTTTAATAAAGCGTATTTAAATTCACAATGCTGTGTGTTGAGGGGAAGTTTTGGGCCGTTTGCCGCTGAGTACAATTTAACAAAACGTTTCCCAAGTACAGTCAATTTCTGGGCAAGCACGCCGGCATCACTTGGCCAGCAAGTGGCCAACAGCTCCGGGCATGGGGGAAGTAATTGAGTTAAGTGGGTAGAGGCGTTGGCGTATGTGAAGTGGGCATTACATGCCGCAGCGTCCTTCAGAAGCCGCTGCCCGCACACATGCACACCCACATCTTTGTGCGTTTGGGCGTTCGCGTCAGGTTAATTGGGAGGTAGTGCAGAGGCTCAGTTTCAATTACAAAACTTGCCGGCTGCGCGCACAGGCTGCGCCATTTTCTTTTGCTGCCCAATCCCCGAAGTGCGGCGCACCGCTCCGTGCAAACTTATTTATGCATTTGTTAAGTCGAGCGCAAGTTGTGGGTCATTGTTGTCATCGTTGGTTGCTGATTTTTTACTTTGTTTACTTCCGGATATTTTCATGTTTTGTAGAAAAGTTTGCGGTCCTTGTTGCCAGCAGGCTGAGGTTGCTCTTTTATGACGAGGGTTCCATCGCTCTGCGCACATTGCTCCTACGATTTTCTTGTTTTCCTTGTTCTAGTTTTACTTGCTGTGTTATCGTTTGTGCTACTGCGGACAATCGAGTGTGCCAAACAGGTTTTCCCAAGCGATGCAGTAAAGAGTTGCGTACAAACAACCCAATGAATGTACGGAAATTACTCAGGGGAGTAACTTTGCATTAATTAATAATGCCGGGCAATGTGCGCGTTTTCCAGTCGACACGAGTCCTTTCAATCCGTTATGCTTTTGACGTAAATTAATAATGGAATTGTACGCTTTCTCAAGAAAGTAAATAAACATATCATTGCCGTGTACACTTCGCCTAAGGTGAATGGGGAAGGGGAGTCGTTACGGGTTGAATTATCTTGATGCCCCTCGTAAAAACTTTATGTTTTGGAAGATTTTCGTACGCTTGAATTTAATGTTCGTTTTATGGACTATTGTAAGCCTAGAAGCTGATGGAATTTTATAGGTTTATTTCACATTGGTGATCATTAGAGAATTTTACTCATTGCAGCAGAAACATGTGCGCAGTTAAAAAGACAACACCAGTGTTCGAAATGCTTAAACAGGCGAGACAACAGTTCAGTTAAGCTGGAAATACTCGTACTGAGGTAAGGAATGGTGGGAATTTCAAAATTTAAATTTTTATAGATTTCTATTCATTACACTTCTATCAATAATATAAAATGATTTACTATTAAAAAATCAATATTTTAATTTTAACTGTTAATTTGTTTTTTTTAAATAAGAAGTAACTAGTTCAATCACTTTTAAAAAATTATGTAGAACTATTTATTTGCTTCAAGAGATTAACAATTTAAATTAAAAAATTTTGAATATAATTTTATTGAAAAAATTACTTATAATTATTTATAGGAAAACATATGTTAGGTTAGGTTGCGGTGGCTGCCTCTATAAGAGACACACTCGGAGGCCTGAAAGGCCCATTGTGATACCACAAATTTCACCCGTTTTTGAACTGTGTATGCAACACTGTTTTGCCAACATATGTTACAGCACACATTTCAAGCGGATGGGGAAAGGGGGGACCTACAGTTTAACGCCGAATCCGAACGGCGATTGGCAGTTTTTCGTTCACACTTGGAGGTTTTGCCATTGTTGCCTGCCAAGAGCGCACTTGTGCGATTCTTGTAATTCGCATTCCCTTCATGTGGATAGCGATAGAAGTAGATGAGTTGTTCACCAGCCCGAGCCAGGAATCGAACCTGGAGCCTTTGGTATGAGAAGCCAGCGCGCTACCCGCTTGACTATCGAGGCCGGCATAGGAAAACATAAAACAATATAAAATTTAGAATATTGAATTTTTTAATAAAATTTAAAAAGAATAAATTTTAAAACATAAAACAATATAAAATGTATTCTTTTTAAATTTTATTAAAAAATTCAATATTCTAACTTGAACTGTTAAATTGTTTTCTAAAAATAAAAAATTAAAAAAATACTTCACTTTTAAAAAATTATTTATTTACTACAAAAGATTAAGAATTTAAATTAAAAAATTTTAAATATAATTTTATTCCAAAAATGACTTATAATTATTTATAGCAAAACATAAAACAATTTAAAATATATATTTTCTTGAACCGTTAATTAATCTAAAAATAAGAAATAAAAAAATACCATACTTTTAAAAAATTATATAGAACTATTTATTTGCTTAAAGAGATTAACAATTTACATTTAAAAATTTTAAATGTAATTTTATTCTAAAAACTATTAAAAATTATTTATAGGAAAACATAAAATAATTTAAAACTTATTCTTTTTAAATTTCAATAAATGTTTGTGTTATCTGTGTGATGCTCTCTTGTTTCATAATATTTGAGAACGAACATTTTTAATTTTTAAAGAAACCGTTGGTCAGATTGTAACTACTACATTATTTCTGGAAATAATTTTGTGGGTCTTTGAGGATCCTTTGTGGTGAAGTTATCACTGAGCCAAAAAGAAAGCTTTGCTTTTTTATTTGGGGCTGCTATAATTAGTATTCACATGCACTACTCTTAACGCTTGATTACACGTAACGAGTCGAGTGACGAGACATCAAAATGGTACTAGGCCGAAAGAATTGGGATAGCGAGCAAATGCGACGAGTTGTTCAAACGTATTTCGACACGCGGCGAGTCAGTTCGGTTTTACAATGCACAAAATGAACTAAGCAACTCGCGCAATTAAACTCAACCGAGCGAAAAGTGGTGTGTGACGCATACCGCATGTCACGAGCGATTGCGCGAATCGCTGCGAAAAGAAAAAAATATAACGGTAAAGTAGTGGTCGCTCGGCCTAGCAAACAAAATGTGATTCTAGTGGCTCTCTCGCCACTTTCATCGGTGACTGACTCAATCAAGAACTCGCCTTACCGTTTAGACGAAACGAGTACTCGTTCGAGTTGCTGTCTTCTCACTCTACTCGTTACGTTAGACTTGCAGTTCAACACAAGAATCATTGGGTCTCCACCAACTCCAAGCTTGCTAGAGTGGATACCAATGTGGAACCTACTTTGCTATATTGACATCACAGTTCAAGTAGGCAAAGTAAATTCGACCTACTGGCATTTTTTCATCATTTAAAACGCAAAATGTCAAAGTGAAAAGCTTTTTCTCTTAGTTGTCAGCTAAAAAATTATCAGGTAAAAAAATTGCGTAAAGCGACATCAAAGTTTCTAAATGTCTTGTAATTGCTTCAGTCACCCGTGCTGATTAATTTACACAGCAGCACAGATCTGATATACAAGTTGAATTTACACAATCGTTTCATCCAATACGAGTATACATTTTTACTGATTTTAAAATCATTCAAACGCAGCGCTACAGAAATAAAAAACCTTTACAAGTGGGATGCAATTGAATCTCTGTGTGTTGAGCTATCAGCTTCAAGCTATAAGAAAAGGATTAGTCGATTTTCCGTCTGTCTAGTTGGTTCATCTATTCAAGAAGTTTTTGCGTCGGTATAGAAAAAATGTTTGAAAAATGTGTTTATCTTTCAAATCCTAACCATGAATGCTAACAGAGTTCAACAATAATTCGTTACACTCAAAATTCAAATTCCAGTCACTGTTATAGAAATTATTATTATATATAACAAATTATTATTGTTTCATCAAAAAAATTTACTATATTGGTAGAATTTTTGTTGTTTTCGACTTATCACAAAACCATGGCAAGTTAACAGCATTTTATTGGGGATCAGTTGTGGCACAACTAAAACATTTACAGCATTTATAGGTACTTGTGATATTTCAAGCGGCTCATTGCTCTCATTCGTGCTAATACTGCACATATCACATAATACATAACACAATTATATAATCTTCCATTTTCTACGCTTTTCTACGCATGTAACAACCTCGCTTTTCTTAATCGTGTGGTTACTTCAAACTCTCGAAATTTAATTTAAAATTGTTTACTAGTCCACCCACACACGAAAATGTAAACACGGCCAAATATAAAATGGAAAAGAAATTGCTTGTAATTCGATTTCCTGTAGGAAATAAAATAAGTAAATATTCAATCAGCAAAGCCAAATGAAAACTTGGGTTCAGCCACATAAAGGCGCAAGTAACATCAACGGGATGTGAAGGTGAAAACTGTTGAATCGAAAGTAAGGTTAAGTTCAAACGAACCGTTGTCAACGTTTTCAGGTCAGAAGCGTTGCCAAGTAGGAGAAAGGTTAACACTCGAAACAATTATTAATTTAATGAATTAAGTAAGAATTAATTAAATTAATGAAGTAGGAAAAAGGTAGGTAGGAAAATTAATGAATTAAGTAAGAATTAATTAAATGAATCAAGTGGAAGAAAGGTGAACACTCGAATAAATTATTAAATTAATGAATTAATTTTAAACAATTGATTATTTTGTTTCCAATTTTTTTATATTTGTTTTTTTAGAGATGCTTTTAAGCTAGGAATGCCAATATATTTAATTATATTATGTAGAAACAAAATTTGTCATATTTTGCAAAAGTTTTTTATTACTTTCAGTTTTTCTTAACTTTCCATTTTTATAAATATCAATAATTGATTATTTCAATGACTTTTTCCATAAATGTTTGCATATACATATAAACTCCTTCATCCCCGCTTTCAAAGGCGTCGTTGTGGCTACGCCTCTGCTTCAGATGTTGGGTCAGCTATGAATTTTGCACAAAATATTCATGTTTCCGGCAGCCTTGCTGACCGCACTTTAAACGACATCCCCTAATTTACTTTATCTGAAGGTCAATGTGCATGACAGCTATAATTCAATCATCGATTTACTGTTATCGCCGTTTGACACAAGTGACTGTGCAACTGTGTTCACCTTTTGAATGAGAAAACAGACACAGTTCCATTTCAATTCAATGTGTCCTTGGAAACGAAACTAAAATTACATATATTGGTGGCATTCACGATTTAAAGTAACTTGGTAGTAGTAGATGAGAGCAAATTCTACAGGAAGAATTTTTGTTACAATTAATTGGGGAAAAAAAAAATTAATGCCAAATTTGTAAAAAGTTATCTCTCGCAACAACAACATCCTCCCCACAGGACTGACAGAGAGTTCTGTTTTCTATGTCTCATACTTTCATAAGTTTCGCCCATGTAAAAAGTCGTGTTTTTAATCCTATTATAAGCTCACAGTTCAGAATCTTTACTTTAACCGGCTTGTCGTGGTTGCCACAGATCATGAATGCCGCTATTCTGTTTATTGCTGCATTAAATACATAGCGGTGGTCCCACATAAAAAGGTCCAATTTATAAGGTACACTTTATGTCTGATTTGCACAACAAACGAAGCACACAGCGAATTGAAAGTTTTTTAGTAATATTGAGTTGGGAGCTGCAAACGGTGAATGCTGTTGCTGTAATCTTCGACTTAAAAGCCTTCACCATGAGCCGTCAACAAATCCTCTCAACAGCTGTTAACAGTTTAGGTTGTTGTGTCATTTGTCGTCATTAAGTTGTTATCTCCGGAAGTGTGTGTCTATGGAGTCGGCCGTATCCCAGTCGGAAATTTTGTGAATTGAATCCAGAGTGATTCCATGATTAATGCCTTACTTCTGATGCTGAAAACAGAAGCTTATGCGGTAAAGTATTGGTAAGTGAAGTTGTGATACAAGACTCTGAAGCTTACAAAAAGAAGTAAAAAGGCGAGAAGTTTTTATATCGCATTACCCTACATTAGTGTATCTTTTCTACTTTACGAAATCATGCTTATTAATGGGAATTCGTTAGGGAAAGAGAACGATAATTACTATGCTGCAAGGCATTAATTCACTCTTCTATTTCCGACTGGGACCATTTCGGAACACGTGTCATCACACAGTCACACATATGGTACATACAGACTAGGGATTGCAGTCGCGGAATCCAGAATACCGAAATCCCGGACAATTTTAGTCCCAAAAAATCCCGTTGTTGACAAAATCATATCTCTGGATCGAAACATACAAATAGCTTATTATTGCTTAAAATTATTTTCATTATCTTGTCTTGCCATGTAGTTTGGTAATAAAATGCAGTTTTATGCTTTAAAATTTATTTGCCATGCATTTTTCGTTATTAGTTTAAAAGTGAGAACATGTAATTGTATTTAATATGAAAATAAAAAGTATTTGATAGAAACAGACGTCTGATAAAGTTCCATAAAATAATATAATCAAACCCGAAAAAAATCCCAGGATGCCGAGATTGCGATTATCCATCCCGATAAACCCGGGATTGCAAAACTGGTCCGGGAAAACAATCCCTAATACCGACAACACAACAGTTTGAGACTGCAAAGCTTTATAAAAATACAAAATTAATATCAGTAACTCTGCGGGGGAGTCATAAAGAAAAGAATAAATGTATCCAAGCGTAAGGCGATGTCTGTTATTAAGCCACATTTTTCTGGTTAAATTTCAAGCAGCAACGCCTAATCTGCATGGTTACGCATCACTCGACATTTTCATGCCTTGCACTGACGTTATGGGCTGATAGGTAAAAGTTCATATCGAAATCATTAGCGCCAACAGGAGATACGATTGTGCCATGCGCTGCGCATCTAATCGTCTGTTCCTTCCTTAGTAATCTTTTGATAAATTTTTAATGAACTTTTTCGTGAACTACGCTGAGGCCACGCTCGCTTGCACTAAAGCTGTCAAAGTCAGATGCCTCACGAAGGCGTAAACTTCCGTTTTGGTTAACGAAGGGCGTACATTTTTTTGTTTAAAAACGAGTCATAAATGGTGCCCACGGTTGCCAGCTTTTGTACTAAAGAAGATATTTTCTTCTTTCTCTTTAAGAATAAATTGACATTTTTAATTCTCATTACATACTTTCGAAGTAACTTAAATCCCATATTTTCATTTCATTTCATTTATTTCAACGTCTACAGTAATTTAATTTACAGACTAAGCAAACAACAAAATAAGAACTTAAAAATAGAATAATACTAACAATAGAACTTAAGAATAGAATAACAATAACGTCATTTATAAAAGCAGTTCAGAAGTGTTTTTATTTTTTGCTTGGAAATGGATAGATCAAGGTTAAGAGAACCAGAAATCTTGTTAAATTCGGAAAGCGCTCTCACCAAAGAGGCATTCAAGGCGTAATTAGACCTGCAGAGAGATATGACGAATAAGTCGTTGTGACGAAGGTAAGGTCAATCAACAGAACCGCTAATTACATCATGGATGAACACCAGAGAGAGGATAGTTCTTCTACTCTCAAGTCATTTAAGGTTTATCAGAGAGCAACGCAGCCGCCGTAGCTCAGCTGACTAGTGCGTTGGGCCGCGAGTCAAGACTCCGCGAGTTCAACCGTTGCGTTAACACCGAAAAAAAAAGAAAAACAACAATTTAATTTCGGCGGCTGTCCTCTCAGCAGGAATGGCAAACCTCTGAGAGTAAAATTGCCTATGGAAAAGCTCCCAACTCGCCGTTCGGAATCGGCATAAAACTGTAGAATCCTTCCAACTTTGTAAAAAATGCACAACACGGTTGGTTGCGGGTAGCTAGGCCTTAGTCTCGTAATCAGGCTGTCGTGCCAGTCAAGAAGAAGAAGAAGAGAGAGCAACGCTATTAATACGGAGGAATGGGATTGAAGAACTTTAGAGAGCCAAGGCCAAAATTCAAGAAGTATTTTTGAATTCTTTCAATACGATTACAATGAGACGAACAATATGGATTCCAGACAAAAGACGCGTACTCTAGATGAGATCTAACAAAGGCAGTGTAGTCGGAGTCGGATTCTGAGATAATGAAGTTCACATGACTAACAAACGATAACTTGGAGTCAAAGACACATCATTATACATTGTTTACAGATATTAATCCTTACCTAACATCTAGTTGAAACAATTTTTCTTAAATAGTGTCTTACCAACGGATTTCTCATGGAAAATGAGAAAAAAATGGGGAGTTGTACAAAACCTTACTTTATTTTTACAAGCAGAAGTTGAAGACGCTTGAACACTTTTTTATGTTGAATGACAAATTTGAATTATTTGAAAGTTATATATACACAAAGCCAATTCCAAGAATCCTGACCATTGATGCTTCAACACAAAACATTAATTATTCCCATGTTGTCAGTTACATTTTGGTGTGCGACCCTCATTGTGCGATTGTTACCGAAGACAGTACCTATTTAAGACTATTTTATATAATTTTTTACCTAAAGCCAACCCGCAGGGGCTACCCCGAAGGTATTGTTTTATTGTATACATAATCTGTTGTAGTAATGTATAGTTTTCGACAAACCTTGATAATCCATCGACAATGTGCTAATTAGAAAGATTTTCACTCACCTATCAGGTGCACTGCCACTGCGGGCGGCATCACGAAAATGCCCACCAATAAATCGGCCACTGCCAAACTCATCACAAAACAATTGGTGACGGTTTTGAGGCGCCGCGTCGTTATAACGGCCAATATGACGAGCGTGTTGCCGATGATGGTGATGACAATGAACGTGCAGAAGACGGCAATTAGGCAGATGCCCTGCCACGACAGCATCAGATCGTAGAAATGCGTCCAGTCGTCATCCCGCGCGCCGGTCGCGGTCGCGGTCGCATTGTGCGCTACATTCGTCGGCAAGCTGGCCGATGTTGCCGTTGCGCTGACAGCGGTTGTCAGCAGCAGCGAACGATTACTCGCCTCCAGCTCGAACGCCTCATATGTGAACGAGATGTTCTCCGCGGACGAGGCGCTGAAATTGCTGGCAGCGGCCGCATACGCCAGCGACGACGATTGACTTACATCTAAATTGCTGCTATTGCTATTGTTGTGGTTGTTGTTGTTGTTTTGGTTGTACATGGCGTTTACACTTATTGCTACAAGAGGGGGAGTGCTCGCAACGCTATTGCCAACAATTGTATTTGGGGACTGCGCAAGGCGGTCGGGGATGTGAACGAGGCCAGCGCGGCTAGTAGCCAGAGTTGCGCCCATTGTGCTGGTCGGTTCCTCGTCGTCGGAACTTGTAGCGGCAAGAAAGATGACTGTCATGGCGACTCATTGGGCTGCCGTTGCACTGAATTGCTGGCGAATCGACTGGTGTTGACTGGTGTGGCTTCTGGTGAACGGCAGTTGTGCTGCAACGAAAATAAAATTCAACTTTAAAATTGACGAATTTGTATAAATTTGCATCATGTTTATTTTATTGAAGAATACATATTATTTAAGGTCGAAGTAGCTGTCGGAAAACATTTTATAAAACTGCATCTGACTCCAATGCTGTGTGATTCCGCCCAAAAGTGTTGGGGGAATGCAGCGAATTCGGGCTAATTTTGTTTTTGACCGCGTTTGGTTGGCTGACGCTCTTCTCGCCTAATGCAAAACATCTGTTGCTGCTGACATTAGAGCGACGCATTCAAGTGTGAGCGTGTAATTGGGAAAACGAAAACTCTGTTCAGTTGCGGTAATTACGCTTGTGAGAATGCTTAATGTGTCGGCATTAGCGGTGGCAGCGGGTGTTTGTGCCGCACCAAATGGCGCACTTAAATGCCACAGAAGATATCACCAAATCGTTTCGGTGTGTTGCTACTCGCGCATATTTGCATTCATACCCATTCAGTCCCACTCGCGCCACAGCAGTCGCGGCGAGTGCCATGCCGACTGAAGAGCAATTTGAAGCGTCTGGAACATAAAGTAGAATTAAGTAGCGTTCATTGGTCCTGGCGAAATCTGCCGGCGAATGCATTTCAACTGCAGAAAAGCTGCTTGAGGACTCGAATTGTGCAGTCATTTGCTTTTACGAGCGTGTTCCGTTCCATTCGTTGAATGCGAATGGCGTAATTGAAGAAAATTGTAGACAATTTGCATTGTGTTCCTTTCGAATCTATGTAAATATTTCTAGTGTGAAATTTTGCTGCAATTTCTGCAATGAAACTCAGCAAAATATCAGAAACTCTTCAGTACAATTTGAATTAGAATGAATAAGAAATGCATGATCGATCAAACTCAAAAAAACAATGGTCAGGGTTAGAGATCTAATAAAAAATCAGAAGAAAGAGGACCTCAAATCCCGACTCAAACGAGACAAAAAATGCGACGTAAATCGCTGCGTATCTAAATATCACTGCTGGACAGTTGCAATGCACAGTGAGTGGTCCATTCTTCATAAAATTTAGTATAAAATTTAGATAATCATGGTCTGCTGAATCATGGTATTCCAAAGAGTAAACTAAATTGTATCGGGATGGCAGCCGCCGTGGCTCTGTTAGTTAGTGCGTTGGAGCACGAGTCGAAGGCTGCAACCCCAGGTTCAATACTGCCTGTAATAACACCTAAAAAAAAATAACGGGAAAACTCTTCTAAAAAACTCTCGTTTTCTCTTTCGGTGGCTGTCCTCTCAGCTGGAAATGGCAAACCTCTGAGAGTAAAAATTGCTTATGAAAAAGCTCCCAACCTGCCGTTCGGAACTGGCATAAAACTGTAGGTCCCTTCCACCCGCGTACAAATTCAAACGCACAACACGGGTGGTTGCCGGAAGCTAGGTCTCGCGTAAGCGGGCTGTCGTGCCAGTCAATTATAAAATTAATTACCCTTTAGTTTTGCAATAAAAATTATAATAATAGATGTTAGTTTTGCATTTGTGCAGTTTTTTCAATTTTTCATGCTGATTGCATACTTTTAGGGATGAATAAAATACATTTTGTCCAAAAAATTGCTTAGACCAATTTTCAAATTGAATTATTTTCTGAGATCGGAAGATATCGGAGGATGTAATTGCATTATCCGATAAAGAAAGAATGCTTCTTAAAATAAAAATAAATCCAGGAACATACTTTCACATACTTTTTAGATATTATCCTCTTAGTTTTGCCAATTTTCCGATTTTTAAATCTTTTAAAAAATATTTTGCATTAAAAGTGAAGTAAAAACTTTAATTTTGCAAACTTTTAGAAAACATTTAAAGCGAAAATGTCCACATAATTTCTTAATCTACATTGAAAGTTTTAGCAACTTCTTGGTAACCATGTACAGTACTTTTCACTTAAAGCGAACTTCGAGGGACCGGGCAAAATGGTTCGTTTTAACCGAAAGTTCGCTTTAAAAGGGGTCCGTAATAAACGAAAAGATAAAGCGCGTACTTTTCAAATCGGTTCGTTATAAGCGAATAGCACTGTATTAAAAAAATTTTTGTTTACTCAATAGACTAAAAAACAGAAAATATGTGTTAACATTTTTTTGTGAAAAAAGTTGCAACTTTGAGCCGCTTTTGCACAGACACTAATGGATCTTGTGCACAGATTTTTTGGGGTTTTCTTAGTTGGAGTTTTTTCCTTCAAATGACATCAAAATCGTTAAAATCTGAGACCATAAGTTTTTTTTATTTTGTCTATACGAATCATTGTGCAATGTGGCGAATTGTTTAAACCACTTTGGGCAATCTGACAACAAAAAATGCGCCATCACGATTACTGCGGCACTTTTGTTAAGCATTTCAACTGTAAATAAACAATCGCGGCGCTTATCAATTTGATTTGAACGTTGCCGCGAGTCACAGCAATGACTCGAACACATTCAAGACGACAGCGACACGGCCACACAACTTTAAGATGGCGTTGACTTTGACCGTCGTGACTTCAATGAAAGCAGCAGCAACCTTATCACAATCATATTTTTGAACCTCCTAAACACAAATTTAAAAGTGCTTTCGTAGTATTTGTGTAATAATTTTTAGAACTACAGTGGTGTTTGGATATAGTGAACTATTGTAATTATTGCAAGGCCTGTTCACTGTATTGAGGTTTTTCATTATATCAAGGTCAACATTTTTGTTCAAAAACTCGTTTTATTTGCTCAAAATACACTTTTTGTTTTTGAAAATTGTTTTCTATATTTAGAGGCTCGATGTCAAAATTTGGGTGTTCACTATATAGGGGGTTCACTATACCCAGACACGACTGTATTGTTTTGGTTTTGATTGATTCTATATTTTGATAAATGCAGCAGTCATGTTGTTGCTGTTTTCCCTGTGTTCGGGGCATAAGTCAGCAAAACGTTGTTGGGCGCTCTATGTGACTTACTTTCAAAGATTCACACTCATTGCTCATTGCTCAAACGACCGGCAGACGAAGCGCATCTGCCTGAGCTCTGTGACTACTCGTTTAAAAACGTTCCCAGAAAATATAAAACACACAACAACAAACACAACAATAAAATGTTATCAACACTGTTCACGCGTCAGGTGCGCGCGTTCGATGGACTGCAATTGCACTTGAAAGCTTCATACGCCACCGCGCTGAACGTGAAGGTGAGATTTGAATTGTTGCTGATTGAGGTTAATTAAACTAAATCAATGCCTGATTGAAATGTGCCTTTCGCAGCCGCAGTTAGCAGACAGCAAGAGCTTCATAGAGACATTGGACAAGGAGTGGGCCCAGGCCAAACCCTTCGAGCAGTTGCCGGGACTGACGATCTGGCAATTTATGCGCGGCTTCATGAAGGGCGGTCAGTGTCGTTCATACGAGTAAACTATCAATTAATGTGTTTGTCCCGAACTGAGCATATTTCTTGTTTATGTTGGTTCAGGCGCCTTCGCCGATGCCTCAATTAACGAGCTGATGACCACTTGTCGCCGCACTTATGGCGATATATTTGTACTGCCCGGAATTTTTAGCAGACGCAAGTCAGTGGCTCTATTCAACATCAACGATTTCGAGAAGGTGCATCGCACAGAAGGCCCCTATCCGGTGCGTCCCGGTGGCGAACACTTGGTCTACTACAGGAAAGCCAGAAAAGATGGATTTTTCAATGACATGATGGGACTTACAGGAGAGTGAGTTGTAAAAAAAACATTATAAACTACAAAATATTTTATTTCGAAAAACTTATATTTCGCCGAGAGCAGTGCAATCATTTGAATCACATCAGTGAATTGAACTAATTGTAGTGAAACTAGTTTTTTCTGATGCGGTAGGTGGAAATCTCCATATTTTCCAGCTTTTTTGTGACATTTGACTTCGATACGACACCATTTAACGTCACTCTAGCTCCAAAATGGGGTCATGTACTTTTTCACCAAATCGCATATAATGAGAGGTTATTCAGCATCGAGAACACGAAATCGTGTCTAATGTAAACGCTTCGGGAAAACATAACAATCTTTCTTTGTTTCAATACCATTTAAAAAGAAGGTTTTCTAACGTATTAATCGAAAATGTGTCGCAAACTAAGAACCGTGTTATAAGTGGTACGTGTTAAGCGAGGCCTCCAAGATGTAAAGTGTATCCAAGCTTAAATTCTTCCTAAAAGATTCTTTCTCCTGCCCATCAATTCAAGAGATCACACTTTTTGTTCAGAAGCCCGTTTGAAATTAGTGTATTACAAGCATTTGTGTCTCCTTGGTGTCAGTTCCAGGATGTATCTCTTCCCTTACACCACGGTGAATTTGTTCCATGGACCAATTGGAACTTAATAGTTTAATAGAAAATTATTTTTGACGGACTGAAATCTGCGTACACAAATTTAAACTGTTTATTTTCTTTCAGCGGTGAGAATTGGGGAAAATTTCGACACGCTGTAAACCCTATACTAATGCAACCGAGAAACGCAAAACTCTACATGGATCCCATGCAGCAAGTCAACAAAGACTTCTTGCAAAGGTAATATCGAAAAAATTGAATCTATAACAAAACTTATTTTTCTTCAAATTCCTTTACTTAACTAAGAATACGTGAAATTCGCGATCCGCGTACACTGGAAGTGCCCGAAAATTTTATCGACGTCATAAATCGTTTCACATTCGAGTCGGTGGCCATTGTGGCCCTGGACAAACCGCTGGGTCTGCTCAAGAATAGCGACAACCAGCAGGAAACCGAGTTGCTGTTCAAGAGCATACAGACGTTCATCAAATCCCTCTTTGACCTGGGCATGGCGCCGCCGCTCTACAAGTACGTAACCACGCCTGCATATCGGCGTTTCAAGAACGCAATGGACACTATTTTTGACATAACCTACAAATACACGAACGAAGCGCTGTTGCGCATCGCGCAGGAGAAACAACAGCATGGTGCCGAGCACGAGGAGCGCAGTGTGCTGGAGAAGCTGCTGAAGGTGGACAAGAAAATCGCCATGATTATGGCCATGGACATGATGACGGGCGGTGTCGATACGGTAAGTAAATGAGCACAACTTGCTTAACACGCTCGGCTTTACGGCTCTGCTTGCTTCACAGACCTCATCGGTGCTGAGCGCCCTCATACTGAGCATCGCCCTGAATCCGGACAAGCAGCAGAAGCTGCGCGAAGAGCTGCTGCGCGCACTGCCACGCCCAGAGGAGCCATTCACCGTAGAGAACATGCAGAATCTGCCATATCTGCGCGCCTGCATCAAGGAGTCCATGCGGCTCTATCCACTCGTCTTTGGCAATTTACGCGAGACGGGCGCAGATCTGGCACTCAGCGGCTACCGCGTCCCGAAGGGCACAATGGTGATGATGAACTCGAACCTGCTGCTCTGCGAGGAGAAGTACTATCCGCGCGCCAAGGAGTTTCTGCCGGAGCGTTGGTTGCGCGCCGGCGATCGGTTGAGTGCCGACGGCGAGAAATTGGTGGCCGAGAATTTAAGCCCGTTTATCTTTCTACCGTTCGGCTTTGGGCCGCGTAGCTGTGTGGGCAAGCGCATTGTCGACATGGAGCTGGAGATGGCGCTCGCGAATCTGGTGCGAAACTTCAAAATTGAATTCAACTATCCGGCAGATCGGCCATTCAAGTATCACTTCATCAGCACGCCCAGAATTCCACTCAAATTTAAGTTTACCGATTTGAATTATTGACTTGAAATTTCACATAAACTACTTTAAAATGGTTATAATCCTTGAGTTGTTGGAAAATTTTGAAGTGTTCCTAAAGTGCGAAAACCAGGGAATCAATCTTGACCGCATAATGTTCACCGAAATGAAAACAGCTTAAAATGCTGATTAAGAAAAGAAGTAATGAAAGAAAAATTTTCGTAAATGTCCAGTTGGAAACTTTTGTATATGTAATTCTGTGCGTCCTTATCAGCGAGTGTAGGAGAAATGGTTTGCTACCAGCTTCTTGCTGAAGTCGAATATTGGACCATTGCTATTGTCGATAGACTCTGATTATCAATATTGTGTTAGTTGCTTAGCGTTACTTGGACGCTTTGATTAGGTCAAGTCAATCTAAAAACATCGCTAACTTAACCCATTGAGATTCGTTCGGGTCACACTCAATAATCTCCCTTTCGCGGTCTTTTGAAGATGTTGATGTAGCAAATTGGATACACTGCAATCGGACAATCTTGACTAAATGATTTCGATTTATTTTCTTATTTGATTTTTTAGTTCTTTTTCGAGTGATAACACTTATTGCATCGTTTTCAGTATTGCTGGCACTTTGTAAAATATATTTTCACACTTAAATGACGTTCAAACTGACGACTTAACACTTCGTTCAATAATGTGTGTGACTAACACATAGATGTCGGCACTAATACTAAATCAATATTTTTTTTTCGAAATTGTGAACCTTTTTAGGCTTACTGTCAAAATTATATGTCAATCCGACCATTAGTTTACAAGTTACAGTGCTTTAAGTGACACTACTTTTGAGTTTTCAAAAAAAATGAATTCAAAGCAATTCCGTGTGCTGATTTATCATTGTTTTTTAATGAAAAAAAATACTGTTCAATGCCAGGAATGGCTTGAAAAACATTATTCGGACTCTGCTCCCTCAAAAAGAACCATTTGTTATTGGTATGCCGAATTCAAACGTGGTCGTACAGACACCGATGACATTCCATCTACTGGACGGCCAAATGACGCTGTTATTCCGGAAAACGTTGAAAAAACACTGAAAATCATTATGTCCGACCGTAAAGTGAAAGTGGGGGAGATTGCTGACATTTTGAAGATATCAGCAGGCAGTGTACACACCATAATACACGAACATTTGGTTATGAAAAAGGTGTTTTCGAAATGGGTGCCGTGTTTGCTCACACCGGAGCAAAAACAACAACGAATCGATGATTCAAAGAGCTGTTTGGACATGTTTACGCGCAACAAGTCGGAGTTTTTGCGTCGGTACATCAAATGGATGAAACATGGATCCACCATTTCACTCCAGAGTCAAATCGGCAGTCTGCTGAGTGGCATGCAACCGGTGAAAGCCGCCCAAAGCGTCCAAAGGCACAAACTTCGGCTGGCAAGGTTATGGCGTCAGTATTTTGGGATGTGCACGGAATAATATTCACCGACTATCTTGAGAAAGGGAAAACAATCAATAGCGACTATTATATAGCGTTGTTGGAACGTTTGAAAGAAGAAATCGCGATTAAGCGGCCCCATATGAAGAAGAAAAAAGTGTTGTTTCACCAAGACAATGCACCGTGTCACAAGTCGATGAAAACGATGGCAAAAATGCATTAATTGGGCTTCGAATTGCTTCCTCATCCCCCGTATTCTCCAGATCTGGCCCCCAGCGACTACTGGCTCTTCGCAGACCTCAAAAAGATGCTCCGTGGTAAGAGATTTGGCTCAAATGATGAAGTAATCGCCGAAACTAACGCCTATTTTGAAGGCAAAGAAAAATCGTTCTACAAAGGCGGTATCGAAAGATTGGAAAAGCGTTGGAATGATTGTATCTCCCTTAAAGGGGACTATGTTGATGAATAAAAACGAATTTTGGCAAAAAAATGTGTTTTAATTAGTTAGTCACACACATTATTTAACGAAGTGTTAAGCGTGTTTAATGTGCTTAAACAAGTTAAATGAGCAAAACCAGTTCTAAAACCTGTTTATTCGAATGCAATTGTTGTTGGAACTTAAACGTGTTAAACCATTTAACAGGTTTTGAAAGGAGTTTAGTGCAGGGTTGCATCCAAAAGCTTTCTAAGAAAAAGCTTTTCTGTCAATTAAACACAGCGCAAACACTAAACACACATCAGAAAAAACATCCCAGCAGATTAAGCTGTAATTTCATCAAAACAAAACCAAACCAACATTGAAAATTTTTTAATTTTGAAATGTATAAAAATAATCGTTTTGCTCGCACTGCCTTCATTCCATTCATGGCCTTTTTATGGCATCTGAATACAAGGCGTTTAATATTTGGACGAAGTTGAGTATGTTGCCGTGATTTGAGAAATATGCGCCAATATTTCGCTCGAATCATGCTCCCAGCACATCAGTTGACAAGCATATTTATTTGTTGTTTGTAAACAAACAGCTGTCATTATAAAGTCCATTGAGCAGTCTGGACGGTTGTGTTCAACAAAAAGCTCTTTTCACTTAAACTAGTGTAAATGAGTCAGTTTGAACGCCATATTATCGTTTACAACGCGTTTTATTCCATATTACAATCAACAATCTATTGTTACTGTCACATGACTTTCGACACTATTCGCCCCTAACTTATTTATACCACCCAACTTAACTTTTCTTTCAAAAATGTCCTCCATTTCGAGAGATTTTACAAAAAGCTCGTGTCTAAACATAGCTGATGTAATATCAATTATAGATTAGTTTCATTTTTTGTTGTAGGTTACGTGGTTCGCCCAAAATCTTGCAGGAAAATTGATATCAAAATTCTGATGAGGGCACGTTCAAGGTCATCCTGCACTCGAATATGTAGAAATATAATTTGTATGACCTTGCCTCTTGAAAGATTACGATTAAATAAGCAGAAAACAAAAAAATGTGAGTGAATATATTTTGTCGTTCCTTCGTAATAAATTTTGAAAAACAGGCTCAAAAATCAGGCCGCTACGTAGACGACCCCCGTAAACCCACCAAAATCTTAAGTGCGCGCCGATACTCGCGCATGTTGCAGCCGAAAAGTGAGGTTATAGCTTTAAACTCACTGCTCTAAATGTCAAAATTGTGACAGCCATGTTATTCTTCCATTACTGGATAAACAGCACAGTGATGTGATGTGATGTGATGTGATGTGATGTGATGTGATGTGATGTGATGTGATGTGATGTGTCGTGATGTGATGTGATGTGATGTGATGTGATGTGTTGTGATGTGATGTGATGTGATGTGATGTGATGCGATGTGATGTGATGTGATGTGATGTGATGTGATGTGATGTGATGTGATGTGATGCGATGTGATGTGATGTGATGTGATGTGATGTGATGTGATGTGATGTGATGTGATGTGATGTGATGTGAGGGTGAGCCTTTCATAGCACTCAGTATATTTCGGACAGTACTGAGTACTTTGATTTCAATTGTTCTTTGCTGGTTTTCTCTTTTATTTCAGCCACAATTTGATAATTTATAATTGGGACTGATGAGGCCACAGGGCTGTAAGGTTATGTGACTGATACCCGATTAGGTCTGTAAATCTAAAGTTATTTTTTCAGTTCTTTTCCATTAGCGAATTTAAGAAACAGTTCTTAATTGAAGAATAAAGCACTCTGAAAATCTTCATTTGAAGACATTTATATGCGCAGTTGGCAACCACGAACTTTACAAGCTTCATCCATCCAAACACCGCCGTTTCCGGTCTCATTTCACACCCAATTCTTTGTAATGCCGAATGCCGGACACAAATTGCGCAAATCACCAAAGCAACCACGCAATCAATGGTCCACCGGCCGGAAACACGTACATTCTTGCACCACGCTCCGTCCACGCAAATACGCTCGACTAATTGCATATCCATGACGCGTTGCAAATGTTAATAATTTGATGTGAAGAATTTTGTTGAAATATAAAAAAAATCGATATTATTTTATTGGTATCATTTATTTCTTTTGACGAGATTTTAGCACTGGTTTGTGATAAATAATAAGCAGCTCATTTGTTTTAGTTCTTTAAATTATTACAAAAACAACCACAATGTTCATATGCCTTAAATTTTATTCAATTTGCTGCTTGGAAAAGCGTAAAGTACCCTAAAGTCAAAGTTGCTCCCTGCACGTCGTGGCAACTTGGAAAACTGAGGACCAAACCAACACATACTATCTCAGAATTTGTTTTCTTCATTAAAATGTTCCCGCTTTACGCATGAATTTACCTGAATTAAACACAAAGTGGCGTAATAAAATTATTATACAAACTCAACAAATGGACCGCACGAGCGTCGAGCAGCGCGGATAATTAATTACGCGCACAGCATGTGTGGCCACCTGTCACTGTCGCGGATTGCGCAAACCATCATAAAAATAATGTCGAAAGTTGCGCTCAACAAATCTCGGCATTTTTCAAATGCTGCGAAAACACTTTGCTGCGAAATTGCAAGGTTTGTGTGCGTGCATGAGCTGCGCCTGGGAATACGCCCACATTTGCTTTTGCAGCGAAAAGTGGCGAGAGCGGCCGTGGCGCGCATTTCAATTGCTTCTACTTAATTTGCATTAGCTAAGCGCGCAAACATTTGCACCATTAACATTTCAGTACGCGACGTGGAGAGTGTAAACGCATTGCAACAATTGCAACAAACGCATGTTAGCTACGCCGGAATGAGGTTAAGATTCGCGGCCGCTGCATTCTGCAACCCATTGCACTCGACGGCTACACGATTTGTTTGCATGTAGCTTATATAATATGATTCAATTTGTGGTCCAGTTGCAAACAAATTCAGAATTTTGAGAGCTGTCCTGGTTCCGAACGGTGAGTGATGCGCTTTATATGCGCAACTTTACTCTCAAATGTTTGCCATTTCTTGCAGAGGTCAAATTAAACATTTTTTTTATTGTTTTAGCCCAGATTCGAACCAAGTTTCGATCATCACTTCAGACTCCACTCCAACGTCGTACTCAGCTGAGCTGCTGCGAATGCAGCATTTATAAGTATCGGCCAAACAATCGGCCATATTTCCCATATGCTGAATCGCGACCGATTATCAAAGCCGAACTGTTGGCCTAAACAGGCCAATATCAGAGCTAATAGGAGGATTTAAACCTATTTGCTTAGTTTCTTCAATTTTTATTCTTTTCTATTCTTATCTATTTTTATCTATTTTAACATACTTTCATTTTAGAATGTTGCTTTAATTGCGCAAATGTAAATAATAACAGTAACAACAATACCAGCAAATCTCAAGTTATGACGATGGCAGCAAAAAAATTAATGACTTGTCGTAAACTAGTTTCAATAAAAAACAGAAGAAGAACAAGAAGAAGTTGAGCTAGAGCAATTAATTATTCTACAAATGATTTTGAAGATTGTAATAATTGATATTTCTTACACACCATTAGTTTCAAAAAATAGTTTTTTGTTTCAAAAATTAACTCAATCGGACTTTCGATACTTGTAGCCTATTTCCACCGCGCCTTAAATGCGTAAATGCATTGTATTCAACATCGCATTTAACCCTTCGATGGACAGTAATTAGTTACTACACATCTGCACTTTGTCGTCTGGCCAGACGAAATGTGGGTGAGGCTTTTTACAAAGGAAAAGCGCAATGACAGATGAAGTTTATTATGTTTATATGGTAGGCAACGTATGTAAGTATATATATATATACAAATTATGTTCATATATACTTACTTAGTTACCCACAAATACACTGTAAAAAGGAGATGAATCTGTGATTTTTTTTATTTTTTTTAACCATTTCGTCTGGCCAGACGACAAAGTCCATTAATTGAATTTTAATAATTGATTGGCACGACAGCCCGCTTACGCGAGACTAAGGCCTAGCTTCCCGCAACCACCCGTGTTGTGCGTGTGAATTTTGTACGCGGGTGGAAGGGACCTACAGTTTTATGCCGGTTCCGAACGACAGGTTGGGAGCTTTTTCATAGGCAATTTTTACTCTCAGAGGTTTGTCATTTCCAGCTGAGAGGACAGCCACCGAAAGCCACCGGTGTTACTATGTACATGCAGTATTCGATCTTGCGTCGCTCTGCATGCGACTCGTTGGACTGCGCACTAACCAACTGAGCCACGGCGGCTGACGACAAAGTCCATCCGAGCGTTAAATGCTTTAATTCCCATACAATGGTTTTTATAAAAGGGTGTGAACTCACTTTCAAAACTGAGTTAACTCAGTTCAAAACTGAGTTAACTCAGTTTTGTTGTTTACAGACGTCTAACAGAAAATTTTATGTTAAAAGCGGGAGCAATATTTACAAATGTACAAATTTTGATAGCATGCTTTCAGGCGCTGCAAGAGCCGTACGAACACAAACGAGAGAAGGGATTTGAGTTGCGTTCGGTGTGGTAGATTTTTTGCCAAGACAATTACTTTTCACTGCGTTTTTCGCAAAAAGACATATTGTCTGTCATAATCGAAGTCAAAACTTCTATTGTTTGCCAATAATAAATGCTGAAAAAGAAAATTAAGAACGTGGAATTTCTCATGAACCCTCTTGACATTAAAAATTCAGACAGCTCTGATATCAAACAGCCGACAACTTTCACAAATGAAATAAACATTGACAAATGATAAATAAATTTATAAAAAAATAAATAAATTGATAAATTTTCACAAATATGAAAACGCAGACATTCCTATACTGTTGAGAAGGAAAGCGGAGTGGTTTTCATGAACCAGAGAGGATACTAGAAACCACACATACGTATACAAGGAGATGGCGGAAATAGGTATAGCTGTGGCTGCGCAGAAACAAATGCATAATTTGATTTGTGCAAATGAAAATGTTAACAAAAACAACTTGTTGGAGTTAACTCAGTTTCAGTGGAAACGCTTGACAGTTGTGAAACTTAACAGAGCCCTAAACTGCATTTAAGCGCTCAGTGGAAATACAGTATTAATCCATAAATTACGATTACCCAAAATTTAAATATGTATATTTGAGTAGTACATTAATTTCCGTTGCTCAATCATTACAATCACTAATATTTTCTTTTTCTGATACAAATTCAACTCTCATATTTGTAGATTAATGTTATTTAAAAAACTATACAACCACTACAAGAAAATGTATAACCAGCCGCTGCACATACTTTTGTATCAATAATACAGACAAAAAATCACTTATCGCAGACTCTAAATAATCCAAAAAATATATACAAAATCTGGTGTGTTAACACATTAAAAGCGGGCCGGGTAAAATTACCCGTTGTGAAAACTGCTGCTTATAAGCGGGGCGGGTATTTTTACCTTTTGAATGTAGGCACTTTAAAAGCGGGAGACGGTATTTTTACCGGATTGGTTTTCATATAAAACTGAAAGTATTATTTCATATAATTATTTTAGTTTCATAAATTTCAAGTTTTATTTATTTTGGATCGCGCAATTTTTGCTTGTTTTGCAAGTAATGCCCGCTTTGCAACTATGCTGCGTAGTTTCATATACTAGGCTACCCGCTTAAAATGTGTTAATAAAATAATAACTGTAATCTTTGTATTTTTACTCGAAATGTGTGCATAAAATTAAGATACATACAATTTAAAACCTTCATGTGACTAAAAAACTATTTTTTTAATACTTACATAGTTGAAGATTTAGCTTACTGGGAGACTTGGCTTCGATAGTGTTTACTTATTTTTATTAACAAAAAGTAGATCTTTTTATATTTGGCCACGGTCGCCCCACTGTGCAGTAAATAAGACGAAACTCTCAATACTCTCCATATACATACAGTGTATGCATATTTAAGTACTTAAGTAACCACTATGTACTCTGCACATATGCGCTATGTACGCTGAGTACTTAACCCACTTAAGTACTCTACCCGCTAAAGTAGATTAATTGGTGAGCGGGTTATATTATGTACTCTACTCTATACTTGTGGATATAGCATGTAGCTACTAGCTAGCTAGTAGCTTCATAACGTATAACAGGATCTATGTTTGTGTGCCTTAAATCTATAGTTATCTGCCAGCTATGGGACGATGAACACTCGCATTTTCCGAATTATCTATACAAGATTTATATGTTAGACAATCTCGCATTCGTTTGATGTTTTCGTAATTTCAGCCCATCATAAATTCCGCCAAATATATTCAAAATATATATCGTATAGCAACACTGATAGCAATCCATGTCGAGTGCTTCGTTGTCATAAATCTCTATGGCAAGAATTTAGGTTAACATAATAAAAACACTCCGCTACTAAATTCCATTCGACTAAATTCATTATACATTCAGTATACACAAATTTTTAACACCGCATATCACTTTCTCCAATTGATTAAGAAAATCATTCAATTTAAAATTCATTATTTTTTCATTCATTTATTTTTTGATGACCAAAAGATGCTTCCCGACGTAAACTATGCGATCCATGTTTACAAAGACTATTTTTAGAAGACAGCCACTCACACCGATCCCGAAGACTTACGTTGGAGTTTATTGTCTATAATTGAAACGTCCTCGAAGCAGCGCATTTCAAACACTGAACAAGTTTGCGGAGTGAAAGACTGTGGTCTAATGCTGCGCGGGGCGGCACAAAAGAGTTAGCTGCAAGTACGCGTATAGCACAAAGTATTAATTGGACGTCGAGGTAATTCATTACTATGCCGCGATAAAAGAGTGCGAGCTGATTAGAGCGCTGCGACAGGGAATTGAGTTTGAAGCGCGAGCGGGAGAGCGCTGCTCATAGATTCTGCTGGCAAGAATACCGATGAGTGCTTGTGGTTCGTTTGTTTGTCTGGTTTTTATTTGGTTGTCAAAATAAGCGAGTTAATATTCATATTTCCAACAAAACCATATAAAAATATGCCAATGTGTATGCACGTCACAATCGATTGTCGGTCTTTTTGAGCTCTTTTATCAGTCATTGCACATGTGTGAAAAACTGCTGGAAAAACCGAAAAGCGGCAGCAATTTGAATGACAAATTCACTATGAATGATGGCATGAATGATTGCATATAACAATTATGAATATAAATTTCAAGTACGAATGAGTCAAACTACCAGCAATAGCAAATTTCCCACTATGTCGTTGACTTTCTTATCTTTGATCAATTAATTGGCTTCACATTGATTTTAGCCGCTTTCGGCCGATTGAACCATAACCATATATCAATTTTATTGAGTAGCAGAATGGAAAATAAACTTATTGTAAGTGCGGTCATAAAATAAGTAAGAAGGCAAGTTAGCAATAAGATCATAAAAATGTTTAAGTTTCAGCGTCACTGCTTGTAACCTAAAACAATTTCTTTAATATTATTCATTAATATTAAATTTCTAGTTCAGAAGGTGCAATTTGAAATGAAATTTGTGGGGTCAACTCGATTCTAACTGCGGATTTCACTCCATGTATATTGCGCTCTTTTGATTAGTTATTTGTTTTGTTTTTAGTTTATATATCCACAAAGTCTATTAGACTAATCTAAATAGCTCGTAGATATGAACATATTATCCACACACAGCAAAAATATAAATGCATATAATAAATAACAAAATAATGTATTGGCTTCATTTGCAAAATCTCCACAACCGCCGGACCGGCAGTACTTAACGGTGATAACGGTGACTCCTGCAAATACTGTCAGGTTACTAACATGTATTCACCTATCTCAAACCGATAAACCGTTATGTATGAATTACAACTTGCCACATTGCCGTCAGTCACTGTCTTATCAATCACAGTGAAAGCGTAATTTGTTGCCGATGTGTCGCTGCTGCTGAATACAATTGAACAAACAAATCAATTTACAAATTCCTCTGCCAAATGCTGATTAGACGCAAAGTGCAATCGGCAATTGGATTCGCTCTTCACTTTGACTTTTTGTTTATAATGTACATAATTGGGATGTCATTTGATTTGTTTACGACCGGCTGTCATCACGTCAAGACACATTATGGCACTTACAACATTTGAGCCGACAACATTCGAATCAGCGAAATGTTGTGTAAATCCCGCGACTCGACAGTGAGCGGCGCACCACAGAAGCTCAGCGAACGACAAAGTTGGCAAATTTTTATGACTCTTTAAATAAATACAACACAAATAGTGGGTAATAATAATATCATCAATTCAATTTCACATGGAGGCAATTTGGAAGGCAACGTCTTTGCAATGTAATTGGGTTTTGTTATGGGAAAAATGTTCAATCGCATTCGCTGCAATCTGTGCGTCGCTTGTGTTGGGAAAGCATTGAAAGGCGTGTGGCGAATATCAAATATTTACCATGAAACAAATGTAAAAGCAAAGTCTGGCTGACAGCTCAATGCGATAGGGAAAAGTTGCACCAGCATGATTCGTGCACACAAACGTGGCACATGTGGCATCGACAGTGTGGGAACGCATTCTACAAACATGTTTGCATTGGCTTCCATCACATTCGAATGCAGCACATTGCAAAGCGTTTAAATGTTTCTTTTGAAATTCAGTAACCTTCAATTTTGCATGTCAGCATTTAAAGAGAAGCAAAAATTCATTCAGCGCTCACAATATTTTAAGCTGATAACACCGTGCGACAAAAATGAAACAATTTTTTCACACTAGAAAAAATCCATATGGGCGTGAAAGTAGACACCAAACATAGTAATACTGCGTACTCAGTTTTTCATTTCTACATCCTTTGTACTTTTAAAAGGACTTCAAAATTTTGAAGGGGATAAAAAATAAAAAAAAAAATATAAAAAATACTTAACCTCGTTAGAATATGGCGATATGTATATCAAATGAAAGAGGAAAGGATCAAGAATGTAAGCAAAATTTATTTTTATCTATTTGTAAAAAAAGGATATGAAAACGGTTCTTTGAAAATTTTAGTTTAGTAGTAGTAGTAGTTTAGTAGTCCTTGAAAATTTATGTAGAATTTTCTTAAAAAGTAAGTATGTTAGATCCCAAAATCTCCTTGATCCCGTGTCAAAATTTTGTTTTGTATCTATTTACTATTCAAAATACTGATACGCAAATAAATTAGAATTTTTGTACTTCATCAAACTTGCACCTTCCGCCTTTTTTTAATAACTTTCGAACCAATGAAGTTAGAGTAATGAAATTTTGACACATGATCAAGGAGATTTTGGGATCTAACATACTTACTTTTTAAGAAAATTTGTTATAAATTTTCAAGGATATAAAGGATTGAAATTTTCAAAGGACCTTTTTCATGTCATTTTTTTTACAAATAGATAAAAAATCAATCGCTATATTCTAACGAGGTTAAGTATTTTTTATATTTTTTTATTTTTGATCCCCTTCAAAATTTTTAAGTCCTTTTAAAAGGACAAAGGATGTAGAAATGAAAAACTGAGTACGCAGTATTACTATGTTTGGTCTCTAGTTTCACGCCCATATGGATTTTTTCCAGTGTGAAAAATGCTGTCGCACGGTGTAATGCTCAAGGGGTGGAATGCTTTGTAAAAAGAATTTAGAGCAATTGTTGCGCTAATTTTGAACATGTCAAATGTGATCTAATAACATTGTGCGGCAGTACTTTTGACCCATCAAAAATATGATATAGGCGTGAAGTTTGAGGTCATTCAAAGTAACCTGGTTAACTATGTTTTTATTTTCTGATCCGATGTGCTTTTAAAAGGACTTTCAAGTTTTGAGGAAATACACATTTCAAAGATTTTTTTTTAATATTTGCGGTTGAGCAATAATGAGGATATGGGTATCAAATGTCGCTTTTTGATTAAATTTTCTATTTTTAACTTTCAGGACAAAAATATGTCGCTAAGTTGCTTTCAAAAATGTATCCTTCGATATGCTTAAAGTTTTTTAGCAAATTCATTTGAAACGAACTGTAGTCAATATCTCAAAATTATATTCTTCTATCTTTATTGGTTTAGAGTTAGAAAAAATAAGTTTCCTTTATGCTGTCCACTGTCAACTGACTTTAATAGAACTTCTTGATAGATTCATTCAACATGCCAAAGTTTCTGCATAGGTCATTTTACGCGTCATTCTGTCATTCTATTTGATACATCATCAAGTACACAAAGAAAACCGCAAAAGTTTCGCAGTTACTTTCGTTCGAGGTATATATCAGATATACTTGAACAGCACATATATTTGTACAGCGCAAGTTTCCTTTTTTTTAATCCCCTGAATCCAAAGTTAAAACGAATCAAGAAGAATTACGAAGAATTAAATTCAGTTTGGACAAAATAGACAAAGTCCTTTCCCAACTTGTGGCATTTGTGGCTTGCGGTCTTGATTGTTTATTTGTTTGCTTATTTTTGACTTGGCTGTCAAAACAAGCGAAATGTAAATGAATTTTGGTCTATAAACACCGTTAATAGCGTTCACATTCAAAAGATAAAGTACTTATCAAATCTGAAGTCTAACAACGAAGCTCCTTTCGCTCGTTTTTCTCTTCTCTTTTGTGCATAAGCACAACAACAAAGCTGATGCGGCATGTTGTGTACTTACAGAACGAACAAAAGCTAACTGTCAATTTTCAGCACTGCCTAACATTAATTTGCTCAAAAAAATCAAATATATTTACACTGTGCACAAAAATACACACATTTCACTTCCATTTCCACTTCCACTTCCAACATACAAACGTCTGCACGCAAACACAAAGTTGTAATCTGTTCGCACGACTGTGGGCACTTATGCTGGAGTGTTCGCGACAGTTGGTTGCCTGCTGCCTGAATGCTGGTAAATATTTACAGGGTGTGCAAATAAGTTTTTTATTTGCATATCATAACTCGTTTACTGACGTCGACGCTGCACAGTTGCTGAACAAATAGTGCAAATTACTCCACAATATGCAACTCTTGCTTTTTCGCAGCCGAAGATTGTTTTACAGGCAAATTGTTGTTGTTTAGTTTTTGAAAGCACCACAGTCATGCAGCAATAAAGAAAAGCAAAGAATTGTTAGGCGAGTTGGTAGCTACTGTGGCTCATCAGAATAATTTTGTGCATGCATTTTTTTTCTTCAAACTAAAATTTCGCTTCTGTTTGATTTATGTTGTCAAAAGCAGTTAGTTGAAGTCAATGGGTCCAATATATCAAGTTTCTTTATACAAAACTGTATGCAGTTTTTATGCAATGGCCAATTCATTCCTCTAGTCGAAAGGTGCCACCCAGCTTCATTGATGTGCGACGTACAGTTCCAAACTTACGCGGAAAATTGGAGTCACAACAAATAAAAAAAACTTAAATTTGACCATTAGAATGACACGTCTAAGCCATGACACTGTACTTAATTTCAATGCTGTCCCAAGATATTTCATATTAAAAATTTAGGTTGTATGGGAGGTGCCATGCTCCGTATAATCGTATAATCGTGTCATGTGACCAACACAGAAACAAACATAAATTCATTTTTATATTTAGAGATGCTAACATATGTAGTTATCTATTATGAAAACCAATCTGCCTTAGGCAAATATTTCGTTTTTCACACTTTTCACAAACATACAAAGTGCGTGTAAGGCTTTGCAATTCTTTGCTTCATTTTCCACACGCCGACATTTTGAAATTCCCATGCGGAAACACAAACCGAGGCTGTCTCTGTCATAATTTATTGCTAACGTGGTGATTGCGAATATTTGTCAGCGCTGAATAACAAATAAAACAAAAATGAAAAAATTATTGCTTGTAAAAAAGCAAAAAGTAAATTTTTTTAAATTTTTTATATTACTTATATATAAAATATTATACTTATATATTTTATATATTATTTAAAATGAAATATATATTTTATAATTTTTTTTAAATCAAAATTTGATTTTTGGTTTCTGTGATTTAGTGATAATAATCTGCGATTATTCGACTATCTTCACTGATATGTAAATGTGTAGTTCTAATTGAATGTATTTCAAAAAACTTTTGACAACATTTTTCTATTTTAATTTTTTTATTAAGAGAGCTAACTCGCTACTCTGATAATGCAACTGACTGACTATTAAAAACTGACAGCGTTGTACTTTTGAGACTACAAAACTGATAACTCTACACATACTCGTAAAAGTACATCACGTGCTACGTATTCCTAACACGAAGTTGGCGTTCATGTTGCGTTGCAAGTTTGTGTCCCTCGGTGCAAGGATCCGCAAGAAAGGCATTCTTCGCTGTGCAGCCTCAAGCCTAAAGTTGACTGTGTTTGTCGATGTGCATCTATGCCTAAAATAATTCAAACTTTCCACTACTGGGCCAAACTGAAAATGGCACTTTAGCTTTTCATGCGCCTCGCACAAAAGTTGCCTTAAAGTTGTCAAAGGACAAATTCGATCGGCATCTAAATTTAATTAAATGCCTCAAATTGAACGTTTAATGAATGTGCCGTCGCATTTGCATTGGTGCCTGTGCACTTCATTTGCCTGGCAGTTTAAAAATGCAATTTAATGTTGCTAATCACATCAGGCGCGCTGACAGCGGCTCAGCAGACGTGCGCCGGAGGTGCCGGCAACACGATGCGAGTACATCGTTGGCGTCGACCGCCAAACGAACCTTGTTTGGTCAAATTGATGCTCAACAATAGAAAATCAAATTACGTTTGCAATCCTGACAGCATCGAATTTCCAAACGGTTTAAATAAAAGGATGCAACGCGTGCAGACCACAACGCAGGCAAAGCGATGAACGGCGTGAACGACCACTGAAGCGTTCAGCGAAGCTAAAAAATGTTCTGGTCGCGAACGCTTGGCCGGGAGTTTTGGCAATCGATTTCCATAAAGGATTCTGCATGAGTCCGCAATGGATGCGCCGCTTCGTTGATTTGTTGAGGCGACGCACAGTGTCGCAATCCCACATAAGGCATGGCCAAAAATACTTGGCGTTGTCCTATTTCAATGAAACTTGGTGAGATTGTTTTTGTGGTAGAAATGAAGAAATTTACAAAAAATCATTAAAATTGGACCACTGCCACGCCCACCTCCCATACGAAAGGAACTTTAAAATTGAAATAACTTTCTTAATATAAGTGATAGAATTATTAAACTTTGTATTTGGGCTTAAAATAAGGGCGGTCTGCCACGCCTCCTTTCAAAAATATTCGTTACCACAACTAAAACTGTGTTTTAGAAGGCTGTTTCCAATACTCGTTCCACTATGTAATTTTAATTGGTAAGCTTTCTAAAACCTTAAAGTGGGCGTGGCAGCTGGAGCATATATATAAAGTGGCCAAAACTTTTCCTTTATGAATTCATGTTTAATTTTTTCAGCTTGGGATGCGATATTTTGGTATAAATGTTTAGATTTTTAAAGTGGGCGTGACATTCTGCCGACTTTTGATGATACGAACAATGTGCCAACCTTGTCCTTTATACAACTCATCATTTTAGCAGCTGCTTTGCCGCTACTTTCATTGCACGACGGAAGCCATACTTCGCAAAAAGCTCAATTTTTGACTGCAGGTGCCACTGCAAAAAGTAATTTTAGCTGGGGACGCAAACTTTGCTTTTGTTAATGATTAACATCAACGCCCATATTATCTTTAAATAAATTTATAAGAAAATCAAGTCTTATTGACCGCTTTCTGGATTCAGCTTTAAGCCACACTTCGAACAAATCACTATTTTTAGTGGAGGCGTCACTAGAAAAATGCGAATAACAACCAAATAAGCACCTATAAGCAAAAAGTTACTCCGGATTATGTTAATACATACTGTCTTGAGTAATTTAGGGTTGGAACTAAAAAAGTGTTTTTTGACGTTTTTAAAACTTTTTTCCACCAAACTTTTGGTTCTTTGTTAGAAGCAAACCGAAAAAGTCATTTTTCAATGTAACGAGATTTCACAGTTATTTCAAAGCACAAACCAAATAATTGTACTGGCGTACAGGAAAAATTCTAAAGTTTTATTTAATATATAACATGAAGATATTGGTACATAAATTATATTGTAATTTGATTTTTCATTCAGGATAAAGAATTACCCACAAACTTGGAACGAATGCGTATTTTTTAACATCAACTTTGAAGCTACATTAACATGGAACGGAGTGGGATATTGAAGATCGGAAAACGGATTTTTCTTAGTTGAGATATTATATATCGATTGTCAACATTGATTTTTACCATTTTTGGCCACACTCGCGACTCTGTGCGACGCACACTGGGACAAGTCAATACTAGCTGTGACCTACATTCGAAGGAGTGGGAATGAAATTCGACAAACATGATTTTTTTATGACAATAAATATCTGGAGACGAAATTACCAAAATCGGTTGAAGGACACGCCCACTCCCCATATAAAAGATATATTCAAATCTCAACATTTATGCGAAATAAAAAGACATTTTTGAAAATTTGAATTTAAATTTATCAGCTAGACGTAAATAAGACATATTCCAAAAACGGGCTGTATATGCCACGCCCTCTATGTGTAGGTATACTCAACATACGAAGAAAACTCATATTAGACAAATTATTCAAAAGGTTTTTGATTAAAATAAATACATGTTATTCAAACATAAAATATTACTACTTCTAATAAAATTAATAGTTCTAAAAGTTCTCCTTAGTTTTTGTTGACGATCAAGGTTTTGGTGCTTCAAACCACGCATTGTAAATTTCATGCTTTTTGATCGTAGGTGTCACTACAAATGTAAACAAAATAAAAACGTAGCAAATAGTAGCAAGTATCATTTAAGATACTTTTAGTGTGTGAAATGTTCAAAAATTAGTGTGGGATTTTACGGAACTTTTAAGTTGTTCACTTTAAAACTTATGTGTTTACTTTTGCTTTGTTCTCTTTATAAGCTGTTTTTCAACGGGTAGCTGCAATTACGAAATGTAGAGGATGTAAACAATTTGTAGTGCTGCCCGCCAGAAATAATCACACACTTTAAATTAATACCAAAACGAAAATAGTCAAAAGTCTAAAATTAACTTATTACGCTGATTCTTTTTCTATTTTAAAACTTCAACGTAAATGTGACTCTGTGACTTTTTAATCACTTTTTTAGGCTTATTTTATATATTTCTCTGTTCTGTAGTATTAACTATCACAAAAAACAATTCAAAAATCTTTTTTAAAAACTTTTGGCCGCACTCGTCCCATTGTGTGACATGCTGCGAGTGTTTATGTCTGTTTATGAGCCCCTGATTTTATTACGCCAATACGAATATTGACGTATTAAACATACATACATACAGGGTTGATATGAACATAAGATATATGTAGACGTGTTGACTTGATGGATTTTATACAATCGCAACATTTGCATCGTACATGCTGAAGCTTAGCTAATAAACGATGCATATAAAATTTGGATATTACACATCGGACTAATATGTTGTATTGCATACATATTTACCTTTTTTAAAAAAGGGTATACCATATTAAATTGATTTTATTTTGTGGAAAAAGTAACGATGATGAAGTAATTTTGAAATATGATTTTATTACTAAGAGAATACACGGTGTATGAATTTAATACAAACAACGCAGCGAACGAATCAAAATACTATCACAGATAGAAATAACAGTAAAGGAAGACACAGGCCGCAGTCATTGTTAAATTGACCGTTTATCTGTCAGGGCTGGAGCTGCTCGCAAAGCTCCAGTTAAGCTTAATAATACCACAAAAGAAGTTTACGAAGAATACTCAGATTCTCATATTTCATTACTTAATCATCTCATCCATGCATCATTTCGTTTGGGTAAGAACTCCAATGAGGTCTAAGGGAGCTCGTTCAATTCAGAATTACAGAACGTCACAATACATTTTGTATGGGCTTCATGGTCTTTTACGATCAGGTTCCACTTAACGGAATGTGCCCTCCCCTTCTTACGATCATGTAGATACATTACAATAGGATTTCTTGAGTCGGAGCAACTAAGAAACTGGACTCCTACTCCATTTTAGAGTTGAATAGTTATTGCGGTTATTTAATTATAGCTGGAATATTAGAGCCATGCAAGCGGCATTTTGAGTTTTAAGTTCCAGTTCTATTTATAAATTCCTGCACTTTATTTCAGTCACCGGCCAGGCGAATACTAAAATTCCTCTGCTCCTCGGCTGACATCAACCTAAGTAATCTTCAAGACTAGCTATCAGAAAAAAAGTGAGATTCAAATAGAAATCCCTCTACTCTCCAGTGCCGGGAAGTCACAATACATTTTCCAATAGGGTTTCTCAATTAGTCGTTTTCTATATGTTCATAAGACAGATTTTTCAGGGAGACTGTACCATCAACTGAATGCAGCCTTCACAGGTTCGCATTCCATTCACTGCATAAACCATCCCGTAGTAATTTCGAAAATATCAGAAAATGGACAAATTTAATTTTAAATTTATTTATGTCACTCGTTGCTGTTGAAAGTCTATTTTACTATTTCTTTGTAATGTTCATAGCCCCAGATGCTATAATTTTCCTTATTTTTGTAACCAATCACATAAAAAACTCTTAAAAACACTTGAAATAATTTAGCTGGATGATGAATTTCCAGCACCCAATCAGCAAATGTTTGACGTTGTGTGTGATTTGAACTGCAACTTGTCAGTTTGTATGCTTGTTTTAAAATTGTTTTTGCTTGTACCTATGTCAAGTTTTGAAGATTTTCAACATTTCATTGAAACATATAGTGTGAATCTAAGCGCGCTTCTTCATTCATTTTCTCCCAAGCGAAGACCTTATTTGGTAACCCTACTCGTGATTGATGACTGCAATTACTAAAGCAGTCAAAATACGATACAAAGTTCTTATAAATAATCGCAGTAAAAACGAGCACACTGAATTTGTCCGTAATGAATAAGGAATTTTCTCACGCACGCCTCTCAAGGCGCCCTGGCCATGAATAGCTGCAGAAGTAGTTGTTCAAACATAATTAACTTGGACTTACAGCCGGAGATTTCAATCTGCTCCACTCCTTGCGACAGCGCTGACGCTCCACCTCGTTACCACCGCACAGTGTCGCGACGCACACATGTACTCGCACGGCGCCCACGAACACGGACGCGCTCAGTGACGGGCCACGTAAAGTGGCATCAGCGCAAAGTGGCCGCTGTCATTTTAAATGGGCATTAGGCGTGTTGGCGTTGGCGTTGACGTTGGCTTCGGCTTAGTCAGCGCGGCCATTCACGCCAACGCATGCACGGCGAGGGGATTTCTTACTACTCGGCCGGAAGGCAGCGCCACACACAGCACAAACACACACACAAACCAACACAAATACGCCGCAGCACTTGCAAGTCGGCCGCGTTTCTTTACACTTACACTTTCACTTCGTGGTTAATTGAGTACAAAGTGCCAAAGCGCCAAAATATGCGCCGCCTGCCCGACGTGCCGTTCCGGCGTTAATTACACCGTCACGGCCCAAGGACCGGAGATAGAGATGTCCGGCGGCGAGGTGGCTGGGTTTCTAATCAAATTTAATGAAGTCGCTAAGAGTGCACTGAATAAACACATAAAATCACGCAACAATGCCGCGGCGCGCACTGAAATACAGCGACGGTGTATGGCACTTGGATGCTGCAGTGGCAACGCTCGGACACAATGCGCCCAGTGCACCGCTACACTTATTATTCCCACTTTATACTCCCACGTAAGATTTCTTCGCACTGTATGTGCGCGGTGAAGGCGCGAAAAGTCGCTTTGAAGTTGTACTTCCGGTTATGTTTGAATTTCAGATTGCGTATACGTCACGTAAACCCGGATGTGCTCTGCCCAAGAACACTTGAGCATGCTTCTGCTTGATCTTTATTTTCTTAATATGTTTTTTATATCTTTTCACTTGCTTCAGCGCATTCACAAAATTCTTCTCGATCCGCCATATGCGCACACATTGCAGAGCGTTTTGATTCAATGACCAGACATTTGCGTTGGGCGTCCCGGATACGCGACTGCTTGCGGGCACCACAACCGATTCAATGAAGTGTTTCAACCGAACTGATGTCGGTCTTCTGGCCGTTTACATGCGGCCAGCATTCGTAGAGTCCTGCAGCCACAGTTGCGCCGCTGCTGTTAGAAGCGCAGCTGCTGTGGCTGCCCTCGTACCCGGCGCCGCATTCAAATTTAACATTCGCGTTGCTGTCTAACAGCAGCTGCTGTCTAACAGCAACGTGAACACATTTCGCGCCGAGTTTAGCCACGAGAAGTGCAACCCTGCGTTGTTGTGGCGCCCACCATGCCATGTGGCAATGAACGCTCTTCCAGCGTCGTGGAAACACATCTGACGAGCACATGCGCAGTGAGTATGTAAACAAAAACAAGTGTCCAGCGTTGAGAAAAGCCGCCAACTGGCGGCATTCAACAACCGATGCGAATTGTGCCACGTAATGAAAACAAAAGTGGCTTTGAAAGCCGGCACGCGAAACGTATAGCGTTGCTACATTTCGAATATGTTTGTGTTTTGAGTCTTGACAAAGTTTTTATGAAATTCCGAGCTAGAGTGACATAAAGTATTGGGAACAAACTCTAAAAAGCGCTCACCAAGTGGTACCAAATCAAAGGATAGAATAAATTTAATATGTAATGCTTACATGTATTTAATTTTAATAAAATAAAATAAAATAAAATAAAATAAAATAAAATAAAATAAAATAAAATAAAATAAAATAAAATAAAATAAAATAAAATAAAATTAAATTAAATTAAATTAAATTAAATTAAATTAAATTAAATTAAATTAAATTAAATTAAATTAAATTAAATTAAATTAAATTAAATTAAATTAAATTAAATTAAATTAAATTAAATTAAATTAAATTAAATTAAATTAAATTAAATTAAATTAAATTAAATTAAATTAAATTAAATTAAATTAAATTAAATTAAATTAAATTAAATTAAATTAAATTAAATTAAATTAAATTAAATTAAATTAAATTAAATTAAATTAAATTAAATTAAATTAAATTAAATTAAATTAAATTAAATTAAATTAAATTAAATTAAATTAAATTAAATTAAATTAAATTAAATTAAATTAAATTAAATTAAATTAAATTAAATTAAATTAAATTAAATTAAATTAAATTAAATTAAATTAAATAAAATAAATTAAAATAAATTAAAATAAAATAAAATAAAATAAAATAAAATAAAATAAAATAAAATAAAATAAAATGAAATGAAATGAAATGAAATAAAATAAAATAAAATAAAATAAAATAAAATAAAATAAAATAAAATAAAATAAAATAAAATAAAATAAAATAAAATAACGCGTCACAACGTTGCAAAAATTGTGCACCAAAGCCTTGCAATACGGACCAAGCTGCTAACAGAAGAATTACCATATTATAAGTATACGCCCAGTGCAGTGCTAGAAAATGACGAGTTCAAGATTTACTGGGATCGCACAGTATTGACGGATAGGAGCATTCCGCACAACAGACCAGATGTTATCCTGCTCGAAAAATTGACAAATAACGCACATCTAATTGACATCGGAGTTCCCAACACACACAACCTACAGGACTGTATCGCGGAAAAAAGCAGGAAATATCAGCAACTGGCCCAAGAACTGAAACAGATGTGGCAACTCGACAAGGTAGTGATTGTACCAATCATCATTTCATCGACAGGGGTAGTGCCCAAAACATTAATGACGACACTGGAGAGGCTTCAATTAGCGGATAAATTTTTGACTATACAAAAATCAGTACTATTGTCAACAACGTCAATTGTTCGTTCGTTTTTAAGTATTGAAAGTTAAATTGTATATATGCTTAAGAAAATACCATGTACCTGCAATAGTTTTATGTATCTTGTTGTTATACAACCGATATGTAATATTTAACCCTTAAGGAGTTCAATAAATCGTGGAAAAATAAAATAAAATAAAATAAAATAAAATAAAATAAAATAAAATAAAATAAAATAAAATAAAATAAAATAAAATAAAATAAAATAAAATAAAATAAAATAAAATAAAATAAAATAAAATAAAATAAAATAAAATAAAATAAAATAAAATAAAATAAAATAAAATAAAATAGAATAGAACCTGCTTTACTCCTACCTGTTTTAATAGAAAATATATTATTCCGAAAAGGTATATAGTAATATTTCCTATTAAACACGACTAAATTTTTCTAAAAACTCTAGTTTAAGTCCTGAATAATCCCTGTGGTTAGCACAAATATATTTTAAAGTTTTCCATTTCCGCTTTCCGCTATTTTTAATTGAATTTGTTGTTATTGTTGTGACTGCAGCAAGAGAAATGTGCGTAATTGAATGTGTGCGCTACCAAAATATTCTGCAGCTGACGGCTTTTAAATATCCGTAAGCCATGCAAAGTATTATTCATTTCTATATTGTTGTTGTTGTTGTAAATGTTGCATGCCACGAAAGCGCTTTAATCGCCTTAACTCGCACACTGCAAGTTGTCATTGTTGAGCTGAGAATTTTATTAAATGATTTATATATTTATTTAGCAGCATATTTCGCGGCACCATATGCACAAAATCAGATTTTTTAATATCGTTTCGTAACATCCGAGTAGTAGCTCAAGTAGTAACGGAATTTTAAGTGCAAGAATAGAAGAATGTAAAACCATATTATTTAATGTGGGATGTAAGTTATTTCAACGCGCTATTGAGTCACAGGAAACTTTAAAACTTCTTCTAGGCGCCTTCTCCGATCTGTTAAGCCAAGCGTGCATGGGGTCTGCTAGACTTGGTACTTGGACCTCGTACTGCTTCCAGCACCTTTTTCGCTGAAGCTTTTGCTCCATGGTCAGTATGGACGCAAACCGCAACTTGTTGTACACAGTTTTGGGACATATGTAGGTAGAATATTATGTTTTAAATGTAAATTTAATTTACTACTTATTCGAAAGTAATATCGTTTTACCTAACAATGTCCCCTTCGACTTCATCCTCATTGACTGCAATGCACTAATGTCAGCGGTGGATGTACTTTTCAAAACATTTACGGTATATCCACCAGAGCAGTTTTAAATTTTTGTATTTATTATCTCCTAAGCTAATTCAGGTAAAATCGGTGGCTGCAAAATAGTATTCGTTATGGTTTTAGTGAGGAACTCGCTAACAACTTAATACTGCTTCACTATCACAAAAGTCAAGTTAGAAGCTACAATTTGGTGAGAATACTGCAGACAGGTGTGACAACCCACAAGAAATTAATATCTGGTGACAGAGGGCACTGCACAGGAATAAACTGTGAACTACCATGACCTGCCTAACGACTACCACAACTACTAGAAACGGCTGCTTTGGTTTGACGAGCATTCGATAAAGGAGAAGACCATTCTTGTCTACGTCCGTTGGAAGAACCAGGGCGTTGACCAGTTGACAAGGGCGCACTAACAGGAGGTTATTATGGTCAGTTGACTAATTGATGTACAAGTATATGCACATACCTATCAGACATCTGCATGGCTCCATTCACTTTCTCTCCCACAGTGTTGACACTTCTGCTGAGTGCACACTTTCTGAGAGTCATTAAAATATGAATACAGTAATTGCTGTAGTCAAAGCAAAAGCTGTGCACAAAAATAAAGAGTCACAAAATAGAGAGAGTCATAACACACGATTCTCTGTAGTGAATATTCATTACTCACTACTCACATTCGTAAGGTTAGTATCATTTGTATATAGAAAAATATTTAGTTTTTGTTTTCATTGTTGGTATTCGTTGACAATTTATTCACTTGATAGAAAAGCATTTTTAAGTTTCATTTTGAGCGCACTACTCAATATGAATGATTCGAATCATTCATTTGATTTCGCTGTATTCACAGCATAAAGTGAATACAGTTTCTGTTTGAGTACACTATAAAATGACTCATTCAATACAGTACAATCTCTCATCCGAGAACAAATTTGTACTCATTCATTCACAATCACAAAAACGAATGTGAGTGAGTGAGTAGGTAATTTAGGAGTGAATGAGTCACAACACGTTTTGAGTGCAATCATGCAGACATTTGATACCTATGTATATATATATCTATATATATAATGTTTGCACAAACATTTAACTGCCACTCCAATTTATCAGTGGCGAGCAAAAATTCATTTTGCAACTTTTAGATTTCGTACAATTAAATGTGCGTCATTAGTATTGTTGCTGTGGCTTGTGTTGCACCAGTCGCGGACTGCAACCTGCGAAGGAAATACGAAAGTTAAATGGTGCATTTAATGTGCGGCACAACAACACAAAATGAGATGTCATTAAAACGAGAAATGTGCGCAGGCTTCGGCGCTGACCAGCCGTACGGATGAGTGCGTGCAAAGAGAAAAACCGGCAACCGGACGCTCCGAGTCTCATCATTTGGCAACGTCAGTATGGGCGTCGTCGTCGTCGTCACAGTTGGCGTGCAGTAAGTGCGAGTATTTGCTGTGCAACTTGCCGTGGCAAATGTCACTGCAAATTGCACAGCCGTTACCGTCGTTGCCATTAATTCGAAACTTTTGTTGCGCTGCTGACGGCTCGATTGCAGGCGAGGTGGCAGTACATGAAATATGAGCGATAAAAATGCTGCACATGAAGTGGCTGTCGGAGTTATTGCACAGGGGCAACACACATATAAAAATAAAATAAAATTTGTGTACGGGTTAAGTTCCCTGACTGTGTGCCAGGCAAAAAATAAACGCAGAACTGTTTTTTTTGCGAGCGAATTTCCGCTTTGAAGCAAATATTAAAAAAACTTGCTCACCCATTGCCCAGAGCAGTGGTTTTCAAACTGTTTTACGCTGTGTGATCAGTTTAGCATTTTTTAGCCTCGAACAATCCTTTTCTGAACCGTTTAGCCTTCTTTTTTTTTTAAAGTTCCTCTAAAGATGGTGCGCGTTTTATTCAAAAAATTCAGCTCTTGAATAAAAATTGTTTGTAAATTTTCTGATTTTTAACCGTTGCTTTTATTCTTGTTTGCTTTTTTTATAATTTTCGATTCAACACACATTGCACATGAATTGTACAAGAAAGTTTGAGCACCGCTGTTTCAAATGAAAAATCGCATTCAAGTAATTCGAAGCTTTTTGGACGAGAATTGTTTTTCATTGATAAGCGCTCGGAACAAAAACCATTCGATCAAAGTGCAAAAGTATCAATTAGTTTGTTTGCTTTTTGTTTTACTTACTAGGAAGTTTTTAATTTCTTTGATTTTGTTTGCACAGAATAGAATAACAGCGTGTTGGAGAAGAGAAAATCAGAGAAGTTTGAGTACTTGCAAGTTACTCTGTATTTTTCTTCGTTATTATCGGCCATCAAACAAAAAGTGCTGCCATGTGCCTTGATTGGTTTCCTGAGTGTTGGCAATGTCTTCAGTAAATTGTAATTTTTCGTGGTGCCGCCAAAAGCTCTCGTGCGCCATGTTCTATATGAAATTTTTTCTTCTTTAATATCCTATTGCGACAAGACTTAGTAGCGCCTTTAATTAAAGTTGGAGTTTCCTTCCACCGATAGGCCATTTTTCCACGATTGTGTTTATCAGATGTGGTCCCATGTGATTTCTTTATGCTTCTGATTGCTACTGAAAATCCTTAAATACGCTAAAAATCGCTTCAGATCGCATGTCTTAATGCAGAGAGATTTTCAACGATACAATTAATTGGTTTCGGTCTCTCAACACTGCAGAATTAAAAAAAAAGAAGCAAAATATTCAATCAGATCAGTAGTAACGCTTTCAAACAAATGACAAAATCTATCAACAAAGTGTATTTCGAGGACCTTACCCAGAGATAATATTTGTAAATAAATTTTATATATTTATATTATCTTTGCTTTAATAATGCCGATTTTTTATTAGTGTTGCATTTAGTGGCGACGCGTCAAAGCGACGCACAGTGTTGCGAGTAGTGACAAAAATGCCAAAATGCAACTGTAGAAGCGCAAAAATCTGAGTACGAGGTTTTGTTGGAAATACTTCAGTTAAGAGAAATCCGAAGTTTTATGAAAAATATTGGATAACATAGAAGTTATGAGCTGTTAAATTACCCTCTTCCAGCGTTGAAAAAAAATTGTAAAAAAAAACAGGAAATTTTTGCTTTGATTTTGAGGTTGAATATTTTAAAATAAATTATGAGCAGGTCTCTAAAAGTTACTATTGTCATAAGTTTTATATAAACTAGGTCTGGCACGAGCAACATTTTGCTGATTACTCTCATGTCTGAGCAGTAGCGTTATGATGAAAATTAAGTAAAGAAAGCGAGGGAATAAAAAGTGAGTTCAAATATTAAAAGTGATTTAAAACAAAATACGTTAAATATCACTTTTGAAATTTTTTGATATTTTGGTTCGGCAAGTATGTAGATTATGTTGTACAACTTTTAGTTGCACATATTTGCGCGAATGAAAGTTATTGGCATTTTTCGATGAAGACTTGAGTGCAAATGCGCGATATTTTCACATTTGGTTGAATTCCAATAGCAATCGGTCAAATAATGCTCTGCTGGTGATGGAAAAATTTGTTGAATGTAGCTTCGAAAAATTAATTACGATTACCATTATATTCGAAATAGAGGGGTTAGCGGAGTTTCGACAGTACACTTTGATTTTTTTTTCGTACAGAACCAAAAGTTGACAACCTTACTACTTCAATTGTATGGGAGGCGCCCTCTGGAGGTAAATTTTCGAACTTTAATTTATTTTGTATTTTTGGCATTCACGAATGTTGAGGATTTTTGAATAAATCATTCAAATCGGTTAAGTACTTTGCCAGATACGATGTTTTTTCGCTTACTTTACTACATTTACAAGTGTGGAGCCAGTTCCATTGAAAATTACTAGTTTTGTTAGTTCGGTTAGGTGTGTATAGAAAAAATATTTGAAAGGGAAAATAAATTGAGGTCAGTCTTACATATGGTACGTCTGGGACCAACCTGAGAGCAGCGGGAGCCCACTCTTTAAAAACGATGGTTTAGTATGGGAGCCTCATTAAGGGTTGGAGATAAGTGGTAGGAATGTTCGAAAAAAATATTCAGGAGAAAAAACTAGTGGGACAGTCTAAGATTTTAACCCTCTAAGAGCAATTTCTGAGCAGCCGTGGAGCACTTTATCTCGATTTTATTTTCAATCTCTTTTGAAAAAAGATACACAAGATACAAAAGATACTATATACACATTTATAAATAAATTTATATTAAAATACAAATATTTTGAATGCAGCTTTTATGAACTAAGATAATTTTCATTGTTAATATACAGTTTTTTCAAATCCGTTTGTATGGGAGGTAGTCGAAGTTTTGGTCCGATTTCAATGAAATTTTGCACAGTAAGTTCTTAGCTCATACAACAACTGTATACCAATTTTCATTTATATACGACCACTCTTTCTAGTTTTGTCACTCCGCTATATGAACTCGCAACACTGTGCGACGCTGAGCTAATGAAAATTTTGCCTTTTCCCAACTATGTTATTATAATAATTGGCAAGACGTGTGTACGTGACGCTAACGCCGTTTCTGTACAACATACCATTAATATTTTTATTCCAAAAACACGGAAAAAAATTGAATCACAACTTAAGCCCATCGCTCTTAGTCAAGTTTAGACATTTATTGCAAAATTAAAAGCTACTGGCAAAAACTACTTAAAGGGCACAAAAAACACAAACCTATCCCAACAACGACAATACGTCAGCAATACAAAAACAAGCACTTATTTTAAAAATTCTCTTAAAAACGGACAAGAATGGCAAAAGTAAATGGTTGCTGCTTTTTACAACCAATGAACAGGAAATCATGAACAGACGCACGCACGCACACATGCACGTACTTCAAGGCTTTTCCTTGTAATAAACTGGAAGCTAATGCAGCAGGCCCAAGGGGAACGCACAATGAAATGTATGAAATATACAAGTATATACACATACACAATTGTGCGTACACGCATCCAACATGTCACCTGAAATTAGCTTCACCTTTACGTTTGCCTTTGTCCTTCGCTTACGTGCTTTCGACCCCACAACTTCGTCACCTTTTATGTTTTATTGTCTACCATTCGTTTGTCTAACGTTGCCTACGCAACGCAGCTGCGGCGCTCCAACTCGCTGCTCGGTTGGTTGGTCCTCTTTGCTGTCAAACCCACAATTCGGGCATGTTTGAGGCCAACATTGCGCGGCTCTGCCTCTTCAGAGGCGTTGGCAGCTCCTTTCTCTGGCGCAAAAATATTTTGATTTGTGTGGTTTGGCTGCTATGGGTGTTTGTGTGTGCGTGTGTTTGTGCGTGTGCTTGCTTTGTGGTTTTGATGGCCCTGCGGCTCGACATGATTACAGGTAATTATTTCGCCGGCGGCAGCCCTGTGCGCTCTGTCAAATATTTTATTTAAATAACTATGTCTAAATTTGCAGAGCAAAAATCAAAAAGTGGAATGCTACAAATTTAAATATCGACTTTATTTACACGTTGCTTTGTTTACCAACTTTTCCATTGGCACAGCGATTTGCAAGAAATTCCTGCGGCTTTCGCGTCACAGTAATTACACAAACACTAAGCCCGCTTACAGGGAGGACATGACTCTAAGCAATTAAAGAATAAATTAAAAGTCCTTGAAATAAACTAAATATTCATTTATTTCTTCACTAAATTTTAATTAGTTTGTTGAAAATAAAAACTTGGTACGCTTTGTATACGCAAACATTTGTAAAATCCCATTCAAGGACTTTGAAAAAGGAACAAAAGATGTGTATGTAGCGAATTGAAATCGCATGGACGTAAATTTCAATTGCTTTGAAAAAAGTGCCAATCGCTTTTATTGTAATCCTTTATGTGGGCAAAGTACACCGCGGCGTTGTCTTCTTCTTTCTATCGCGTTCTCTGTCGTTTGCTGCGTTTTTAATTGCTCTGCATTACACTTTTGTAACGAATTGTGATGACAGGACCTTGGGCGGCCGGCTTTGCTGTCAATCAAAGGTTGGCAGCTGACGTCACTGCACTGACGCCACTGATGATTCACCTAACTGCTTAAACAACTGTCTCTCACTCACTTTAATTACATCACGTAGTTGGCCATAATTACAGGAATTCGTAGTAGTTGCTGTGGGCTGATGTCTCTGTAGTTTTCAAATGCCCACTGAAGGTGAGCAACCGAGAGCAATTCAAAAGAGAATTCGACTTTGTACTTTCTAGTCGAAAAACGTTGCTCTCCGGAGCGTTTCAATCTCCCGAGAGTGGCCAACAATTTTATTTGACCTTTTTATCATCATTGAATTAAGAGTAGAAATAATCGTGTTTTACACCTCAAAGGCCTCAAGGTCGGCCTCGATAGCTCAGCGGGTAGCGCGCTCATACCGAGCGCCCCAGGTTCGATTCCTGGCTTGAGCTGGAAAAAAACACTCATTTACTTCTATCGCCATCCACATGAAGGGAATGAGAATTACAAGAATCGCACAAGTGCGCTCTTGCCAGGCAATGGCAAAACCTCCAAGTGTGAAAGGAAAAACTGCCAATCGCCGTTCGGATTCGGCGTTAAACTGTAGGTCCCCTACCCTCCCTTTCCCCTACCGTTTCAAGTGTGTGTTGTATCACATGTTGAAAAAAACAGTGCTGCATACAAATTTCAAACGGGTGGAATTTATGGTATCACAACGGCCCCATAGGCCTAAGTGTGTCTCACACAGAGGCAGCCACTTAACCAACCAACCAACCAACACCTCAAAGGCAAAGTGCAGGAATTTTCCATAGAAAATTGTTTTCAATACCAAAAGGCAAAGCACGAACCATTCTTTAGTTTGTTTGTGCTATCTTGTGGCGTAAATAGTTGATACTCGAGAGATTTCGAATCAACAAACATTTTCAGCGCATACATATTGAATGCAAAGTGGGCATCGGAGTTCGGCAACAGTTGAAAACAACGAGAAGTGCACATGAAAAACACGAGTAGGCAAATATCAATTGATTGGAAATGCTGCCACCGAAATCCAAGCCAGGTTGCGCTACAAACCATGAACAAGTACATGAGAACCTGACGGAAAGGGTTCGTGTGAAAAGCAGAACCAGATAAAAAACAATTACACAGGGCAACAAATTTCGACATTTGGTCGGCTTTTTTGGGGTTGACACCAGTTCTAGGGTAATTAGGGAGCGCTGATTTCGAATCCACAAACCGTTTTTAAAACTTAGTTTCCGTTTTCACAAAAAATCGGCGTGTCACTTTTTCGGATTTTCCATGACTTTATTCACGTTTGGGTTTGTAATTTCTAAACAAACAAACCGGTTGACATAATTTTTACTTTATGGCATTTACAACACCTCACGACTTCTTTTCCAATGTAATTTACTTTTATAAGTTTTACAATTCCGCGGTAATTGGACCTCAAAGTCGGAAAATATGGAATTTTAAGGCGTTTTCTTATGAGCTGGTGTAATGAATAAAAATGAATGAATAAAAACAAAAAAGATTAAGGGGGTTTCCGGTTTGTTGGGCGATTTTCGAGCGTATATTTAGAAATTTCTTGTGAACAAACCATTGACGCTTTTTGAATCAGTTTTAGTTTTTTTTATTGAGCAAGAACAAATGTTGAACATATGTTTTTTACAGTATTTTGTCAACCATGTAAGTAACCTCTAGATGACCTTGAGTGTGCCTCCTCTAAAACGTCGAGTGAAACGGTGCGCACGACTCTGCTCGTATAAAGAATCTGAAACACAAAATTTTTTTTTATTAACTTTCATTATGTTGGCTATCTTTCGATCGAGCGGTTTTTTGTTATTCAGATTTTTTTCGAAATGGCGAGCGTAAATCCAAAAAAACGGAATTTCTGTTCTTTTTTTTTTATCGTTATAGGCTGTAAAAATGAAACTAATTATAATTTTCGAAAACCGCTCGATCAAACGATAGCGACATTCATCCTGAACGTTACAGAAAAAAAAAGTGTCCCAAAAGACGAAGTGGATTTTTCAAAATCGTGCGCACTAGCTGCAAAAACACAACTTTTGGGAAAACGCATTCAAAGGCTCAAAGGTGTGTTTACGGATCGCAAGAATGTTATGCTCGAGGGGCAATAATTCTTGAACCATGAAAGATTTTGCTGAATCCTTTGACCACGAAATTCCTAAGACTTCAGAGATAAAAAAAATGTAAAAAAAAAATCGATTTTTTGAAACTGACAAACCGGAAGACCCCCTTAAACACTTCCAATGATAAACTGTTGTTCGGAGCTCCAAGAGTGAAGACTTAGCACACTCGAGCCAATGTTGTCGAAATACGTGTATAGAAAACGCAGAAAATACACATTAAAACAAGTGTTATTACCAGAAAACAGGGACATTCAACTAAGAACATAAATATAATAAGACTCACAGTGGATCCAATAGGCCACCGTTCACATTCTTCACAACCAAACCTAACCTTCAGCAGTTTTTATTTCTTTGTTTGCTGTTTAGAATCCACAAACAATTGGTGTTGCCTTCTACTCATTTATTCTATTCAGAAAACTTGGCCTCAGACCCATATCCATATCCTATGCGGCAAGCACTCTGCACACAAAACTAACTGAAATTAATGTACCCCGGCTCCGCAGTGTAGAGTACAATGTGTGCATGAAACTTTTTCGCAGTTGTTGAATCTTTTCAAAAACGTTCATTTTCCTTTGTTACATTTCAAATGGAACGGCGATATTTACATTTTGCATTTATTTGCAAGTGTGTGCAAATGTGTGCAATGCGAAACAGTAAAGTAAGCTTTTCTTTGGGTTTTTTTCATTAGTTGATTAAATACTTCGCATGCATTTTAATCGGAAAACTCGCTGCAGCTGAATATAACAATTTAAAAGTTGCATACAATTTAAATAAGATAATTATTTTGCTAAAAGCATCGACATATAATTTTAGCAAAAATATGCAGAAATCCAAAAAATATGCAGAAATAACTAAATTCGATCAAAAATTAATTTAAAATCAAGAGTTCAAAGCATTTTATATTACGGTGTCATATGCTGAGTGCTTGGCACTTGCTGCTGCTATGTTTGTGCCCCTTGAAGCGTTCCAATTATGCGCACTCTGTGATTATCATTTATTGAAGTGGCGTCCTGGGGTTTCGCCCCCTGCTCTCCATTTCTTCAATTCCAAACTCAACTACTGTGAAGCGGCGCGCACTGTGTGTAATGCTACGCTTTCCAGTTCGAGTGATTGCCGATAGTGTTGCATCGCACGGCTGCCTGCACTCGACGACGAATGTTCGCACCGACACGCCGCGCTCCGCAAGCCCGCAGTGCGCTCATTTGCACGCCGACAACTTTGGCGACGCTGTGGATTCGTGTAATTGGGTAAATTGATGTGTTATTCATTTGGGTGCGTCGAGTGGTATTTGCGGCCACCCTTAACCGCAAAATTAGTGAGCTGTGAAGATGAGCGCGCCCACCAAATTATGCAGCGATGCATTTCAGTTGCCATGCGGCTATGACAACAGTCGAGTTAATTCGTCCTTGATGCAGGCCAATGATTTCACAGCATTGGCCGCACACAATGTACAAGTTCAACTTGTGTAATTACTGCGAGTTACTTTGTGTGATTAACACACCGATGGTTCCTAGCGAGAATCTAACAAGTGAGAGTAGTATCTTCCCGGAAGCAGAGCCACTGTGTGCGCATTTAATTATTGAGTACTGTTCAGTTGCGCCCGCAGGTTTGTTTTTTCACGCACTTCAAAGTTGCATCTATTAATAACTCAGAAATGCGCACTGAACTTCAAATTATGCCGAAAAATGTCACTCATAATGCGCAGCTATTGTTCGCGCTTCTTCGTTGGAAACGGTCGAAGAGTTCTTTTGGAACTCAATTCAACTGCGTCGACTGCAAGACACAAGCAGAGACATTTTAATTGAAGATAAAAGGTTCAAGCGAGACGCACTTGACAAAATATTTAATATAGCAACAACAACAACCTTAACCAGCAAAGGACGCCCACATTTCGGGCTCGTTGCCAAATTTAACTTATCATAATTAACTTTATTATAAATGGTAATTAAAATTACACGTGCTTGAATGCGAGCCGAAATTGCGTTGAGAAGCTCTTTAAGAGTTGCCAAAGTATGTGTTGAATATCAGAAGCGAGGGGGCTAAGGTATAAATGTTATTACTGACGCATGTCATACATATTTATTAGAGTCCTGCACGAGTATACATTTTTGCTATTCGAAAACATTCAAATGCTTTTGAATAGAATACTTCACTTCATCTCTGCGGACCAGTCCGAATGAATATGAGTACAGCTCTCTTCGAGTACGAGTAAGCTCCGAACAGAAACGAGTAGACGTACACTATTTATTCATTTCCGCTCGAAGCGAAAAAATGAGGACAAAAGCATTCGAATAATAGTACAAACTGCTTGAATATTCGAATATACTCGTTTTAATATTCCTAAGATTATTTAGAGATATTTATGTTGTATATTAATATTTATTTATTTGTTATGCTACTTTCTTCAATAATTTCCATTTTCCGTATTAACTAATAAGCCACTTCAACCGCACCACAGGTATACACATCGAAAAGTGACATACTGCGCATAAAAATATTCGATTAAACTTTTGATCTTCGAATACTTCGCAAAGTTCTCGATTACCGAATACGAGCACTGCAGTATTCGCTTCTCACCGAATACGAGCACTGCAGTGTTCGCTATTCACCGAATATAAATAGAAACGAGAAGCGACGCTCGCTAGTTCTCGTTTCTATTCGTTTCGTTGTACACATTCTTCGAATACCAAGTCGCCAAAATGAATATATTCATGCAGGACTTTAAAATTTATGTACATATTTACGTAGGTAGCAGGTATTGCAGTCCCGAGTCCCAAAATTTCGGGATGCCGGACAATTTCAGTAGTGAAAAATACTGAGATTGAACAAATCTGATCCCGGGATCGTAACAATAAAAAAGCTGACTTTTTGCTTTTGTGATCTTTTTTTCGAAAAAAAGTTTGTTTAGTACAAAAAAAAAAGAGATGGTTAAACTGGCTGTGATGCTTGAATAAGTTTCAATGCAACAATAGCTCTGTGTGTGTCCGGATACTTTGAACAAATTTGAAAAACTAGCTCTGTTTGGGTACTTTTCCAGTAAAAATCTTACAGTAGTTAAAATCAGAAGAGTAAACAAGCTTTAGCTCCCAAAAATGAAACCATCCAAAAAAGTGAACAAAAAACTTTAAACTAAACTTCTTAAACTTAAACTACTCACACCGAATTTTACTTATTTTGAAATGGTGGAAACCGTGGCAAAAACTTCCCAATATGATGATTTACATACGATTTCCCTTACTGGTATTGAACCAGAGAGATGCTTTTCAGCTGGTTTACCAGGTGGTTTGGTATTAAATGCTTTTTTTTGTTATTAATTGTATGCCATTTGTCAAGAATATTGTTTTCTTAGTCTTAACGCAAGAACACAGAATGGTTTTTAATACCAAAATAAAATTTATTTGCTTAAAAAAGATTGATGATTGATTAATGATTGGTTGACTGACGTCCTTAAAATAATGTATTTAATCCTTAAAAAAAGTTCGGGATTGCGATTTTCAGTCCCGACAATCCCGGGTTGTCAAACAAAATTTAATAAGCTTGCATAGCAAAAATTATTTGCTGTGCTTAAATGATTTATGCTCGGTTTGTCAGTAGGTTTTGAAGTGAATTCTACAAGTGTGAAGTGAAGCGATCCGGTTGACTTTAAAAATAACAAATTTGCGGAGGTGGCTATATTCAAATGACATACATTTAATTTTTAATTAGTATACTGTGTTTTGTGAAAATAACTCTTGTAAGTTACGTTCGAATTCAACATTTCTTTCAGAAAACGGCAAACCTTTTAAGTAACTATCTATTAAATACTATTTTCTCTGTTATTTTTCACAAAACTTTACCTTATTACTAAATGTATGGTAATTACTTAATGTTGATGTTTTGATGGAATTGATATGTTTATATTTATGTGCATTTATGTTTGTATGAGTGTATGAATGTTCGTATTTGCTTGTGTTTAGTGCTCAACATATAATTAATTAGTACTAATTGTAGATCAAATCAACTCATGTCAGTTAATTACGTAATTAAATATGAAACTCACTGAAGTTGACACACAAGTTCTGATAAATTCATAACTCATTGGTATGAAATTGTGTACATTGTTATTCGATTTGTGCATTTAGAAACACATACGAGGCACACATTTGAATAATCATCTTAACTTCATCCCTGCCGAATTATTCCCACAGACGAATAGAGTAAGCGTCAAGTTTGTAATTGAATGAAGTGTGTTTAGTGTCTATTCGGATTGTGATTTAAATACGTGTTTACGGCACACAGGGGCGTAGCCAGAACTTGGTAAAAGACATAGAATAAGAGTAAGAAATACTCTATTCAGACAGATAAATTGCGCAATTACGACATTTGTGCTCAATTTAGGTTTAAATTTAACTCATTTTGTCATAAAAATCTCAATTTAGCTAATTGTAATTAGCGCTTAATTGATCATAAATTTAGCTCCACTCGGCATGCAACCCTGTGTCTTACTGTTATCGATAAACAAATTCATTTACAATTAACTAAACCAATACAAAATTGAGCAACTCACAGGAACGAAAGACGTTTGTTAACATTGTTTGCTTTGAAATCTCACTTAAAAATCGTGTGCATCAGTAGGGATGTTAAGTAAATATTACTAAATGTTCAAAAAATGTTTTAAAGAACGTTTTTTATACATAAACAGAAATAAACTTTTATTCCGTAAAAATTAAAACATGTTCGATAACAGCTTGAAATTGAAATGTAAGGTAAATTGAGGTGTGTGAACAGCAAAACCAATAAACACATTAGGGTAGTTCAGGATAACGTGCAAATATTTAAGCAAATGCATGTAATTTCAAATATTTGCCATCAACACTGAGCATACTTTTTAAAATTTCATGGCAAATCGGTTGCAGAACAAATTCACAGCTGTTTTTGAAGAATAAATCAAGAAGATGAAGAATAGAATATTTGCGCCGTGGGATCCTGCGAGAATAAAGAGCATGCAGAAGTTGCTGCCGCTGTGGAATCCGAAAACAATTCACACATCTAACTCCAGCGCTTCTTGCAAATAACTTAGAAATGTACGAATTTCTTCCTCCGTCCACTTTTTATTAGATTTTTCTCTTTTTATTTTCTTTTTCGTCTGCTTCATTTCGACAATTGTAACAGCTGATTGATTGGCAAATCTGTTTTGCCCATGCCGAAAAATATGCAATGGTTTTCAGTGTTGCAAATTTGCAGCTGCTCGGCATGGGCAAATGTGTACATTTTGTTGTTGCGTTGAAAATATTTGCCATCACATTTTTTTGCAAATGCCATGATGCCAGACCGTTTGCACGTTACCCTGAACTGCCCTAATTAATAACCAAATTACCTCAATTTATTTGGCTGTCAGAACAGGGCATTATGTTACCTGCGTTCTGACGTAAACAGGACTTTTGAAAGACAGCATTTTCTGGTAGCGCCACCTTTATGTGACTTAGTATGTTGAACATTTAATTTATTCAGTCAAAATTTCGTGATATTTGCTTCACCGGCTGACGATTTAAAACACTCATTTGACATGCACATACTGGGTCCGAAGTCCAAGTCCAATCTGCTTTGAGAGAGTTTTTGAGTAAGAGCCTCAAAATATGCAAAGTTTTCAATTTTTTTTTTCGAGCAATTCAAAATCTTTTTATTTTTGCTTGTGTTTCAGACTGAAAATGTAACATTTAAAAGAGCATATTTTGAGGCTTCTAATTTTGTAAGGAAAAAGTATGAAAAGTGATGAAAATGGCTGTGGTACATTTTCGCTATTATTTTGATGCGAATGTGTATTCCACCAAATAATTTGGCTGTGTTGTATTGCTTGATGTTTCTTCTTAAGATATTCATATACTTCGAAACTTGATTTATGAAACATCTGCACAATTTTTGCCATCAGAAAAAACGCCTTGAAATTCAATATTTTCCTACTTTGAAACCTTATTACAACGCTAATTTAGAATGCATAAAATTGATTAATGTCAGAAAAGATGGCGTGAAATGTTGTTAGTGCAACTATATAAAAATCATGTCGATAGGATCATTGGTTCAGAAATTACAGTCGAAAACGAGGAAAAAGCCGAGGAAAATTTGAAAAAGTGACACGTGCATTTTTTGCAAAAACTAGAGGTGTTACATAAAAACGGAGTATGGTTTTGAAAACAGCGTGGAAAAACGATTCAGATTCATGTAAAAAACTCCATGCAACAGACATGCTGTTGTGCAGTGTAATCGGAATGCAAAACACCATATTTCCGATTTAAGATCGTTTGGACTTAATCGGAATTGAGAACAGGGTTGCATCGGAAAATATTTCCGATAATCGGAATGTAGAACACCGACGGTCGGAATCAAATCCGTTTCCGATCCGATTCGGATTCTGGAACAGGGCTGAATATGTTGAATAATAATAGGCAATGGGGAAAGGGGAGGTTTGACACCCTACGCCCGCACATCTCTTGGCTACGCCTCTCAAGGCACATCACAAAGAGGTTGTACGCAGTCGTGCGACTATTTGTCGAAATTTTAATTGGATTACTTTGTTTGCTGTAATTACCAATGCTGCAATGTGAATCTGCATTTTTATGTGCGCCGATGTCTGTGCCAGATTTTATGCGCATATTCACAACATTTCCACCACATCGGCCTTTAATTGGCTCACATCAGTTTCATGGACTTATTTCGTTTAATGCCTTCTATGTTTTTGCCTTTTCTAAATGGCTGTCAGTGTAGTGTAGATGTTAGGGTGCTTGAAGGTAAGTCTTAGTATAGGAAAAACCAAGTTTAATGAATTTTAATTTTCCATACTTTTATTGAAATTAACAATAGATGGATTCCACTTGATTTTGTTGTAAGAGGAACGCAAATTCAAGCCTTTGCCTTAAGCCAAACAAAAAAATAAACTAAATTCATTTTCACATTCATTGACATAAAGTCAAATAGTCGCACTGCAGTAATTCCAGGAATCACACAGCAAAACGGCATTTCGTTGAAGAATGCATTGTGCGCCTCGCGTGTGCACAACAATAGTTGCTTTTATTCCCCAAGTGCCTCAATTGACATCGCCTTTGCTTATAAACTGGCTTACTGCCCAACTTACACTGCCGCTTGTGTTGAATCTTTATGGTAAGTGCCGTAATCAGGTGACTACTGCTTTTGAAATAAATCCTCATAACGGCGAATTTGCATTGTTATCCTTTAACAATAGCCCGGCCACAATTGAAATTGGTAGAAATAAAGTTATACACGCCAAGGGTGCTTTTCACAATCTGTGTACCGCGCTGAAAGGAACAACTTTTGAAAGTGTGCCTCTTCAATCGCTTTGCCAACTGTGGCTAATAAAAAATCACTGCCGATCGCTTTTGTGTAAAATTGGTACTGTTTTTTATTACATTACAGGTCAATGCAAATAGCCGCCGTTGAACAATACCAAAGCTGGGAATGAGATACAATACTTAAATATTTGATGCAATGGACAAAGGATAATAAAAAAATATGTAAAGATATATATGCAAAATATGTTTTGCAAATTTGCAACTGTGTTTTTTCGCTGTCTGTTGATATCGAAGCTTTGACGTACTACACAGGGTGATTTGAAGGAAATATTGGTTTTTTACTTAGCTGGCCACAATAACTCATGATCAGATTTCGGCATTTAAGGGGGTCTTTTAGTACAAACGGTGTTTTTTGAACCTTTTTTTGGAATTTTTTTTCAGAAACTGCAATTGATAATGAGATAATTCGTCGTATATTTATTCTTTACATATTGAATTATCAAAAAAAATTTTCCACGTGCTACCGCGAACACTGTTGGGGTCCGACAGCTGAGTAACAGCCATGTTTTTTTTTTAACCCATCCTAACTTTGTCCCTGTTCGTCTGAAATGTAATCCAAATTTTCTATTAAAAAGCATTACTCCAATTAAAAGATGAACTATAATGAACCCAATCTGATCAAAATTGGACCCGCGGCATCGTTTTAACGTGTTTTGTTTTTTTAAATTCGCCCTTTTTTTGCTCTAAAAATTCCCCCCAAAAATCCAACCCAATCTCCGTAGGTTAACCCGTGGAGCAAAACGTTTTGAATACAGCAAAACAAGAATCACTTGAATCGGTCAATTAGTTTCGACAGAATCATGGCGCAATGGTCAAAAAATGTGTTTTCGAGAAAAACGTGTTTAAAGTTTTAAAACCGTGTTATCGCGTAGTGAAGGAGACGGATTTGAGGCTCTGTATCTAAGAGACGTTTACGAATTCGACAAAATCGTAATAGTTATAGTTATAGGATATAGTTATACTATAAAAATATGAAATTAAAAAAATCGATTTTTTTCAAAATTTAAAACTAGAAGACCCCCTTAAAATCTAAACTAATTCAACTCATGTATTCGAAATCAAAAACTGACAGTTTAAAAATTAAAAAGTTAGGAGTGTATAGAAAAAAACATGATTTGAACCCTGTATATTTCCCATGCTCTTCTCTTCTAATCAGTATAGATCAACATAATTCCGATATCTAAATAACAAATCAACCTCTAAGAGGAGAAAGTCCTGAAAAACAAGAAGGCCCATCTGGGTTTTTTTTTTAATCTTCGGGTAATACAAATCTAGGCAGTTGGTTTTATGCTGAAGAAATGTTACAACATGATATAAATTTGGCATTGACTTTAATCTCCAAGTATCCGTAAATAATTAAATGTTCCTTTTTATCACAAAATTCTGTGCGGACCAGCATTTATTTTCGTATCATTGATACAACTATCAACATTTGTTGTACTTTGCGTGCACACATACATCTACAAAGCCTTTGGTGATTTATGCTTTGACAAGCACAACAAAGGTACAGCTCAGCTGGCATTCAAATTTGCAAAGCGAAATACACCACTTTTAATCCTTTCACAGCACGCTGCGCACTGTTCGCAGCCTCTAATCAGGCATTGGCATGAACAGGCAAACACAAAAACGTCGACAAATAAAACAGAAATGTCAGCACGGCTCATAGCTTTCACTCTTCGCAACTCGCAACTCGCATCTCGCTTCGATTGACATGCAGTGAACGACGCACGTCGTGTTACTCGTAGACCGAGAATGTGGTGAGATAGGGAAGAGCCGCCCACACACGCACTCGACACTACTGGAAAAGTGCGGCAAATCAAAAAGCGAGCAATTTTGTGCACTCTCAAGCGAATAAGTGGATTTTAAAGTGCCGACTGCTGTCACCAGTCATCTGCCTTGTTTGTGCTGGGAGGGGCGCCCAGCTTCACGATGTCTTGTCGGATTTCAATAACGGGAACTCTGAATGCGAATCGACAGCAGTGTTGAGCTAAAATTGAAGGATTTATGGAAATTGCTGTGTGTGTCCTGTTGCTGTTATCTGCTGCCTGAATTTTCGCCGTTATTCTTTGCTTCGGTTTCGAAAGTTCGGCGCACAGTCACTGTAATTGACAATTATGATGCCTCACTTTGAGACAAGATTGCATTGTAGCGAGTGGCTTTGCGCGACGCGCTGCCATATCAAAATGTCATATCACGGCCAAAGAATGCGCCTCGATCTCCTTTCACACATATTTTCGGATAATAAACACCGAGAACGTTGTACTAAATATATATCTGACGCATTAATATTTATTTCTTACAATAACAGCGGCAATAAAAACAAGTTCAACTGTGTGCGGAGACAAAGAACTTTGCTTGTTATTGTTGTTGTTTATCTTGTGGAAATCCAAGTAAATAACGCCGCATGGCGGCAATGTGGTAGCCCAGGCGGGCCAGGAATCACACAGCCGAATGTGGAATGCTTCACCTCCGCTGGGAAATGTCAGAGCATTCTTAGGAGCAGTTGTGCGGAAATATGAACTAAGTAAACTTTGGTAACAATGGCAAGAGAAATCAAGATCGAAAACACATGTGCCAAATGTCGGCATTATGTGTTTGTACATATGCACAAGCATACATACATACTTAAGTAAGTACGTCCCAGTAGGAAAATGGTAAGGTGCTTACCAGAATAATGCATGTTTTCCTCCACCTTCTGGAGGTGGAAACGGCATGCTACCGAAAGTAAGGTGTCAGTAAGGTACGTTCCGAGTACCTCCGGTTGTAGCTTACGGTAAGAAAGCAAACAAGAAGGCACCAGAAGTGCAAAAAAAGTAAATTAAAAACCCGAATGATTGTTCGTATCGTCATTTCCAAGTGCACTTTACTTTGTAATGTACGTGGTATGTACATTTAAGTAGAACGAATCTAAAAGAAAGACGTGATTTTACAAGCATAATAAGTTGGCCTCGGTAGTCCAGAGGGTAGCGCGTTGACTCTTCATTCCAGAGGCCCATGTTCAACTCCCAGCGGAGGCTGTTTTTAAACACTCGTCTAATTCCATCGCTATTCACATGATTACGTCTACCTTCCATCGTAAGTGAAGAAATCAGCAGTGCTTACATTATCCGTAGCGAGTAAGGCACAAACGGAGTAGGTAATTTTATTTTTTATCATTTTAAGCCTATTCCAACAGCACATTACGGTCCCCTTACGTTTTCCTTCATACCGCCACATTACTAAGTAAAGTACATTTGAATGGGAAGCCGAACAATTCCGAAAAATTTTGCTATGATACCATTTGTACTTTACTAAATCATGCATGATGCGGCGGCCATGCTCTGTACAAACGTAATGGGCGTTTGGCAAGGAAGTTGGAATGCTTACCGGATGAAGAGTAAGTATGCTGTAATGAATTACGTAAGGTGCCACTTTCCTACTGGGGTGTGTACCTGTTTATAAATGTGTGTGAATATTCTGGATGTCAAATCGGGGACATTCCCCGGACATTTTGTAAGCCCAAAAATTCCGGATTGACTGCCTGTGGAGATGAGGTGATGAGCTGATACTTGTCAAGTATTTAACCCTTCGCTGCATGGCATTGCATATATGCAATGTTAACTTTTCATAGATTTGGAAACTATTTTATTTACCATTTTACAGTCATTCATTCTTCAGTTATGTCTTTTATGTTGAAATATTTGATTACTAACGGAATTTTGCGATTAACATTGAAAGTAAGTATTTGCAAAAGAATCGAAAAAGCAACAAGTATTTCGATTTGGTGGCGATGGTGATATGGCGGTTGTCGTCGCTCAGCTGTTTAGTGCGTATACAGTGACGCATGACATCTGTTCGACTCCCCGTAGTAGCCGATACTAAAATATAAATAAAACCGAAATTTGTTGGTCGTTCAAATATCTACAAACTTGCCGAAGACAGTAAAGCGATATTCGGAACGATTTAGAACCTATTAGCATTTGAAAATGAGCAAACTCCAAAGTCGGATTTCTCTTAAACTAGAGTCAATCCAGCCAGACGGCTGGTGGATCTCAACTCAGTATACCTATGAAAACTCGCTCTGTAAGTCCCCACCATGTCTGAATTTTCGACTTGCACAGTGTTATTATAGGGACATTAAAAATTTCCTGAAACGTATTAACCCAGCAGTCCCGAAAGGCGTAAACATTAATGATATATTTGCGGATTTATTTCAACTGATATTTGTTTTCATCTTGACATTATGTGAAAACTAATAACAGGATTTGAATCCCGACTTTCGGGATTGCAAAGTGGTCAAAACTAACATTCCTAGTGTCTACATATAGATTTATGTACTGATGTCAGTGTTGTTTCCTTTCACTAACTTCAAGTTATTTTTTCAGCTTGATGTACAGACCTGAAGATTAAATATGGCACAAACTTCCTCAGCTAAAGTGAAAGCGGATGTTATTTAATCAATTTACTGTTGCTAACAGTCCAAGGGAGTGCTGTCTGTCAGGTATTTACCTGCCATGTGGCAACTTTACTGCTACACACTCAAACACCGCTCGACACACTAAACTAATCGCTTTAAGTTTTCCTGAAAAAATTGCACTTTAGCCAGCAAAGGAGTGCGCGGCACACGCCCACAGTCGGTGTGGCTGAGTGATGATGTCAGTTGACGGCCATCACAAATAAAAACCAAATGAAATGTGAATTGCGCTTGGAGCAGAAAGTACGCAGCCCACCGGAGCCAGTTGTTGTGGAAGGGCGGAAAAAATAACTAGCTTCTTGCCCATTTTCGGATGAAAGCGAATTATTTCCGACAAATTTTCGACGTTGTCTCTTTTGTACTTTCACTTTTCATTTGAATCGTGTTAAATGGTTCACTTCTAGTTCTACGTAACAGTATGTGACAACTTTCCGCACCTGTCAACTGCGACCAACTTTATGGAAAGAATATAAAGTGCATATTTCGTGGTATTGTTGTTATACCAGGGAGAGGGTCACCTTGCAGCCTTTCCTAGAATCTTAACTTTTTGAACCGTATGATGAAATTTGGTTGTTCGAAGTGTCTCGGATTCCTCAACGGATTTTTAACCACTGTAACAATTTCATCCACATTATTAAACAGAAAAAACTTTCGTGCAGTTTTTTGCCTCCGTCATGAAAATCAATAGTTACGTTTTGTCAAGTGACTGAAACTTAAAGTGACGTAAAGTCCGTTGGTGCTGCCTGCATCTTCGACGCGACTTTTATGCTTTGGCATTGCAGTTGCTGTGCATGAATTGTCGTTTATTTGCTTTTTATTCAAAGTGCATGTTTCGCTGTAAAGTTTCCAACAATTCGCTTTAAAAGTCGTCAGAGCTCGTAATGCATGTTGGTGAGCGTGCAAAATTCGTGTAGTCCTGCAGCCAAATTTCAACAATCATTCTCACTAATGGCATTGCGAGATTTAGATATTTCGTAAGTTATGCAGAACGAAGCTAACGCCTTTTCACATTATCTGATTTACTTCTACCGGAAAAAAGTATTTTCGACAATAATAAAAAAACGAAAAATTATTAATGGTAGAAAATGTAGATTATGTTACTAAAAGAAAATTTTGCCAAAAATTGAATGAGAAAATGATCAACCACTCATCAGATAAGTGATGTAAAGAACATTGTTTCATGTGATTAGAGATGAACTTATATCCATTTTTTTTTTTTTTTTTTTTTTAACAGGAACAAACGCGCAGGGGATGACCCCTATTAATGCGAAGCATTGCGTTGGTTCAGGAAGGATATAAAGGTTAGGAGATAGGGTTATGAATGAAGTGTTTATGGACTCTTGCCTTGAACCCATCGAGATCATAAGTGCTGGGGAAAATATCCGCAGGGAGACCATTCCACAGCCGCGCTGTGCGGGCCAGAAACGAACTTTCTCTGTAATGCGTAGTGCGCTGGAACATCGTTTCAACGTGGAATGCATGGGCGCCAGTGTTCAAACGGGTTGCCCGTGGGAATACCCGGAGTGATGGCATCAAACTGCTCATCTCCACTGAGCAATTGCCGAAAAAGTATCGGTAAAACAACACCACACATGCCACGTTTCGACGATGTTCTAAGGAGTCAATAGAGCTGGATGCCCTACTGTCCCCTATAAGTTTAATCGCACGGTTTTGCACCCGGTCCAGGAGCTCCAAATGGGTTTTTGAAGCCCCCGCCCATAGGTGCGAGTTAAACTCCATTTTAGGTCGGATATAGGTAGTGTAAATAATGCGGAGATCAGACGGAGTGAAATATTTTTTGCACCGCTTTAGGAAGCCGAGGCACTTGGCTGCTTCTTTCGACACGCCAAAAATATGATCGTTCCAACGAAGATCGTTCTTAATGGACATGCCCAGAACATCAAGAGCTGCCGACTCCGCAATACCCACACCACCCATAACCAGGGATGTGTTGGGATGTGGGGAAACTCGTTTGTGGGATAACAGGCAACATTGGGTCTTGCGGGGATTAAAATCGACCCTGTTCGCTTGACCCCACTTGGAGATTGTTTGTAGGTCGCTATTAAGTGTGTCATTCATACGGCGTCGTTCTCTCTCAATCTCCACAGAGCTGGGACGCTTTGTGAAAGAGTATGAATGACAAATGGTGCTGTCATCCGCAAACGAGTAGATGGGATTCTTCGTCGACGACAACAGGTCGTTGATGAAGATCAGGAAGAGGGTTGGAGAAAGGACCGAACCCTGCGGCACTCCCGCGCTAAGGGAATGCTTTTCCGAGGCTATGCCGTCTACTACAACACGAATAGAGCGATCATAGAGGAAGCTCGTAATCCAACGAGAGAAGGTACTACCGACACCATAGGCGATCAACTTTGACACGAGTGCTTTATGCCACACCCGGTCAAAGGCCTTGGAAATATCCAAAGCAACAACCTTGCTTTCACCGAGGTTTAGAATGCTATGGTTCCATTTCTCGGTGAGTACCGCCATAAGGTCTCCCGTCGATCGTTGTCTTCGGAAGCCGTATTGGCGGTCACTTAGCAGTCTATTGTGCTCCAGATATTTCACAAGGTTGAAGTTTACAATGCTTTCCATTACTTTAGAAAGCACCGAACAGATTGCTATAGGTCGGTAGTTCGCAGGGTCAGTAGTCTTGCCTTTTTTAGGAACTGGTTGAACATTTGCTACCTTCCAACATGTCGGAAATACACCTGTGGTGTATGACAAGTTGAAAAGTTTGCGTAATGGACAAGACAGCGAAGTAGCGCACTTTTGCAAAACAAGGGCTGGAATGCCGTCCGGCCCTGAAGCCTTATTTACATCGAGATTTGCAAGCACTCTTTTAACTACCCGTGTCCGAAAATGAATTTCTGGCATAGAGCAAGATACATTCTCGACTACGGGTAGTGGTTGATCGCTGGGGGGCAGGGAGGAATTCTCTGCGAAAATTTTAGCCAACAAATTAGCTTTATCAACCGAGTGAGTGATGATTTGATCATTGTTAAGAAGAGTTGGAATTGAAGATGATGTTTGGTTCTTCACCTTCTTAACGAATGACCAGAAGTTCTTACTACCACGCTGGCATTGAAGAACTTTTTTCCTTTGGCGCTGTTCGTGCAGAAACTTTTGGCGCCTTAGGATGGCATTGCACCGATTTCTAGCCTGTTTACGCAGCTGTTCAGTGGTGGCATTTTTATTTGCCTGCCATGCTCTGAAAGCTTCCTCTTTAGACCTGACAGCAATTCTGCATGTCTCATTAAACCAGATATTGTCCTTGGGTTTAATGCAAATTTGCTTATTGGGGATAAAGGACCGCATTCCCAATAATACAATTTCTTCTGAAAACACAATTTCCAATTGAAGTGGGCGAAAAATTCATTAAGTCCACTCCAGTTAGCTTTATCATACATCCACACTAGGCGCTTCGGGGCTAAGAGCGAAGCATTGCGGATAGAAGAGTATGAGAAAGACGCCAAAATGGTACAATGGTCCGAGTTTCCAAGAGGTGCGTGCATTTCAACATCATATTTTTCATGATGTGAAGTGAGAAAAAGGTCTAGAGTATTGAGAGCTTGCCCCGCAACGCAGGGGATATGCGTTGGTTCATGCACTAATTGAGTCAAGTTATTAGACTCGGCAAAGAGCTCGACAAATAAGCCTTCAGGAGTTGTGTGGCTGGAATGGCGTAGCCAATTGGAATTATGAATATTGAAATCACCAGCAACTACAATTTCACTATTCGGATACGATTCCAGAATCTGAGAAATAGAATCAGAGAGAAGATCAAACTTGTTATATGTAAAATCTCTCCCTGAATTCGGGCTTCTATATAGGAAGCAGAAGTGCAGAATGTGCGACTGGATATTGAATTTAACCCACATGGAGCTAAATTCGGCATCCGTCGTGTATAGTTGTTGCTGGCACTGGTACGCAACATTACTGCACACATATATGGCAAGACCCCTGTGAGGAGAGAATAATGGCAGTAGGTGGTAACCAGGGATGTGAAAATCCAGTGGATCTGCATCCCCACACACCTGGGTTTCACCTAGTGCCATTATATGGGGTTTATGGAGGTTCACAAACGCATATACAGCAAAAAAGTTCGCCCTGAGCCCGCGCACGTTGCAGAAGGCTATGCGGAATTTGTCCACCACCATGGTCTATATGGGCTAAAGATCAAGGAAAGTAGCTGGGAATGAGATCTGTCGCACTAAGAAATTGATTATGCCCTGTGGTAAGTGTTATGCCTTTACCACAGAACAGTCAATTTCTCAGTGTCGAACAAGACCGCATGTAGCGCCACTGAAAACGGACGGATGAGGGAGACACGGAAAATGAACCATAACAAAGACAACGCGAGCAGAGGTCAACGCAGCGGACAGCGAGAACGATTTAACGGCATTTTATTTTTGATTTTTGGTTTTGCATTTGCATTTGGATCGGATTCTTAGTTTATTTATTTATATTATTTTAAGTTATTTAATTGTTGGGCACACGCGGCGTAGCAGCAACGCAACGAGACGAGATCATTCGGACGAACACCAAAACACGCGAGCGACGGACATAAACAATAAGAGCCGCGGAGCACAAGACGGCACGTCTGCCCACGAGTAACACTTCTCACTCGCATTTAAAATGTAAATACATATGCTATGTGCTATTTGAAGATTAAACTGTTAAACGAAACTATTTTCTTCCATTAACAATGTGAAAAAAGTAATGCTCTGGATTTAGAGTTGCGTATTCGCCCCGTATGTCGGCACAATAAAAGTAGCTTTCAGTGTACGAAGCAAACGGTTTGAAATCAGTTCACATTGAGTTTACATACAATGTGTTCGAACTCAGAAGAGCGACGGCCGCGCAAACGTATTTCAAATAAAAGAAGCAAATGTTTTGGTCGGTTTTTTGTGTAATGTTTTATTGAAATTTAATGTGTAATCTTTGTTGAAAAATGTATGTAATTGTTAGTTTTTGTGTGGGTCAAAGTTTGTTGATGTTGATTTGCCGGAGTTCGTACATCGAGTGTCCGCCGGTCGCGTTAGCTCCCTTCGGGATGGCCAGGGTTGCCATCCGTACATATAAACACATAAATGAACAACATAATACAATAATATTGACAATATTTATTTCTGAGAGCTGCGTGGCCGGCAGTGCTTAGCGAGCTAAACGCAATGGAACTCAGTTGCAAAGAAAATTAAAAAAAAATAAGGAGGAAGAACTTGAAATAAAATTTAGAAAGTTTTGAAAACTTAGACAAATTTACAGAAAATTTGTTGTTATTATTGTTAATAACACAAAAATTGCCTTCATAATTTTCTTACATTCGGATGCAACAAAAAAAAACGCTTAACTGAGAGAAATGCGTACAAGACACGGTTTCTATAGTGAAAAAACCTGATTTTTGCTAACTTCTTCTTATTCTTCTGAACGGGCACGACAGCCCGATTACGAGACTAAGGCTTAGCTACCCGCAACCAACCGTGTTGTGCGTGCGAACTCTCAGCGGTTTGCCATTTCCTGCTGAGAGGACAGCCGCCGAAAGAAAAAAATGGCTGTTTTTCTTCTCTTTATTTTTTGTGTTAACGCAACGGAGTATTGAACTCGCGAATGATTTTTGTTAACATTTTTCTCAAATTAATTGCAAACTCATAAGCGATTTATTAAGTTGGGATCAGAATTCTCTACAGAATAGACATAAACATACGAATCTGCTATCCGTTCATGTAACAATCGTGGTGGTGCGCATCCAGTGTTGGCCCAAAGTTAATCTGATTAAGGATTAAAAAATAATGATTAAAAATTATTTATTTAAAATCATAATAGAAAAACGTGGTTGAGATTTTTAAGAAACTCCTGCTAGAAAAATGTCGACTCATGAGAAGCAAATATCAACACAATTGTATTCCTCATTCTGTATTAAATGGCAAATTCTGAAATCTTCCATCTGGAATATTTAGAGGTCTTTTGAATTGCCTTCTACATTTATGGTTAAATGTGGCATAAAATCATATGTTCGCCACTTTAATTCCAGGTCGTTCAATATGTGAGTATATGCATGTGACTTGTGGTTAATAAAGCCATTATGATAATAAAATAGTATTGATTGGAGCGATTTCAATAAAAAGCAAATTAGGCAACAGTAACAGAGATTTTGCGCGTCGAAACGTGCGTAAAAATCCGCATAACATTTGGGCTAATAACGCAAAAGCGTTTATTCCCAAATCGAAAACATTGGCTGCACACAAACCACCAATTGTCGCGCTGCAGCTGCTCGACCCGCCCGCTCTCTGTGCCTGACTGCCGCAGCTGTTGCACAGATTGCACACAAAACGCGCGCGGAACTAATCGCAAATGTGCGGTGTGGCGCGCTAATGTGGCCAACATAATTGAACCGAATGCTGGGCGCCGGATTAGGCGGCAATTTTAATTCATTACCAAAACACATAAATAAATAATGCGCTGATCGCACATTGGTGGCGCGTGTGTTGCACGAGCGGTGGGGATGTATTACATTAATTGGCGGCTCGATAAAATTATTTGTGCGGCCTAAATTGCGGTGAGCGGTGATTGCGACATATGCGCGATTACTGCTTCTCAAACTAATGCAAAATGTTTTTTTAGTAAAATTGCGAGTGCAAATGTTAAACAAATGTCAACAGTTCAAATGCAACCAGCCTTTCTAACGACTGACAGACACTTTAACAAAATGTTGCTGCCTCTAAATGAACTCACATACACACACACATTTGGCTGGTGATTGAGGGAGATGGAAATCGATGAATGCTGCAATAATTTATTGCACGTCATGGCTGTCACATTGTGTCTAAGACTTGCACAATTCATTGACACTGCCAAATTGCGAGAACTGCCAGAAAGCAATTCCCTTGAAATTTATCGTCGGTGCGGCTAGTGGAAAGTGTGGGAAATAGTTTTGCCACCCACAAGTTAAGCGCTGTGCCACACGAACCACGTCGCGGCGACAGGCTCAGTCGCTACGGCTTTGTCGACCGGCCGTCATGTTTGCTTTTCTTTCGACACTTAAAGGTTTCTGTCTTAAGTACTTACTTAGGCAACTGTGGCCTAGGAAACTAAAGGCTGTGCAGCAGGCACCGAACGTAATTCTGCAGCTTAAAGCAACAATTCGTTAAACAGTTTAGCAGAAGGCAGGAGGAAAGTATTTAAATGAACGCAATTGAGTTAATGTTCCTCAGCAACGTTACTGGGCAAACGAAAACTATGCATTTCCAACTTTTGGCGCGACAATGTTAGGTACAAAAAAGATTTGACTGGTTTTTTAGGGAAACGAACTCACATACAAGCGAAATATTGACTGCCATCGTGGTTCAACAGTTCATGATTCGGCAGCGAAATTTTCTGTGAAAATTCTACCGACTTCAAATATCCCTCATGTCATGCAATCCAGAGACACAAAGCAGCGATGTGGACTAACGGGATGCGCTAAAGTAGAAGTGAAGCCCTGTAAATGGTGGATGTTGGATTATAATCAATTATTATCGAAGAAAAGAAAGGATGCAACACAAATCGAATACATAGAACTTGGGGAAGGTAGAAAAGTGTCCCTGAACAAGAGAACACGTTGTCCAACAAAGCTCACTATGCGACCACATAATCACGTTCCGTTCCTCTAAGAAGGGACTCTTATGTAAAACTTTTCGTAATACATCCAAGCAACACTTCTGCAAGTGTCCCTTACGAGATGCATTCAGCACGACTGCAGAATGGTCAACCTTCTTTGTCAGCACCTATGACCTTAATGGATTCAAAAGCAGTGATTCACATTAATCAACTGATGGACACATTCGTTTCGCGTTTCCAGATTCTTATGTACTTATAGAAATCTAAGAAATATACTCCAAATTGGACATATTTTCTCTCCTCTGCACATTCTTCATTGGAATTTTCAATTTAAATTTAAATTGGTTGCAATTACCCAGATTTTCTTGGTAAACAGAAACTAAGGGGTTAATGTTCAACTGTTCAGCCATCTGATGGGGATATCACAGAAAATCGTTTTCACAGAAGAGAATTCTAGGGCCCTGATGACTATTTGACTGTGAAAATACTTATAGTCTATGTTCAGTTCACCCACGATGCTGCAAAATCTCTACTTCGATCCATTTAAACGCAGTTTTTATAGCTGGAAAACAGTTTGAAGGAATAACCTATCCGAAGTGAGTCTAAACTTAATCAGAGCCGTTGATGAAAACTTAACATGAGTTGTTTGTTGATGATGCCGAGCTGACTAGTCACATCTGTTTTATTTTATTTTATTTTATTTTATTTTATTTTATTTTATTTTATTTTATTTTATTTTATTTTATTTTATTTTATTTTATTTTATTTTATTTTATTTTATTTTATTTTATTTTATTTTATTTTATTTTATTTTATTTTATTTTATTTTATTTTATTTTATTGTATTTTATTTTATTTTATTTTATTTTATTTTATTTTATTTTATTTTATTTTATTTTATTTTATTTTATTTTATTTTATTTTATTTTATTTTATTTTATTTTATTTTATTTTATTTTATTTTATTTTATTTTATTTTATTTTATTTTATTTTATTTTATTGATTTGATTTGATTTGATTTGATTTGATTTGATTTGATTTGATTTGATTTGATTTGATTTGATTTGATTTGATTTGATTTGATTTGATTTGATTTTATTTTATTTTATTTTATTCTATTCTATTCTATTCTATTCTATTCTATTCTATTCTATTCTATTCTATTCTATTCTATTCTATTCTATTCTATTCTATTCTATTCTATTCTATTCTATTCTATTCTATTCTATTCTATTCTATTCTATTCTATTCTATTCTATTCTATTCTATTCTATTCTATTCTATTCTATTCTATTCTATTCTATTCTATTCTATTCTATTCTATTCTATTCTATTCTATTCTATTCTATTTGAACTTCGCTGTGAAATTCCACAGATTTCAACAAAGTCACCTTTTATTAATAATTCCAATTCATAGATGTGTCTAAAACAACGACAAAATTTCACTGTAAAATGCTTTAGTTGCTTAATTTGACAGTTTTAAATCGCCGTTGTTTGCTTTGGGCCGCCAATCGGATCCTTTCGGCGAAACTTCACACACACCATTTCGAGGAGCCACGGCACAGCGCAAAGTGCCATAAAAAAGTTGAGACAGTGGAACGTCAGAATGTAGTCTTGCGTTCTGTCACGCAAGTAGCCGACAACCGGTCCGATGGCAAACATTATGTTTCCCTGCAGGAACATAAAAAGTCCGTAGCCGGTGGCGAATCTGTGAAAAGTAGGAATCATAAAATAATACGAGTAGTAATAATAATTGAGCGGCGCCAGCACGAACCGATCCTTCGGCAAGTATTCGGCAAACACTAGCGGTAGCGGCACGTGTACCCAGGTGCGCAGGAAGCCCATAACGGCCGTAATGCAAGCCATGCCCACATAGTCGAAAACGTTTAGAAAAGCTGAGTGAATGAAAAAAGCAAAAGAAAATAGAAAGTGCATTTAATATTTTCACAAATAGCTTCATAACGATTCAATGTTTCGCTTTCGAGGTGCACAAAAAAACAGAAAACGGTTAACAATAAACACGAAAGCAAATACAGTGAAGAAGAAAGCAAATGTCAGCAAATGTGTCCACTTGCTTGCGCTGAGTTCAGCGTATTTCAGCGACATACTCCGCCTTCTGTGGACCCTAAATCAGTGCAGCAGATATTCTTCACTTTGTCCGCACGCGCCGCTCTCCATTATCTGTGCCTGATTTGTGGTCGCCATAACTCATCAGCGTAATCTGGCAGCGGCGCTCACGCGATTAGATTATTGCTTCCTCAATCAGAGGCGCGGCGAAACGGGTCAAGGCGACATAGACTCACCGAAACGGGCGATCACTGTGAAAAACGATCCGGCCAAGTAGATGTAGCGCGAAGGCATTTGCACGAAAACGGCCGAGAACGCCAGAAAAATGCGCGACGCCAGGTCGGCAGCAGCGCCGATAGCGATTATGCTGGCAGTGTCCGGCTGAAATTTGATTTAGAAATAAAAAAAAAATTATTTATTTATTTAAAAAAATTACTAAGAGTAATCAATAATAAATTTTTTTCTAAAAAATCCCTTTTTAATGACTTTTAACCGTAAAAAAACACCTTGTCAAGAAGCTGAGGCTATGAAAGGGATATATGCGTTCATTATATTTATGAAGGCGCCTAATGAAGCCTCACCTTGTTGAAGCCCAGTTCGAAAAGGTACAACGGCTGCAGCGTAAAGAAAGCAATATCGGAGTACAAGGCAAACGAGATGCCCAGCACAATGTTCACGTATATTGGTTTCTTCATGAGCGTCAGATCCAAGAAGTCCACGAGTACCTGCCAAGTGCTCCTCACCACCTCCACGTTCGCTTTCTCTGCGTGTGCGACCGAAATCGACTGAACGACATGCGACATTTCGGGAGAAGCGTCGCTGACCACTATGGGGCCGCTCCAATTTCCCAAGCTTGTTATGCTCGATGAGCGACTTGAGAGCATTTTCAGTTCTTCCTTGGACAGTTTCCGTGAGCCACGACGACTGCATATGAGCGGCGAAAGGTGATTTGGATCTTCGGCAGCCACCGTCGCGTCCTCCTCAACTGCGTTGTTGGCCTCTCCAACTTTGGAAGCAAGAGTTTTAGGCTTTTCTAGATCCTCGGTTGGCATCACGACCAGCTCCTGCTCAACTGATATCGGTACGCGGCGCAAGTGCCACTCGACTGGCTGCATCAGCAGCATACCGAGCACGGCGTGCAAGTTGATTGCCGCCAGCACCATTAGACATCCGCGAAATCCATACAGCTCCAACAACTTCTGCATGCCCACCGGGTAGAACATGGTGCCCACGCCGATGAGCGACTGCGCAAAGCTCATCCACATGACGCGCTTCTTCACGAAGTAGTTGTTGAAGGTGGTGTACGAGGTGGGCACAATCAGCCCGAAGCCGACGCCTTGCACCACACTGAACGCAAAGAGCAGACTCAGTGTCGAGGTGACGAAAATCTGCAGCACCGAGCCGGCAAAGTACAAGCCGCCACCGATCAGGCCGATAGTCCGCAAGCCGAAACGATTAAACAGCGATCCCGAAAAAAGACCGGCGAAGCTGAAGGCGCAAAAGAATGCGCTTGTTATGAAGGCCACAGCACTCGTCTCGGCGCCAATGCTCTTCAGAAAGTCACCAAAGACCAGGCCGAACGAGGGCAGCGCAGCCAAGCCGCAAACCTATGAGGAGGGTTTCACTTTGAAGAGCCGTTAGACCGAATCGGGAAGTATTCGCACTCACAAAGGGCAGCGCCATGCCAATGCAAACCAAAATACCCCAGCCGCCGTCAGGCGCTTCCAAGCGTGTTGCACTACTCATTTTTTGCCAGCACTTACTACACCCGTCAGAAGCTAAACTGAAATGTGCGGAGGCCACGCCGGCCACGTTAAGCAAATCGCCGGCACAGCATCACCGGCAACATCTGAACCGGCTGATAAGATAGCAGAGAGGTACATATCTGCCGCGGTGGTTATTAATCTGTGCGTTGATTAGGTAGTCGTGTTTGTTCGTTCTAAACATTAGCTCAGCCTATCTCACCCAGAAGCCCAATAAAACGGCAGCACTCTTGTTTGACCATTGCAACGTCTGCTGCAAATCAGACAGCAGTGCGACCAAAAAACGATCAACTGCGATTGTTGTTCCAAGCGAAAGGTGCGTAAAGCATAAATAAAGTCGTACAGTCGTAAATTTAGCACAAAATAAACCATGCAAATATATCCACAAAAGTTCTGTACTCTTCTAACAAGTGAACTATTAGTATTTTTACGTTAAAAAACTTAGGGACTATTCGATTCAAATTGATTTCAATGAGTCAATCAAATCAATCCAATCAATCCAATCAATCCAATCAATCAAATCAATCAAATCAATCAAATCAATCAAATCAATCAAATCAATCAAATCAATCAAATCAATCAAATCAATCAAATGAATCAAATCAATCAAATCAATCAAATCAATCAAATCAATCAAATCAATCAAATCAATCAAATCAATCAAATCAATCAAATCAATCAAATCAATCAAATCAATCAAATCAATCAAATCAATCAAATCAATCAAATCAATCAAATCAATCAAATCAATCAAATCAATCAAATCAATCAAATCAATCAAATCAATCAAATCAATCAAATCAATCAAATCAATCAAATCAATCAAATCAATCAAATCAATCAAATCAATCAAATCAATCAAATCAATCAAATCAATCAAATCAATCAAATCAATCAAATCAATCAAATCAATCAAATCAATCAAATCAATCAAATCAATCAAATCAATCAAATCAATCAAATCAATCAAATCAATCAAATCAATCAAATCAATCAAATCAATCAAATCAATCAAATCAATCAAATCAATCAAATCAATCAAATCAATCAAATCAATCAAATCAATCAAATCAATCAAATCAATCAAATCAATCAAATCAATCAAATCAATCAAATCAATCAAATCAATCAAATCAATCAAATCAATCAAATCAATCAAATCAATCAAATCAATCAAATCAATCAAATCAATCAAATCAATCAAATCAATCAAATCAATCAAATCAATCAAATCAATCAAATCAATCAAATCAATCAAATCAATCAAATCAATCAAATCAATCAAATCAATCAAATCAATCAAATCAATCAAATCAAATCAATTTTAATCAATTTACACTACAAAATTCAAATTTTTATAATTCATGAATCAAAAATCTCGCGACTCCATCTTAGAAGATGGGAGAAGGCAACCAATTGCAGATTTTCCAGGGTTTATATGTTAAAAAGCCATTGGGCAGAAAGACTCAAATGGTTGACGCAATTATAACGGTAAATAGGAATTTCAGGCATTTCAGGCACCTTACACAAGTAAATATCATTGGGGATGAATATTCTAAGCTATGTCTCGAAGATGCTGAGACATCGCCACACGTAGTAAATTTTTGTGACAACCATCCGGAAAGAATCCGTGCCTAAAAGATTAAAGAGGAAGAGTAAAGAGTTGAAAGATGTAAAAAAAGAAAGATGTAAAAAAAAAAAGTAAATTTTACAACTAACTGAACTACATACGTGGGCAGTCCGATAAGTACTTAGCCCCACCGCCCGATGGTGCCACTATCGTAAGAGAAATTTACTATCGTGTAGTACATCCTCGTAGACGGCTACTGTCAAAATTTCAGCCATATTGGATTTGTAGTTTTGTTTTGACCGCGTGTGGAAACGAACGACACGTTCGCAGATTTTAGAAAAAGGGAGAAAGAGCAAAATCGGTCGGTGATTCGCCAAATTGGTCGCATTAGGCTACGAACAGCTGCCTCATCCACCGTATTCTCCAGATTTGACCCCGTGTGACTTCTTTTTGTTTCCAAACTTGAAAAAGTCACTCGCCGGGCAGAAATTTGAGTCGAATGAGGAGGTTATCGCCGCCACGGAGGCCTCCAGAAAACGTATTTTTCAGACGGGTTAAAGAAGTTGGGGCATCCGCTGGGTCAAGTGTATCGAGTTGAAATGAGACTACGTTGAGAAATAAATCGCCACTTTTACAAAATTTTCGTTTTTCTTTTGTAGGCTAAGTACTTATCGGATCACCCACGTAAATACGATTTCGAACTCATAAATATATTTTCGATGTTTATCTTTCCAAACAACTTTATTTTTCTATTGAATTCTTATCTGCAAGATTGACTGTTTGTTTAAAGACTCAATTAAGAAATAAACAAACAAATAAAACTCTGTCGTAAACTTCAGTGCAATGAAATCACCCAACGACACACAACTGAAATAATCACTGAAACTGTTTGGATGAGTATTGGTTCGATGTGTATTGTCCACCCTCTCCCTAATGTCAACAATATACCGAATTGTTGTGATGTTCGTTATTTTTCACCAACACGACAGCAACAAAGTCAATAAACATTTGTAAAACACGAATTGACTGTGTCGCTCGAAATTGAAAACGACAAAATCGTGCGTTGTTGTGTAACGCTTAGAGTTTGTATTTTGCTTTTATTGTAAGCAAAAATGGATTAAAACTGAAATGAAATTGTAGCGCGCAAGTGGAATTGGATGACTTGTGGGCTGCGTGACGTAGAGTGGTGTCTCGTGCGGAAGTGAAATTTGAAATTATGGCAGTTATGCAATCTTCAGTCTGATTTTACGCACTTAGTTATATACTCCACTATAAGACGACCGCAGACCTTTTGTTGATTTACTCTTTCATTACGCCTTTCAGTTGAGATGGTAACCCGAGAGCTGACTTAGGCCATTTAGGCCTATTATGATACCAGTGCAGGACATTGTCTTCCTTGCCGTCATCATTGAAAGGAAAGTTGAATCGCTGGGCAGCTTGCCGAAAGCCTAATAGCATATCAGGACCGAGACTGCAACAGAAGCAGAACATCCTTTTAGGTGCAGTTAAAAAACGCTTCGTTAAAGAAATTGTTGGGGGTGAGTCTTGCGTTCTATCTTTCTAGGAGTAACTTATAAGCAGCTGTAAAGAACTGCCGCGCTTTATTTTGAATTGAATGCTTCATACAATTGCACACACAAACCTAAATACATACGTCGAAATTTTCTCGAATTTTGAACAGCGCACCAAAGCGATGTCTTCATATTTTGCATTGAAAAGCATCGCAATACGAGAGCAGTCTCAAAGGATGTTTGTGCTGCAAGTGACAGTTTGATACTACAGAAGTTGTCGCTTCGAATGAAAGTGAAAATGCGCTATTCAACTTTTGGATAGACAGTGATAGGCCAAGAAGCGCCAGCTGTCAGAGACAGCCCACAACTGTTTTCAGCATTTAAATTCGCTTGCAAATATTTGCAACGTTGTCACCTGTTGGCTATTTGTTGCTATTCCGTGCACCAACTGCAATTGTGACGAAGTCGAGTGGCAGTTCAAGTAAGTTCAAAGCATTCATATGTCAGCAAGATTTTTTGTTTTCATTTTGTGAAATGCTTAAAATATTTGTATGTGCGCACTTCGCAGTATTTTCACTTTCAACGTTACAGAAGAAAAGTTGTACAAAAAAGGGCTCAAGTATTCTACGAGTACAATAAGCAATCATAAACAAGCAGCTGCTTGTTTATGCTGTTTACTTGGTTGACTGTTCGTCTTGTTTGTGTCTGCCGCACAATTCAAATTATAAAGTTTGCCAAAAGATTAACTACGGGCTCATTGTATTTTAAATTCGAGTATTTTAAACTATAGCGAAATCTGGAAATAAAAGAGTATAGAACACTAAAGTTATCATATTCATAATTAAAGCAGCTCTGTCAATACTGTTGCATTTGTAAACAATATGGGTAATTAAGATTCATATTGACATACTTAAAGGTTGATTCCTTAAACAAAGTTGACAGAGAAGCGTACTAACGTACTGGAAATTGCACAATCAATAAAGAGCCCCCGGCTACAGCTACACTTAGGCCACACTTGTAATACGACAGAATCAACAACATCCATCTACGTCGCCAAGCAGTCTGCAGCATTTGGTGTCTACTACTGAAATGTCAGCCAGGCTGGCGACATAGTTAAACGTTGAATTGTGCCTCCGTTGTCGGCCAAGTTCAAGACAAGTTAGGAGAATTGTATGTTTGTGCTTTTTAGCTGTTTAAGTAAATAACTCGAACACTTGGGCACAAATGCTGAGATTATCCCATGTGAAATGTATACTTTTATAGCTGTTTGCTTATCTGTCGTTATCACCATGCAACAATATATAAATTCATTATTTCGTAATTAATTGTGATTAGTTGAAGTTTGTTGGTAATAGGTGGTTGTAAAGTGGTTTTCAATGAATTTTAAATAGTCTCATTTACTTTAATACGAAAGCGCGCACACAATTCACCACACTTACCACGGCCCTCTACGGCCTCTGTGGAGGCAGCCACGTCGCGTACGAACTAAATTTGGCCAAGTCGAAACAGACATTTTGGGTTGATTACAAAATCCCAAATGGCACACAGCTGTTGCAGTGCAAACTTTTCGAAAACCAAAATTCTGCTATCCACATTGAGTAATGTAAATAATTTACACTACATGCTTATTATTATGCTTGAAGCTGTTGTTGTTGTTGCATTTGGTTGCATCATCGCATGTGCAATGGGCGGTGCTTTCCGGCTGTTATCCGGTCGATGGCAAAAATAGTATAGCATTGTCTATTTCAATATTAATGCTGCAATTCACAGTAAATGAACAATAATTATTGTAATTAGTTGAAGTCGGTTCAGTTGAATCAATGGTCAGTTTCACTTTTTGCTCATGAGGTGAACAAACTATTTGTATTCCATTTAGATGTTTGGTTTTGGTCGGCCGAAAAGTTCGAGTGTTTCTGGGAAGTGTCAACAAAATCAACAAACTTATCATTTAATGTTAAAGAAACTAATCTAATAATGAAGAAAAATCAAATGAATCAATCAAGTTTATTACTGTGTTGTTAAATTTATGTAAAAAGTGAAATTACAAGGATTAGCAATTTCCTTTATTGATTTCTTTGAGTGTAGCTACACGCTGAGGTGCCGACCTTAACCGAAAAAAGTACAAGGACGACAGCTGGAGTAATATGTGTTGGGATATTAAAAAAGCGAACTAACGCTGAGACAAAGGCGAGACGTCAAATAAAATCAATAACGTAAATAAGAAACGTGTCACCATTTTCGATGGCATTGTTTACAGATGATTTTGTTGTTGGCTTTTTTTGTTCTCAAACTTTTATTTCGTTCATTGTTTGAATTCAGAAACATAGACAAATTCAATGCCAAAAGTTACACGTTTTTGGCACCGCTCCGCTGAATGAAATGCTCTGTGCAGCTGCTAACCAAGTTTGAAAAGGAAGCACGTCCTGATTGCGCATTAATTAAGTTTGACATTAGTTGGCAGACCACAACGAGCCACGCGCTGCAGTGACTTAATTGTGGAGTTGTGCAATTACCGTGAGTTCGCCTTTAACTAATAAACTGCTTGGCCGCTGGACTAATTGAAAGCAGTCAGGAGCAGTGACACACGCATTTTCGTAATATTAAATATTACAAATATTAAATATTTGTGATTAAAAAAATTGTTTAATAATAAAATACAATATTTGCAAGTAATGATTTTTCTGTTTCTAAAACATTTCAGTTTGTACAGTTTATAACTTTGATGAAATTAAAAATGCTTATACGGTGAACAAAATTAAGATGTTTTTAAGGTAGCAGATATTTTAAATGGCCGACAGTGCTGCACTCTGTAAATCCTTAACAACTAACTGTCAGTAAATTAATCTTTTTATTTCAATATCTAAAATACTGTAAATGGGAACTAAGGTAAGTAATGCTCAAAAGTCAACTGTGCCTCAACTAAACAGTGACAAATGGACCTCAATTTTTGCCAATCCCGAACATTTGCAGCAAACACACAACTGCAACTTTCTTGCAATTCGCTTTCACTCAAGACTGAATGGCTGCCGTGTACGACACTCGTTTCTTTGTTGAATGCCGTTAAGGCTTTTGTGGTGTGCAGTAACGCAACTCCTGCGAGCGCGTGTTTAATTGCTGAAATGTGTTGAATTGGCTGCTCTCGTTCTTCTTGTTTTTGTCGGACGCTGCACTGTGGACGCTTGAATGAGCGGATTCTGTCACGGATACCCACGACCGGCAATCGATCTACAGCTATGCTGCCACCACCGACCTCGTGCAAGCGTCCGTTGCATCCCAACCGCTATTCGCTAAATGATTTCTCATTTGTTCATTGTTTTTGTGTTCTTTTCTTAAATTTTTAATCAGTGCTCTGAGCTGAGGGGGAGGTGCAGCAATCGGTTTGCACTGAGCTACAGCGAATTATTTCGTAGACCAGATTGGTTTTGCGCAAAAAAAGTCATTTCGATTTCCAAGTATTGAGTAAAATAAATAAAATTTACAAATTCTACAAGGAAACCCAGCAATTCAAGCAAACGATTAAAATGAGTTACGAACACATTTTTCTGTTGAAATTATTAAATTGGTTAAATTTCGCCAACAACATTTCTCGTGTTAATAAAACAGGAAAGTGAGACAAAGTTAGTAGAGACCCAATTTCACCTTTCGAACTTATCTGCAGTCGACTGCAACGAGCAATAATGGTTCAATGATTATACGTTCATTCTAGCTTCTTTACATATTTACATATATATTTTGTGTGTTTATATCTTTGCAGAAACACACATGGTGCACACACGTAATGATAATCGGAGTAGGCAGAATTTTTGGTAACATTTTAATGTTTCTCACGCACTTTGCAAGAATTTACCTTCCAAAAGAGCACTCGGGAGCATTTTGCCAGCTGCAGTAAAAACTGCCACATTAATTATGTGACGAATTTTTAATTGGTTAAACTCAATTTTTTCACTCGCCGCGCCATAAATATTTCAACTCGAAGGCGACAAACTTCACACCGCCATGCAGAGTCTGCGCGACTGCTGTTGGCAGTTGGTTGTCTTGTTTGCTCTTGACCGAAATTCGACGCTGCAGCATTTGGCTAATGGAAAACGCCTGTCGTGTGTTAGATGCTTGCGTATGATTAATGAATGCGCTGCACTCGCACTTTTATGCCAGCGCGCATAATTTACGTGAAGCGACTAGCAGTGAGCTGCACTCATAATTAGTCTGGCAAGAATATTGCTGGATGCATTGTAGTGTAGATATTACAATTTTTTATGTGTGATGTGTCTAAGCATTAAAGTATTTCATACTGTAACTGGCAAGACATCTCGGTTAGGAGACCAAAGCTTAGTTTCTTCCTAGGTTTCAGCTCTCAGCTTACCGAAAATAAGGCCTAGGCGACCTTTGGCCTAATCATGGCTCAGATTACTTTGGCATTACTTGCAATGATGCAAAACTTTACATCCTTACAGGGTTTCAAAAGAACAATGTGCCAATGGTTTTTGCGCAGATAAACTAGGTTGTCCATCGGAATTCCTGTAGCAGCGAGGATAAAATTAGTGCATGTGCAGCGATTTCTATGCGGCTATCTGCACTTCAAGTCGAAGGTTTGGTTATGGAAACCATTGCGTTACTGAAGGATACGTCAGATTTATTCGAAGCCCACGCAGGTTTCGATCACCACCAAACACAGAATGCCTTCCAAAGTGTGTGAACATTAAAACTCTCCTAATAGACCTTCTAGTGTTATAACCGAGAAATCAACAAAAAGCCTGCTTGCCTAACCTAACTTACTACATTTATATATTCATTGATAAAAACATGTGGTCAGTTAATTTTTGTTAATTTTAACTAAACAAAAATTGATCCATATGTCATTTTATTTTAAATAAAAAAATATTCTAAAACTTTTACTGAAATTAATTGAGAATTAAGGTACAGTATGTTTGTGGTTCACATCAGGAGCTATGGGCACCTTGTATAGTTCAAGGTGCCCATAGTTCAAGTAAATTTCACACAAAACCCGAAAAAGACACCAGCCGTACAACATTTTATAAATACGAAAATTGTAAAAATAATATCCATTCATTGTGAGCAGCATTGCATGGACATATGAACACACATACAAACACATGCATAGACATGAATATTGCATGTGCAGCGCACAATGCTCGAAAGAGCTGTGAGCCAACTGCCACTGCCATGGCATTGAAAATGGTTTACGCCACAATCAACACACACACACAAACATGCGCGACCATTTTGTAAGAAAACACCCAGTAGGGCAATTGAACGAGCATAACATTTTCATCTTTTACGTTCACAATAAAGTTGTACATAATGCAATTGTGAAAATATAATAAAATTATAAAAATTCCATTGCGAGCGTAGATTCGCTGTTGAAGATTCGTTGTTATGATGATTGGTTTCAAAATTGCTGTGTTTTGATTGAACAATTTTGCACTAATTTCATTTCGTTTCGCAAACACTACTCAACTACTCAAGGATTGTAAACGAAGGTTCGGAAAAACTTGGGATTATTGCCAATTGTAACCGGTTAGTTAGTCGCGCAACAATTTCACTGACAGCAAACAAGGTCAGTTACAACAACATTTTCCATTCGCCTACGGTGCTTGTTTGCTATTCGGAACTCCCATACTTTTCTCGGCATTGTCTATGTATCTTTTTTCATTATTATTTACCTTAATTAATATTTAAAAATGTTGAAAGACATGTGACAAATTCTAATTGAACTCGATAAATTTGTTTATTGTTGCTGTGCAGTTAGGCAGAGTTTGAACCGAAAAGTTTCGACCCAATCTCAAATTGCGAAAACAAAGTCAAACATGCCGAAAAACTTTCTGTGACATTGCAAGAATCGCTGGCACCGTATCGCTGCGAAATTGCCAAATACTCGTACGCAGTCCGACGCAGCAACAACAACTGCACGCAAAGCAGCATCACCGATTCGCCGCCATTTGGCACGCCTTCTTGTAATTAATTTTTATTTGTCTGCTGCCGGCGAGCGCTGCGCAACCGGCAAACTGCCTGGAACCAGCGCCAACGCCAACACGTCGCAACATCGCGCCACCGCACGCAATGCAACTTGCATTGCTGCCGCAGTCGTGTGGCATGTTTATTTCAGTTTACTTTCATGGTAATTGGAAATTAAGACTAAACTTTTGCCACCGAAAACGCACAAAACTCGTATGCGCCGTCGCGTCGGTTTCTGTTTGCAGGCTCCATTTTTTAAATGCCAACTTAAATGGATTCAACAATTTGGCAGTGGAATAGCACCAAGCGAACTGCTGGTGACAACTTTGAGATTTGAAGTATCTTCGGGCGACTGGAGAATATTCGAACGCCCGCGTATTTGTTGTCGTTTAACTTAACACTTTGCAGAACGAAGTCGTATCGATTGTTGCCTGTGTGCAAATTCTGGCAATAGTTTGTCATAGTTTTAATTATACTTAATAATAGTTTTATGGTGTTAATAATATATGTCTTAAAGACAGTATGACTAATTCTTATGCAGATTATGTGTAAAAAGTATTCCTTAAAATGTTCTTTGTTGCCTTCAAAGCACACCTCATGGGGTCGTTAAATTTTGATAGTCATTCTCAATAGTCATTCTTCATTCTCCATATTGAAGCTGAGGTCGGTAGCTTTCTCAATACATTTTTTGTATATTCTCAATCGACTGGAACGCCACCCTTGAACGTGGAAAAGATAAGTTTATAGAGGATTTTAGAAATTTTTGTACATTAACCCTTTCGGTTATTCTATGCCATATGGCATAGCTTCTTTTCAGTGGCTGTTTTAGGTCAAAAACTTGTGGATACTATATTTTTATATTTTTATATTTTTGTATTTTTCTCTGAAGGTTTTTATACCAAATAATGAAAAAAATATTTTGATTAATATACCAAGTAAATTGTAGGGGTTCAGAAAGCGCACAGTCCAATCGAGCTGCGTATTTTACAAAAAGAGATCACTTCGTACTTTTATTTATTCTATTACAAAAATCAATTTATTTCATAGGTTTATGTAAGTTATCTAGTAGGTATTTATTGCTTTACTAAGTGTAAAAAAAGTTAGATCCTAAATATAGTTCACTAGGCCTGTACGATTTTTTTTTATTTCTTACTAAGCCATATTGTCATATTATGCCCAAAAACCACTTTTTCGAAAAATATTTTTAAAAATGACTTTTGATTTTTCATTATGTAGGCTTAAACAGTAATAAAATGGAAAATAATGATTTTTAAAGTTACAAACAAAAAAGAAGTACCGAAAATGTTAACAGGGGATTGTCATCTTTTCAAAAAGTTCAACGATTTCTTCTGCATTTCAGTTATTCAATGAATCTCATACTAAGCATATTATTAGGTAACAAACTCTATACTTTTTCTAAACTCAAAGATCCGCAGGCGAAATCGCAAAATTTCGTGGAGTGGCCCCTCGTTTGAGTACTGTTGGCATTTGTTCCGATGGAAAATTCCTGTACTGAGATTCATTCATTCATTCATTCATAAGCATTTTTGCTTATTTTATGTTCTATACAATCCGACTTTAATTCTCAACGGTAAATACACTATTTCCTGCTGCTTAAGCCTGAATGTCCTTGTTAACCATTGACTAATGCTGTATTTCCGTTGCAATTAAAAAACGATTGCCCTCAACGCATCGTATTATTTCCAACTCTACCTTAACTCGAGCAACAATACGAAATACAATAAAACGAAACATTCTATCAAAAGTGCAAACGCCATAATTAACTCAATTAAAAGTTGCGCTAAGTAGGGCACCACAAAGAATAGCAACAGCGCAACTATGTAATTGAATGAAACTAATCGGTGGCCGCACCATATGTACGCACTTTAGGGGAGAAGGGGACCGGTGTGGCTGATGCCGCCATTCAAAACAATATTCAATGATTTAAATGTATGTGACATATAAATGTGTATGTTTGTGATAAACTTTGTTAGTTTTTGTATCATATATTCTCATATATTTTATAGCCCTTCACCACTTGTTAATTCTATTCGTCTACTCTTCCATTCCCCTTCTATATTTTCGTATCCTTGGTCCCAAATCAGCATATGGATTTGTTTGGGGCAGATTGGGGCAGCGAGTCGAGTTTTAATACCACTTGGCTATTACTAAAGAAATTCATCAGTGAGCAATTTTTGTGTTTATAAATTTAACAAATTTAACTTTCAGGTTTCACACATTTTCTTACTTTCCCCTCAGTTTTACATTTGCTTCCATTTCACTTTTATAAGTAAACTTCATGGTTCGTTGTAATACGTTCATACATAACTAGGTTACAAACAAAATTTAATTTTAATTTAACTTAATTTTAATGTGTTTTTAATTTAAATTTAATTTTAATTTAACTTCAATTTTTTTTTGCTTTACTTAACCAAGGTTAAGTTAGGTTAGGTTGCGGTGGCTGCCTCTGTATGAGACATACTTAGGCCTCTTAACGGGCCCGTTGTGATACCACAGATTCCACCCGTTTGAAAGGCGAATGCAACACTGTTCTTTTTCCAACATGTGATACAACACACATTGCAAACGGATGGGAAGGGAGGCCAAAGCCAAAGTAAGTACTCTCTTTTGTCAGACCTATTTCCTGAGTGGGTATTTTGACATATAAGTCAAAACAGTTTCATAATTGTGTTACCAGGATGTAAATATTACATGTGGGCAACGATGCTGTCGGAAGGGGCGTGAAACTCATCAGAGCCTATAATGACGCCTTGTGACATAGAAAACAAGTTTTGCTCCAAACTGCTTACGCAAAGAGTACCTATACCAATACAAAATTCACATTTTCTCACAAAAATCTAATAATTTCTTCTTAACATTCACTTACGATTGCAATTATATTCAAAGTAGGGAGGTTAGTGGGGTTGCGGCAATACATTTTGATTTTTGCTTTGTAGAAACCCAAAAGTTGACAACGTCACAAATCCGATCGTATGGGAGTCCCCCGCTGGTGGTGAATTTCTGAACCTTAATTAATTTTGTATTTTTTGTACTTAAGAATGTTGGCGATCGCTGCATAAATCATTGAACTCGGTTCAGTAGTTTCCGAGATATGAAATGGTTCTCGCTTACTTAACTACTACATCTACAAGTGGGGAGCCAATGGCGTAGAAAATGGTAAATTTTGTATGGCAGCCCCCTTAATACTTGGAGTTAGCGGGTAAATATGTTTGGAAGAAACCTTTGGAAGTGAAAATAAATGGGTGTCGGTCATACATTTGACACATCTGGGGGCAACCTGGGAACAATGGGAGCCTATTTTATAAAAACAACCATTTTGTATGGGAGCCCCATTAAGGGTTGGAGATGGGGGATGAGTATGTTTAAAAGAAATGTTCAGTAAGGAAAACTAGAGGGATCGGTCATAGATTTTAACCCTCTAAGAGCAACTTCTGACCAGCTGTCGAATTTCCCAGCTTTTTTTTAACTTTGACCTCGATGCGACGCCATTTAGCCCCACCCTAGCTCCAAAATTTGTTGGCTCATGCATTTTTTTACCAAACCGCATAAAATGAGAGCTTGCGGAGCATCGAGAACCCATTATTAAGAATCTCCATACAACACTAATTCCACTCTAATGTGCATACATTTTCAAAAAAATTTCGTCTGTTACTGTGTGTCGAATGTAAATAAGAATTAGAAAACTTATTGAAAATGAATGTTCCTTTAATTTTGTTAACAGTAACTTGATAATGCGTTGAAATCGTAACCAGTGTGTATTTCTTAGTACAGTCGTATCTGGGTATAGTGAACACCCGATATAGTGAACACCTCGATATAGTGAACACCCAAATTTTGATATGAAGCCTCTAAGTATTGCAAAAAATTTTAATCAAAAAACAAAAAGTGATGTTTGAGCAAATAGTTTTTCAACAAAAATGTTCACCTTGATATAGTGAACAACCTCGATACTATGAATAGGCCTTGCAATAATTAGTTCACTATATCCAGACACGACTGTATATGAATTTTTATGTTTACGTGTGTGCATACTTTTTAATATGCACAAGACTGCCAACAATTTTTTAAATTTGTATGTCGAATGAAATAAAGAAATAGAAAAATGATTGAAAATGAATGTTCTTTGTTATCTGTTTGTTTGTTATCTTTTTTTAGTTTTCAAATGTGTTTGTGCTACAGGTTTCTTTACTTTTTTTTATGTGAATTATATGCTACTTTATTTGCATACTTTTGAAAAAAACAAAAAATACTGCAGTTGTATTACTTGCTTTTATTTCATAAAATTGAAAAATTTAGGGGGCCCCCTCAGCCATCGCTACCCGGGCCACTGAGCACCTTAAGCTGCCACTGGCTGCGACTCTGAAGCAGCAGCAGCTTCAACCCTTCAGATATACTTATCTCGGTATTCGCCCTTCTCTCCTACTTGTTGCAGCGCTCACGCGGCCACACGTCTTCCATCGTTAAAGGGCGCGCGAAAATGTTTAAATTTTCAAGTGCTAATTCAACATGCTAATTGGAAATTTTAAAAGTTTGCAAATTAATGAAATTTGCATACTGCAACATGAGGCTCCGCACATGCACACAGCGCCGGGCGCAGTCGTCTGCTGTTTCGTGCAGCGACCGACATTAAGCGCGATTTTGCATATTAATGCAACAATAGATGGGCGGCAACGCGGGCAGCGAGAGCTGCGGTGCCGCGTATTGCGCTCCACTTTTGCTGCGGGCGGTAGCCTTCAACTCCCGAATGCAATTTTTCTTATTTCCACGATATCCTATCGGCCTGATTGGCCGCGTGGGCAAAAACTTTGCTGCAAGCCAACAACAAACGGAAAACGCAGCAGGACTGCCGTCGCAACGGTCTTCAGACCATAAACAAGCCAATATTCAGTAGCAGCAAAACCAACTTTGCGACTACATAAATCAGAGAATTTTTCGCTGTGGCCCTTTGCAATTTTCGGAAAACAAAATATGAAATTAACGTTAAAACTTTTTGCTTTTCCGACAAGCGGCGGAAAACATGCGTCCCGCAGCAAAAACATTGCTTTAAGGTCGGCGAGGGCAGTGCGGGCGAACGAAAAAGCCATTCACACACACACACACAACATTAGCGCCCAGCCTCGTCGATGTGGTGCAAAGGCTGCAGCGCTGGCTGTTGCACGCCGCGCCTAGCGGGCCTCGAGTTTTCCTTTTTGTGTGGCTCACTTAAAACGTTTATTTATTGCACATTCTGCCGGGGCGTCGACGCATTTAAGTGGCCGCGCGCTATCTGCCCGAGCGCCAAAGAAAAATTCTAAAGTTTGCAGCTGCTACCGCCGCTCAGCCCAGCCCAGCCCAGCCTCTTGCTCCTCATATGTAAATTTTGATTTTCCATCTTATGTTTAAAATTTACAAGCACCACGGCCGATGGCAATAACCGAGCCAACGCCGGCCAGCAGTCCATTAAAAGCGGTTCAAGTGTTTGTGGCTTAAGCTTGTAGAGGCGAGCCGCGCCATGGGCGGAGTGCGCTGGCATTCTCAGAAATGTATTTATGCTCAGTCATTTTCCGCTGTAATTCTCTTCAATGGACAAATTTGCTGGCACAACTGCTCATGCAGTGCCGATGAGCGATGCGTGAGTGTGTGTGTGATTGATGAACAGGTAAATCTCTGCGTTTTTTCAACGAAATGTTTCGTGTTCCGTAATTATTTTGTGCGTCTTCTGGTAATTAAGCCTCAAGGCTAAACTTTACGCACATCGAACAGGCTGACCTTGAAATTGGAAACAATTGTGGGAGCAAACAAATAAGCTCGCACAAGTCGTTCCCAAAAGACTTCTTAATCTCCATTAATTTCTCGGAGCACTATTTCGCATGAGACGAAAATCTTTATAGGCACCTATGGTCCCATGTCCTTTTCCTCTTTGTTGAAATTAGACCCGCGTTAGCCATAGCTAGTCAACGCGCCAGATTTTCAAATGTGCTGTGTTTTTTAAATGACCCAGAGTGAGCCAATTGAGCTTTTACTACCTCAGCAACATTAGGCCATGTTTGATGTGTCGTATAGTGTTCTTGTCTCGTAATTAAAGCAATGAGCATTTCTATGTCATTAAGCCATTTCTTCTAGGCTTCATTTCCTAATTGTCTCAATCTATAAAATTTGTGGCGACTCGAAACGAATATTAGAGTATTTCCAACTTTTACAGAAACTTTTCGGCATTTCATATTTAAAAGGATCTTTAGATATTTATGTTTATACTGCTTGCGCATATTGAAATGGAAATATTCAAATACGAATGCTACTCAAAAGCACAGCCCGCTGTGCTGTGGCAAAATTGAAATGTTGCTAATGTGCCACACAAATTCGATGCTGCACTAATGCAGTCAGCCAATGGAACGGCAGCAGCTTCGGCAGCCCAGCAGCAAGTGGCAGATTCTGTTGCGTTTTCCGTTGCACATTAAGGCAGCGATGCAAGGCACGCAATGCGCTTTTGTACTGCTCGCCTTGCGGCGGCAACTGCAACACAAACAGCGGGCAACAGTTGCCAACGTGCGCAGGAAATGAAGCATTTTTATTTGTACCGCTGCCGTTGTTGCTGTTGCTGCCTGCTTTATTAATACAAATCCGCATAAAAATGCAAATTCATATGTTGCGCACAATACATTTCGGTTGCTCGAAAAGCGTAAGAATTCCATTTCTACGTCAAAGCAACGAGATAGAAAAGCAGCAACAACAGCATTCAAGCGCTACTCTGCGAATCCCAGGTTGGGTGAGCTGCAACTTGTGCGTTGGCATAAAGTTGTCAAAGTAAAAGTAAAAGGATAAGGAAAGGTAAGTAAATGCCAGTGAGTCGAGAGGCGTGGATAATGTGGGTTGGAGCATGGCGTGTGCCACTTAATCAGTAGAATGATACAAAGAAAAAGGGTCTAGAAAACAGACCGAACAAATCGTTGTAAACTTTCCGAGTCTGGCGTCTGGCATGTCCGAGTCTGTGAACAGTGGAAATGTCTTTGTGCCTGTGGCCAATAAAAATTCCAATAGCAATCAGCCCGGAAACAGAGGGATTTTTTTGCACTCACTCACCGGCAGCTGTGTTCACATTTTTCAAATGTCACCGCAAAAAGTACGACAACAAAAATGGCCAAGAAATATGGAAGAACTAGCGGCGTCGTGTGCCGAGCTCGAAGACAGCAGCCGCAACACGCTCAACCGCATCACAAGTAAAATGCATTGTTGCATGTATTCAATTTTTTATGTGCGAATAGGTTTGCACATGTTGTGAAAAGCGCAAAACATACATTTTTTGCGTTTTTCCGGCACAGCGATGTAGTTTTCGCTCGTGCTGTGTGAATTTGCCATTTTGCCTCGGCGCCGAAAATAGTTGAAAGCGTTGTGGTTGTTGCTGTTGTGGTTGTTGCTGCTCTCCCCAGTCCAAGTGATAAGTATTGCAACTTGTGGCATTGACAGGACCCTATGGCATACCGCTAAAAACATATCCTTCAAAGTGTTCAGACAGACAATAAGAACTTTTAAATGTTTAAAACATTCTGTTAGCGTCGACCAAACAATACCATGTCGCACGTTAGACTTGTCTGCGTTTCACAATAACTACTGGACATCACTAAAACGGCTATCACTTTTGATGGGAAGCAAAACAAGAAAAACTTATAGTCAGAGACCACAGAGTACGGCAAAAAGTTGGCTAAAATACTGAAGACATCATTGAAACCTTTCGTAATCAAATATGAAAGCGATTCAGGCCACATATGTCTTATGATGTTGAACAAGTTAAGAAATGATTACACAGGCCGACAAAATTCGAACAAATTTCAGAACCAGAAACCAGAGTATACTTTTCCGAAGGTTTTTGGTGCGCTGAACAAGAATCTGGCCTCAGAATTGCTCCATCACGTCAGGTTTTCGAGATATCCTAACCTAAAAGTGCGAAAATTGCGGGTTTTGCCTATATTTGAGGTTATGTAGCATAGCTATTTTAACAATTCTCAGACAATTCTGAGATATGATAGATGTTTTGAGGGTTTCAAGGCATCGCGGAATTCAAATTAGCTATCTCATTTTGCAGAATTAATTATTTAAAACAATTTGTTTAAACAATTTAATTGTCTCTCTATACCTTGTGTTTACTAAACATGGAGGTGTACAAAACTTGAGAAATTCATGTGTATTCCAAACTTCAATTTTGGATATCTCAAAGACGAAAAATGACTTTTGAGCAAACTAAGGCGAAAGGGAAAGGCTTGTACTTTAAGATGCCAGCAGTTATTTTACAAAAAAAGTTAAAATAGCTATGCTACATAACCTCAAATATAGGCAAAACCGCAATTTTCGCACTTTTAGGTTAGGATATCTCGAAAACCTGACGTGATGGAGCAATTCTGAGGCCAGAGTCTTGTTCAGCGCACCAAAAACCTTCGGAAAAGTATACTCTGGTTTCTGGTTCTAAAATCTTGTCGGCCTGTGTTATTGTTGTTATTGGATTCAGTCATGCCTGAGGAACCAGGAACGCAGATTCAACTCCATGTTCGCTGTAATCATTTAGAAGTTTTTGAAAGACAAACAAGAACTATTCTAAACACTTGGCTGCATTTACATTTGCATTTACCTTGGAGCCTAAATCAACTATCAACTCAAGTAACTTGAGCAACTTGAGACTCGGCGCTCTTATAAAAGTCAATATTAAAAGCATTTAAACGCGAAGCATTGAACTTAAGTATCAAAGTGTAAACAATTTCTCACCCGACTGTCTCTTCTTTTACCTCGCAAGTGACGCATGTACTTTGCAAATTCCCCCTTCCGGTTACCCTTACACAAATATTTAAGGCAATTTGCTTTGCTTTTCAGTGCCTCAAAATATTATTGTTATGACTGCAGCGCAACGATTTTAGACACAAAAAACGAAAGCAAATCAAAGACGAAGAAGCTTTTTATATGTTCGCAGAACATAACACTTTGATCTATTGAACATTAGATTTACACACTCAAGTTGAGCGATTTTCGTTTATTTTTCATATCAAAATGCGAAGCACACACAAAATTATTAATTTTACTGCGGAACGCATGCAGTGATAGACGCTGCGGTCGGTATAAGTTGTTTTGGGACCGATTAATCGGTATCAGCTTCAGAGCAGCAACCAAGAAAACAAAAGATCGAAAATAGTGAAAAATCGAATCGAAAACTGGAAGATTTTTCTGACAGCTTTTGCTTTTTTATTCCATCCACTGAAATCAGTTTCACTTTATTCTGTGGCTGTTTTCATAACTAAAATGTGTAATATAAATAGAATTATTTCTAGTCTACAATTGCTACTTACTATCTATCAAATTGCTTGGCATCTTCAAACTGCCCCTATGGAAGCAAATTGTTCTTCGGTTACTCATGAAGACATACCCCCAGCTGTATAACTGAGCATTCGGATGACAGACGGATATTTGTATATGGCAGAATCTTCTCTACAAATTTTATTTTTAAAATATTTCAATCAATGTTTTCAGTACCATAATTTATTTTCATATACTTCAAGCATGTATACAGTCGTTCTAAATAAAATTAATTAAAAATGTTTACAATACATTAATTAAAAATTGAAATTTGCTCTTATAACAGAAGCAGGATATGTGCTTTTCAATTCCCAAGCCATCTAACGCTTCAAATTAAATCATTTACAGAAATAACGAAAATCGCGCAACATTCGTCATCAAATAAACAAAATCAACTCTTATCAGTCCACCACTGATCACAACCTTTTCATTGGAGCATTTCAACCAAACTGAAAATTAACACTTAGTACTCAAACTTTGCTGCTGAATGCTGCGCCAACATTTCAATTCAATTTCGATTCAATTCAGTTGCGCAATTCTGTTCCTTACAGAAATCAAACCAGTGTTACATTGCCGATACATTGCATTGCAACCCTCTGCTGGAAGTACTCTGGAAATGAGAGGAAATTGGAATGAATTCTTCCAGTGAAATGGGGAAATGTTCGGTGAAGACATGCGCAGTGAACACTTTGGTTGAAGGCGCCAAAATTAAAAGTTGAAATCAAACGAATCGTCACTAATTTGCGAGCATGATTGCAAAATGCCAAGGGCCACACAAATGATAAACGAGGAAACTTTGAATAGATTTCATTCAACAAAACAAGCAAATCCTGGCTTATATTTTCAAATACAAGAAAATAAGTCGATTACTTGACGAACAGTGACTATTTAAAGCAAAAACGTTCAGTAAAGCCTGCATAGTGGTGTTGTTGCTGAAAGTGTGCATGGCAGTCTGAACCATTTCATACATTGTCACTTAGGTATAAGTAAATGGTTTTGCGACCACAACTTGAACCAATTGATACCAACCAAAAGATTCATCATAAGTGATGGAGCCAATTGTTTTACTCGATAAACGATGAACAGTATGAAACAGCCATGAAATTGCAAATTTAATTCTGGCCTTGGACCTGGTGTCTGTGTAGTTTCAGCAAAATAAGTCAACATGCCACACAGTAAATACATACATTGAAAATTTTGCAAAGAAAAGAGATATGATTTGGTCGCCAATGTTGTATAATTTCAACTCAGGAATATGGTTTCGCATTCATTCTAGAAATGTAAGGGAAAGGGCTGAGGTGTGAACCATTACTGTTTTTTCTTCCCCTAATTTACATATCGCCAATCTTTCATCTGTCATTTGTCTTTTGATATGACTCTGCTTTTGTGGTTACACCGAAGTACAAACACGTATTGCTTGTGGCAACAATCGAGTTTGAAAGAAATCGTGTTTGAAAATCGACTGCGAAAACTAGTTGGTTTTTTTTAAAGTGCTATCCAAGTGGCTTAGCTTATTGCAAAAAGGTCTGTGTAATATATGTTCTTTTAGTGTTTTGATTCTATGTTACGATGCAATATTTGTTTATGTCGAATTATGATTGGAAGTGTCGTTTACAGTGTCGACTACAGACATCGTGTTTCAAAATCGACTGCGAAAACTTGTTTGCTTTTTTTTTAAAGTGCTATCCAAGTGACTGAATTTATTCCAAAAATGTACGTGTAATACACATTTATTTAGGGTTTTGATTATATTTTATGATCCAATATTTGTTTATATTGAAATATGATTGGAAGTGTCGTTATTTTAAAAGTTTTCAAAATGGCATCGTGGTTGGGCTGTGAACCACTGTGAGGGCTGGGTTATGAACCACCTGGTTTTCGTACTATATTTGTACTTGAACGAACAAATATCATCGGATTTATTAAAATATAGTAATTTTATGTAATTTCACTCGATTTCGATGAGTTCACTTGAAGTGGGCCAATGCGAGAACGCGTTCGTATTTCACATGCAAACTTTTGGCGGTTTTTTAGCCTAAGTTTCGTCATTATTAAGTTTCGTCGTCATTCCCTACCTAACCTTCGTCATTATAACTTTTTTCACCTCTTGAGGCCTCCTGTTTAAATAAATTCTCAACTTATTTAAAAATTATGGGTGTTTTCTTCGTATTTTCCGACTTTAATTGGTCTTTGCCAGATGGTTCACAACCCAACCACTTTTTTGTAAAAGCGAAAAATCACGTCCTTAGAAAATTGGACGTAGAGAGTTAAATTCTAATCAAAACGGTAATCTGTGTTCATAACAAATTTGAGTTTTAGATTTACCTTCCAACGGTGTCTTCGATTTTTAGATATCTTTATTCTGTGAAAAGTTAGAGCCAAAAAACAAAACCCGGTTCACAACCCAGTCCCCTCCCTTGGACCAGATCCCATGTATGTAGTTCCAAAAGCAGGTTTCTATTCCAAAAAGGGTTATATTGTGCGTTTGGTGGGATGTGATTCACAATAGACTGTTGAATGACAGCACTACGATCAATAAGAAATTTGAATTGTGAACAACTTACAAGATTAAAACAAGCAGTTGGGAAAAAAAGGACCTGCTTTAGCCAAGAGAAGAGGTGTCATTCATTCAAATTACAGCAGTTTAAATAGAAAATTATGGTTCATACATCTTACGCTCATCTATGTATAGTATATATCTATGTATCTTTCACTCAAAATATAAATGGTTCATCACAGTGGAAAATGCTGCAACATCTCAAGTTGACGTCGTGAGGTTATTCCGATATGTGCTAACAACTTTTTTCAGCAATTCTGAGTTACTTGGACCCTTTTTTCTGTCTAGTCCTTCGGTTCTGTAGATGGAGTGTCCCGCGTTGTAGTTGTTTATGCTACGCTCGCTTTGCTTTCCCTTGCAATGCTTACTTTAGACTTCATCTTATTAGTCAAGTAAATGTCCAGTATTAATTTGCGGCAGCACTTTTGCGGGCTGGAAATGTTGACTAAAGTAGATCCAAGATGCAATTGACTAATATAGCAAGAAACTGCAATATTTATATGGTAGATACTTTTACTCGCAAATAGCAGCTTTCTAACTCTTGGCATTTTCGTATGCTGGATGCGTAAAAATTCTAAAATATTTCTGGTTCACCTCATACATATAATAAAACCCAACACTTGTTGTTTTTTTTGTGCTTCTCGCATCTGCATTCGCGGTCATGCAATTTCAGTAACATTCAATCAATACGCCTGCAATGTCACGTCACGTCACTCTTTTATTTTATATGCTGTGAACTTTTTCATTTAAGAGTTGCTTGTTGCGGTATGCAATGAATACGCACTCTTATTTATATGTATGTATGTCTGTATGTATGCTGCAGCATATTTGTTTACACCGTGTCCACGTCTTCGACTGCTGTTGCAATTGCTTATTGCCACTTTGCGTTAAACCCCCACAACAATACGAATCGCAGCGTTCGTTTCTGCAGCGCAAATGAATATTCGCCATTGTGCTGTCGGCGTTCTTGTTGGAGTTGTCCATTATTGCTGTTTCAGTTGGTGTTGCTTTTACCGCTGTCCAGTGGGCGAAAAGATTCAATTTTTTATTATGGAAAGAACAAAAGCCGGATTGACTATCGACAAATTTGAATTTGAGCCGAAGCACGCATGAAATTGAATGAACGACAAACAAATCCCGCTGGCGCCACACCTCAGCTGCGAATAATGGAAAATATTGTGGCGCAGCAAAAGCACTGACAAATGCGCCTGGACGGGATATGGTCTGATTGGTTCCTTATCAACTGGCGACTCAAGTGCAATCACTGCTTAAGCCTCCGCAGACTTTATACTTTAAGCATCGTACGTGAGCTGGCTTGAATTGTCGATCCTAATCGCTTTACGCTGGGTGGAAATAAAAAACTGAAAACACAGCAATAACAATTTAAAAGTGGCCAAAAACAGCCAAAAAAGCGAAAATCACCTAACTTCGTAGCGTCTAATCGAGAATTGAAGTGCGTATTATTTAAATATGAACACGTGTAAGTGTGTTATGTTCATTCGAAATCGATATCTGTTTTAATATTTGCAATAAATATTTCATATAAAGTTGTCATGAAAACGATTGATTGATTTAAAAGTATATTTATTTGTGATAAATACTACTTCGAAAATCTATTGTCCGTCTTTCAACCTACACGTAATTGCCTTAGAATGGTGTGGAAATTCTACATAAACCTACTTATTATTTATACAATCATGCGTTCTATGTAATTCTATATAATTCAGAACAGCACCACAGAGCCTTCAATGAAATTAAATTGAAAGAAATGGTCACCATAGCAGTTAATGCACAACTGTCCACAATAGGGCGAGCGCACTGCAGTGGGAGTTGAGGCGAAAATTCCTGCTACAAATTTTACTTTGCATAGCTTAAGCGTGCAAACAGTCATTGTCCCACTTCACGCTGCGTTAGCAACACTTGGAATTTCTTGTTATACTATAATCGTACTTACTTTAAGAAAGGTGAAAGGTGGCCAAAACTTTAAATACAGCAGCAATTGTTAACAATTTCATTACAACTGAAGGTGATGAAAAGTTTGGTAAATTAAAAGCTAAACTTTCTCATGGCAACTGTTGTGCTTCCTCTCTGTCTATGGAAATTCGCCCGGTAAATCGTTTGAAATGAAGAGGAAGCTGAGACGTTAAGGTGACTGGTTTTGTATTGTATTCCTTTTGTTGTATTTATTTCACTCATTTTAAAACGAAATTCCGTAACGACTGAGCAGTTCACTGACATTTGAGAAAATGTAATTCGCACCTTGCAGGTACAACTTTGCGAGCTAACGAACATTTGTTTGAACTGATTTGACGTGCATACCTACAAACTTTAATATACTCGTATACGTCTGTAAATACCTAACAAAACGGACTAAACTTTTAACTTTACTCTTAGTATACCTAACAGGCTGCAATTTAGCATGGAATGAGGCTCCATTTATATTTTATATTTGTCAAGTCTTCGATGAGCATTAGGCAGAAATTTATTTTAGAAAAGTAATTAAAATGCAGATCAGAGCAAAATCTATACATATTTGGCATTTAGTCAGTCAAAACTAAACAATAGTCATCTCATATTCTTGTTGAATTTTAACAAAGAATTAACTCCAACATTGATGAAAATTCCATCCGAATAACTAACCACTGTTTGTATTTTTGTGCTATTTAAAGATAAATTTCTCTTTTTACAACCTCTTTCTCCTCTTTCATAGTTGATGTTTTCACATCGGCAAATAGACTGAGCGAAAAAGGATGAAGTTCCAATTAGACTTAATTGAAAATCGATTTTTAATTGATTAATAATAAGTAATAAGTTATATAACCAAATAATTATTTTACCTTTTTTTTGGCTGATGTAAAAAATGGATTGTGGCGTAGTTTCCTTGAGGAAGTCGGCCTCGATAGCTCAGCGGGTAGCGAGCTGGCTTCTCATACCGAGCGCCCCGGGAAACAGAACAGACATGTTGGAAAAAGAACAGTGTTGCATACGCATTTCAAACGGGTGGAATCTGTGGTATCACAACGGGTCCGTTAAGAGGCCTAAGTGCGTCTCATACAGAGGCAGCCACCACAACCTATAACCTATATAACCTATAACCTTCTTTGAGGAAGTTTTCCTCCACCCCTATGACTTTGCTAGGGTCAAGTCAAGTGTTTAAGAATTCTGTCTTTAAAATCCTGTCTCCCAACTTTCACATCCTTTCAGATCAAACGCGATACTTCGTATATGTATAAGTATAAAAAAATATGAAAAAAGTACACGATTTGAAATTTGTGGAATTTTTTCTATGCATGTGGCAGCTCTGAAATATGACAGCTGCTGTCTATGATTGTTCCGATTATTATAACTAATGATTATAATGATTGTAATTATTGTGAAATCAATCGATTTCTTCATGCAATAATTGCCGAATTAATTGTGATAATTCTGGCCCATGTTTAAAAACTACAAACAATTACTGAGCTCAGTTTCAAGACCCAACGCTCATAATGCGATAAAGCTACATCTTTGATAAAAAGTCAAAACGAGGACCATTTGTCGGAAATTAAAAATTTATCAGGTGTACAACTGTGCTTCCGCCGTTTTCCGATAGGTGGCTGTACCGGCTGAGGCTGGTTGAAATACATAGATGGTAATGCCTTTAAAGTGAGTGTGGACAGTGCCTAACGAATTGTCATCGCCGTTTCAGTGACAGTTGTTCTTGTTTTCGTATTATTCACGCTCGAAAATGTCCGTTTATGTGCCCAATTCTCGCCATTTGCGGGAAGTTTTACTTTTCTGTTACAATTCGAAAAAAATGCAGCTGAAGCGCATCGAATGCTCTCAGAAACTTACGGTGATGCTGCTCTGAGTGAAAGAACGTGTCGGGAGTGGTTTCAACGTTTTAAAAATGGTGATTTCGATGTCGAAGACAAACATGGTGGTGGAAGAGAAAAAACCTTCAAAGATGAACAACTAGAAGCATTGCTTGATGAAGATTCGTGCCAAACCCAAGAAGAGCTTGCCGAATAGTTGGGAGTGAGTCAGCAAGCCATTTCAAAACGTCTCAAGGCCCTGGGCATGATTCAGAAAGAAGGAAACTGGGTGCCGTACGAGTTGAAACCGAGGGACATCGAGCGCCGTCTATTTGTATGTGAGCAACTGCTTCAAAGACGAAATCGTAAGGGGTTTTTACATCGAATCGTAACCGGTGATGAAAAGTGGGTTCGATACGATAATCCTAAACGCAGAAATCATGGGGAAAGCCCGGGCATGCTTCTTCGTCGAAGGCAAAACCGAATATTCACGGCGCCAAGGTTATGATTTGTATTTGGTGGGATCAGCTCGGTGTGATTTACTGCGAGCTCTTAAAACCGGGTGAAACCATCACAGGAGATCGCTACCGAACGCAACTGATGCGCCTTAGTCGCGCGCTAAAAGAACAGCGGCCACAATATCAAGAGCGACATGACAAAGTCATCCTCCAACACGACAATGCTCGGCCTCACGTCGCAAAAGTGGTCAAAAAGTACCTGGAAACGCTGAAATGGGAAGTCTTGCCCCACCCGCCGTATTCCCCAGATGTCGCCCCTTCTGACTTCCACCTATTCCGTTCGATGGCACACGGCCTGGCAGATCAACATTTTCAATCCTTCGAAGAATTGGAAAAATGGATTGCTTCATGGATAGCGTCAAACGAGGACTCCTTTTTTCGAGCCGGGATCCGAAAATTGCCGGAAAGATGGGAGAAAGTTGTCGCTAGCGACGGACAATACTTTGAATAATACATCTGTAAGCACTTTTTCGCAATAAAGCTTTTAATTTTGGAAAAAAAACGGCGGAAGCAAAGTTGTACACCTGATAATAAAAATTTCTATTTTCAAAAATGAAAATATAATATAATAATAAAAATAATAATAAAATAAAATAAAATAAAATAAAATAAAATAAAATAAAATAAAATAAAATAAAATAAAATAAAATAAAATAAAATAAAATAAAATAAAATAAAAATATAAATTTTTATTTTTAAAGTAAATCGTGAACTACTATCGGGACACCCTATAGTAATGTTTGTATTTCTTTATATATTTATTTATTTATTTTGTAATTATTTATTTATTTATTAATGAATTAATTCATTATTTATTTATTAATTTTTTATTTATTTATGTATTTGTTTATTTATTTATTTAATTACTTATTAATTAATTATTTATTGATTTATTTCTTTTTTATTTATTTTTAATTTATTCTTTATTTATTAATTTATTCATTTATTAATTTATTTGTTTGTTTATTTATTTATTTAGTTATGTATTTTTTTTATTTGTTTATTTGTTTATTTTTTTAGTTATTTATTTATTTATTAATTTATTTGTTTATTTATTTGTGTATTTATTTTTATTTATTTATTTATTTATTGATTAATTATTTGTTGATTTATTTATTTTTTGTTTAATTATATATTTATTTATTTATTTAATTACTTATTTATTAATTAATTCATTACTTATTTATTGATTTATTAAATTTTTATTTATTTATTTATGTATTTGTTTATTTATTTATTTATTATTTAACAAATAAATTAATTATTTAATGATTATTTATTTATTTTATTAGTTTTTACACATATATGTAGATTACTTGAAGTGGAAATTAAATTTTATTCATAAGCTCCGTAATTACTCAAAAGAGCTCCAACTTCAACCTTGACCACACGAATCATGTTGCTATCAGATATTTTTGGCGAGTGCACAAAATTAATTAAAATTTGTTTGAAGCTTAAACAGAAATAATGAATAGAGAAGCCTTTTTTGTACCTGTTCAATTTCCACATTTATAAATATAAAAATGCCTACAATTGACATAAATTAAAGTTACAAATAGATTTCTGTCAAATTGCTTGTTTTTAGTGTTCTTTGTTTCTAAACAAATTCAAATGTTTGCCAGGGATTTGTGTATACTTAATCCACAGACTGAATGTTTAAATCAATTATTGATTTTAAAGTCCAACGCTTGTATAATACAACACGTGCCACGTGGCGTTGACCTGCGGCACGCGCAATAATTACGCAGGCTTTAGTTTGGCTCTAATTGAATTCTCGTGCTCCTGGAAAAGTAATGTAAACCACACTCGGCCACCGCTTAATTGGCAGCGCAGTGAAAACGAATAATTAATAACAATTGCAAATATTCGAATGGGATGATTGTTGTATTCTTATATATGTAGAGATGAATATTTGCTTGTCATAAATCATAGGAAAAATTAGTTGTGTATTCTAAAATACTGATAAATCATTCAGACTTCATTTTCTGACTTGGACATTTCAATTATCCATATTGAAAAACAGAAAATCCCAATAATACAAGTTAGATTTATTTTGTTGTATGACCACTTCGTCACGAATCACAAATCACTCTCACCCAAAAAAGCACAAAATGCAGTACACATCAAGAAGAACAAAGCTTGTAAATATAATCAACGTCACTCCACTCGTCAAGCAGTCGACATTCCCTAAAAGTGCATTTACAATTCCCTCCAACATTCAGTGCTTTAAATTGAAGTTCCGCGCATTTGAATAATAGGAAAACACTGCACATGCTTCGCAGAATGCGAAGTGTCAAAGTTTCGCCGCTGTCTTCCTTGCCGCCGTCTACAAATGAAAGTTAAATTTGCAACAGTTGGAACAAAGTGCGTAGGAAAGGCAACATGCCTTCGGAAAGTGAAAAGTTTCAGAAAGTTTTCACGAAATTCATTTGATTTTTTTGTTTTCATTTTCCCCATACTGCAGGTTGCACGGTTTCTACATTAAACTTTTGTCATTCCCAGTTTTGATATCAACCGCATCTTAGTTAATTTTCACTTAAAAACTTGCCGCAGCCGAAGAAACTCAATTAAAACAGATTTATTGCAATTCCGGCTGTTGTATAGATAGAAAACACTGAATAGACTCATGAGAAACATGGTTTCTCCATACAAACTCTTAACCCATTGTTGACCCTGTCAGATTTTCGATTTTCGATTTCCGAAAAAATTAAAACACGTGTCGAATTATTTCTCACTAAGAGTTCTTTCCCCAAGTTTGAAGTTAAAAGAGGTAAAGAAAATCATGTTCCTTGTTGCAAACTTTTAACCCATTGTTGACCCCGTTAAATTTTGATTTTCGAAAAAATTAAACGACACATGTCGAATTATTTCTTACCAAGAGTACTTTCACCAAGTTTGAAGTCAATAGTCCCATTTATTCATGTGTTTCTCCTTATAAACTTTTAACCCCTCGTTGACCCCGTAAGATTTTGATTTTCGAAAAATTGAAACTCACGTGTAAAATTATTTTTGATTTTAAGTGTTTTCACCAACTTTGATGTCAATAGGCCCTATCGGTTCATGATTTTTTCGTAGTTTTCCCGTATACGCACCTTAACCCATTGGTGAACCCGTTAAATTTTGCTTTTCGAAAAAAAAAGAAGAATACGTGTCGAATTATGTTTATTTGAAGCGTTCACCAAATTTGAAATCAATAAGCTCAATAAAATCCATTTCTTCATACAACACCTTAACCCATGTTTTGCCCTTTTAGACCCCGAATTTTAAAGAATATATTTTTAACGAAGGTCCATTTTTCATGTTTTTTCCATGTGAAAACAGTTGTTTGATGTTGGAAAGAAAGGGGCTGGTATCATTAATTATTGATTCAACGTTTGTTAAAAAAAATAATAAAATATTTGTTAACGTAAACCAAAAAAAAAACCTATGTGTCTTATAATTTTGTTACGGTTGCAGCTACCCAAAATATTACTCATTTTCATAAAAGCTAACGGTATATTTGACAGAAATTTCTATGAATATTAAGTTATGCCTAAAATTAAAACTGATACTTCACAAAATTATTCTGCGTTTTTGCTTTTCTAAAAAAAAATACTGCTTAGATTTGGCGAAGCTGCAAAGTGAAATTTTCTGAGTGTCTTATAATTATGTTACGCACCTTATGTATAGAGATATGAAGTGTCACATATGTTAAGATGTTTTCCGACTTTTGAACCTATCCCAAGGTTGTTGAGTTTTGAACTGTACAACTACATACCGAGCCTTTTTCAGACCGGATACAGAGGCTTGATTGCAAGATATTCAAACCTTAATGCCAGTCAAAGTAGGACCGCAAATTGAGTGTCAAATTAAAAGGAAAAATCTTCACAAACGAAAATCATTAGTACTTTCACAAAATTATTATCTGTCATTTTTTATCTCTTTCCAAGAAAATCTAAAATAGAATTGATTATTATAAGTTAAGGCATGTTGGCACAAACCGACTTGGCAACTAGTCAATTCGGAAACCGTAACAAATTGCAACTCATTTGCTAAACAAACGCTACACGCGCAAGAAACCAGACGCTGACCACGCAAGAACGTCTCCCATGGGAACGGAGGTGACAAACATCTTTCAACATAGACAGCGAAAGATGATCATTCAGTAGAAGCGAAGTAGTGGCGGCGGCAACGCAGGTGTTGTGCGTAGCAAAATAAAATATTATAGATATCCAATAACAACAACAACAACAACAACCATACCAACCACGGCCAGCCATTGAACTTTGAGTAGCAGTGCAGTTCAGTTGGGCCGTAGCATCTTTGAATAAATTCAGTTGAATTTGGAAACCCGAAAGTACAAAGGACAATAAAGAAGATCAAGGCTTCATAAAACCTGAAGTAATACGGAAATCCTTTTCAAATTGTCGGCAGTAAATATTTGCAAAATTAATTGTATTCTAAATAAAGTTCAATGCAAATCGCCATGGTGTTTTATTACATTTATTGCAGAGCTTTAATGCTGCAAAATGTAATCTTATACAAAACTTTTATTCGATAATTGTAAATTTTTTTATGTTTTTAGTAAAAATAAAATTTAATTTATTTTCTTGAAGATATTTTCAAGTCAACCTTAAGCCTACAGACCGCTGTGGGCCGCTTTGATGACCGTTGCGGTTTCTACTTTATTTCTTGTTTATTTGATTCGCTTAATTTTAATTAATGTTTGTAGTTCATTTTTATGTTTGTAGTAAGAGTAAAATTTTTTTATTTTCTTCTTTTTTCAAATCAACCTTAAACCTACGGACCGCTGTAGTCCGCTTTGATGGCGGTTTGAGTTCCTACTTGATTTCTTGTTTATTTGACTTTAAAGAAATCAAATTGGAAACCAGAATTTTGTGTAATAAGCGGCGCCCTAAAGAAAAAAAAAACACATAAATAAAATCAACAACAAAATAATCCCTCTTTAGAATTCATTGTGTGACTTTACCAAGAAGTAAGCGTAAAGTTTTTATGCAACACAGATAATATTTACGTATGTGTCATTCATTCATTCAATTCATTTGACATTTCAGAAGTTTAAATACAACTTTTTCAATTTAATTTCTTTCTTTCGCGCTTCGACGGCGAAAAGCTGGATTTTCATGCACTATTGGTTCACTATGCAGTATTTGATCAGATCAGACTTTTGAATTTACGTCAGAAAAGAACTGCGTCATTGTGTGCTTGAAATGTGGCTACCAGAACTGGCATGTCTTGTATTTGGTATTTCGCAACTAAGTGAATGTGCAACGCGAATCTTCAAAGACATTCGATTAACTTTAAGCTGGAGCTGAAATTTCAGCGTCGAATTGGTTGCATTCGTGCTGAATTCATATCCACGTCTGCATTGATTGGCATCGAGTTTGAGTGGCGCGCGTGTTGTGGGCTCGTGTGTTCATTCCTGATATCGCTATCAAAGTGCTCCCTTGTACTTGTGCCACATGCAAAACGGTCGTGGGATGTTTTCGCGAAATTCCACTTCGAACGCGGCGAGTGGGCGACAGTTTAAGTGTTGAGTATCAGCACATTCTGCAGCTCAGAATTCATAAGCCTACACGTGCCTCTGTGCATCGCCGAAACGAATATTGTTCCAAGTCAGTCAGCGGCACAAAAGTTGGCTAAGAATCTGTCATGCTTCCGCGAATATATGTGCACACACATTTTTAGCTTGAAGTTTTCAAATACTTAATTCAATGAAATTCTGCGTTCAAATGTGTAGAAAATTAAGGAATTCGTCACAGTTTCGCCAGAAATTTTTCGCAACGTTTAACGTCAGATTGGATGAATGGAGCTGTGATTAAAATAGCCTAAAGCAATAAAATTTTAATGTTTGTAGCAAACTCTTAAAACATAAATCTTTCTGCCTGTTTTAAGTACACAGTCGCTTCAAAATCAGGGACCGTACCGGTTATGGTTTTTATCAAAAAAGTCAGATTTAAAATGTTATTTTTTAACTTTTATTTTTCCCGACAAAAATTTAAGTTATTTTGTGTCTTTTATCATTTCAGACAAAAATAACTGTTACTTTTGACTTTTATTTTATCGGTAAAAAATAACAGTTATTTTGTGACCTTTTTTCGGTCAAATATATCAGGCAATACGACGAGCCGCCGTAGCTCAGCTGGCTCGTGCGTTGGGCCGCGAGTCAAGACTCCGCGAGTTCAATACTCCGTTGCGTTAACACCGCAAAAAAACGAAAAACAACAATTTTTCTTTCGGCAGCTGTCCTCTGAGCAGGAAATGGCAAACATTTGAGAGTAAAACTGCCTATGAAAAAGCTCCAAGGATCAGGTCGTCCCGATCTGTTTTTTAATCCGTTTCATTATAGCTGCGCAGTTGCTTCCCATTCAAACATCGTTTCACAACGATAATACATCTTGGAAAATTAAATCACTTTTCAAGTGTTCAAGGTCGTATTGAGGTGGGTTATTAGGTTCTATCGCCCTCGTGACAGTGTGCTGCGCCACCGCAGTCTTGTAATATTATTGAATTTAACAAATTAGAACATAAATCCTAACCTATATTTTACATTGAGTACTTTAATGTATGTAATCAAGTTGAGTTGGAAAAACAACGAGCTATTTATAAAAATAAAAAACTTTTTCCAAACAGGCTGTGTGATTTGAACTCCTGGATTTACTGGTTTTCGTTGAGTTGTTTATGGTGGTTGGGAGTGGCAGTTGCTTCAGTAAGTATGTCTGAAGTAAACAAAAACCAACTTTTTTATCCACTTTGGTAGCTCTCATTCTATTTCAAAGTACCTATGCACGTACTCACACACGCATAATTCATCTTGTGGTGACATGGAAATCAACACAAAGAACTTTCAAAAATGTTTAAAATTAAATTATTTTTCTTTTCAAGACAAAACTTTTTATGCACGGAAATTTTTGGAGGCAAACTCGACGCTGCTGGCACGTTGTGGTTTAATGTTGAAGGCCAACAAATGCTATTTTCGGCGTTTATTCTTTTAGCATATCTAATTAAATATTGTTCCGTTGCTTACTCCTGCTGACACAAACACATTTTGCAGCCTAAAGCGCTAAAATCTGACAGAATCAAGGAGTGAAACAAAGCTTGAGTTGTCTGAGTTTTGAGCTTCAGTAGTCTAGTTTACAAGTTGAGACTTGTGTGCCATTATTTTTTGTTGTTCTTAATTTTTGTTTGCTCATTGATAACTTTAAAAATATAGTTCCCATTTCTTCATATATGCTTTTTATTTTCCTCTCAAGGCATAAATTATTTAAACTAAGCAAAGTACAAGTGAGGTTTTGTTTGTTTTCCCATTTTCCTGAAGGCAAACAATATTTCAACGCGGAAAAGTACAAAAGTAGAGCAGTTTCTTTGCTCTTCTTGTTCCCTCAAGCCAATTTGTGAACCCAGCGAAGAATGAGCACAAATTGTTCTTGTTGGACGAAGCGTTCATACTCTTGTTTGTGTAATACGCTTTACTGAAATTGTGCACACCTTTCGAAATGAAAAACTTCGAGTAATGATCGCAAACCAATTTCAGCAGCTTCCACTAGACGGGAGTATAATGTTTGAAGTCTAATTCTAGAAAACGGTTACCAATTGCTGTGCGAATCCAGCACCGAGTATTTAGTCCAAGTCTACCGGTCTGCAAAGATTGGTTTGCTTTCTCTGTATTTGCTTACCCCCAAGAACATTCGAAAATGCAATATTTTACTGATGCGTCAGTCAAACTCAGGTCCTTACCACGTCCAAGCCAGTTGATCAGCTCTCTCTTTGCCATCAATGTTTGCCACCTTATGTCTTCCTAAATTACTCAAGTGAACCCAAACTTATTTATACCCATACTCGTACTTATTTACTACTTACTTACGACTCCACACATTCCATTCGCCTTGTATGGAACCAGGAGTGAAGTTTCTAAAGTGGTCAGTATCCGACAAGCAATACAACACAGCCAAATTATTTGGCAGAATACACATTCGCATAGAATTAATTGCAAAAATGTACCATAGCCATTTTCATCACTTTTCATACTTTTTACTTAAAAAATTAGGAGCCTCAAAATATGCTTTTTTATATGTTCCATTTTTAGTTTGTAATACAAGCTTAAAACAAAAAGATTATGAATTGCTCGAAACAGAACAAAATTAAAAACTTTGCATATTTTCAGGCCCCTAATTTTTTAAGGAAAAACTATGAAAAGTGATGAAAATTACTATGGTACATTTTTATTTCGATGCGAATTCCGCCATATAATTTGGCTGTGTTGTATTGCTTGATGTGTCGACTTTCATTATACACCTAACTCGTTAATTTTTTTAGGAAAAATGTTTTTGACCATCAAAGAAAACCCCTTAAAACCCATATTTTCCGAACTTGAGGTCCACGGCATTTTAAAACTTATAAAAATAAGCTGCATCGTAAAAGAAGCCGTGCGGTGTTGTTTATGCGAACAATCATGTGTCAATCATGTCAATCGGTTTTTTGGTTTAAAAACTATGATCAAAAATATGGAAAAAGTAGAGAAAACCTGAAAAAATGACACAGTACCTACATCTCACTAACTAGAGCTGCTAGGACAAATCTGAGGATAGATTCGAAATCAGCGCACCCAAATTAGTAAGAAACAGTAGAAAAACCTCCATGCAACAGAAAAAAGTGTTTTTTGTTGTACTGTGTAATTCATCTTATTTATTAAAAAACAAAAATTTTAAATTAAACAAAAATGTATTTTTATTCATTTCTATTACCAATATGATTTACCAATTTATCGACCACAAAACTCATTAAGCCTTGTATTTTTTGTTTTTCTTGCTATTTAACCAATGTTCGAACAGAGTTGCACGCGAAATGGTCGCAGTAATTTAAATCTTTTTTTAAGGGGCAAATTGGGGCAAGATTTTTTTGCAATGCTTAATCAAGAAAAATGCCTGCTTATGCTTATGCTTATCTGTAGTCTATAGTTTGTACTATTAGAAAGTTTTTTTTTCATAAAAATCTAGCATTTTCATATAAACTACATACTTGTTAGAGTAAACTTTAATTATTTTTAATAACGACAGCAAAATGAACTGCGCGGTAAACAGCATTTCTAACTTAAGTCCGTTTATTAAATATTGCGTAATTAAAAACCGTTTTGCAAAATTCACAGCGAGTAAATAAATAGAAGCTCTCAAAAATTACGCTGAAAAGCAGATGTAAAAATTGCTCCCGTGCCAAGAAAAGTAATCTACATTTGACAGCCGTTATCTTTTGATTGATTAACCATTGATTTCCCGCTTTCTTTTGTGCATTTTTCGTAATATTCAATCAATTGAGAATAGCTTATTAAAAAGCCATTGAATTTGACGACATTATTCATTTACTGTGCACTGAGTCAAAATCAGATTGAGATTCATCTGCAGAGATTTCGCATCATTACCGGTTGTGATGGTGCTTGCTTGAGGATAGAGCTCTCTATCCGAAATAAAGACTTTAAACCTAACATTTGATTGATTTGGAGTCATCTTTGAAGCTTCCAAAGTGTCAAGATCCTGCATCCAATGATGCTTCCTATTCAACTGAACTGAATATTCAATAAACAATATGTATGTGTGTATGTGAATGAATGAGTTGAAAGACATATCAAAGACCATCCATCAAGACCGATAATCCAAGTCGCTCTTCTAGAGTTTACAACTCAAAGAAGGATTTTGAACTTTTCTGCATTGGGAATAAATCTAGAATTTCTAATGGCAAATTGAATAAAGCGTTAAGGGCCTCGCTCAATTGAGTGAGTGGAAGCAATTTTTTATTTTATTTGTATTCCTACTACAAACAAATATTGTCGAGAACACCTGCAAGGAAAATGCAACACAACGGTTTAGGTTTTCATTTAAGTTTTTCTGTGGCTACAAAGTAACGCATTGCTTTCAAAATTTGAAGCACATAAACTCGATGATGTATTTTTGTGCCCTACACCAACGGTGTTTTTGTTGTTTTGCTTTCCAAGTATTACCGCAGCATTTTCTATTCGGGCATTAAAAACTGGCAAAGCGGCCTTTAGCCAGCGAATTGGAGTATTTGCGGGCAGACACCAAAGCCGCACACAAAGTAGCGTTGCCCGCGGCGAACAGAAATGCTAAAAAATGAAATCATCGAGTTTCCGCTTTACGTCCTTTTTGCTATTTTTCAAACGCGCCAAAGCAAAAGCTGACTTGTTGTGGCCGAGCGGCAGACGTTGTTCGATGCGGAGTGCTCGCAGCGGTGTGGTGCGTTGTAAAAGCAAATCAGGCAGCGCCGATTGTGCTGAATTCAGGAGCAGCAAAAACATAAAACGGTCCCTTCTATCTTGGTTTGTGTGTTGCTTGTGTTGTTTGTTCTTTTTGACGGGCTGCTTGCGCTTCCTTCCACCCGTACGCCGCCGCCGTCATTTGTTTCATTCGGGTACTTGCAGTGAAATGCGCTTAAGTTGCCGGAAACGGAAGTATTCCACTGTTGCGGTCGCCAATGCACTTAAGCGCTGGCACTGCGCAACGAGCGAATTTCGATTGCAGCCATTGAGTGCGGCTTTTTCGAGCCAAAGGCTGAACGATTTCAATGCGAAACCATCACTTCGGGCGTGCCGGTAGGCAAATTACACACTTTATCGCCAGTGACTACTTAATTTCGAATTAATGGAACACGCCAACTCAGCTCTTCGCACACTTCACGATGTCGTTGGACTTTTTTGCGTGCGCTTCTAGTTCTTGTTGACCATATCTGTGTGTAAATGAAATGCAATGTTTAAATTAAGCGAAGCCGCCAAGTGCAAACACATTTGCATATTAAGTGCACAGGCCGAGCGAAAACTAGAGCAACTGTAGAGGGCGCTCGAGCACTGATACGGACGGCGGATGTAGGCACGTAGCGTGGGACGCCGCTGGCTGCATTCAATTTTCATAAAGTATGCATAAGACTACAGGCCGCCCTCGGCCTGTGCCCCTCCAGCCGCGTGACCATGCGTGCTGTATGCGTGGCTCACTGGCTGTGAAGAATGTAATGAAGGGCGCAAATGTTACGATTTTCGAATTTTAATTGTGCCATAAGTGCAACTTTGAAGAGTTTTCCCACCCACAACGACGACGCAGGGATACGCTGAGCAAACGACAAAAATGTGGGGCGACAAGAGAAGAGCCAATAGGAACAGTAGCCAAAGTATTCCATGCTTACTGCAGAAAGTCCTTGCTCACGGGATTTGGTGAATGAGACCGAATTTTGTAGATTGAGTAAATTAAATACAAATAAATTTAAGAACCTGTATATCATTATTAAATTAAATAAACACAAATGTTATTAAATATTAGAATTTCGTCAAACAAAATTTCACCATTTGTTTACGCAATTTTAATTTTCTTTTGAGCAGTTCCCGTATTTTCTCTCGTTCATTCTTTCATCTCTCGTCTTTACATTAAGTATAAAACATTAAATGAGGCAGAACTGAAAATCTCGCCTTAAGGTCTTTCACTTCTTACTTCCTCACTCACTGCACCCACTAATGTTAACCCTTTCTCTATTTTGTTGCCATATGGCACATTGCTACTTTGTGGACGTCTGCATCCTCTATGGTTGCAAGAATACATTTTTTGTTGGTCCTTAGAATAGTTTGAAGTTTTTGGAAAAATACGAAATTAATAAACTGAATATTAAAGTTTAAAGAAGCGAGGTATACACGTTCTTGTAATGGTATATCTTTACATAGTAAAGGAAGAAGAAGCAGAAAACTTTAGATAACTTTTTAATTTGACGTTTTCTTTCAATTTAGATACTTTCTTTTTTAATTTTTGCTGAAGTAAATGAAGAAATATTCAAATTCTCGTTATTCGCAAACAGTTTTATGTTTAAGTAATAATTCCAGCCACAACGATGTGGTTGCTCTCATAGAAAAACACTCTAAAATACAGGGTCCGAGTATAAAAATGTAAAAATTTCTTTTCGAATGTTGCTAATACAACCACAGTAGCCTAAAACGTAAAAATTAAAATTTTAACTTTCTCCCAGTAAAAACCTGTAGCGAAAGGGTTAACGTACTTCAAATTTTCCTACTGGTCCTGAGTAAATCGCACAGACAATGCAAATGAATGACGCAACGCGTATTGAAATGAGTAAACGGGCGCTCGCGCTGGTGCGAAATGGCGTTTCTTTCACTCCTTCGTCGACGAGCGGCTCCGCTCCGTTGAGGCGCTGCAAATTAACTTTGTGTTTTTGCGGTGTTGCGGTTACGGCGGATTGCGGCTGCTGCGGTCAAGTTTTCTTTCCACTTTTACTGTGCTTACGACTGGCTGCAGATGGTCGCTGCGATGCTGATGCTGGTGTTGATGTTACAGTCCGCAGCGGGGGTTCGTAGTGGCGCGATAATCGTTTTGCATACAGCGCCGCAGTCAAGAACTGCCCGCGAACGGTGTTTGTGTGGGTGTGTGGCATATGCGAGCGTATGCCGTAGTAAAGAGTGATGCTTTAGCAACTGGGTTCGAGCGTCGCACTTGACTCGCGGCCCAAAGCACTAGCCAGCTGAGCTACGGGGGCTGCCTACCGTGCGATGATAGCAAACTTTTTGTTTTGCCCAAAATGGAAGAGCTGAACTTGGCTGGCATGTGGTTTCAACAAGACGGTGCCACATGCCACACAGCACGCAAAATAATGGCCCAATTGAGAGGCGAGTTCGGTGAACAGTTTATATCACATTGGGGGCCGGTCAATTGGTCGCCTAGATCGTGCGATTTAACACCTTTAGACCATTTTTTGTGGGGCTATGTTAACTCTTCAATTCCCAGTGTCACATGTAGGTGACAGATGCTTAATATTTTTTTCCTACCACATATGTTTTTATTTTTAAATTCTAACACTTGTATAGCAAAGTCAATTAGTAGTACTTGTTTATTTAATTTTCCTAGCAACATTAGCAAAACGTCATTTGTCAAATTTATTCATTTGTTTCACGCGTAGTTAAAGCATTGCGAGTTTGTTTGGTTTCTTTCAATATAAAAATGAGGGTAGTTTAAAAATTTTTTATGTATTTTTTTTAATTATCCAAACGTATCTAAGCTATTTTATTTAAAAAGAAAAAAATTTTTGTTCACTATTTTGGACATGGGAATTGAAGGGTTAAGGCTCTTGTCTATAGCGACAAGCCCGCAACGGTTGACGTACTGGAAGCCAATATTGAGGACCGATATGTTGGAAAGCGTATGCCAAAATGGACCCAGCGTATGAACCATTTGAGACGCAGCCGCGGCCAACATTTACATGAAATCATCTTTAAACATTGAATAATGTAGATCGTTCTATCGACTTAAATAAAGACTTCATACATTTCTCTAAATTGTATGTGTGTTTTGTTTTAATCAAATCCGAAGGCTCTTAAAAAAATCACCCTTTACAAATGCAAACAATGCCGACGCAACCCAGCAAAAAATGTGACGATTTTTGTAACTATCGGCGATCGTAACCTCTGAAAAAATTTCATTAAATCAGTGCCAGAGCGATGGCTAATGTTCCATTTCTAGATTATTATTTCCATTACTGGTAGTAATGGGAGTAATGGGAGAATGGTGGCAACATATATGTGAATTATTCTTTCACTTATAAATTAGGCTTAAGTTACTATTCACTTGAATCCGAGCCAAGTGGTCAAGTGTATGCAATCAAATTTTTCAGGAAAGAAAATGAATTAAGAATTAAATTATAATTATTATTAAAAGTAAAGGCAAAATTTCTTTCTAAAAGTATAAAGGAATGGAAGTAAACGAAAAATTAACATTTCTTGTTTAATAAATAATTTATAGCTAGCGATGGACAATACTTTGAATATAGAATTTGTAACCATTTTTTCACAATAAAGCTTCAATTTTCCCCAAAAAACCGCACGAATTAACCGGTAACCACATACTATTGGTTCACAGACGGCTCCAAAACGCATGAGGGGACCGGGGCGGGGGTATTTGGACCTCGCTTCAAGCACTATGAGCCCATGAGGAATACACCCAGCATATTTCTGGCAGAGTTATATGCCATTAGGCTCTGTGTGCAGACCAACCTCGAGCGTTTGTACAGGCGGCAAGACATAATCATCTGTTCGGACAGTCAAGCAGCCATCAAAGCACTAATCTCGTATGAGATTACCTCAGGGTTCGTGCTGAAATGCATAGAAGCATTGAATAAACTGGGTACATATAACCAGGTTAAAATCCTCTGGGTTCCAGGACACAGAGGAATAGAAGGGAATGAGCAGGCTGACAGCCTTGCTAGAACTGGGGCAGCTACGATCCCCCTTGCACCAGAACCTTTCATCGGGCTGGGCAAAAGCACTCTAGCAGAGTCACTAAGACTTGAGGAAAGAACCAGGAATATAGAACACTGGTCAAATGCCACAGGTCTTAGGCAATCGAAAATCTTCATCAGAGGTTATAACTCCAGATGGAGTGAAGAATGCCTCAGACTGGGGAAAACCCAGCTTAGACTGGTCACCGGGCTGTTAACCGGGCACTGCAGGATGAGGAAACACATGCACACAATTGGGTTAGAACAGGTAAGCATCTGCAGACTCTGCGAAACGGCGGAGGAAACTCCTGAGCACGTCATACTGCACTGTGATGCGGTATGCCGCAGTAGGAGACAGCACGTGGGCCAGTACTGGCTTGCAGAAGAGAACGTCAAACACCTTCTCCCACGTGAGTTACTAAGCTTCATTAGGTCGGTGGGATTGGGGGACGTTCTCTAAAGTTGTAGGGGGCACAATAGATCAACTTTGGTCTCAGTGCACATTTCCCCTTTCAAATCTATCTATCTAAGCGGTACCCCTATTAAAAAATTTTAATTTTTCTTTTTCGATGAATATTATTTATATTTTATATTTTTTCGATGAATAAAATGGATTTTTACTAACAAAACCAAACGTAACGAGGTGGTTATATATATAATTTTTTTTTCAATAATTACTGAAGAGATTAAGTGTAACAGATTACTTAAATCATTCCCTGGAAGTGACTTTATGCATGTGTAATGTTTCAGAAGAACTTATAAAAAAAACTATTATCTTTCTAAAGCCATTTCATGCAAGCGATTACTTCCAATGATCTGTTAATACAATGCCTAATGCAGTCTAGAAGGTAAGCGATGGAGCTAAGTTTCTCGATTACTTTAGACATTACAAGTACATACTCAAAATGTTTGCTGGGAATGGAAATGAGAATAAGTAAGGCACACTTAATACCCGTACAGCGTATTTCGGGGAGCAAGCATTAAAAATTTAATTTCGAAAAGGGCTCTTTAATGGGCTCTCTGCTCTTACGGTAACCAGCAAGGTCCGCCAAAGCTAAGCCAAGTTACACTGCTTTCAATTTCCAATGTGACTATCATCGCAATGCTATCCGGCATTGAGCTTTGTTTAATACCCATAAGAACCCTTAACCATTACGTTTATATAATTTTTGTTGATGTTTTTTATCGTCCATTACAATTCACAAAGAGCAGAAAACGCACAGAAACATACTCAGCATCTGCAAACCGCAAATCAAAAAATCGGCCAGCATTCGCTCTCCGACCGCAAATAAAAGCAGCCAGCGGACAACTCCATAAATCACAGCACTGCACTCTGCAATTTTGTAAAACCAACAGACATAACAGCAACAAAAAAGCGTACACTGTTTGTATCGAAGTATGGCACACACACGCGCACTCCTCACACACTCACCAACACACATCTACACGTACGACCGAACGAAAAGCGAGAAATGCCGGCCAGCAGGCGCCACAACCACCAAAAAGGAGAATGCAAATTGGGCAGTGGCTCGGTCGTCCTTCGTCTGCTCGCACATTTTGCGCGCCCATCTCAAAGGAAGGGCGGCCATTGCGAGCTGCCGTCTGGCTCTGCATGAATTGCCTTTTCATGCCCGCGTACGGTTGGCTCCCGTTCTTTATTTATTACGATGCATTGCGCTGGCACACTGAGACCACTCAAGTGGCTCTTGCCGGTCCGCTGGAAGCATAGAAGAAGCAATGCAAGTTGAATGCTCAAACTTACAGGTTGTAAAACTTAAAGCGAACACGGCACAACTCTCAATCAAAATATTAATTTTCATGCTGAAGTGCTGTCTCGGCTTTCGCATAATTTCCTTGCCACAGGCAGGGATTGCTGCAATCGCTGAAAAGGACATAAAGTATCGGCAAAGTGTTGTCGAAAGGGATGAATAAGCGTAATCAAATCAAATTGAAGCATCGACTAACGGCAGTCTGCGCTATGCAAAAGCTTAAGAGCTTCTTGAAGCAAAGTCACTTTATGCAGAGTGATCAGAAATAATTGTATGCAAAATTGTATCCTTTGTAGCAATTACAATAATTGTGGTAACCCAACATATCAAATCTGGTACACGTGGGCTGTCTGAGCTGCCCAACTAGGTACATGGGTAAGAGTAACTGCTCTGAGGAAAGTACTCTTGAGCTATAGAGCCCGTTGTCATACAACAATTATTCGGACTCAAGGCATCTGAGTCTTACAGAATCAGTTTGAATTACAAACGAAGCTAAGTAGACTGTAAATATTTCTATCGGTTAGATCTCCTAGATTGTGGAAAAAGAAGAGCATATTATCCAAGTGAATCCTTCTCCTCCTTAAAAGTGCAGCACAAGCACACAGAAAATTAATAGGTTTACTTTCTCGTCCATTTAAATCCTGTTAAATAGAAATCGGTTTATATGAACAATTTGTGTCTTGTTTGATCGAGAACGATTGGCAAACGTTGTTACTGGTAATAAAGTGTTTTTGTTTGCAATTGTGAAATAGATCTCAAACTCGACATCAGTTTCCGTTTGCTAGTAATAAGTGAAACGCGGAACTTGGCCATGTAGGCTCGAAATAATCTTCCTATTCCGATTATGTACACTGTCACATCAAAGATTACACTGCACAACATTAAAAAAATAACAAGGTTCTGACAACGGATTCTGGTAGAGGGGGCAAAAAAAAGATATACGTGTATCGGCGTTTTGAAAGTTTACTTCTGAATTTTTTTTAGGGGGGTCAAAGTTTTCCCCTTTTTTCTCATTCTTATGGTGAACCGGCATACGAAAACCATGTAACCTCACATTTTAGGTATGTGATGTGTTCAGCAATTTGATGTAAAATACTACGAAGAACATTTTTGTGGAGCATTTTAACCCTGTAGCTCCTATTTTTATGGGTCAATTTGACCTTTTTTCTAAAATGCCACAAATGTCCTGTAAAACAGGACTTTTTAAGAACAACATTTACCACGAAAATATTCGCCATAAAATTCTACTATAGGTTTCTGAATACATCAAAGCTCAGAAATTAACTTGAATGCCGGAATTAAGCCAAAACTGAAAATGTGTTTAAGTGTTTATTTCGTACTTATTCGAAATTGGTACTAAAATCTCCTACAAAACTTCATTTTTGAGGGTTAGTGTGTATGGGAAAAATGTTGAACGCAAAATTTCACTATAAGTCACCGCACAAAAGAAAGCTCTAGATATAATATATATTAATATATATGAATAGAAAAATTAGAAAAAAATTAGAACAACTACAGGGTTAAAATGCTGCACAAAAATGTTCTTTGTAGTATTTTACATCAAATTACTGAACCTAACTTACCTAAAATGTGAGGTTACATGGTTTTCGTATGCCGATTTCCCATAAGAATGAGCAAAAGGGGAAAACTTTGACCCCCCTAAAAAAAAATTCAGATGTAAACTTTCAAAACGCCGATACACGTATATCTTTTTTTGCCCCCTCTACCAGAATCCGTTGTCAGAACCTTGTTATTTTAAAAAAAGTTTGATTTTGTTGTGCAGTGTTATTGGAAAGCGCAGTTTGAATCGTCAATTGAGAAAAGTTCAGCGGTAAACGTGAGCAAGTTCCGAATGCCTTAGACCCTTAAGAGTGCAACGGACCCATAATTTTTACATGATACCTCTGATTCTTAGGTAAACTTTTATCGCAATGTTTTGTACTGCATAATGTAATGTTAACGTTATCCAAGCACCAACACTTTTACTCCCCTGTGATTAAACTAAATGTTATGTTTTTTAATATTTTTTTTTTTGACGTGCGTATTTTAAATTTGTAAAGATCGCGAAGGTGTGCAACACCACATCATAAATTCATTAAATATTTACGCATAATATGTAAGCCGACTAATCCGCAGTCAGCAAAGCGAACTGTCGATTTCTGCTCGTTTCAACGCACAACTGCACTTCAGTCGGCAGTGGCCTCTTTCAGTTGGCGCGTGTGTGTGAGTATAAATATTTTACTTCTTATAAAAAGGTAAATAAAACACGATTTTCAAATACAAACGAGACAACGAAGTCAGCACGCGCAAAGTGTAAATGCGAACAATGAAGCAGGAAAGCAGCACAAGAGCAAAGCGAGGACCGGATATGACAGCCGAATTCAAATAAACGCACATTTCCCAGTGTGTTTGCATGTGTGTCGATATATCATTGTTTTGCTTCAAGCCACCAAACCACACAGTGTAAAGTTGGCATAAAACAGAACAAACGAATACTTAGCTTAACAAAAAGAGTGTAAAAGCGCAAAATGGGTGAAACATTGTTCGTACAGAAGAAAGTTCCAACTAGGCATCGCAATCCCGGGATCCCGGGATCCCGGACTTTTTCCAGTCCCGAAAATCCCGGGATTCAAATCTTTCAATCCCGGGATTTTCGGGATTGCAAAAGATGCTTCAAAGTTCAAATGAAATAAATTTAAAAGCACAAAAACCCAATTCCTTATCTGACGGAGGAGGGAGGGGATAGAGGGCGTCTTTTGCAAAAGGCTTATAATTATTTACTAAGCATTCAACCAACAAGTATTGAATCTGAAGAATGTTTCTCTTCAGCACGGTTTATTTGCAATAAATTTCGCTCTAGATTAGAGGGCAAAACATTTAATGCCTTAGTATTTTTAAGATCTCAGTTTTTAGTTAATCACAACGCTTAACTTTTTTATCGAAATAATCGAAGTAAAACTAAAAGTATCAGGTGTACAAGTAGAAAACCGCCGTTTTCCACTGGGTGGTGCCACCTTTGGAAATCGGTGAGAGAATTCCGATCAGAAACATCACATGGCAAGCTAAGATATCGGTTAACAACTCCACATCATCTCGCTTGTTTATTCTTATAGTCCATTTTTTGTTGGTGCGTGAAGATGTCAAAATTTGAACCGAATAAGCGTCATTTGCGGGAGATTTTGCTTTTCGCGTTTCATTCGAAAAAATCTGCAGCTGAAGAGCGTCGAATGATTGTAGCAACTTATAGTGAGTCGTGTATCAGTGAAAGAACGTGTCGAGAATGGTTCGTGAAATTCAAAAATGGTGATTACGACGTGAAAGACAAGGATCGGCCGGGTCCCGTGAAAAAGTTTGAAGATGCAGCTTTGGAGACTCTGTTGGATGAAGATTCTTGTCAGACGCAACAAGAACTCGCGGATTCTTTGGGTGTGACTCAGCAATCCATTTCCCTTGCTATACGCAATAAAGCCTCAAATTATGAAAAAAAAAAACGGCGGTTTTCTACTTGTACACCCAATACTAACAAATTAACTATTTTATTTTTTTTATCAAATATGCGTATATATGTACCTTATGATACATTTGATGCAAAGCAATAAGTTATGTTTAAGTGTCATTTTTGGATAAAACAAAATGTTATCAAACTGAAGTTAAATGTCAAATGAAAAACTTTTAAGTTAAACAAAATGTTGTCAAGGATGACTATGTTTATTTATTTGATTTAAATTTAAACTGACAATTTTGAATGTAATTGACAACTGATTGTAAATGACAACTGGATTTTGGTGATGTGCCGCGCACAACCAACCACTTCGACGACTCAACACCGACTGCCTCCCTTTCCGCCTTACAATGTGATTAAATTCAAGATAAAAAATCTTAAAACTACCCCAAATGTGATTAAACTGTGTCCATTTTTATGGTAAATATATCTGTGGTCAAAAGCAATAACCGCCTAAGTCGTAAATTGCTGTTCCGAGTAATCTCGCTTTAAAGTTTTAGCGCGTAGTATGTTCGCTATGGGAATGCGAATAGGTTTTTATTAATAACTTTTTTTATTTTAAAGTTAGAAGCTCCCCGATTTTACACAAACGTAGAGCACAGTCAAGGGAACGTGGTGGCATCCATAACTCAATTTCTTCTTAAGTCGACTTAAGCGGTTAGTGCTTTTGACCACAGATATAATAAACAAGTATTTATGCAATTTGGTAAAATTGTTTTATTTTATTATTTATTTATTTATGCATATACTTCAGTCTACAGGATTTACTTACAGACTAAGGCATTAATTGAAAATTTCAAATAAACAAAGTTTGAATCTATTTACATCTAAATTAAAATTTAAGACATTGGCATATTTATTGATTGACCGAATGCATCTTGTAATAGGCTCATTGTACGCATTTAAAAAATTTGTTATTTGAATCCCGGGATCCCGGGATTTGACTTTTCAATCCCGAAAATCCCGGGATCGCAAAATGGCAAAAAATTGCGATCCCTAGTTCCAACTAAGATTAAAGTTCCAACAGTGGTAATTCTTGCTTGACAAACGGTGGTACATGGTTTGAAATAGGCTCGTACATGTAGACATATAGACACCGGTATACTGGTATATAGGTGCTGGCATTTGTTTTTGGGGAGGGGGTGGGGACGCAGTAAAATGACAAACACGCTTATTTGTGTGTCAAAAGTTGCTTGCCTGGGAAAATAATCGGCATAGCATAAATGTTGGCATTTGTTGTGAGAGGTGCGAGAAAAACAACACCGACATACACGATGTTTAACAATGGCGGTATTCACGATGTGCATCAACTTGCCTACAAAATGTTGTCGCTTAACATTTCAAAATCGCCAGTTATTCAGTTATCCCGCACAACTCATATCATATCGCAAATTTGCTATTTAAGTTGCTGACTGAAAAGCAGGAATTATTTTCTTGTATGTTCAATAAATATAATTTTTTCTTTTTAACTTTAGGTGTCATTTCATAACTTATATCCGAATATAATTAAAAAATATGTATATGTCAGGGGCCTATGCATTTGAAAATTAAAATTATTATTATTTATTTATTATTAAAAAAAAATAGTCTAACCTAAAAATTAGTTAACAATTCATACAGACTAACAGAATAACAACAAAAAGATAGTGTAGAAATTAAATACTTATGCTCTAAGTGTTTTTAGAAAATTCTTAAATACATTTTTTGGTAATGAAAAATCTAATAGCACAAAATAAAGTGAAGATTTTAAAAAGTTGCACGCCACGCAAAATTAGCTCATTCAGAGTTTCAATGTGTTTGCCACAATCTAGAGATACGAACTACGCTTGTATTAAGCATACATTTTACTTACTTTTTATCGGACTTATTTTATATTATCTTAATTATTTTATGGATCGGACTGCAATTGGAACGTTACTCCTTGAAGAACCGGCTTCGATAGTCCAGTGGGTAGCACGCTGGCTTCTCATACCGAACCCCTAGGTTCGAATCCTAGCTCGGGCTGGTGAAAAGCTTATCTACTTCTATCGCAATCCAAATGAAGGGGATGAGAATTACAAGAATCGCAAAAAAGCGCTCTTGGCTGATAATGGCGAAACCTCCAAGTGTGAAAGAAAACTCGCCACCCGCCCTGCGGCGACGGCGTAAAACTGTTGGACCCCTCCACCCCTCATCCGTTTTAAATGAGTGTTGTAACACATGAAAAAAGAGTGTTGCTATACATTTCAAAAAAAGGGTGAAATATGTAGTGTCGCAATAGGCCTCTTAGGCCTCCGAGTGTGTCTTTTAAAGGTCTTTTACAGGTCACCATAATCAGCAGTCACCATAATCTAACCTAAACTACTGAAGATACGAACGTTGGCATAACAAAGGAACAACTAGGATAATTTAGTTGCCTGATACTTAATAGTGAATTATGAAGGGTGAAATTGATGCTGAATTTTTGCCTGGCAGCATTATTTTAATATATTTTTTATTATAACGAGTAACATGAACACCGCTGGGCCCCTATCGCTGTCCGTGTACACTCCCATTCCAGCAAAAAATATTCCCCTCCTGCCGCGCTCAACTGCAGCATGCACGCAAATTCAAATTGATGACAAAGTGTCAGCGCGCTGTCGACACGGCACTAAAATTGATTGCATTTATTATGACTTCTGCATGCACTGCATATACACCAACCTTTAAACGGGGGAATTGTGAGAAGGTGAAAATTAGCAAAATTAAACTGGCGCATTTACTGGTTGTGCGATACGTGGAGCATGGACTGTGCACTGCTGGCTCATCGCTCACATTGTCAGGTGAGGTGACTTGTGTCCGTGGCCAAAATTATATGCAATTTTGCACACAACAAGCAGGCTAAGTTCCTTTTAATTCTACTGGAGCATCATTAAATGTTAAAAACCGCCCGCTGTACACAAAAGCCTCTCACAACTTGCCTGAAGGGTTCTCACCCGTCATCCGCTGGGTACAGATTTTTTACAGTGATGTGGTAGCTGCTTTGATCTTTTTAATAATACAACAATTCAGCCGAAAACCGAATACATATGTTTTTTTACAAATTTTTTTTGGTCATAATACTTTTATTGCTTCTTGGAGCGCAGAAGCCACGCAAGAGTTACACAATTTGTAGACGGTACAAAAATTGTCGAGGTGATTTAAAAGTCTCATATTTTCTATTGCAAGCCTCTATATCGCTCCTTCGCTGCAAGAACGTCATAACTCAAAACTACATCATTCCGAGAAAATTCAATTCTAAAGTTTGCCATTACAAACAGTTCAAGGTATAAAAAATGTTTCATGTCGTCTTGAGAGCAAAGTATTGAATATTTTACAAAGTGGTTTTGACAAATAAAAGTTCATATGCAGATGCACACAGGGTTGCCATAAACTGAACAAAAATTTTTTTAGTTATGACGTTCTTGCAGCGAAGGAGCTACCAGGAGCTGAAACCGGTAATTATTTTTGAAAAAAACACGTTTATTGTGAGGAAATGATTACAATTTTATTCTTCAAAGTAATGGCCATCGCTAGCTACACATTTTTCCCATCTCTCAGGCAATTTATGGATGCCTCGCCAAAAAAATGTTTCGTCTTTTGCCTGAAACCAATCATCGATCCATTTTTTGGCTTCTTCGTGAGAATTGAAGCGCTGTTCCGTTAATGCGTGGCCCATCGATGCGAACATGTGATAATCCGAAGGCGCCAAGTCTGGTGAGTAAGCCGCATGAGCAAGAGCTTCCCAGTTGTACGATGCAACCAATTCTTTGGTGGCTCTAGTGCGGTGTGGTGGTGCGTTGTCATCGAGGAAAATCACTTTGTGTTGCCTGGCTTCATATTCTGGGCGTTTTTGGCGTATAGCACGGTTCAAATCGGCCAATTGTTGTTGGTAACGTTCACCGTTAACCGTTTCGCCAGGTTTTAGAAGGTCATACCTTATGACACCACGCCACAAAATTAACTGTGTCCGCAAATCGTAATTTGTAGGCACGTAATCCGACATTTTCCGGAGCGTCAAACAATGCGTTGTTGGATGAAACTTGACAAATTGTGAACTGAATATTGTTGACATATGACAGAAGAAGTAAACATGACATTTGGTACGGTTCCGAAGTTTATAAATATTCGGCTATTTACCGCTAGATGTCGTTACCGGTTTCATAGGCGCATAGGACCTGGTATATGTAGTTTTGTTCGTGATTCAATACAGAGATTGCGCCTTAAGATTGGGTAGCGGGAGTCGAGCACCACCTGCCTGAGACACTGCGTCCAGTGTTGAATTGCGCCTTATGATAGAAAATGAATTTGAAGCCGCACCACTGACGTCATCAGAGAATAGGTAGGGATTCCATCAGTACTTTTTTATTTCTTTAATTTTGAACTTAAACTTTCTTCACTCTTTTAAGCAAATAATGGATTTCTTTATACTTTAGCCCCTATATATATGTACTTGCATAACAGTTTAATAGAAAAAACGTGTATATCTTTACAAAATAAATTGTTAATTCATATTATTCATTCAAATGAATAACACAAATAAAACAAGTGAATTTCGGGAGGAAACCCTGCAATTCAATTCAAATTTCGTGCTATGTTTTTATTGGTTGAAACTTTTTGTAACTAACAATATTTTGTTTTGTGAAAATTATGCCGCTTTTGCTTGTTTGTTTTCTTGTTTTTGTGTTAAATTTAATAAAGCATTTCGAATTTCGAAAGTCCTCGCGTTAAAAAGTGCGTGTAGTGAAAACATCGCGGAAAAATTTACAAAACAAAAAAACGAGAGTCCCGCGGTGTGCAATGGGCCTGTGTACACAAAATAATGAAAACAAAAAAGGTGGCGACGTACTTTTCAAATTGAAAATAGTGAAAAAATTATTAAATAAAAAAAAGTGAATAGATATTTATTTTGCTCCACTGTGTTGCTCTCTCCAAAATTCAATGAACATTTTCAGCCAATAGGAGACAATTTTGTATGGAAGGCGCAATCTTCTATTCAATGAATCTTGGTTTTGTTGACATGGCTCAGAAATACTCAAAATGTATACTCTAACACTTCGTTCAATAATGTGTGTGACTAACTAATTAAAACACATTTTTTTGCCAAAATTCGTTTTTATTCATCAACATAGTCCCCTTTTAGGGAGATACAATCATTCCAACGCTTTTCCAATCTTTCGATACCGCCTTTGTAGAACGATTTTTCTTTGCCTTCAAAATAGGCGTTAGTTTCGGCGATTACTTCATCATTTGAGCCAAATCTCTTACCACGGAGCATCTTTTTGAGGTCTGCGAAGAGCCAGTAGTCGCTGGGGGCCAGATCTGGAGAATACGGGGGATGAGGAAGCAATTCGAAGCCCAATTCATGCATTTTTGCCATCGTTTTCATCTACTTGTGACACGGTGCATTGTCTTGGTGAAACAACACTTTTTTCTTCTTCATATGGGGCCGCTTAATCGCGATTTCTTCTTTCAAACGTTCCAACAACGCTATATAATAGTCGCTATTGATTGTTTTCCCTTTCTCAAGATAGTCGATGAATATTATTCCGTGCACATCCCAAAATACTGACGCCATAACCTTGCCAGCCGATGTTTGTGCCTTTGGACGCTTTGGGCGGCTTTCACCGGTTGCATGCCACTCAGCAGACTGCCGATTTAACTCTGGAGTGAAATGGTGGATCCATGTTTCATCCATTGTGATGTACCGACGCAAAAACTCCGACTTGTTGCGCGTAAACATGTCCAAACAGCTCTTTGAATCATCGATTCGTTGTTGTTTTTGCTCCGGTGTGAGCAAACGCGGCACCCATTTCGAAAACACCTTTTTCATAACCAAATGTTCGTGTATTATGGTGTGTACACTGCCTGCTGATATCTTTAGAATGTCAGCAATCTCCCCCACTTTCACTTTACGGTCGGACATAATGATTTTCAATGTTTTTTCAACGTTTTCCGGAATAACAGCGTCATTTGGCCGTCCAGTAGATGGAATGTCATCGGTGTCTGTACGACCACGTTTGAATTCGGCATACCAATAACAAATGGTTCTTTTTGATGGAGCAGAGTCCGAATAATGTTTTTCAAGCCATTCCTGGCATTGAACAGTATTTTTTTTCATTAAAAAACAATGATAAATCAGCACACGGAATTGCTTTGAATTCATTTTTTTTGAAAACTCAAAAGTAGTGTCACTTAAAGCACTGTAACTTGTAAACTAATGGTCGGATTGACATATATTAATTTTGACAGTAAGCCTAAAAAGGTTCACAATTTCGAAAAAAAATATTGATTTAGTATTAGTGCCGCCATCTATGTGTCAGTCACACACATTATTGAACGAAGTGTTATAAGGGAGAGGGCTGGGGTGTGAACCGGGTTTTGTTTTTTGGCTCTAACTTTTCACAGAATAAAGATATCGAAAAATCTAAGATACCGTTGGAAAGGTAAATATAACGCGCAAATTTGTTATGAAGACAGATTACCGATTTGATTAACATTTAACTCTCTACGTCCAATTTTCTAAGGGTGTGATTTTTCGCTTTTCCAAAAAAGTGGCTGGGTTGTGAACCATCTGGCAAATCGCAATTAAAGTCGAAAGATACGAAGAAGACACCCATAATTTTGAAATAAGTTGAAAATTTATTTAATCAGGAAGACTCAAGACGTGAAAAAAGTTTATAATGACGCCACTTAGGCCAAAAAATCGCAATGAATGCAAGTGCTCAATATTTGTTTTTTTCATCCTAATCGATGTTGCAATGTTTGCATGTGAAATACGAACGCGTTCTTTCATTAGCCCACTTCAAGTGAACTCACCGAAATCGAGTGACATTACATAAAATTACTTTATTTTAATATATCCGTCCATATTTGACGGTGTTAGAACAAATGTAGTACGAAAAACAGGTGGTTCATAACCCAGCCCCCACAGTGGTTCACAGCCCAACCACGATGCCATTTTGTAAACTTTTAAAATAACGACACTTCCAATCATATTTCAACATAAACAATTATTGGATCGTAAAATAGAATCAATACCCTAAATAAATATGTGTTACACTTACATTTTTGCAATAACTTCAGTCACTTGGATAGCACCTTAAAAAAAGCAAAAAAGTTTTCGCAGTCGATTTTCAAACACGATGTCTTTCAAACTCGATTGCTGCCACAAGCAATACGTGTTTGTACTTCGGTGTAACCACAAAAGTAGAGTCATATCATAAGACAAACTTGACAGTTGAAAGATTGGCGATATGTCAATTAAGGAAAGAAAAAACAGTAATGGTTCACAACCCAGCCTGGTTCACAACCCAGCCCTCTCCCTTACATATATGTAGTACTTCTATATTGGCACTAAGCTCAAGGTACATTCGCCAACATCACAGTACAGCAATAGTGAAATATGAGCGAGAAAGCGTATAAACGAATGTACCTTGACATATTTCAAATGTGGCAAAAAGTCAGGTGCGTTCAGACGGGAAAAAAATTGACTGGAAAAAAATATAAATTTGTCGAAATTAACTGATATTTCTTCAACCGCCCCAGGAGCATCTTGACACTTGTTCATGTGTAGAAATACACATGTATACACCCATAAAAATATATTCACAAAATTTCGTTTTTTCTGTCTCATCGCTTGTCTCCCTTTGATTTCCGAATGAAAACACATTGTGAAGATACGTTAGTGCCAATATAGAAGTATTACATATATGACTCTACACTGCAGAGCATAACTATAGACGCACCCACATTTTTGCGTTTCTGAGCAATTAAACATTTTTGAGAAAAATCTGATGATGCAGGATGAAAGAGCTTTAAAAGTTATTAACTTTAGGTCCTTGTGCAAATTTAAAAAAAAATTTGCTGAACACTGCGATTAAAAATTTCGTTTTTGGCTGGTGCATAACTATAGACGCACTTTGAATATTTTATTTTGAGTACAATAATAACGTGTTAAAGAAAACAAATGTAAGTTGTGTGAGTGTCAGTAGTGAGTAGGTCCTTCTTTGTTTTGGATAAGCTCGAAAACTCGGTTTGGCAAGCTTTCTAGAAGGTTTAAGCGCACAGAATTGCTTATCGACTCCCAAGCTTGAATAATTGCCATTTTTAAGCTCTCCACAATGTCGTATTGCTTGTTTTCAGCAAACACAATGCGAACCAGTATTCCCCACATGTCCCCCATGGAATTTAAATCTGGAGAACAAGCTGGCCATTGAAGAAAAGGAATGTGATGTGTCTGGAGCCAAGTGTTTGTCTCGTTGCTTTTGTGAACAGATGCATTATCTTGTTGAAAAATTAGTCCACTTCGCCGATATTGGTTACAAAATCGTAGCAGATTCGTTTACAAGAGTGTAGTGTACTCTGCCGAATTCCTTTGCGTACTAGGAAAAGCCAGCTCCAACATACCGTTCCCACAAAATGCTCCCCACATCATTAAGGAACCCCTCAGAAACTTCTTTTGGAAAAATATCGCGGTCCTTTGCGTAAATCTCTCCAGTAAGAGTTAAATCCATCGAGTTAAATCCATCTGGACCGTCAAGGTTAAACTTCTTTTCATCGGAGAATATTATCTGATAGAAAAATTCATGCTTTAGAAAATTAAGGAAGCATAATTGGGGATTCGGAAAACTGTCTTAACTTTTTCCAATCCGTACTCATATTGTTTCAAGCGAATTGCAATCGGGATTCCTTATGGCGTGGTAATAATCGGGGCATATTTTTCAATTTCTGCCGGGAAATGTTCGGAGACTCCTTTAACACCCTGTTCACTGTCCAACGAGACACATTAACTCCACAATCTTTTCCAATTTGCTTAGCTGTTCTCATAAAGGGTCTAGCGGCACCAATTACACGACGTTTATCCCGTTCAGAAAGCTTTGGTTTTGTTCCTCCTTTTTTGTTTATGCCATAATTGGTTGTATCTGTTAAAAACGATCGCACTACTTTGTCCGATCGCTTCAATTTTCGACCGATTTCGCGAAAACACACTTTCTTCGCGAAAAGCTAAAATTATGCCTTTTTCGATTTCCGACAAGTACGAACCACAAGGCATTTTTAAATAATATGGAAATAAATCAAAAAAAGTCAAAGAAGTACCGCTATTTCTTGACTTACTCGATCAACAGACTAAATAACTCACATTTTTACAGTGCGTCTATAGTTATGCACCAGCCAAAAACTACATTTTTAATCGCAGTGTTCAGCAAATTTTTTTTTTTAATTTGCACAAGGACCTAAAGTTAATAACTTTTAAAGCTCTTTCATCCTGCATCACCAGATTTTTCTCAAAAATTTTTAATTGCTCAGAAACGCAAAAATGTGGGTGCGTCTATAGTTATGCTCTGCAGTGTATACCATAGTGAAATCCATAGTATAATAATAAAGTAGTCTAACCTGAACTTTCCTCTCTTTTGAGTACAAATGTTTTGAAATTTCTTTCATTTTTGATGTACAAAATTTGTCAACAGAAAACATAGTCACATTTTGATTTGAACATACTCGTAGTAAATGCGATACCAATTATAAAAAGTTCATACCATTTGTTTTGCATTTAGCAGTATTATTATATGAGTTTTGTAGTAAGTTTTTTTTGTCATAGAAAGTCAAAGCGAAAAAAATATTTCATATTGGAATTTGCTGAAAATTACTTTGTAAGTATACATATTTACATAACTTTTATAAATAATAACTTTAAAATATATTGTGTGTATTTTTTATATGAGTAAACCAACATACCAGGACGATCATGCTGTGTATGCAAGTCTGCACACCACAACACATTATCAATGTTCCACCCACCAAAATCGGCAGAACAGCACCAAAAATGGGTCGAAGCGTGCAATGCATCTTTAGAGGACCATTTGTATTTGTGTGAGCAGCATTTCGAAGCTTCAGACTTTAGCGAAGTAGCGAAAAGCCGCAAGCGCCTCAAGCCATTTGCTATACCAAGTCAAAATTTGCCTCAAACCAGCAAACGAATTTGTAAAGAACCAGCGGCAGATCCGTAAGTCCACTTTCACTTAGTCGAAATTACATAAATCTGATAAAAAGTTTATTGTCGAAAGATGCTTGAGTGTGAACTGCTGTATCGAAGTAATGGCAAAGCCAATAATCCCTGGAAAATCAAGCAAGGCCAAAATCCAGAAAGGAATAGTTGTTACGAACACGTCCCTTGCGCTTTTACAAAACTAACACTTCGTTCAATAATGTGTGTGACTGACACATAGATGGCGGCACTAATACTAAATCAATATTTTTTTTCGAAATTGTGAACCTTTTTAGGCTTACTGTCAAAATTATACGTCAATCCGACCATTAGTTTACAAGTTACAGTGCTTTAAGTGACACTACTTTTGAGTTTTCAAAAAAAATGAATTCAAAGCATTTCCGTGTGCTGATTTATCATCGTTTTTTAATGAAAAAAAATACTGTTCAATGCCAGGAATGGCTTGAAAAACATTATTCGGACTCTGCTCCATCAAAAAGAACCATTTGTTATTGGTATGCCGAATTCAAACGTGGTCGTACAGACATCGATGACATTCCATCTACTGGACGGCCAAATGACGCTGTTATTCCGGAAAACGTTGAAAAAACACTGAAAATCATTATGTCCGACCGACAGATTGCTGACATTCTAAAGATATCAGCAGGCAGTGTACACACCATAATACACGAACATTTGGTTATGAAAAAGGTGTTTTCGAAATGGGTGCCGCGTTTGCTCACACCGGAGCAAAAACAACAACGAATCGATGATTCAAAGAGCTGTTTGGACATGTTTACGCGCAACAAGTCGGAGTTTTTGCGTCGGTACATCACAATGGATGAAACATGGATCCACCATTTCACTCCAGAGTTAAATCGGCAGTCTGCTGAGTGGCATGCAACCGGTGAAAGCCGCCCAAAGCGTCCAAAGGCACAAACATCGGCTGGCAAGGTTATGGCGTCAGTATTTTGGGATGTGCACGGAATAATATTCATCGACTATCTTGAGAAAGGGAAAACAATCAATAGCTACTATTATATAGCGTTGTTGGAACGTTTGAAAGAAGAAATCGCGATTAAGCGGCCCCATATGAAGAAGAAAAAAGTGTTGTTTCACCAAGACAATGCACCGTGTCACAAGTAGATGAAAACGATGGCAAAAATGCATGAATTGGGCTTCGAATTGCTTCCTCATCCCCCGTATTCTCCAGATCTGGCCCCCAGCGACTACTGGCTCTTCGCAGACCTCAAAAAGATGCTCCGTGGTAAGAGATTTGGCTCAAATGATGAAGTAATCGCCGAAACTAACGCCTATTTTGAAGGCAAGGAAAAATCGTTCTACAAAGGCGGTATCGAAAGATTGGAAAAGCGTTGGAATGATTGTATCTCCCTAAAAGGGGACTATGTAGATGAATAAAAACGAATTTTGGCAAAAAAATGTGTTTTAATTAGTTAGTCACACACATTATTGAACGAAGTGTTACCTGCAGCAAAAGTTTGGGCTAAGATACTTAGTCACACACCGTTTAAACCTGGACGTTTTGGAAAACTTTTTCAGTTCCATGAGATTCGCAGGATGACTTTGTGACCATCCGAGTGCAGTACCATTTCAATACAGACTACGAACATATTTAATTAGTAAGTGAACTTAATTTTGCTTTGCTTTTATTTCAAGTTTTACCATTACTTTTTGGTTTAGTTCATAGCAAAATTGTATTCATGTAAGTGCACATTATTTTACTTTAAGCTCGAAAACTGAAATATTGAGTACTGCGCTCAATGTGGAAGAAGACTCAACGCAGAGAAGAAACTGCGCTTACAGACATTAATATTGGGGAAGATAATGGCCAGCTCCATCAAGATGGCCTAGAATATCTTGCAGGGTATATTATAGGAAATTTAAAGTTAGGGCCTGAATACCAGGAAATTATGCCGTATAACTCTCCCGAAAAGAGTTGATTAAACCCAGCAATATTTTTTTGGAACAAATTAAGGCATATTTTTCAAAATTAATTGTGATAGTATACTCTCCATTCCAAATTCATGTCAACATTTAGTAAATTGTGGTGAAAATGTAAATTTAGAATATAATATAACACATTTTTTTTATAAATGTCGCATAAACTTTCGGATAAAATTCTTAAATCAAAATTTAAAGCAACAAAAACTCAAGAAACGACTTTGTGTTAAAACTACAAAAAACATTAACTTCGCTATTCATTTTGTTTATTTGTGTTTGTATTCTAATTTCTAAACTATTTTCGTAAATGACGTACACTTATTTCTCTGAGTAGCAATTGACAATGTGTCAATTTATTTGTGTCAGTTCGATTAACCTTTATTTTTGTTGTCGTTAAAATAGCAAACAATTTAAAATTTACTTTCAGTACTCCAGAAATATATATTTTCGTAATGTATTTTATGTTAGAAAAACGAAGAAGACAGCACGTTTTTCCTGGCATGTAATTGCGTGTTTTGTGTCGGTTTTGGTGCAAAACGTATTTTCAAGCAACAAAGTACAAAATTTCTTATGGAATGTTGCTAGTATGTTATAACTACATAGAAGCCTAAAACGTAAAATTTAAAATTGTAACTTTTCCCCAGTAAAAACCTGTAGCGAGAGGGTTAAAGATTTAAAGTTTTGCAACTGGATATTGGTTTAATATGTTGCCAGTCTAGCCAACTTCTTGGAACCGTTAATCATCGTAATCATTCAATCGAATAAATGCCTGAGGGCTAATTTGTCGCTGTCACCAACTGTTAAAACAATCGCCGCATGTGAATACAGTAAACTGGGTAATTACACAACCACACGAATTCATTTCTGCGCGCCGTACGAACTCCGAAGAAACGCGCTCTTCACCCCTGGGCTGTGACTTTGTAATTGGTTTTTAATTAATTTTAACATGAAACCACTTGACACTTGTCCTTTATCAACGTGCGCTGTCATTCGGTAGAAATGTGGTTTCGAAACAATTTATTAATATAATTAATTTACATTTAAAGAGCATTCGAACAAATTACAAGAATATTCCACAAAGATGCGACGCACGCATTAAGGGTGGTTCTTCCACGTATTTGAGCTGAGAAACGCTCCAATGGCAAACACATTTGCGAAAATAAAAGAAGAAACCAGCCACCAAGTCTACAATGCTCTTGCTATATATATGTATGTAGGGTTCGATAAAAGGGTATTCTGACCTGATATCTGAAAATAATCCAAGTAAACTTAATTTTTGAGCGTTAATAAATGATAAATGACATAAAGAGATTTTTGCTTGTTGGCCTTTTCGATACGCCAAAGTAGCCACGTCACCTTCAAGTGAAGCATTCAGGACCTAACTATGATACGAGTATTCCAAGTATCCGCATGCATTGCTGCGAATAAAATGCCACATCAATATTTTATAAAGGCTTTAAAACTTGCTTAAATATTCGCCTCAGTTCGCCCACTTTTTCCCCTCCTCCTCTCGGAAAATAGCAGCGTATCTGGACGCTGTCCTTGAATTAATGAAATGTGCGCTTAATCAGCGCTTGTCGCTTGCACGGTGCCACAAATACAGCGTTGTCCTTGACGCTTTCGCAGCATAATTACGGCCCGTTGTTGACACAAACTTGTACAGTTTCCATTATTAGCAGACTCGGTAATTTATGAACGGTGCACACAGCGAAAACGCCGTTGATTAGCATCGAATGTGCGGAGTGAAATATTATACGAACAAATATCTGTTTTCGTTTCGATAAATTTCAGCATCCATCAAGAGCGCATAACAGAAGGATGAGACTTTCGTACACCCCAGGACGAATATATCAGAGGACGAAAATAAAATCGCACGTGATGGAATAAAAATGATGATTCATTTGATTCGTTTGAGATGACTGCAGATAATTTCGCAAAAGGCAAATATTTTTGGTGAATTTTTGTCTCAGTAAAAAACATTGTTTTAATTACTCTTAAAATTATAAAATTTTGCAAAATAAAAATCAAATAAAAAGGTAAAATATATGGAATTTTTTAGGCTTACATTGTCTGCAGACTTGTTTAAGGTAAGGATTAATTAGTATAAATTTGTTACTAGTGAATTTTATTAAAGAGTAAAAGCACAACTAAAGAAACAAGCATTTTTGCAAGGGCCGCTATGTCAGTTCGCGTCAAGGACTATGCCTCTGCGCCATAAAGGAGCACAGGCAGAATGAGCGCCTACCGAGACCGTATTAGCACCTATTGGCAAGAGCAATCCTTCGTTTTATCCCCAGGCTGACGGTGCCAAGGTGACAACTTCAAAAGGATACCTGGCGGCCTTATCTTGTCCTCAGTTACCATCACACGCATTTTGGCCGATTCGCTTTTGATTGTCGCAAAGCCAGCGGTGACATCTCACTTGTTACGTCTTTACACTGCATGATTTTATTAACCCTTAAAATTTTTGTACAACAACCTAATCGAAGCATGTATTTTACAATGAAACGACGCCCGCAAGGCATCACATCTCAATCTAGTCACCTGTCACACCTGTCACCTGTTTAGCAGCAAACAAATGGATATTTTTACCCCAAAAAACCATTTAAAATTCAAAAACGTTCACCTGTTACTGACAGTCAACTTCTGACCAAAACGCCTGGCGTCGAGTATGCGACAAAAAAATTGCGGCACACATTTTCAGCAGCAGAACCTTTTGGACGAAGTGTTTGGCTTGACGAACCACAATCTCTCACCCTTTTCTTCATTGCCACATGGCATACAATTTAATATGAATTTTCAGTTATTCAAACCAGCTCATAGTTAGAAGTGAATGTGTTCTCATGACACTGAATATGAAAAGAAAGGATAATTTGCACTACTCTTCCTATTTTCGGACTATTTTTTTATTATGTGCTATCGAATGTTAATTGTTGAGTTTTTCAGAAAGCAGACATAAGTGAAAATTGTATAATCTTTAAAGCAATTTTTCAATAGTTAACAGATATGAATTCAATGTAGACAGTAGAGTGTTGTTGTAGTTACTTTCCTCATTGTTTGTTTTTACTTTCAAAGTGGTCATGAGTTCCATTCAATTAACTTCAACAATGCACTGACCATATACGGAACTGAACTTATTGCCACTCAACCTGTGGCTTACGAAGCTTGAACAATTTTGATTGGGTCACGTAATGAAACTGCTGCCATTTCCCACAACAATGCAAAGCACGAATCGTATTTGACTTACGCGCTTACTGAAAAGATTTGCCACAATGTATTGTTTTGCACTTTACAATTTAAGGCGCATTGTTGTTTTTTGGTTTGCACACAAGTTTGAAGCCAATGGGCCCAATAAGTAAAGTTTCTCTTAGCCTTTTCTGGACCAAGTCAGATTTTTATGAAAATACTCTAATTATTTTTAGTTTGAAGTGCATATTTAAAGTCAATAGAGCTTTTAACCCTTTCGGGACTACTGGGATAATACGTCCCCTTAAGGCCCCTCCAAAAAATTATTCAGATCTTATGACCCACGAAAAATAGTTATTTGAATTTAATATCTCCGGATAAAAGGATGATTTCAGAAATTGTGAGTATGCAACATAATTTTGTAGCCCCAATTTTCATAGCATGGGAACATTTCTACCAAGAATATTTTGGTTTACAAAATTAAACTCCGTCCCGAAAGGGTTAAGTCATGTTTTCCCATACAAACTTCTAACCCATTGTTGACGCTGTTTTTGAAAAAATTGAAAACAAGTGTAGCATTATTTCTCATTTTAGGTCAAAACTCCATTAAATCACGTTTCTCTATACAAACGTTTAACCCTTAGCTCACCTCTTAAGTTTTGTTTAAAAAGTCTTTAATTATTTTGTATTTCAAGTAGGTTGTTCATCACCTTTTAAGTCATTGGTTCATGTTTTTTTAGTATTTTCGTATACGAACCATAGCCCATTGGTGACACCGTTAAACTTTGATTTTCGAAGAATTGAAAAATACGTGTGAAATTATTTTTGAATTAAAGTATATTCACCCAGATTGAAATTAATAGACGTGTTAAAAAACGGCAGCCGCCGTAGCTCAGCTGGCTAGTGCGTTGGGCCGCGAGTCAAATTCGACACTCGAACCCAGGTTTAAGACTCCGTTGCTGCTAACACCGAAAAAAAAGAAAAACAACAATTTCTCTTTCGGCGGCTGTCCTCTCAACAGGAAATGGCAAACATCTGAGCGTAAAATTGCCTATGAAAAAGCTCCCAACTCGCCGTTCGGAATCGGCATAAAACTGTAGGTCCCTTCCAACCCTGTAAAAAGTCGCACGCACAACACGGGTGGTTGCGGGTAGCTAGGCCTTAGTCTCGTAATCGGGCTGTCGTGCCAGTCAAGAAGAAGAAGAAGATTAAATCACGTTTCGCCGAGATTAAAAAAATCCCGTCGTAGCAGAGGTTGATTTTTGTCTTAATTTACCTACAGTTCAAGTTTCATGCTTGTAGATTGAGCGGTTTAGGCGATGATCAATCAGTCAGGAGAAACAATTATATGCATAAAGATAGATACTTTAATGACTCGTTATCGAGCACAATAAAGTGAAATCGGATCAGTGAATATTATAAACGAATATTGAAAGGTTCTTCATTGGTGCGTTCGAACATCGTTGAAATTTTGTTTACAACTAAGAACGAAACTTCGTCGGTCTTATAAGCGGGACACAACTCGAGGTATGCAGACCAAATAATTACACTTCAAGATTTCCAACAGTGCGCCGTGAAAACTATAAAGATTCGGCAAAAAGCTTATCACGTGCTTACTCGTGACCGCTCACCAACGCTTGGCCACGAAAACACGAGTTATCTCGTGACCAGTCAACAATGTGTAAGGTATATTACTTAAAGCCAATGTTCGTCGATTTGACTAACATATTTTTAAGATCTATTTTAAGAAGCCAGTAGTGCATAAAATGCATTTAAAATAAATGAAATGAAAAAATTAAAAAACAAACAATTTTTTGAGTGGTTTTTACTTTATTTTACTAAATAATAATAACTAGCTTCACTTTTCAAGAGATCGAGGGAAAAAAGGGAACAATGGTAGTCGAAACGAAGAACATTGGCTAAGCAGGATTAAGGTTTCTTTAGTTTTAGTTAATATATGACTTGAAAACGTGAAATATCTTTGAAATAATAATAACTGTTTAACGAACAATTTAAATAATTTTAAACAATTTTACCTCAGTTTGACATAAATTTACTTGACTGACACAACTTAAACTTTACCTGGAAAACAACTATCTACTCCAAACACAACAACAGCTTTCACTTTGACATTATTTTACTTAAGTAATACATCAAAAACTTGCCCGTAGGAAAATTTTATACTTTGTTTGATAATTTGATATTTTTGTTTGTTTCCCGAAAGCAAACCACAGACAGCAACAAGATTTTGAAATTTATAGGGTTTTCCAACAAGAGGTCTTATTTTGGTATTCAAAGAAAAATGCAATTTTTTTAGATAAATGATCGGATGTTTATTTCATAATAAAGAGGAAGGTATGCCGTTAATAATGAAAAACAACATCAGTAAAATGGCCACCATGACCACTCTTACAGGACCATATCCTTTTCATGAAATTTTTCATAACCAATTCGCAAAGTGGCTGCCCTGTGTCCTCGATAGCCTCACGAATTCTATCTATGAGGTCTTGAATCGACGCTGGGCTATTGGCGTACACCTTATCCTTTATGTGGCCCCAAAGGAAGAAGTCGCAAGGTGTTAGATCACAAGATCTCGGTGGCCAATTGTGATCACCTCTTCCAGAGATAACACGGTCCGGAAACTTTTCCCGTAAAAGAGCAATGGTTTCGTTGCTTGTGTGGCACGTAGCGCCGTCTTGTTGAAAGTAAACGTTGTCCAGATCAATACCATCCAACTCTGACCATATAAAATCATTAATCATCTCTCGAGGACGAGGAATCAACAAACCTGGGTTTTCTTCAGCATTTTGGGCTACAGCAGCAATATTCTCAGTTGTTCTTGAGCGACGTGCACGGGTTTTATTCTTCACATCACTAACTTGTCCCAACAGCTCGAATTTTTCCACCAATTTCTGTATTGCGGTCCGACAAGGTGCTTCACGACGACTCAAAAATGCTTTAGTTTTGCGAACTGTGATTGCAAGGTTTTGACCATTTTTGTAGTGAATTTTAATAATTTCAATGCGTTGTTGAAGCGTGTATCGTTCCAGTTTTAGTAATGGCGTAGTTTCTACTTGTCAAATGTCAAAGAATAAAAGCTTCAAAAGTGACAGCTATCGAAATACCGGGTGATTCAAAATAACACCACTTGTTGGAAAACCCTATATATGAGATTATGCAAACTGCCCATGCTTGTCAACAATGTATATATGTGACTTACCTTTTCTCTGTGGCATTTGCGGATTGTCGAGTTCGTTATGTCTCCTCTTTATAACAGAAAACGTAGAAGAATATAAAAGCTTTGTGTGATTTATTAAAGAGATTTTGGGTTTCTTAGAAGTACTCACTTCTAAGAAACTATACACAACAATGGCAGCAGTTTGTTGTATTTATGGTATAAATCAAATCACATTTGTGGTTTTTATATTACACTTACTCAGCATGTAAAATGCTTGGATTAGTTTCTTTAACAAAAATTAAACATTCACTGATGATGAATAATTTCGCTCGTAGCAATTTTGTATAACCAGCCGTCTCTATGCTCTGCGCCATTCTTATGTATTCTTTCTATTTTAAAAAATGTATGCACAAAAATAGCAATAATTCACGCTTTAATGACTTAAATATGAATATTCATGTGTGCAGCGGAATAGAACTATTAAATATCAGCTGCTAGTTTGTTGTTCTTGTAAATTTTGTTTCTCAGAAGCATATGGAAATCTTTATAATGGGTTAATTTTGATTGACGATAAACAGAGCGTGAGGAAGTCGACGTTTTAATTTACATAACATGTTTTAATTTACATAAAAATCCAGCGAATACAAAATGTTTAGTAGTTAGTTCAAAATGCAACTATTATCTCTGCAACCATCCACTTATTCTGCTCCGTTCAATTTAAGCAAAGCGCTTAGTTTACGTGGCGTATACGTAACCAAGCATTTCATATCGTATGGCATGGTTGACGCATGTACGTCCATTTGCACATATGCGGGTAATCAAGATACAATACAACTCATTTGTTTGCAATCCCACTGCGCCAGTTGAATTTAGAAAACTTTAATGCCTAAGCAAACTCTCATGGAATATTTTTTTGTTTTATTATTCAAGCCCTGCACAATGCATGTAGGTTAGGTTGTTTTTTACATAAACATCAAAAGAAGAGTAGCATGTTGTATTAGGACGGTTGTATATGGACATTGCACAAAGAGAAAGCTCAACATGCACTACAAAGTTAAACCTTTTGTTTTGTTTTTTACCTTCAAATTAAGTGGTATGGTGTAGCGTTCACTTCATGCCATTCTTCTTCTTTTTCTTGTCTTATTTACATACTAAGACAGCTACATACATCACACTAATAGATCGTTTAAAAACTTTCCTGATTGTAGTAAAGTAAATAAATGAGAATAAAGTTGAATAATTGCGAATTGTTTAGTGGCACTGCCCGCAACTTTGATAAATTGCATTCCACAGCCCTTTCGCTGTGTGAAAATGAATTTCTAAATAGTCTCTGTTTCTATAGGTTCCTTGTCGGACTTAAACTTTTGCATTTGAAAATACTTGTCTTATCAACTAATACATATTTTTATGAACTCTACTTGTAATAATAAATTTTAGCCATAAAATTGTGCAACGCCACCCATGCGGCGGGCAATAACTGAACGCTGGCGAAAGTGCACAAGTCAAATGGCTGGCAAATGTGGCCATTAGCTGCGTAATGCAGCAACAACATGCAACACGGCAATTTGGAAAATGGCTTGTAAAATTTTGCAATATCTTGAACTGCTGTCAGTAGTGGAGGGAGCGCAAAAGTGCTTAGACACGATGGCCTTAATGCATTTTGCTTTACTCAATGTGCCTCAAAACAATAGCAATTTGCAATTCTCTTGTAGTTTAATAATTTGTTACTTGGTTTTAGCACTGCAAAGTACAAAGTAAATATTGTAGTTTTTTATTATGGTTAAAAACCAAACTGAAGGGTGTTTGTTCAAAGGTTTTTAGTGACTTAGCTTAGCAACTCTGCTGTTGAAAAATAGTTATTGGTTAATTTGGAAACCAAGAGCCAAGTAAAAGCATCTCATTGCTTGGTGTAGAAATCATAGTTGGAGCCATTTTAGTTCATTAATAAGCGCAAGAGAACCAAAGTTTGAGCTTCATTGTATTTCTTGTATTTATTTTGTTGTTAATTTTCACTACTTTAATCCTTTAGCTTCTCCGAATGCTTTCGCATTCATCCGAACTTCACTTGCACCACTTGCCTCATGCGTTCTTAAGTTAAGTTTTAAGTTTCAAGTAAACAATGTTCTTCGAGTCTCTAACCACAATTACTTGATTGTGGTTTGAGTAAATTAATTTTATGTCTATTCATACTGAACACTAGTCTAAATGCATATTCTTCTATTTCAACGAGGTCAAAGCAATACAATTGAATACAATTAAATACAAATTAGATGTATTAACAATACATTATTCGATTGGCGTCATTTGCAAATTGTTTATATTATAACTGTTGCTCCCACATGAATAATACATGAAGAAATCAATCAAAATGCATAAAGGACTGGCATTAATTTCGTTGATCCCTCTTGTGAACTTTCCCTAAACTCAACTGTGACCAAATTGCCTGAAAAAAGTTGACATTTAAGTGGCCTTCACTTAACCCTTACTTTACAATTGACCTGAATACTCATCAATAATAGAATACTTACCAATAAATTTTGTGAACAGTAATTTGAATACTGGCAAAATTAAGTTTTTAATCAAAGAAAAACAAAACTAACTTCCACATATTTTTCCACACGGACAACGAGGCGAAGGATAAAGCGAAAATATAGCCCACCGAAAAACAATCAACACTGCAGTTGTTTGATCTATTTTTTCTGTTTTTTTATTTGCCGTTCAATTATTGTCTGGTGAAAATATAAAGAAAGAAATATTGCCCGATAATTGCACGTTTAGAGTGGCTTTCCAAACAGATTCTTTGACAGCAGATAGAACAAAAGAAGTATAAATTAAAGGCTTTCTATTTATTTATTATGTTTGTACATACGTGGGCAGTCCGATAAGTACTTAGCCCCACTGCCCGATGGTACCACTATCGTAAGAAAAATTTACTATCGTGTAATACATCCTCGTAGACGCCTACTGTCAAAATTTCAGCCATATTGGATTTGTAGTTTTGTTTTGTTTGGGTGTGAAAACGAACCCAAGCTCGAGCTATATCGGTCAGTGATTCGCCAAATTGGTCGCATTAGGCTACGAACAGCTGCCCCATCCACCGTATTCTCCAGATTTGGCCCCGTGTGACTTCTTTTTGTTTCCAAACTTGAAAAAGTCACTCGCCGGGCAGAAATTTGAGTCGAATGAGGAGGTTATCGCCGCCACGGAGGCCTCCAGAAAACGTATTTTTCAGACGGGTCAAAGAAGTTTGAGCATCGCTGGGTCAAGTGTATCGAGTTGAAAGGAGACTTCGTTGAGAAATAAATCGCCACTTTTCCAGAATTTTCGTTTTTCTTTTGTAGGCTAAGTACTTATCGCACCACCCACGTATATAAATGTGTAAATGTTTTTTGTGATACTTTTTGATTTTACAACGCACAGGCACCTGATTTAGCTCCCAGCAAATCGACTTAAAAAATCATTACGTGGAGACCGATTTAGCAGCCGAGATGACATAATACCAGAGATGAAGACGACTCTGTTGGACATACAAAAAATCGAGAAACACATATGTTTTGAGAGTTAGTAGGATGTTGAAATTTGGAGAGCATATTGCTGGCAGGTGTGGTAACTCTCAAATAAGAAAAGAAAATTAAATCGGGTAACTTGATTCTGGGAATTTTTAATCAGGGTGTATGTCTTTGGTTTTACCAAAGAAATTTTCGCGTTTATTCTAATTCTTTGGCTTGGGTTAGGCTTGAATGAGGCACTGGAATGTACTCTCTAATCACTGTTCTCAGTGGCATTGCAACCGATTTATTTTCCACGGTTACGGTTGGGTGGTTTTACAATACTAATGTCGCTATTATTTCAAATCATCGCACTATCACTTTTTGGGTATTTACATGAAGTTTAATTTGTATGACAACAGAAAACTTGAATACAATTATACATACAAATAAATTGAGTCAATACATAGTTAAATATTATAATTAAATAGAGAATTTCTTAGAGCTGTGCCTCCGTTGCGCAGAACAAGTCAGCCAATATTCACAAATATGTCGTAATTAAGTCAACAATTTGTACACATATTTTATAAATTTTTTACTTTAGATTATAGAGTCCGACCGATTAATCGGCATCGGCATAGGCTAATATCGGCCAATTAAATTAATATCGGCATCGGCCAAAAAAATAAGTATCGGTCGGACTCTATTAGATTATTCTACATTTTATAAAATAAATGTGTATTTTCATGTTACGGCTATAATAAAAAGGTTGACCTTAAATCGGTCTTTTTCCTATTCCCTACCATATATATGCATATAGTTCATTAAACAGATTTCCTATAGTTTTTATAACAACTCAATGATTACGTTTTAGTTTTTTCTTCTGTAAAAGAACAAAAATCTCTAAATTAATTGCTACACTTTTCCTACCAACCATCTCCAACTGATTTGACGAAATGTATCTATTATTATTATTATTAAATATATGTTGTATCCATAAAATCTATTGAGTTGACTTTAACATTTATCACGACTTTAAAAGATTTTGTACAATGTTCTGTTTGCCGACTTAACGATTTTGCTTCCCTAATACCAAAAACACAAATAAATTCTACTTAAGCAAAATATCATTTGTCAAAACCAAAAACCGAAATGATTTCTTTCATGATGAAATAAACAAGGTGAAGCGAATAGAGAGAATATTTTTAACCCCACTCAAAACATAAAATCGAAAATATTGTGTTTAAAAATTTTGATCGTGGAAAAAATGCCAAGTACGTGCTGTTTGTGCAAGACAGCACACGGCAACGAAGTGTCCATGTTTTCAATACCAGCGGATGAGGAGCGGAGGAAGGAATGGACAGGCGTGTGCGGAGTGCAGTTCACGACTTCTTCTAAGGTGTGCGAATACTTTATACTAGAAGCAAAGATGTTACTTTGTTACATAGTATACATTACACCACGTAATGTAGTTCCCATCTTTTAAAAATGTATACTATGTCAAAGTTTTAACTTTTTTTCTGTTGTTATTTAATTTTTGATAGAATTGTTTTTCTTTTAAAAATTTGTTTAAATGCTTAATCCTAAAATGTATTCTACATTTGTAGAATACGCGTTTAATTTCTTCTGCTAAAGTAAGAGAGTCAAGAGTTTTAATTTTCTTTCTGTAAATGAATTTGTTTGTTTCACATATTGTTATGTTTTTTTACACGTTTTACAAAAATGTTAATCGTTTTTTAGTAAACCATGTTACGTTGTGCTACGACATACCTATTTATTTTTGGTTTCATATTTCTTTATTATTCAATACAAATAATTATGCAGCGTGGGGACCTGCCACCACGGCAACGAATCGGAATAATCTTACCTACAATGCACTACAATAATAATGAAATTGATTGTTTGATACACCAGGCATTAGTGGGTTAATGCGAAGAAAGAAGAAGACTTTCATGTTTTGAGAGCATTTATTTTGAAAACGTCAGTTTTTCAAAAGCTCTCTTGTCAAAATAAGGGTATGTCATCTACTCGCTTCACCTTGTTTATTTCATCATGATTTCTTTTTGCTTTCAATCTTTTTTTTTTTAATAATTACTGCAACTTTATCCAATCAGATTAGAGAAAATTATTTAATAGCCTTCCCAATGAAATAGTACAACTAGTAAAACTATGAAGCTAAACAAGAAGGATTTCGTTCCAATGTGCATTAATTCAAGTGCTAAGTCATGTTGGCCTATTGACTGCACCGCGCTACCTTCCATATTGCCAGAAGCTGACAATTTAAAGAAAATAATGAGATGTCATCTCTTATCTTCTCTTTACTACCGCTTCGCTTATTATTGTATCCGTTCATAGTATAATTATAAAGTAGTCTAACCTGAACTCTCCCCTCTTTTGAGTACAAATTTTTTGAAATTTCTTTCACAATATTTCCAGAAAACATAAACTCATATTGATTTGACACAAAATATTTTCAAAACTCTGTTCATAAAATTGTCTGCCAATTTTTGTAAACAAAATAGAAATACATTAGAAATACTCTCTCAGGTTAGACTACTTTATTATTATACTATGGTATCCGTTACTGCCAAACCTAAATTGGAGCGTCAGCGGCAAGCAACTGTCAAAATTGCTTCATGCCCATACAAATTGTATGGGGCAAACCGCAATTGAAACGCTCTGACGCTGAGCTACTCGAATTTCCAATTTTGACAGCGCGTTAGCAGTTGAAGTTGGCTGCGAGAAACAAAAACGCCTGTAATTTATATTTGATTTGATTTAAATTTTGAGGAATTTATTTAAATAAGAGCTAATTTTTACAAAATAGTAATAAATTGTTGTTTTTTGGCAACTAAGCAGATATTTTTTTGTCATTTGTTTTCATTTCATGATTTTGACAATCCCAACGCAACGCTTCAATTTCGGTATGCCGCGCTGAGCGAGAGCGTTGCGTCAGAAAACGCAACGCTCAACGCTTCAATTTAGGTTTGACTGTTAGAAACATAACGAATCAAAGCTTTCCTTTTATTTCAATAGCTTTTCATATAAAAACCGTAGTACGAAAAATTATTCAATTAAATTTCATTTCAATTTTATTTTCTTTGCACAACCAAATATAAAAATGTTTCGCACCGATACGGCAGCATAGCCAATCAGCTGGGACATTTCACAGCAGGGTTGCATTTGCTGCATAGCTTCGTGTAAATTGTTTATATTTGCGCAACTTCCACATTTCGCAATAATTTTGCCGGGCCATAATTCTGTGAAGTGGGAAAAACAATTGGAAAATACACCGCATATATACACAAAGCGAAAATCTGTAACGATTTCAAGTGAACAATACAACGAACGAATCGCCGTAGATTATGAGCATAATTGATTTTGAAATCGAAGAAATCGCCAAATTGTGCCAAAATGTCGTGCCCAACTCAAAAATAATTGCCTGCACCGGCGGTGACTCGCCCCTTGTACGCGTGGACATTCACGAGAACGAAGCGCACCGTCAGCTCACCGCCTGTTTGCGTTTTCCGGCCGAGTACCCGCAGGAGGCCATACTAGTGGAGCTGAAGAGCCGTACACTCTCGACCAGATTCCTGGACAGCCTTGCTCTGGTCTGCGAGAAGCACGCGCGCCAGTACCTGGGAAAGCCTCAAGGCCTGCATGTGCTTCGCTTTGTGCAGCACTATCTGCACGAAAATCCCCTGTGCGTGTGTTTTGATGAAATTCAGAAGCTGCGCTTCGACCTGGGCGAGAACGCTACCGCGGACCAGCTGAAATTGAAGCAGCGTACTGCCACGCTGCAACTGACCGCCAAGGGTGGTGCTTACTTTTACCGCGTGAGTGCCGTGGTGCCCGGTGATTATCCGAAGTCGTACGTGCAACTGCAGCAGCCAGAGACAAATCTACCAGCGGTGCTGCTGCGTTACTTGAACGGGCAGTCCCGTGAGATCGCGCGTCAATGTGTCGAGCCACCACTGCGTTTGGCAAATGACAAGAAGGCGTTAGCCGCCTTTGAACCGGCTCCTAGCTTGTATCTTGCGTTTAAGTTTTGCCTAGAAGCCACGCGTGATTTCCACTCGGAGCTGTGTCCCATTTGCGAGCTGACCGTATTGCCGGCCGATCCCACAAACGTCGAACTTGACGAGTCAAAGGACGCGTTTGTTGAGCGCGTTTACTGCGGGCACATCTTCCATCAGGGCTGTCTCAAGCGCTACCTGCAGGAACCGCCATTCCCCAAAGGAGGCAAGTTGTGTCCGGCCAAGCGTCGGCATCCACGCTCCGATGTGCGGTACTATTTAGGAGGCGGTGCAACTACGAGCGCAAGCAGCAAGCAACCGACAGTCGGTGCTGACACAGGCGGCACGTGCGGCATACGATTGGCGCACGACCGCTGGGTGGTGAATGTGAAAGTGGCCGAGTCGCGTTGGGCACAAAAACAGGCGCGCCAACGTGAGCTGCAAGAAGTGGTGGACTTTTTAAACTGATGTTTGGAATGATCCAAAAGTTTTAAGGCAAAAGTGCCAAAGCAGTTCATTTACAAACCAGAAATTGCATAAAATTCAATTGAAAGTTCTGGTGAAATTTTAGAGCGCAATCATACTAAACCAACAAACGTATAAACGGCAATTCAAAATCATTCAACGACATGCATTTTATTACAAGAAATTATTTGTAAGATGTAAACCAAGATGGCAATTGGTCTGCAATGTTTCCCTACCTTCGCAAACGCACCTAAGAAATTTCAGTAATTAAGTAGCTTATTTGCCTTACTCATATATTGACCATGACTTCAAATACATATATAATGATCGATCTAACACGAGTTTTTTATCTTTTCAAAGGATTTAAGGTGTCGCAGAGAAGTACTCTAGAGAAATGCTATTCAATATTCCTATTGACTAACAGTTATTGCGCGCATTGAAGGACTTTTTTATTACTATGAGGAATTGTATGGACTTAAGAGTTGGAAAACTTTACATTCAAATTGAAAGTACTTAGTTCAGAAATGTGCCTCACTAAAATTCATAGGCAACCATAACATGAGCCTCTTCATTTCTCCCGAACATTGACATATATTGATAGTCCAATATACTGAAGTAAGTATTTCCAGCTGTTTTCTATGCTGCATGTATGCACGCGTATGCATGTTTCTATCATCGTTCTTGTTACGAAGTGCATACTGTGCAACAGTGAACTATGGAGCCTCAGACTTAATTAAATTAATTGTGATAATGAATTGAGTTTCCATTGTTAGTAAATTGTTTTTGTACACTATGTGGCTAGCTGGGCGCATCAGTAACGTTTTAGAAACGTTGTAACTAAATTCAGATTTCCCATGTTGGCACAAGGACATTTTAAAACCACGTACATACGACCAGGTGAACCAAAATCCTTCACATGTGCAACACATATGTGGTAGAACTCACTAAGGATGTTGTAGCAATGTCGTGGTTGTTGTTCAGTGTTGTCGCACAAATTTAATGTTGTTAAAATTGGCGTGAATATAAACAAGTGGCTGAAAAGACAAATATTTGTCCAAGACACGATTATTTGCTGCAGCTGGCTGCGGATACGGACTCGCCCGTTGTGCTCGCATCGTCTGCCAGGCTCTGGCTTGTTTGCATAGCAGCCAATATTGCGTGGGTGTCCTTTCGCCTGCATACATCCATGTATGTGACCGACACGGCCGTCAACCGGCACTGCACTAATGGGACGTGAGTTTGTTTGCTTAGGCGTTGTTATTGATGGCGTTGTTATTGCTGTCGTTGTTGGTGTTGCAGTTGGCTGTGTGTTTGTTGTGCCTTTTGTTGACAAATGACTATACTTTCGCGATAACAAGATGACAAATGCTCTCGTAGTAGTGAAAAGTAGTAACAGAAATATTAATTTAAAGTTCTTTACACACAGAATTTTGTCACGTCGATGGGTAGATAATATTTTATTTATATGCGCGCGTTGTGACACGGTGCGAGACAAACTGTCTGACTACGTAAAGTTTAATATTTATTCTGAAATTATCAAAAGAGTAAAAGTAATCGAGTGCTTTTGAGAAATGTTAAACTTACTTAAGAAGGGTTCGAATGAATTTCGGAATAGTCAGATGTACAGCAATAGTTCCAGACTATTTTGATAACAGTCAAATGTATTTCAGAACTATGAACTGTTGCCAATGTCCGTCTTTCAGCCCAATTAAAATTACCCTCTATTAATTCATTTGTGAGTCTTCCGTCTCGTTTATACGTGATACACTTACGTGATTTTTACGAGATAAGTTGTTGGACGTCGCTTTAACCACCTTTAAACTATTCCAATAAATGAAAGACATTGCAACTCTTCTTAAATACATAGTATTTATTTGGATAAAGTAGTGCTTACGATTAACATCCCATTAAAATGCAATACATTTACGCACACATTGACACCGAAGCGCTACATATATGTACGTATGTATGTATGTATACATAAATCTGGAAATCAGTACAATCAATCTGGAAATATTTTAATTCGGTACTGGTACATCAATCCCTCTCAACTTAACTAATTGCACATTCTGAGTTATAAATTTTCTTACACTTGAACATGCATCCGCCCCACGTCCCCCCCTACTTAATTCGACCGCACTACAGCCGCATCGACATGGTGTTGGTGGGCGTTTGCGGACAGCGCGCGCTGCTGCACACCCGCCGGCATATGAGCCGCCAGAAGGCCACGCGAAAATCGATGCTGTAGAATGCGTAAATGAATGGATTTATGGCGCTGTTGAACCAGCCCAGCCAGGTGAGCACATTTGTCAGCGTTCGGCTGACCTGGTGCGGCTCCAGGAACGGCGTTAGCAGGTAGTAGACGAAGAACGGCAGCCAACAGGCAATGAAGCCGCCCACCACAATGCTCAGCGTCTGCGTGGTCTTGTGCTCCTTTTTCAGCGAGATGATGCAATTCGCCAGCGACTTGAAGTGCTGCTGTTGGGTGGCACGCGACGACAGCGCTATCGATCCGGCAGGGCACGATTGGGTGAATTGCTGGCGCTTCGCATGGGCGCTGAAATGTGGCGTGACGGACAGCCGCCAGGTGACGGGGCGCGTCAGCTCGTAGCAGTCGCTGTCCCCATTCGCCGCGGGCAAACCGATCAGCGGATGGTCGTTTCTAACCTCTGGCAACATCACCTCGTGCAACTCATTGACAATGGTCTGGTTCGAGAATCGGCGGTTCTCGGCGTGCTCGAAGAACTCCGTATCGATGTCATTGTCAGGATCGGTGGAAGTGTAGCGTTTGAATTTCTGTAAACAAGCAACAGGATGGCATTTTCTAAATCAATATAGAACGTGAATCCCTTTTACCCACAAATCAAGTTTAAAAATAGTTATTTGCGTTTTTAAATTCCTTATTAAGTACTTCCTCAGTTCTTACCTTATTGTGAACGCTTATGTTTGTCATTTTGTCGTGGCGTGACGCAATGACGCAGGAGATGCGCGCGTACACGTAAATCATGACCACCATCGGCAGGAAGAAGGAGCCCATCGCCGAGTAGATGACATATCCTTTGTTCTGATTGTAGCGACACTCGTTCAGGTCACGTCGTCCGGGCTCATACCTGAGCGCATGCACCCATAGAAGACAACAAGCAGCAACAGTTAAATCTCATTTTAAACTCAAACACGAATGAGGACGTGTGCGTTTTCCATCTACACATACAACCGCACACTTCATGCACATCGTTTCCATAAAGTGACTTTTCTAGTTTTATAGGTGTGTGATGTATGCACGCAATGAAAATAGCTGTTTGTATGTGCACGTGAATGGACGCGCACGACATCAATGAGCCCGTCGCTTCGACAACTTACCAACCTAACATTGGCGGGCAGGTAATGGCCAAAGCCAGCACCCAAACGATGAGAATCATGAGCAGCGCCAGTCGCTTCGAGCGACGCTTTCGTGAATACTTGAGTGGTTTTGTGACTGCCAGGTACCTGCAACGAGCCAGAAATACAATACAGATCGCTTCATGCCCATAGAACACATTTTCGACACATGCAAGCAAGGATGCATTTATTGCATTTACATGGCAGGCGGCGTGTGGGTTGTTGTAATGCGCTTCTGGCTGAATAGACAGAAGGCATCTGCTGGCTGAAAATGGAATGCAATAATTCGACAATCGTCGTCTCACCTGTCTACGCTGATGGCACAGAGACTCAGTATCGATGCTGTGCAAAGCAGTACGTCCAGCGATATCCAAATATCGCACAGGATCCAGCCCAAGCGCCATGAACCTGTGTGGAAAACATACATGAAATGGGTTAAACCAATGTTGACCACTTTTTCATGTGTGAAAGCCAATGAGGCATAGACCGTGGACATTTTTCGTTAGCATTAGTGCGACTTTGCATTACGCAAACAATTTGTATGATGTGTTTTGTTTCTTCTTCATATTCAACATAATGAATGTTCAATATATTTTGATTTTAAGATGGTCTCGAAGACTTATAAGACCACAACTTGATAATCATAATCTCAAGACTTAATTCATTTTTAATGAGCAAAATTGATTTTGCTAAAATCGATACTGAAATGTGGTCCACACAGTTAAACCTTCAGATGGATATATGGCTTACTCGTTATGAACGATTGAATACGGAAATTGGGTAATCTAGTTAACCCTCTCGACCCCAAAGTTGCCTGAGAGCAACTTCAACTATTTACCATCTTATATTAAAAGCAACGATTAGTTTATGGGTTTAATTTAAGATATCAGGGAAAGTGTGTGTTCTAATTGAAGTATACGCTATTGGGCGCGTTTGATCAAAATCCCTTTTTTTTAAACCTTTCCGGAAATTTGTGCGATATATCGTACAATTTTTTCGACGATTTTTTATTTGACAACGAATGCTTCTTTTATGCAACAGCTTTTTAATTTTCATTAAGTAGGCTGTGTTGTATCATTCTGTTTAAAAATATAAATTATAATAGCCGTGGCTACACAAGACGAGTGCGTTTTGTAAGCAGCTTTTTGCGAGATTTTGAAAAACCAGCAAATGACGGTACTTCTGCATAGGAATTTTTAAATATTTAATACTTTTTGGTACCAAAAAGGGAAACAATTTCAAAGTTTGAATCTCAGTTGATTTATAGAACTTACTAAATTTAACATTTTTTGCGTCTAAATATTTTTCTCGAGCCTTTTAAAAAGATTGTACAAATGACCACAAGGGTTGCAAAGCTTTGTACGATATATCGTACAAATGGAAGGCAAAGGTTGCAAGTGATGTTTGCTTTTTTTTTAATTATAGGTTTGGTAACAGATTTTTTGCGTTTGTATGCCTGCCATACGTATGGGGTACAAGACCTCATATTGTACACTGGCTGTATACCGCCGTTGTTCGACCTCTGTTGTTATACGGGATAGTAGTCTGGTGGCCTTCATTGGCCAAAAGATCTCACTCCCAAATACTTGCTAAAATTCAAAGGTCCGCAGAGTTATGTATAAGTGGGGCCCTGCGGACTACTCCCACTAATGCTTTAGACGTTGTGCTCCACCTAATCCCATTGGATATCCTGGGGAAGCAATTGGCCGCCAATGCTGCCATCAGGATGCGCGCCTCTGCGCAATGGAGAATTGGGCGGTACGGGCACTCTTCTATTCTGAATTATTTCAAAGACATATCTCAGAATGTTGACTACATGACACCCAGCCTGTCCTTTGATAGGGACTATCATGTTATAATCCCATCTAGAGCCGAATGGGAGCTGGGTGCGCCCCCTGCCAGAGGTGATATCCATATTTATACGGATGGATCGAAACTGCTTGGTCAGGTGGGCTGTGGTATCTACTCAGAAGGATTAAACCTTAATTTAAAGCTCAGGCTGCCAGATTACTGTAGTGTCTTCCAGGCTGAGGTCACAGCAATCTGTGCAGCCTCCGACTGGCTCAGGGTAAACAGGATATCGGCTAATGGTATCCTTATATTATTATATTATAGCCAATCAGCTCTTAGAGCTCTGGATGCGGTCACAATAACATCAAAGACCGTTCTTAGCTGCAGCAAATCTCTTAACGAGACTGCCAAGCAGCTTCATATTCGCCTATGCTGGGTTCCAGGTCATAGGGATATTCCAGGGAACTGTAGAGCGGACGAGCTCGCGAGACAGGGCACTACTGAGCAGTTAGGCCAGGAGTTGACCACGCTCGGTGTCCCTCTTTTAACATGTAAGCTTCGTACCCATGCGAGCTCTATACACGATACGAATTTAAGATGGGTTGAAGGCAACACAAGCCTTGTTGCGCGCCAACTTTGGCCAACATTAAATCCTCGACGTTCTAAAGAACTCCTCTCACTAAACAGAGCCCAGTTCAGAACCATGATCGGTGTCCTTACGGGTCACTGCCTAATCGGTACCCACGCAAAAAGGATGGGGCTGTTTTCAAACGACTTTTGTCGCAGCTGTTTGGACGAGGAGGAGGAAGAAAATATTCCTCACTTCCTATGTTACTGTCCTGCTTTATCTAGAAGAAGTCAAACCCACTTAGGCAACTTCTTCTTCGGAAGTCTAGAAGATCTAGCTGATAAGACCATACGCCGTCTACTAAGCTTCGTTAATAGCTCCAAATGGTTTAACGAGTGAGCGATATGATGCTCGATCTCATGTGGTATCACAATGGGCCGCCTGGCCTAAGTGTGCTCCTCCTGGAGCAGCCACACCTACCTACCTACCTACCTATGCCTGCCACGCCCACCTGTAAACCACGTGGGTAGTAAAATTTGACTATTCGGCAATTTTCGATTAAAAATAAGAATTACTAGACGATTTTGTGCTTTACTGGGCAGACACGGGTTATGTAAGGTTAGTCATGCGTACTTGCCACTCCCACTACGACAGTAAGAATCGTCTATATTCAGTATCTTTCTGTAAAGCTATACTAATTTTTAATGATTCTGTACTTTATTGAGAGAAAAAGGGATTTGCAACAACAACAACAGTTATATAAGGCCGAATAAATGTGAATCAATTGTTTATATATATAATTTGTATAACTTTTGATCAAAATGAAATCACGTTTTGATTTTTTGTTGCTATAGTTTATGTTTTTTATCAAAAACAAATCAATGAATTGTTCACAAAACTTAAAAAACTGAAACCAAAAATTCATGAATTTTTACTCCTTTGCGGACCATTGTACGATATATCGTACAAAATTGATGAAGCTGTAATTCTCAACCAAAATAAGTTTTTTTTTAATTTGTTTGTATTTTATTGCTAAAATGTTCAATAAGAGTCAATATTTTGAAGGAAAAATTTGTATCTCAAGAAATGTGGAAAATTACCGGAAAGGGTTAATAATGGTGAAATGAAATGAAAAAGTGATAATTTTGTATTATTCCATAAATATTAAATAGTTTTTCTGTAATTAAAAAATATTGGTACAAAATTTGTTTAACCCGTTCCCGTAACCCGTAAAATTCTTCAAAAGTAAATTAGCTCTAGAACTCAAACTAAATGGCGTGGCGACTTCAAATGTCGTGTGCAGACTTCTTAGACAAGTTTTTTAATGATTTGAATACCAAAAAGGAATATTGGCATAGGGTAAAATTCAGGGTCGAAAGGGTTAAGCCATTCTAAATTACATGGAATAGATAACATTGAAACATCACCAGGAGAGTTCATACATTTGATATAATGAATTCCAATTTCAAATGTTTTGGCACTGATAGGGTTACTATGGACCTCGCTTCTAGAGTATTGGAGAGCTTTCTCTGGCCATACACATCTGAAAGAATTCTGAATTGTGTGCTTGGTCTCTAGAAGGACTATGGCCCCACTTGTTGGACCTTGTTGAACTAACCCAGAACTAATTACACACCAAATATACTTCGATCTCATCAAGCTCAACACACACATTTTTAAGTAAATAAAATGATAAAGTTTGCTTGTATTCTAATATAAATTCATGTCAACAACGAATTTGTTTTTAAAACTGTACGGACTTACAAACATTTATAAATAACTATTTTCGTGCATAGACTGAAATAAACTAAACAATTATGTTTCAATTAAAATTAAAACTTCGAGAAATAAATGGAAAAAATAGATACGATGAGCTAAACGACTAGATGGAGCTATTTTCTTCTATACTTATCGCTGGTTGGAACTTTAACTTAAAAAAATCGTATTATTTGTTCTGTCCTTTGAATACAGCTTGTGTCTTTAGAACTAATTTGTACTAATACTCACAGATACATTAAAATTTCTCATCGCAAAATTGGTATTCTGCTTTTATTTGCCCACTCATTTAAATTAATGCCTATCATTGACTTTAGAATACTCGTATCAAGTTCTATATTCTATTTTATCCCTTTTTTAATATTTCTCCTCAATTAATATTTGCTTAAGCACTTTTATTGCGCAATTTCTATGCTGATTCCTGCTCACACAGTCAAACAAGCATATGTGCGCTCATTCTATTCAAAGTTCCATATGGAGCTGGCCGCCAACTTGACGTGCACTTGACCGACAAATCCAATAATGATAATGTAAAAATCTGCCACACACAGCCGCAAAACACTTGCGACGACCTCGAAAATTTCATTCAGCTTTATGAGCAAAGTGTGGAATTAAAAAACAAATTTTGTAATGAGCAACACTTCACAGCAACGCACGCAGATTCATACGAAATCGCATTCCCATGTCGAGAGATGTAATTAATTAATGTGTGTGTGTGTGTGAAAGGGTGTGAGAAGCAAAGGGCGGCGTAGAGTTGTGTGGGAGGTTTGTGCATTTTAATTCCACTTGCTGATCACAGAATATATTTACATGAAGATACATAGGTATGGGTGAGTAAATTACCAAATCCTCTCAGATGGGAGGATTAAAGCTGCAAAGGCTGGCAGCCTCAATATTTTGATTAATGTTTTAAACTGTCAGCACGGCCTTTGCAATTCAAGTGCTTAAGTTAATGATTAAATTAATGATTTGCCGCTGTCCAGGTTATTTTACCAATTGAATAGATTCTCTTGTGCAAGGCTAATGAGCTCATCGGCTTCTTATCTCGCATTCAATATGAATATTCAATTAAACGCTCTCAATCAGTTTAACAATAGCGCCAATAACTAAAGCCTCGTAAAGCGCAGAACAATGGGTGACAAGGGTTAGCATGTCAGTGCGGCACTTTGATGGCTTATTCGCACGAAATATTTTATAACTGAATGCGTAATGCAGCGACAGGCATAGATACGGCCGAGTAGGCAGAGCCGCAGGTCAACACTTCAATAGTATTTCAAATAAATTACTCAAACACTCATATGTACGAGTATGATTTTACATATCACACACGCACAACAAAAGTGACACAACTCAAAATTTTTGCTTTTTCAGGAAACGCAAAACACTGTTTTTGAGCTAAATACAATTTTTTTTTAAATAACGAATAGACCGTTCAGTAGAAAATCATTACAGATTATGCTTCATGATAAATTGCAAGAATTTTTTTTTTATTTTACACTAGAAAATCCAAAATTTTGAGCTGTGACTCTTTTGATGATATTTTAATTCAATAATTACCGAATTATTTCAAGTTATGCCACTTTTTCTGAATTTAATAATTATAAATGACAGTTAAAAAGTTGAAAGAAAAATTTTGAAAATTCATAATTAATTTTAATAATTAAAAATATATACAAAAATTTTCAGAATTTTGCTTAAAACAAACTTTAACACAAATTTATTTCGTCAAAAGTGACACAATTTGAGTTAGGACACTTTTACATTGAGCTGCAGCGATCAAATAGCATCAAACTTCTGACATGAAAAGAGACCTAACTGTATATTTGCAACAGTTAACAACAACAAAATATACTGAGATTTTTCTGATTGGTAGATATATGCATTGTGCACAGTATTAAGGCAGGTTCTCACCTTGTGGAAAAAAAAAATCCAAATTTTTTTTTTTGCCTTATCGTGTAGATATATGTTTCAAAAATGTGCTCCAGAAATTTCAGATCAAAATCTGAAAAATTACAAAAGTTACAGGCGGTTACAAAGAGCAGTGTAGAGCACCGGCCAAGCGCGCTTTAAACTTTAAACGCGTTTTTCTCAGAACCACATTTTCGGACTTTACGGAAGTGATTGAAGGCGCTGGAATGAACCAATCGTCACCAAATTTTTTCCAAATGTTCCTTAGGGTTTTTTCTAATAAACGAACTACGATCAGCCAAAAATATTGAAAATTGTTTATTTAAAAAAATAATTAGTGAACAAAAAAATGCGAAAATCGTAATTTTTTTTTCAAAACCTCATAACTTTTTTAATTTCGATTTTTTTTTCATGATCGTAGTTTATTCAATAGAAAATACGGTACACATTAAGAATGTGTTCGATTGTGTTTCCGATCACGGGTTTTGACGGAATCACTTCCGGTAGCGGGACACCTCCTCGCCGACATGCCACCACTGATGGACGCCCCCTCCCCCCTTTTTTTTGATTCATTCAATTTTAAAAATTGTATTCTCTAAATAAATGTGTGTTCATATCCAGAAACAATTTTCAGCGTTGTATCTTTAACCGTTTTCTCCAAAAAAAATGCTCTTTTTCGGATCCACAAGGTGAGAACCTGCCTTAACATATAAACCCGAAAATTAAAAATTTTGAGTTGTGTCACTTTTGTAGTGCGTGTGCGATATGGCAAGTTTTTACTTGGAATACCAGCAGTTTCTACAAATATCAACTTTCTTTCCAACTTTCTTTACTCGTCGAGCCAGTCGGAGGACAGACAGACTGTTAAATCGCTTTACACACTCTTTGATATATACATCTTTATGCAAAGTATGAAAAAGTTTGTCTGGGCAAGTCATCTATCCTGATTTTGTAAATGTGTGAGTGAATTTCCGGCATCACAGATTATATTGATCAATAAATGCATTGTAGCTATAGGGTGTTTTTTTTAGAGGTATAGAACTTCGAATTGAAATAAAACTCAAGAAAATCGTTTTAATGTCCATCCATTTGGCTTTATTGGAAGGATAATTTTATGCCATTAATGTTTAAATATGATTTCGGGCATGTGGCCGCCGCGGCTGGCTCGAATAAAGCCAATTCTACAGGTCCAATTTTTAAAGTTGATGGACAAAGCTCCAATTGCTGTGCACGGTGGCGAATCGATTCATTCGGGTTCTCTTCAACATTTTGCTCTACAGCGGCAATTGTTTCTTCGGTGCGCACTGTTCGACGTCTCTGCGGATGCGTTTTATCACATAGAGTAAACGTAGTGCGAAAACGACCCATGGTTAACCGATGGATGGACCGATTTTGCTCTGATGGACGATTATGTCGACCATAAAATGGACGGAGCTTGCGGTAAACTTCGCGAACTGAACCATTATTTTCGAAATAAATTTGCACGATTTGCAAGCGTTGTTCTTTTGTCAACCTGTTCATGATGAAATAGCAAACCAAACTGAACATAAATGACATTAGAGTTGCCAGATTTGACCACAAAATGCCAGTTTTATCTCTATTCGAAAAACAAACCTCTAAAAAAACACCCTATATAAAAGCTAGAAACTTATGAATATATATTTTGAAGGACCAGTGCCAGTGACTGGTTAGTCATCGATCATCTAGCTGATAGGACTGCCAACACTTACCGATTAGGTGCACTGCCACTGCGGGCGGCATCACGAATATTGCCACCAGCAGATCGGCCACCGCCAGACTCATTACAAAGCAATTGGTGACGGTGCGCAGGCGGCGAGTCGTTATGATGGCCAGAATGACCAGCGTGTTGCCGAAGACGGTCACCACGATGAGAATGCAGAAGAGCGCAATGAGGCAGACGCCCTGCCATGACAGCATCAGATCGTAGAAGTGAGCCCATTCCGCCGCCGTGTCACTGTCGCCGATTTCGGCGGCAACGCCAGTGTCGGCTGCGGTCGTCTCCGCCGCTACGAGCGTTATTCTAGTCGCTGGTAGCTGTGGAAGCGGTAGCAGCGATCGACTGTTGGGGTTGCGGCCCAGCGCCGCATGCGACATATCGACGCGTGTGGCCATGGTGTTGTACACAAAGGCTGACTGATTCAAAATGTAGTTGTTGCTGGCGTAGCCACTGTTGTTGTAACGGTCATCCATATTTGTACCGTGAGAATGCACTCTTAAACGACAATGACTGGAGCTGTTCTTCAACTTGTCATCGCTGCACGCGGCATGTGAAAGTTTTTATGTCTCTTTTGCACAAACTTTAAACTCAAGTTTTTTTTACTGAAATGAGAAAAAGCAAAAAGGAGGAGTTAGAAGAATTTATTTTAAACTGACATTGAATTAAGGACGTTATTATATTTAACCGAGCGAAGGACGAAATTGAGGCGTGAGAGAAGTTAGATGCGATAGTTGGGGGGAAGTAGTTTGTTTTTTTTTTACTACTTTGTTCAATTTAATTCAATTAAACCTTAGCAATATAAAATATGACATATCAGATGGCAAAAAAAATAAAAACATAAAATACAGAGTTCAAATAAAATCCAAGGGAAACACACGCAAATATTCTTCATGGTCCTTCGAGCCGGATACTTCCATCGGCACCTCGAAAAAAAATTAAATAAAAATTAAGCAATAGTGAAAACAACGTGTACAAAAGAGCATCGCCAAAAACGAGGCACAAGCAACACAACAACAACAACCACACAGCAGAATGGCACAGAGATGACATAACTGTCGGACAATAGCATAACCTTTATTGGAATCCAAAGAGCCTTGAGCCGTGAATTTCTTAAATTCTCTAAAGAGATATCCCACGATATCCTAAAAAAGTATTCCGCACAAAGAGTCGATTGGGTTTTCATCGCCCCTGGTGCGCCTCATATGGGCGAATTATGGGAATCTGCAGTCAAAATTTTCAAGACACCTGTTAAGAAAACTTCCGGCCATCACAAATTCAATTTTGAATAGTTTACCACTCTACTCGTTCGAATTGAAGCCGTATTAAATTCCCGACCTTTGTCCCCACTCCAGGTCACTTCCTACGAGGCGCTCCTTCCACCTCCCGAACCTAATGCAGAAGATTTATCATTAACCAAACGGTGGGAGAAGCGGAAGGCGCTTCACCACGAGTTCAGCCAAAAATGGAAAACGGAATATCTTCATGAGCTCCACAAACGACATAAGTGGCGCTACCCCCAAAAGGAACTTGAGTTAGATCAGTTGGTGGTCATCAAAGACGGGCTTCTCCCCCCATAATCTTTTACAGTCCTCACATCAGCGTCCACGCACTCCTTCACCATCAGCGCGACATTCGCATTGCCGTCAGCGTTTTAAAGAATCTCACCAATTTTGGCGCATTTTCAAGTCAACTGCTAAGCAGTCGCCACACACAACGCACAACAACAGCGCAACGCCAAGCGCCGCAAAGCCAACAAAATCCGACGTATCGACGCTATCAGAAAGTGAAAATGAAAAAATTATGCGATAAAAGCGATATTCAGCGCAGACAATGGCGTAGTGGATTGTTTTCCCACACAATAAGCCAAAGAACTTAAAATAAAATCCTCTAACAAGCTCAGCGAGCAGCAGCTGGTGGTGTCTGACAACTCAAGGCAGGCAGATGTGGGAACATGTCGCGAGGACAATATTCGTCCGTTGTCAAAACGCGCGTCCTTATCTGTCACACTCGCACACATGCATACTTAACCTACAGGCCATGATGGAGGTGTGGAAAATCCAGCAACACGTGGGTGTAACATAGTTCTCGACTGCTGTGCTGGGTTCATGGCACTGCCTGCGCAACGTGACCATGCAACACCACTGCTTACATATCGCACACGCACTACAAAAGTGACACAACTCAAAATTTTTCATTTTCGGGTTTAAACGTTAATAAATCTATCAATCAGCAAAAGCTCAGTATATTTTGTCGTTGTTAACTGTTCATGTCAGAAGTTTGATGTTATTTGATCGCTGCAGCTCAATGCAAAAGAGTCCTAACTCAAATTTTGTCACAAATGACATTTCTGAAATTTTTTGTGTATATTTTTAATGTTTAAAATTAATTAAGAATTTTCTAAATTTTTCTTTAAACTTTTTAACTGTCATTTAGAATTATTATCATTTATAATTATTAAATTCAGAAAAAGTGGCATAAATTGAAATAGTTTCGTAATTATTGAATTAAAATATCATCAAAACAGTCACAACTCAAAATTTTGGATTTTCTAGTGTAAAATAAAAAAAAATTCTTGCAACTTATCGAAAAGCATAATCTGTAAGGATTTTCTACTGAACGTACTATTCGTTATTTAAAAAAATGTTTATTTAGCTCAAAAACAATTTTTTGCGTTTCCTGAAAAATCACAAATTTTGAGTTGTGTCACTTTTGTTGTGCGTGTGCGATATACACAAATATGCTTCTTGCAATTGCAAGACTCTTGTTCTAAGCCGAATTCGTAGCGTTTTCCTATACAACGTGCAATAGCTAAGGGATCTAAATTTAGTATAATATAGAACATTCTGTCATAAAATCGTTTATAGTTGTTTCCCCGCTGTGCAGCAAGTTTGAAGCATGCTTACACTTCAAACGCTATTGACACTTTTTGAGTTGGTATCGTGTCGTATGGAGGTCAGAGACGAACACTGCACTATAGAATATGTATGTAGAAAAATAATCCAAATCCAATGAGTTTTTTCGAAACTTCAAAGAACTATTCCATTCGGTCACCGTTGACTTTTGTGTGCGTAGAGTTTTATTAACTCAACTTTTCACTTTTGACAATGCGCTCACATTTTCGGTCACTTGAAACAATCAAATTTGCGATCGCAAACTAAATGCTAACCAACTATTGGAAAAAATTATGAAATTTTCAATAGAAAGTTTCTTAAACGTCCTACATGAAAGGTCAAAGACGCGACAGTTTCCTCTTCAGCGCGTACACCCACTTCATTGCTGCTCAGGCAGCAGGGCGCTCGAGTACTTCCGCTCGTCGTGAAAACACAGTGTGCCGCGATTTGGGTGCGCGTTCGATTGCGGATGGTGAATGCGGAAAACTTTTGCATTTTGAACAAGAAACTTTGACAGAGCAGAGCTGTCACTGTCGTTCTCCATTGACGCGACTTCGTGTAAGCAAATTCGTTTACTGAGTGGAACGTTCAAAAAGTTTCAAATGCCATTCAGGTGAAAGGCGACAACAAAGCGGATGCCTCCGCCTGGTTAGGACTCGATAACAAAGGGATTAAACTCTTACAAATGGGAAAACACAAGACTTCAATTTGATTTCAACGAGAATTGCGTTGCAGTGAGTGAACTCGAAATCACTTTTCCCATTCATTCCAGACAATGGCAAATCCACAGTAGAATTCTGTGCTTTTGCCAAAGGCTTTGCCTGGCTTGAAATCATCACAATATAAACATCAAAATACCAACCAAGATACATGCGTGCAGAATACTTATGTTGCTCATACGCACCGTGCTGCCGTAGAAGACCGGTGCTGTGTGCGTGCTTTAAATCGTGAAATCATTGTGGAATCGTTCTTCGAAACATATGAACTGACGTTAAATAAGTCGCAAATTACACATATTTATCTACCATAAGTGTATTCCATATATATATGACTACCCCGACATCGCGATTACAAGACAAATATTTCACTTGTTACTTTCTATAATGCAATTCTTTACACAATGTTGAAGAAGAACCATAAATTTCAGATTTATAAAGCTTTTGTGCGCAGAAAAATAAATATGAGAAGATTACAGAATGGGCAAATAATTTGGGAGCCTTTATAAATTCGTGCAAATTAAAAAAATACTTATTTAAGATCTTCACGGCTCAACCTTTCACATCACGTTCATCACAACAGCTTAATCTGACTTTAATTCTTATTTGGCAAAAGCGCTAAAAACTGCCATGCAAAAAATTGCAAGCATAACACGCAACATGGGAACTGTTCTAAATTGTTTTTTAGATGTGTTGAATTGAAGTTAAATGTTAATGGCGTGTTTCGTTTGTAAGCAGGTGTAATAATTTATGGATCACAAAACTTTTAGAACTTGGCTAAATATTTCATGAAAGTCACTCAGCACGTGAAGGTAGAAGTGACACGGTGACAAAACTGTGAGATAAGTGAATATTCGAATATTGGGATATTGAAGCTCGTACTCGATCAGTAAGAAAATAAAGTTATATTCGACGTTTCAATGCTCTTCTCTAAGCCCTGACTCTCGTTTACATTCTATAATATTTGAAAGCAGGCTTCAACAATTTTTTGTTGCAGATTAATGAATTGCTACAAAGAAACTGTAATCCTCATTTGCTTAGTAAAACCAAATTCTTCTACTTTTGCTCATTTGTTTTGATTATTCATAGCGAAAATAAATATTTTTAATTGTATTTATTTACTTGCTTGTTCTCATTTGCGCTTTAATGTAATGTTTATGATAAACCAAGAAGATTATTAGCTATTTATAAATTCCTACTCGTAACCAGAAAATACAAATAGACTAAGTTGTCATATACTGCAAACAAATATTCAACCCACATTAAGGATTAGCTGAGCAAGTGACATAAGTTGTGGAATTAAAAACAATAACATGCAAATTGTGTGCTTGAGGAGGCAATGCGAAGACGTTGCCATTCCACTCTCGTCTGCACACAAATTAAGTGAGATTAAATCTCGTGTGCGTGCAGCGTGGCCTGACACGTACATAGTTGACTGTATCATTGTCTAATAAGGGTCTGGCGTCTGCATTAGTCATCCGCCCACGGCGTCCCGGAGTGCTCCGCCTGTAAGCAAAACTATAAATCCATCAAATTTTCTGCACGACTCGTACGCCTTCTTCTGCGTATTGCCTTCTAATTAATGTTTTGCAGCTTCATGAACAGCAGACACAGCAACAACACCACTGCCAGCAAATCTGCTATGAATATTAAAGTGTCAAAACATGTTGTGATGGAATTAACAAATTTTGGAACTGCAGAGCAAGCGAGCAAAGGGAAAAGCTGTGCTCTATGTTTAGTGCTGGTAGTGTGAGACTTTATTCTAATTTTAGTTGCCGCTGCTAGTTGCTGCAAATAATTGTGCTGAGACGGGGAAAAGTATATAAAAGCCGGATCGATTCCTGCGAGTTCGATGACGAGGACTTCTATAGTCGTTACCGACTCGATAAAGTTGCTGCTCAGTTTGTAATTAATGTTTTGCACATCAAGAACCAAGCATCAATAGAATACAATTCTTGTCTTTACCCCGTAAAGTAGGCAATAATTTTCCAATCAATCAGCTGTTTGTTTGTTTTGTTTATGTCAGAGATGGGCAGATTAATCCACGGAAAATTGTGCAGTCGATTTTTTTAGGCTGCCGTCTACTTTTCACCGTAGTCGTCCATTTTTAACTGCTAATTAGTGTTCAGGAAAACAAATATTGCAAAATAATTTATTACAAAATAAATCGGTATGGGCCAAAAATTCCAAAAATAAAGTCTGATTTGTAACTTCGAATTGCTTGTTTTTGTAGAGTTGCTGTTGCTTTCGTTTGCTATTCTAAACTGACTATGGTAACTGAAAAATTAAAGTCGACTTTATCTTTTTACTCTTTTGCTAACTAAAGCCGACTTTTATGCGGGACTATGATTATGCGCCTATGAAACTAAATACGTCTACTAGTATTTCCATGCGATTGGGCGAGTATGCATGTATGTATGTGTGAGTATGCAGGTGGGTACGGCAGCTAATGTTCATCTGCTTACACCCGACATAATTAATTCTAAATTAATGTGAGAAGTTTTGCCTGGCTGCAGGTCGGATAAATCGGCCAAATTGGGAGAAAAGTGCAGACTGTGTAAATTACCAAAAACCCAGCACAGACTTTTACTGACATGTAACATAAGTATACATGTACAAAGTATATATGTACAAATGTATGCTGGAATGTATGAAGACGTGAGTGCTTTTGTCTGTGCGATACACTTCTCAATCAAGAGGCAAAAGTTTGCAGTACTGTTTACTTTGCTTAAGCCAATGTTATGGGAATTGACTTCTTTTACATGTAAAGCCATAACCAAATGTTATAAAATATTCACAACAGCTAGAGAGAACGATTGTGGCAAGTTATGCCTGGTCTGGTAGCATAGGAAGTGAAATGATAATGTGTTATGACTTTATTATCACAACTTTGCGTGTTCTCTATATAAATATTACAGATTAAATACACAAAGTGCGGCACAATAACATGAAAACAGTATCCTGGCTAATTGTAAATTGAAATCTGATTATACAATAGAGAAATCAGAAATCTGTTGCTGGTACCAACTATTGCAACAACATCGGCTCAACATCATTCCATCACAACTTCTCTGGTTTTATATTATGTGCTTTGTTTGTTTTCGAGAGCGAAGGTTACCCCTAATTATATGAAGTAATACAGGTACCGGTTAATTCGTACGGTTTTTTTTGGAAAATTGAAGCTTTATTGTGAAAAAATTGTTACAAATTTAATATTCAAAGTATTGTCCATCACTAGCTATAACTTTTTCCCATTTTTCTGGCAGTTCACGAATACCTTTGCTGAAAAATTCGGCCGGCTTTTCCGCTATCCACGAATCGATCCAACTTTTGAGCTCTTCATAATTGGAGAAGTGCAGGTCAGCCAGGCCATGTTGCATTGATCGGAAGAGATAGTAATCGGATGGCGCAAGGTCTGAACTATACGGCGGGTGGGGTAGGACATCACATTTGAGCGTTTCAAGGTAGGTTTTGACGACCTGTGCAACATGTGGCCGAGCATTGTCATGTTGCAAAATTACCTTGCCGTGCGTTTGTTCATATTCCGGCCGTTTTTCGCGCAGTGCTCGGCTCAAACGCATCAATTGTCGCTGGTAGACTTCCCCTGTGATCGTTTCATACGGTTGCAACTGCTCATAATAGATCACACCCAGCTGGTTCCACCAAATACACAGCATAACCTTCAGGCCATGAATATTCTGAACGGCCGTCGATGATGATGCATGGCTGGGGTATCCATACGTTGCTCGACGTTTTGGATTATCGTAATGGACCCATTTTTCACCGGCAGTGACAATTCGATGCAAAAAACTTTTTCTTTTGTGCCGTTGAAGCAGTTGCTCACACGTGAAAAATTAGCGTTCGACGTTTTTTGGCTTCAATTCATACGGCAATGGCCCAATGGCCTACCTTCCGGATCATTCCCATTGCTTTTAGACGATCGGAAATGGTTTGTTGAGCGACGCCAAGTGATTTTGCAAGTTCTTCTTGCGTTTGGGATGGATCTTGGTTGAGCAATGTCTCCAATTCGTGATCTTCAAACTTTTTTGGCTGTCTGGCACGTACGCTCGCTAGAGCATGCACACCATACACTTGCACCAAAATACGATGACTTTCGGCAGCCTTTTTCTTCATACTGAAGTAATGAAGAAGTACTCCCCGCAAAAACACTTTATTCGGCACAAAATTTTACATTTTCAGAGTAAAAAAAGTATTGTTGTTTACGCTTTAGCTAAATGACACAGACTGATTCTGAAACTATATGACAATAGCTTTCCAACACAAATTTGGAAAGGTGAATCACTGTTCGAAAAATCAAGTTACGCCATCTATCTATCTGTTATTATAAATATTTAAAATTGGTGACAGGCGTTTTAAACATTTTGGACTCCTTGGCCTAGATTTCCTTTAGTTGAATTTTTTTAGTACATTTTTTGTTTTACTAACTCAAAAAACAAGAACACTCTATTAAATATTCGTGAAGAAATTATTTAAATACATTTTAAATAAGTATTTAACTGATTTGAGCTTCTTTAAATTCGCAATAAACAACTTAACTAAAAAAAAAGATACAACAATGACGTTTATAATAGACCACACTGAGCCCGTAAATAACTCCATCTAACCTACATCAAACAATGAAGTATTGGCATTTGATTAGTCTGAGGCTTTAATGAGTTGGCCATAATTGAGTGAAAGACTCTTAGTTATCTTTTATTTCCAGCTGTCAACAGTTAGATAAACAAAAAATTTAATAATGTTAGTTAACATTTTTATCAGTGCCAATAGTTACGCCATACCACAACTTTTCATAATCTTTAAAGTATATAAATATATACTTTACTCCTCTATTTATCTAAGTACGCATTGACAACTGAAGCGTGCGTGCTTCGTTTTATCACAAATGTTTTTGAAATACGAAATTTACATAACGATCGTCGAACAAACTAATCTCAAGCACTTTAACCCTTTACTGCGTGGCATTGCATATATGCTTTTCTCTATAGATTTGGGACCTATTCCATTCAGCATTTTACAGTGGTTCATTCGTCAAATGTGTCTTTTATGTTAAAACATTTTATTAACTCGTAATTGAGTTTTGCAAATAGAGTCGAAAAAACAACAAGTCCTTCGATTTGGTTAAATTACATATGTTGTTTATTGATGGCGATGGTGATTTGGAGATTCCTGTCGCTCAGCTGTTTAGTGCGTTGGATTACGAGTATACAGTGACGACCGATCAAGGTTCGACTCCCCGTAGTAGCCAACACTGAAAGATAGACACATACGATGGCGGTCAAAGCACGCCTAGTAAATGCCTAGTGTGGCATATTGGGAGGGGCGCCAAAATTTGCGAGCGAATCGAACAATTTTGTACGTGAAGAAAAAAATATTTGAAATGAGCGCCAAATTTCAGAAAAATATTGTCTTTAAATTACATTCATATAAATATCACGACATGTTATTATAACATGGTATTATATCGATTGATTTATATGCAAAAAATTAAATTAAAACAGATCACACTTGGTTGATAATTTTCGTAAGTAAGTATTTTACTACAAAAATTTAGGGCGCCACTCTGACAATTTGCCTCGGGCGGCATATAAGCTTTGTACGCCACCAGATCCAGGATACAGGAACTCAGCAAAATGTATACGATCAAATTTTTACCATCAACACTTAAGCAACAAAAATAATAAGTAGGGGAATTCTTTGTAAGGTGCCACTCTTTGTAAGGTGCCACCCCTGCTCGATTTTCATGTTCTAGCAATCCAAGCAAAAAAATTCCTACCGTCATCTAAGGTATATATGTCAACATCATATTTAATGTGGTTTTTGAGGGAACAGACGCAATAACACGGTCTGTGTAAATAAAAGTGTCAAATTTGGTTAGGAAAAAATATAAAAATAAAAATTGAAGGTTTTTCTTGTGATGAAAAATAAATCAAATACGCGCAAAAAACTTAGGTAAATATCAGTGTTGGACTTAATTTTTAAAAGTTTTTCATAATCCGAAATGATATCCGAGCATATCGTAAAAGGAACAAATTTATACAATGATTTCCAAAATAACATAAAAATGTAAAGTGCCACCTTTTTTTCTTTGTAAGGTGCCACCCCCCTTTTTTCACTGTTTTGTGGTCCTATATCGGTAAAATGACTTTTTATTGCTCGGAATCGTCATTACGATGAATTTAAAGTGTTCTTAGTCAATTTTTCTCTAATCCTAACATTAGGAATAAATTAGTTCAGTTTAGTTCTTTGATTTCCATACAATTACTCGTTTTATTCGTTACCATTCAATTTTTGTTTGCTTTTGGTCATTTTCTATTCAATTCAAATTAAATTCAATAATATTTCGTAAATTTTCTAAATCATGCATTTTTACTTGAGATTTTGACGTTTTTAGCGGGTTTTTCAGGGGGTGGCACCTTGGTCGATTTTTACCACTGGGGAAACTGGCTGGGAAACTGGCTGTGAAATTCGTATTTACCGCAAATTCAAATTAAGTGTTACCTTGGATCATACCTCTTTAAACCCTCTTTCCAACGGTATAATAACTTTGGCGATAAGGTAATTTTCTAACGAGTAATGCGCAAAAAAGCTATGGGGTGGCACCTTACAAAGAATTCCCCTAACATTTTGTTTCTTCATGGAAATTAAACCATGCAACGAACGGTTAAATAAACAAGCATTTTGAAACTGAGCATTTTGAAATAGGAAGTTTGGAAAAAAAATAAAGAAATAAATAAAGAATACACAATTTCATAAAACGATTAGAAGACAATAAAACTTATCAGCGGCTGGTCCAACATGAACTATAATTATACGGATTTTTACAATTAGAAAACACAGTTCTCAAGAATCATAAAGTAGGATTTGTCATTGAGTCAAATTGTTTGTCATTCTTATCGCGGGTTATTTCGACTTTTAACACTGATTAACTTACGTGTGCATTGTGCATGCAAGTGAAGTGCTTATGTGGTATTATTACTATCAGGGATATATTTCTAGACAGCAGTAGAGAGTTGAGTTGGTTTGTCATACCGTTTGTTGCACTGTTTTGCGTCCAAACAAACGACGCCACTTGAACACAATTTGATTATACTTTTGTCACGTAAATTTTATAAAAGAGGTTTTTACTTGAATACATTGTTTTTTTATACTTAATTCCGGTATGCTTACACTACGATCAGTTTAATTACTTCAATTAATATTTAAGATGATATTGCTATGAAGTATAGAGATCAGTGACCATGATCAGTGGCCCAAAACATATATAAAACTGTTGCATGTTTTGTAAAAGCTAAAAATTTTCGTACCGTGGTATAACATGGGCCGAATGAATGGCTGTCACGATTTAGAAGAGTTTCATATGTATTACACATTTGCCGACAGTTGTATAATTTAATTAATGAGCTTTTAGCTATCGCAAATAGAATTTATTTATCTCACGATCGATATAGATTTACGTGGGTATATACTGAATATGGCATGATTTACGGTTGCTTGATTGTGCAGGAGCGTATGACAACTGCTGAACTTGTCATAAATACATCAAATACACTTTCGAGTGGCACACTTCACTTTGGCATTCCATTTCAATTCGCATTGAGCTACACGCATTAGCAAAAACATTTGCAACCGAGTCGAAATTGAAGCATTTTCAGACCCTTGCAAAAGTCATCTAGATAATTGTGTCTTTTCGGAAAATTAAAAATTTTCCGCACATATTGAAAGCGCCGCATTAAATGTAGGTCGCGCGCATTTTCACACCACCCGTTTTTCAAATTGATTCCTCGGATATCGCCGCTAGCACCGTGCGACAACAAATTTTACACACGAAAACATCGGTATACTCGCAAAACTAGGGGCCAAACGTAGTAAAACTGCGTTTTTAGTTTTTCTCTCTGACGTCAGGATTTTTTTTAAAAGGACTTTGAAATTTGAAGGACATGTTTATTTCAAAAAATTATTTAAAAAACAGAACGCATTGTAGAATAACAATATGGATATCAAATGAAAGAAAAACATCCTTAGAATCTTAAAAAAATAATTTTTTTGGTGTAAAAGGACGAAGAGGTATTGAAAATGTCCTTTTAAAACTTTATCCTTGAATATCCTTGAAAATTTCCAACATTGTTTTTGGAAAAAAATATATCTTGAGGACTAATATGTACACTACCACATCCTCGAATTTCGTTCTTCTATCTTTAATAGTTAAGGATAAAAAAAATTTTATATTTCTCATTATAAAACAAAGATATATTGCACCGTACGACACAAATAAAATATTTAATTAACTCATGTATAAATCGTTATGCTGCTAATACTGGAGGTTAAATACACTAATTCTGCAACTTCAAAATTGCGTTTGGACCTAAGTATTTGTTTTCACAAGACATTGAAAATTAAAAAATTGAGTTGTCTTGAATAAAACTCACCCAAGAGTAACAAGATGAATACGTAGGATACGTACTTACAGTGAATACTAGGGCTCATAACTTAATTTAAAAGTTAACAAAAGTCATTTAAAATGCATTTTATGAATGATTTATTTTGAAACAAATTGTTTAAGAAAAATGTATGCGTTTACTTTGCCGTTTATGTTTTTGGTACGTGTCACGGCACAGCGACCAACAATACTCGGAAAGCATGTGGCACATATCTTTTCCCCGAAAGCGATTTTCAATTAGCGCAATGTCTTGGTGGAAGCGCTCTCCATGTTCATCACTAACGTCATCTAAGTTTTTGGGGGAAAAGTCCAAGTGGCTCTCTAAAAAATGTATCTTGAGAGACATGTTGACCCCCATTTCGCGATAGGCGTCAATCATCTTGCGGACAAGTTCTTTATAATTCTCAGCCTTCTTGTTTCCTAAGAAGTTATTTATTACATCGCTTAAGCTTTGCCAGGCAGTTAGTTCAACCGGATTCAAAAGATCAGCAATTTCCTGATGCTGCAATAATTTCTTCAACTGTGGCCCGTTTAAAACCCCTGAAAAACATATAAAAATTAATAGAAACAAAGTTTTACAATCGGGTAACGTACCAGCGGAAATATTTGCATCGCTTAGTTTTGGAAAATTAGTTTCAAATAATTAATAGGTCTGTTTGGCCAGATTTCCAGTAAAAATTAACCAGTAAAAAATATCAAGAGAGTAAGCCAGCTTACGCTCCCTAAAATCAAACTATCCAAAAAAGTGAACAAACAGCAATTTGTAAGAATTTGCAAGTTTTAACTCTTGGTTACACCAGGGAAACTGTAACTCTTGGTTACAAAGGGTGTAAACAGGAGGGTTAAAGAAAGCAACAGCTGATCTAAAAGTTTCATTTGAGGCTTGAAGCGGTAGGGAAAATTAAGGTTAATCATACATTTAATGCAAAAGGCAAACAGTTCGTTGCGCTCAATCTGCGATTCTTCCCTTTCAGCTTCAGCGGATTAAGCTGAGCAAAATTTTGCAAAAATTATTTCGATCATATGTATGTCCGCCAGTCATATGTTTTTCTTGTTCTTCTTCTTACTGGCTAAAAGTTACTGGACAAAATTTCTCCAGTAAAAACTTGCAAGTTCTCACGAAACGAACTGTCACTTTACGCTCTCAGTTACTCTCTCGTTACTGGAGATTTGGCGTCAACAAACAGGATCCAGTAAAAATTTGTACAAATTCGTACAAATTATTCTCTGCCAAACAGACCTAATAGCTCGACCATCAGCGTCAAGAGAGCGAATAAAATGTCGAATCAGGCCTAACTTTATGTAGAGCGGTGGAAGTATTATTTTTGATGAAGGGACTAGAGGCATATGATCGATGCTGTCGCGGTCAAGTTGATGAGTTATGTGAGGCTCCCATTTGTGGTTGATATAGGCATAAAAAACATTGATTTTTTGAGAAGCCCTTTTTAAGCCGTGACACGTACCAAAATGAAATTCAGTTATGAGCACTAGTATTCACAGTAAGTACGTATCCTCATGAATTCATCTTGGTACTCTTGGGTGAGTTTTATTCAAGACAACTCAATTTTTAAATTTTCAATGTCTTGTAAAAACAAATACTTAGGTTCAAACGCAATTTTGAAGTTGCAGAATTACTGTATTTAACCTCCAGTATTAGCAGCATATTTTTTTAAGATTCTAAGGATTTTTTTCTTTCATTTGGTATCCATATTGTTATTCTACAATGCGTTCTGTTTTTTCAATAATTTTTTGAAATAAACATGTCCTTCAAATTTCAAAGTCCTTTTAAAAAAAATCCTGACGTCAGAGAGAAAAACTAAAAACGCAGTTTTACTACGTTTGGCCCCTAGTTTTGCGAGTATACCGATTTGTTCGTGTGTTTTGAAATTTTTTGATTTTTGTCGCACGGTGTAGTCTTGTGCAAACAACCAGACGGCACACAGACAAGGCGCGTATTGGCGCGTCGCACTTTTGTTGTCGATAACCGCGGCGCGTTACTGCCAAAAACGCGCGCGCACTCCCTGACCAACGCCACTTTTTCCCGATTGCGATGTGAGGCTTTTCCGCGCACCAAAACTTCGCCAGACGGCTGCCGTGGGTTCTTGTGGACTGGCGCTGAGCAATCGGCGTCGCTGGCGCAATTCTGACAATTCGGCATTTATGGGCGCAGAACAGTCGGACAAACACTACTGCATTAATGTCGCGATAAAGAAATTAGAAATGATTAAGATAGATAAGATGATGAAGGTGTCTGTGGCAACACCATCACTGTTGTTGGCGGCCCTGGCTGGTGTTGTGTCGTGGGTGTAATTTGTTTTTATTTACAAACGCGCACACACACCTAAATGTGTAGGTACGGGTGCATGTATGTGTTTAAGCAAATGCAGAAGTTCATATTTTCTGGTATTGGCATAATTTTTATTACCATTTGCAAATACTCGTAATGGAATAATTTATTAATTTGCTTCTTAGGGCCATCGAACTGTTATCTTGAATGGCAGAGCGACCGCCAATGGCGGGCAAATGCAATTTTACGCGCGCTGTCGCCATTTATTACATCCTGAAGGTAATGACAGGCGCAAATTAAGCATTCGATCTATTCTTCGCTTGAGATAATTATTTATTGACTTATCTCTTCTTGGTAAATCCAATTTCCAGGAAAAATGTTATTAAGAAAACCAGTCGAGCATGTAAGATTATTGTTCTAAAATGAATTAAAAAATTAAACTTTAGAACAAAAAACCAATTTTAATGTTTAAATGCCTAACTTAGTCCCAGTTATGTGCTGTGTGCGTCTGCCGTAGCGAATATGGTTTGAACTGTCTTCGTTATTGGTTCCAAATCGTACGAGTATCAATCCGACTCAGAATTATTCTATTATTTCTAGTGTCCGACCGAAACCTCTTATTGGGCCGAAGCCGAATATTCGGTCGGACACTAATTATTTCCTAATTGTTTATGTCTTCCTTCGTTTTCATTCAACTAAAGTTTTCAACTCGGTTTATTTTAATGACATTAAATAAATGATTCAACAAAAGGGACTGAACTCGTTTCCAAACTAAGATGATCGAATTCGAATTTATTCTATAGTAGCCGCATTAATCCAAGCACTTCCCAAAGGACATCAGCAACTGATGTTTAATTTTTCTACTAAGTACATGATAAATGGAAATTCTTTAATGGGTGCCAAGTCACAGAGTTATCAGCAGAGCTGAATCTGTTTTTAATTTGCCACATAAGCCAAAAGAATCTGATAATTGGAGAGAATGTGATCAACACTGTCTGCTTGATTTGCCTTACCAACAATGTCCTGAAAACTTACTTACAAAAATTCACCTTTTGCCAGTCTGAATAGAGAACCAGTTAATGATTAAGGTTAACATAAGTATCACTTTAGAAGAATTAGAGAATTAGACTTTAGAAGAATTTGTCAAATCGACTAAAAAATCTTTTTCTGTTGTGTTTCCAACAATTTGATTTACATTTATTTAGGATCGTTCATATGTATTTCGGATTTTCAATTCAAACTAATAGAGACAGGGTATCTTTTAGTACTCGCCTCAAAATGTTTGAAGATCCTATCTATCAGATATTTCTATCAGTTTTTTGAAACTGTAGTGAAAATTTGAAATCTGAAAAGTCTTAAATCCCTATGAAAATCTAAACTAACTGTCATATCAGAGGACAGTTAATTTTTTGAAACTTGAATACAAAAAAGTATGGAGTTTTCCTTAACACTTCTGTCAGTACGAAGGTACCTGGGTACCTTTTGCATTTTTGAGGTAAAAATATCCTACTTTCGGCCAAAGAAAGCTATGCTGATATTTTAAGTATCTTCCTAAAAATCAATTTACTATCTATTAGAGATTTTATATAGAAAGAAATCTTTTTCTAGATAACTTTTAGTACCGATTTTAAAATACTACCCCTTTGTTCTATACGAAGGTATCCGGGTGCCTTCATACAAAATACAGTAAAACAATACAGTTTCAATGTGAAATTACTCATTCATATTCGAGCCAAAGCAAGTTTATTCAAACAAGTAGTGGACCAAAATTGAAATTTGCATTCAGAGTTGTATTTCAAGATAAGTTAAATTCATTACATCCGATCGAAGTCATCGACTTTAACATACATGCGTGTTTACTGCAAGAGAGAGAGGCTTACTCTGGAAGACTAACCAATTTTCAACTTAAGACAATAGTAGCAAAGCACAAATTTTGATTCAAATCTTTAAAGTTTAAACCCTGTGGCCGCAATGCTGCAGCCTTTTTGCTTTTTTGTAGCCACCTTTTTACTTCTGAGGTACTTGCGAAATACTTACGGAGGTACTTGCAGAAATCGCAAAAGGGCTCACTTAGGTGTTAAAAATTAATTGTCGACCCCTAAAGTCATCGATATTCGGTTTCATAGCGACAAAATCTTTGGAGCTGTACTTTCCAAAGAGCTATGAATCTGGGTGGTTCATCCAACTATGCGCCACGGTAAAGCAGTGTCAGGAAACAACCCAAAATCATTTGTATTTCTGATGCCGAAAATTCAGAAAAGGCAAAATAACGTCCTTGTTATCAAAATTGTTTACATTAAAAACGGTTTTGAAGCAGTTTACGGAGCACAGACGCTCTTATGTTCGTTTCTGCAAACGTCAGCAGGAACAAAACGAGACTCCGAACACCGGCCAAAAGCCCATGAATCGTACTATATCTATTCCGATCGTTGTAAGCAAAAACGTAAAACAAGAAAATGCTGAAATTATTGCACTATTAATATGTGTTAAATGCTATTAACTTGAATTAGCAATAAATAATGCTTTGTTTTAAAAGCTAACAGTGATTTTTCAAAATTTTGCGCTATGATTTTACTTTTCCCATACAAATTGCATGAATTCGTATTGATGATAGGTGCAATTTTTTCGTATTGACAGAAGGGTTAAAGCATGTGCTCCGATATCGAGACCATACAACCCAATTGAAAACTTTATCACACTTTGTTTTAAATGTTTATGGTTGTGCAGCATTTCGCAAGTTAGCTTCTACCAAACGAAAAGCTATCTTCATTTTACAACCACTTACCGCTGAGAATATAAAAAAGATAAAAACAATTGCAAAGATACAAGTGAGTGCGTGTGTGTGTGTGTGCGTGTATGTCGTGCGCGTACTTGATAAGCTGATAATTCAAACGTTCCGTGCCGGAACTTGCAGAATTTTATGTTCGCCTGTTTAATTTTTTGATTACAGGTCCACAAAGTAGCTCTGATACCAGCGAAACATATTATCCGAATAACCGAAACACTATCTATTTATATACATTTATATCGGTAAGAGACATTGCTATTTAGATACTTGGTAAACAGCAGGTAAAGCAGTAATCAACGTCAGGAATGTTTTCCAACAACAAATTTGTCATTACAAAAATGGCGAACATCGTCACATATTGCTGCTACAAAAAGATTTGCATAAAAAAGAAGCAGCCTGGGCCTCAGTGATGATTAATAAAATAAAAACCATGGAGGAGAAATTCCGTTCACAAGTAAAAGCTTTCGTTCTTCAGGTTTTTAGTATATAGTGGGGAAAAAGACACACTTCGTTCAAATTGGCTCGTTTAAAAAACGTATTCAGGGTGTAGTCCTGTTTAGGTTGAGTTTCTTTCCAGAATCTAATATGAGACGTGCCAAGCCTTAGTTTTCGAACATCGGAATGTCGACAAGATAGTCGACTATCTTGTGGTAAACACCAGCGTGTCTTTTAGGTTTCTGGAAGAAAGGACCAGATTCGTTGCTCTTTTTATTTGTCTCCATACTTTCTACGAAAATCTTCTAAAGTCTAATTCTCGAATTCTTCTAAAATGAATGCTTGGAAAGCAGTGTCAAATAACTTGTTCTCTATTCAGACTGGCCAAAGGTGATTTTTTTAAGTAAGTTTTCAGAACATTATTGTCAAGGCAAATCAAGCAGACAGTGTTGATCGCTTTCTCTCCAATTATCAGATTTCTTTGGCTTATGTGGCAAAGTAAAAACAGATTCTGCTAATAAGTCGATGCTGATAACTCTGACTTGGCACCCATTAAAGAATTTCCATATATCAAAGATGTCCGTATGTGGCTTTAACAAACTGACAAAGTGTCTCTCATGTGTAGGTTCGTAAATGTAAATTCAATATGAATTATTGATTAAGGAAACAAGAAGAAAACAGTGCCTGAAACACGTGTAAATTTAACATACCTTCAATTTCTGTGTTCCGTGTATTTCGCGGTAAATATTTAAATACTTAATACTGTTTTCGAAGCAAACGAAAGTTGTTGACATAAATTTCAGCAATAATAAAGCGTAGTCATTATAAAACATTTACTCATCATGCTATCTGTGTGAGTTTCATGTTTGCGTTGTTAGAGCAAACAAATTTATTTAAATATTTAAAGTCGCTTCATTTTTTAAATAAAGGACTTTTCGCGCACTGTTTCCTTTATAATTAGCCACTACATGAAGAAAATTACTCAAACCGCTTTAATAAAATTAATTACCCCCAACAATGTTGAAATTTCTTGTGTTCTTATTTACGAGACAATGAAATTTCAATATATCCTTCACTGACACTTCACCTGCAGGCTTTAGCTGCCAAACTCACACTCACAGGTGTTTCAATTACTTGCCAACACTCCATAGCCAATGGACCAACAATTTCAATTTACGTAAAATACAACTTTTCCTCCATTTAGTTTACGGCGTTGAAATGCGGGCTTCGATGTGAAAAGGCCAGAATTTGTTGTGTTAGGTGCCCTCACACACACACACACTTTCACGCGAAATTGTTGCGCCACATTTTCTGTTCCCAGCGCACAAAAAGGCACTTAAAGTTGTTGTTCCTTCACTTCACATATTAAATGTATTATGTATAAGTATGTATGTGTACTAGGCATCACAATCCCGGGATCCCGGACATTTGCCAGTCCCAAAAATCCCGGGATTCAAAGTAAAGTTAAAAAGTATTTTTTTAATAAAGTACTTGTAATAAGTACTTTATTAAAAAAATATTGGAAAGTTCAGACAAAATAAATTTAACACAAAAAAAACTATTCCTTGTCTGAGACTTTGATAGAAAAAATTGACCTTTTTTGCAATGAAGGGGATAGAGGGCGTTTCTTGCAAAAGGCTTATAACACTGCACAACAAAATCAAATTTTTTTTAAATAACAAGTTTCTGACAACGGATTCTGGTAAAGGGGGCCAAAAAAAAAATATACGTGTATTGGCGTTTTGAAAGTTTACGTCTGAACTTTTTCTTAGGGGTGGTCAAAGTTTTTCCCCTTTTGCACATTCTTATGGTGAATCGGCATACGAAAACCATGTAACCTTACATTTTAGGTATATAATGGGTTGAGCAATTTGATGTAAAATACTAGGAAGAATATTTTTGTGGAGCATTTTAACACTGTGGCTACTATTTTTATGGGTCAATTTGACCCTTTTTTCTAAAATGCCAAAAGTGTCCTGTAAAACAGGACTTTTGAAGGAAAAACTGTACCACGAAAATATTCGCCATAAAATTATACTATAGGTCTCTGAATACATCAAAGCTCAAAAATTAACTTCAACGCCAGAATTAAGCCAAAACTGAAAATGTGTTTAAGTGTTTATTTCGTACTTATTCCAAATTTGTACTAAAGTACTTTATGATAAACATATGTTACAAATCAATAAGTATGTTTAGGAGTTATTTTTGGATAACAGGAAATGTTATCAAACTGAAGAATGTTGAATGAAAATGGAAAGTTAAACAAAATTTAAACAGATTAAAATTTAAATTGAAACCGATAAAAAATCTTTAAATGAACCCAAATGTGTTTAAACTGTGTCCAATTTTATGGAAAATATATGATAAACATGTATTTATGCAATCTAAGAAAATTGTTTTATTTTAAAAATTTGTTATGTGAATTGAATTCCAGGATTCGAATTGTCAATCCTAAAAATCCCGGGGTGACAAAATGGCCAAAATTTGTGATCCCTAATGTGTACGTAATGAGGCACAAGCAGCAATTGATTTTCAATTACTGTGGCACACCTACTCAATTGCGCTATGGTCAATTAAAACCAAAAACAAATTAAGTCGCTTTCACGTTGGTCAGCCTATTATATGAACGCACAATCTATGCTTAGTATATATGTGCAGACATGCACATAACAGTTATTTCACTACCAAGTACTACATTTAAAATTATCTTCAAGTATCAGCTGGCGTGATTTATGATACTCGCTGGCACAGCTTATTTTTAGTATTTCCGAATTTCCATCCATCATTTTGTAGATAAAAATAACATTAAGTTATTGGGAGAGAAAATCGATGTCTCAACATAACGACAGTGTAGAATTTACAATATATTTAGACTAGAAAACTTGGTGTAATGTCAGTCAGCTGTCAGCTGTTAAGGCGTACAAGTCCTAATTACTAGTTTTGTTTTCAAAGTTCTCTACTTGTTGCCGTTTTAAATTGGCGGGAAAAATTTCAATACAAATGATTTCATATTCTGAAAGGCTCCTCTATATATAACTCAAAGTCATACATATCTCAAGTTGGCACAAAAGTTTACATGATTCATTAAGATCAAATTGGAAAAAAGTACAAATTGTACAACTGTTGGGTTAGGTTGAAGTGGCAGCTTTCAATGTGAATAGCTCAGCTTGTACAACTGTTGCTTTACACAAAACTCGCAAAGTTATGCTTTCATTATTGAACCTAATGTCAGTTATGATCTCATTGATAAATTTAAACCTTTCGAGACGAAGATTTTTTGTTTTCTTTGTATTGTACACAGTAAAACCAAAGCCAAATTTTGTTTTCCTGTACTTTACAGATTTCATTAGTTCCAGAAAAATCGTATTTCGACGACTAGTTTACTCAGAAAAACTGATAATTGCACATTACACTCTTATAGCCTCGGAAATCCATTGCACACACGGTGTGCAATCGGTCTCGAATGTGTTAATACTCGTATCAAATTTTATATCATCCTAACACATTCCTGTAACCAGTAGTTGGACACTAGCGTCGTCCGCGAAAACTATTGTTGGCAAGAAAAACTAGTCATATTCAACAAGATTATGTATGAATATATCTGAATTTCAGAGCACACGTTCCTAAAACCATATCCGAACATCAACGCAATTGAGTTCTTATGCGAAATCATGAATGACATACAAGGAACAGTTGATGGTTTGGAGCTGAAGATATCGGAAATAAGAAAGTCCATGACACCAACCAGATTTCAGATTTCACAACCAACTTTGACTCATATGGCTGTATGAAGCAATATGCTCTTAATCCGCTTTTAGGTCTTCGGTGAATGTTATATTCTCTGATTAAAATTACTACAATAAAATTTTGAAGAATGATGAGAGTACAAATCAATTGTGACTAAGGCTTGCTTGTATACTTCTGTTGTAGACCAGGATGTTAGTCCATGTACCTACCTCAAGGTGAGACAGTTTGCCGATGTCAAGAAAAGATTACTTGTGGTCGAGAAATACTTATACATATATTTTTTAATGAGCCAGTACGTAGAGGATACGACAATTAGAATTAGAAAGAATTCAAAAGATAAGGAAAGTGTTTTGATTAAAGATTAATGGGCACTTGACTTTAACTCACATGAACCTTTTTCAAAACTTACACTGTTTGTAAACTTTAAAACCGAATTTATTTATACATATTGTGTACATCAGTTTTATTTTCGTAGTCTTTTTGTTTAAGAAATTTTGTTTGTTGTTTACGCTTTCACATTTATAAAAACCTCAAAAATTTAAAAATCCCAACAGTTGTAAAACTTTCTAAATTGAACTTAAAACAGAACTGAGACACGCTACTATGATTAATGGGAAATTCTATGAACACAATCAAAACTCTCCTTGGACAAGGTCCAGGAAGGACTCTTGTCCATCATAAGTCCGAGTTAGAGCCTGGAGGGAGTTAACTGATGTGAGCATGGAGGAAGCAACCGTTCGTAATTCAATTATTTAGTGCGGAAATTGTAAATGTCCTTGGATGATTTTGTTGTTGTTGTAATGCCACCCTCTCCGATTGATTATTTCATTTTTCTTTCGTTTGACTTAGGCCCCCAATAGGCAAATGCAATTTTTCTCTTTATTTTATTTCCTTCCGTTCATCACTTCACTTCACTTCGTTTCGTTTCGTTTTGTGTCAACAAAACACAATATGCAATTTGTCAAGGCATTGCGATCTATTTTTGTGCGAATAGATAAATGTTGTAAGGATATATATAAATTTGCACGTATGCGTGGTGACAAACAGCATTTCAGACATTGTTTTCTTCTTCCATGACACGCAAACCAATCAATTTCTCCGTCCGTGCGGTGCGTTCTGTGTGGGTGTGTGAATGTGCGCCAGCGGTCGCCAGTGGCGTTCTCCTGTATGACGCACTGCGCTGCACTAAATTTTAAACCTAAGTATTGATTGAATGAATTTGCTGAAACAAAATTTGAACATTTACTATTTACACGCGTTGGCTGCACTCGTAGCTACTTCCTCGCGTTAGTCCAATTCTTCCACGCCTTTGTTTACTTTGAACTGTGCATACGCCGGCCAGCAGGCTGCTTCGCTGGCAGAGGAAGAGTTGGTTGAACAATGGAACACGTGAACAATGAGAATGAAAACGTACGGTTTCTGGCAAATGATCGAAATTGCTCCGGTCGATTTAGTAACAACTCGAGCAGTGCTCTGCATTTATGCTTTGTCTACATATTCACCAATATCCACCAATATCCACCGCAATATTAAATGATTACATTTAACCCGGCAGCACCTAGCGTGACCAAAAAATTCCATCACAAAATTGGAAAGAAAAAGAATTCCGGCACACTGGGTTTAATTAAAGTGGATTGCAGCTTTTTATGCTTCACCACTGAATAAAGTACATTTGAATTCATAACAAGTTTAATAAATTACCGATTTTTTATCGCTCTGAATGGGCGCATCGTTCCTTGTTAATGTTGTGTAATTGAATGAAAAATATTTGATTTATATTTCTGCCCACTGCGTGCCTACACTCCATTGTTTTTGTTTTCTGCATATCCTGTGGCCTATTAAGTAATTGGTTTAAAAAACGTTATTAATGCGTGGCCGCTTAAGCGGAAAAAGCGCTACGGTAAGCCAGCAAGCAGGAAAAAGCCATGTAATTGCATTATAATCAACCGCACAACAAATTGCAACGTCATCAGCCAGCGACAGGAATATGAGCGCAACTCTTTCGCCACACAGTTGGCAAGAATAATTGCACACACACACAAACATATTTTCATCGACCATATTACTGTGGGCAATTAGGGTTAAATAACTGAAAGTTGTCGGGTTTATTTGAAATTTGCGCAGTGCATTTAAGCAAATAATCCTATCAGATTTTCTGAAAATCTTTCTGAATAAAAACATAGTAACGAATTAAATAAACCAGCAAACTACTCAAAGTTTATTCATAAAGCGACACGTATAACTGTTAATCCATTTTACCAATTTATTTATTTATTTTAATTTTTTTTTTACCAATTGTCAAGGACTTTCGCTAAACGTATAGGAATTAAAAAAATTATTGCATTATTTGTTTCCTTCTTTCCTTGTTCCTCTGAAACCGATGAAATCTAAGATTAAATCAAACAGTATCAACCTTTAGCAATCGACTCTAGTGTAGGATAGGTTAAGGAAGAGGAGTATGCGGCACGCACTTCCACCCAGAGACCCCACTGAGTCCATTGTGAATCCTTTCGTTTTCAAAAAAAAAAACGGTGTTCTTCCCTATCTGGATGCTCGACATTAAGTCGCAGACAATTAAGATGAATCGATTTTAATAAAAGACATATTCTTTCTGAAGAGTATCTCCTAAGATTTTCTTATGTTAGAGAAAGTAGGCATGTTCCCAATTCGACAGCGCCATCGAATCGACTAAGCAGACAGGGTTGTTAAAGACTTTGGTTGGAAATTTCAACACCAAGTCTACCCATTGATCCCTGATTTCTGACCACGATTCCCTATAAAATCAATAAATCCAAGTAAGTTTTGTAACACTTCAAAGCAGAAGTAATTATTGACGAACAAGTAACAATAGTAAATAATATTGAATTGTTAAGCGTTGCTTAGAAAACTTGTTTTGTAAGATAAATATATAAAAAAGTGAGAACATCAATTAAGTAAACTTAACTTAAAGACCATATGTATGAAAACTATAATTTTTTCTGAAACGGTAGTTTATTTTTGGGAAATCTGGGTGTGAAACATTCCATCTGGCAATAGTAGATATGGATCGTATATAATGCAACTCGCACCGGTATTAAAAAAAAAAATGTTTAATAATACATAATTTAGCGAATTAGATATTGGAGTAACCACTACAAAAGTCACTTGCGCCAAATTTATAAATCTAAAAGTGTTGCAAAAATTTCGAACCATAGCCTGAAAAAAATATTCATTTGTATAGATTACTTCGACATGGCCTTAAACGAGCGACGAACACACCATTTGGCATATCGAAATGTTAAAATCGAAATGTATCAATGAACGTGATCAGATATGATCGCCCATATCAAATACCCATCGCCATAAATAATTGTTCACAATATATTTAAATCGTGGCGCTCTTAACCCATTCGGGACTGAGTTTAATTTTGAAAACAAAAATACTCTTGGTAGAAATGTTCTCATGCTATAAATATACTACAAAACATACTCAACATGCAACAACTACAAAAGTATGTTGCATACTCACAAATTCTAAAATTATCCTTTTATCCGCGCACATATTATTCGAAAAATTATTATGCGTGGATCATGAGATCTGAATAATTGTTTTGAACGGCATTAAAAACTTGTTGGGACGTATTATGCCAGTAGTCCCGAAAGGGTTAAATACCATGTATTGGCACCTCAGTGCAGTTCAGAATTCACGTTCAACAAAAAAATCACCAGTACACGTAATTTTTTCCTATGTAAATTCAATCAAAAAATCACCGATAAAAAGTGTCACTGAGCAAATAAACGGTTTTCAAATATTTGTATGATAGATGTATTTTTTTTTAAAGAAAAATTGATTGATCAATTGATTAATTGTGCTTAAGCTCACACCTTCGATATCGAATGTATTGAATATCATTAACACATTCAATCAAATCAAATCCAATCACATAATGAAATCCACACTAAACAGAAATAAACACTTAATAAAAATAGAAATAGCAACCCGTAACGCCACGTGATGGCCGAGAGCGCAAATCAAAGCCAGATAACGTGTGTCAATGTCCAATCGGCTTCTTTCGGCCTTAAGGCATCAAACGAGCTCTTTCTTTGCTGGTTTGGGTCCCCATCCTATAATTTTGTTGGCCTTTTAATTTTCGCTTTCGCAAAACAACAACAACAACAATCTCTACGCACTTCTGTTCCACAATGCTTCTTCCACATTCCTCGCTGAAGGTCATAACCTAATTTCGTTAAAATCGCAACCGAAATACATTTATCGGAATTGAGAAAAAATCCCACTGCAACCTCGGCATGGTTTCAGTGCGCTATGAAAAGTATTTTCAAGTGCTTCCGGCACGACGTTAAAAGCTGTGGTCTTCATATTTGAATGCATGCTGTGTGCTTCTGGTTGAACTTAAGCGCCTCGGCACTTAAGTGTCTTTTTATTATTGGGCCATTAAAATTATTCGGATTATGCGGCAACGCGCAACATTGTGAATGAATTCGTTTCTTACAGTTTCTATTTCTGGGCAAAAGTATCCGTAATTATGAAATCAAACAAAAACAATTAGCGACGTCAAAGTAGACAAACATATTTCGCGGGTATTTTAAGTCCTTTGCCTTTCTATGCCTTTCTTGAAGTGCTTACTTTCAGACCACCATGTCTGTTTGTCACTAAATTCATAGTGCACTATGCTTTCCGCTACCACTAAATAGATGCAGTGATAACTGAAACATGTTCATGTTGTAGATATGGAGTTTGTTTGTTTTGTGGTAGTGCAATTTCCTTCCACCAAGTTTCCTTTTAGTGGTAACTATTTTCAGTGGCAACTTGTTTCAGTATCCACTACATGATATTGGATTTTAGTGTAAAACCCCCATGTCTGGTAATTTTCTTGAAAAAGTCTGATGCATTGTTTAGTCGATGGCTTCGTTTTTAGTTTCTGGTCAACAAACTCTATACAAAAGTCAATGGAGTGATGGTGCATGGGGTTGGAGTAACAAAAACAACTGTTGCCAGTACATTGAGACAGCAACAGTTTTATTAATAAAAATTGCTTTAAAAACTTTATAAACGCATGAAATTGTGATATAGTACAAATACGGAATTATTAGTTCAGTACAAAAGCCCTCATTCGTGGGCTATCAACAATAAAAAGATAAATTGCTTAACAGCTTAAAATGTATAAAAACCAAGCACTAACGAATTTCTAAAGTTCATTTCAATTTCTCTAATTGCTGACTTCCTTTTTGTTTTGTCCTTTTCTTTCGATTTCAGCAAAAAATAAAACACCTTCTGTCTTGAATTTCCATCCAATTTGGCGTCCACGATGTAACATTTCCATAACTGGTAACGTAAGGTGGCACCACATCAGCACAAACTCTCAATATCGCGTGTACTGAATACTGTTTGAATTATAGTTTATTGGAATTATTTTACATTCGACATCCTGCAGTACTTTAACTGTGATATACAGACGTCGTACAGTGTTGCGAGTAGTGACAAAAATGCCAAAATGCAACTGTATAAGCGCAAAAATCTGAGTACGAGGTTTTGTTGGAAATACTTCAGTTAAAAGAAATCCGAAGTTTTATGCAAAAATATTGGATAACATAGAAGTTATGAGCTCTTAAAGTACCCTCTTCCAGCGTTAAAAAAAAATTGTGTACGAACAGAAAATTTTTGCTTTGACTTTGAGGTTGAATATTTTAAAATAAATAATGAGCAGGTCTCTAAAAGATACTATTGTCGTAAGTTTTATATAATCTAGGTCTGACAAGACCAACATTTTGCTGAATACTCTCACCTCTGAGCAGTACCGTTATGATGAAAATTAAGTAAAGAAAGCGGGGGAATAAAAAGTGAGTTCAAATTTTAAAAGTGATTTAAAAAAAAACGTTACATATCACTTTTGAAATTTGTTGATATTTTGTTTTGGCAAGTGTTTAGAATATGCTGTACAATTTTTAGCTGCGCATATTTGCGCGAATGGAAGTTATTGGCATTTTTCGATGAAGACTTGAGTGCAAATGCGCGATATTTTCACATATGGTTGAATTCCAATAGCAATCGGTCTTCCAATAGCTTCGGAAAATTAATTACGATTACCATTATATTCGAAATAGAGGGGTTAGCGGATTTTCGACAGTACACTTTGATTTTTTTTCGTACAGAACCAAAAGTTGTCAACCTAACTACTTCAATTGTATGGGAGGCGCCCTCTGGTGGTGAATTTTTGAACTTTAATTAATTTTGTATTTTTGGCATTCAGGAATGTTGACGATTGTTGAATAAACCATTCAAATCGGTTAAGTACTTTGCCAGATACGATGTTTCTTCGCTTACTTGACTACATTTACAAGTGTGGAGCCAGTTCCATTGAAAATTACTAGTTTTGTATGGCAGCCACCTTAAGAGTTGGATGTAGCGATTAGGTGTGTATAGAAAAAATATTCGAAAGGGAAAATAAATGGGGGTCAGTCTTACATATGGTACGTCTGGGACCAACCTGAGAGCAGCGAGAGCCCACTTTATAAAAACGATGGTTTTGTATGGAAGCCTCATTAAGGGTTGGAGATAGGTGGTAGGAATGTTCGAAAAAAAGATTCAGAAGGAAAAATTAGTGGGGTCAGTCTAAGATTTTAACCCTCTAAGAGCAATTTCTGAGCAGCCATGGAGCACTTTATCGCGATTTTATTTTCAATCACTTTTGAAATAAGTGCATTTTATCTATATACACATTTATAAATAAATGTATATTAAAATACAAATATTTTGAATGCAGCTGTTATGAACTAAGATAATTTTCATTGTTAATATAAAGTTTTTTCAAATCCGTTTGTATGGGAGGTAGTCGAAGTTTTGGTCCGATTTCATTGAAATTTTGCACAGTAAGTTTTTTACTCATACAATAATATACCAAATTTCATTTATATACGACCACTCCTTCTATTTTTGTCACTCCGCTATATGAACTCGCAACACTGTGCGTCGCTTTCACTATTAAAAACTTTGATAAAGAATTAAAGGAAGAAGCAGCGTTTTAGGAACTTCAAAGCAAGTCCCTAGGTACTACTAAATAAATGCTTATCCATTAACAACTGTCACACTTGTTAACTTATAAAATTCTATGAAATTTAAGAGACAATCCCAATATACTCACTAGTCAAACTTTGCGAGAAAACTTCATTTTAATTGCATTCATATTATAAAATGTTTAGTGCATCTACGCAACTAATTATTTCAGACCTATAGTTCCATAAAACTTTTCTTACATAAATTACTTTAAATTCTGTTGTATTCAATTCAAAATCACCTATTCACAAACTTCTAAGAATAAATCATGCATTTCAACTCCCACCTGTGATAAATTTCAAATGAACATCATTCGCACCACACGTCGTATGATGAACATTTGTTGCACGCCTGCAGTTTTGCGCCAGACAGCAGACGATAATGCACTCTGCAACTATGCGCACATATATTTTCAACAATATTAAACAATAATAAAAACACGTATTAAATATTAGCATAATACTGAAGTGGGTACTTGTGTACATGACATGCCAACAACACTCAGTCGATTGCACTGCACGCGAGCCGACACACTGGCAGATATGGCGAGATCGTATAGAAAATAAGCAGCATTGTAAAATCGAATTATGCATATTTTCTTAAGACGTGGTTTGAAAGCTTAATTGAATCGTTCTCCATTGATAAAGACATCAAATTCGCACTCTGGTTAGCAAATGTTTTAGTCATGTTCCAAATCGCACTGACTGCATTTGGCAAATATAAAACAACGTATTATTCTATTAAGCAAAAGTGTAATATGCAAAATGCTCGCTAAATAAATTATAAATATACATCATAAATATAATTTAACCCACAGCTGATCACGTCTATGCGTTGTTGGTTTAATCTTTGGCACATTTTCAGCTTACGTTTTCAAATTCACACACATCGTTTATTATTGTTAATTTTCGTTGGACGCAAAATGTTTTATTGTTTAAATCAAAAATAGATTTTTGATGGGCAATCCGAAATAAGACTTGTGTTGTGAATAAGATAGATTAGCCATTAAAATATGTACGTTTGCACATTTAACTATCGTTTTTGTATACTAAAATTGTATAAAAATTAATAAAATAAAGAATTTAGTCAAATATGATCTCTAAAAAACAGAAGTTCTTTCCTCAAGTAGCTCGAAGAGTTCTTTCCTTAAAAAGTGCGATGACTTGTCCAACGCCTATAAAATTTTTCTAGTAAAAAGACGATCACCAGTAAAGATTAGCCATTAAAAAATGTACGTTTATACACATTTAACTATCGTTTTTGTATACTAAAATTTTATACAAATTTATGAAATAAAGAATTTAGTCAAATATGATCTCTAAAAAACAGGAGTCAGCATATCAGTTCCAAATTTATTCGCTTAAATTTTCAAATTAATATTCTACTCGATACATTTCATGACATGTTTAGATTAAATTCGATCTGTTTTACCCGCAAAATTACAGTCAAATCAATAAATTTTTACTTAAAAGTTCTTTCCTCAAGTAGCTCGTAAAGTTCTTTCCTTAAAAAGTGCGATGACTTGTCCAACGCTTATACACTTTTTCTAGTAAAAAGACGAGACTAAGTGATGAGTTGAATAAAGCTTTACTCATTAGAAGTTTTAGTTGTAAGAGACGAGTCTCGCTCTATGAATTATCAAAACTGGGCTATGTTTGCTGACAACTAGTAGACATTGTAGAAATTTAAAAAATTACTGGATTGAATATTTTACACTGATTAAGTTTAGCAGAGTATTGAAATTTTCGCTTAGTATCACTCGATCTCGAGTGTTTCTTGTTCCCTTCCCTTGTTTTTCAAGGAGGATGAGATCTTGAAAAAAAATTTCTTCAATTCAGTTTTTCTCTTTTCAGTTTATTGTGTACCATCATTATTGTTAAATGTTCACATTGGCCGTTCCTGAAATACTGTAATCTGTTAGTCTACAACTTTTTTTAAGCATATCTGACTGTATCTCTGTTGTAACTCGCTCAAATTTGTACCGCAATGTCTGAATAGTTGTTAAATCGTGTTCAGGATCAACAGGTAAATTACTACAACTATAAAATTTAGGCCCTTTCTACACGATTTTAGGTCGTTCAAATAAATAATTAAATATTTTTCATGTTAAAATTATCCACCATAATTAATAAGAAGCCCACCTATCACTAATTGCTGAAAGCTGCTGTGATTGTTTATCTCTATCGAAAGTTCTATGACCAAAAACATCTTTTGTAACGAATTTATATGCTACACAGAATATATCCAATTAGTGCATGCATTACATACATAAATACTGTACTTACACGAAACTACTTTCATCAAAAATCACCTCCAACAGAATCTCGTCAATTAATTTCAAAATTAATTGTTCCAGTCACAATTCAGCAAACATTCCTTCGATCGATGTAATTAAGCTGCTTCAGGCTGGCTTAAGCCGCCAATGCACATAGCCTCGTATTAAAGCGATTAAAGGCGAAGGGGAGTGGCAACGCCAATGTCAGACTTGCCCGCACTCGACACATTTCAAGTGGATTCACAGTACAAACTCGTTGAAAGCTGACAGCGCACCAAAACGATTTATGATGCTGTCCGATTTTTCACTGCAGATTTAATGAGTTTATTTTAGACGAAAGTCAGCACGAAAAATACACATAAAACTTTACAAAACACATTTCTTCACTTTCACTTTCTCAAATCAATTCACTTTTTACAATAACACAAAACAGATTTTATAATTAATTTTTGTAGACATTTGAATAATTTTCTAATTTAAAATTTAAACATTAATTATCTTCAGTTTTCAATTCAAATTTCAATTACGTTACAATTTAGCCATTGAAGTGTGCGCTGACCTTCGACTGGCTGCCGCAACAACCGCTTTCTCTGAGCGCTGCAATCAAACTGTCTCAATCCTGACGCCTTCAACAGCTGCGGCTCGACCAGATTGCCCTGTTGCTTCTGCTTTCGCTGTTGCTGCTGCTGTTGCTGTTGCTGCTGCTTCTTGTGTCGGTCGGCTTGGCCATTTGCCACTGTCTGCGTCTGCGGTGCGCACATGTTTCATATTCCAGCCTGTCCGCCCCGCGGTCGAGTGTACAACAAAAAATGAACCCACCAATTCATTTTTTCCAGCCATGTACTCAATTCCAGCGTCGGCTACAACGTAAAATACAAAATTTTCTGCTATTCGCTAAACGCTGCCGCTGTCCGCTATTGCTCGTCCATGTAATTAGTTTGTGTAGTTTATGGTTAAATTGTGTATACATACATATATGTATGTATTTAGGCCGGATATCAAAGGTCCTGCACACATTGAAAGCCTTTTTGAATAATGAAAATCTCAAAAATAGACACACGAACATTGAAGCGTCGCGCTGTTTGACGACTCTTAATCTCGATTGTTGTTGCATGCATAAAACGTGAAAAAAACACGTTGATATCATTAAAATGTCATAAATGTATTTTTTCTTAAAGCAACACACTTGTTTTAGACTGTTTAGCAACACCTGTGTTTAGATTTTTGCAAATGAGTGTTTGGTTTTTTTCCTTAGCTTCGGTTTTTGTTTTATGATTTTGTTGGTTTGTTATCAGATCAAGATTTGCTGCTGCCAATACAGCTACGATTTCCTGGAATTTTCTTGATCTAACATTTTCTTTCAAACCCCACCAAGTTTAAAACTAATGCGTGTTATTCAGGGTTAATTTTTTTTTAGAGCATTTTGATATAAATTACAAATATTTTCTTTCATTAATTTCTCTCTTTTTGTCATGCAAAAACGGGCCGTCATTCTAATCGGTTTACTAGATTCTGAACAGAAAACTACAGCGTGCAAAAATAAGTGTTGGCCATATCTTTTTCACTGCAAAAATTTGCCATGGTTTTAATATCAGATCATCATCTACATTAAAATACTGTTTTCTTAGTTGGGTACAAGTTTTCGCGGCAATATCAAGAATTAAAAATGAGTACTGTATTTAAAAAACGTTTCGAAGTAGTGTTTTTGGTAAACCATCCAAATGGTCTAAAAATGAATCCTCCACAAGTCGCAAAATACACAAAAACATCAGTTTCATTTGTGAGGAAGTGGGTCAGTCGATTCAGTTCGGAAATGGCGATGACGAGCTACGGAGAGGCAGGTAGAGAACCACTCAGAACAAAGCGGATAAGGCGATAATCCGCATGTTTGATAACACTCCAACTCTTAGCCTGAAGCTAGCGAAGAAAAGATTGTGCAGAAGAGAGTCGAAGTATCAACGGCGATGCAGGCTTCTGAAATCGGGCATTCCTCATAGAAGTACCGTGTCGAAATCGCTATTGGGTAAACACATGTGGAAAATCGTCCGAAATGAGATAGAGAAAATTTTGGGTGGAAACACTGAATTGGCCATCTCAAAGTCCAGATGCAAACCCATTCGAAAATGTTTGGTCCTTAATGAAGCCAAAGCTTGGAGGGAAAAGAATATCAACAACAAAACAGCTCATTTTGGCATTAAAACGGATTTCGAGAGGGGTTTCCTTGGGTACACTCAAAAATAAGCCAAAATTGTAACAAAAGATGCCAAGCTATTACTGACAACAACGGATACTGAACAAAGTTTTGATAATAATGCCAAAAAGATACACAGCACAGCCTTTCAGAAAATATATATAATTCATTACTATACCTTCTCTTGTAAGTTTTATAAGCAACACTTATTTTTGAAACGCACTGTAATTTATTGAATAGGTCAACAAGCGATATTTTTAATAATAATTAGATTGATTAATGATTAATCGATTAGATGTCAATTTAATGCATCGGTGGGGTATAGATTCGGGCATTGATTCATCTCACTGAAAATCAGGTGTAAAATGGCTGCTCTTCTGATAAAGCAACAAGGTAACTGCAGGAGACACCTAGCATGCTTAGACCTGGAAGTTTTTTATAGGTTATGATTCGTGCATGACGAGATAGCCGCACACATTATGTGGTAGTGCCCGGTTCTGGCTAGTAGAACGATCTACAATCTACAACAACCGCTTATGAAAAAGAACTGACTATGGACTATGAGAAATAATGCATTAGAAAAGGGGTCGATGACTACATCAGACCTCTGAAGGCCTAGCCACGAACTTTATGCGGACCAAAAAAGACCCACTCTGTTATTCGCTTCGGCAAATTCCCTCCCAAACAAGAGGTGGTTTTAGTCAGTAAGTATTCGGATTTTCTAACTCTTTTCTTTTACCACAGCAAAATTTTAATTTGTGAGTTACTCGTATAAGTACTGGTTACTGGTATTGGTTATAAGTACTTGTCTGACCTCAAACACATAACTCGAAGTCCTTCGCCGTATTGAGAGCTTTGTGACCAAGAGATTAGGGGCTGAAAATAGCTCTATAAATTCCCTGAAACACGGTCAAAACGTGGAGTCATATTATGATCTTCTCAACCTGTAATTTCAAGGAGTGCATTGTTACAAATTGTGACATTCAATTTCGCTAATAACTTCGTTAATACAAATACAAATTCAAATCAAGCTTTCTTTGATCAGGTGAGCCATGAAAACTTTGTCATTGAATAGTTTGTGCCCATCTGGAGCATTGATTGACACGCGACATGTATAATTTGTATGAATACAAATTACACTGCACAACAAAATCAAACTTTTTTTAAAATAACAAGGTTCGGACAACGAATTCTGGTAGAGGGGCCCAAAAAAAAATATACGTGTATCGGTGTTTTGAAAGTTTACGCCTGAATTTTTTTTTAGGGGGAGTCTAAGTTTCCCCCTTGTTGCTCATTCTTACGGTGATTCGGCATACGAAAACCATGTAACCTCACATTTTAGGTATGTGATGCGTTCAGTAATTTGATGTAAAATACTACGAAGAACATTTTTGTGGAGCATTTTAACCCTGTAACTCCTATTGGTATGGGTCAATTTGACCCTTATTTTCTAAAATGCCAAAAATGTCCTGTAAAACAGGACTTTTTAAGGATAAAATATACCACGAAAATATTCGCCATAAAATTCTACGGTAGGTCTCTAAATACATCAAAGCTCAGATATTAACCTGAACGCCAGATTTAAGCCGAAACTGAAAATGTTATTCGTGTTTATTTCGTACTTATTCAAAATTGGTACTAAAATGTCCTACAAAACTTGCACGTTATTTTTTTTGTGTTGTGCAGTGTTATACACATTTTAACGCACTATGTCGCTGTACTATGCATGAATGCTTTTACAGGCATACTTTTAGGCACGCACTTCAGAGTACGGCAGACTTGCTATAATTTCGATATGGCAAGGATGGCTCGCGATGGTAATGGAATGTGCGAGAACGATCGAGAGATAGTCGAACTGGAATATGCGAGAACAATCGGTGCGATAATCAGACAAGTATAAAAGGCAGCGGTTGCAGCGCAGAGAGGCGAGTCTGAGCAACCAAAGGGGAAACATGCAATAGTCCAATAACTAGTAACCAGTGTAAAGACAAACAAGTGCAAATTAGTAAATAAAGTTATAGCTGGTTTTGGAATGCGTTTTGCGTTGAGTAATTGAAGTGGTTTTATATTCAAACACAATCCAGAATCCCGAAATAAGCCTATAGAGAAGTCATTTTCGTAACAATATTTATAACTTCATTAATTGAAACACCTGCGACATTTTGTTAAGGAATTAACTCAATTGTTTTATTTATTATTAAATTCATATTTAGCTTGACACCTCTTGTGTCCGTATATTTTTGACGCTTACACGTTTCCATTTAAATCTGATTTTATTTCGAATCGAATCCTTTGAGTTCACAATTTGGATTTTACATTTAAATCTTCAACGAGCTGCTCGGCCGAGTCATTTTGTTTCCGCTTCTCTCATTGCCCAGCGCAAAATGTTTATTGAATCCATCTTACATTTACAATTATTATAGAATATAACAACACTTAATATTTATACAATACAACAATAATAACTAAGTTATCTTTATATGAGGCAAAATTCATGCCAATGTCGATTGGGAAAAGATACGCAATAATCGATCAATGCATTGGTTTGTGGTTGCCTCCGTCAACTCAACACAATTCAATTAACACAAATTTAAATTCACATGAAATCTCTGTTACTGTACTGTTGATACCTTAAATACAATATGTATGTGTGTGTGTGCGCGCTTACGCAGTCCTCTATGTATGTATTATGTGTGTAAACATGTACGACGATATACGGAGTTGTGGAATCGAGAATAGAAAATTGTGAATCGAGAATGTGGAACCGGAAGTGGGGAATTAAAATGTTTGGGATCGTACTCCACATGCGCACATATCGAATGTAAAGAATATATAGTCAGATATAGTACAGAAGTTTGCATTGAGCAGCCAGGCTGGGTGGAGGTGATGAGAATGAAAAACGACTCTTGCACAAATATGACATCGATTCGCACAGTGGGGACTCGGAGTACGTGAAACAAAGAAGAGTACAGTACGCCGATGAGGATTGCTGAAGAGCAAATGTACAAAAATCCACAATGTGTAACTACATTATATAAAAAATGTTGCACACCAACAAATTCGCACCGTGTCGCTGCACTGGAAAGCAATTCTGCGTTGGCAAATTTGTTTCATTCGATTGCGCGGCAGTCGGTTAGTTGGATTTAGCTTTGATTTTTTGTCGCGTTTTTTAATTTTTATTTTTGCAGCAATCGTCCTTGCCGGCTGTTGTGTGTGTGTGTGTGTGTAGTTGCGCTCCAAGAGAAGTCTTGTAAAATGCTCGTTTTTATAGGCCTTATCGCTTCTATAAGTAAGTTGAACGCGTGCGTCACATGTTATTGTTTTTTGTTGATTGGTTTTTGTTCATAATTAAAAGTACAATAGCGTAAAGTGAGCCACCATTTATGCGGATCGTAGAAAAACTAATAAATATTGAGCGAAAGTTTGTGGCTGTAATTGTTAATGATTTCAGTTAGGCATGTTTAACTTTATTTCAAGTACGCTCGTACTTCAGTACATGATTCCAAAAAAGTTTACGCCCAGACGCCGAAGGCCTCTCTCTCCACGTTAGTTGGGCGCTCTAATTTAACAATTTAAAATTTCATTTGCTTGAATTTGATTGAGTTTGTCCTTTGTTTGTATTGAGTAATTTTAAATGTTAACCAACTGTTTGAGTTTCTTCAGTTATTTACTATTTATAAAAATGCTAATTAAGTACTGAGATAAATTTGAAGGAGATACTTTAACATTGTACACACATGATTTTGAGATGCGGAGCCCCACAGCCGAGTCCTTACGGTTCCCCCTATTAATTTGAAAATCACAAGCGAGAACTTTCATCTCATCCTTAGTCAGCAAGCAAGTTCAGACTAGAACTTGGCGTTAAATATAACTGAATACAACTGACAATGAGCATTTTTCAAAAACTATATAAAACATCAATTAGTACTAGAGTTCCCAGCCTCTTCAACGACCCTGCTTCATCGTCCTCGTTAAAAAACCACTGACTTGCAGTGCTCACAATTCAATATACAATCTATTATGTATACGAATGTCTACCAACTTGGACCAGACGCACTAGTGCCAAGTTGAGTGAGTTCATTTGAAGTGATATGTCATTTGAATTTGAAATCAGACTCCACAGCAGCCCTTCCATGTTGTCCCATATGCTAAACGAGGGGTGATGCTTTGTGCCAGACACAGTCGTGACACCTACTGTAGTATTGTCAATTCATTTTTCGGCACATATTATGACAACTAGTTGTGAAGGCAGCCATAACACCAGAGGAAAACCCACTGAAGTGATATTTGTAGTGTTTGTTTAAAAATGCGCGGCGAAACCAAATTCGGTGGGTGTTGGTTTTTGTTTATAATTGTTTGTTTGTTTGTTTGTTTGTTTGTTTGTTCGCCACATGAAACCTCTACTCGCTGTGGGGCATCAAATCACATAAAATTTACAATTTATTAAAACTAATTGGAAATTGCAAATGCTGGTGGAGCAGGGAACAGTGGCGTACGTTTGTCCAGAAAGTGGCTTGAAAAATGCCAAATGTTGCTATAGTTCAACCATTATTCCATTTTCATAACAAAATGCGCTTAATTTTTCCCTTGAAAGATTCATATTTTCAAACTGAAAAATAACTGTTGGAAAAGTGATGAATTTAATTTACTTAAAAGCAACAAAAATTTCACTAAAAAAGAATCAAAAAGGGACTTGAAATTTATACAAAAATTGATAAATAAATGTAAAAAATATATGCCACAATAACTATGCAGATTATCAAAAGCCTCAGGATTTCTCTAATACGATATTTTTTAAGCGAAATGATGCCTTTTTTTCTAAATTTTGTAAATTTAATGAAAAAAATTTATATTATTTTGCATATATTCAGCAATAAATAAAATGTTTCCTGGAATATTAATTAATAATATATTTTTACTGTGCGATTCCGTTTCTTGTGGCTCTTTGAAAACTTTCAACGAAAACTTCCACGTGCTTTTAGTTACTGAAAACAAGAAAACCAAGCTTTTGTTAAAAACAAAACTCAGTCACAATTAATCGGTACTACAAAATTTTTTTAGATAAATTTTTTTTGACAATTAAAGGCTCAATTTTACAATATAAAAAACCAATAAATGAAAAAAAAAAATACTTCGTAAATAGTCAAACATTGTTCCTTCCTCTAACTGCGTCATTATAAATGTTCGAGGTCTCATAAGTTTTGAAAGAACTGCGTTTTACCAAAAATATTATTTTAAGTAAACAAAAATATATACTCCAGGTAAGCCGATTATTCTTAATGTGAGCATGACAGAAATTTTAATGAACAACCTAATGAACACAACGCTTACCAACACTTTATTCTTTGCATCACTTCAAGGCCAATCAAACAAATACCTTCTCTTCTTCACAGTTCAAAATCAAAATGGCATTTATGTATATTTAATAGTTAAAATCATAATCATAATAATAATAATAATATTGGAAAACTTAAAGGCAAACAAAACAGAAATATAGTAGCAACTAAGCATAAAATCAAATATTTCAACATGCGCATATAAAATTAAAGTATCTCGTTGGCACTGTGCCTGCGCGAGTTGCCCGCTTTATACATTGCATTGTTTTACAATTTTGTATTTGATTATTTAAAAACATACGTATGAATTTAGACATGTAGTGATGTATGTATGTATGTGTATTTAGTATGTGGCGTTCACAACTTTAAAACTGCTCTGCTTCTTAGCATTTGCACACCTTAAGTCAATTGCTATATAAAATCAAAATCTTTTCCGTTTTCCTCTTTCCTTTAAATGTATACAAAAGTGCTGGTCACATGATTTGTTGTAACTATGTCTATGGATTGATTTGTTACATTGTACAAGGTTGCATTATTAAATATTTTCTTGTTTGTTAGTTTCTTGTTTGCATAAATTCGAACGAATGTTTTAATTGTTCTAAAATCTCTCCTACCACTTTTATAATCAACTTATAGTTCGCTCATCTCCTTCATTATCGGGCTCCTTGCTCTATTTTGTCTTACTTTTAACAATCATTATAATTCACTTAAACTTTAAAGAATCATTAGAATTTATAACTTCAAATTACTTTACTGTAATTAAATTTAATTTAAACAATTACAAACACGATTTCTCAATTACCCACTTTATGTAATACTTAATCGATAGGTTTATTCAATTATTGTTCAGTTTGTTCAAAAATATTTATTTAGATTTATTTCTTCTCACAATATATTCATTCTCATTAATATTCTTTAGCTATACAAAAGGGATTTGTTTATTTAATTCTCATTTATAAGGAAAATAGTTATTTTCTCATAGATTTTCTTCCGCCTCGCTTTGTTGATTTGTTGACGATCATTTTTGTAATTCTGTTTTTGCGTATTGTTTTGTTAAAGTGTAGCAAAGGAAACACATTTTGGCACATTATTCAGTTTTTCTTTAGAGCTTTTTTTTGTTTTGTTTTGATTTATGTAATTTGTTTCTCATACTGCGTTAACGTTTTGCTTTTGTTCCGCACAATAAAAAATAGACTGCAATGTCTAAACCTTCGCATTTTTAATCTGTATATGCAGCTATGCTTGTAGGATTGATTCTCTATTTATATGGTATGGAGGTGTATAAGTTACAGTTAGTTTAAAATTGTGAAAAGAAAGTTTGTAAATGGTAAAACGAATGCATCATAAATAAAACTTTAACACTGTAGGTACACACATCTTCAGACATTATAATGTACAGTATATGTATGTATATGTAAGTATTTTGACACTGAGATATCAACGTCTGCGTTGGCAAATAAATGAGAATTTTGCCGCAAAGCATTAATCTCCATAAAATTACGTCTAAACAATTCCTCGACTCGCACAAATCGTACCCGGTGATCGCGTACATTTGCCTTCTTTCCTACTATTGTAACTACGCAAATCAATGATGATCAATTTGTGATGCTTGGTTCGGTAATGTTTGCGAGTTGGTGCATGTGTGTTGGAGCGCAGCTCTCACTCGCATACTACTTATTTATATGCTCGTGCTCGTGTGTCTGTTCAGCCCTGACGACCTGCGGTACACTCGAGGGCTGCGCTGCCACCACTAGTTGTTGTTCTTCCACCTGGAAAGCAGGTCCTTCCAGCGGTTCTTACGCTTCCTGCTTCAAATTTGCCATATCAGTAAATGGTTGGTGCTGTCCTCGCGGCCAGCGATTTCGCTCAGTGAATTAGCGCCCGAATTTCGGAAGTCCTCGTAGCCATCACCGCCGGAAATTATCAAAATGTTGCTCGATTCGGATTTCGGTTTCGAATGTTTTATCGAGCTAAAATGTTGACGAAATTATAAAAATGAAATTAAATATCTCATGTCTATGGTATATGGATGATATGGTGGCGTTACCCTTGGCTCTTGTACTCAGTGGCGGTTATGCCGCCTTCGCTGTCCCTGGTGCTCGAAATAACCGCGCTACTGCCGCTGCCGCTGCCCTCCGCCGACAGGCCACTCGTTTCCACAAAAGTCAGGAACCGCACGTGGCCCGTGTGGCCGTGGGGTATGCCCGTAGGCACCACATTCGGGGCGCCCTTCTCGTAACCCTGCGCCGGTATGGTCAGCAGCACACCGGCGCTGGTGCCTATCCAGATCAGATCCCTGCACGAAAGCAACGACGTCACGCGCAGACACGCCGCTTTGTGTTGCCGTATGATTTCATCACAATTGGAAAGCATTTTGTTCACAGCCGGTGCCAAGTTTACTTCGGTGATTAATTGATGACTAAATGGCACAAAAACAACAATTATTACAATATGCGGTTAAACTTCATATGTAGCAGGACCGAGCAACATACCTGATGGAATGAAAACATTTGATATGCGCCGAATTCTGTATTGATATCCACACATAGTTGTTGGACACAGTCATGTTGGTTATGGGCTTTGAGTCTGATGAGATTTGTATTTGATTCACCACCTGCGAATGAAGCGAAACGAATTTTTTTTGTTACATGAAATGAAAATGTCAACCAATCTACTTACCAACAGCGTCTCTACATCCAAAACCTTTATTATGCCCTGTATCGAGCACCACAGTTTACCGTGCACGTTGAGCAGCTTTGTCACGGGACTTGTCACTGTGCCGATTGGGAGACAATGTGATGAACTGGTATTCCATACAGCTGTAGGGATCAGATAAAAAATGAAGTGTTATAGAAAATCAAATAAAAGTCAAATGAGTAATTATACTCACCGCCATCACGCAAATATACACAAATATCACCATTAGCTAAAGACACAAACACACGATTATCCAGGTACCTGAGGACAAAAAGATGGTAAAAGATGTAAACAGTTAATGTAATCTAACTCGACAGGTCTCAAGTAAACGCATATCAAGCGAAAACTTACAAAATGGAATACACAGCCGACTGATGTTCAATCTTGATTCTGTTCTTTTTGATTCGAATATTGTCTGTGCTGTTGTAGACGTGAATGCAACCGTCCTCTGTGCCAATCCACATTGTTGACAAATTACCCTCACCGTCTTCCGGATTGGAGTCCTACAAAGTGTAACAAGCAAATGTAATGATCCAATGCAGTGAGCACGAATTTAGAATATTGCACCTGATGCGAGTGGTAAGGCGTGCCACCGCCCGCACTACCCATAATCGCTGTCGACGCCGTCGAACTGGACGCAGTTGTTTGCGCAGAAGGAGCTGGGCTCGGCACCCGCTCTGTATTGCCACTGCCACTGCTGCTGGCCGTGCCCCCACTGCCGACACTGCCGCCAGCCATCGTGGCCCCAGCTCCAACGCCACTAGCGTCCGCCTCGTCGTCGCTGGAGCTCAGATTTAAATCCAGCTGAACATCACTGTTATTGTGGCTGCTACCGTTGTTGTTGTTGGCGCTTGCATTGGAATTCGTCGTGTTCGTGCTGGCATTGGCTGTGCTAGACGGCGTTTTCTTCTTCTCGGGCGTCCCAATCACAGATGGCGACTGGCAATTTGGCGAGATGCTTTTGCGGTAATCGCGCAGCTGTTGTGTGTAGCTGTGCTGGGGCGTTGAGGTTGCGGAATTGCGGTCTGGGTGCGAGCGCTGGTGCTGATGTTGGTGCTGTTGTTGCTGCTGTGCGCCCGCTGCTGCATTGCTGCTATTCGGACTGAAGGCTGGCACCGACGACACGCACAGAATGCGCGCATTGCACACACCATTGCAACTGGTAACGTTCGGCTCTGGATACAGCGACATGATGCACACTTGGCCTACGTAGCCATCGCTGTTGCATACCCACACGTCGCGTTTTTCGCTGAGCGTGGCTGCGGCGCAAGTGAACTGCAGGCCGGCTCGTGTTTTTCGTATGGGAATTGACATCAGAAATTCGGGTATCGGATGTCGTTCGAGAGTGGCCGCTGGAAACAAACAATTAGTATAAAAGGATAATGTTTATTCCAATCAATTCAATTTACCCAATTTCTGCTTAGCTTCATTGAACGTCCCCTCCCACTGAGTGCGTTTCTCGGCTTTACTAAACACGATCGAGAGCTTCTGGCTGCCGTTCCTAATGTTTGGAAAATTGATTATACTGCAGAAGTTCATGAGTCGAATACACTTACGGTGAATTGACCATCAGCTCCAGCATATTCAGCTGTGCGTCATTCGTCTGACGTTCCGATAGCTGGCGTTGCACGTCTCGTAGCAGTTCGCGAATGACATCTTCCAGGTACTGATGTGGGTACTTCAGCGATGCTGTGATGTCGGCGATTTGCTGCAGTTTGTTACAATCCTCGGCCAAATTCTCTATTTCGTTCATGATGCGTTTCACGTTCTCGTCTTTAGCTGCACATCGAAAATTGTTTTCGATCAAATCTTAGAGTTGCAATTTTTAAACAAACACTGAACAACTCACTCTTGACAATTTCTAAACAATCCAAAGAGATCTTCGTAAGAAACTTGTATTTGTTGGTGTCCAGGGTGGAAGCAACAGTGCCCGGGCATGTGGAGCTGCAATAGCACACACACATAGATAAATATAATGTTTTGTATTGATTATTTGGGCATTAACGCTTACGTGTTTGGTTTTCGAATTGTGCCGCTGCGCTTCTTGATACTCGTCAACACCAGAAGGTCATTGAACAGAAAGAAACCACGCTCCTTGCGCGCACCCTGCCCCGAGGGCATGGACACCAGATCGAACAACAGAAACTGGCGATCGGGCGCAATCAGATCGGTGATGCCCTCGATCACACCCTCCAGTTCGCGTAAGGTCGCTTCGCGCTGTCCGTTCTCCAGAATCTCGCGTTCCTTGCAGTTGATGTGAACGAGTATGTCGTGCACCAGTTTGAGCACGTCCTGCAGATGTTTCTGATCCGGATGATCATGATCGGTGTGCTTGATAAGTCTTTGGAAGAGCATTTCGTAGCTTCGGAAATAAGTGATATGTTAATACTTTCCACTAGGAGATTCAACAGCATTCAACTCACTTTGGGAACTTTTGTACCGGTTTGATGAGTAAGTTGTCGAGCGTCAGTTTGCCTTTGTGCTCCCGAGCGGTGGTTTCGAGGAATTTTGCGAACGACGGTCGCTGGTGCTTGGTCGAACGTATCGCGTTCTTGGCGCGATTGCAGTTGTTCACAAAGGAAGTGTAGACCTCGAGCACTTCCAGTTTCGAGAACTGAAAGTATATATAAACGGCATATATAAGTGAACGCTGTTCTATGGGCACAGCACTGGCACTCACCGTTTCCAGGAAGGAGTCGCCCACCTTCTGCATTGCATCCCAGTTGTCCAGGCGCGCGCGCAATTCGGTCAGAAACTTTTCGTGTATCTCCAGTATGTCGGGTACCATGAAGAAAATCTCGTCCACTGTACGCGAGTCGATCATGCCAGCATGTTCGGGAGATTTTAATACCTTCAGATATTTGGTGACGATCGTTTGCAGAGACTCTACATAAGATTGCTCGTTGCGAAAGATCTCTTGCACTACGTGTGTGCGCGTGTCCTGCAAATGACAAATAACAGAAAAACACTTTACTTAGCAAACCACGTAGACAGTGAGAGCAAATGCAAACGTGCACACGAAATTAATTCCAGCTGCATTGTCGCACACACTTCGGCACGAAACACTTACACCTTCGTAGCCGCCCACGTTCCACTTGTTGTTGATTTCGATTTGTGCGCGCCGCTCGGAGTCGTCCTCCGAGTCCGAGCACGTGATCGATTGCATTTTCTTGAGTCGTTCGCACTTGTCGTTCTGGTGCGAGGCCACCACCTTGTTGAGGCGCGTGACAGCCGTCGTAATGGCCTGATTGGCCACCACCGACATGGATTGTGAGACGCTGGAGCTGCTGCTGCTGTTGGAGGCAGCCGGTGTGTTTTGCAAGTCGAGTAGACTGAGTCGTAGACTTTCGCGGTTGTGTGTCATGTTTGTTAAGTTGTTGGTTTGAATATTATTGGTTTGCACTAATTTGAACTTTGCGGTTATTGATTATATTTGGCTTTATATTTTATTGTTTTAGTTTATTAGTAAAGGATTTGTATTTAATTTTTTCAACAGCATTTTTCTTTGATGAGCTCTGAAATTGTTGACACGAGTTGGTTTTCAAAGCAATGGGCCACAACAATGGAAATGGCTTTGGTTGAGTTAAAAAAGTACAAAATACTGCACTGGAAATCAGCAAAGGATTTTGCGCTATCGGTAGAATAAGATTTTCAGAAAAAAAACATAGAACTCGTACAACCAATATGAGCACACTTGCAAAATATATAATTCTCCTTTCACACACATTCGGCCAGTTAAGTAAGTAAGTCAGTTCACACACATTCAAACACATAAAGAAGGCTCGCGGAAATCAGAAACGACTGAGAGAAGATGCTGACGCAGTCCAAAAATACATCGAATATATCAAATATCTTAGACTTTCATTTAATCGACCAGTTTTCCAAAACAGAGTACTCCATACTGTTAAAAATATAACATTTTTAAACATATCCTATAACACTACTCGACACGAAAAATGCACCTAAAAACAAAAGTATTTTTTAGACTAATCTTCGGCTGCAGTTTCGTATTGAAACTGAAAATCCAAAAATTTTCTTAAGAAGCGTTTTCGAAAAATTTTCGAAAAACACGTTTTCCCCTCTTATTTCAGTTATGAGCACATATCTCGTAAACCAACCATCCGACTAACACATGTGGCCCGTTAAATAAATTTTCTATTTTGAACATTCAGAACTTTGAAATAGAAACAAATTTAGATGTATGAATCTGCAGACTGAGATCCAAAACATTTATGTTTCGCATACCTGACATATTTTCGTCCTGAAAGTTCAAACTAGAAAAAGGAGAAAATTTTCCTCTTTCATTTGATACCCATATCTTCATCATTGCTCATTCGGAAATATTTAAAACAATATTTTAAATGTGTATATCCTTAAAATTCATAGTCCTTTAAGAAGGTTTTTGGGTCAGAAAATGAAAAACGGACTATGCCCGAATATTATTAATGACCTCTAGTTTCACGTCTATATCAACATTTGGATGGGTCTCGGAAAAATTAAAAAAATTTTCGCACGGTGTAATAAATGAAAAGTTGGTGTTTTCACTCTGTGCATTATAACTTTGTCATTTTTCTTTTAATTCTATTGATGTTAGGCTTAATATTTGCTCAAATAATATATCTTTCATCTTAGATCTTAAAACCAGAGAAGCTCATTTATTTTATCTTAAATAAAACCATTCGAAAATGCATAATTTTTGAAAAAGGTAAAAAAATGCAATTTTTTCAACATTCATCGTCAGTAACTTTCCCAAATCGATTTTGGACAATCCATATATCGTTGGAGAGGCTAGTTAATTACCTTCTGAACGACGGGCCACATGTGTTAGTCGGATGGTTGGTTTACGAGATATGTGCTCATCATTGAAATAAGAGGGGAAAAACGTGTTTTTCGAAGATTTTTCGAAAACGCTTCTTCAGAAAATTTTTTGATATTCAGTTTCTTGTTCAGCAGCCGAAGATTAGTCTAAAAAATACTTTTGTTTTTAGGAGCACGCGATGAACCCAATTTTTGTCGAGTAGTGTAATAAGGAATACGAACTTTTTGAATTAAAAAATAATAATTATGACAATAACAAATGAAAAAAAAAATGTATAAATTGATAAATTGGTATTGATAAGTAAAAACAATTATTTATGGCAGTGGTGGTGAAGCTTTTTACCGTTTTCTATTCCCTACATTTGAATTTATACAACAACCCTGCCTACAAGTCCACAATTTGAAAGCCATTTACGGTTAACATCTGAAGTTTTTTTAAGGTTTTACCATGGTTTCATCATTTAAATACATTTAAATCCGTTCAGATGGCCTCATTGCCATTCTTTTTGTCTTCTTAAATGATATATAAGTATTATAGCTCAATTGGGTTTTTCTTTTCATTACAATAAGGCACATTGTCCATTTTTTAAGTTTTTGGCCTTTTTTAAGCATTCATCTATAACTTTTCGCTTATATGAAAAATAAGTAATTTTCTTACTTTTCTCTCGCCAGGTCACACTTTTCGACCCGAACCTATTTATCTACAACGCCAAAGAATATTCCAATAATTATTGCGGTCTTTGTTTGTTGTTTGGTTGTTGTTTGTTTGTTTTCGAAAGAAAAATCATGCTTATCAATCATATATTTACAAGTTTAGAAATGTTAAGAGTACATTATATGTGCGTTTTTATATGGAGCATGAAATGAAAAGTGAATTCAGTCCTAAAGCTAACTTGGAAGCCTTTTCGGTCAATCTTTGATAGGCTACAATTAGTAAATTGCTCAAAATGATCAAATTGCTGTCTTTCTGCTCGGTTTGAACGGCACTCGAAGTGACTTCATGTCCACTGCACTAACAATTATAACTATATATATAACGCTTTAGTATTAGATATTAGTTGATTACATATTGTTTTCAAACTGCAATTAATATTTCGCACGGACAGCTTCAATATTTGCTCACAACAACAATGCAATCAACACGTAGTCGTCAAACTGCTGGCGCAACAATTTGCACTAAATGCCCGAATTATACAGGCGGCCACTTTAAGAATTATTCATTTCCAAATAACCGCCGACATGTATTCGTTGTAAATGCCACGTTTGTCAGCGTTCGAAATGTGCGGCCCCCGTTCGCGCATCTACCGATAAAAATTACTAATACGCAAACATCACTCATACGCCCCGTGCGCGCAAAACTGTACCGCACATACGCACTGCACAACACATCACTCGAGCGCACTCAACGCGTTCTATTTAGATCGATTGGGGTTCACGGGGACCAGCCAAGTATTCACTGCACCGAAAAGGTCACTTGTCAGCAACACTGCCAGCTGTCCGTCCGCCGCGCTGGCGGAGGTGTACATACATATAAATACGTGCACGTAAACTGCCTGCGCCACACACCGCCGAACATGTGCACGCGTACGTGCGGCCGCCTGCCAACACTTGTTGATATTTTATAAAACTGCGAATGGAAACATGAAACTGTAAATAGTAAACATGCAAGTGGGCGGGATTGCGAGTGCAATTCGGTGCGCCCAGCTGCCGATAGTCGAAGGTGTTGTCGTTGCTGCCGCCTTTGTGTGATAGTTATTGTTGCTGCTGCTGTTATTGTCGTTTGTCAAGGCTGTGCATTTTTAGCCACGGCCATAGCTTCACTTGTTATTCGTGTTGTTCTGCGGTGCTGCTGTTGTTGTGGCCTGTTTTTTTTCTATTGTTATTTATTTACTTTTGAAGTGGTTAAATCAGGGTTGCCAAGTGCAGGCGTGTACGTGTAAGCTGGAAGGCGGAAGTTGCGGCGAACAATTCGCGCAGTTGTTTGGCGAAGGTCCTTGGATGCGATAGTGGACGCTGAATGGAACCAACGGAATTGCGTTTCCGTTCATATGCGGGATGCGTTTCACTTTATTCATTATTGATTTGAATTTTCTATGTAAGTAAATGGAAAGCACTTTAAAACAAAATTGAATTTAGCCATAAGCAGTGCAGAGGATTTTGCAGCAGGAAAAATAAAATGAGAAAAAATTAATATACCACAAGATATTAGCAAAGTGCTCACAAAGACACAGTAGTGTTTTGTTTCAATATAAAATGATATTCTTTCTATTTTTCTTTGATGAAAACAATTTAAGAGCGATTCTAGCCGTTTTGGTCGAAAGTCGCTCGCACTTTGCACGCACAATTTTTCAGCTACACCTCATTACTCCTTTCACTTTAATGCGAACGTTTAACGTTGTGGCTGTCTCAAGCTCTGGTCGTAGTCGTTTCACTTTTCACCGAAAGTAATGAACTGCTTACAATGTACGCATACAAATCACAAGGGCGCTCGCCTGTCACCTCACGAAGAACTAGAAAATCGTAAAACGTGTGAAGGCGGAGAACCCAATGTCAATGCGCCGTGGCGTTTGAAGCTAAAGTGCAACGTTTCCAGATAATGCGAACTTGTACGCGCGCACTCACACACACACACGACTGATGCGTGAACCACTCCACCGCAGCCCCGTTGGCACCGCTCTGCTGCAGTTCTGCCACTTCACCCTTCATCAAACAGCCAATAATGATGACGACGATGGGGATGATGACGACGGCAACAAGGAGACGGCGACCCACTTACAGATGAGTAGACAGCACACGCACACACTCACAACACAAACACACACATGTGCATACAGCTATTCATTTCTCTGACATGTCATACACACACGAATACAGCACTGAAATAAACATGTTGCCACTGGGTTCGAACCCCACAGTCAGCCATCAAGTCAACCGTCTTGCACGCCCACTAAACGAAAGTGACAATAATGCATTGTGGTCACAATAACAATAACAACAATAAAAAAATATCTTTTGAGCAATAACGTAGCAGTAAGCATGAAAATTATCCATCGGAAGCCAAACACTTTTGCCACTTCTCACTGGCTATGTGGCTTTGTGGCTGCGAAGGTGGACAGTGAGTGTAGGGCGGAGGCGAGATTTTAATAGTTGCTGGCTTCTGCTGATTATTGCTTCGTTTTCATATTTCTTAATTTTTTTGGCTTTTGTGTTTTTGTTTTTGTTCTTATTTTTCCTGCTCATCATAATCACCAGCAACAGCGTTCGCCACACATATGCGTTTTGTTCAGGGGGCGACAGACTCTCCGAGGCGCTCGCGGCATGGGCCCATTGTCTCTTCCAACCACCACTTGAGCCAATGCCGTCTCTGACCACTGTTATTCCCTTTCTCTACACTATCACACAATTGTTTGGTTAAAAAGCATATTTGCTGCGTCCCTTCCAAATCACAATTGTTTTCGTTTATTTCGAAATTTTTGCTAATTCTCGTTGCTAGTGATTGTGTTTTTATTAATTTTAATCTGTTTTCATTCTCATACAAAATATATAATTTTTCTACTTATTAAGAGCAACATGTCTAATATGTATTGAGCGCGACGATAACCAAAAAGTCGAGAGAAACGCAGCTGAGCACGCCGTCAACTGAGAACGAAACGCGCACATATGTCAAACTTTTAGTGGCTTTCACCCGTTTTGCAGTACTATTAATCAATTTGGAATAGTTGGAAACGTTGTTATGGTTTTAAATCACTTTACAAATCATTTAGGACCCCAAAAAACTAACTCGGCCTCGGCCAGTCGGCTAGCAGAAAAGCAGTCGGAGAACACTTAAAACCTGCCATCCACGGACGTGGATTTTGCAAGGATTTGTGTCTCAGTTGTTGTTGCTTTTTCCTCTGCATGTACGTGAGTGTGTGTGCTCTTTCAAGTGTATATGCAGTGTACGCAGGTGCAATTATGATGTGTACACAATGTTGAATTTTTCGCCCATGCTTCCATCGACATATCCTAACAGCGAAAATTTAAGCACCATTCCGTCAAAATTTCAATTTGCAAATGCCGAGAATTATTGCTTGAAGCTTCGATTGCGCGATTTTGCTTTGAATTTCCGCCAAAAATCCAAAGGCAATATTTCAATTCTGCCATCAGCGCTCACCCGACGCAGCTCGCTTCGCTGTCTACTTTCACAAACTAATTTCGAAAATTCCCAACATCTTCACACGTACAGACAATGGCACTCATCTGCTCAATCACACCAATGGATTTTCAGAATTTTTCAATTTCTGCGCCATCGAAAAGCACGCAAATGGAAAACACTTGGTTCGCCACAAAAAACAGACTCCATTCCATTTTTGCATTCTTGCCCCAGAACTCTCGATTTCGTTCGATTTGATTTGATTACTTTCTTGTGTTGTTTGATTATATTTCTTTAATTCTATGTATTTTTCGCAAGTTTTCGTTCTTTCGGTTTTTTGTGGTGAATTTTTGGTTTCTTGTAATTTTTGAAAGAAAGTACAAAACGGAAAACAAATTTTTGCGTTGTTAAAGTTTCTGACGCGAAAAATAAAACAAACGAAAAAATTTTCGCCACTTCCGACGTACGTAAAAAGGCAAAATTTTTCGCTACTTTTCTACTACTTCCACTTCTGCCTTTACGGCTCCGACTCAGCTCCTGCCATTTTGCTCTTTAGGCCATTTTCACTTTCTCATTGCCACTTCAGTGGGCGCCTCGCGCTCAAATCTGCGCTGCGCCGCTCTCAATTTCCTGCAACACTACAACGCAATGCGAAAATGGTAGAAGAGAGTAGGTTTCACATCGATTTTCACAGTACAGACCCGATAAAGAAAATACTCATAGATCCGCAAGATAAGTTTTTTAGATTGGAATAAGGGGGAGTATAGTCTTTTGTCGGTTTGTTTTTTTCTACATTGTTTCCTTTTTGAAATATAATTTGTGAAGAAAGTTTTTAAAGCATTTCGAACCTTTTGTAATCATCTCTTTTTCTCATCTACATGAAATATGAAGAATTTTCAATGACGGAAAAATGTTTAAAATAAAAAAATATACCATTGAACACAAATATATATATTTGAAAACTTTGCACCACCTTCTAAGGTTAAAATGTATGGAGGTGGAGTTTTAAGGTGGCTAGGCGACTGAGTCCTTTCTAAATTCATATTCAATTTCCGTAAGCTCTCTAAGAATTAGCGGGGCATTAAGGACTTTTTTCCATTAACCCTTTACACGGTACAGTTGCATATCTGCAACCAACCGTAAAATTGCCCGCAATTTCGGAAGTAATTATCAAAACGACTCTTTCTTGCGATTTTACAACTATGCAAGGTTCCTTTTTTGAAATACTGGCATTAAAAGTGGGAAAAAGTAGCTAAATTTTAGTGAAACAAAAGTGATTAAAACTTATTAATAAAAAAACACACAAAAACTTTGCGAAAAATGCGGAGTAGGACTATGCTACAAGAAACGCATTAATTGCTTTAAAAATTTTCATTTAAAACTAAACATATTAAAATATCAGGTGTACAACTTTGCTTCCGCCGTTTTCCGATAGGTGGCTGTACCGGCTGAGGCTGGTTGAAATACATAGATGGTAATGCCTTTAAAGTGAGTGTGGACAGTACCTAACGAATTGTCATCGCCGGTTCAGTGACAGTTGTTCTTGTTTTCGTATTATTCACGCTCGAAAATGTCCGTTTATGTGCCCAATTCTCGCCATTTGCGGGAAGTTTTACTTTTCTGTTACAATTCGAAAAAAAAATGCAGCTGAAGCGCATCGAATGCTCTCAGAAACTTACGGTGATGCTGCTCTGAGTGAAAGAACGTGTCGGGAGTGGTTTCAACGTTTTAAAAATGGCCATAATATCAAGAGCGACATGACAAAGTCATCCTCCAACACGACAATGCTCGGCCTCACGTCGCAAAAGTGGTCAAAAAGTACCTGGAAACGCTGAAATGGGAAGTCTTGCCCCACCCGCCGTATTCTCCAGATGTCGCCCCTTCTGACTTCCACCTATTCCGTTCGATGGCACACGGCCTGGCAGATCAACATTTTCAATCCTTCGAAGAATTGGAAAAATGGATTGCTTCATGGACAGCGTCAAAAGAGGACTCCTTTTTTCGAGCCGGGATCCGAAAATTGCCGGAAAGATGGGAGAAAGTTGTCGCTAGCGACGGACAATACTTTGAATAATACATCTGTAAGCACTTTTTCGCAATAAAGCTTTTAATTTTGGAAAAAAAACGGCGGAAGCAAAGTTGTACACCTGATAAAAAAAGTTTTAATGCTTTTTGCTTTTTTACAAAAAACCCTACAAAATTAAAGTATTTTAAAAAATTAAAAAAATACGTGTTTTTGTAAATTTAGGTTTATATCTAAAAAACAACATTTGATGCAAAAATTCGCTGTTGCCATGTAAAGGGTTAAAATCATTAATTAATAAATTCATACAAATTGTATGTAAAGATATGTAGGTGGATGTATGTTCGATAAACTGTTAAAAAAAAAATGAGATATTATTGTCACCGGTGAGAACAACGTACGAGCGGTAGAAGTCCATTTCAGTTTGTATGAGAAATAAGTGTTCGGAAAAATTGTTCGCAAACTAGTGAAATTATGGAGACTCCTTCTGACAGCACAACGAGTCTCCACTGTATCGCACTTAATCTACACCTGGCATTTTCCAAAAACAAAAAAAAACACAACAACACCAATTATGCCACAACAAGCAAATAATAAGTATGCACACATGGAAGTGTGTATTCTCTCAATTAATGAAAAGTATTCATTTCGCATGCGCTGCCTATCGCTGCTCGCAGCGCTCACCAACTGATGAGCGCACGATTCGCTCCGGTGCTGCGTTTTTATCGGATTCTCAGCTGATGCGATTTTGGTCGGAACTCATTAAAAATTGTGGCTGGCTTGTACCTGCCGCAACTGTTTCTCAGTTTGAGTATAGTTTGTTTATGTTGTAAAATTGGGCGATAAGCTGGTAAGCTTTAATTTAAGTAGGTACATACATACAAACATATAGCACATAGTATGTGCATAAAAAGAAGAAGAACATCTTATGCTCTCATGCTTATTTGATACAATTTGGAAATACAGATTTAACAGGATTACAAAACACGAAAATTTAACCCATTCATACATTCATATTTATGAAAAATTTAGAAAATATTATAAAATTAATACATCAATCATTAATGAATTACCGATGATGAAATTTCCAAAAATTATGAGCAGTAAGAAAAAATACTCTCAACAAAGTGGAACTTTAAAGGGCAAAAATTAAAAGCAATTATTTAGTACTCAGTGAAATAACATTAAGAGCACAAAAAATCAACAACAAAGAAACTCCTCACGGTACATAATTCCCATTGTTTATAGATAAAATAAATAATTGAATATGTATTCTACGTTCAAAGTTCTGATTTCTATATCTGCGGACACATGCACCGAAATGGAAACATTATGAAAATGAAACACTACAGAAACAACACTCTGGGTTCTACTAAATAAATATGGGTATAAGAGATTATATGATTCAATATAAGAGTCAGCAATGAGAACAGAGTAGAAAATGCACACGACTTCCAACAATTTCCCCAAAAAGAACAAACAAATGAGCAAAATGTGGGGGAAATGGAAATTAAAAACACAAATAACACAGCACAGCGCGAGACGAAAAATCGCACCAGGCTAGTGAGTAATGAAAGATTTCCCAAAATCTTAAATGGCTTTGCCGATTTGCATCTGAATTTCGGTTCAAAATTATGATGCGTCTAGAACGAAAGCGTTGCGGCGTACGCGAACTACGCACACACCTATACACACACTCACAGAAAGTGTGCGCCCCACACGAATACACACGTCCAATACACACACTCGCCAGCGCACAGACAAATCAATTGCGGGTCTTGTAAACAAAGTGGTGAGTTGCGAAACGTAGCGAACCTGTTGCACGACGATTGGTGTTAAGTGGCCACCGTCAAGCGCAGCACCGCTCGCTTGCCGCTCACCACAAAAGTGTAGCGCCAACAGTGTAAGAAATCCGTATCTAAAATATTTATATTATCACGAGGTGGGAGTTCATTTTCGTAACATACTTTTGTGCGATTGCAACTGGAAGTCTCACGCGCATTTCCGCCGAGCGGCCACTTACCGCAGACATTTGCTGACGCTGCTCCGAGAGCAATTTCTCGCTGGAACCCTGCAACAGTTCGGCCAGCAGCTCCTGCGACGGCACCAGTGCCGCGCCCTTGGCGCTGCCTGCCGCTTTGTGCTTGCCAGGGCCAGTGGCGGTCGCATCGAGGCTTCGTTTCTGCTGATGCGCGGCCTGATTGACGCCGCCGCTCACCTTTTCGCCACCCATTGACTGGCTCCGTTTGCTGTGATGGGCTTTTGGCGCCGGTGCCTCCGAGGCTGCGCGCTTCATGTCGCGCTGGTGGTGATGGTGGTGCGGGTGGTAGTGATGGTCCGCTTCATGGCAGTCCTTGTCGGTGCACAGCGAATTGTCGAGTGTGCTCTGGTAGCGCTTTTCGTGCGGATTAATTTTGTCGATGCCGCCCCCGCTTTTGCTGACATTTTCAATTTGCGAGGGCGTCGATGCGGCTCGTGCATGAGCGGGTACCGGCAGGTGCGTGTTCGTTTTGCGTACTCGCATGGAATTCGAATAGTGCGGCAAGTTGCGAGCGCCACCACCGCTGCCGCTGCCACAGCTTGCGTCATCGTGCGCGACACGCTGGCGACGCGGTTGTGCTGGGCTGCAAATACAAAAAACACAAAGATTATAAGTTAAGATAAATTCAATTCAACTTAACTCGTTAGCTTGTCGACAGAGTGCATTGACTCTCAGACTCATTAAAAGTAGCTGCTTCGATACTCACATTTCTGACTCTCGCAAGTCTTCCAGAATCTCTTCGAAATGCATTTTGTTCGGTTTCTTCATTTCGGCTTCCAGCATCTGACCGTATGGACCACGAAGCGGTCTCTTCGAAAAGCGCTTAAAATCATTATCGCTCGGCGCAGGGCTGGGACTGGCGCGATCACGCGAATTCGGCGGCGTGCGATCACTCTCGTTGTCCGACACTGAGTCTGTACGCAAGTAAGGGAAGCTTTTGTTGTTACGCGGCAGCCCACTGCCACTCCCTGCGTTGCCGCCACTACCACTACCGCCGACGCCACCCGGCCCATCGTCCTTGTCCTCCGAGCTGTGGCAACTGAAGTTCGTCAGGCGCTCCGCTTTCGTCCACACGGGCGGCTTACTACATTCCGACTCCGGTGTGTTGAGATCCGGTGAATACAGGGAACCGGGTGTGCGATTCTCTTCGGTAGGCGGACTGTTAATGTACATGATGCCGCACTCTTCCGGAGAGTCGGGCTTTATTGAATTCAATTTGGCAATGGATATATCCAGGGCGAGACCTCTGGTGTCGGGCGTGCCGTCAGGCGAATCGCTCCAAGCCGCATTGTCAATGTACATGCCTTTGCGCCGTTTCGACTTGTCGATGCGCTTTCGCTCATCAGCGCTATGCCGTGTGGCAATGCTGTCCAATGAGGAACGTTTTTCCGTGCCGATCTCCATGTCATCATGGCTGTAGCGTTTCTTCACCTCAGGATGGTCAATGGAACCTTGACGATGTTCGAAAGATTCCCTCTGCTGCGATGATAAGCTCTCCTTTCTACGCAGTATGCACTTGTCATCTCCTTCTTCCGAAGATCGGCTAACCGAGATAGTCGGCACGTTTTCAGCGCGATAATCTTGTCCCGCTTTCCTTTCTGCTGTCGCCACTGCGCACTGTTCTAACGAAATTAAGGGACCAATGGTCTCAGGTATAATGCCGAACTCCTCGGGCGCTACCTCAACCCATTCTTGTGGCGGACTCTCCATGCGCCAGTCCTGTGCTGCACACTCATAGACGGGAACTGGTATAAGACATGTGGTGGCAGTTTGGAGAAAATTATCGGGCGGCGATTCCAAAGGAATCTTTTCCTCCATCAAAGTAGCCACATTCGGTTCCATTGACCCTAACCTTGTCGGTATCGGTTCTTTAATGGTAGGTTTCTCCAGCACCTCTGCCTTCTCTTTTGCCTCAGCATCTGCTTCCACCACAGCTGCCACTGACTCTACAGTGACGGGCACTTGTTGCTCATCGATCGCATAATCGTTCTCCGAATGTATAGTGTCAGTCAGGGATTCCATCTTAGCGTGAGCTATCACAATATTCGATGCAGGTAGAACGGCTTTGCTCGACGATGACTCTGTGTCAGTACCAAAGATGTCTTCTTCCGGTATCACATCCGGTGACTCAATCACATTCTCCAAGTTCGTACTCTCTTGGCTGTAGTTCAAATTAATACTCATTTCGGTTTTCTTTTTCAGTGGTATATAAATCCAATCTGGCTCGGTCTTTGTCTTCTCCTTCGGCTGCACATCCGTGCGGGACTCAGACGTGCTTGAGGCCGCGTCCGCCGAACCACCCACCTTGTCGCGCCACAAACGATCGCGCAAAGCACTCCAGGACGATTTCTTGTATTTGCTGGAGGAGAGGTCGATTTGTGAAAATGACGCCGAACGAAACGGTATTCCCTTTTGAGCATATGAGCCGATTATCGTGCGAGACTGCGGCCTCGCCAGCTTCGTTGCTATATCCGTACTGGCCGCCAGCTCGTCACCGCGATCAGCGCCACCGCTGCCACCGGGGGGCACTAGTGATGGTGGTGGTGATTTCGATTTCTCTCTACCCAGCATCATCAACGATTCAAAATTCGACAGGCTGGTGTTCGGCTTCAGTGTATCGTTGGGGCGTGTCGTCATCGCCGTTGCTGCTGCCGCTGCCTTTGTTGCACTGCGGCCAAGATCAGCGGCAGTGTCGATGTTTACGTTTTTTTGCTGTGAGTTGTCGGCGCTCGACGGCCTCTTCGGCGCATTGGCCGTGTGCTGAGTGTCGGCTGCGTGCTCGTCTTGATCCATCAGCATTATATCATCCGAGCGGGTGGACATAAACGCCAGCGGTGCATTATCGACCGAAGCACCTGTCGCCAATGCTGTTGCCGCTGTTGTGTGAGACGCGGTATGTGTATCCGATCTCTCGAAGCTATTCGATGCGGACTGAGATCCATTGCGTGGTTTGCGGGGTGGTGGCACCGGAGGCGGGGTCGGCGACGATCGATTGCCACGCAGCAACTCTGTCAGCTCCCGCAATCTCTCCGACTTCTCCGATGACTTGCGATTTCGCGGCGATCCGCTGCCCTCCGACTGCTGCTGTGTCGTAGCTGAACTCGGCGCCGCACTAGGCGTTGATTTGCGCCCAAAACCCAAACGCTGAAAACGGTCCAAGGTATTCCGACGTTTCTCCATGTTGATCTGCAAAAAATAAATTTCACTGTTAGACACGGGCAAATAAATTTCTACCGAGCGTCTTCTCTCCGCCTCTCTCCCTGTCCATAGGCGATTTATTGCGCTCTCTGTGCAGCGCCACTTGCCCGTCACATATATCACACTAGAGCCCCACTTCCTACCGACACAATTTCTCCATCACTATTGTAATACTTAATTAAAAACTCGCACAGCATCGGAAAATGCAAATTCAAACAAAACAAAAATCGTTATGGCCGAGAATATCGCAATAGTCGCCTCTATATACTGTTCGTATACGTATTTCTAAACACACACATGCGCACACACATTCAAGCAATTGTACTAATTTCGTTGGGATCACCGAGTTTTTGTGCGTTTCTTTGGTTTGTTTTGGAAAAATTATTTTGATGTGTGTTATTTTGGCCAAGACTTACTCACTCTCGATGTACAATACTTATACCCGGTGCGGCATAGTGGTGCCGAAGATGAATTCTGGCTGATAAATATTCTTCTGTACATTTGCTCTCGATACAAGAAGAAAACTTCTCTTTACTGGGCGAATTTCTTCGACCGCCAAGCCCCCATATCTTAGATTAAAACGAACGAATGCTTCCCATGAATCCTTAATAAAGAAGTAAGGAACAACGTAGGTCTTCTCTAGTATCAACTCAGGCGTAGCCATCTACGCTTCAAAAAAAGATAATATGATCTGGAATATCCACTGTTCCATTGCTCCTCTCTTTGTGGATATGAAAACTCACAAGATACTTAAGTCTTTAGGTTGCAGAACCTCTGGAACACCTACTGTGCCAATGCTCCGCCATCTCTAGAACTCGCCTGACGTACATATGAGCGCCGACCTTTGAAGACTAGAACAGGTTTCGAAGCAAGGCGTCATACCTCTCAGGAAGTTTGTGAGATCAACGAGCATCCTAAAAGATCACTACTTTTATCGCACCTAAACGGAACTCCGACTGGCATCGCTAAGAACTCAATAGGGTATATGCGTGTCCTTGCTGGCAGCCAGTACGACCTAACCCAAGTCTTTAATTGTAAACTAACAAAAAAGCAGCAAAAAATAAACAAATTGCTTGTCACTTTGGACCCTTTTCCGGAAACTAAAAAAAATATATTTCGGCATTCAGCAAAATGTAAGATATCATAAAATAACTTATCCTATCCGAACAAATACAGTGGACGTCCAATATAACGAATCTTATGTTGTACCCCCAATTTGTTAAATCGAAAAATTCGTTTAATCGATCGAACTTTTTTTTCGTTTTAAACCATCCTTCTAAAGAAAATTCGTTTTACATATTCAGTTTTTAACCTTCTGTCTGTCCCTTAGGGTCTATTTGACCCTAGGCAGAATTAAAAAACGGTTGAGTGGTCTTGTGCGCTCGTCTACTTGTGTTATTTAGTGTTAATCGCGCTTACAACCCAAAAACAAATCTTGAAAAACACTTTTCTTGGCTTTATTTCCCCTTTTCTTTTGTGATTTATGTGTAACATTTCTTCATGTTTTGTCAGTAAATTATATAACCGTTTGATTGGGTCATACTGACCCCAAATGAGAGCGAACGTAATTTTGAGCAAGGGGCAGGCAGAAGGTTAAATAAATATATTGTTTTATTCCAGCATTTTCATAATACAAATATGGCTATATGCATGGATTTTTTTACATGAATCTGAATCGTTTTTCTACGCTGTTTTCAACACCATACTCCGTTTTTATGTAACAGCTGTAGTTTTCGCAAAAAATGGGCGTGTCACTTTTTCGAATTTTCCTCGGCTTTTTTCTCGTTTTTGACTGTAATTTCTGAACCAATAATTCTATCGACATGATTTTTATATCGTTGCAAGAACCATCAAGCAATACAACACAGTAAAATTATTTGGCGAAATACATATTCGCATCGAAATAGCAAAAATGTACCATAGCTATTTTCATCACTTTTCATACTTTTTCCTAAACTAGAGCTGCTAGAAAAAATCTGAGGATATATTCGAAATCAGCGCACCCAAATTAGTAAGAAACAGTAAAAAAAACTCCATGCAACAGAAAAAAAGTGTTATTTTGTTGTGCTGTGTTATTGAAATTTCAATTTTTAAATGAATAAATCCAACCGAACGCAAAACAAATCCTGTGGAAATGATCAGCAACGCATACAGAATTTGAAAATGTTGGTAACTTGACGTAAATTCGAAAGTTTTAAGGTAACAAAAACAAAAACAATTGAAGTACCGTTCACTTGACAAAACCAAATATTCATTGTTATTGTAAAGAAGTCGAAGGTTTCTTGCCGTTCACCCTCGTCAACAAAAATATTCGTTATATCGAATAGCAAATTTCGCTTTCGTTCGTAATATAGAATCATCAATGGAAAAAATTTGGCCGTACGTTAAATAGAATATTTGTTAAATGGAAGGTTCGTTATACTGGACGTCCACTGTACTTAAAATTGGTCAGATATTTGCCTTATACAATCGTGTCTGGGTATAGTGAACACTTCGGTATAATGAACACCCAAATTTTGATATGGAGCCTCTAAATATTGAAAAAAATTTAAATCAAAAAACAAAAAGTGTTTTTCTAGCAAATAAAACGAGTTTTTGAACAAAAAAGTTAACCTTGATATAGTGAACAACCTCGATACCGTGAACAGGCCTTGCAATAATAAGTTCACTATATCCAGACATGACTGTATTTATAAAACCCTTTTAAAGCCATACGATTGGCTTGAACACACCAATCCAAAGACAACTTCGACCCATCTTACAACTTCGCCAATCGAATCGACAATTCTCTAGATATTTTTAAATCAAATTCGTATACAAGTTCCACCGTGCCAAGTGTGGCGTTTCGGTTTTGTTGCCGAACGCACACATCAGTATTTATAGTATAAACAAAAATATACACACACGCTCCGACTTTGACTAACCCAAACCGAAAGCGAGCAAACTGTCAGCTCGGCGCGAGCATACATGCTGAAGACTCAGCTGAAGGCCCGAAGGCGCTGCAGCAAAAGCAGCAGCGAGTCATTTGCCTACCATGAATTTTCATGGATTTCCTTCAATGCTGCGACTTTGCCGCTTTCATCATGTTCTCGGATTCTGCCTCGCTCGCCTGCGTGTGTGTATAGCGACTTTTCTTGTCCGCTTTGCCAGCGTTTTCCAATTTTTCATCACATTTGTTTTTCCTACTTTGTGTTTTCTTTGAAAATCGCTGTGCTTTTGCGTAAGCACGCAGTGGGTTATTCACAATTTAAATTACTCAGCAGATCCGCGCGCACACCCACACCCTCTGCTCGGTCAATTTTGTATCGAGTCGAACAAGTAATTTCACTTCGCTTCTGTATCGCGGCCCCATATGCTCGTGCACAATAATTTTTCCATTTCTATCACTTCTTGATTTCCTTTTGCGCGCACTCCTCCTTCGGCGCCCCATTCGACTATTGTCTACACGCTTCCACAGAGCTCTCGCGCCCCTCGTTCCGCTCTATAATTTGTGCCCATTATCGCCAGCACAACAAATGCCCAAATCGTTTCAATAATAAATCAAGTTAATAATTATTCGCACAGATATTGGACCAGCGCGCAGTGCCAACACGGCTCGACGGAATAGTTTATAAATAGTTGACCAGTAGATGAATATTCGACAATCATATCAAGCGAGTAAATCAAAATTTCTGCATTCGAGTAATTTATCTGGTCGATTGGCGTGGCGTGAAATTCACATCGCCCGCCTGTCTGTCTGTCTATCTGTCTGCATATGAGTGCGCGGGTCCGTGCCCCGTCCCGCACCCACTCCGTGCTCGACGCTCTGCCGCGTCCATCTGCGCGTCGGAGCGTTGTGCGCTATTGTAAGACTTGCAATTCGGCTGTTTATTTTCATTTTTTTCAGGTTTGGTGATTTCGAGTTGAAACTGTATTAATTTTGGAATACTTGAACGTGTTTTGTCGATCGACTGAATTCGAAACATTCTCGTACCTCATGTCTTTTATTCACGAGTGCTTGCACAATGGAATCGGGTGTGAGCGTGTTTTCGCCAGTTGAATTTATTTGTTTTGCATGATTCCGCGTGGCGATAATTCTTCTTTTAGTTTCAACAACTCCCGCCGTTTCATAACCACAATAGACAAAGTTGCTAAAATTAGGCGCATTGGCCGAGCCTGCAATGATGTCGTCGTATTTCTCTTTAAATCATTGGATATGAAATTTATACATAGAAAATTGTTTCAAAGTACGTAAATACAGTCAATACAAAAGAAATGCACTCGTAATGCAGGCACTCGCCACCAAAGTGAACGAAATCTTTTAGGCTCTGCTTCATCGATGATTAACTTCTGCATTCCCGTTAAAAGAAGTTGAAGAAGTATGAAATCAACTGTTAATCTAAAAAGGACTAAAATGGAAGTCAAGTAAGGCAATTTAACCCGCAAAGTGGCCACTTCAATCTGTCATTCTACTCCACAGCTACTTTTGTAAATTGTATTATCAAAAAAAAAGTATAAGACACAGGTTATCAAAATATGGAATCCCAACATTATATTGTAAAAATATGACCTCTACGCTTTACAACCAATTCTGCCATTGAGGCCGTTAATCTATTCTTGATTTTTCTAAATCTCTATTGAAGTCCAAAGACTTAATCATAATGCTTCTCTTGATTTTGAATCATTTTTTTATCATATGGAATTTCAACATTTAAACTCTCAAGCGAAGGGCGATGATTTGTTTGGTCTTCTCATCAAAAAACTATTCCTTGGCTCTTATGTATCCGCTTAAAGTTATTTAATAAATCTTTCGACTAGAGTTACTAACTATAGACTCATTTCTAAACTGTAGTGCGAGTCTACGCTTTTGAAATGCATTGTTGAAGATTTACCTTGCGATTAAAAGTATGTGATGTTATAATCAGCGATATTAGCCTCGTTTTGCAAGTTACTTCAAATCGCAGAACTCTTGCTCACGACTGTAGTTCTGCATTTAACGTTCAACTTTAGAACAAAATGGCCTAAACTGATTTCGCCAGAAAAAAACTTTCAATAGGATTTCGCCCTGTAATCTGATTCACAAATTAGCTTTGTTTGCGTTAAATGATATTAGGAACTGTTCTGTTCTGTTCTAAACCTTCATTACGTTCTTCTTAATGTCGTTCATAATTTTAATTTTAATGCTAAAGATCCAACTTTAGGTAAGATAACGTCAACTTTTAATACACAAAACAATCATCTTTCTTTAAATATAAAAAAATTTATATGTACCTACACATAAATATTCATATGTATAAATCATCGATTTGTTTCCATAACTCATGCCACAAATTGCTAACTCGCCTCTTTAGCTTTTTCTAATAATTTATGGTCCTCGGTGTGATTTTTTATTTCAAACTACCAACTCCAACTCAGCTGTTGTCCATCGTTATAGTTCTGAATTCTCTGATCACTACTCTCTCAAGCGGCAACAAGGGAGAGGAGCATGTTTCGTCGTTTAAAATCTATTTTCTTTACCATACTCAAAAGGTGCGAATATTATTTTTTAAGTTCGGTGATATTGATCCCATTTAATCACGCACTATTCCTTTTAATCTATTTCCAAATTATTTGGATTTTTTTTTTTAATGAAAAAAACAAAAGACAAAGTTTTGTAAAATTAAAAAGTCGTTGGCATCGTAACCGATCGACAAAACAACAGTTTGACTACACTAATTAAGAATAGCTTCGTAAGGAATCTATGTGTCATCTCAAAATACTCATCAAATATTGTTTTCACTTGCATTATGAACAATTTCACACCAAAACAAATTTTTTCCTTTGACAGTCCACAAGTTATAAATAAAAAATTAAAAAGCATGCGAACTCACCTCTTTGTCGCCGTAGTCTCGCACATTGGCACTGCCCGATGAACTCGAGTGTGTTGGAATATATCCAAAGGACTGTATGGCAGGAATTCGTTTCAGTATTAGTGGACCACGTAAGATTGTACCGCCGGGTTGTGACTGTGACTGCAATTGCGATGATGGCGATGAAGAAGTGCCAGAGAATGAACAATCGTTCTCCAGGTGGAAAATAGTCGTTTGATCGCTGCAATTAGACAGGGCGTCGTCCAGGCCTCTTTGTTCCAAAAATCGCAACTCGATTGTTTCGCTGCTCAGCCAAAGCGGACTGTGCGATCCATTCGAGTGCGGCACGCTCGGCAGGGAATGCGAGATTTTGTGGCTAAGACCAGACGATGTTAGCGATATTGGGGAGAGAGGTGAAGTGGGCGACACTGGCGAGGCTGTTGTTGTGGGCGATGTGGGCTGGTTCGTTGCACATTTGCACGCTAAGTTGTTTCCCGAATTGGGCGAGCTAGAATGAAGTGCGAACTCACTGAAGCATCGTTGTGCGTCGTTGTTATTACTTGTGTTATTGTTATTATTATTATGTACGTTTATTGCGCTCTTATTTCTCACGAAATTCTGAGTATCACTAAAAGATTTGAAAAGGTGTCGTTCGTGTGGTTCTGCCTGTGGCACGTCTCTGAAATCGTGCGCGCTCTCGTAGATCTGACCGGGTGCTGGGGTTTTGGTTGGCGTCAAAGGAGGTGTGTTCACCGCAGTGGAAGTACCGTCTTTCAATGAGATCGGATCACTATGACACTGCGCAATGGTAGTGATGAGGCCGTTCGTTTGAGAGGGCAGTGCGAACGGACCGGACGGGTCGCTCTCCTCTGACTCGTCCCTCTCAAGCACACAGTCCTCGAACCGATCACTTAAGTAATTAAATTTGCGACAGAAGGTCGGCGTTAGCTTGACACTGTGGCCAGACAGGGGCTGGCGTTCACTACGGGATCCAGGCGCAACATTTCTGTGCACTCGATGCAAGCGCGTCTCGCTGGCTGACTTGCGGCCATTGGCCAGGCCCGTTGAGGTGGGCAGCTGCGAAATGCGCTCCGACTTCAAGCGGCCGTAACTGTCATATCTCAGCGTGCGTTTCGGCAGCGACGACGATAAGCACGGAAATTGCTGCAGGTGGTGTTGTTGTTGTTTTTGTAGTTCACCTTCAAAGTGACGCCCGGAAGAGGGCGTTGGCACTGGCAACGGTAGCGACTGCGAGTTGTTCGCGCGATGCTGTATCCTGCAATGGTAGCTGTAGTTGTCCTCGTGGTATCCACTTTTGTAGGGATTCTCTAGAGGGTTGTGATGCTGCTGATTATTTTTGTTGTTGATGGCACATTTGTCGTTGGCGATTGACGCGGCCGGTAAACCACTGTTTTGATTCACTTCACACGCGACAATTTTCGTCGTATCGTTGCGATTTTCGCGTTCGCATTCGAGTTCGTATACGCTTCCGTCGTTGTTTTCACTCGCGGTGACGCTTTCGTAAGTGAATTCGTTGTTGTGCTTTGATGGTGTGTTGGGCGTCGCATATGAATTTTTTACTGCTCCAAAGCAACTCAGTAACTCACATCGTTCCGGAGATATGGAGCGTTCAACAGAGTGCGACAAGTGCTGCAAGCCGCGGTGCGCACTTCTGTTATCAACATTGCCGAAACTGTCGGTTTGGAACTGCTGCACTTTCCGCCGAAAGGAGGTGGGATCGTAGTACGCGTGGTTCAGGCGCGATCTATCCGCGACGTGGCTATAGGCCGAACTGAGATCACTTTCCGATATTGTATCAGGTCCGTCGCCGTTGGCACTGGGCTCAGCAGTCGAAACTGCGCCTTGCTTTGGTTTTGGGGGCGGCGGCGGTGGTATCTGTTTTTTCGCTGCACTTCGCAGACGCTGGTAGCTGATCTCGCTGTTTCGCTCACTACCGTAGTTGCTGGGCAACGAGGTCGAGAGATACGCGTCACTGGTGGCCGTTGCCGACGGCGAATCGTAGAGGTTCCTACAAGGATTCGATTGCGGAATCGGTACGGGTGCGGTTCTCGGCGGACTCGCGATCACGGTCGGCAAGTATTCAACCACTGTCGCGTTATAGTGTACGCTGGCGGGTTTTTCAATTGAGTAACAGCAAACGACGGGCGAGGCTAGACGCGCCGGGATGATCCGCGCGGCTGCTGACTCGGATGCAGCTGGTTTTGCTTCACTTGCGGTTACTTTAGGCAAAAACAAAGCAGACGACGGCGATTGGGCACTCGTGGGCGCCGGCGGATGCAAAAGCGCGACGGCTGGGTCGGCGTGTGGCAAACGGGACGCAACGTTTACGGGGTCAACGCTGGTTAATGCTGTTCGCTTGTGGTTATTGTTGCTGTAGTTGTTATTGTATTGCGACTCAGCGACTGTCTCACTGGCAGTGCGCGCACTTATTTCATCCTCGTCCGAAACGAAGCGGTACGACGACAGATCGGAGACTGAGTCCGCGGCCACACGGTACAATCGATCAGAGTCCTCAGCGGCGTAGGCGCGTACGGCGTGTGCGCCATGAGCGTAACTGCCGTTGCTGCTCATTATGCTGGCGCTTTCGCAGCAATGCTCGCAGAATGCCAGGGAGCTTTTGGCAACCGTCTGCGTAGTTGACGATGTGGTCGCTGACGCTGGCGTTGGCGCTGTTGGTGTTGCGGCCAGTGCCGATGTCGATGCCGAAACGGCTTTCGGCATTGCGCCAGAAGCTGGCAACAGTGGCAACTGTTGCCATTGTGTGGCTGAATGCGCATTGTCGTTGTTGTTGTTTTTGTTATTATTATTAAGTAGCAGAGCCGGCAGATCGGTTTGTGTCTGTCTGTTGGAAGATGTCGTTGTGCTCGCTGCGATCGTGGCTTGTGCCATCAGTGACTCGTCGTAACTCTTGTTATTGTTATTAGTTTTGGCAGAAATTTGTTGCTTCCATCTTGCTGCTGCTGCTTCGAATAGAGCATCGTGCAATTTGCCATTAGCGTCACCATCGTCCCCATCGCTACCAACTGCCCTCAACACCGTTCCGTCGATGACCATCTGCTGCCGGCCAGCGGTCACGTCATCGCTGCCGGCACTGCACGCACTTGTCACCGGCGTCTGCTGTAGACGCGTCGCTGACATTTGCAGCTGGCGTATGGTGTTCGCGAAGTGCTGCTGCCGGATGACGCCCTCATCGCCAGCAGCGCCGGCGTCCAGCGACAACTTCTTGTACTGCACACGCTGCGATCGACAAAGCTGACTCAAGTTCGGCGTTCCGGGCAGCGATGTTGACCCGTTCTGCACTCTCCGTGCAATGTGACTCCGGTTGCTGGGATGTTCGCTATCGCCACTTGCTCTCCTCACGACATTGCCGCCCTCGCGGGACTCCCTGCGCCGTGGACTGCTGACAATGGGCAGAAATGATGTTGTCGACTTGGGTGATTTCGTCGGATTTGTTGCCGTTACTGTCGCTATTGATGTTGCTGTGGCTCCACGATCCGTCGCTGTAACGTTACGCATGAAAGCGCCGAGAAGAAAAAAGAAAACAAGAAGCAGCGTTACTAAAATGAGTAAATTTATTTAAAAATACATCACAAACGCCAACAACAACAACAACCAAACACACACAATATGGGAATAGAAAAAGTGTGTACGGTGCAAGCGAGTGAGCGGGCGTGTGTGGATTTGGGTGTGGATGTGTTTGTGTTTGTGCAATATGAATTGTGTGCCGAGAGGAGTCGACCCATAAGTAGGATTCGATGTTCTCGGCCACATTTAATTGGCTTTCTTTGTTAATGCGACAATGACGAGCTCCTTCAATTTAAACTGCACATTAAGTGATTTTCTGCGTTTTGCCTTTTATGACCTGATTTTGAATGTTCTTTAATGTTTTCACGAATATTTTCACAAAGATTTTATGGAATTTCCTCCTTCAAGCTTCTTGGCATTGCTGCGAATATTAATTTGATTACGGGTAAGTGAGAATCCAAAAATTTAATTAATTATGTGCACATTTAGTGCTTCGGATTGCAATTCGGATCGTTCGCCTCATTTGTTTTGGTGGGAAGAAAAATTCTATGTGACCTAGTCACACCAGCAAATATTGCGAAATTTATTTGAAATGTGTCTCAAAATTGTCTACGAGCACATTGCACGAAACATTTGCATTGAACGAGAAAAAGCATCCTGGTCGTACTCAGCTGACCTCATTTTGGAGGAGTTCTAGCCCCAAACCCCCCTGTGTACGCCAGTGGTTGTGCCCCATAGCCACGACCCTTTTAATCATAGGTTCTCATCAAATGGTCAATTTGCTGTAAGCAAATTAAGAACAGGAATCAAATATGTTAAAGCGATCTATAATGTGATGAGAAGGGTGTAGCACTCTGTTTAATTGTATAAAGAAATTTTTTTTTGTTATTTACTATTTAAATTATCGCATTTCATAAAAATATTTGTACGGCAGCTTTACTTGAAAATGGATGAACCGTCAATAAGGATTTATTCTACGGCAATTCGGGGTTTTCGCACAGATCCCAAATCCGATGACAAGACTTCGAAGAGTAAAATTAATTCGAATAGTCCGATAGTCCCGTTTTAATAATACTCGAGGAAGTATGAAATATATATCAGAATATGATAGAAGTCAATGCCAAATCTCTGAGACTATTGGTTTTTGAAGAAAATTCGCAACCAGCATAGATGAAGGTCCTTGTGATTTGTATGCATATAGACATACAGTCGTGTCTGGATATAGTGAACTAATTATTGCAAGGCCTGTTCACAGTATCGAGGTTGTTCACTATATCAAGGTCAACATTTTTGTTCAAAAACTCGTTTTATTTGCTCAAAAAACACTTTTTGTTTTTTGATTAAAATTTCAAATATGGTCATAGCCATATTAAACTTTGGGTGTTCACTATATCGAGGTGTTCACTATATGGGGTGTTCACTATACCCAGACACGACTGTAGATGTAATATGTGTAAATATGAACGTTCAAAATGGATCGCCATAGGAAGCTCAGTCCTCCGTCTATACAATACACAACTATTTCAAGCCTGCACAGTTATTTAAGGAATATTTATGCAGTTTTCGATCATTCCTTATTGGAATTACGATGTGTTCATCCTCCAACTACTTACGTTAGCTATAATTCAAGCCCCATCAATAACTTAAGCCATCAAAAATACTTAAGTACTAACGAACAGCTAATCGCTCTAAGCGATGGTTGTTGCAAACACTGAAAGCCATTTAAAATGTATTTTACTTATGAAATTTCAGCGCATAATGCGAAATATGCATCAAAGACAACTCACCTGAGGCGTGTGAACTCTCCCAAATAATTTGACGTCTTTTTAGCTTCCAACATGAGTTCAGATTGCCAGAATGGCCAGAGCAACAACAATAATGTTGACCCCCTTCGACAGTGCTGGCGGTGCCTATAGCACAACGACGAGTTTTTGTAACTTTAGCGACTGGCCCAGCATCGTGTCGTCGAAATAGCGGTTTGTGTATGGCGTCAGCGGAACTTGTTCTGTCAAAAAACAAAAATTAAAATTTTTAATACAATGAAAATTATAGCCGTAACCACTAATCTAAACAATTCCACTAGTTATTGAATTGAATTAGATTTTCAAATTTGCTTGCAACTGTACTAATATGTTCATACCCCACTGTGCTGGCTCACAGTGAAGGCACCAACACAAATGTTACTGCCTAAAAGCATGCTACGGTTCTGCTGCACTCCTACATAGGGTAAGCCTGGTCGTTACTGCTCACAGTTAATAACGGGACAATGCAAATAGGGAATGGGTTCAGCAGGAATGCCATGCACAGAACTGCCACACAGGGTGGTGGAGGACATTCGGGTATCAAGCAAACAACAACAATAATAACAATACAGTCTCACTACTCAGACAATGTTCACCTGTTCCAAGCAACTTGTTGCTTGCTCTGCACACAGTCGATGCTCTCACTTGAAGCCGTTTCGCTTTCGTTAAATGCCGACTCGGAATTTTGCGCGCTACCACGACGAGCCTCTGGCATTTTGACATTACGCTGCTAAATTAGCTGCAAGTTTGGAATAATGACATCGGTAAGAAGGCAAAATACACAAACGTTTTTATAGGTCAAAGAAAAACAAAAACCATAAGAACTACTTAGAAATACTTAACACATATTTGCACTGACTGCATTGGAGTGAAAATTTAAGTACACGCACACATTCATGAATACTCGTAATGACGCACGGAGATGTATGACTGCGAGCATTTAACAAATTCGGTTTAAAAATAAATCAATTGCGGCTGCGCTGCGCTGCGCAGCGATGAAAAGTTATGCGATATGTGACGATGCGACGCACTAGGCTTCTATTCACGTACTTGCAGACGTGAGAGTAATGACTGCTCGCATTTAATTCTCGCATAGCTCTTCTTCTTCTTCCTCGTCGACATCAATATTTTTGGTTTTATTTCAGAAAGTCCAACTGTGCGAAATACACGCGCGATTTTGGCCCGAAATTCTCCATCATACATATGTACATACGAGTACATGCATATCTACGAATATCTGTATCGCTGCATGCGTGCAACCATTCGGAATACACACATCCCTCACACTTTGAAATTGATTTAATTATGTGTTGATAACACGAGGGGAGAATAAACAATTTACAAATTCAACACAAGACCCAAAAAGCTATGAGTAATAAATGTTTATGTTTAATGGAAAAAATTGTGTACATACTCGAATCGTATCGATTAAATTCGGAGACTTTCTGTATACAACGCAAAACAAATAGACAAATTAAACACGTAAATGAAATGAAATTTTTTAATTCTACAAATTAATTACTTTGGAAAAATAGAAACTAAACTGATATTGATACTACTAAGTGGGACCCTGTATACAGTGTTTTTTATTGGCCCAACGAGGAATCAATTATTTTAAAGAAGCATACGTTACAACTACCGCTCTGGTATGCGCTCCTCTGATTTATTAGGGAACTAAAATATTAGGCTCACTGGAGCCAATTCAATTTAAATTGGCCTGAGAATCTCGACTGATTACATTTTGTACCAAATATGGTGGGCAATATTGTTTGTCTGTCGGGTCAACTTCATTCAGTGGGAAAACTATATTATCGCTTATTTTACAAATGATCGACAGATTAAACCACGTTCACTTGTTGCCGACCATAACAAACCGTTTCCCAAAAATATATATGTTTGATATGTTTCATACTGTTTGAAGTTTATACTTGACAACAACAAATACGACGTAGTGTAATATTGTGAAAAGCATTGTTTTTGTTATTTTTGCTGTTGATTTTCTGACTCTTTCTCTTTTAAGTGGAAAATGTATTAAACCGATTTTAAAAATGTTTTATTGCAATCTTTTGTACCATAAACGAGGCAAAGTTTAATTTATAAAAAAAAATATTCGCAAATTTGTTCGTTTATATTTTTAAATTGCTGCAAAACAAGTCATCGCTGACAAGAATCTATGTTATCATTCAATGTGTGAAATTATCCCCCGATTCTTTTTTATGAGTTACTTCACATTTCCTCAGACAGACAGGCAGAGGCAACGCCAATTCAGATGTTATACAAATACGTCTTTGGCCGCGCAATGTGCTAATTGTTGTCTGACAATTACATAAATTATCAATTAATTCAAAGGTCATTTACACCTCCCCGACGAGCCGCACGGCTTCGTGTCTGAGAATGGAAAGGCGACGTACGAGTGCGCGTAACACCTCTTCAGCTTCTACTCGCTCACTGCGCGGTAATTCCCCCAAGAGAAGGAAAATTCGGAAAACAATAAAAATTAACGCGTGCAACAATTTATTTATTTTTTTGTAATTTTCCCCAGTTGTTGCTTTATTTACGTTGGCCCGAAAATATCGAAGGCATTCGGCATTTATGGCTATTTTTAGTGCGCGCGCTTGGGGCGCTTTGCCGGCACTCGATGAGCGCATCGACGCGCAAGCCGGTAGCACTTTCTCGCGCTGCCGCCGCACAATTTTTCGACGCCGAATCGGATTTGTGTTGGTGCTGGCTTTAGTAGAGCGCGCTGTTGTTGCAGCAGCAATGCTGTTTCTGTTGTTGTTGTTATTGTTAATGTTTATCATTATCAAAGGCGAGGCAAGGCAAGACGGCTCTTCCTATGAATTGGTGTGCGTTTTGGGGTTGTCGGTGCATGCGCAAAATGCATGCAATGCTGTGACTGTGTGATTCTGCAGTTGTGTGAGGGTGCCGACTGTTCCGGAGCTGTTGTAAACAAATGAACGCAATGAATTGCCAACGATGACGATGACAGCTGATAGCGCGAATATGAAACAGATGTAAACAATGCTTCGCACTTGCTGCACTGACAAACTTAATAGTTGTCGGCGAAATGAGAGAAAAATGCATTTGAAGGAAATGGCCAAGTTAACCTTTCTCGTCCTTAAGAGGAACGCGAACTTATGCGACACAAAAATTTACCAACAAATAGCCGTGCGCAGATATCGACGTGGAATTTGTACGTCATCTGTCAGTCAATACGTTGCTTTGTTGATTTAAGAAACATGATACGAAATAATGAATTTGTTACGCCATTTTAGGAAGAATTTTTACTTGTAGTGCTCTATCGTAACTAATATTTACAAAGCGAGTTGTATATTTAAAATGAAAGGCTGTGATTTAATTTATAGTCGTTGTTTTTCAGTCAGAATTCATTTTATTTTTACTTAAGGGGGTCGTCTACGTAGCGACCTGATTTTCGAGCCTGTTTTTCAAAATTTATTACGAAGGAACGAAGAAAGATATTCACTCTTTTTTTTTGTTTTTTGTTTATTTAATCGTAATCTTTCAAGAGACAAGTTCATAAAAATTATATTTCTACATATTCGAGTGCAGGATGACCTTGAACGTGCCCTCATCAGAATTTTGATATAAATTTTCCTGCAAGATTTTGGGCCAACCACGTAACCTACAACAAAAAATGAAACTAATCTATAATTGATATTACATCAGCTTTGCTTGACACGAGCTTTTTGTAGAATTCAAAAATCTCTCGAAATGGTGGACATTTTTGAAAGAAAAGTTATTTTTCCCTTTTTTTCAAATGTTTATTGCCTGTTATAATAAAAAAAAAAACAATATTATATTTTCTTAAAATCGTGCAAGTAAGTTAGAAAAATAAGACTTTCGGGAAAACGCGTTTAAAGTTCATAGGGAGCGCGCGCAAACACCGTGAGCGAGCGTGCTCAATGCTCTACAGCTCAATAACCGTGAAGAGTTTACCCAAATCCTTTGAAAATAACATTCCTCACGTCTTCCAAATGAAAATTATGTAAAAAAAAAACATTTTTTGAAACTTTATACGTAGACGACCCCGTTAAGTTCTTAAAAAGACATTTATGAACACGCTCGGAAAAGTTCTGGCCTCGCTAGGATTTTCCGAACAAATAAACAACGAAAAATAGATGCGTACTGAAATGGTATCGTCTGACACTGTAATGTATTATTTCCGAAGACGAAGTTATCAGTTCGAGGAAAAACTTTAAGTCGGCTAAGGCCATACGCGGAAGTGCTATGAAGTAGTGAAGTGCTTAAGATCACGTACGGGTCATCAATCTTCGAAGCATGAACAAAGAACTCAGGAAGACCTATTAGGATTGGACTTACTTCGAAAAGAAAAGCTTCGTATTTTTTGCTATACACGACGTCGTCGAATTGGCTAAACTTTAAATTAAGATTTTGAACAGGGCTTGGCACCGTCATGTAAAAAACAAATTCCAGCATTGATAGCAACGTCAGTCTTTGCTTCAATGGCAATACACAGATTAACTGTAACAAATTATATGTACACCTTACAATATTAAAGAAAATCGATACAATGAGATGTCCACAATCAGTGCATGACTTAACGAAACGCCTGAAATGGACTGGCTCAAGCCTGGTTGCCGCTTCCTCAGAGCCGCACCACAGCGGCCGCACAGCGCACCGTAACCGTAGACGGCGAAATGGGCACAGCAGCTGCAACCCAGCACAGAAACGCTGTCTGCGCGGCAAGCTTTTCGAAGCGCGGTTCCGCGACCCTGCGCTTCTGCTCTCTCAAATTATGTCGAGCCTAATCTTTTGTTTCGCTACCGAGGCTTTGACGCGAAGCAAATGGCCAATGTTAGGCAGCGCCGGAGTCTTTCCTCTTCCGCGCGGTGTCGGCTCATGCGTGTGTGTGTGTGTATGTGTGTGTACGTAAATGTCCAAAGTCTTTCAATTTCAATTTTGCAGCAGGTCTTTTTTCAAATTGACGTTTGCTGCGCTCTTTTTGTGCGCTCGGGTCATGCTATTAAAATTCGTGTAGCTGCCATTGTTATTGCTGCTGTTGCGGTACGGCAACAGTGCCATTGTCATGTTCACATATCATGTTGCCACCGGTAAGCGACACAAAATGGTTGAAAGAAATCACTGGAAATTGTTTGTGTGCGCGCGATGCGGTCGGACGTGCCACTTGCGCCGGTACGTGTAGCTGCTGCAGTCTGGCTTGTGCGCTCGCTGCAGCTTAAGCAATTAATCCCTGAAATTAATACCATTTTCTGCCAGTCTAATGTCACTTGCAATGTTTTTCTAATTTTGCAAGAGCATTCGGCGGTGCAGTCTGCGAACTGCTTCCGAAACACTACATTTTAATTGTACATGTGTACATCATGTATGTATTTTTTCCGATAATCTAAAGTGCAGAGAAATTGAGTGGCCACACACATACAGGGTGGCGCAAAAGTTGTCACCCAGCGCAAAAGTTACCACCCAGTGTTACTTGGCTCTAATTTGTTTATGAAGGAGTGAATGAATGAATGAATATCAAAGCAAAATTTACTTTTGCCGCCATTTGAGAAAGTTATAGCATCTGCCGATAAGGTGATGACTTTTGCGCCACCCTATATTTAGGCCTAACATACTTAAAAGGCCCACTGAAACTCTAAACTAAATGCGAAACAACTGTAAAGCCGCAACACTATTCGACATTTGATTAATCTGTTAGTTCGCTTTTACATATTTCTTTAAATTTTTTGAATTTTTTTTCGTTTTGGCCGATGTCATAACTTCGCACACCAGTCATTAAGTTTCGTGGCAATGTCTAATCATTTGGCCATCTCTCATAAGACAAAACAAAAACTCAAACTGTGATTAACCGGCGAAATCCATGATTCCGTTGACGACATGTTTTCATCGTTATTTATCTAAACAATTAATTTTGAGTAATCCAAAGCTTCCGAATCATAGCAAGGCGCATCTCATTGACGCTCACAGCTTTGTCTCTTTGCAGTTTCAAATCTAATCTCGCTAATTTATCGCTTGTTATCTGCCTTGTCGCTGTTATATGTATCTCACGAAATACTTCAACTTTACACACTCCAACTAACTTACGTCATAAATCAGATGCGACTGAAATATACAAACACATAAGTATGTACGAGGGATCGCAATCCCGGGATCCCGAGATTCCAGGAAAAAGGATTTTAATCCCGGGATTTTCGGAATTGCAAAAGATGCTTCAAAGTTCAAATAAAGGGAGGAGGGAGGGTATAGAGGGCGTCTTTTGCAAAAGGCTTATAATTATTTACTAAGCATTCAACCAACAAGTGTTGAATCTGAAGGATGTTTCTCTTCAGCAGGGTTTATTTGCAATAAAATTCGCTTTAGATTAGAGGACAAAACACTTAATGCCTTTGTATTTTAAAGATCTCAGTTTTTAGTTAACCAAAACGCTTAACTTTTTTATAAAAATAATCTAAGTAAAACTAAAAGTACTAACAAATGAACTTTTTTATTTTTATCAAATATACATTCTCTGATACATCTGTTCCAAATCAATAAGTTATGTTTAAGTGTCATTTTTGGATAAAACAAAATGTTATCAAACTGAAGTTAAATGTTAAATGAAAAACTTTTAAGTTAAACAAAATGTGATTAAATTCAAGATCAAAAATCTTAAAACTACGCCAAATGTGATTAAACTGTGCCCATTTTTATGGTAAATATATTATAAACAAGTATTTATGCAATTTGGAAAAATTGTTTTATTAAAAAAATTTGTTAGAAAATTTGTTAAAAAATATGGATCCCGGGATTTACAATAATAACATAGAGACCCCGAAAACGTTTGTAGGCGCATACAATCTTTGCATAATTCGTAATGTGTCTAAGATTTATAGTTGCCAGAATGTGGCAACTACTCCGAAACGCTTGAATGGCTTTTAATTTACTTTTGCAATGGACCCGGCAGAGCCAATTTTAAATTTTCCCCATTTATAGTCATCTGATTGAGAGAATAGACTTTTCAGCTCTGTGCATCGATTTACTTTTCCTACCTTGAAAAATGATTTTGGTCCCGGAAACAGCAAAAAGTCGAAAGGGGGAATATCAGGTCACAGTACGAAATAAACACTTAAACACATTTTCAGTTTTGGCTTAATTCTGGCGTTCAGGTTAATATCTGAGCTTTGATGTATTCAGAGACCTATAGTAGAATTTTATGGCGAATATTTTCGTGGTACAAAAGGACAAAAGGACATTTCGTGTCCTTGAAAAGTCCTGTTTTACAGGACATTTTTGGCATTTTAGAAAAGAAGGGTCAAATTTACCCATAAAAATAGGAGCTACAGGGTTAAAATGCTCCACAAAAATGTTCTTCGTAGTATTTTACATCAAATTGCTGAACCTAACTTACCTAAAATGTGAAGTTACATGGTTTTCGTATGCCGAATCACCATAAGAATGAGCAAAAAGGAGAAAACTTTGACCCCCCTAAAAAAAATTCAGACGTAAACTTTCAAAACGCCGATATACGTATATTTTTTTTGGTCCCCTCTACGAGAATCCGTTGTCACAACCTTATTATTAAAAAAAAAAATTTGATTTTGTTGTGCAGTGTTATTGGCATTCGTTGGGTTCTTGGTCAATACTTTCTGTACCCAAATCGATTTTTGTGTTGATGTACTGAATCACTCAATACTAAATGACGCTCAAATCTTGCGTTGTAACTAAATACAGCTTAAGTTACCAAATTAAAGAAACAATCTTTGTGGTTATATCTATAGCTAGCTTTATTTTTAATCATGTTTTAGTCTGCGCATACTTTTTGCACAAACTGTGTAAAATCGATCTAATCAACACTTTGCTCAAGACCCGCTATTGTCAATGCGAATCATGCTCAGTTTTTTTTCTTTTTCAAGTGTAAAGCGATCTCACTGCTCGAAACGAAAATCGATTGACAGAAGCGCGTTTCTCTTTCAACGCGAACGTCTATCGGTGGTTTGCGCTCTCAAGTAAAATACTCTGCAATTCTAGCATTGTTCGTGGTTATTGTCTCTTGTACAAATTAACGTAATAATCAAAAACACAGCTCACTTAATTATACAGCAACACGTACAAAGATAACTGATGAAGGCATTTTAATTTAATTATTTTCGTTGAACAGTCCCACTTACACGCCAAGTAGCCGTACTTATTATTAGTATTGTTGTTCTTGCCGTTATTGTATGACGGCTATTTGTGTTGTTGTGAAAGAATAAAGAATGTGAAAAATTCGCTCAAATCAAATATTTGCATTGCGCATTCCACATAGTTATACGTGTTGCTTGGCATCCGTGCGCATGTTTGCTTGATTATACATATTTCTGTATGAGCTATTTTTAAGTTATTAATTTGATAAAATCTGGATTAGATCAGGTAGAACAGAAACAAAATGGCAAGACTAGGTTTTGATTGTCCGAGCACTTGCGACTCTAAGGAATTTAAAACTACTCTACTACACCCTACAGAGCTTATTGCTGTCCTCAACGTATACGTACACACACACACACAAGCCTCATCAAACACACTTCTATATTTAGAATTCAGTTAAAACGAACGTCACTGCAACGCGCCCCAATCTCACACCCCACAAACGTTGATGTGCGGTGAACACTTAGCTGTCAACTCCACTTCATATGCAAAATTTACAACTACACAATAATAACAATTAAGTTCAATCTGCGCGCATCATCGCGGCCTCACATCGGCCGATCCGATCCGATCGCCTAGCGAAGTCTTGATTCCTTTATTACCCACACTCAAACTCCATTCAGCCTGCAAGTCCTACTCCAGCTGCAGCTTCATTCTATGCCCTTTCATCAGGCCATCCAACTATTTTTAAACCACGCACGAGTGTTTTACTATTATTTCTCGCACTTTTGTCCACACTGCCGCACTTCCTGCCGTTTCATACAATTCTTTAGGTTTTACTTTATTGCAGCTGACTGACATCTGACAGCGCAGTTGCAGAAAATCCATTTGCAAAAGTTCGCGCGCTATTTTGTTACTCCACGCCCTTGTTTTTGTTGTTGTTGTCGTCTTATGATTAATACTGCAAGCGAACTGCAGCAACACCTTCGCAACGGACTCGCCTCGTAAATTTCTCATATCACTTCTCCAGCGCCAAATTGAAATCGAGACCCAGAGCGGCGTTGGAGACGCGCGCGAGCCGGACTTGTGGAAAACAAGCAGTGGTCAAGGAGTCACAAATGAACTTGAAAAGACAGGCGAGGACGTTGTTGGCAGCACGTTCCCACTCGATTTACTGTGCCACATATGTGTTTTATTTTGTCCCTGTTGCCATTCATTATTAACGCGACTGCACGTCCCGCCGCCTTGTGTGGCGGCAAATATGCGTAAAATCACTTTGGCCGACGATTTTTCAATTTAAGCCGCGCAATGTGTTGCGGCTTTTCCCAGCTAGCGTGACGAATTAGTGCAGGTTGTCGTTGCTCTTCGCTCAATTATTGTTTTATGTTTTAACAATATTTTAATGGATTTGCCGATTTGACAAATGCAAGGCATGAGTGATAAATGGTTGAGCAATTTCGAACTATGCCTGTAAAAGCTGCGACTCAAGCTCAACTAATCTTTGTCGTAAAACCATGTCGACGATTAGCGAAGCAGTGGTGGTGAAGAAATTGAACGTTTTCCATTTGGAATAATGGTCGGCGATACAGTTATGCTTGGAAATGTTTTCTGTGTTTCGGAGATGAATTTGTTTGCCACTGCAAACAACACTGTGTAGATAGTGCATGAACCCACGATATAAAGTTATAGTTAGTAAACAAATGTCAGACGCTGATGAGGACACCAAGTTAATCCGAAATTGGTTCTATGGAAGTTCGACACTTCAAAGATACCAGAACTGAAAATCATTTCAAATGGATTTATTAAAATTAGGTTCGTTTGAAGTTTGGCTTAACCACGAGGCACAAGACTTTAATTTATTTGAAAAGACCTTGAAACAACGCCAACTAACAGCACAACAACCCAAAATTTAACTGTCTGCCGATTTGTCATCTATCGTCAATCAAGAAGCTGCGAATAATAGCTTTAATATAAAAGAAGATCTGTACCAAAATCAGCAGCGACTCTCCTTACTTCAGAAATAGTAGCAGTGGAGCATTAATACTCAAATTGAAGTCAAATGTTATTTGAGTAGTGATTGAATAATTGTTATCAGTTCCGAGAGAACTTTCTCGACTTGATTTTTTCGCGATCTTGAGGCTCATATTTTAGGTTCGGCTGCCATAACTTAATCTGGTTCGATTGTCAGCCGTAACAGCACCCAATAATATAAAAATATGCTTTTCATTCGAGTCTTGTGTTCTTCTACGCGTCTCTTTTGAAAGGATTTTTTCTAATAAGCCTATCAGTCAGATGTGTGAAATACAGAATATCGTTAAACGAAACTTAAATTAAACAATAATAATAACCTTTAGAATATATATCTGTATCTGTCAAAAATCGAAATAACCGCCTTGTATGCCGATATCGTACTGGAAGCAGGGCCAAATGTAAAAATAGTATTTCCCAATTTTGAGTAGCAGTCGAAAGAATAATCCAGATTTGGACCTACAAGCATTAGACGCAGTAATCACTGTGTAGAAGTACAAAAGATCATTTGTCTTTTTGTTGTAATTCAGTGTCATTTGTCCTATTCCTTCCAAATTTGTTATTACCTCACTCATTTCATTTCATTCATACTCACATGTGCTCTCACTTGACTTTCCTATCAGTCTTCTTCACACATCTCTTGTTGAATCAAAACAACTACTAATCACCGCACCACTGGTTGACCCAAGTATCGATTCTACACACAAACACTTCAGTGGGTGGTTGGCGCTTGTTGTTGTTATTGCTGGCGTGAACGCAAACGAAAAATGCCAAATGCTTTAGTTAACATTTAACAGCTTGCAGCAATTAATAGCAACCGCCTACTGCACACACATCAGCACAAACACACACACTCGCAGTGCACCCTTTACGCAGTCGTGCACAAACGTTCGTACGTAAGTACGTTCATAGCAACGTTGCGTTGCGCGCGCAAATCTGAAAGCTTTGAACGAAATCGAATACTGCAGTTCAAGTGCAGTTTCGTTGTTGAAATTTCGAAATGACGCTTCTGCTGGTTGTTAGATGAAAAGAGAAGCAGCATTCTATTCGCAAAAATAAATAATAACGAGCACAAGCTCCAAATTCTCAGCGGCAAAAACAACACGACCGAATGGGAGGGTAACTGAACAAGTACAATACATAATAGCAACAGCGAAGTCAGCAACGAAAAAGGAAAACGTACAAAAACAATGGCATCGAGCAATGCAAACGATGACAACAATGACAGCAAAGCAAATCATAAGATAAACCGCAGAAATAAACACCTCAGCGTAACTTTGCGCTGCGTATCATTTGCGGAACGTTTTGAGAGCGTAACACAAGTTGCACCTAGTTGGAAGCAAAACCAAGCACACACTCACACCCACGATTGCCATTTTTGGTCTATTTGGACCAAAAGTGGGTCTTTATATTTCAGATGGGATTTTGGGCCGCTTTTGTGTAATTTATGTAACTTTTCCCTTCGTTTCTATTTTATGGGTTTTTTCAAAAAATTTTGGTACAAAATTGCGTTCTAATAGAACCCGAATCCATACCTGAATTACCCGTTCTGATTGTTTAACTCTGTTCAGAATACTTTAGTTCGTATTTTACTCAGATTTACGAATATTTTAACCATTTCACAAATGCTAATAGAAAAAAGGTTAATTTTTCATTTTAAAAAAATTTATTTTATAATGTATGCTGTTTGCAATAATTTCTAAATGACCCGCTTGTCATATTAATGAAATATTAAGTAATTAGTAACTTTAATGGAGGTTTATGCTAAATTGAATAAAAAAACCTACATGAGTCAAAACTATATTAATTTAGTAAAGAAAAGTCACTCGTTCGGACTATATACAGTTGCGGTCAAAATAATAGTAGTACGCGTACAACGAAAAGAAAATGAAGAAAAAATAATCTGCTTTTTTTACAAATATTTATTTTGTATTTTTTTTAACAAGTTATATGTGTTAACAATGCAATCATAAAAGAAAACTTAAGAATTAAACTCAGTTTGGTTTGATTTAAATTAAATGCGTCAAAAGCTCCAAAATATGGACGGTCAAAAAAATAGTAGTTCGCTTTACTTTCATAAAAATTAAGCAACAATTGTGTTTCATTTTAAAAGATTTTGTGGTTAAATAGTAATAACGAAATGTTTCTTCAAATTAGTATTTAGTTGCGTGACTGTTGTTTGGCTATTACTGCAGCACAGAGCCGATGCATTGAAATAACCAAATTTTCATATCTTTCTCTAGGGGCGTGGTCTACTGCTTTTCAAAGTTGATTATTATTTAAAAGATTATTGTGAGCAACTGCTCTCTTCACGTCACACCACAAATTTTTAATTATATTGAAGTCTGGTGATTGTGCGAGCCATTCCATAATCCTAATCCTGCTCTTGCGAAGCCCCTTTCGTGCGACCTTGCTTGTATGCTTTCGGTTATAATCCTGTTGGAAGATCCAAAGCATTGGCGTTTTTTCACGGACATACGGTGGCACGATTTCCCGCAAGATTCGTACACATACACATCGATCCATCGTTTTCTTGATCAAATAAATAGCGCCACCTCCATAAAACGTAGTACATCCATTTATTTATTCAGCATGTCTTACGTTTTATGGAGGTGGCGCTATTTATTTGATCAAGAAAACGATGGATCGATGTGTATGTGTACGAATCTTGCGGGAAATCGTGCCACCGTATGTCAAATAAATAGCGCCACCTCCATAAAACGTAAGACATGCATTTATTTATTGAGCATGTCTTACGTTTTATGAAGGTGGCGCTATTTATTTGATCAAGAAAACGATGGATCGATGTGTATGTGTACGAATCTTGCGGGAAATCGTGCCACCGTATGTCCGTGAAAAAACGCCAATGCTTTGGATCTTCCAACAGGATTATAACCGAAAGCATACAAGCAAGGTCGCACGAAAGGGGCTTCGCAAGAGCAGGATTAGGATTATGGAATGGCTCGCACAATCACCAGACTTCAATATAATTAAAAATTTGTGGTGTGACGTGAAGAGAGCAGTTGCTCACAATAATCTTTTAAATAATAATCAACTTTGAAAAGCAGTAGACCACGCCCCTAGAGAAAGATATGAAAATTTGGTTATTTCAATGCATCGGCTCTGTGCTGCAGTAATAGCCAAACAACAGTCACGCAACTAAATACTAATTTGAAGAAACATTTCGTTATTACTATTTAACCACAAAATCTTTTAAAATGAAACACAATTGTTGCTTAATTTTTATGAAAGTAAAGCGAACTACTATTTTTTTGACCGTCCATATTTTGGAGCTTTTGACGCATTTAATTTAAATCAAACCAAACTGAGTTTAATTCTTAAGTTTTCTTTTATGATTGCATTGTTAACACATATAACTTGTTAAAAAAAATACAAAATAAATATTTGTAAAAAAAGCAGATTATTTTTTCCTAATTTTCTTTTCGTTGTATGCGTACTACTATTATTTTGACCGCAGCTGTATATAACAACATATAGTACATTCAACTGAAAACAATAATTACCCGAAAACAGTAACGAACTGAAATTTGTCTCGATTGACCATGATTACCTCTATTATCCAAGACAGAAAAAAACAAGTTTATTTCTTCTTTCTGATACCCGATTAATACGATAACTTGGCCGGCCTCGATAGTAGCGGGTAGCGCACTGACTTCTCACATCAGAGGTCCTAGGTTCGATTCCTCGCTGGCTGGAGAAACACTTATCTACTCCAGTCGCTATCCACATGAAGCAAATCAGAATAACAAGAGTCCACAAGTGGCACTCTGGGTATGTGAGTGGAGTGTGAGTGGAAAATTGCAAAATAGCGCCTTTCGGATTCGGCGTTAAACTGTAGATCCCCCTTCCCCATCCCCCTTCCCCCCAAGACATGGTGGTTTTGCTCTAAAATCCACTACCACTACGAGGTCTGCTAAGATATTTTCCACTATCACAAAATAAATGTAATTTTTTTCTATTACAAATATTTCCACTGTGGTAGAAAATTGCACTACCACTAAATAAAGATCAGTGATTAGTGGAAAAAAAATTCAACTAACGCTTAGTTTATAGTGTACTATGAATTTACTGCAAAACCCCCATGTCTGCTTGATACCAACACAATAACTTTTCCCCCTACGTGAAAAGTCATGCCTGTTGAGTTTCTAACCAAGAAGTGCAGAGAAGTCAACGGAGTTTTTAGGTAAACACGCACGCCCACCCAATTGACTTCTCTACACTATTAGTCTACAAACTCGACAAGCGTGACTTTTCACGCAAGGTGAGAATTTCCCAAAAATTCAGAAATGCCTCAATCAATCTGGAACATCAATTAATCCACAGAGTCGTTACTTGACCGTATACAAAATATGTAATGCATAAAGGATATAAAATATACAGAGCCCACAAAACGATCTTTCGAATACGAAAAATATTTTTTAAAAATATTGAAATTGCATAGTTTGATATGGTTTTATCTCTAAAGGCGACCGTGAAACATATTTGAATACCGAAAAATTCTTGACGGATTGAATGAAATTTGATGGAAGTGAATTTGAGGAATAAGAAGTTAAACATAAAGGACAAATCTTCAACGGCCAACTAGGTAATTTAAAAAATCTGTAAAATTCTAATTTACAAAAATTATTTTATGATTTTAAAAAATCTGTGAAATTCTAGTTTACAAAAATTATTTTATGATAAGATAAAAAATGAGTTTTATTACTTTTAGCTTTCACAATTTTCCCCAGTTAGCATTATAATTTTTTCTAAACTTGATCAGATGTCAACATCTGCAGTCAGTTTGAAGTGACAATTCGCTTTATTATTTGTCTGCATGTTTTTCAATGAAAATATCATCTGTGCAGTAGCGATCACTTTACAAAAGCCCAAATGTGTACAGAAAGAAACAAAAACATTAAGTTTACGTTCCACGTTCAGCTGAGCCGAAAACCAAATGAGAGCAGAGAAATAGCTGAAATTGTTCTGAAATGTAAACAAGATAAAAGTTTATCTCAAAACGATTTATTTCACTGGGGTTTCGCTTTTGCGTCAGTTCGTCTCATCTTGCGGCAGATGCGGATTATGACACGAATTTAACGTAAAAACCAAAGATCGACGAGAGTAAGCGAATGAAACTGTTTCGGCCAGTCTTAGGCGACACAATAATGGCCTACATTTGTTGTTTATACCACACCCACTTTAACCACTGTCGTTGTATATATATAGAGTATAGGTATATATATATAGACATGTAATTTATACGATCAGTACAGTGAAAAGAATTAATAGTTGAACTACTTAAATTTTCTATTGAGCATCCACATGAAAATTCAGGAAACTTTGTTCGAAATTTGGGTTCGTGGAGTACAGGAGTTAGGACTCCGTAGTCCTGGCTGAATTTTGGCAGTCTTCAGCAGCACTATGGATATCTCAGTATTCCAATATCACTGACCTTTTGTTCCAGTGTCGCGAAACATAAAGTAATTGTTGAATGACTCATTTTGACTCTTAACCTCGTTGGTGCATCGAGCGTTTACTTTCCAGTGCATGTGGCTTAGCACATTAAAGTAGGGTATTATGAATAAGGTATTCAAAGAAAGGGGAAAAATGTGCAATTTTAAGCGATAACTTCCAAACAAAAACAACATGAAAGCAACCACTTTAACAAAGATATATATGTAAGTGTGTAGGTGTGTACACGAAACGAGACGCAAAGCAAAGATACTTTCCTGAAATCGAAAAGACGCGAGCCAACAATGCTTTAAGTCGTTCAAGAAAACGGCCATAATTCAATTTAATGCTTAAGTAATACGATTACGCTGATTATTTTGGATTTTTTGCTTTTGATTTCAATACAAAAGAGGCAGCAAAAATCGAACGGCCAAAAGAGGGAAAAATTGGCCCAAATGGCCGGCAACAAGGAGGCTGGCACTGAAGGGGGAATACGACAAAATGTGACCAGCAAGCAGCGAGACAGAGAGCCTCGCATCGCCGAGTACGATCGGCATCGGCCTCAATGGCGCAAGCCATCAGTCGACAGGCCAGCAGCGGATACTGGGTGCCTAAGCGGGGGTGACGGAGCGGCGAGCGCAACGGCTGCAGAAAGCGAAAGAGATTTACATTTTAAAATGATTTGATTTATAATGATGGCTTTTACTTTTCGCCTTAAACTGGGCGCACTCTTTGCGTCGCTCAATCAGAATGCGCCGGTCCGCGCGTTCGAGGCATCCAGCCCACCGCGACTGTGACTGTGGCTGCATGTCTACAACACAATAAAAACAAATTATGGAACATTTTCGTTATCGGCAACAGCAGCGTCCAGCATTACCCCCCGCCAGCCAACGGCAATCAGGAGTGGAAGGTGATGTAAGTTTGACCCTTTTCGTTGCGTCGCGGCCGGCTTTCGGGCGCGGGCGCGGGCGCTCTGTCTGGTTATACTTTCATTGCGCTGTTGTAAGGGAAGAAGAAGAAAAAGCGTTGACGTCACAGCGCCAGCATCTGTGTTTGCAAATTTATGACTGCAACGGCACGTTGTTGTTGTTATTGATGTTCTTTTGTAGTTGTGACATCTGTGTTGTTTTTGTTGTTGGTACTAAATGAAAGTGAAATGCGGCGCGTGTTTGGCATAGGACAAAGTATGCTGCCATTGACATGAAACTTAAATCGCCCATAAACATTATTAATTCCGCTGAGTGATGCGCCATTTTTCACTTTTCTCGTGAGCGTATTTTTATTGTTTATTTGTTAGTGTTCTGGATTTTTGATTGTGGTTCTTTATGTACTCATTGAAAAGTGAAAATTTCATTAGTGTTTTGTGTTGGAGCTAATAATTTTATAATAGTTGCCGGTTAAAAGAGTGAACGATTTAAAAGAGTTTCAAAGCGAGAGGCGCTATTTAACCACCACTCACTTTGGTGTTGAGTCAGGTGACAGCATCAATTAGTTGGCGTACTCATAGAGGGACAATTCAGGGACAGAAAACACTGGCCACCACAGTGAACCACATATAAGACAGATATCGATGCTACATATATACTAACTAAGATCTAACTCCAAATTACCCATGTTATCCGTGCGAGTTTATAAACAAATTGAACGGATCTACAGGTTTATGCCAATTCTGAACTGGGAGTTGGGAACTATTATAGGTAATTATTTTACTCCCAGTGAAATATTGCCGCTTATTAGTGTCCGACGAAAACCACTTTTTTGGGCCGAAACCGAGTTTCGGTTTTTTTATATTCGGCCAAAACCGAAACCGAAACTTTCTAGTTGGAATAAAAATCACCAAACGTATTTTACTTTAAATAAATAAAGAACAAACAAACAAACATAACATAACATAACATAAATAAAGGGTGATCCAACTAGAGGTACTTTTTTCAATAACCTTTTTTTGACAGATCACGCGTGAGTCGTGTCAAGCTGTCATATTATTTTTGTTCAGTATTGTTTGGCATTTCATCATGGAAAGACTTACGCCTGAAAAACGTTTACAAATCGTTCATCGGTCCATATTTCTTCAAAAATGATGCCGGTGAGAACAGCTAATTTCACGTAATGGGCCGGTCGATTGGCCACCAAGATCGTGTGATATCACACCGTTAGACTTTTTTCTGTGGGGATAAGTAAAGTCTTAAGTCTATACGGATAAACCCGCTTCGATTCAGGCCTTGGAGCAAAACATCACGCGTGTCATTCGCCAGTTACCAGTCGAAATGCTCGAACGAGTCATCGAAAATTGGACTCAACGGATGGACCATCTGAGACGTAGCCGCGGCCAACATTTGAAAGAGATAATCTTCAAAAAATAAATGCCAAAGAATGTTCTTTCGAATGATAATAAACATTCCCCGTTAAATTTTAATTTTCTGTGTTTTTTTCTTTAAAAAAGTAGGGAACCTCGAAATGGATCACGCTTTACTTATTAATAAAAACAATTAATTCATTTTTTAAAAACATAAACATAAAAAAATCACCCTTCAAAAATTAAATTATTCAAAATTAAATAATTTATTATTTTATTCTAAAAAATAAGTTTATTTACATCTAAATTCTCTTCTTAATGCGGAAAAAAATGGCCCAAATTGAAACCGAAACCACTTATTTGGGCCGAAACCGAAACCGAATATTCGGTCGGACACTACTGCTTATACATAGTTATCTCTCACTGTTTTCCATCCAATTTTGATTCACTGGTGTCGAAATCCAAGTAAAAAAATCTGTGAACTACCACCAGACTTCACAAATGTCTAGCAATACAGTAATGTCCAATGTGGTGCAATAAGTTGACTTTCCTCATCAATAGTGGAACGGTTCAAAATCGCCCAAATGCTTAAGTTTTAAAGCATAGCTTCATTATTTTTGTTCATTCACGCACTTTACTGTCTACTTCTCATACAAGCATGTACGAGTACTACACAACAGCTACAAACTCTTCAATAGCAGCAAATGCAAATCTGAAATATGATTATGGCAACAGCTCCAAACCATTAAGTACTCAACATCAACAAAATTTGCAGACGTACGCCAACATTTTGCATTAACTGGTCACTGCGCCTCTGTTCCCCGCACAGCGTTTGCTGCCTCATTTGGTTGTCATTAACTGAAACCTCATTCTCATCCAATGCTTCCATGCGCTAAGATGCGCTCAGCTGAATGCGTCGCCCCCTTTACCGGCTCTCAGCTTAAGTACTCGCATCCCCTCGCCGGGCGCCACTGTGTCGGTTGCAATTGTCAGTTAACTATTGCAGCATTTTATGTCCATGCTCAAGTCAAAAGTCAAAAAGGATAAGTTGATTAATTTCTCTTCGTTTTGTCTTGTTTCTTTCATTCCTGCATTGTCTTTGGTGTTGCTGGTTGCGCTGTTATTTGTTTGTTGTTGTTTCGTTTTGAACAATTTTCGATTTTGTTATCGCAAACATTTCATCGAAAATCGTGATAACAACCGCCAAAGTCAACAGCCACGAAAGCGTTTCTGGTACTTTCATAACATTACAAGTTCCGCTTTATTGTTTAAGACCAAATTTAATATGTACTAATTGAATGCTTTTCGCTTTGCTTTTGGTTAATCGACGGGGCAGTGCCAATAGGTCGTCCAGGCACGAGCACAAGCCAAAATGTGCCCGAACAGACAAAGGCAAAGCGATAGTGAAATTATGAAATGAAGAAAGTCTTCAATTTAAGGGGTAGTGGGGCCATTAAAGTTTATTGAACAGTGCCAGTTAAGCGTTCAACGCGTTCAGGCTTCTGAAGCTTGATTGGGGATTTTGACTCGTTTTTGGGATGAGACTTGTTGTCTTTTGTTGTGGCCGAAGAAAGTGCAATTGACTTCGGGTTCAAATTGTACAGGAAAAGGTGAGAGGGAACGGTGCGATCGGTGTCACGCAAGCCATTACCGGTGTAAATGATCCAAAACAAAATTTCGATTTTCATTAAAGAAACGTGTCGGCTGTGGACATTAATTTATAGCACAAAATCGATATTTCAGTTCAATTCTTTTGTGCATGAGTTTTGTACATGAATGAAAAGGGATCTATAGTTGAGGTCTTTGGGAGAGAAAATCTCAGAGATAGGCCATAGTGACGACCTTATATGATTTTGTCGGTTTTACAGTCTACTTCATTTATAAAAGCCAATTTTTTTTGTAGGTTTGTATGTTGAATTTAATATAAAATATGGAATAAACATTTGTAATAATTTCTTTTTTGACAATGTTATCGACAAACTTACGATTATTTGCTAAAAGTCACTGCCAAAGTTGGTATTATGGTGATTTGATTTTAGTTGAATCATGATTTAAACCCTTGACCCTCTGACTTGTTAACCACTAAACCACGAACTATATTTTTCAGATAATGATAACAACTTCAGTATAACGTACCCGAAAGCGTCGCTCACATGTGATCTGTAATTTAGATAATAAATAAAAACACACTTCAACTAACTCCAATGCAACTGCTGAATTTTCACTGGTATTTCACAAATTGCCGTAGATGCACGAAATTCCAACCGAATGTTTACGAGTAGTTATGTCTGTATGTGCGTTTTATTTGGTGAATCAGCCAGAGCACAGACACTGAATTTAAGCATTTCAAGGTAATTATTGGCGAAGAGCAAATGGAATATAATAGCACTTTGTATATTGAATAAAGTACAATTCGTGTTGGCAAAGAAAGAAAGCAGCTGACTTTGGAATTTCCAAAAATATCTGCATCTGAATTTCAGCTGTTAAACAATTCGCCTACGTACGAGTAGAATAAATATTAGCTCCGAGTAGACAGTTCTACTAGATATGGTCTCAAGTTGCATTGGCTATATCGATTTATCGGTGGGTAGAAAGCGCTGAGGTACAGTGTAACGATTTTTGGTTAGTTTTGTAATTTTGTTTTAGCATTTTTTATTTTCATCAACGAGTGGTCTAGACTTTCAAAATTTTCTGTTAGCACTGATCAAATGATAGTGGTTATCTGTAACTCGGAACAAATTAGTATTATTATTGTTGTTATTATTCTTTCAGAAGCTAACTTCTTTAGATGTGAGTGATTCGAAATTAAAATTATGAAGCTTTTGACATTTGTCCAGATTTTCCTAAGTTAAATCGCAAGGCCATTAAAAATATATCTGTGGTCAAAAGCAATAACCGCCTATGTCGAAAATTGCTGTTTCGAGCAATCTCGAACGCGAATAGGTTTTTATTAATAACTTTTTTATTTAAAAGTTACAAACTCCCAGATTTTACACAAACGTAGAGCACAGTCAAGGGAACGTGGTAGCATCCATAACTCAATTTCTTCTTAAGTCGACTTAAGCGGTTATTGCATTTACCACAGATATTATTTATTTATTTATTTATTTACTTAATTTTCAGTATTTGAGTACAATTCCTACAGACTCATAAATAATGCAGAAAACTTAAAGTTAAACGGGGAACTGGGAGTTAAAAAAGGAGAGTACATCATCTTCTCAAGATTTGTTCATTCTGTTTTGAGATTTGCTAAACCATGGAAACATAAAACCATTGTAACTCCAACCACAGGGCTCATGTGATTCTACAGTTTGACTATAGGTATGTTAAATTGCACAATTTCAGTATGAATCATAATTAAAACCATTTGACATATCGCACACGCACAACAAAAGTGGTACACCTCAAAATTTTTTATTTTTCAGGAAACGCAAAAAACTGTTTTTAAGCTAAATAAACATTTTTTTTTAAACTTATAGACCATTCAGTAGAAAATGCCTTACAGATTATGCTTTATGATAAGTTGCAAGAATTTTTTTTTATTTTAAACTAGAAAATCCAAAATTTTGAGTTGTGACTGTTTTGATGATATTTTAATTCAATAACTACGGAATTATTTCAAATTATGCCACTTTTTCTGAATTTAATAATTATAAATGACCATTAAAAAGTTGAAAGAAAAATTTTGAAAATTCATAATTAATTTTAATAATTAAAAATATATACAAAAATTTCAGAATTTTGCTTAAAATTAACTTTAACAAAAATGTATTTCGTCAAATGTGACACAATTTGAGTTAGGACTCTTTTGCATTGAACTGCAGCGATCAAATAACATCCCTGCAAGCAACTCGGTAGTCGACTACAAAAATAACTCACTTCTAGTTAACTTTCATGACCTAACTATAAGCTAACTACAAAGTAATGCAGAACTTCCCAAAAAACAATGCAACTTTTGCTTTTTGGCATATTTTAAAGAACAGTTAATTGCTATTTGTTCTTATGCGATTTTATGTCACTAACTATAAGCTAACTGCAAAGTAATGCAGAACCCACCCAAATTTAATGCGTGCGTTTGTGGCATAGAAATTAAAAAAAACAGTTAATTGTTGTTTGTTTTTTTGCTCTTTGGAATTTTATTTTACATATTTGTCATTTTCTTTCGTGCATTATGAAATCATAATCAGTGCTTTAGCCTCGTGCGTGCGGTCGCAGTCCAGCGAAATAAAATTAATTGTGTAAAACTAAATTAAAAAACGTGAATTGTTAAACAATTTTATATAATTATTTCAAGCGATTGCTTTAATTTTCATTATTTAAGCTAAGCCAAAATGAGAGGTGCAAGCAAAAGAAAGTTAAGAAGGCTTTTGGAAAAGGAAATGGATTCGTATTCAAATAAATTAAATTCATGTAATATTGGTAAATCAGAAGCCACCTGTTCCTCTGCTAATGTGCAGAGCCAAAACAGAATTTATATTGAAAATATTAGTGTCCAAGAAAATTGTTCCAAGAAAATTGTTAAAAAAAAAATGCATTAAAAAAAAAATCGCTGATTGGTATTTTAAAAATAGGCCATCTCGCAAGTGTTTTGAAGAGTTGTTAGGTATTTAAACATTTTTCAAATAAAAAAGGAAATACAAAAATTTTAAATTTACATAACAATCATAGAAATATCCATTTTTATGGATAAAGACGTAACTAATAGTTGAGTTATAGCTGATTTAAATAAAGTAAACTTGAAGTTAACTGAAATGTAATTAGTTTATAGCTAACCACAAATAAGATAACTTTTAACTAACTTTTGAATAACTAACTTCAAGTTAGTCGAAAAGTCATGCAGAGTCGGACAATTGACTACTGCCTAGGCCATCGCCATGTTAACATAGTCAGTTGGCTCCATTGAAAATAATCCAACTATCAACCACAACTAGTTGAGAATTAGTTAGATTAAAGTGCGTTAAAAGTTAGTTGAGTTGCCGGCAGGGATCAAACTTCTGACATAAACAGATGCAGTTAACAACAACAAAATATACTGAGCTTTTGCTGATTGGTAGATTTATGCATTGTGCACAGTATTAACACATAAACCAGAAAATGAAAAATTTTGAGTTGTGTCACTTTTGTAGTGCGTGTGCGATATGGTATAATGACATCGAATTCAATCAAATCATTTAACTTTGACTAACTATATCAATCCTAAATACATGTTCTGGCACTTTTCACGTATTATTTAATTCAAATTTTGTTCATTTTATTTAAAGCCCACATTGTGGTCGTTGTCTTATTGCGCAAATTTTGAACTTATCAGCTCACACATTCACTATAACTACAACAACAATTTATTACATAACTCAAACAAACCAATTGCAATGCCAATAAATATCGATTGCCCAAAAAAAAAAAATTAAAAAGTACCACTGCAATACTGGCCAATGAATATTTCTTCACTGGTTAGAAGATGAACGCAAAAAATGAAGGAAAAAATCTGCGAAAAATCGGCAATGAAACATCTCAACACAAATAAATGAGAAACGAACATGGCACGAGATCAGCAACTGATAACCAAACTGAGCGCACCAGCGGACATCTTTTCGAAGCAAACAACAGCGGAGCAATGGGTGGTGGAAGAGCAACAGTGGGTAGAGAGAGGTGCACATAAACACGGCGCAATGAGCGAGCGAAATTAAAGGTAGACAGACGTAGCCGTAGATCGACAGAGTGACTGGGTGGCTGGCTTGGTTGGCGCTTGAGCTGGGCTGAGACTGAGGCTGCCCGAGTAGTTGGCAGATAAGAAGGCCACCTTTCAACTTTTGCCGCATTGAACCAGCATGAAACCGTTACATGTGGACCGACGCACTCACCACTCACCAACCAATAAAGCAATGACCAACGGCACCGGCACCTGCACCACCACAACTCATAATTATCCGCTTCTGTCAACATTGGCCACAACAAAGCTGATACAGAATTTAAAGGATAGCAGAGGATCTTCTTCGCTGGGTTCTTTGAATCTTTCAGATTCCTTTTTTGCTGCAAGTTTTTGCCGCGAGTGATGAAACAAATCGAACGAAAACAAGCCGAAATTCGCGCTGGCCCGCAGCAACAAATCATCTGATGTTCACCTCGCGGACCAGTCAAGTACGACAACCAAACTGACGCTGACGTTAACGTTTACGTTAGCACTAACGCTGACGGGAATTCCGCTTTTTGCTTGACCTTACACCCATACCTGGCCACACTCGCCCGCTGTCTGTTCGCATGCTGCACACTCTCACAAAACGGTCGTTCTGCGTTCAGCGGCAAAATATGCCAAATGCCAAAAATAAGTCATTCCTCCAGAAGCAACATCAGCAACGACTCTGACTCCGAACTGACTGCGCCAAGCGGCGGCGATGAACGCAACGCAAACAACACAAAACTATCAAATGTCGACAGTTTTAGGACATACGTAAACGCAATCTGCAACTCGATTTGAGTCAATGTCTGCCCTAGAGCCTTTTAGCGCTTTGGTAGAGGTGGCTGCTAGGATCAAGCGGGCAAGCCACGAAGGCTGGCATTTCCTCTATTTCTATTAAAAATGCTGTCCACCCGGCTGTCTATGAATTGTAAAACACATCGTAAATGCAGCGCAGTGTTGGTAAGTGGAAAACTTGTGACATCAGATGTGCATTTTTTTGCAGTTCACATCTAATTACAGTGCTAGTTTGAATGCAAGTATTGTAATTAAAATAATCACGATGAAATAATATCACATCAAACATTGTATCAAACTTTGAGCTCGTCTTGCCTTCCGTACCTCGTGATATCGATTGTTAACAGTTTTCCAATGATAGAAATTGCTTGGACTAGAAGACGCAGGGACTAGTCGTACTCTACCTTATTTCGAAGGAGCCTTAGACTGGGTTCGTGAATAAGGCAACATTAGTGTGGCCCGCATAAATATGGTATCCAATGAATCTCAATGGCCTAAGTGAACTCCTCTCGAAGCAGCAACTTACCTGATTTCTTTCTTTCGTTTCTGCTCGACAATATCTGCACTTACAGCTCACTTTGTTTTGAATTTAGTCGAACCTAGATTATCCGAAATAATCGACACCGAAAACATTCCAAAGAATTGATTTTCTCCTATTGAACCCCAGTTCCTTGCACCACTCGTCCATAGTGTTCAACGTGCAAGTTATTTTGTGCAGGATGGTGTTGAAAAACTTGTCGCATACTGTAATCCCAAATCATCTGCAAAACCAACAGTGTGTATACTTCCAAGGTTCAATTGTATTTGTATGTAGCAGCCACCCCGTCCTATATGTAACCCTTGCCTACAATCAATTGTACACCTAAGTCTGTTTTTACACGGTCTTTTTTTACACGGTTTTGATATAACACGGTTTGAAAATTGAATATTTTTAATTTTTTTTACACGATTTTATTCCATTTAGCACGATTTGAAATTTTATGTACTTAAATTTTTTTTGTCAAATTTAATTTTTGCGAAGTATGTTCATATCACAAAAAAGTATTTATGAAAGAAAAAAGTCTGAAACCATCGATAGTGAATGTATACGCGTTCGAAGCAAGCGAATGCGAATAACTGATGACGACAGCAATTAAATTTATGTTGCTGTATTTATGATTATCACTTATTTTATTTTATTTTATTTTATTTTTTACCTTAAAAATTGAATAACCTATTCTTTTCGTTCACAACATAGTTGTTTAGTTCCTGAACTTGCCATACATTTAATTTATATTACTTTTAAGATTAGAGTGCATATCTTTTTTATCATTAATTACTATGCTTGTGAAAATAAGCATTATATATTTGATTTAATAAAATAAACATGAATTCTTGTTCTTAAAAATTCTTGTTTTTCACTAATTTTAATAGGTTTTAGAGATTAGGAACAAATCACCCATTTTTGTATACGATCAATGTCTTTTTTACACGGTTTTTTTTTACACGGCTTCTTCTGGAACCAATCTACCGTGTAAAAACAGACTTAGGTGTATAGGGTTTTTCAACAAGAGGTGTTATTTTGGTATTAAAAGAAAAATGCCATTTTTTGAGATAAATGATCGGATGTTAATTTCATAATAAAGAGGAAGATATGCCGTTAATAATGAAAAACAATATCAGGCAAATGGCCACCACGACCACGCTTACGGGACCATATCCTTTTCATGAAATTTTCCATAACTAATTCGCAAAGTGGCTGCCCTATGTCCTCGATAGCCTCACGAATTCTATCTTTGAGGTCTTGAATCGACGCTGGGCTGGCGTACACCTTATCTTTCACGTGGCCCCAAAGGAAAAAGTCGCAAGGTGTTAAATCACAAGATCTCGGTGGCCAATTGTGATCACCTCTTCCAGAGATAACACGGTCCGGAAACTTTTTCCCGTAAAAGAGCAATGGTTTCGTTGCTTGTGTAGCACGTAGCGGCGTCTTGTTGAATGTAAACGTTGTCCAGATCAATACCATCCAACTCCGACCCAAAAAAATCATTAATCATCTCTCGATAGCGCAATCCATTCATCGTAACTGTTGATCCAACCTCATTTTCGAAAAAGTAAGGTCCAATGACCCCGCCGGACCATAAACTTCACCTTCACATCTTCACACCTTCTTCATATCACTAACTTGTCCCAATAGCTCGAATTTTTCCACCAATTTCTGTATTGCGGTCCGACAAGGTTCTTCACGACGACCCAAAAATGCTTTAGTTTTGCGAACTGTGACTGCAAGATTTCCACCATTTTTGTAGTGAATTTTAATAATTTCAATGCGTTGTTGAAGCGTGTATCGTTCCATTTTTAGTAATGGCGTAGTTTCTACTTGTCAAATGTCAAAGAATAAAAGCTTCAGAAGTGACAGCTACCGAAATACCGGGTAATTCAAAATAACACCGCTTGTTGGAAAACCTTATACTAGTCCCATTTTGCAGACTTATTGTTCTCCGTTTGGGCTTTATCTCAATCCATTGTATATATTATTCTATTCTGTTCTAACAGAAGAATATGTTAGAATAAGTAGTTCGAATGCTTCAAGTTATAATTGATTTTTTGCAAACCTCTTTCTGATGGTCGCATTTTGTAGATAACTTTCGACGGTGTGCAAATTATTAGAATTTCGAATGAATGAGGCGCAACACTCAAACTTTATAAGCTCATTCAATTTTAATTTATTAAAATTCTAACACACAACACAAGAGTAATTAAATTATAAAAAATTAATTTTCCAAAACTGTTCACGCAAGTTTATGACTTTGAAATTAGTCGCGCAAATACGAGATCAGAAATTTTAAATGCCACTTAAGAAAACATGATTGTCTCATTTACCAACACTGTCAGCAATCGAAAGCGCTGCGCTGCTCAGTGTAAAACTGTAAAGCAACAAAACCTAGTCAACAACTCCAACCCACCAACAACATAACAACCACAACTGCAATTGCAATGGCAATAGCAATAGCAATAGCAACAACAATTTCATGCAGCAGTGCTGCCATTTGAACGCTGTTGGAAATGGCAGTAATGTGACCATTTAAGACCTCTTTCTGATGGCTTATAGAGTGAAAACGTCCTGCTGTGTGAAAACAAATTATAGGCATGTAATGTTGCATGTTGCGCATTTCGTACCATGCCATCCGCCAGCTAACAAACCGCCAGCCAACTAACCAACCAAAAATAACAAATAAAATAACCAAACCAAAGCAACAAAAAAAAATCCAAAATGAAAAACAAAACAAATGGGAAAACACAAGCTTGCAAGAAGCACAAAAAACGCAAAGTCAAAACTGCCAAACACAAGCAAATCGGCAACTCGGCTATCGGTGCATGTTGCTGGTCTTGGTGACGTTGGTGGTGTTGGTGGTTGTTGCATTTTCATGATGGCTCGGCGCATGCGTTCGCCACTGCAGTTCAGAGACTTCCACTGCCGTTTCAGCGGCGACTGCGGCGAGACGAGCGCGCCGACGGATGCTGCTGCACTCTGGCGATTGGTCCGTGAAGTCGCTCTCCACGCGGTCCTCGCAGACGAGCGCCTTATCAGATTTGTGGGGATTGCGCAAAACTATTTTTATGCTATTTTTTACTATTTTTGCTCGTTGTTGTGGTTGTTGTGGAGTTGTTATTGCGCCGTTGTTGATGGTGTTGTTATTTCGGTCCAAGCCACCCACCCCTCCCCTTCGCCCGCCCCACACTTCTCGCCTCATTAAAACGATGATATTAAACTGACTTAACTTCGGATTAGCTTAGAAATGAAGCAAGAAACGGCAGCGAACTGGCGAAAACTCTCGACAAACTGCCATGCGGCCGCAAGAAGCCCCAGAGGAAGATGCCAATAACACACTCATAAAAATTTTCTTTTAAAACCAACAACAATTGGCAATTATAAGATTTTATGAGGTTGCAGCTTCGCAGCAATGACGCCGCGACGCACAGTGGGGCGTCCGTGGTCAAAAATTAAAAAAAAAATCTTTATTTTGAAAAAATAAGTAAGCATGATCGAAGCCAAATCTCGAACTAAGCTATATCAAAACTAGTGATGGAAAAAAAAATCATTAATCGATTAATGAATCATATGATTAATTGAAACAGAGCGATTAGAGGATATTAATCGAATAATCGAATGATTTTCTCAATATTTTAACTTAACCGTCTAATTTTAAGTATGTTAAAATGTAAATGTTTACCAATTGCCTTATAAAAACAATAACAATGAATTAATTAATGAAAGTAAGTACATATTAAAGGAAAAAATATATATTTGTATTTTATTTGTTCATTGCAGAGTTTAGAAATAATAGTTTTGACAGGCGGGAGATCGTGAACCTGTGTCTCTTTTCAGTGCCAGTTGCACCTGCTTTTGAAAAGAGGGGCTCGGCTGGTACCGAAGTTCCTAAAAGACAACAGTACCGACGAGTTATTTATTAACTATATTAAGCTTAGGGTACACTGTTCGCGTTTCTTCACAGGCATTGATGGCGTTGCGCTTTAGTATCAAAACGGGAGCATTCAAAAAAAGCTAAGCTCATCCTGAATTTGGGTTAGGTCGTTGTCTTTTTTGTGACGTTTGTGAGCCAGCAACTTTTGGTGGGCCTATAAATCAAATTCAATATCGCATCAAAGGTCTCAAGTTTTTATTTTGCGCGAAGAAAAAAGGTAGTGATACGTTGACTTTCGATTATTTTAGCATCTAATCGATTAACGTTTCGATTAATCGAAACCCATTTTTCGATACAATTAAATCGTGAATTGAAAGAAAAAAATCGATTATTGTTTATCAAATGATTAATCCACCCATCACTAATCAAAACATAACTGCCGTTATTTGAACGTAGAGCCATTTTGAGTCCGAACAAAAGTTTAAGTGCAAACTTCAAAAGCGAATATCAAAAAAAGGCAAAAACGGCGAATATCAAAAGGCATGAAAAGATTTTTGGAAAATAAACTTAGGAGCGAATAGAAGAGGGGCCAACATAAAAACATTCGAAAACTTAAAACAATGGCAAAATATACATAAATATCTAGCAATTAATTAATTTGAGGCTTTAAACGAACTTTTAAAGTAGGCGTAGTAGTCTGCAAATTTTTGTATAAAGTTTTATGTTTAATAATAAAAACGAGTTTTTCAATAGGAATGGTGGGCGTGGCAGTAGTCCAATTTTCACAATTTTTAATTAATTTAGCTAAAAAATGGGGGGATGCCACATTTCGTGAAACTTACGTTTTACGTTTACCATTTTTGGCCATTCGATATATGGGACCGCCCCACTGTGCGACGTGCCCTCTCCAATAATACCGATGGTTTCTCCTCCCTCATCAAGACAATAAAAAACATTGCCAACCACACTTTATACAGCACTTTATCGTCCTGGCTACTTGAAAAATCAATTAAGATCCTTGTAGAACTTGTTTACGAGCTCACGAATCCTCCAATACGAATGCACACCGCACTGCCGATTGGCCGACTGGGACACGAGATAGTGAACGCTGCATCTAAATGGGCTTTTTTCCCAGTGTTGCACCGGCAATTCCATACACAATATCGTTTAATTTTAATATGACATCTTCTAAAATGAACTGTTAAGTGTTGCACGCGCTGTCTGTACCGCCTGCCGGGCTGTCGCTCCGTTTTGCATTTCTATTTGAAAGCCTCTATGAGCGCGAGATCTGGCGGCCAAGCCACGTTCTTAGTTGGTGCTGTCTGCATTGTTGCTTTTCATGTGGCAGTTGCCGATGTTTGCTTCATGCAGTTGGCAATTAAACATGACATTCCGGCAATAAGATAAAAATTTCGATTAGATTTCGGTCCACATACTGGCCCCTGCCGTCGACCTGGTTGGTATACGAACTGCAGCGAGAAACAGCACTAAAAGCGCTACATGAACGTAAATGTTTTCGATGTTTGATTTTTTCGTTTTTCGCTTATTAGTTAAATAACTGAATTGTAAATACGAACGGGATAAGATAAATCTCGAATTGAGAAGGCAAACTGAAAAATGTGATTCAAAGCGAGACATTACATATTTGGTGCATGACGGCTAATGCAATCTAGATGTCCTCTAGTCATTTAGGTCATTTAGTTAATCCTTGTGACCATAGTAACATCTTTATTAAGCCGTTTCCAGTGACGAACCACCTTTCAGCAAACTACCAAACCAAACTGAAGAAACTACAAAAATTGTGTCCGACTATGGCAGGAATTGAGGTTGTTACACGCGATTTTTTCGCATATTAAAAACTGCATATTTTCAGCTAAAATCTCGTACAGGAACACATTTGCAAGTCTTGAAACGAGGTGAAAATTCATTAGTATCGACCCACCAAGCAAAATGTGAGAAATAGGCAACAATCGTCAGTGGCAAAAATTGGCGACTCGACGATTTATTGCCGCAGTGACAAATTAGCAACATGTCACACAAACACGTTGTTTTTCAGGACTTTGAAATATCGAATTGATATATTTTGTATTTCAGGGAGATTGATCGCATTTAAAAAATTTGTATTCATTCGTCGACGGTTCATTGATCAACAGCATTGATTCAAGCTCAAAACAATGGGAGCAACATTAAATATTTGTATACAAATGAAATTCCATCCCAACTAAGGTAGGTAGGTTAGGCTGGCTGACCCTCGGGGGGGTCTCACATAGACCATGTTGGTCCATAGTGGTACCAGAAAGGTTCTGGAGCTTCAGACCTGTATGTAGTTTTCCAAAAACGTTTTGGCAAATCTAAGTAAGTCGCTGCTTTTTTGTTCCGCGACTCTTTCCAAGGAAGGGAACGACGCGGATCCGAGGCAGCTGACCCGTGATCTGTAGAGAGCAGGGCAGTGGCACAGCAAATGCTCCAGGGTACCCTTGGCACTGTCTTCACCACATCTTGTGCATGCATCACTTGGTACCAAGCCAAGTTTGGCAGCGTGGGACGGTGTGAGACAGTGTCCCGTGAGTATCCCGGTCAATAGTTTGCAATCATCTCTTCGGAGTGATAGTACAAACTCTGTGTTGTTGATATTATGTTCGCGAAGCATGATTTTTGCTGTCCTGTGAGATGTAGATCTCTCCCACATGGACGCCGCTTCACGAATCATATTCTCTTCTATTTCCGTCTTGAGCGTGGAGAGGGGTGGATGGATGTCTGGCTCGCTAACCGTAGGCAGTCGTGCCCCGGCTTTGGCGAGCGCATCAGCCTTCTCGTTTCCCTCAACTCCTTTGTGACCCGGTACCCAATAGATAGTGACCACTCTGTTGCGACAGAGTTCGTCCAATTTGGTTTTGCAGTTCCGTACGCATATCGAGTTTGACAATACCCCAGCTGCTGCTTTTATGGCTGCTTGGCTGTCGATATAGATGTTTATCCGCATCCCAACTAAACCTGACTAACATTTTATAAATTGATAATTTCCCAAACAATATGATGTATTTAAATATGAGAAAGAATCGTCCAGGCGACACGTCAAGGCGATAAGAAAACGATTTGTCACGGCGAGTTGCTTTCGGCGGACGTTTTAGAACGACTGGTGATACGAAATCGATACGCTGGCGATATTACCGGCGATCAATTTGTTGCCGCGGGCGACTCGTTTTCTTATTGCCGGCAACAAAAAATGTCTGGTGGGGAACTTCAATTCTTAGTAACTACACTACATCCCTGATAGGTCTCGCAAGTGATATCTCAAGCCTCATACTCGTGCAATTCAGTGGGGATTTTGTCAGAATACAAATTTTTAGGCTGTAGTGACCAGACAACTGACTCTCTCCCTACCATTTGTAGTTGAAATTCTAGCTTCCAATTACGATAAGTAATTGTTTTAATTCGGAATGTTGAACAGAAAAACATTGTAATCAGGAGTTTTTCGATTAGATGTAAAGAATATTCGATTATTGCATCAATAAACAAAAGAATAAATAAAATAAAGGGTGTATATCAATACGAAAGTAATAAAATAAACAAGGAGAAAGAGAAATCTGGTGAGGCAGAACAATAAGTGAACCCAATCATAATTTGAAAAGTTCTTTGAAAAGTTCGCCATTCCAAACATTGATTTTCACCTTTTTCTCACGAATAGCATTGACCCAACTACTCTAAATTTTTCCAAAACTCATACAAATCGAGATGTTAACCAAAAATAAAAAATATGTAAATAAAATGTGAAAAAAAATCAAAGCAAACGTCAATTAATCAACATGCCTGACTGCCAAGTCAAGTCGTTGAGGCCATCACCAGACAGTCGTAGCCATGCCGTTGCTGCAGCAGTTGTTGAAGTCGGTGTTGCTTCCACTGGCGATGCGAATGCCGGCAAAATCACTGCCCAAACTGCCGATACAATGCGTTATACTTGGCGTCGCGTTGCGCTGCGTTGCGTTGATTTGCGTTGTTGCCGCGGCCTGTTGCATGTATTTAGCTGTGAGCTTGCGAAGACGACTGACTGATGCGGCTGACTGACTGTCGATGGCGTGTGCTGCGCGTCGTCTCCACCGGGCCGCTGCTGATGGTAGCTATCTCGCATTTTGCTCATAATGTGCGGCAATATATCTTGTGAACCGTTGTTTTTGTTTACTGTTGGCCACAGCTTCGCCACTCGGCATTGCTTCTTGTTTTCATATTCATTTTCAATTTGGAAATTGTATTTCTTTAATTTCCGCTCAGTTTTTAACACTTTCACAACAACAACTGCTCAAACCAGCAAATTAATGTTCAACACACGCGTGCACCTCATATATTGGTCTGTCTTTTTTATTTTCCAGTTTTCTTCCTTCTTCTGACAATTTGTCCACATTTGTGTTTGTTGTAGTTTTAATACAAAACACACAAATTCAAAATTGCCATAATTTTACACACACTGACTCACACACACACTTTACTCGTTTGTTGTTGTCATTGCGCTCGGTCCACCTTTCGAAGTGAGTCTTTTCTCTGGCCGAGGTCGTGAGGAGTGCATTCGTAAGAAATTACAACTGGAAAATCGTATACAAGTTTGAGTAAAGCAAAAACCGAATTCTGGTTAATGAGATCAATGATGTGGGAAGTGCTCTCTCCACACACAAAGCCATAAAGCATTGCTGCGAATTATTGCAATTAAATATAACATGTAATGACGTAAATGTTCCAATTAATCAAATTGTTTTAACTACAAACAAATCAGTTCAAATTTCAGTGAAATACCATTCAGTTTCTTTAACCCGTTAGCGCCTAGCGTGACCATGCACTAAAAAAAATGTGATTTTTCAATTATGCTTCATATTAAATTGCTCAAAAGATATTTTTGCATTATTCGAAAGAAAAAGAAAACTTAACCCATATCGGCTCAATGTTCGATTAATCGAACATTAAATTTTAGCATTTTTCATAAATTTTTTGGGCTCTTTTTTCAGCTTAAACTTGAAACGCAAAAGTTTTGCATAATATGATGGTCTGATTTGTAATAAATAACATAACAAAAATTAACATGGGGTATTTTGTATAATATGGGATAAATATCTTCATTTCTCGCACCTCTTCCCAGTTGTATGAATTCCCTAAACAAAATGTAATTTTTGACAGAATATCAAAAGCACCGAAAAACATTAAAAAACAATAATATTTAAAAAATTAACTATGCAGTCTTGTTAAAAATTGATCAAACTCTCGAAAATATATTTACACTTTTCCCATAAAACCAATATTATAGCCACAATATATATTTATAGTTAGGTGTTCGATTTATTAAACACTAAATATCTCGAAAACCAAAAATCGGAACATTTTTTTTACCCCAACTTTGAATTGTCCGACCCCATTTCACCTTAAAAAAAACTGTTTTATTCGAATATTGACAACAAAAAAAATCGCTGGGCTTATATGGGTTAATCTATATATAAGAAAACTTAACCAAGAACTAACGATGATTCTTCGTGAGCTCAAGGATTGATTCCAATATCAATAAGTCAAATTGTCCAGTCACACTTATCATCTCCCTACGTGCAAACGTCTCTTCGAACAACTTGCACCCAAATGATCTGTTGCCGGTTAGAATTTGAAAGTCATTGCCACAAAGTCGAATTTCCAGCATATTTCGAGGCCCACATTTTCCACTAATTGCAATCATTCAGATTGTTACTGAAGACGACAAGGTTACGACTACATGTTGATGTTGTTGGTGTTGCGATCAGCATTCAATGTTTTCTACGATCGTCTGCTTTATCGACAGTTGCCGCTGGACCAAAGCTCACCACTCACCACTTCACACCACTCGATCAGCGACCAGTCTGCACCGATTCAACATGCTTCATTGCACCGCTGATCGAGCGTGCCAAAGTTGGAAATGGGCATTTGCGATTTTCGATGCGCCACACCGCCAGCCTACATCATTCAAAGCCATTGAGAAGATCGACACATGAACGCATGGGGCGACCAGCACATTACCAACCAACCTACATACGTGTGCATTCGCTATTTTTCTAATCAATTTTTTACTTCTGTTTTCATTCTTGACGTTTTCGCTCTGGCCCTTTCGTTCCTTCTGTTCCTTCTGAATACTACATTTTGAGCAGGTTGTAGTTTGTAGCGCTCGAATGGAGAAGTGGCCAGTATGAAAGAGTACACAAGTACACGAAAATGTCAAGCGAATGGTTCGCACGATAGCCTGGAATGAATAAACAAGGATGATGTTTGGTACAGATACTTCTGGTGCTCCTACTACGAAGAACTGATACGCAAATTTGGATATCATTAAAATTTTTTTACTAAAAATGTTTTGATGTTTACCAAAGTAACTCTGTTAGTTTATGGATGTTTATTTTCGCAACTGGGTAGTTAGTCGCACATTGCGGCCCGGCCAAACCGAAACTGAAACCATATATTTTACCGCACATTAATAATAATCAACAGGTATGTAAAATGAAATGTGTTTTTTCTATAAATAGCGCACTTTAATTATCACTAGAACTTTCGACTTTGCTATTATTGTAATCTAGAGACACATTTGATTATTCCCGCTGCAGCGTATGAACAAGTCGGTCGAAACCGGCGAAAACACTCTTACTTGTTTTAGTTGTTATTTTGCTGCTCAAAGGCAAGTGAACCGCCTCAAGTATTTGCCTCTGAGTAAGAGATGAACATTCTTACGTACATACGTATTTACTCCAACCAATGCCGCCGCTTTCCGACGGCCTCATGCGACCGTTGCAGTCGTATGTCTGGCTGGCTGCGCCGCGTCTCATTTATATTCTACGATTTCGTTTCGTTTGTCGACAGGAAACATCAAATGTGGCGCAGTCCACATGGTTTGCCGCAAACATCGCGCGCAGTGAGCCAGCACGGAGGGCTGGCATGGCGAGTGGACCGGTCCAGTTCTAAGTTGCCACGTTTTGTAAATCTTAACTTTTGCATTTCCCACTCCTAGGAGCACTCTACTCCTGGCGCGTCTGCTGACTTGCCTTAAGCCACGCATTATTTACACACATCAAATAAAATGTGGAAAACAACTCGCACAGAAATTAAGTCTTACAATATTTAAAACCCACTTTGCGAAATAAAAATAAAAGAATTAAACAAACATAAAACCCAATAAGTGTGTTTTTGGTTTCCCTAGATGGCTGCTGCTGCTGCTGCTGTGGCTCGCCTGCGCGCAGGCGCACCGAGCGGAGCTAGTTCCCCTACTCAAGATCGAGGAGCGTTAAGCAGGGAGGCTGGCATTGTGTTGGGAGCTGTGCGGTGCTGAGGCGTTGTTTGTTGAGGCGGCGTGCGGCACACGCGTAAAATATTTGCGTCTTGTTTATTGCGGCCGCAACAACACCCAATAAGCAGCTTGGCTGCTCAGCTATTCGCTGAAGATTGTTAGCACGACAGGCACAGGTAGGCAGAACACAAACGGCATGAAGGCGTGGAGGATATTGTGGGATTCTTCCGTTTCAACTGGACGATAAGAGAGCACGCAAAGAAGAATTGCGCAAGTGAAATTTCGCTTAATCGTGCTGCTTTGAGGTAGCTCGTTGAAGTGGTGAGTTGCTATTAAGTAGAATTATTTTTCAATCCAATAAGTGACTGCAGCTGCTGCAATCTTTACAAATTTCACCTTCGCTGACTACTTTGTTATGTATGTAAGAATTCTAATCTTATGCAAGATGTTGTTAGTTGCGCTAATCCTTATCATGTTAGCCTGTGTCCTTCACACAGGAATTTGTGCTTTTGACACTACACAGTGCAGCGATAAGCCGCAGTATCACTTCACTGGTATGAGTCAGTTCTACGCTGCACTTTACACTTTGATTACATGTATTCAAGTTCGAAATATAAATTCCATTGTTGTCGTGTTATCAAGTTCGGTTTATATTTATTGTGTTGTAAAGTAATGAATACATCGTTCAAACCAACAGCATTAAAGAGCCCAGGCATTAGAGGGATCCAAAACAAATGCAACTCCATGTAAATGCAACTTTTCCATGTTCAGAAAAGGTGAGACACTGTGAAAAACTAAGAGCGATAATTTTAAGAAAGGTTAGGTTAGGTTATGGTGGCTGCCTCTATAAGAGACACACTCGGAGGCCTATTATGAGGAAGCCAGCGTTTCAAAATGGGTTTCTGGTCGCCCATATCTCCCCGGATATAAACGAAAATTTATAAAAAAAATTTTGTTCAGTACTCAAAACTATGTACAATAACATATAAAAAAATAACACATAAAATAAAAAAATTTTAATGTGGAATAAAAATTTTTATGAAAAAAAATTACTTAAAAACATGGTCAATTCTACCTGACTACCCCCTTAACTTATGACTCAACACACTAACCAGCCAGAAACATGGAGACCAGAAACCAAGCACAGCATCCATGTACGGTGCCGCATTTTCTAATCGCAGTTCAACACTTACTGGTCATTTAAAATATGAGCAAATATACTTGAACCCAGAGCCTGACCGACGCGACGACGGCGGGGCCATCGATGTGCGCAAATATGCACGTGTGGAAAGCATAACATGCGTGGACGAAGCGGGCAAACTTACCAGCCTCGAGAGTCACAGTGGCCAGCTTCAATAGTCTCGCCGGTTCACTGGTGCAAAGAGAATCGACGTCAGCGGTACATCTGCCACCAATAGCCAATAGCCACTGCCTGTGGTAGCATCGAGGCACCAGCGGGACAGAACACGTTGAGAGACCACGCCGCGCTGATCTGTCGTTGAGGCTGAGGACCAAGTCGAAGAAATTTATTTTATTTTATTTCATTTTATTGGCGATGTGCTGTTGTTGCGGCATTTGACGGTGCTGTTGTTGTTACTTTTGGTACCGTTTATTTTATACTTGTTCTTGTTGTTGTTTATTTGTTAATTTCTTTCATTTACATTGAGAAGCACTCTCGACACTTTTCTCTGTTGCTTTTGCTGGATGTGTATTTATGCTTTTGTGTTTCTGTAATGTTTTCGTTTTCTTCTTCTGCGGATTTTTGTTTTGTTACGTTTTTTACTTTGCACTCGCATGTACGTCTGTACGTAAGTACAATAAGTTGTGCTTTTTTTCCTTGGACTTTGACTTATTTGCATACGAATGCAAAGTACGGCCGACGCTTGAGCGCCAGACGGCAGGGCCGGGCCGAGCTGGACCGGACCGGACCGCACTGGGCCGCGGTGTGTGGAATTGCGCGCGCGTATCTTCGAGATACTCATACGTACATACATACAGACGTACATGCATGCAACTACAAACACACGCGACTTGGCCTTTTTGCATTTATAACTGTGCGCTCGTACGTCTGTGTGAACGTGAATCTTTTACTTATTTTCGGCACTTAAATTACTTTTAATGGCACACGTTAAATGGGTCGATGTGGACGAGCAAGAAGAAGAACGAAGCCATTAGCCACACTGCTGCTGCCAGTCGGATACACCTCATCGCAGCACTGCCGAGCCGAAAACTTACTCTTGCCCGCTGCCACTTTGATTTCGCAAAAAACGAAAACGATTCGAACGAAAAGCGGCAACACGGTTTTGCATCATTTGGCAACTTTAGATTTGTGCACTTCTACTGCTGCCACAACACAGGCCAAAACGGAAGACTAAAATCACACGAATTCAACAAAGATTCCCCAAAAAAGAAAAATATCTATATCAACTCAACCAACAACAACCACAACCGAGGGTTTTTGAAAGAGCCAAAGAGGTGCAAACAAGCTCACTAGCAATCACTGCGAAGGAAACAACGGCAACGGCAACACCAGGTGAAAGATGGCAGATATCAAAAATGCACCAAGCAACAACACACACAACACAACAGCACTAACGCGAGGAAACATCATCGCAACAACAACAAGTAGGGCCAACAGCCAAATTTAAATCATATTTTCGAATCGTGCGAAAAAAGTCATTTTAATTGAAATATACAGGCAATGCAGTAGCAACAACAAGAGCGGCAAAGAAATTCGCATAATTATGCTCGCACCGATGGCAACAACAGCCAGACTGGCTAACTGCCGAGTGTCGAGTAGGAAATAAAATTATGGTGAAACTCGCACATTAGATGCGCTACACGAGAAAATTGGCTGCGTCCAATGTACTATCAGCTGATCTGTCCTTTTAAAACAGTGCGTGACTTTTAAGGAAACAGATTTAGGTTTACCTGTTTGAAGAATTTTCCACGTAAAAATTATTACACTGAATGTTGGTCAAGTTACTCTATGTTGTGATAACGGACAACATAGTCTACTTGAGATGCATGATTTAATTCCTTTAAACAACAAAATAAGAAGGAGTCTACAAGAAATTAACTTTGCAGATTTGATTCAAAAACTTATTCTTATTATTTTATAACTTATGCAAAGTATATTTTCTGTCTAGTTCTGCCTACTACTAATACTAGTAGTAGTTGTTCTGCCTTAAGTCCACTCTACGATAAGAGATCTTGAAGGTGTTAACATATTCGTTATTGTCTCGACATGTTTTTGTTGTTACAAACTGCAACAGAACTATTGATGAATGAGTTGCAATCGTAAATAAGAATTGAAAAAATTCTGTGCTCAAAATCAATAACCGCTTAAGTCGACTTAAGAAGCAATTGAGTTATGTATGCCACCATGTTCCCTTGACTGTGCTCTACGTTTGTGTAGAATCGGGGAGTTTGTATTTAAACTAATACAAAAAGTTATTAATAAAAACCTATTCGCCTTACTATTGTTATTAAATATGCACCTAAAACAAATATGCGATTCCTCGAAAGTAATTTTCGAATTATTATAATTGCTATAATAATTAAGTGATTATTGCTTTTGACCACAGAATTATTACTTATGTTCATAGGTTGCACTCGTTTCACTTGCAAATTCCACCTAAAGAACCAGCTCGTCGTCGCCTTCACTTCCAGTTGCTACTTCTTTTCGTAAACAATCAGCACGACAAAGGCAAAACATGCAATTCCAAAACGTGCCGGAGTTAAATTGAAACAAAAAAACACGCAAAACCACAAATTTTGAAAGAAACACCGAAAACCGTAATTTTCAAAGATTTACTTTTTCTCTCTACTTTTCTTCTGAAACTGTTGCAGCGTTGTTGTTGGCAATGATGTTTTTGTTATTGCCGTGTAAATAATATGCAACGCATCGCAATTCGATTCAATTCAACTTGCCTAAACGAATGGCCGGGCGGGGTAATGCCGCATTTTGGCCATTCGGCAGTGCGGCGGCTTCTTTTGGCCTACGCCCGAAGCGGGCCTTACCGCCCGCCCAATCAACTGGACGCCGGAAATCGCATCGCCGATGTTCCAACTAACTTTACCTTTCCCTGTCAGCAGCGCCCCCCAACTCCCATCTATCCGCCCCGCATCCATCCCCCAACCACACACGCCTCCTTTGCTGCAGTCCGACTCGTGTGTGCGGACGTTTCATACATAACATTTTCGTGCACTTTGGGCGTTTGTGTGTGCGTGCATTTTGAGCGAAATTCATCTGTCTTCCTCTTCCTCCACTTCGGCATGCAAAAATGAAATCACAAAAATCAAAACAACCAACCAACAGAAAAAACAAAACTGTTTCAACAAAAATACTCGCAAAAAACCCAAAATCCAAACGTACTTTTCTTCCACTTTTCTTCAACTCAATTCGTTTGTTTTTTGTGTTGTATTTTCGTTTTGTTTACTATGTACGATCGTAATTCGCGACTTTATTTTTTGCATGTGCTGTTTTACTTTTTTCGATTCGCTCCACAATGCGCACACGACCGACCATGCAAGCATCCACCTGGCGAGAGAGCACACGGCAAACGAGCTGAACGCTGACCCAAGCACAACCCGCACGAAACACGGAGCAGAACGACACGACACGTCTCCACGCGACGCGGCGCACTTTTGTAATGACGAGTGGCGCTCGAGTGCATGCGGTATAGATTCGCCCGGCAATGGGCGCTGTGCAGCCGCAGTCGCAGCCGCCGCCACAACCAGCCGAAAGTGCGCTCACAAAACTCGTACTCCCAGTCGCTGTCGCTGTCTTAATATATTTTTCTCACGGCACGATCGTCTCGTATTCGCAATTTGGAGCTTTTCTACTACACTTTTTCCCGCAGCAGCGAATAGTAGTGTGGGTACAGAAAAGACCGCTGCGCTCCGTCCAAGGAGAAGTGTATGGTGACGAAACGGTTGCGAGATTAAACCAGGGTACAATTGGAGGTAGAGAAGGTTTTTGGCCTTTTGCCTACATCCCCCTAATTCTATTCGGATTTGAAATATAAAGGTTAATTGCGATTTCTAGAATTGTTTACCGATAATTATTGCACATGTCACATGTGTATGTGTGAAGAATTCTTGTATTGATGAGGTTGGAGCAATGTAAAAAAGTAAAACTATGACTCTGACTGAAGATGAACCCAGTTTGTTATATGTACTCAGTATGGATTTCAAACATCCCCAAACACAAAAATTGCTAGTCCAAAAAATGGTTTCGAATGGTATTCGGTTCAAAAATTGTACTCAAATCCCCCCAAAATAAAATTTTGTGTGCGTCATATACAGATCCTGGTGCCTGATATTTAAAAATGAAAATGTGATGGATAGCTCGATGGAGATGAATTTATGAATATCTATGAAAAAGGGCTTTCAAAATAGGCTACGCCTATTTTATAGCCTTAGTTTTGAGTGGAAAATAATATACGCATCCCATGAAAAAATACATTTAGAAAAATGTTATACACTTACAAGTGGGTGCCTAGGTCCAGATCGTAAATTATAAATATTACCAGACAACCCATAAATACAAACCCATTATTGAGTTCAACTCATTAGACCGTAAATTATAAATACTACCAGCCAACCCATAAATACAAACCCATTATTGAGTTCAACTCAATAGATCTCTTTAAATGTCTTCTACTCAGCGACACCCAGGCCAAATGCGTTTAAGACTAGAAACACCATTGCGATCATTTTGACGGTTTTGCATTTTTTAATGACTGTATTTCCATTCATATTTCTTTTTATGAACGTTTACTTTGATGACTTTTCCTTTTTACCAAGTTCTACAATTGTGTAAAGAATTAGCCAGATCCGATCTGTACTTTGTGAATTATTAGTGGATATACCTAAAAAGTCCAAATGCAATAATTTTGATCACAAGCAAAATAAACGAGGATTTGCTTGAATTTATATGATTGTAAAGTAGACATTACTTGTAAAATTTAACTTACTGTTTCTAGTTCTTGAAATTTAAAATAGGTAGGTACTTGGTTTTTTTTTATAATAATCTGCCTGTATGAATATAAGTATTTGAAAATATTTGCATTAGTTCAATTATTTCATTGAAAGCCGATTGTTCAGACGTGTAAAAGATTTTGGAGCTTTTGATCCGTGTCCCCATTATAATTTGAATAACTTGTGAATAGGAAGTGTCGCGCCCCTCCTGGAACGCTGCCTCATACAATTTCCCAGTAAAAACTAAAGGGGTTCTACTATTTGGATTTGATGTTGTGCAAGTTATTGTTATGAAGCTATCCTGGTTCCTGGTCCTGGTATGGTTCTTTGAAAGACTCATACACTCCTCGAATCTATTCTTCTTATATTATGACACGACAATCGTATTGGAATGTTCTAGACTTGGTTGGTTTTCCCAGTATGGATTCCTGCTAATCAGTTTCCTGCAGTTGATTATACTCGTATATAGATACGTATTATATAAGTTGCCGTCCTCACAATAAGTACAAAATATTCTGAACTGATTTGAACCAAATAAAGTTGTATAAGGAACACTCAGTGACCAGAGGGGCTGGATAAGTGATTACTGTGTTGTTTACTTATCTGTCGATCCCACCTCTAATCCCATGTTCCCCTATGTTTCTACTCCTGGAAGCGCCAGTTGAGTTTTCAGCCGGACTATCTGCATACCAATTTGGATTCTTCTTCTTAACTGGCAATAAAAACTCGTTACCGCGTTACGGCCTGCCGCGAAAGCTCTCTCTACGCGCCTCTGCTCTGCGCACGCTTTCTCGAGTTGGTCACATCAAGAGAAGATAGGGCCTCCTCAACTTGGTCCTTCCACCGGAGACACGGCCTCCCTCTTCATCGTCGACCTTTAACTACCACATCAAACATCATTTTCGCCGGAGCTGTTGTTAGTTCGTATACGATAGTCGTCACCAAAACGAACAGGGCTGAAGATCTTGCGAAGTATTTTCTTCTCGCACACCCCAAGGGCTGCTGTGTCGTTACCCGACAGTTTCCATGCTTCTGCGCCATAGAGGAGCACGGGCAGAATAAGCGTCCTATAGAGTACAAGTTTTGTCGGTCGAGAGAGGTCCTTACTACTCAGTTGCCTACCGAGACACCGCTTTGGATTCAGGAGGGCCAAATCGACGATCAACACAGGGACTGATGGTACAAAAAATACAACGGTCAGGTGACTCTGGACATTAAAAATGCGTTCTGGGGTGCATTTTGGGAGCTCCGCGAAGAAAGCTGAGGGAAGTTCGTATAAGCTAATAGCCCTGAGAGTGTCATATGCCTTTCGCACAACATCCTATGATGTAGCATGCGTGACAGCAGGAAAGATACCAGTCGATATCCTGGCGGAGAAGGTCCACAGGAAGTTCGAAGATCCGAACGGGCATAACCGCGGACATTACCTTTCACAAATGCTAACAGGCCACCGCTGCTTCAAAGCTTATTTATATCGTTTCGACCACAACGACAACCCGCTCTATTCGGTGTTTTTTTGCGAGGACGAGGACGTCGAGCACGTCATGCTTAAATGCTACAACCGAGAGCGCGAAGAGTTGGAAAGAGCATTGGGTGAACACAATTGTGCAGCATATTCTTGAGGAATCCAGCAACTGGGTCGTGGTCTACAACTTTGAAGACTTTGCAGGAACGTACACAAAGGGCACAAGAAGCCAGTTTCGGTAGTATGTCAGATAAATTAAGTCTGGAAACTCACCCAGCGACACAATGAAGCATCGGCAGTTCCGCCGGGACTACGGGTTGGTTGGGGTGGATTTTAGTCAGTAAAAATCTGGCATACAGTCGGAGACGGCTGTATCTTTCAAAAATTGTCCACTATCTCCGAGAAAACAAAAACATATGTAAGGATGAATGTGTACATAATATGCTAACACACATCCCAAGCTTTTACGTTTTCAATTCGATGTTCAGTTGATTATAGCGGGGACGCTATCAAGTAGTACCGATTCGATGTAAATATACGTGAATGTATATCGATTGTAGCGTTTGGCTTGTTAGCATCCCTACCTTTGACTTTGACTGACGTTGTTCTACTTTCGTTAGGATCGAAATTGAAATTGAAAATGGTGAGACGCTGCTCCACTTGAGCCGCTACTCGTGCAATTCTGCGTTACACCAGCCAATCTGAGTTCTTTTCGTTACCAAAAACAACAAAAACACGAAATTGAGAAGAACCTCTTTCGGATACGCAAAGATAAAACCGCAAACGTTGCCTCTTCGGGCTGCAACTTTTTAGGTTTTCTTCGGCAAGTTAAATGTTGTTTTGCTGCTGCAGTGGTCGGCATCGCTGGTGCTGCTGTTATACATAGTTAGTTTTAACGTAATTTAAGTAGGCAACAGCGTCGCCTTTACCAGCGCCTCCGCTTTCGTCTCCGCCATCGCCATCGCCGTCGCCGTGGTCGTTGGCGTCGGCGTCGTCGAAATTAAGCGTAATGCAAAAATAAATAAGTCCACTGGGCGCCATTGTGCGCGACTCTTGCCGTTGCTGCTGGGTGCTATTGCTGCCGGTGTCATTGCTAAAACTGTTGTTGGTGGTGGTGCTGCCGGGACTTTAGCAGACAACATGGAAGTGCGACGGCTGCGACAAGTATGCGGTCTCGCGCAGTTTTCGTTTTTTCCGCCTTTTTGCCATCAAGTTTTTTGGCTTACTTTTGAATTTGTTTTGTAGTGCTTTTACGCTCGTTCATACATACAAATCTACCCATGCAGTTTGTTGTTGGACGCTAGTCCGTTGCGTTTGTCTGTCGGCTGACTGGCTGGCGTGAATTTGTAAATTGCGCGCACAAGTGGGATATCGGGATTTGGTTTGGCTGGAGTCGGGCAGGCAAGTGGACCGTTTTAATAATGTACTGTGGGCCGAAATGCTGTTTTATGTACTCGCCACCATAGCTCATCGGTTAGTGCTTGGGTATAGGAGTCAGAGAGCAAGGAGTTCGAATCTAAACTGAAAAACTACTACAATAATTAAAATCCGCATAGAAAACGTATAGAATAGATAGAAAAAGAGACAAACTATTAATTGAATAATTAGCACGACCTTGAGAGGAGCTCTAAGGAGGACGAGCTTTCAACAGGTAAAAACATACGTACAAACATACACCGAGCACTTTTTCATTTTACTATTCTCTTCTAATATTTTATGCTCAAAGGATTTCTGAGAGCTACCTGAGAAGATAAAAATGCTTCTTACTTGTTGTGTAAATTTCTGACCAATGATCCAATTCACTAACCACTCAGCCACGCTGGCTGCAATATAATAAACACATAAACATACAACAAATAAATTGTTTGATGTCTGTTCTGAGGACACAAAGTGTGCAATCAATTGAGTTCTTTTTATATATCGCGCTCAAAATTATATAACTTAGACTCAGTTTTTGTCCTTTTTTGAGGCACAATTTTTTTGCATGTTATTTATTTGTATATTTTTTATACACCAACTGTTTTTATTCTCGGGCAAACCAAACAAAACTCAAATGAAATAATTTTGCATTTGAGTAACTTAAAAACAGTTTTGATGCCCATTAAACTACATGTCGCTCCTTTTCCTGAACAGTGCCATAACTTCAAATAACTTTCTCTTTTAGTTTAGAAATAATTACCTTTTTATAATTTATCTTATATCGGAAAATCAAAACGTTATCTTTTAAACTCTTCTCATGCGAAGAATAAGTGACGTTATTGCGTCGTCATATTGAGTAAAATATTGAAAACTTGAAAAGCATTTTTCTCCACTTACATGTTTTTTTTTAGTTATGACACTATTCGAGAGAACGAGCGACATGTGTAGTACATGTCCTGTGTAAACAATTCTTACTTTGTTAACTTTGTTATTGGGTAAATATTTTATTCGATTTCCAGTGCAGCTCAATTCCGCTATCAATATGTGCCTAAAAGTATGCAGTAATTATGGGCAAGCAGGAAATGTTGTTGTCATAAGCAAACTCATTGTGACTGAAGCAATCTCAAAGAAAAGAAGAAGAAGATCGCTGACAAATGCAAGCGAAGTAGTGTAATTTGTTTACGTTTTTTAGCGGAAATATTGAAAATAAGTCCAGTTTTGCGCGGAATTATTTTAAATAGTGCCCATAAACAGGTGAGTTAACGAAATATGTGTCACTAAAGCGCAGCACGCACGAAATAAGCAACAGCTCCTCAAGCCAGGGCGTTGAATTTGCTTCTTGGGCGTGACTCTAAGCACAGCGTTGATTCAGTGTCTACAGACAGCAAACTCTTTGACACTTAATTAAGCTTGCTTAAAAGAAAATCCCTTTAATTGAACACAATTTCAACTAAATATTAGTGAAAGTCAGTCTCACTTTGCAGAAAAAATGGTTGTATTGGAATCGTGCTGGTCGCCTTTCATTTGGTCGAATTCGGTGAAGTCGGGAAGTTATGCTGTGGCAGTGTACACGGCGGCCCTCTCGGTGGTGCTAATCACTTTGGTAAATAGCTTAAACTTATACACTAAACATAGAAGCGAAGTTTTTTAGTACAAATTGCATCGCTGAAACACATTTAGGCAGAACCTTCCGAAAAGTCTAGTTTCGATCTATTTTCATTATAGATTTGCTACATGCTGTCCGGTGGCGAATCATCGCAACTCTATTCCCCCCTCTTCGAAACGGACATTCGCTCGTCGATGCCCATAGTGGCTGGTGTTTTCATATTTTACTTTTTACTTGTAATTATTGCCTCGTACTTTATCTACTATGGCATTAAAATAAGGTAAGCAAATGGTCATATCTTTCGAATGTACTAATATTATGATTCTTCTTTCGCACAGCACGCGAGGCTGGCTGTTGCCGTGGCTAATACTTATTGGCATCGGCATCCTCTTTCAATTTGTGTTTGGGTTGTGGCTCATCGGAGGCTATTACATTTACGTAAGTATCGACAACTGATTTTCACTCACTATGCATTTTGACACACCTCAACACTGGAATTACAGCTGGAGCAAACCTTCGCTGCCTTTTTAGACTTCTGTTGGATGGCCTACAATGTGAGTCACAAATCTCTGGAAAATTTCTTTAAAGGGCTTTTAATTACGCATTTGTTTTTACAGATTTATTGTTGGCTGTGTGTGTTCTCACAATACCAAATATTTTTGGATATGCAAAATCCAAATATTGAGTTGCTAGAACCCTTCTAAGCAAGATTAAGTGCAATACTTTAGCAACTTTTCCAGTTTGGGGAAACATTTGAAGCGCACTAACAAACATCTACATTTGTATGTCTTTATAGTAACATAGTTGTAAGTTGCACAGCTTTGCCGGTACTCGATCGCGAGTATATGGGCAATTCTCAAATATTAATTGCCATATCTCGATAGGCATATTCAACATATCTGCAAGAGACTCGACAACCATTCCGTCCAATGAAGTGAGGTTGAGATATGCATCTTCACAATTCCATATAGAAATGAAATTTTATCAAGTAGTCTAAACAAAAATTAAATTATAAATCTCACAGAATCAAATGTATAGCAAAGCACTGACAGCATAATTGTATTTATACTGAGACGCCGACAATATTATGTATGTATATCCGAATGCAACATGCCTTAATAAAATTTTACGAAATCTTAAGAGAAGTTTAATGAAATGAAAGAATATTTGAATTTGATTAAAGAATACACAAGAAGTTATTTTATTTACTATATTCCTTAACATAACATTCCTTAACGTATTGGTCTTTGTAAGTTACTGATAGCGTGTATCTTTTCAATATTTGTCACGCCTTTACGGATAAGGCAAAGTATATTGGGAAAATGTCTGTAACTATTTTGGTCATAAGAATTGCTGCCATCGTTATTGTAAATATTGAACACTTCAAAGTTAGTAAAACGTTTAATGGATTCAGCGCGCTTCTCAAGTTATGATTGGAAATCTATGTGGGTAACAAATGTTACTCTTTGTATTCATTTTTCGAAAAAATAAGCTTGGGAAATACGCTACGAAATCAAAACTGAATTAAGTCCTCTTCTAATGCAAATTATCTTCGGGCGCATAAACTACACATTATTGATTACGAGTAAGTAGATGTGTTCAAGTCACTTTTTTGCGAGTTTATTCTGCAATTGAAAGAATCAAATTAATATATTTATTTATTTAAAACGATTAATTTAAATTGTTCAACAACTATAACTTTTACTACTTTGCGGTGCAACCCTGCATTATCAGGCATTTAATTTTCTTTTTCTTCGTCAAGTTGATAGAATACGTTAACTGCAGCTTTTCATGTCGTAAACAATATATAGCTGGCTCGCTCACTTTCGACACATCCTCTACCACAAATCCATTTTCAGTATTTTTATTTTGTATTGTGCCCTGAAAATTAATTTTTATAAACGTATCTTTTTGATGAAAAACTTGTAAAGCCTTTTGCTAGCAGTGATCGAAGTGAACGGCCGCGTTTGTTTAGTGTGAAAAGGAGTAGTAAGCACACATTTACGAATTGCCTGCAAAAGTAGCACATCAAAATTCATTTGGCGAAAGGAGGAATATGAAGGAAACCTGAAAACCTGAAGATTCATCCAATCGAATATCATAAAAATCCAAAACGAAGCAGATAGACCACGAAAAGGGAAAAGTGCAGGAAGCAGCGAATGAATATCGAAATTCAAGTGCAACCGAGAAGACAGACAGAGCAGACACGATTAGCAAAGTCACGTTCGTAAAAGGAAAGGAGGGCAACAGACTTTTTCATCAGCGACAGCAGACGTCTATCTCGTTTTAGCTCACGCTTACCTAACCTCTCGTGTCAGCTGACAACGACCGCACGCTAGTGTGCTCGACCCGACTCGCCTCGCTTCGACTCGACTCGTTTTGTTCGTGCGTTGGCTACTCGTTTGGTGTTACTGCCGTGAATAGAATTGTTGTTGTGTTGTGGGTCGTCTTCGTGCTTGGCTCTTTGTGCCGTAGTCTGGATTTGTCAATACTTTCGTTGACTTTTAGTTAAAGTTTGTTCGCACACGGAAAAAGACCAGAAGTGAATAAGTGGTGTAAGGAAGGCATAAAGAAGAGTGGAAGCAAAGAAAAAGAATAAGTAGAAGAAACGCAAGAGCCAGAAAGGCAGCAGTCGTCGTGGTCGTTTGTCGTTGTGGTTGTGGTTGTCGCAATCGTTGGAGAAATAATAGGTGGAATTGTGCAAGGGGCGAAGGGAAGGAAAAACACACAGAAGTCGGAGAAGAAGAAGAAGAGTAGCTGAAGAAAATCGCCAAAGAGACGAAACGTTTTCGAGTTGCTCGTGTGTAGAGGAGAAAAAATTTCGCTGACCAAATAAAATTGTAAAATTTAGAGATTTTGTTGCTGGAAAAGCGTAGAATCGCTCAACAAAAAGCAAGAAAATGTCAACACCCGCACGCAGACGTCTTATGAGAGATTTTAAAAGGTAAGAGGGAGCAGCAGCGCTGTGCTGGGCACTCGAATTTGCGTAGAAAAGAATGATAGAAGAGGGGGTCGGGAGGCGGCAAGGGGCCAAGAGCAATAGGCGAGGAAAAAAATCGCAAATACGCAAAAGAAAACGAACGGGAAAAACGGTTGCACAAAAATTACGTGTGATTTGTGGGCTTTACATTGTTTTTTTGCTTTTTGCTTTAGTTAATTTTCGCTTTTTATACCCATAACTTCGTGCCAGTCGATGTTGTTGGTATTGCTGATTCCCGAAATTTCGTTTCTACCTCATGTTTTGCCAGGTCCCTGCAAAAGTTGAAAATCAAATTTAAGTAAATCGAAAAAACGGCAAAAATTGGGCTAACTCGGAGGTCGCATGAACTTGCAAAATTTCATATCTGGGAGACTTTCGTTTCCTCTATGGCGCTGCTGTAGGAAGCGCAGCACCAACAACTCGCATATTGATTTGACTCGTTTGTGGTTATTTTCTCTTTTTCGCTCCATTCGTCGAAGCGATGTCGCTCCGACCTTCCGCGCCACCCCCTCATGGCCACCCGTCCGCTGCTGGTAGCAGCATGCGCCGTTGACTCATTCACCGACACTGGCTGAGCCCGACTGAAGTTTCAGTCTATTTTGAAATTGTCTTCCTTGTTGTTGTTTACCATTGTACCATCGCCTATCGCCATCGTTGTGCCGTTCTCGTGGGACCGACATTGCGCAGATTTTTCGGCCACTCATGCTCGCGTTCGGCGCACGCACATGCTCACATCTTGCTGCCACCCCCGCAGCCGTCCCGAATCCATGCGCCCATCTGCCACAGTGTTCACATTGGCTGTCCTTGAATTGGCCAGCAAACCCTGCTCATATTTACCTTTTTCAAGGATATTTGCAGAAAATAGGGAAAATGTCAAGGATGCGCGACTGTGGTGGAAGCAGGTTCAGGTGCAATTGGTTTTGTGGCATTGATATATCCCAACCGTTAGCAGCGATAGGAAGTAATGTAAGTACAACCGTCCGACTGCCTCCGATCTGCAAGTTGCGCATGACAGCCTTCAGAGTCGAAGTTTCGAACTAAGTTTGGGCGCAGATGTGTCCGTTCTGTAGGTAAGGAGAATTTGATCTACAAATTTGCGGATATTTGTAATTGGTAAGATTTACAAAAGGATTACTGTGCTTCACGTCACGACTGTTCATGCCAACTCTGACAACTACTCGTGCGCGTGCCTTATGTCTCTGAAGACATTGTTCGAATTCACAACAGTGTATCAACATTTTTTAGCGTTGATGGAATCACTCGGAATTTCTACTGATTCACAAAAATAACTCGATCCCCATCCCCCACCAGTGCTTAGATAAAGGACGGTGTCGCTTGCAGCTGTCTACTGCCTGATGATGTCAGTTCGACAGTGCTGCATCGTCAAGGAATGAATCACCTCTCGTCGAATAGTCATTTCTCAACGGCTCGCCACTAGGACTTTGCGCTCATTTTCAATATCTATCTGACTGCTGTTCATTGTTAAGATGTGGGAGGACTGGGACGCGTGCTGCTAATCAAAATATTCTGACCCTATGCCAAGAGATCAATAACCATTAACCGGAGACAGACAAAACATAATCTTGAAAAATCGATTACTGCGTCGAAATAAATAACGCGGACGTGTGCTAAGCGAATCGCAAGCGTCTAGCGCGTCTAATCCACATCTGCAACAGCACCTGCTCTCTGCATTCCCATGTGTGTTGACGTTTTAGCCCGGTCATAGTTGTCTTGGCTGGTGCTCGCCAGCCGCGCACACGCCACTGGTCATCACTTGTTTGCACACATTGCTGACCGTTCTGTACGTTGAGGTGTTCTGTTCAATTTGCTCACGGGGCGCGTATGTGTCGCTTTGTGTTAGAATCTGCGCACTTTTTCATGCCGATAATTCCTTACTTATTTTAAACATTTCGCTTTTGATATTTCCCTCTTTGTTGTGCGCGCGCACAACATTTTATTAAACTGCTCTGTGCAGTCAGTTGCATTGACAATGAAAATGTCTTCCCTGAGCACCACAAGCCGCAGATTTCATCCATATCCTGCCAAATGCGGTCGGTCCATTCGCCCCAAGTTCAACTCATCTGTGTGCATTTGTCTGCCGCCGCTCAACTTTTATATTTCGTAAATGTTATTGCGAAACAATTTGAAGGCCGCTCGTGTCTCTTTCGGCACAAGTCAGTTTTTTCTATTAGTGTGCGCGTCTGCCTTTAAATCTGTGTAACGATGACGAATCTTGTGCGCGGCATAGAGAGCGATCTGCCATAAGATTACGCGCAATTTAGTGTTTTTGGCATGCGAACTTATATATTTCTTATTACTCATGTCGGTCGATGAGTTCCCGTGCAATTTCACGCTGTCGCACTGTCAAAAGCGGCAGCAAATTTGATTTGCAACTTGGCGTTTTATATTTATTGGTGATATTTTTACCTATGCTGATAACGAGATACCAATGATTGCTCCTATTTCTGTAAAGCCACTTAGCAGCTAAGTGGGACGCGCCGAGTCTGTAGTCTTCTGTTGATAGTGAAAGTAAGTTTGCGGCCTAATTTTTGATTTAGATAACAGGGCTGTTTGGTGTGATTCCAGTTGGACGCCCCGGTGTCTGCTTTTGTCTGTGAGTAACCGTATTCGTCCAACGATGTAAGGATTAGACTGGATCGGTGATTGTAGTTTGATCGGTGTTAATAGTTGCCATTGAATTGTAAGAATTGCTAAATACGCTTCTATAATCGTTCCTAACAAGTATTGAGTACTTAAATTGGATGATTCTTGAGGTGTTATTCTTCATATGGATATACTTTTCACTTTTATGTACTGGTTTTTCGATCTGGTCATACAAAAGGATGACAGCGCCTCTACATGTCTCATCAAACAACTGTTCTATATCGAGTACTGTTTTCAGTGATGCTTCATCATTCACTAGAATGACCTGGTCGAGAAGTACACTCGCAAATAATTTGCAAAGCTACCGGACACTACCTTTGTCTACCTTTTCGGTAGACCGCTTTAGTGTAGTTGCCAGCCGACTTTTGGGATCTTAAACGCTGCATCTCCTCGTAGACAGAATTTAATTCACTTAGGCTTCAATCAACATCACATTCATTTTAATATTCATAAACGAAAGAGAACCGGTTAGAACAAAAAATGGCGACTTATGGCTGTCTCACGCTGAACAGCACCCATGCCAAGGAGCCGCCTTCTGTGGAACTTTGCGAGATATCCGAGAGGGCTTGTTTAATCTTCATGAATGTGGCTATTGCCCAGGTCTTTTTGTCCATTAGAGACTTTGAGTTTCATAGGGAAACTTTTGAACGCTTATTTATTTGCTATGATTTTTTCAGTTTTTTTTTCACAAATATAAACTATGAGCTGTTTGATTTTTTAACCGATATATTATCAAGATATAAAGTTCTCGCTTATCCTATACTTGCGCAGTTAGTTTTAGAATTGATGAAAGTATAAACGATTTAATTGATGTTTGTTGAAAAGTGCATTTGGCGTATAATAAATGCATGATGCATCCTATGTTTCGTACCAGTGCTAGTTTTGGAATTTGATTTCAAAAGTAAAACGTGTGTGACTTCGAAAGATCTAGATCTCGTTATTCATGCTTGAATTTGCAACAATTTTATGATAGAAAAAATATGTATTTAGGCCAATTAGGCTCGAAAGTACTAAAGCACAAATACAGAACGTACGAACTATATTGAATTGTTGACATTTCGTGCCCATTTATTTGCAGACTTCAAGAAGATCCACCAACTGGAGTTTCTGGAGCGCCAACAGATAATAATATTATGATTTGGAACGCTGTGATTTTCGGTCCACACGATACCCCGTTCGAGGATGGTACCTTTAAATTAACAATAGAATTTACGGAAGAGTATCCAAACAAACCGCCTACGGTGAGATTCGTATCGAAAGTATTTCATCCGAACGTGTATGCGGATGGTGGCATTTGCTTGGACATCTTGCAGAACAGATGGAGTCCCACATATGATGTGTCAGCTATTCTAACATCCATACAGGTGTGTGCTTCCCTCTAGATAACTGTGAATTGTGTTGCTTTATCGTTACACTCATGTTTTGTCTTTCAGTCTCTATTGAGTGACCCGAATCCCAACTCGCCAGCTAATTCCACCGCTGCTCAGCTCTATAAAGAGAATCGTCGCGAATACGAGAAACGAGTGAAAGCTTGTGTGGAGCAAAGTTTCATCGATTAGCCATCCGCCACAACAACAACACGCAAAACAACTGCTACTGCTGCAGCAACAGTAACTGCAACTACTGCATCTACAATGTTTTATTGAAATAAAATTTGAAAACAAAAAATATTAAAAATATTAAAATTACAAATATAATAATAATATAAACATACCTTTAAAACACACACACACACAAGTACATCTTTTTCAATGGTATGTTGTGTTGCCAACATAAAAACTAAAGTAAAATGACAGAAATGTAATTGCAATTATCGCAACCAAAAACCGAAACTGAAGCAGAAGGAGTGAGCAGGAGCACAGAGGCAGGAAGCGAATCTTTAAAGTAGTTACAGAAAACACAAATTGAACATTGAATATATATATATATATTAGTATAGTAATAGAATTGCTAAATAAACGAGATTGTACCGCAAGTGGTAAAGGATGGCGTGCGAGTATCGAGGCATCGGCAAGTAAAGAGCGCAGCTCGCAAATTGCGCTTGCAGGATTCGAATTAGCAATTCGTGCTTATCGTTTCGGAGGCGAAAGTGAAATTCATGGCAAAAGTAGAACATGTCGAATTCTTTGAAGAAAACACGAAATAAAATCGGAAATAAATAGAAACGCGCAAATTGCTAAACCCAATTAAATTGAAAAATATATGTATGTACCTTAATGGAAATCATCGTCATCTGTGTAATACTTGGATGAAACAATAGTAGCATTAGCTGTGGCCGATGTCGCTCTTGACCGGCTGGCTGTTGCGGCCGCCGGAGGCCATTTTTTGGCAGCTCTCAAACCAGTTAACCCCCTTTGTTTATTTGTTATGCGTTGTTGGTTTTTCCTAGCCATTGATTAAACGGAGATTTGTTTTCGAAAATCGTGTCAAAATATCAGCAACATTAGTCTGCAATATTGTAGTTTACAATTGAAGCAATTGTTCATTAGCTTTGTTTAATTGCAAGTTCCAGTGACTTTCCACACATACAATGACAGGTGCTCAAGTACCCCTATAGAAAATACCTGAAATACCGAAAATATTCATTGTTGAACATATTCAGGCCGTAAATTGCTTCGTCAGCTTCGTCAAATTGCTTACACAACCAACTTTAACTCTACACGTTTTTAGTTTTCTGGGACTTGGTTTAAAAGAATCGATTAAAATAACAAAATACGGAGTCGAACTGTATTTGAATTTGTTGTTATTTGAAAATAAAGTTTCCAAATTTGTTTTATTGCATTAAATGTTTGCTTTTTTGCGGTTTTATTTATGCATGTAGAATTTAAAATTTGGCAAATGAAATTGAAGTAAACGTAAGCAGATAAGCAGCAACAATTCATTTTACTACGTGTAAGCAACAACCAACAAACAAAAACCAGAAGAATATATTAAACGTAATTAAAATTATTAATATTAATAAATTATAAGAATTATAACAAATTATAAAATATGGTGTTTCATTTCTATTCATCATGAACTTGAGTAATCGATTAAGTGCGCATAAAAGACTGTTCAGAATGTAGTCAAACAATCTTCTAGTGTTGACAAATCGAAACCGAAACAAATCAATCACTCAATTAGAAGGATGGACATGGAGTGCTATTACGCAGGCTCAATCGGTTAAAATACATTTCGCGTTGGCACGATGTTCCAGCGCACTGCACATTACAGAGAGAGTTCGCTTCTGGCCCGTACTGTGCGATTGTGGAATGGCTGCCCTGCAGAGATTTTACCCAGCCCTTATGATCTTGATGGGTCCAAGTCAAGAGTCCATAGCTTTGTTCAACACCCTTTCTCCTAACCTCTAGATCCTTCTAGAACAAACGCAATGCTTCGGATTAATAGGGCTATAGGTAGAGCCCAACCGAAGGCGACATTTTCGCCAAAGCCGATTAATCGACTACGAGGCTAATATTCGGCTAGCACCGAAGCCGACATTGGATAACTTAAGCCTTAAGTCTGAATAGCATGCAATGTACAGCAAAAAATGTTAAGTACATTGCATACTTTTAATTATCGCATGAACGATTCAAGTAGATGCTGGATGTTTCGAGAATGAATTAAACTCTAGACAAACAAAGCTTTTATGCTGGGAATGGTGTTTTTTGCTTTTTTGGTTTTGGCAAGCAAAAGGGTGACACGAATAAGTGAAGAAAAATAAAGCAACTGTGTGCAATTGTGATTAAAGTGGCTACTGAGGTGAACTGAATAAGAGAATCGCAGCTGTGTTTTGTTTCTTTTTTTTGCACAATCCAGCGGTACGAATATGAGCTCATCCACAACTAGCACTTTTTACAATATTATTTTTGGAACAAGTGCAGAATAGCGTATCCTCATGAACTGCAAATCGGCCTTTATGGAGCTCTTTTTTGCGAATCTAATGAACTAAACATTTTGTCTATAGATAAATTTGTAAATCGATTAGGTATTGATTGAGATATTTTGATACCAACTTTGAAATTTGACCCTAAGCCTACTTATTTATTTTTTCATGAGGGTTCGCTATACTGTAAGTAATTCGATTATTGGCCGAATATGGCGATTAATCGGTGAGGCTCTAGGCGTAGTTTATACGTAGAAAAAAAATGTATTTAGGCAAAATAATTGCCCGCCATTCCTTTGCAAGCGCATTATTTCGCCAACTTTTTATATTGGTAAATGTGACAATTTTATAACACGACGCATAGACACACACTTTGTCTTGAGGGTGAAAACCTTTAGGAAGATACTAGCAGATTCGCTAGTTAAACCGAATCTCGGCTGGCTAAAAACACCACTGTTAAGGATTTGCCGGAGAAGGTCGCTTAGAAACGCGTACTTCCAGAAGGGTTGTACTAGTGTTGACTTCTGGATAAAACGCGCGCAGACATGAAAGGGAGTACAAAAATGTGTCTTAGGTTCTTCGTCATTCATTGCAATAAACTTATTCCCGTCGCATACAAAATTCTAATGCTACGGCGGTCAATGGCCTAATAAGTGGATAAACAAAGCTCCAAGGTCCTTACTGACGTTTCCCATTCCCTCGCAATGTGCGAAAGCCGTCGTAGGACATCAGGGCAAACTTTACACATTAACACTAGGGATTGCGATGCTGGACCAGTTTTGGAATCCTGAGATTTTCGAAAATGAAAATCGCAAACCCGGAATCCCGATATCTTTTCGCGATTGAATATATTATTTTAAGAAACAAAGTCGCCTGACTTCTTCCATCGAATTAATTTTGTTTTATTTTCACTTTATTCAATTTTATTTTGTGTTCTTATCATTAAACTAAGAACAGTATACCTATGACAAATAACATAAAGTTATTAACATAAGAATGCATTCATTGCCAAACTACCTGTTGATAAAAGCATCTATCTGGTTCAATACTAGTAGATGAAATCATATCGATCCTTCGCTGCAAGAACGTCATAACTCAACAATTTTTTTTTTAGTTTATGGCAGCCCTGTGTGTATCTGCATATGATCTTTTATCTGTCAAAACCTCTTTGTAAAATATTCAATACTTTGCTCACAAGACGACATGAACAATTTTTTGATACCTTGAACTGCCTGTAATGGTAAATTTTAAAATTGAATTTTCTCGGAATGATGTAGTTTTGAGTTATGACGTTCTTGCAGCGAAGGAGCGATATGTAATTCTTCATATACTATTTGAATGTTTTGGCCACGGTTTTCGCCATTTCAAAATAAGTCAAATTTGGTGTGAGTGATATCAATAATTCAAGATTCCTTACAGCTTTAAATGAAATTTGTATATCAGCTGACTCATTCTGTAACCCTCTTATTTACACCATTTTCCCTGTATATTGCGAGTGTGATGAGTCACACTGGTCTAAACAAGAGTTAAGCTTGCAAGTTTCTAGCTTGTTTACTTTTTTGGATGGTTTCATTTTTGGGAGCGTAAGTTTGCTTCGTCTCCTGATTTTAGCTACTGGCAAAATTTTACTGGAAAAGTACCCAAACAAAAGCTAGTTTGTACAATTTGTACAAAGTATCACAAACAGAGCTTTGTTTCAATTTGAGTAAACGTGCAAATGATGCTTCGATTCCGCGACCAGATTTCGTCAATCCCAGGGTTTTTCGGAACTAAAATTGTCCAATTGCAGCCGCCGTAGCTCAGCTGGCTAGTGCGTTGGGCCGCGAGTCAAGACTCCGCGAGTTCAATACTCCGTTGCGTTAACACCAAAAAAAAGAAAAACAACAATTTTTCTTTTGGCGGCTGTCCTCTCAGAAGGAAATAGCAAACCTCTGAGAGTAAAATTGTCTATGAAAAAGCTCCCAACTCGCCGTTAGGAATCGGCATAAAACTGTAGGTCCCTTTCAACCTTGTACAACAGTTGGTTGCGGGTAGCTAGGCTTCAGTCTCGTAATCGGACTGTCGTGCCAGTCAAGAAGAAGAAAATTGTCCAGGATCCCGGGATCGCAATCCCTAATTGATACTTCACTACTGTTTGTTCTGTTCGCATTTGACGTTCAGATGGTGTTTTGAAGTTCTTCGTTGAAAATAAAAAATTGTTTGTATATTTGGAATTAACATTGAATTTTTTATTTATCATTTAGATATGAATATTTTTTTTATAACATAATGTAAGTGCTTAATCATAGGGTATCAAAATCGAGTAGAAACTATTGTAAAAATACAATTCCTTCGGATGCGATTTAAGGCAACTGTGTGTTTAAGTCGATTGAAAACATCGCATTTATTTTTTTACTTAGCTTTGCTTTTTTACGATTTCTACTCGTTTGCATTTATGACTTTCCCCGTCTTACCCACGCGCATTTGTTCTTGACTGTCGTTAGTTGATTTATGTTTAAAAATTTGTAAAATAATACTAGCAAATAATTAAGAAACATACATACATAAAGGTCAAATGTGGTTTCAACACTTTTGCCGTAACGTACACAATGATAAATATTTCAAAAGTATTTACAATACGTTCTATTAACAATATCAAATGTGAAAACAATCAAAAAACTTGCAGTTTCTCTTTGCCACACTCTTGGAAACTTTTACAAATACACAAATGCAAATATGTACTTAATTGTAACAGTAAATTTTTATATATAGCTATAAATGTTTTTTAAGTTCAAAAGTAAAAGATTTGGAAAATATTTCAATAACGGCCCTGCTGCCTCCTTTACAGATCTTGGTAAAAGATAAAAATACTTTTGGAAACTTTCAGAGCGTGAGCTGGATGTAGTAGAAATAAAACAAATTATGTCTACGACATTTGACACCGCGCCATATTGACACTTCACTACCACGCTATCAGCAAAACAAGTACTACACGCTGGCTACAGTGAATAAAATGGGGAAAAGCGCATGTTGAGCGCTGTACCCTAGTGAGCAGCAGATGCATGAATGTTTTTGAAATCTTGGGTTTGTGTAGTACTACGCAATACCTCCAGCCACCTGAAAAAGAAAGAAGCGAAAGATTTTGTCGAGAATTGTGCAAAATGTGCTATACTCCGCATATACCTGTTGTATGTGTGTATACTCTCAGCGCGAAAGAAATAGACGTGGTTCTTGAACGACAGCTTAAATACGAACTCCTTCTGTACGGCATCCTGGTGGCCAGGTGGGCCCACCGTGTAGCCCAGCAACGGCAGGCTCGCTAAGGCGAACTCATCCTGGTAGCTCTTGTAGAAGTACAAGCAAAACGACGTGAACACCACCCATAGCTTTTGCCAGCCGGAACTATTCTTGAATTTACGCAGCAAATAGCCTGAGAGCTGGTTTTCGGCGGAGATGAGATGATCGCCTAAACCGACGGTTGCGCCACGATGCCAACAAACGTGTAGCGCAGTGTTGCTGCGCGAGGGTGGCGTTTTGTTTTGTGAATTTTGCTGCTGCTGCTGGAGTTGCTGAGCGGTCGAGGCATTGCCATTCGTCAAACCGCACAACTCGAGACCCTCTTCGGACGAACCTATAGGGGAAAATATTTAATTGTGAATTACGTTTTACAGCAAAGGTGCGTTTTTTGCAAAGTCAACTAAAAAAATATAAACATTATATGAGTAAAACAGTAAATGCGATGCCTATAAATGGAATTTATCTCAGTGGAGAACAAAAATGCACTCTTAAATACTTCGTTTACAGGAACAATCAGCTTTGTTAAAACCAAACACTAATTTTAAGAAACTCAGATTCTGCGCGATCAGCTTCCACGTCAAGATTTTCACTTCTAAGCATTCGAGTTGTTTGTACTCGAATAGGCGTATCAATATTTGTCCTCTGTTACAATAACCTCTCGCTATTTCCAAGAATCAGTGTCCTTAATAATGTTGCCAATTTTTAGTTGGAGCTTTTACTTAGTCTTTACTTTAGTCTTTTTTAATAAACCATATCTACGGACTGCTCGAAGCACTATTAAACACAGCCAATGTTTTGACCGGTTTCACCAGTGCGTGCAGTTCTTTGAGCTTCCCAGTGTGTTCCACATTTGAGACCACAGGAAAATTATACAGTTTCTGAGACCAAATATCATTGTACTATGTTCTTGTTCAACTTTTCAGTTCCCATTAATTTCTGTTCTAAGACTAATAAAATGCTTTGCGACCACTCTACCTGCACACTGCAAGGCCACTTACGTGTCATTACATCTTCCTTTTCTTGCCAGCCATAAATAGAATTTTTGCATATCATATCAACTCTTTCGATTCATTTACACATATTTTTATATATTAAAGTACTCACTGCAATTCTTGAGTGACGTTAGTGTCAGCTGTGTGGGTGGTTTATTTTTAATATCTACTGCCGCCTTCGACAATTCCGCCAGCCAAAGTGTCTTCTCGGCAGTAGTGCCTGCACTCACGGTGATTGCACATTGCCCGCCAAATATGGAGAACGTATTGTGTTCGGCATTCTCTGTAAGCAATGAACGCACGGGTACGTGACCGAGTATGCGGAAGGACTGGTCAATGGGTGACTTTGTGCCATAGAGCAGAATGTCGGAGAAAAGGAAGAACATGCGCTGTTGTAGGCCGCGCTTGGAATGTTTTAAAAGACAGCCCTGTCGTATCAGTCGCCGTTGATTCTGTACCAATTTATCAAAGTCAGTGATGTCGCGCTGGAGCTCGCACAGCTGCACAAAGTTTTCCGATTCGGGTAGTTGTTCGCGTATTTGCTTTGTGGTCCGAATCAGAATGTGGTAAACTGCCTGGCAGTCTGCATAGTCGATGTGTTCTTCGGTGTAAAAATCGCAAAGACCTAAACAATTCAAACAATCATTTTGCAATCAACTTCTCAACGAAATTTGAAAAGTGTTTCAGTTATATTAGTTTGCTTACGTTCCAGTATCAACTGATAGTGCAACATGCGGTTCAGTGGCTTCAGGAGTAACTCGCCAATGGGCAAGTAGCAAATCTTTTGTTGCTCAAAATCTTTGTAGATTTGCTGGACGCGATTATCGGTCTCGAACATTTCGTTAAGGCAATGAAGAATCTCGATATGTGACTGTACGTACTCATCGTAAATGGGCAGCACAGCCATATTCTTCATTATAACATCGCCAATACGATGTGTCTCGTGGGTTCCTCGCCCCTCCCACAGCACCATGCGATGCTCGATGTCACGCAAGAACGCGCTGTGATGCTGCGCCATCGAGTCCAAGAAGTCGAAAAGCGGCTGCAGGTTCTCCACATCCTGCACAGACAGTTCCTGCCGAAAAGCGCCATTCAATATTTCCAGATCTTTTTTGTAGGTGCGCTCGGTCATAAGTAGTTCCTTTGCCAGAAAGTATGACTTCTCTGTGGGCCACTTCTGTGGTAAATTAACATACGTAAGAACAACATACCATAAACAACTTTTAGTATTTTACTCACTCTCTTCTTCGCTTCAGAATCGGCGTCCTGCATTCCCGCTGTAGAAGGACCATTATTGTTATTCGCTGTGGCCACACCAGTGGCCAGCTCGTGGCGCTTGGCATGCTGAATCTCTGCCTGTATGACGTCGTATGTTCCAGCCTCCGAACGCGACAGTGACGATGACTTGTCCGAGCCCAATGTGAGGTCGTATCGATTCTGTGGGGATGCCACCTCACCGCGCCTGTCCAAGGACATGTTGCCATTGATACCGTGATAAGCATCTGCGAAATTACCATATTCCATCACAACAAATTTCGCAAAATCATTAATAGCAATATTATTCCAGAGTTAAATCTAATTAATTCTTGCAAGATGCCCATAAGACCTACTGGGGGTTTTCGGGATATATAAAAACAATTCTGTATTGATTAATGAATCTCTTTATTTCTTATGTAATTGTCAATGGAATGTTCATTACGATTTAAATAGTTGCATTTGAAAACTGAATTGTCTTTTTCTATTTCGACTAATGCATTATGTAATCGAAGTTCAAACTACACGGGTAGCTTATATGTAGAGCCGCTTTTCATAAACCGTTTACGCTGTTTAACTACACTATCCGGATTTAGACGCCAATTTCTATTTATATCAATTAAGGGTTGTCTCATTGTCATTAACTTAAGGTACATATACCATACTTGCAACAATAATCGCAAAATCTAAACAAAGCACATTCATTGTTGGACACGAAATAATGACATTTAACACTTGGCACGACCTACATTTTTAGTCACAACAACTTTCACAAAAGCATGTAAAATTTTGATTGGTTGAACAATGTTACCCAACTCTCTTAGTACATTGGAAATGAATTAAACAATATTTCAGATGACCTCAACGAAATATGTTGGTTTCAGTTCTCGTTTCCACCAAGAAGATAACATTTTGATCAAGTTCATAACACTTTCAATATATATAACAGAGACATAACATGGGAGTATATTTTCACACGGCTTCAACACTTTAATTTCGACTTTAATTTTATTTCCATATAAGTACTTTCTAATTTCCCATAAAATTGGCACACTTTTTTCACCATCTATAACCTACTTTGGCATACTTCTTTACCGGTCTTACATATTTGTTAATGAAAATTTTGAAATTGCTGCACGCTTAAATTTATATAATAATCGATAATCGACTAATACATGGGTTTTGGTTTAGATTTCTTGTTATCGTTACTTAATAAATGCTTCTGGAGAAACTTAGCACTTAGACTAAATAATACTTTCGATATCCCGTTGTGCTCATATCAGGAATATACATTGTAATGGAGATGTTTTTCTTTCAAATTGGTTTTGAGAAACCAGCTACGGGAAAAGTTTCATTGGCCGCATTGAGTAAAAAGAAATTGGCAAATTTGGTATTGCATTCAGATAAAGTTTACCAAGAAAATGTTTGTAAAATGCACTTTAATACATAGAATGGGAAGAAATACTTTTGATTGCACTCACTTAAACTCTGCTTCCAGCTTAATTTTATAAATAAACAATTTGGAAATATTCTTTTGGCACAGGAAATTTGAATTAAGTTTCGCAATATTACCCAGAAAAAACTCAGCCTCTACAAACTAAAACATATTTTAATGAATAGAATTTCGAAATAAGCACCACAAAAATCCAACAATCTTTGTCACATATAGTATGTATTGACAATGTTTCAAAATTATTTTCAATGCTCTCCCCAATTTACTTAAAATCTTCAGAAACGAATTATACATGTTTTCCAATAAAACATTATTCGATTACAGAACTTATAATAGTGTAATAGTTGGTAAGAATTCAACAATTCGCTCATTTTTTCATATGTTATCTAAGATAGTGTAAGTTCATAACTCCGCATGAATGTTTCATTTGTTGTATATTTGTTATTTCCACTATGTAGCTATTAAGTAGATTCTGTGTGTGTTTCTATTGTTTACTTTATTAATTATTCGATGAATAAACAGTGCATTAAGTTTAACACTTTGTTATATTTGTCGCTTAATAAGTTATTCAAATTAATTAACTTCAACCATTAACTTACTGACTTTTAGTTGTACTGTTAGTTGTCCTACGCGGACGTAATATGAATGATAAAAAATGTTTAGTTCATTTAAAAACAGGCCAAACAAGGTTTGATTAAAATTGTTGCTTCCGTCAGTAGGATATTTAAAATTATTACCCTTTCGTGTGGAGAAAAGTGTCTGCCGCACAATTCGACTCCATAAATCAGTCTCAATTAAATATAAGATGGTGTGGGAAATTGTGGAATAGGAATGTCCTTAGGAATGGAGATGATGCGTACTTGAAGTACAAGCACTTTTCGGTCAGCGATTCTTCTAACGGAATCACTTTGATTGTGAAAGATGCACTAATCTGCTACGTTGCGCTTCACTTTTGATTATTCAATTTGCTAAAATTCGACTGTTCTTATGAAACTGTCGAAGAAACGAAAGTCACTCAGCTCTTTCGCCCTACTGATCGCTCAAATCGTCCGAATCGTTGAACTTTGGCGGTGGATCGACTCTGATGTCCAATCCACAAGCGTACCTTTCGTATTCTATGGGCTCGTTCTCGTAATCTGACAGGAAATCGGGGTAAGGCAGCTCCAGATCGGCGGCATATTGCTTTCGCGCGTTAGGGTCAGTGCAACGACGTATGGTACCGGTAGCTTGCATAAATCCACTGCTATCCTCGCTTGAGTTGGCCACATCGTCCGAGAGCCCTGCCTTGCCTTCGATTTCACTTTCTTCTGGATTACAGTATGCCCGCCCATGATACGGTGCTGGAGAGCCAGACGACCCTGCGCTAGCACAAGTTGTCGAATCCTCGCGCTTCAGTTGTCGCTTCTTGGTGCGAGCAGGCTTCACTGGCTGGCCACCGGGAGGCGGCATCGGATGATTAGCTGGCGCTGGCTTAACCACTGTAGTCGTGCGCGGTGCTGATGGTTGTGCTACCTGTTGCTGATACATTGGATTGGTGATATGTCCTAACCGGTCGTAGCGTGGGAAACCCATTTCGTCCACGTTGTCAGACATGTCAAGGCTTTCAAATTTATTCGAGGTAGCAAATGCTGACCCAGAATATTGCGGATAATCGTCGTTCTCATCGGTCTCCTGTTCGTGTTCTAATTCTTCGTCAAACTCCAAGTACTCCTCTGGTCGGTAAGATGGATCCGAGCTACCCGATTCTATCTCTGGTAAATAACCCTCCGAGCATTCCGAGCTCTCCTGCTCGACCAATGTGCGCTCTGTCGAACGCATGCGTTTAGTAGCTACTTGCCGTTTCTTTCGATATCCTCGACTGCGCAACTTTGGATCTTGCATGCGTATATCCATCGAACTGTCTGTATCGTTGCCGCTTGGTGGACTCTTAATCATGTTGTTGCGTGTTAGTGAACTCTTACGTGGTGGCTTTTGTATCAATTGATTTGGCGGCGACTCCGAACTGAGGCTACTCGAATAATAAGGAGAACATTTAACCAGCTTCTCAGCCCTCTGCGGTAATACAGGCGATGAAGTTTCAGTGCTTGTTGTAGTTTCACTATAAAGAGTGGCTGTGGTTGTAGCCGATGAGGCTCCGTTGCCGTCGCCCCCCATCGACGATTCCTCATCGATTCGCGGTGGCATTGATTCTTGCGAAGACTGCTGCGACTTTGATAACATGTGCTCGTGGAAAGAACTCGATTGTCGTAGTTTGTTGGTTTTATATTCCCGTATTTGTGATTTCGAGAGTGTTTTGTCGTCGTAACTATGGTGCTTTGCTAGGGGTTTTGCAGGCGGGTGACCGACAGAATGCGGGATGTCACTAGGTGACGTAATGGGAGGTACACTTGGTACGGGTGGCGGTGCTGCCTTTACCGAAATATTGCTTTCAGCTGATGTCGAAGCTTCTAACTCCTCAGCCTTGGCAACAGTCTTCATGTGCTTAAGTAGTGCTTGCATAACAGGACGTGTGACTTGCGGTTTCGGCTTTGTTGGTGGTTGTGGCGCTTTGGGTTTTATAGGTGGTTGGGGAGCTTTGGGTTTTTGCGACGTTTGTATATGTGGTGCTTGCGTGTGAAGTGGTACAAATTCCTGGCTTTGGTAGCGCTCAGTTAACTTCTCACTTGGAGCATATAAACGCTCAACAAAAGGCGCTTCGCTTTCTGACGAAATATCCTGACTTTGATAAAGCTTTGACATCATTTCCAAAGAGCGCCGCTTTCGAGCTGCCGTCGCATTATCTCCAACTCTTTCGGTTTCTTCTACTTTTGACAAACGTTGCTGTGATGTCTGCCTTCCGTTTTCTCCCAATTTTGGTGGTGAAGTTTGTTGCACTAAATCTTCCGAACTTGCACGGTTATTGTTACCATTACTGGTACTTCTGCGATGCACCTGTGGCAATGACATGCGCTTTTCCTCAGTTGGTGATTTTTTCGCCACAGCTCTTACTTGTTTCAGAGGTACATAATCAATATAGCCGCTGCGACGGTTGCCGCGCTGGTCGATGTTGGTCTGCTGACTATCGCCAGGTGTTGGCCCCACCAGTGTACGGCTACTAGATGTTGACCATTCGGTCATTGTGTGGGCCATTTCAGTCAAGGTCAAAGTTGTGTCATCACTCTTTGTAGCTGAAGTAGTTTCAGACATTTTGTCGGTCTCTGAATTGGAAAGTATATCATAGCGAAGGCCATCAGAAGACCCATTGTCACCCGAAAATCCTTTTGAGAAACTTCCACTTTGTTCATTCAAACTCTCAGCCGACTTATTAATCGAACTCATACTGGATTTCGTGTGATTCGATTTTTCACTTTTAGCGCAAGATTGGGTAGACACTGCAGACAAACTATCTGACCCAGAAAGATTAGCATACTGTCGCACAGTGTTAGTGCCCGTGGACCACTCTGAAATGCTCAAACCTATCGATGTGTCCTCCGAGTGGGAACTGTGGGTGCATTTCTTTTGCTGTAGACCCATTCGCACAGTTCCGTCCAAGTCAGTTCCAATTGAACTTGTTTCTTCCTCCGAATGGCTAGAATGACTGCACTTCTTGCAAGAGCCAGTGCTGAGGCGCGTATCGTAATTTCGTCGAACAGTTGTCTGATCCTCCATAAAAGTGCCAGACGTTGACAATATGTCATCAATAGATGTGTCAGAGTTATTCGACCCTCTAGACAGTTTACGCAAGTATTCCGTTGTGCGACTTTCATCAGATGATAACTGCACTTTAACCGTTCCCGGCATAAATACATCATCACTCGAAAAAAGCTCGTCTTCTGATATTGGACTCCGAATTGTCGGTGAGCGAGTTGGCTGCGAAACAATTACTAATTCCGGGCTGGAATTCTTGCGCAATGAAATCATTTGTGGCGATTTCGGTGACGTCGAGCAAGTGACATTAAAGGAAGAGGACAAGCATGAGGCAGCACTCAGGGTCGAACTCAAACAGGTCGGTGTTTCGTGCAGCATATCATCGCTTCCAAAATCTGTATCTTCAAATGCTGCTGACATTAGATACGCGGTGTCCTCATAGGGCAAAACTTTAGCGGCATCTGGCGGACTCATGGAGAAATCTTCACACGATAACTTGTCTTCGCCGTGAGAGTGTGCCTCATCTTCGGTTTTATCAGTCGCTGTAAAGGATTCAATCATTACTTGATCGGCACTTTGTGCCTCAGTCGCATAATATGTCTCAATACTCTCCACAACTACAGGTGTTTCCACCGCACTAGCCGGAGGAGATGGCCAATCTTGTGAATCTTGTGATTGAAATGACATGCTGGCTTTCCAGCAAAACGATTTCGGAACGGGTTTATCCAGATCCGGCATACTGTATATTGATTCTACTGGCTTCACTGGAACATGATCGAAGGGTATTTCGGGTAGAGGCCAGTCTTCAGAATCTTGACTTCCCGCATTCGAAAGACACATTAAAGTGTGCCTATCGACATCATCTCCTTGCAACTCTTCCACTTGTGTCACAGAAAATCGTCCTGTTACAACTGTTGGCGATTTCGGTTCATTGAAACTACCGATACTGGAGAGTTTATCCCCAGTGGCAGAGTCACATGGAATTTCAGGCATTTCCGCTGATGTACGCCGGTCAGCATCCGATATATAAGCAAGGTTTGTATTGCTTCGAGAGTCGGAACTCAAACTAGGCTGATGATCGGTTGAACCTACCGATTCATCTCGCATACTCACAGAGTGGGTAGATGCTTTACTGACATCATCTTCCATACTAGATTTTTCTGACGCAGTACTTCGCTCAGATATTCGGGACAATGTGCGTCCTAATGTAAACCCTGTACTATAGCCTATAATATCCGTAGGGTTCACGCCAATGCCAGTTAACGAGCTCGTCATGGCTGGGTACCCAAATGTTGTAGGGAAATCATTTAATTCGTCTTGAAAGCTAGTGTCACTTTCTTTTTGATCATCTGGTGAAACTTCCTTAAACTCACTATCTGACGAGTCTCGCAGTGGATTGTTAGCATCATAACGCTCATAACCGTCGGTTTCAACATGATGCCATGGATCATCTGTACTTGAACTTCCAGAGCTCTCTATGGGAAATGCTTTCCATGTAGATTGCTGTTCCTTCTGTTGTAATTCTCCACGTCGCTGAGCGGCACCCATAGACCCAGAACTACTCTCCGTCTCAAAAGAACCACGCGATTCAACGCTTAACGAGCCTTTCGAATCAAAACTTGACTTCGATTCTTGCGAACTTCGATCGCTACCTGATTTACCTGGCTTATCAGTGCCATCATTTTTTCCAACAACCAATTTTTTACCAGCGTTCGCACGCGCTGGCTTCTCAATTTTTTTAGGTTTCTTTGACCCACCTGAACTCGACTCACTATCTTCATTTCTTTGTAACAGTTTAGCAATTTTCTCTTCAATGGGGTCCAGGTATGACTCAGTGCTGTTTCCTAAATCTATTGGACTTTGTTTTTCTAAAGTCGGTGTAGTTGGTTTTTTTACTATAATTTTTGGTTCGTTTGTTGGAGTCGTTGTATTAGATGCGGTTGGACTTACAGTTGATGGTACAGTTATCTCCGTGGTTACATTAGCTACGTCAAGTTTCAGCATTTTCTGTTTCAATTCTAGGCATTTCTTCTCCTCTATATCACCAAAGTCCTGGGAAATTCCTAAAGGTCTGGCAATAGAGCAACTAACGCTAGATTCTTCGTCCATCGAACTTTTCTCCTTTCCACCACTCACAGACAAACTCCAGTCGTGTTGGTGTTCCCCACGATGAGGACTCACATCCTTCTCCCCACTCGTCCAAGAATCTGAGCTTTTCGATTTATCGCTCTGCTTATCAAGGCTGTGTTTCTTCTTCACTTCTGACTTCTCTGCTTGTTTCTCAAAACTCTCTAGTACAGACTTTTCTACCATTGGACTTGTATTTGGTGGCGTCACCAAAATATTCAATTCAGATGTTGGTGTTGCACAATTTGAATACTCTAAAGGAATTGCATCCTCCAAAGTTGCTTGTGTTTCCAATACATTACGATCTGGCTCCAATGTACGAGGTTCGTTATCCGAAGTATCCGAACCAACAAATTCATCGCATTCTACAGTCATCCATGAACCTGTTTCATCGCTCCGACTCCGATCTAAGCTTAATCGATTTGCATCCAAGCGGGATACTTTCAAATGACGGCATTCGCCCGAGTTATCGTCCTCCTCAATTGAGGGCTCCTCGCATTCGATTGTGGGCACCCGATGTGGATAGCCATCAGAGGCGGGTACTGGTGATTTGCTTACCGGCGAATGGCTATCATCCACCGAAACAAACGAATCCAAGCTATCTGCGGTCGAAGGTTTTCGACTGAAGGCACCATCACTGTCTTTGGTGTCTTCCGATGGCAAGGAACGCTTCAAAATTTCTAAAGACCGTCTCTCCGAAATTACTGCTTGCATATCGATATCTTCTTGAACATTGTATTGATGAGCAAACATGCGTCTGTCACCAATGGCACTACGAAAAACTGGTTTTTCTTCAACTTTTTTCGTTTCAGCCGTTGTTGGTTTCTTGTCATCCAGACTCTTTGCTTTCACTTCTGCTCCTAAATAATGATGCTCAGCGGGCTTTTCCAAACTGCTCGATTTTCCATCAATTTTCTTATGAACAACACTTCCTTCAATTTTCTGCTTAATCTCCTGGCTTTTGGCAATCTTTTTCGGAGATTTGATTATCATATCTTCTGGTACGTCTGATTTCTCCGAATCCTCAAAAGACTTGTTACGGTCTTCAAAGCTTCGATTTGCTTTATCTAATTTTTCCGGGCTCCTACCTTCATCAAAACTACGACTAAATTTCACCAAGGATGTGTCGAGTTTCCGTGGGGATTTCGCAATTAAAACGTGATCTTCTGCTTTGCTCTTGAACTCGGTTTCTATAATGATTTTATCGCCATCCGTTTTAACTGAAATTTTATCTTCGGGTGCTGGAAATGGAGGCAGCGTGTCCTTAACGGGACTTAACATTGTTATGGTTTGCTTCATGGCCGACTCATAAAGTTTTTGTTGCCTCTCCTTACGCTTCGCGATATCTGCTTCAGTTTCTTCTTGTGATTTACTCTTATCTTTACTCAGTCTGCGTGTTTCAATAGAGCGAGGACGTTCCTTAGGACTGGATTTTTTACCTTTACCATCTTTTGTTTTGATGTCATCAGCGCTTGTACGTCTAGATTCTGGGCGACTGCGAGATGTGCCTGTCTTTATTCTTAAACTCTCTGACGACTTGGGACTCATCCTTAGCTTTCCCTTACCGGTACTCTCAACACTGCTAGCTCGAGAAACGCCGGGTGATGTTTTACGTGAACTATTCGCTGAACTGTATGGCGACCAGTCTGTAAACCTGTATTTGGGTATATCTAAAATTAGATGATCTCCACTCTTTAGTTTCATTTTCGATTTTTTCTTGTCTTTAATTTTTACACCTTGTAGAGCAATTTTCTCAATAAACTTCAATTGATTCAGTAACTGCATTTCTTCTTCATCGATTGTGACTGCGTTGAAGGAGTCTTTTCCCGCTGTAGCATAGCTCCGTTGAGTGGGTATTGAGCCAGCGCACGAATGAATACTGTCGGCAGTATCGTCATCTTGTTGAGCAGCACTCTCGCGTTCCAATGATTTCTCCTCCAGGATTTCTGCTTCTTCTTCAAAGCCGACCGTGTCATCTTTAGATGAAAATGCATTCATAGGTGGAAGTCTATGAAGAGATATGACCGGAGTGTCCAAACTTTTGGTGCGCCTTTCAGCTGTTGGCGACTCTTGGGTTGCCTTCTGACGCTGCAATGAGACAGAGCCCTCTGACAAATTGAGACGGGCATGAGCAAACAGTATCGGAGCATGACCTTTCGAGCGCATTACAATTGAAGAGTCTATTATTTCTTCGATTAATTTCACTCTCGACTTTGGCATCTCAATTCGTGGGGATGATTTTTTTTTTAGAGTGTAATCAATATCAGATCCTGTTATTTTCTCTTCTTGGCAAGTTTCATATATATCATCGTTACTGCGGAAAAACTCGGCATGCTCCAGTATTGGTGAAGGAATGTTTTCGTTGCGTTGATAATCATTTGTACATTCGTCCATTCGGCGCATTGGCAGATGAGGTTCATCTTCCGAAGACGGTATTGAAATGGATCTTTCTGAAATACGTCTGAGCTCCGTTGCATTTGCGTATTGGGGGTCAAGTTTTTGGGTGTGGTAGCGACTTTCTAGATCAGCCAGACGGCGACACTGCGGCGGCGATCCTTCTATTTCGGTTGAACTCATGGTTTGCCCTCGACCCCAAGCAGCCGATATTAATCTGCTCTGTTCGATGCGTAAAATTGGTTCAATCTCTTTGCGCGATTGTGGTGGCGAAAATTCAAGTCTAGCAGGTATTGCTTCAGCAGAGCCGAACACATCGTCAGAGTCAAGGCTCTCATCATCCGAAGAAAACGACGTTATACGAGTTTTAGCTTTCTTTGGTTTATTTGACACTTTCGTTTTTGGTAGGACACGTGGTTTAGCAACTTTTCTGGTATTGGCTTGAAGTTCTTTTCGAAGACTTTGTATCAGTTCAATTTGCTTTTGTTCAAGTTTATTTTTCTGCTGCTGTATGCTCTCCGTACGCGACGACGTAGCCGAATCGCTCTCAATTTGACTGAGCTTTTTGTTTAGCTTTTCTAGCAGCGAAGGATCCATTTGCTTTGTTATGTCACGTTTTGGTGATGACAGCTCGATAGTAGGAATCGATTTGTCGACTTCCAAAGTAATGGGATCAACTTTAGACAAGTCAATGTTCTGCGTGAACAGAAATTCTTTGGTTTCGGCCGGTAATAAGCTATCCAATATATCGGGCAGGAAGTCAGCAGTTTGACTGACAGATGCGCTTATTTTCGCAGATTCTGCTTTTGGAGACTTTGGCGACTTTGGTGATTTCGGCGACTTGGGCGATTTCGGGGACTTTGGTTTAGAATGCTTCTTTTCACTTGGCGAAGGCGCTGTGCCATTCATGACATGTCGCTTATGTAAAACGTATGGGATGTCTTCTTTCAGTACTTTGGCAAAACGTCTTTCATAATCTCTGAAAAAGCTCTTTGGCAATTCAAAACCTGTTTTCGGAATGTCAACAGGCACAACGGGCACATCATAACATTTAGGAATTTCAAAGTTGCCATGAGCCTTACACAATGGAGGAGCACTCGGAATCTGTTTATAAATGTAATCTTCATCACTCGAATCTGCTGGTGTCAGATCGATCGATTTTTGATGCATCAGCACATGACGGCGCGAATTGCTGCCCAAGCGAGCACGATTCGCCAGTGAATTTGGATCACTTTTTGTTCGTTCCACTGTGGCATGTGTGTAAGTCAGTGGCACCATTATGGGATTATATTCTTCAAAATGAGTTTTTGCCATTAGTTCTTCTTTACGCGTAATCTTTTGTTTTGCGGCTCGCGCTTGCTGCTTTTCGAACTCGGAAATCAATTCCGGTGTTAGTGGATATTCTGGGCTTTGCTTAGTTTTCTCATCTTTTCCTTGATTTTCCCATTGTTTAGCATAGTTTTGAATGCACTCAATGCGATCTTGGTCGAAGCTGAAAATGTTCTCACTATCTGAACGACGACGAAAAGCAGAAATTTTGCATGATTGTGAATCACCTCTCTTGATAGGAGCTGTACGGTCAATCGAATCATTCGTTTGGATTTCCTTCTCCTCTAATTTCTTTCCAGATGCCGGCGTTGAAGCCGAATCTGGTGATTTGCTACCAAACGATTTCGCATTTCTTTCAATTTCTACATTTTGTAAGCTAATGGAATGCACCTTCGAAGTTTTGTGTGATTTATTGCTTGGAAATGTCGAATAGATATCCCGACTATCATAGAACGAACTATTCGCTGTCGAGCTGTGTGTATCAGACAGCAAGCAATCATGGCTTTTCACTTTGGGTCGACCACAAAAGCTTTCAATTTCTATACCTTCAACAGCATCATAATAATCACTCTTCGATTCCTGACTTGATTGCGGATACTTTTCATATTGCTCTTTCTTTGTTAAATGTTTTAATTTTTTTCCCGTAGTTGTAGGCATTTCATAGTTTCGCCCAAAGCAATCTCCTACCAATGATTCCTTGGAGTCTTGGCTCGAAGCTACTGATGTTTTGCTTTTGCTAGTTTCTCGCGACTTCTTACTGTCGGTGTGGTAGAGACTATCATGTGACTTCTTACTTGAATCTGAGCTGCGAGATATTTTTGTCTCAAATATTTCGCTGCGACTTTCTTGACTGGAAGTACGTGTCAAAGCCTCTTTTACCTTCTTGTAAAAGCTGCCGTCTGATTTTACGCAGAATTTTTCGCGTGGCAAATAACGAGGATCTTCCGAGTCCCAAATTTCGTTCATTATATCAACGGCAGATTTGGACTTAACATCCATAGCAGAGCGGTATTTATGTTGTTCCGATACAGACTCATCGTCACTTGGTATGTAATTACCAGAATCCAGCGAACAAGATCGCATATGATCTTCGGATCTTCGACGACCGCTAAAGAAATCAATGTCATATTTTTCAAGCAATTCGTAACTGTCCTGAGAGATATCATCCTGTGAGCCCGTATAGTCTAATTGATGCCCATAACCGCGTTTATGTTGATGATCCTGTGTATTATAGGTGCTACCCGGGTAGCTTGAGGAGTACACCTTCGAATTCGGTAACGGAGAGAAGTCTTGCGCCCCATCAATTGAGTGGTTTTTGGTAATATACATTGAGTGCCTCGAATCATCGTAACGGGTGACCGGAGAATCAATACGATTAAATGAGAGGAACTCCTTGTCGAAAGCAGTCATTGGCTTCGATTTCTCACTTTCGTAGAACGACGAGAAATCATAAAGATCTTTGCAAGAACTGCTTTTCAACCAAGACTCCTTCTCCACTTGGTCGTATATATTTTCTTCTTCGTACGGTTCCTTATTATACTGGGTGGTAGAATATAAGTTTCCTGAAGAAATCTCATATTCTAATTTCTCAGAAGAGGTTTTAAAACGATCTAAGGGCGAACCAGCGGCGCTGCGTTCTTCAGCGGAGCTGACCAGCTTACTATCATGGTACATCAGATAATTGCGTGGAATATTTGAGTTACCTCTTAAATTGCCAATCGAGTGCGCATGGTGAGTGATATAGTGGCTGTCATACGAATCAACCGAATCTACACCAGATAACTCTGAATTTCTAGGTAATGAATGAGTGTGTCGTGCAGTCGTTGCAGCACCTATGCCGGATGCAGAACTCTGTGAGTCCACTGAAGGTGTAAGGTAGTTTTCGGAGTGCGCTAGTTTTACTCGATCGGTAGTTGTAGCGTAGCGCTTTGTGCCAAACCCTGTGCCGAAATACGAAGACGACGAGTCCGAGGGGTGGTTCAAGTCATTATGATACTGATAATTGAGACTCGAGAAGCCACGGTCATGTTCATAAGGTCCATTGTATTGCTGCGGATCTGGTGGCAGACCTGTCTGTTTGGCACGTGTGTACTGTAGTATCGATTCATCGATAAATTCATCGCTAAAGTGCTTTTCGCGCGACTTTGATTTCGTCTTTCTATTCACAGTCGCATATATGTCGTTACGGTCATTCAGATTTAAGTTCTCACTATTTGAAATCTTAATTTCGGTCTTGCTTGTACTGAACTCAGGATATTTGTAGTGTCCTACGTCGTTTATGTCAGTGTAAATGATGTTGTCAGTTTCGGTTTCGGTTGAGTTGTTATTATTGAGCAAGCACTGTTTAGACATCGAATAATTGGTACTGCTATAATGGACTGGGGTGACAGTTTGAGATTGGGACTCCTGTGACCGAAGCTGCTGATGATGGATAGCCCCCGCCACCGCTGACGCCATACTCTCCCGATTGGTGGTAGATGCTGTCAAGTCCGAATCCGCTTCCTCCTCGACTAATTCCTCCTCCTCCCCCAAATCCTCCTCCTGTTCCAATTCCATAGAGCTGCTGAGATCCACCGAGAGACCCACTGTGCTGGTGGTGATAATGTTGCTGGTGTTGTTGTTGGTGCTGGTGTGCATGTGCTGCTGCGGCGACACAGGGACATACGCTTGGGATGCCACTGAGACTCGACGAGGCGTGCTGCTGCTGTACAAGTGGGACAAGTGGCTCAGATCTGTGCCCGTGTGCGTTCCAGTGTCAGTGATGCGATACAGGAATAAAACAGAAACGTAAGCAACATATTATTATCTGGTTAACTATGACCGCCACTCACGACGATTTTGCATGCTTTTCAATACAAACCATAAGTGTTTGAACTCAAAATTGCTTCAACAGAAATTCCATGCACAATTTAGATTGATTTCTTTTTTCTGCGCACCCATTCAGGGAACGTAAACACTGTTCAAACTATTTAAATTATAATCACTATTAATTACAAAACGAAGTTATAAATCGGAGCCAACGTAAAATTAACACGAAATCATAGTTGGAAATTATTAATGCGTTGATGCAAAGTTCTAACGTGTTTCGGCGTCGAGTTTTATTTGAAAAATTACATATGAAAGAGGAAATTAATAATGGTCTAGGCTTTTTCAAATATGTTACTAGTGGGAAATATCAGTCAGCTGAATCGTATTATTTCAACTATATATTCGCGGGGCAAAATTATAATTGGATTGCGACGAGTTTCTCCTATAATTTCGTTCTTTTAGTTAATGCACCATTTCATATAATTCACCGAAAGCTTAACACTTGTCACACACAAAAACTTAATTACATAAAATGAAATTACACAAACGAATGTCTATTAAAAGGGAACGTAAGTGTAAAATTCTTAAAGCCGGTAGTATCCAACAACGTAAAGCGCACCACTTACCTAAATTGTGATCGCCTTGATGCGCACGACCCTGATCTTGAACGCGTATACTGCTGTGCTGCAGATTGCTGTGGTTCGGCGAAGTCCACGACTGTGGACCCTGTGGCGAGACAGAGCGGTTCGAATTCATTTGGTCCATACCCGCTGCCGAGTGGTGTTGCTGTTCCGCCGCCAATGTTGGCGATTCCGGAGCATAATTCTTCGTCTGATAAATCTCCACCTGGGCTGCTGTGACCTAATTCAACGCACAACAAAATCAGGTTATTGTATCATGAGTCGATCCAATTTGCATATTTCACGACTATTTACTTGAGAACGCGTGTGGTCGGTAGGATTGTCTTGTCGGCGATCCAAGGTATCCGCTGCCTTCTTCGTCAGAGAAGGCGTCATCGAGCCGGTGCATTGATTGCGATAGTCCCAGTCCGCTGTAAGAGTTTCGAACAATTATCATTCAAGCATTTTTTATTCTACTAAACTTCAATTTTAATTATGAGCATTAACAATTACTACTATATAGAAGAACGAAATGACAAAACTAAATAATAACGAAATTAGAAAAAAGTACAAACCAGTGTCAATTGGGAGGAGGGGATTGGCTGAAATGCTGGAATTCACATACGTATGCGATTGACTTCGGCTACTAGCATTCAATGGCCCTTGCCGGAATGACTGAGACCTGCAGCAAAAGAAAAGACAAGAGGATACCACGGTTTTATTCTCATGCGCTTTTAATTTCATTTATTTAGATTTACGTAATTCAAGGCAATTTGGCTTATTCAATTTCAGTTTAGTTTAATGTGGTAAAGTCAACTTTATGGCTTTTCGGTGCATTTGCTAACTTTATGGCCTTCTTAATTTTTCTATTAAAGCAATAACCGAATAAACAAAAATTGAAACGTCAAAAATACAAAGAAGAATATAAAGAAAAATGTAAATGAGTCGTTAAAAATTAGTGAATAAAGACGACCACTACGATATTAGTGAAACAATACAACACTATATATCTAACAACAAGTCACATTAATATCTTATTATGGCAATATCAGAAGAAATACATTAGAAAACAACTTTTATTTCGACTACGAAGTATTGTAACTCTATTGTAATTGTAACAATGTAAAAATGAACAAAATGAGTTTTAAACTGAGACCGTGAGATTTTTTCTAAAAAAAAACCCGCAATAATTTTCAAGTATTCCATACAAAATACCTAATTCATACGACATGAGTGTTTTAATTATATTAAACATTTTCTATAATTTTTGTTTAATTACTTAAAAGTTTAAATCATTTAAAGGTATTTTTAAACTACAACTCGAAGTATGAATCAAAAACGTATTTTCCTCGATCCGGGTTTTTGTCAGAAACTTAACACTAACACTCTAAATATTGAATTGTTATTCCTTGTGTACATACATGTAAACATATAAACTATCCAATGCAAGCCACTACACATACATTGATCACAAAACAAAAGCGTTATTTATAAAAGACGAATACAACGCAAATTAGTGCGGTGGGATGAACCATACTGTGCGACATACTGCACACGCACAAGCACATGTATGTATATCTTCACCTCAATGTAGAAAGAACCTACCTCTATTGAAATTATTTAAAGAAAAATGTTGAGGCCTTTCTACATGAAGGTGATGGCATATACGTAACTTATTTTCACTCTAAATGATGGAATGATGAATATGAGGTACAGTTTTCAAACGATTTGCAATTTGTTACAACTAAAAACAAATGAGTGAAACATAAATCCTTCATTTTGCCAATCAATGTACAACTTATAGAGGAACAGGATATTTTCAAGTACGTACAATACAACAAAAAAAATAAGACGAATAATAGTAATAGTTCAAACAAACAAAATTGAAAGAAAAAATTAAAGTAATATTGTTTACGATTTTCATAAAAATCGCCAGTCATTTGATATTCATATTTGTTTTTGTTGTCTTGTCTTATTTTTAAACCAATTAATTAAAAAGATCCTCTTCTCTTTTCTAGGGCGTTTTTCATTAGCAGTTTGTGGTAATAATATCATTGAATTCTTGTGAACAATGGGGTGGAAACAAATTTTGAATAGTATAACAGCAAAAATGTTTGAATAATTACTTTGCAACTGGTAGCCAGGTTTTACTTTGATTTGATTTATTTTTGGTAATTATTTTACACTGTGTGTAATTTTGTTAGTGAGTGGAAGAGAGTGGGAAAACATTGTTTTAGAAATTAAAATTAGGTATAAAATAATAATTGTTAGCTGTGATGAAGAAATGCTGCAATGATGTTTGTAATGCTTTATATGAGCAAAGTGAACTTCGGAAAAGGAAAACGAAATTACATTTAGATAGTAAATAAAGTTACAAGTGTTTAAAATGCACACTGTAAATTCTTTCTCACTTGATTTACTTTCAAATTAAACTGATGATGCCAATAAACCAAAAAGCACAAAAATGACAGGGGGCGATGATCAAATCAATTTTTAGACATTTTGAATATTCGTTAAATTTGTATGTGTGTATGTAAATATAGATTTTATTAAGGATTGATCATTGCCTGCTGGTAAAAGAAAACTTAAGCGGAAATAAAGTTGAATGTTAACGTTTCGATAATTTAAATCACAAAATTCTGAAAAAACCTACCTTTGGAAGTTTTGACGTTTTACGTAATTCTCACGTACGAAATCGATAATCTGTTTCTGAGTTTTACCACTATATCTGCAAATCCATAAACTCGATTAATATATTTATTGATTAGTAGCATAAGTTGTGAATGCTACAAACCGAAACGAACTGCCACGTGACAAAACACGTGCTTTCCTTCTTGGCTGATTTTGTACAGCGGCACAACGAAAGAAACCATGATTCTCGACGCACTTCTTCCAGAAGTTTTTGCACTCATTTCTCCCCTCAAAAAAGAACTCAACCGTGTCTTTATAGTAGCCCTTCAATATATCAAAATTCATTGGATATTTTACGAATACAATCTTCTCGTAAAAAGTACTTACATATCCCTCTGGATGGAGTTTTACCAGAAATCGTTTCCGTTTAAAGGATATTTTGCGAATTTTCGCCCACGAAAATGTATTAATGCGTGTAATGTTTTGGAAGACAGCGATACCCATGTGTGCAACGGCTAAATTCAGTGGGACACCTTCAACATCCTTGGCCGGGTGCATTTTCATGCCATACAATTCGCAGCGTCTAGCCGTTTCTAGTAGATTCAAGTCAGCTTCTGCTGGAGATTGTCCCCTGCCAAATTTTGCAATTAAATATTAAATTAATGCAGTGTACAAATAATAACAGTACAAATAATAACTAACTAGTTATACAAGTAACATTAATTATATTTCTAATTAAACTTATAATTAAGTAAGCAAGTAAGTAAAGTAAGTAAAACACTAATAATTTATATGATCTACTAAAATATCAATTTAGAATTAAAGTCTAAATGAAAGTAAAATATTTATTACATTATCAAGCAACACAAATATTAATAACAATAGTCGTAAAAACAACGACCTCCCTCCCCTCTCCGCACAACCCAATATCAACCACTCACTTACACATGCTTTTTATGGTTTTCCATAATTTTTCGCTGCATGGCTGCATCCTGATGGGGCACAAAACGGTACGACGACAAGTAAGTATGATCAGGATAATCTTCGGGCACATAATCGCCGCACGACGCCTGCACAATGTAGCTGGCCATTAGGGCGGCTGTATTGTCGTTGCATTGTAAGCTGCCGGTGGCCAAGTCTCGTTTGATTTGCAAACAGAACAGATACCTGCGAGATGGGCGAACGAGAGAATGAAAATGTCATAAACAATACAGTACACCGTACACTCGTTGCATCGTGTAAGTAGACAGCGCTTCACTTGAATGGTTCAATACTGTTAATACGTATAGAAAATTAGTTAGTTTTTAACAAGGCACTTCAGATATTAAGCTAATACGCTTTCTTTAAGTGGTATTAACATATCAAATTTACTAATCAGCGTTCTAAATATGTAAAAAAAACTGTTGTAATTTTAGCATAATTTTCTTTCTTCATAATCCATGAAAAAGTATAAAAAAAAGCAAAATTTTTAATTAATAATGCTTAAGTAAATGAAAAGTTCTGTGTACCTATTCGAACGAAACAGAATGTACAATTACACATGTTTGTGTGTGTCTGTGCAGCTGTACTGCTTCGGCCACCGATGCAGATGAAATGTATAACTTTGGTGCAACACGAACTACTACAGCACAACACGAATCACGGCTTACCTGGTGTATTCCTCCTCCAGTTGTGAGGGGTCGGGGGTGTAGAATTTAACACAGAAACGCAGCACCGGATCGATAAGGGACAGGCCCACTTGACGGTTTAATGGCTTCTCAAGGTCTAGCCAGTATTTGGTGTGTGTGGAGATTTCCTGATACTCCAGCCCAAAGTAATCGGCCTCAAGCAGGTTAAGCTGGCGGCAGACCTGCTCGAACAGCACGCGACCAAGTGCCTTGGCCTGTGTTTGATTGCAGTGGTGGTTGAGTATTGCGCCAGTTAAGGGTTAGTATGAAATGAGAAGATATGGAAAATAGGTATAGCTGTAGTAAAATTCATTTATTATTAGGAAAGAATTAGAATGCTAGGATATTTTGGGCTTTAATATGTTGGTTCTTTACATTTCCAAAATCGAAATGAATTTGTTCAAAACAATAGATGATTTCGCAAGCACAGTGTGCGTTTCGGCTATCTGCAGGTTTTTTGCAACCATTTTATAAGGTTGTATTTTAAAGGTTCGGCTTATTAATTAATTTCGGCTGGAATTAATTAAGACTGGTGGTGTTGATCCCAAGTTTCCTTCCAAGCATCAGAACATGATTAACACTAGATTACCCAAGGAAATCATTTTGACTGCTTTTTAATTTTAATTAGAAAAAAAATTATGTATATAATGACGCAATTTCTTAAAATTTGGTGACTTTTTGTACAACATATAAATGCGTTTATTAATAATTTTAGTTACCTCCCCACTCCTTTTTTCCAGTATATATTTATGTGTTATATCGATATTGCCCAAACGCAGTCATTTTGACTGCTTGGAAAATTTTAAATAATAAAATGACTCTTATTATTGAATTGAGTAAATTTCTTATATGACTAGTTCGGCTCTGTACTTGAAAAGTTGCAGTTGCTCAATAAGCTAAACTAGTACTTGTTATTCGAATCTATAAGAAGTGGTACTTGTTCCTATAAGTATATTTTATTTCTTTTGCGTCCTAAATTCATGAAAGAAATGTCTAATAGAACTGAGTTATTGGAAAAGCTAAAGAACATAAGTGAAGAGTGCTCCGATATAGAGTCAGATGCAAGAAATTCTGAACTATCATGTGAAGATGAAGCCGATTATATTCAAAGTGAAACATCTGACACTGAAGATAGTGATGAAGAATCGATCACCAATGATGAAAATGAAAGTGTCATCAATATTCCCAGGAGAAGGTATTGGGTGCTAGGTAGTTCAGATTCTGATGAAGAAACTGAAAACACCATTCAGGAGACCGAATCAGCTGCCGATGGTACTGTGTGGTCAAATTTTGACAAAGGTGGTATTCCTGGAAGGTTACCATCTCTTGTATTTTCAAGGGTGTGAAAGGGCCAACAGTGCATTCTCGTTGATAATACATATCTTATATATAAAATTCTCGTGTCACAGTGTTTGTTACCGTACTCCTCCGAAACGGCTTGACCGATTTTTATGAAATTTTACATGCATATTCAGTAGGTCTGAGAATCGGCTACTAACTATTTTTTATACCCCTAAGGGGTATAAAAAATTTTTTTGTGACCCAATTATTCTGCTGAACTACAAGTCACAGAGGAATGAAACTTAGCATGAACCTATCATGTAATCATATCTCTCGACAGACGGAATGAGGCGGGTTTTGGACAACGGGGCGTGGCACCACCCATACAAGCAAAATCTTTAAAATAGAATATCTTCGAAATTATAAGTAGCACAACATTAAAATTTAGTACCCCGTCGTCCCATAGATGAGTCATTCTAATGATAAGATTTTATGGGCGTTGGGCAAGGGGCGTGGCACATTTTTTGTGACCCAAATATTTTGCTGAACTATAAGTCGCTCAGCAATGAAACTTAGTACGAATCTACCATTTATTCATATATTTCGACAGAAGGAATGGGGCAAGTATTGGACGAGGGGCGTGGCACCACCCATACAAGCAAAATCTTTAAAATAGAATATCTTCGAAATTATAAGTAGCACCACATTAAAATTTAGTACCCCGTCGTCCCATAGATGAGTCATTCTAATGATAAGATTTTATGGGCGTTGGACAAGGGGCGTGGCACATTTTTTGTGTCCCAAATATTTTGCTGAACTATAAGTCGCTCAGCAATGAAACTTAGTACGGACCTACCATTTTTTCTTTTGACAGAGGGCATTGAATAAGGGGCAGGCATTGAATAAGAGGGCATGGCACCGCCCATATAATTTAAATCCGGTACAAGCGCAGTCCATTTCTTTACTGAAACTTAACAGCAACATTGTTTATTTGTGGGCCTTGATTGCGTTAATCAGTAGCTCCTCCTCTTCCTTCAGTTGGTTTTCTTCGTCAATTTGCATCGCCATAGATTCGCCACCTCGCGTATTTCATTATAAAAAAACAACAAATGTCGTGCGAGACAAAGTTCGCGGGGTCAGCTAGTATAACTATAATATCAATAATATAAAAAAGTGCACAGAGCAAACAAAAGGGAACTACCCAAAGCAGCCAAACAAATGAAGGATAACATGCCTCGGTTTTCCACACCGCTATATAAATCAGAGAATTGTGTTCTAACAATATATAAAAGCAAACCAAATAAAAGAGTAGCTGTTCTAAGTTTCAAACATAAATTTGTGAAAATTGATAAAAGTAATAAACAAAATTTTACCGGAATCCATTCAATTTCATAACAGCACAAAACTTGGAGTTGATATGGCGGATCAAAGGGCCAAAAAATATGCAGTAGAAACTAGTTCTCGTAGACGACCCCTCCAAATATTTTGTCTATATTTTCGATTTGGCTGCTATAAATGTTTGGATCGTTTACAAAGAAACGACAGTACAATGGAAAGAGTTCTTGTTTGAGTTAGCAGAACGCTTTCCACCGAATACATAGCTGCAAGACAGAAAAATTCATCAGAACATAAAGACCCAATGCATCCCATTCTAACAAACGCATAATTTGTCAAGTACGACTTTGCCACAACAACAAAACAAATACTATATGTGAAAAATGTCAAAAGTATGTTTTGCGATAGATGTACACAGAAAAATATTTCAACTTTCATTTGCATCAAATGTGCAACTAATAATGTCTAATTTTTTTCCAAGTGAAATAAATATATTTGTATTGTTAATACCAATAACTTGTTATATAACTGTAAATAATTTTAAAAATATTAAAAAGACAATTTTAAACAAATTTCTTTACACATTCATTCACAATACAGTCATTTTGACTGTGACTGTTTTCGGGCAATATAGGTGTATACTAATTTTCAGTCTTTCTAGTGTTAATAAAAAGTGGCTTTCAATGATTACAATGATTTAAAATTGTTGCAATGTTTACAACTTCTAACCATTAACATCGGCTTCCATGCCTATAAAACTATAAAACGTATTTTAAAGCCATGTCCTCTTGAACCTCTCTCAATTTTTGGCAAATTAAATTACTTTCTAAAAACTTATCCACATATTCAACATATTCTTAAAAATGGTTGTGTAATCTGTACGGCTGCAAGAACATTGCTTGTGGCAGCGCACAGCTACACATAATGGATTTGAACTTAATTGGGAATATGAAAATGCGCATTCAGTTTACAACGCCGTTTAATTCTAGCTTTACATATAAATATGTGCACTTTATGAACGCTTTTAAATAATAACTTTTAACGACGCAGAGCGACATCTTGTTAAGCATAAGCACTGCAACTTGTCGACAATTACAGAAAAGTAGGGCGGCGGTGTATGAAAGCATAAAAGGAAGGCGACAATGTACATGCATGACCCTATTGAATTTTCGAAAAGTAAAAAGTTTCGTCTCCAAACGCAAACACTCAAACAATTAGCATGCGTTTTAAGTGTTCAAGAAATTGGGTTGCCCTTCTCAACTCAGATTTTTTATTGGACATTAGTCGATGGTCCTCTAATCATACAAAGCGAATATACAATACATGTAAAATTCTTACATCTGCTGACTGTGTGCTGCTCGTATTACAAAGTGACGATCATAAAATAAATCAGATTATTTAATTATACTTTTCATTGTAGCCGCATAACGTTTGCCCGCCTATTTCTCACTAAAGGCTTGATTACACGTAACGAGTAGAGTGAAAAGACAGCAACTCGAAGGAGTACTCGTTTCGTCGAAACGGTAAGGCGAGTTCTTGATTGAGTCAGTGACCGATGAAAGTGGCGAGAGAGCCACTAGAATCACATTTTGTTTGCTAGGCCGAGCGACCACTACTTTACCGTTATATTTTTCTTTTTTTTGCAGCGATTCGCGCAATCGCTCGTCACATGCGGAATCGCTCGTGACATGCGGTATGCGTCACACACCACTTTTCGCTCGGTTGAGTTTAATTGCGCGAGTTGCTTAGTTCATTTTGTGCATTGTAAAACCGAACTGACTCGCCGCGTGTCGAAATTCGTTTGAACAACTCGTCGCTTTTGCTCGCTATCCCAATTCTTTCGGCCTAGTACCATTTTGATGTCTCGTCACTCGACTCGTTCGTGTAATCAAGCCTTAAGACTAAGTACTTTCACCAAGTTTGAAATCAATAGGCCCATTAGTTCTAATTAATTTTTTTTCTTTTCTATAGAAACTTTTAATCCGTCATTTACCCCATCAGATTTTGATTTTCGAAAAAATGTCTAAATATTTCTTATTTGTAGTAATTTTACGAAAAACACCAAAAAACATTTACAAAAATATTTTTTTTATTTTTACAAAAATAAAGAAACTCGTGTTTAGTTATTTTTTAATACAAGTAATTTCACCAATTCTAAAGTCAATAAACCCATCAGTTCATTGTTTTCATAGTCTTCCCGTATATTAACCTTAACCCATTGTAGACCACGTTATATTTTAATTTTCGATAAACTTGAAAATACGTGGCAAATTATTTTACATTTGGAGTATTTTCACTAAGTTCGAAATCAATAGGCATATTAAATCATGTTTCTTCATACAACACCTTAACCCATGTTTTGCCCTTTTAGACCCTCAAAAAATCCGACTTTAGCGGAGGTTCATTTTCTAAAGTGAACCTACAGTTCAAATTTCATGTTTGTAGCTTCAGGGGTTTGGGCTGATGAATCAATCAGTCAGTCAGTCAGGACACACAATTATTTGTATATAGACTTTTTTCGGGTTTTGCTCTGACGCACAAATCAATTCAGCTATGGCGGCACAAAATACATAACTTTAGATTAAAACCAGCAAACAAAATTATAATGAAAAATATAATCGTCTATAAATAAATTAAATAGATTAAGTATCCGCGTCGCCAGGAACTAACTTTATGTAAAGACTTCAGTTCAGGGTATACCAGGTATATCAGTATGAAGTGAGCCTCAAGATACAAATGTCTCGATAGGGAATATTTGTTGTGAACGAGCCTTAATTTTTTTTTGTTTTGTTGCTATGACATCTGTCAAACATATTTAGTATACATCAAGTCATTGAACAAACAACATCATATTTTTTCATTGTGTTAAAAATTTCGAATTTTGACCAGATAGTGATGATTTGCAGAAAGCATTAATTTTTTGTTTTCATTTGAAGAAAAGTGCTGCAGAGTCGCATCGAATGCTTGTCGAGGCATATGGTGATCATGCTCTATCAAAAGCAACATGCAAAAGATGATTTCAACGGTTCAGAAATAATGATTTTGATGTGAGAAATGAAGAACGTGGAAGACCACCAAAAAAGTTTGAAGACGCGGAATTGCAAACGATATTGGATAAAGATGACACTTTGAGTCAAAAGCAAATGGCAGAAATGTTAAATGTTGCACAAGCAACAATTTCTGTTCGTTTAAAAGCTATGGGAAAGATCCAAAAGTGTGGAAAATGGGTGCCACATGAATTGAATGAAAGGCAGAAGAAAATCAATTTTGCATCGAATTGTTACTGGCGATGAAAAATGGATCTATTTTAACAATCCTAAACAGAAAAAATCATAGGTTAATCCGGGACAACCTTCAACATCGACTGCAAACCATATCGATTCGGCAAGAAGACAATGCTGTGTGTTTGGTAGGACCAGAGTGGCGTGGTGTATTACGAGTTGTTAAAACCTGGCGAAACCGTTAATACTGATCACTGCCGACAACAAGCGATCAATTTGAACCATGCATTGATTGCAAAACGACCAGAATGGGCCAGAAGACACGGCAAGGTAATTTTGCTCCATGACAATGCACCTGCACACAAAGCAAGGCCGATTCAGGATACAATCAAAGCACTTGGCTGGGAGCTGCTACCCCACCCGCCGTATTCACCAGACTTGGCTCCTTCCGACTACCATTTGCTTTCATCGATGGAACACGCATTGGCTGAGCAGCACTTCGATTTCTACGAGGAAGTCGAAAATTGCGTGTCTGATTGGTTTGCTTTAAAAGATAAACAATACTATTGGCGCGGTGTCCACAAAATCTTGTGCCTGAAAGATGGACAAAATATGTGGCTAGCAATGGCAAATACTTTGAATAAAATGTTTTTTACTTTCCCATTAAAAATTAGTGTTTTATTTTCGCAAAAATGGCTCACTTCATACTGATATACCTGGTATACTAAATATTAAGGAAATCAGTACTCAAAAGAGTAAGTCTCGATTTCAAGCTTGAAATACTCTTTAGATGAAATGACAACAAATTTCAATAAATAAATAAATTTCACAAAATATCTGCAATAGCATTCAGAGTCCAAAAGCGCACGTATTTATTAATGGCCTTAAATTATGGCGAAAAGCGCAAATTTACTTTATATTTACAACCAAAATACTTAACAGCAGACCATGTTGGCAATAATTTAGAATTTTAAATTTCAATGGATGCCCTTTTACGATAAATCAAACGTGGGCACACACGAGCATACATATGGTATAATACAAGTATACATAGGCCACAAGTAGGCACGTGCGTATTTTCTTGTCACACAGCTATGGTAGCAATGCCAAAATATATGTTGCATGTTATACATGTTGTAGCTGGCCGTCATGCATAAATTATGCAGAATGGAATGAAATGAACTTTCTAAAAATAGGTTGGCTGGTTTTTACTAATTAATTTATAGCTTTCATATAGCCACACCCAGTTTCTCCACTAACTTTTAACTGTTTTCATTTTCCACATTACATTGAAAGCAATGAGCAATGAGCGTGAAACATAAATTTCTGACTGACTGAAAGACGGATAATTATCGCCAAGCTGAAATCGCTGAAACCACAAACAGGAGACGTGAACAGTCATTTTAGTTCAAGGGACTTTTTTTCATTCAAAACATGGGTTAATACTAGTCGATACACCTATTGATTGTAAACTTGATGAAAGTACTCTAAATCAAAAATAACGGGGTTAACAATCGGCTACAAGTCCAGTCCAAGTCCATCCAGCCATTGCCTTCAAACTGGGTGAAAGTATTGAAAAAATTATTATAATTTTAGGACTATTTTTTATGTTACGCCAATGATCTAATAATTGTTACACCAAAAACCAATCCCATAAACGTGATCTACAAAGATTGTTTAGAAATTATATAGTTAAAAAATTTTTTAAGATCCTCTCCACTTTAAGAATGAAATAAAAGTTATTTGCTCAGCTAAGCTCTATTTAACTTGAGTCAAGTGGCAGCAACATAAACTCTCCTCTCCAGTTACACTAGGTGGCCAACAAATCGGGTAGTGTAGTGCAGACTTATTGGCACGAATAAAAAAAAACACCAGATGTGTATAAAAAATAATACTGACTGACTCAGTATCAACAGCAGACTTTCTGTAAGATGAGTGGACACAGTGGCATTTTTAATGGAATATTTTAGTAACCATTATTTTTTTTTCAAATGACGTCACGAGCTGTGTGGCTGTGATAAAAAACACGAGGTAAATGTTTATAGGTTGTCTCTGGTGAGAGAGTTGTATACAAAGTAAATTTACACTGCGGATGGAAAAAATTTGATACTCTGGTGCACGTCGCAATGTGCGGCATGCCGCATGTCTACGCCTGACATTGGCAGCTGCTAGTCTCCACCGTGCTGCCACCTTTCCAACATACATAAGTAACATATACTATATACCTACATATAAAACAACACGAGAATAAATCATTTTAAAATTACGCGAATGTAAAAGGAAAACCAAATACATTTGTCACGGGCTGTCAGTGTAGATGCCGACCCCAATGTTGACGCTGGTGATGGTGAATTAAATGTTTTCTGGTGTAAAACGCTAGCACGCTTTTATGCAGCCCGCGGACAGACAACTCCCTACACATAGGAAAAGTATACTTAACTGTTGGTGCCAAGTACTGGTGCAATAGACGGAATTATTAATGTTCCTTTTGGCCATAATGATCATTCGAGGAAGACGGCTCGGGCGGTGCCAGGGATAATGTAGGTCTTTCAATCTATACTATTATATAAAAACAAGTGTGACGTTGCTTTTTTGAGCCACAATCAGGCAAAAACCACTGAACCGATTTAGATGAAATAAGCACCAAACATTTATTTATCTGGGGGAATGGTACATAGGCTATATGAGAATGACCACGCCCCCTTCTTACGCCCACTATAGTAACAAAACTCATCTATGGTATGCTTTTGTAAGGCAATACGGGTATTAAACGATTCAGCGTATCATTGCGGCAAACATAGGCTACAATATAATCGGCCACGCCTACTTTCCGTGCCCACTAAACTAACAAAACGAAGCTACGGTCCATGTCCGTAAATCAGTATTAATATCAAATGATTCTGTGTTTCATTGATGTTAACATAGGATATATAAGATTGACCACGCCCACCTTATATGCCTTTTCGAACGAACTATCAAGGAAGATCTCACCTTTATAATTGCATCATGATTCAGAATAACAAAATAATTTGGCGTAAAGCACAAATCATATTCATGCTTAGATTGAAGGGTATGTACGTAGAACAGTGGCACACAAAAGTGAAGAGGGTTGGGGTTCAAGTCACTCCAAAATATATGTAGATATCTTGCATATAGTTTGCTACAAGTATGGTTTGAGTTTGTATAAGGCTCAAAAGGGGTGTACGGCCCCTCCCCTAAAATGCAACCCTGTGTGCGCTACTGATATAGTATATACAAGGGATGCGAACTTTTCACTATATTCCAATTTGAGGAGGCAAAATTTACAGTCGGAATCTGGTAATAAGGAATTCATTTTACATATACTTTTAAGAGTTCAATGCAAACAACATTTTACTACAGTAAAAAAGACAATTAAACTTCAATATAATGTATTCAGTTATCATCGGTTTACACCTTCTCAACCTCAAAGAATATATTAATTCATAATGAGAATGCGTAATTTCATAATGAGGAACATAATTTCTAAATGGGAATGTGTTAGTTCAAAATAAGAAATATAAATTTATAATGGGAATGCGTCAATTCAAAATAAGAAAATTTATTTTTTTTATAGTTTTGCGCTTGGCCCCATATTTGCCAATGCCAAAGCCAATCGAAACTATTTGGACAAAAATTAGAAGTGAAGTAATCTGCACATACTTAATGTCCACGCTCCTTCAGTATGTGAAAAACGTTTGCAGTATCTGGAAGCAATAATTGATAACGCAAAGCAAACCATTACTGGGGGAGATTGTGCAAGAGCTATACTGCCCTACCCGTCGTTGAACCTGTCAGATTTCGAATTTCGAAAAAAAATTATAAACACGTATCGAATTATTTCACATTTGAGGTAACTTCACCACGTTTGAATTCAAAAGGCGTAAAAAATCATGTTTCTTCATACAAACTTTTGACCCCTGGTTCATCCCTTTAAGTTTTAATTTTCAAAAAGATGAGAAACATGTGTAAAGTTATTTTTGATTTCAAGTGTTTTCATTTTTTGTAAGTCAATAGGCCGATCGGTTTACGGATTTTTCGCAGTCTTTCCGTATATTATCCTCAACCCTTGATTCACGCCGTTAAATTTTGATTTACGAAAAATTGAAAAATACGTGTCGAATTATTTTTGATTTGGAGTATTTTCACCAAGTTCGAAATCAATTGGCCTATTGAATCACGATTCTTCATACAACACCCTAACCCATGTTTTGCCCTTTTTGACCCCCGGAATTTCAAAAAATCCCATCTTAGCGGAGGTTCATTTTCCAAATGTATCTATCTTAAATTTCGATTAGCGATTTGGGCTGAACGATGATGAATCAGTCAGTCAGTCAGGACAAACAATTATATATAAATATATATTTAGATTAAGCTACTTTTCCATATGACTATAGATGTTACCAAAGTTCGTACTGTTGGAAATGTCAAAACGTTGAACTAAAAATGTACATTTTATTTAATTAACTAACCGCGTTGTACAGCCGCCGTAGCTCAGCTGGCTAGTGCGTTGGGCCGCGAGTCAAGACTCCGCGAATTCAATACTCCGTTGCGTTAATTCCGAAAAAAAGAAAAACAACAATTTTCCTTTCGGCGGCTATCCTCTCAGCAGGAATTGGCAAACCTCTAAGAGTAAAATTGCCTATGAAAAAGCTCCCAACTCGCCGTTCGGAATCGGCATAAAACTGTAGGTCCCTTCCAACCTTGTAAAAACATTCGCACGCACAACACGGTTAATTGCGGGTAGCTAGACCTTAGTCTCGTAATCGGGCTGTCCTGCCAGTCAAGAAGAAAAAGAAGAAGAAGATCCGCGTTGTACGTGTAAATTTGTATTATATGCAAACTGAGTGGACTTACAGTAGTTTGGGTCGGCTGGGGACTCGAATCCCGAAATACAGATTCGCGGTCTAACGTACTAACCAACGAGTCACAGCGGCCGTGAAGAAAAAATCAGTGTTCCAGTGCTCTCGGACTTGTACTGTATTTAGCTTTTGCGCCTTGTTTCTGCTGCTGTTACCACTTCCTTTGTTTGTGTGAACGAAGCAAAACAGAGTCATTTACTTGCTACCACAATGCACAATCTGACAAACAAACACTTTCACAAGTCGAGTAGCAACACCGACCGCACTGCTGCACTACTGCACAGCATCACGAGAGGCAGGCTTTGTTTCAAAATTAAATGAAAATGCGTCTATTCTGCTCGTCTACCCCTTCGGGCCCAATGTGCGCGCAAATTTCATTTGGATGACAATTAATTCTATTTGAATAGCTCCTCCAACAATACACACAGTAGTTGCGGCAGTTGGGTGTCGCGCCCTCGCGCCACAGCGACACTGCACAGACAAATTAAGGTATAAACTGTAGGCCAAAGCGCGGCGCAGTCCTCTTCTTCTCGAGACTCTTTCCATTGTTTTATTAGCGAGCATGTGCGCACTTTAATTTGTTTGCTTGCGTTTGCGCTTCATTGCGAAATTAAATTGTCGTTGATTCCCACACCCGGCATTCCGTGTTCTACTTTCCAACCCATTCCATCTCCTCCAACTGCTCTCACACGCCCACTCGCAAGGATGAGGGGCCCTTGTGCGTGTTAGCGCCTGAAGTCTGCGCAGCGCACTTGTCAGCCCCTTGAAGTAATCGCAATAGCAGCAGCCGTGACAACAGAGGCCACAGCAGTGCGCTTTCAGAAACTTTTCTTCCAAGTTTCTTTGTGCTTGGCGTCAACTGAACAATTTAAAAAATGCAGGGACGCAGGAAGAACCTCTTCCAGTGCAGCAGCCAGCAGTCAACTCCCAAACTCTGTGGCGTTCTTGAGCTGTACACTTCAACGTTCCGCTTCAACAGAACTAAAAGACAACAAAAATTCAAAACAGCGAGTGAAAGCAAAAAAAATAATTGCTTTCAAGTAAACACGGACATGTGTTGCACATCACACAGGCATGAACCCGCATACGTGCACACAGTGGAATAGAAGCAAGTAAAATGCAATGTTTACATTAACACTTCAAGTTAGTCGGCTCTACAGCTGCGAATAGAGAACGTTTGCCTCTCTCTGCCTCATTATCCTGGCAATGGAGGCTAATGTGTGCGCTGTGTTTGAATATTGCAATGCCCAACTTCTGCTTAAAAAATAAATTAATGTATGTATATGTTGAGAAAATAAACAAAACTCAATCAGTGCAGATGAAGTCGGCGCACTGCACTCACATGAATGGAGTTAACTACTGGTATTCGTAGAAGAAACTAAACCACTTGATGTACATACATATTAAACTTCCTAGCTAGAATCGCAAGCAGGTCCCACCCAAGCATTAAAGTCTCTATTTCTTTTACGAAGCGACGAAACGACTTTAATTTATTCGTTCTTAATATGGCTGACTTAGAAGTGCATAGCTACTATTGCTATGAGTTCAAGTAGCATCTCTTTACATACCACATACATACCGCATCTTATTCCCATTAAATATTTAGTTGAGTTTTTCATTTTGGTCATTTTTCCTATTTTACTTGTTCAGGAAAACGCCCTGTTTTTAAAGTAACAACAATTTGCATAGATATTTGCTGCGGTCTTCGAACTTCCCGCTCAGCTCAAATACATGTCGGGTTGCGGCAGGAGAACTCCACATAGCCGAATGGTGTGTTCCAAGCAATTTCGATACATTCATTTTGGCCCTAAAACTATTTCTGGCACATGGCCAGCCAGTTATGTGTGTTGGTACTGAGTAATGCTTTTGCGTTCCTTTTTGCATTCGAGTGAAATAAACGATTTGCAGTTGTGAAATTTTGGAGTGTCCCGCTGTTTTGGTGGAAGTTTTCGCTGCTCGAGTATTTTGGTCCGGCTTCTGCACGGCCATTAGCAACTCGGTCGGCCAGTCTGTCCGTCTGCCTGGCCGCCTCACTCTGTGTATTTCAAAAGTCATTATGAGCGGAAATTGTACGAGTGTCATCATCTTATCCTGGCACTTGCCGCACTCTGAAAAATAAAACGGACAACCATTCATCGTTGTCGTTTTTCAACGGCAAAGGGAACATGTGAAAAGAGCAACGAATGAAACTGGCACCAGCCACACACCGTTTAAAGGTGGGGTCTACGACCGCTATGCCCGGATTATATCGCGCGCAGTAGTGCGTGGTTGAGGAGGGCGGTTGGGGGTAATTTTTTGCAACAACATTAAAAAATGCAAACCAGCATGGGACACGAACCGCAAATAATGCAATATTATGTAAGCCGCTTAGACACAGCATAAGTAATTCTACTTAGCGGAAGTGCGCTTTGTTTCTCGCTTTTTTCAGCTGATAATGGCTTCGTCGGATAGCGAAGGCAACAGTTCAGGTGTTCGCAGTTAGAGTGCTGAGTGCATTCAAATTTGCCAGCCGTGAAATATTCTTAGACACGCTGATAGCATTTGCAACACATTTAACCCTAAAAAGTTCAACCTGCTGTAAACTTTTCATTTTCCGTTGAGTACAGGTTTCCGGGACACAAATTGATTTGGGTAAATACATAGGCAAACACCAGCCAAGCTTTTCTCAACCATCCACGTTGTGCGAGGAAGCAATTATATACCAGGTATGCGCCTATGACGCCGGTAACGACATCTAGCGGTAAATAGCCGAATATTTATAAACTTCGGAACCGTACCAAATGTCATGTTTACTTCTTCTGTCATATGTCAACAATATTCAGTTCACAATTTGTCAAGTTTCATCCAACAACGCATTGTTTGACGCTCCGGAAAATGTCGGATTACGTGCCTACAAATTACGATTTGCGGACACAGTTAATTTTGTGTTACCATTTGAAGAAAAAAACCTTATAAAACCTGGTGAAACGGTTAACGGTAAACGTTACCAACAACAATTGGCCGATTTGAACCGTGCTATACGCCAAAAACCCCCAGAATATGAAGCCAGGCAACACAAAGTGATTTTCCTCGATGACAACGCACCACCACACCGCACTAGAGCCACCAAAGAATTGGTTGCATCGTACAACTGGGAAGCTCTTGCTCTTGCGGCTTACTCACCAGACTTGGCGCCTTCGGATTATCACATGTTCGCATCGATGGGCCACGCATTAACGGAACAGCGCTTCAATTCTCACGCAGAAGCCAAAAAATGGATCGATGATTGGTTTCAGGCAAAAGACGAAACATTTTTTTGGCGAGGCATCCATAAATTGCCTGAGAGATGGGAAAAATGTGTAGCTAGCGATGGCCATTACTTTGAAGAATAAAATTGTAATCATTTCCTCACAATAAACGTGTTATTTCAAAAATAATTACCGGTTTCATAGGCGCATACCTGGTATATACATATATATGGATGATAAAGGTATTTTGACAGTTGTCTACATTAAAAATTCTGCAATCTTCTGCCGTTGAAAGCGCTTTTACATGTTTGAGTCGAGATTCAAACCCAATATCCCAATATTCCAACTTATGTAATCATACTTAACCATGGTTGTCTACATTAAAAATGCTGAGATCTTCTGCCGCTGAAAGCACTTTTACATGTTTCAGTCGAGATTCACACTTATGCTCCAATATTCCAACTTATGTAACCATACTTAAATAATGAAAATGTTCAACAAATTAATTGTGTTCAATACTATCAATGCCAATACGTTTTCTTTTCTCCTTGAAGCGGAAACATTAAAAAATAAGTCGGACATACATAGATGCGCAAGGACTTACCTGCACTTGAAACATTGTCACTGAATCGTCCAGCATTTGCACGCGCACAGTCAGCTTCTTGCCGCCGCGGTGCCGTTGCGTGGATGGTGTGCCATCGACTCCAGATGGTGTGCTTAGGGAGTGAGTCATACGTCCACCCGGCACGCCTGTACCAATATCCACACCGGCGACGCCGCCGCCGCCACCACCTCGAGCCGCTGAACCCATATCGGCCAATAGCATTTTATAGACAAGAATGTTTAAAGATTTATTTTGCTGTTATTGTTGTGCAATTTCCTAACAATAACAGTGAACTCGATCTACTTAATAATTCGCTTCGATTTCTTCTCATCTCATTGTCGTGCGCGAAGTTTTTGACGTGATTGTATGCGCTGGTTGAATGGAACTTTAAGAGTCGAAAATGGATTTGAAGACACTGTCTTGTCTTGCTTTGCTTTTGTCTTAAGTTTATCGTAATTACAAATATGCAGAATGTATAAGTAATTCTTTAAATTTCCTATTGCCTACATTCAAATTTAAAATATGGTACATGCACACACACATAGAGGTATGTATGTGAACCTGCTTCTATAAGTATTCATTAGCCTACGTATTGCACCGTTGCTTCACATTTGGTTCGTTCTAGTTCTTTTCTAGTTGCGTTTATGTTGTTCTTTATCGTTTTCGCGTTAGCCGAACACGCTTGATTTTGCGTTTGGATTTGGAATGAGCGTGGGCGTGTTTCGATTTCGAGTAGAGTCGAGTGGAGTGGATGTTAAAGTCTTAATGGTTGCTGTGTTTGCAGTTGTGGCCGTTTTGTTGCTCAATAAATTTTACCGAAAAAAAAATCTCTTTAGAACAAAAACAAAATCAGGAAACTGATATTTATTTATTTGGCCTTTTCTCTGTTCGCTTCTGTGTTCTTGTTGGCAATACTTGGGTTCGATTTGGTCTTTTTTTAAATTAAATAATTGCGTATCTCATATTCGCGTTAATTTCACTTTTTATGTTTCCTCCATTTAGAATTTATAACGCGTTCGAACTGATTTTGTTGAAATGCTGTGCGACTTCATCATCGCTACGATTTGTGTGGGTCGACAAAGTGGTGTTTGAAATCTGAAAAGAATCAAGAAAAAATCATTTTTAAGATGAACTTCGTGCTGTGGATAGAAACAATAATATTTCTTTAGAGAAGCGATATTTCAATTTCAGTTAAATGCTTCTAGGGTATAGGAGCATGTGAGGTAGATGTGACCAGTAAGAGGGTAAAAGTAAGAGCAAAGATCATATAACTCTATACTCTCTACTACGTTCATACAAATCAATGACGGTCTCTTGATAATGAAAATATTGCTTCGAGCTTACCCTATGCCATCGATTGTATGAAAGTAGGACATCTTATAGAGTTATATGGTCTTTGGTCGTACATACCCATTGAGTTGAATTCGATCTTTCAAACGATAGCACAGTAAAAACCAATGGGCCTTTTGCGTTTCCGGCCGAAGTGCCCATATGACTTCAATATTGGTTTTTCGTTTGGTGGTCTAAATGTATCATAGGTGGATTTTTTAGCTAATCAGTTTTAAAGCTGATCGGAAAACATTAAACTTGCTTTCGTCTGCAAATTAACACTAGATTTACGGATGCTGATTATATACCTATTTTTACTGAAGTGAGCCAATTTGACTCATAGAAGAAAATTTAAGTTCTTTGTAAAGAAAATAGTTCCAAATCAATTTAAATTAAATGTTTATTATCAACAAATTCATGGAAAACATTTTTTACATATAAACTCTGTTTTTGAAACACATTTTCCGCAAACATTTCTATTACATTTAGCACAATGGTTTCTACATCTATTTCTTTTGCATGATTGTTGAACTTGACAATTCTTCCGTGCGTCAGTAGCATGAATTTCTGTCATTGGAATAGAACTGTTCTCGACTTCTTCTCTATATTTACTTCTTAGCTCTTCAGCCAATTGGAAAATAAAATCTTTTCGCGAAATATTTGCTTGAGTCGTCTCCTTATACAGAATCCAAGCATTGATAGCTGCTATATCTAAAATGTTGTAGAAAACTTGTAGAGGCCATCTGCGTGAGCTTGCTTTAACGCTATATTTTCGGGCCATTTGGTCAAGTACATCAACGCCATACTTGGTGCTATTATAATAGGTAACTGTTTCTGGGACAAGTTTTTTATTTTTTTCAATTGTTATATTTTTATGTTTGGTACTTAGTAATAAGACTTTTTTATTAGGTTTGCTTTTATAAATGGTCAGGGTACAATTCTCAGATCTATACAGTTTTGTAGAAAACTTTGTCATTTTATCTTTCTTGGCTTTCGCAATTGTAGGTAATTCTTTTCGGTTTGCACGTATAGTGCCAACCAAAGTAGTTTTCTTTGCAAGTAACTTTTTTGCAAGTGAAATGCTAGTAAAAAAATTATCTGTGGTAATATTTCGTCCACAGCCTAAATATGGCTCTGCAAGCTTAGTTACTACAAATTCGCTCAAGGGAATGTTTGATCCTCGGGTTTCATCCTTGCCCAAGTACGGAAAACCGTTTACAAGATATTTGCTTCTAACATCGGATGCCAGCCAAAATTTGATGCCGAATTTATCCGGCTTATTCGGCATGTACTGCGTAAATCGGCATCTAGCTTTAGTAGGGAATAATTGCTCATCGATCGTTATGTTTGCGTCAGGTTTGTAACAAGCCTGACTGTTCTCTATAAATTTTTCCCATATTTTTGAAATCAAGGCAAATTTGTCTGTCTTCAGTCTTTCACTGCGTTCATTTTTTTTATCAAAACGTATGAACCGAAGTATGTCTATAAATTTATCTCTAGACATTGTCTGGGCGAAAAAAGCCGGACCCCACTTCGCAGACCACAAATATGAACACTTCAAATTTTTTGCCTCATATGCTCCTCTAGCAAATAAAATTGCTACAAAGGCCCACAATTGTGATTTTGTAACCGTCCATTCCTTATTATTCAAAACTTGACGAGCTTCGAGTTCGGTACATGATTTTATATACGCCATCATACCTTCGTCAATTATCAAATTGAATGCGCTACTTGCTGAACCAAGCATAATATGCCTTTTAGCATAGGCAGTTGGACCAGAAACGTCTTTGAATATGGTATAAATCGGTGATCTACCTACGTTTCTGCCTTCGTTCAATGTTTCCCATAAAGTCCCATCAGCAGCTTTTTCGACTGAAATTTCTTTTTCAGAAGATGTATCGATAGCGTCTAAATCATTTTCGGTTTCAGAATCGGAAATAACTCTAGCTCTTTTTTTGTTAGGACCTGTGTAACGAAAAACTTCATCTTCGCTTTCGGTTTCAGAATCGGAAATCACCCTGGCTCTTTTTTTGTTTGGAGCTATATAACACAGATCTTCGTCTTCACCGCTTGAAGATTCAATTTTATTGACTTCCTTCTCTAATTCAATGTCGTTATCACATTGGTCTATATCAAATGCATCCGATTCATTATCTGATTGGTCTTTTTTTATTTCGATTAGTTTTTTCAACAAAAGACAATTTTTCTGATTTTTCCCCATAATAGAAACCCTAGATAACTAGATAAAATAAATATCAATTGTAATACCATTTACAAATAAATTACAAAATTACCTTTGTGGGTAAAATTTTTCTGCCAAAAAAATGAATTTTATAAAATTATAAATTACTTCACTGCACTGCTCACACGCGATGGAAAATCGAAATTATACAGTGACAGTGATGACAGAAATGACAATGGCTCCCATATACACACAAATATCGTGCGACTTGACTGTTGCCCGGGCCTGATAGGGCCAGTTATGCGATTAACTGTTAAACCATTCTATGAGTCAAATTGGCTCACAACCGTGAAAATAGGTATACCACATTCGATAATACGAAATGAAGGTGTCTGCGGGGAAGACGAATGAACGTTTACATATATTTCATTACTTAACTAAAAGCCAACGTATGTTTTTAAAATGTAGTATTGAAGTTTTATAGATATATAGTGAACAAATTTTTAATGAGTCAAATTGGCTCGGTCCGTAAATCTAGTGTTAAACATGGCTATCCATATGTTATTATTAATTATTAAATTATTATGCACATATTTGGCAGAAAACAAATACCGATCTGAAAAAAGAACTTTCGACCCAGGCTGCTTTACAACTGTACAAATGTGCTAGAAACACCTGCTTAGTCTTCTGATTTGTATGTCTTTAAACATGTGGAGAGTTATTATTAAAAAAAATCGATTGAAGACGACCCTTCAAAAAACACTTTTCTAACTAAGCACTTATTTAAATTCAACATTGCTGTGTTGTTTGCATACTCTTTTGCTCCATTTTAACATTGAACTTCATTTTCAAACATTGTTTTTTTAGTTAAATAAAATACATTTTTCTATCTATATCTTATCGAGTGAAATGTTCAATTTGAACTTTGAGCCACTGTATCTTTGCCGTTTCAAGAATAAAAACAAGAAAAAACAACAGTTAACAAAAAATCATGTAAAAAAGTGGTTAGTATCGTTCATAAAAGGTTAAGAACGTATACTATTAAAATGTGTTAATGCCAGATTATATTGATTAATACAAACAATTCATATATTTTACAAACCATTGAATTGCCAACTCGGTCTACTGGTCAGGCCGGACTGATGAAATATACTATTATGTATTCATATCTTTGCCAAGTTAATATATTCTGGTACCCAAACTGAGTAATAAAAAAGGTACTAAACAAAAATAATTAATTGCAAATAAAAAAAAACAACCATTAAATTCTTTACAAAAAGCAACTATGAACGATTGACAACCAAACATTCACATTACACGGCTATTCACAATATTATGAATACTATTTTCAGCGCTTTTCATTTATAATTTTTTATATGTTTATGGTTAAAGACTAATGAATACATATGTATGACATTAAATTCTTTTTAACTCTTCTATAGAAACTCGCAGTCGTTAAACACGTCTACACAAGAAAATTCAAAAAATTCCATCAGTTTGCAATTGGACGTCAACTGGTAAAAGCATGTAGACCTGTGGTGCATTTTGACCGGTGCTTTGGTGCTTTCACTGTCTTAAAAACGAACATAGCAGTTACGGCAGGTTTCTGTTTAATTCATAACTTGTGACTATTCAATGGAGTTGTTAGTTCGACAAATTCAGAACATGGAGACCATGGTCAACCTATTACTTTTTCATGTTCACCTCTCCAGCATTTTTCATTTATTGGTTTAAACAATACTTGAGGGTCATAAAAGCATATATCTCGATCATTGTGCCATGAGGCGCCCGCTTATTGCATATAAAACTTTACAGGCGTTTTTCTCAGAACCACTTTTTTTAAATTAGTTGGAAAAATTAAATGTTTCTTCAATATGTGTTAAATAAATGCTTAAAGTTACGCTTTTTTTAGCCGAAGGAGTCGTGTTTACCAGACCAATTATATAAGGAACAAGAAGCCTTTTCACTACACTGCACAATATTTACGTTCCAGTAATAGTTGTGGATATCATTGCAGCAGAGCTGACAATAACAAAGGAATTAAGTAAACTTACCAGTGTAATCTGAAATGGGAATACTGCATTATATACAACGAAAAAATAAAATGTAAAAGAGAAATATGTCAGCCAAGTATTTGCACTTGTGGTACAGGAAGCTGTGGCTGCTTTCTAAACTACACCAAACTAGGTTGTGAAAAATGCTGGTACGCTCTGCAAATGCCAAATTGCTTCTGTCCGCGTGCAGAGCAGCTTCTCAATTTGCTCAAGTCTTGGCAAAATAAGCCAGGCCGGTTAACATGCGAACATCGCCCGCAGCAGCAACACTAGTCCATGCCATTTTTATGCACCAACTCTTCCATATACGATTTAAGTAAAGTAACAAAGAAATGCGAGCCAGCCACCAGAAGCATCACCATTGTCGCCATCTACCGCTATGGTTGCTGCATCAGCGTCAAATCATCAATAACAGTCAATTTGAGTGATGAACATGTTCTCCAGCGGTCTCAGATCATTATGAAGAGTCGCTGCAGCACATTCGCATTTATTAATAGAATTTGGTGCATAGCATCCGCCTTCCTTCATTTTTGACTTTATGTTCTGTTTGCAGCTGAGCTCCAATGAAGAGTCGTGCTGACTGGCAGCGAGCGAGGCATGACACATGTCGGAGCACTTCTTCAGCGTGCATATCTTATTTACATACGAGTATCTCAGCGTAATTTCCTTTTTATGGCAACCCAAGATCAAAACAAAAAATTTTGACTACAAATCATATTTCTGATGAAAGGATGCACAGAGCACAGTCGCCAGTCTTCAAAGAATTCCCCCCTTTCATCCAAACCACAGAAGCCAGTGACGACGCGACGCGACGTCGGTCTGCAGGCGGAGTGCATTAAAAGAAAAAAGTGTTGTGTTTTAAATACGTTACACTCAATTTTATTATTACAAACGAATAGGGAACGGCAACAGGGGCCACATCGCACGTGTTGCCTATGTATATCCACGTCTTTCCCATCGCCCCAATTCGAATGTTGTCCGTAGTCTCGGGCCGTGGCTGCGCCTATGGCAACTTTAGCTATGCACATACAGACGTGTGAAGCTGCATACTGCACTGCAGTACTGGAATAGCATCTTTTGTAGTTCGCGGTGTGTTTTCAATTTATTTAGCACTTAATTGAATTTTCCACACGAACGTCTTAATCTTCAGCTGCTCGGCACTTCGCACGCATCTTTGCTCGTGTGTCTATCCCTATGCGGGTTTGCCTGTTTCGTCGATACTAGCAGAAGGTGAATACGCCTTCTTTATATCGCACGTTGTGCAGAGTTTGCCTTTACGTTTTCTGGCTTCTTATTTTATTCAATTAAAAACGACGTTTGCCTAATAACGGAGAAGTTTTGATTCTATGGGAGAGCACACCCACCCAGCACGCGTCCCGTACACCACGGTCCCAAGCAGACATAGGCGCGTACAAGTACTGCTTTTGTATATTTGATCCTACAAGGCAAGCAATCAGTCTGTAATAGTCTGTTAATAGGAACTTTAAATTTATTTGGAATTTCGGGACACTTGGTTCCTTTCACCCTTGACTACTTCTGCAAGATAAAATGCTTGAGGCACTGGGAATCGTTTGTGCAGCTCGTTGTTTATCGAATTTCATCGAATCTCATTAAAAACGTTTAGAGCGCGAAAGAAAATATATCATATAAAAAATCGTTAAGTAAAATTTTGCCATTAGGTAGGATGAAGCAACACTTGTTTTTTTCTGTTTGCAAAAAGAAAATTGGTAATGTGAAACTACTTATAAAAGGTCGGTATTGATATGATTTGATAGCTAAGAATGTCAAACTGAACGTTTTAGTTCAGTAAGGTTTGGCAAGTCATAATGAATCGTTAGCGCCAGAACAACGCTTCCAAATTGTGGAATTTTACTTTGAAAAAAATAAATTTTTTTCATAGAGCACTTCGTCCATTTTTCGGTCAATATAATCGGCCTAGTGAGCAAGCAATTTGTGCAGTTATCCACAAGTTTCGCACTAATTAACTCTTCTCGATTCAAAACCATCTTCTCCGAAGTGTTGAAGAAGCCGCCAAAATGTCGATTTGTCGTCGTTCTCAACTTGTTGGCCTTTGTCATTCGACTACGTGGAAAATTTTACGTAAGGAAAAATCGGCTTACGTGCCTATAAAATACAGCTCGTGCAGGAATTGAAGCCAAATGAGCATCGCTTGCGTTGCATTTTTGCTGATTTTGGCTCATTTGAAACTGGCTGAAGATGAGCATTTTAATCGACGAATTGTGTTTAGTGATAAAGCTCATTTCTTTTTTTTTTTTTTTTTTAACAGGAACAAACGCGCAGGGGATGACCCCTATTAATGCGAAGCATTGCGTTGGTTCAGGAAGGATATAAAGGTTAGGAGATAGGGTTATGAGTGAAGTGGTTATGGACTCTTGCCTTGAACCCATCGAGATCATAAGTGCTGGGGAAAATATCCGCAGGGAGACCATTCCACAACCGCGCTGTACGGGCCAGAAACGAACTTTCCCTGTAGTGCGTAGTGCGCTGGAACATCGTTTCGACGTGGAAAGCATGGGCGCCAGTGTTCAAACGGGTTGCCCGGGGGAATACCCGGAGTGATGGCATCAAGTTGCTCATCTCCACTGAGCAGTTACCGAAAAAGTATTCTGGTTAAATGGCTACGTCAATAAGCCAAATTGCCATATATGGAGCAAAGACAATCCTCAAGCCGTCAAGAAATCACCATTACATCCATTAAAATTGACTGTTTGGTGCGGTTAACACATCAACGGTTCTTATTTCTCGCGAAATGAGGAAGGAGCTGCCGTTACGGTGAATGGCGAGCCATGCTGATTGAATTTTTGTTTCCAAAAATTAATCAGCTAAACATCGACGATATTTGGTACCAATAAACTGCGCAACTTGGCATACAACGCGCTTCACAATCGATATATTGCAAAATCAACATTCGTTCCAGAAGTGGTCCTGTTCACTGGCCCCCTCGGTCGTGCGATTTAACGCCTCTGGATTACTTTTTATGCGACTATGTTGTCATTTGTTTATGCCGACAAAGCAGCAACTCTTGAAGCATTAGAAGCCAATATTCAAGCAACCATTGACGTTGCTTGTAAAAAATTGCACTGATTGAATAGACCATGTAACTCGTAGCCGCGGCAGACATATGCCGGAAATCATATTTAAAAAATAAATGCCATGAAATTCTCTACCAAATTATAATAAAAAATAATTTCATTTCAACATTATTTCTGTCTTGTATTATAATTTCTCAAGTTCTCAAGCCCTTTACTTAATATGGCTCATAGTGAGATAAGACACACAGTTGTAAAAGCCACCAGCTTATTTCGACCAGTACCAAAGATTTAATATTTGGGTTAACATCGATGTAGGACAAAACGATTTACAAGCGGCCAGATCACGCTCGTTTCCCTAATCAGCTCTTTGTGGATTGTGCAATCGGTACAAATCGTTGACTCGCCACTAGTTACTGCGGCCGGAATCTAATTCACTACTAAACTCCTGCTACTACTAAAGAGCTTAATGAATTCTCTAGAAACTCCAAAGCGTTCAAATTTATGCGTTTTGTGCGATCTGAAAGCTAACTTTACACACATTCAAACCAGCCAATAAAGAAAGCCGAACAAACAAAGAAAGTGTAGGCGGCGAAAAAGAAAGACATAGTGAAACTACAAAACAGCATATACGACAATAACAAGAAACATGGGTGCATTCACGTTGCCGGCAAATGTCAAGAGTCGACATAGCTTAAAAAACAAAAACAAAAGATAAAAATTAAATGCCGAGTGGCTGGACATAAACCTACAATTTTAAAAGGCCGACTAGTCAAACGCAACAAACATAAATAATTAGCATTGAAACCATAAATATACACTCGCACGAATAAAGTGACATCGGCAGGCAACAGCCGGAACAGCTGGTCAATGCCTGCATGATGGCGTGTAGCGAAGTGGATAGCGAGCTAAGAATACATTTTGATAAAAAACGTGCTCAGTTGCCTGTTGAAATTCCAGCATGTTATACTGAAATCTAACTACGAATGCAGTAAAAGCATATGAGGTTGCGATGAAAATAAAAACAACAAACATTGAAAGGCAGCAAATGCATTATTGAATCGATTTAGTTAGCTATATCATAACTTATATACGCCCACGCGCCCGCTCACACACGCACAAACTAATCAATACTTGTGCGGTTGACCAAATGGTGGGCCGAAAGTATCGAAACGTCCCACTGTGCTATTGCATACAAATCTCTTTATTGGTCGACAAAAACTACTCGAACGACTTCTAGTCCATCTATAGCCGCGGCCAAAATTGTTAGGAATTTTAAAATAAACAAAATATCTCAAAATCATCTCGGTGATGAAAAGGGTAAGCATAAAATAGTTTTAATATTTAATATTTTTCTTAAGTTGTAAAGCAATAATCGTTCATTTAGATACATTAGAATAGGTCTTTTATGCCTACTTCTAGTCACTTTACACTGCTTCATCAGAACCAAAATATGTTAGGTATGCGAAACATAAATGTTTTGGATCTCAGTCTGTAGATTCATACATTTAAAATTTTTTCTCTTTCAAAGTTCTGAAAGTTCAAAATAGAAAATTTAGTAAAAAGGAGACAATTTTCCTCTTTCATTTGATACCCATATCATCATCATTGCAGAATCGCAAATATTAAAAAAAATATTTTAAATGTGTATATGCTTAAAATTTTAAAGTCCTTCAAGAAGGTTTTTGGGTCAGAAAATAAAAAACTGACTATGCCCGGATATTATAAATGGCCTCTAGTTTCACGTCTGTATCAACATTTGGATGAATCTCGGAAAAATAAAAAAAATTTTTCGCACGGTGCTATAAATGAAAAGTTGGTGTGTTCACTCAGTGCATCATAACTTTGTTATTTTTCTTTCGATTCCATTGATGTTAGGCTTGATATTTGCTCAAATAATATATTTTTCATCTTAGATGTTAAAACTAGAGGAGCTAATTTTTTTTATCTATAAAAAAACCATTCGAAAATGTATAATTTTTGAAAAAGGTCAAAAAATTCAATTTTTTTCAACTTTCATCGTTAGTAACTTCCCCAAATCTCATCGGTTTTGGACAGTCCATATATCGTAATAAGGCTAGTTAATTACCTTCTGAACGACGGGCCACATGTGTTAGTCGGATGGTTGGTTTACGAGATATGTGCTTATAACTGAAATAAGAGGGGAAAAACGTGTTTTTCGAAGATTTTTCGAAAACGCTTCTTAAGAAAATTTTTTGATTTTCAGTTTCGTGTTCAGCAGCCAAAGATTAGTATAGAAAATACTTTTGTTTTTTGGAGCACGCGATGAACCCAATTTTTGTCGAGTAGTGTTATCAGCCAGTGTGTTTTCATGCCTGATAGAAAAGTGTACTAAATTTCGCTACGAACTGAAAGTGTAAATTCATTTGTGTATATATTTCTCATGAGCTTCCGAAGGTATAGTGTGGCAGAGATTTATGAGTGTTAACCTCATTTCGGTTTCGCACCTTACGGGCTGACGGTTAATAAACCAGCCACCAATAACTCACCACAAACGAACGATTCGGTGGAACGATGCGTGAAATCGATGCGGAAATGTTGTCGTTCTTTTTTACGATAAATCAGTTGACGGCGGACGTTGGTAGCGTAATAGCAAGAAAGTACAGATGAATGGGATCATTAAAAAAAAAAAACATTGTAGCTCCCCTGCCCAATTGAAAACCCCAATTAAGTCAACTTTGAAAGCAATCGTTTCTTTAAAAATATGAGCTCTTGTGATTTCAAGTTGAATAAAGACGAATCTGCAGTTAGAATTTAAGTCAAAACGTAGGCTCCAACATTTGCAATGTACATTTATCGCAATAATAGAGCAGTTATTTTGAATAACACTAACTGTATTCAACGATCCATTAAATGTTTTATAAAAAAGGCATCATGAGTTGAGTTGTCATCCTGCATATGGAAACGACTTGGATTATTTCCTTGGTTAATAAGTAACAAAGTTGTCCTTGAGTGTTCACTATCTTTTAACCCAAGAATTAACAAATATCTCATATCACATACGTTTGTTTGTATTAACAATAAAAATGAAATATACGTACATTTAACAGATTTCACTTTCGTGACTCCAAAGCACTTGTGTGTACATCACGCATACGTCATACAATCCAACAAAATTACGACCGGCACTCGAATGAAATAAAAGGGGCGACAAACTAAACACTTTATTATTATTGCTAACATGATTAGTTTTCACAGCTCATTTTCTGTACAATAAATTCACAGCAAAACGACAACAATCGCTGATAACATTTGAACCCGCCGAATAAGCCGCCATCGTCATCGTCGTCTCCGTCACTGCTGGTGCTGACAACCACATGGCTGACGACCAACTACTGCCGGCATGTGGCAGCGATTGGCAGCGTTTTCTGGGAGAAGCGGCATTCGTTGCGCGGCGTTCGTTGACCGCTGCTGCTTTGCCACTTTTCATGTCACTTTGTGATGGAGTGAAGCGTCGGTCACACCATCCGAGATGGGCGCCATGAAATTGTGTCGGCAACGCGTCACGTTCACGTTCGGTCATTCATACTGCAACTCACACTCGGCTCGCATTAGCGTGCACGTCAAGTATTTAGCAATGCGGCGCGAGTATTTAACGGCTCTGCCTACATGCAAGCCAATCAACATCCGCCAATTCGTTGCTAAATTGCTGCACAAATTGCTGTAATAGTCTTTAGAACGTGTGCCACAGCGGCGGCACACAGACGAAAGGCCTACGCCCGCGAGAATCAAACAGGCGTCATTTTAGCTTATCCAGACGGACTTTTGTAACGATAACGGTAGCGTCCAAGGATGCTTACACATTGAGGTGCAACATTGACACAAGTTTGGCTGTAGTGTTAAAAGGCGAGACATTTCAACGAAACTTCAAATAGTCCGCACCCCTCAGAGAGAGTGCAGTGAACAAACCTTTACGAAAGCATCACACCGACAACATAATAGCACTTAGAGTGGCATGACGTACAAAGATACCCATGTGCATATGGCCAGGCAAATGTTTGCGTGAATATCCCAGATTTATGGTAACCGAGTGCTTGACTTCAAAACTTGCGAGCAGCTTATTTACTACATTGAAAGCTCCCATCTACCTACTTTCGAAGAGCGAACTGGTCTAAAGAGTGCTGCGCCATCGCGAAAGTACTTAAATATTATTGTATACAAGTACAAGTGCATAAATGTACTCACTCCAAATGTATAAAAAAGAAAAACAGTTGAGCTAATCTGTTAGGCTGGAATGAACATTTGTCAATATCGAACAAATCGTGCTAAATCGACAGCTTTTTTCACTCTGAATTAATATTAGCAGTGTTTCACGAACCTCTTATCGGAATAATAGCAATGATTGGTGATCTCAGTTGTATACTAATACTAGTCTACAAGTGTCATCTATACACTAACAAAAGCACTCAACTAATTAATACACAAACAAGTGTTGAACATTGTTGGTTGTAGAAATTTTAGTTTGTATTCTCAATTGTGCCAGTCAAGAAGAAGAAGTTTCTCAATTGTGAAAGCTAAAGTGTACAAAAGGTTGGTTGTACAGATTGATTGACTGTCAAATTATTCTACGTCATTATTATTACAAGCAATTTATTTAACCTTTTCGCTACAGATTTTTACTGGGGAAAGTTGAAATTTTAAATTTTAAGTTTCAGGCTTCTATGTGATTATGCCTTTTAGTCACAATGTCCAATATATTGGACTACAGCCCATACAATTCATACAGAACGGGTTTATTATCATGTCGGTAAGGGTTATATAAGTAACATTCCATAGAAAGTTTTTAAATTTTTATACTCGGACCCTGTATTTTAGAGTGTTTTTCTATGAGAGAAACCACATCGTTGTGGCTGTAATAATTACTTAAACATAAAACATTTTACGCATAACGAAAATTTGAATATTTCTTCATTTACTTCACCCAAAATAAAAAAGAAAAAGTATCTAAATTGAAGGAAAACATCAAATTAAAAAGTTATCTCAAGATTTCTGCTTCTTCTTCCTTTACTATGTCAAGATATACCATTAAAAAACGTGTATACTTCTTCTCTTCTTTAAACTTTAATATTCAGTTTATTAATTTTGTATTTTTCCTAAAACTTCAAACTACTCTAAAGACCAACAAAAAAATTTATTCTTGCAACCATAGGGGCCGTTCACATATTACGTAACGCTCTTAGGGGGGGTTCAAAGGTGTGTTACGAAGTGTTACGACGGGGATGGGGGGGTCATCGACTGCGTTACGTAACGTCGAAAAAATACCCGAAAAAATAAATAATAATAAGGGATATTTCTCAATGGTCGACATCTCTATGGACACAGCGCTCATAAACTCAATTTTTTGTTACTTAAAAGGATTAAAAAAATTTTACTGTACTAGCCGCAAGTGCAATGATAATATTTACTTTGTTTTTCTAAATAAGCATTGATAATAAGTTTTTGTTTTTCTGAATTTACTTTGTAAATTCATAAAATTTAGTTTTTGTTTGTCTGAATAAACATTTTTGATACAAATGTTCTTTTATAAATAAACATTTATAAAACATTTACATATAATCTGAATAATAATAATTCATAACATTATTTCTGAATAAACATTTATAAATGTATATATAATGACGTACTGATTTATTGACCTTATAGAAGAAACAAAATTTGAAAGTTATATAACATACATCTGTGGCTTCTCGCAATAACAGAAAAAGTCACATATCCCATAAAGTTCAAAATTTCATCAAAATATGTAAAATGAACCTTATGGCATAAGTGACTTTCTCTGTTATGGCGGCAAGCCACAGATATTACTATTCAAAGAGAGTCCTTATATATTGATCATTCAAAATTATGTATTTAATGTACCCGGATTATATTGAAAAACATTTAAATTTACGCTTATAATCATAATTACGGTATTTGGATGGTTATAACATTAAAAATATTGCTGGCTACATTATACACTTTCCATTATAAAAAAAAAACCCGTTACGTTATTAGGGGGGGGGGGGGGGGGGGGGTAGTGAGATTTGTTACGTTGTGTTACAACCAGGGGGGGAGGGGTCAAAAAAGGTCGAAAAATGCGTTACGTAATATGTGAACGGCCCCATAGAGGATGCAGACGTCCACAAAGTAGCATGTGCCATATGGCAACAAAATAGCGAACGGGTTAAAGACTTTGCACAGTCTGCTTTTGGTACTATTTAAAAATAAATAATATTTAAAAATACTTTAAAAACTTATTAAACTTAACCAAATCAGCTATTGTTCTAAAGTACAGGTCTCCCTCGTATGGCGCGATACTTCTACAACGCATTTTCGATATAACGCGGTTTAAAAAAAAAAACAGTTTTTTTTCATTATGTATTTTAATTTTTTAAATAGAGTATGAATTTTGATTTTGAGTTGGAATGTACATACATCTTTAATTTAGTACCTATTTTATTTTGGAAAAAGCTTAATGGAACATAACCCTAAAATTTATATCAAAGTTAAGTCTTCTATAACGCGAATCACATAACGCGGAATTTTCCTGGAACGTAACCACCGCGTTATACGAGGGAGACCTGTATTTCATTCATAAAGGATTGACTGCCCTGAAAAATTCTTTCACTTGACCAATGACGCCAGATAAAGTGCGTAGTCAGTATTTGAGGTTCGCAATTTTTTTAAATAAATAGAAATAATGTTTGGCAATTCTCTCTTAGGAACCGTCTTAAAATATCCACATCAACAAACATGATACTACAACATTTTTGAGTTTCAAATTAGTTGACAAGTACACTTCCAGCTATGTCGATGCTACATTCATTATCATAAATTGGGCAGTAATGTACAGTTAACGTATAAACTCAAAGCCCACAATAAATTATTTTGAAAATGTCAACAGTAGCAAGAACTATACAGGGCAGTTATCATTCGTCATTCGCCACTCGGACACTTACACATTCAAATTTACAACCGCTTCACCGCATGACTCCACAAAGAGCGACAAACAAATGAAGTGTCTGGCAAATTGCAAAAATTGCCGCTAACTGTACGATTGCGAGAAGTAAATACAAAACCAATTGACATTATCGAGGCATATGGGTCCTAGGTACTCAGTGCTGGCTGACTGTGCTCCTTGCAGCTGTGCGTGATATGCAGATCCAACGCCACCACACTTGTCCAGGCTAATGCAGTAAATGCGAGGAGGCGAAGCAGAGTAACTGCAGTCGGCAGCAACGAAAATGGACACGGCAGCGACAGTAGCAGCCAATGTTGGGGACAAGCCGCACATAACAACCGCCACCACCACAACCAACGCGGCCGCTAATGGCTCTTGTCCGTGCGTTCGAGTGTGCCGTCGTTGTCGTCATTATTTTTACATATCGATGCATTCGCCGCTGGGATAAGAACAGCAGCAGTGTGACAGCGGCGGATACGTGCTTCACTTTGCCCGGCGAGCGAAACTACATGAGCTAATGGCATTGTTGCACACACGCACACTTAACATACAAATAAATATGTATATGTGTATGTGCTATACACCAAACAGCGCTACGGATTCACTTGTAATTCGCAATAATCATACAACGACAGCGGCAGCCACAAGCAACACCAATAACAGCAGCAATCGACTGCAATTTTAGCGTCGCAGCTACGTTGCGTCAAATGCGCGATAATCGCGTCGCAAATTTGCCAACCGCCATGCCGTTCCGCGGCTCCGGCGCTCATTCAACGGCCATCCCGCCGAAGCGTTTTGCGCAAAGTAACCGTGACGGGAATATATCAGAGGAGCTGCGCGCCTTGTGTGCGTTCATGGAAAATACTTGAAGCTCAAGCCAGCTGCATATCAGTGTATCGGGTCGTGTGTGCGTGTATATAAGCGCTGCTGTGCTAATTTCTGTGTGTAGCATTTCTGCATCTCAAAGTTCAACGCAGAAACAACGAAGAGCAGTTTACTAAAAATAATTGATTTATTATTCACTCGAAGCACATAAGCAAAAGCGGGGGCGATTCTCAAATGCAGACATTCGCCCTGCATCGTCGTCATCATTATCAACTTTACTAGCCTCATTGGCCGCATTATCAACTACCACAGCGACCCACAGTCACAAACATTCGCAGTCAGTTGGCAGCGTGCGCCACACAGTAGCGCAGCCTAACCTTGTTTCGAGTACTGCTGCAGCTTCGTTTATTGATTTGGCCTATTCTCGCTGCTCAAGTGGTTGACTTGCCTCTCGGCTTGGGCGTATCTGTGGTGTTCATCTGTGCGCACAGTGGGCCCAGTTGCTGAATCGAAAGCGACCGAACGCTGACAACTTAAAGACGTTGGGCATCTGCCGCATTGGCTGCCGCTGGCAATCTCGTTCACATTTCCAAGTGCTGCAGCACCTAACATGCGCCACCGTGAGTGCTGCTCCATTATGTACACAACTACTTCTTGCAAGAATTTCTTTCAACTTTCGGCTTTTGTGCACTTTATGAATAAAAATCTTGCCGTTGTTTCTTCCATCTTACTTATCCACCTTAGGTCTGGTGCAAAGATGGAAACGTGACTTAATGAATTAATTCTGTCATTTATATTCAGAAGCACACAAATTAAAACAGAAAACACTGACAACAAACGCTTTAAATACGCATTACAACCGTACTATTAAAAAGTTGAGGCCTCTTTGGTAAAACATTCACTTGATTCATAAATTTGTGCTTTTGTTAGTTGTTTACTGTGGAGAAATCTATGGCACATGGCTAATTTAGTAGAGCTCTTCATTGCTCAATGTTGTTGTTACGAAAAAGTCGAACGGTCGAACATATTATAAAACAATAAATACAGCTCTCTCTATATAAGGAAAATCGTGGCCACAACAGGCCACGAGGGAGGTTTGGGTATTAACCCAAATAGCCTATCATTAGTCAACATTTTCAATCACTATGCATGCTTTAACAATTAAAGGAAAATCAAAAACACCCACACATTTTCTTGGGGAAACTCGTTTTGTGTATTCAAACTAGTCCCCTTTGGATTTACTACACCGACTTGCATGGGCTACAAGCATAAGCGTTTTAGATCGTCGGCCTTATGTCCTAGATGTCCTTCAGAATATCGGCACATGCCTTTTGAGGACTTCTACGTCCATAAAACGCTTTCCTTTCATTGGCAAATGCATTTTTTCAAAAAGATCAAAATCGTACGGTGCCAAATCAGACGATTACGGGGAGTCGGTTATGGTTAAAAGGCAATTAATATTTCAAAAATCGGTCACAAGTGTCTATCGACGAGATGGCGTCAGTCAACTGAGTAGAGCAAACACACACACAGACACACTTTTCAGTAGCCAAATGTTCAGTTTAAATAAATTTATGTTATTAAAATGCTTAAATCCAATTTTCAGAATTTTAGCGAAAATGTTGGCTGATCTCTGATGAATTCAGGCAGTTTTGATGAAATCTGCGGCGATCACGAACCTCAATTGGTCAACATGTTGGTCATCATTTATGTTCTCACAGCCGTTTTTAAATTCCGTATACAACCCATGAAGTCTGCCACGGGATAAACAATAATCATGAATTGAAATGTTTCGATTAAAACATACCAAACTTAATATTGGCTCTTTGATCGATATTTTTTTTGCACCGATGAGACCAACATGCTGTCACTTCAAATAATATCTCCGCTTCCAGTCAACTAAATTTGATATTTTGATTTAGAATCGCAGTAAACTGTAAATTTTCAGCGCTCTCACATATAGGTGGTGCCACTAAAAAATGCTTTATTGCAAAAGTCCTGTTTTGTTTGGGACGCACGAAGTGCTAAAATTGCCAAAAAAAAAGTGTTAAACCTCTCGCATGACCAATTTCTGGCTACGCCCCAGAATTGTTATTTGAATCTTCAAGTATTTTATCTGTTTTATTTTATTACTAAGCCTTTGAATTTGCATTTTTTTATTAAATTATATAACTCACAGCAGCAAAGTAAGAAAATTAGGATTTTTCATTCTAGTTCAAGTCTTGTTTTGAAGATTAAAAAATTAAAAAAATTAAAAAAAAATGTTTTTAAATCTTACTATCAAAATCATTCATTTCTGTTGAGCTTAAATAAATAACTGAATACTACATGTAGTAACCAACTAACATATTCTGGGCTAGGAGAGAAGTTTCGCTATGGTAAAAAATACTTCATTGTCGTAATACAAAATTTTTAAGTTTGATCTCTTTTACAGAATATATTTTTCAATCAGAAGAATATATTTAATTTTTTATTTCGAAAAATGTATTTAAATTTTTTTTTACATGAAAACAATTATACTTACTATATAATTTATTTTACTTCATAGAATAAGTTCCAAACATTGAAAAACGAACTTACTGAGTTAAATGTATTTTTATTTTACAATCAACTAGATTTGAATCCCCTAAGCCCAAACTCATAGAAAAATTGGGAAAAAAATTTATATTTCAATGAATTTAGATGGATGAATAAAGCTATGCACAAACCGTTGGCGAGCATTTTTTTGCGAGTCCTCGGTGGACGATTACAAACCGTCGCAAAAAGCCCACATTTTCATGCCTAACAACCAACCCGCCTACGCGTTGCCACTCAGTCAAATCCAACAGCTCACGCCCGAGTGAATGCTTCACCGCTACGGTAAATTAACCGCACGTTGCTGTCTGACCAGATCGACGCATCAGTAGCCGGACGCACGCACCAAGTGCCAAGGCTACTGTGCCAGTATGCCGTCCAGCGGGCGACCGCGTTTCACGGCTTTAACGCTTTGACAACTGCACAAAATTCAAAAACTGAAGCTGCCGCGAACACAACTGATTTATACCGACGTCCACGCAGAACGAGTGACCTAATTCATTAGCGTTATTAGCGTTGCAGTTAAGCCTCATGTTGTAGAAGCACATTTCGCTTTCGTTTTTCGGCCCTAATGTTTTACTCTATATTTATTTGAAGAAACGGTTTTAGGCTACTGGCTTTAGGAAATCTCAGTTCCACAATTTAATAGCAAATGTTTGATTATACGCCTCGTTACCAACGGCAGTTTCCCGTCCAACTTGCTGACCGAAAATGGTTGCGCGCCGAAACACCGCACTCGATTGTCGTGAAGCCAGCGCGCGCGCGCCACCCGTTGCTTCACTAATCGCTAATAGATGACATCACTATGACTCGTTTCCTCGTTTCTCTCTCTACATTTTCGCTTTTAGCGCGAGTGTTCTTTTTGAACAAACATTTTATAATACATGTTAAAACTGTTTGCTGCGCGGAGGCCCCTAAAGTCGTAATCAAGTTCGTTATCTACTGCAAATAGCTGAAGTGATAATGTGCAAGACAGCAGAGCGCGCTGTCACTACGACAATCACCGCACCGGGCCTGCAAGATATCGCAGCGGTAAGTGTCGGACCGGAGCGGCGTTGTCATAACGGCGCCCATGCATTATATATGCAGCCTGTGGGCCAATCAGCTCCGACCTGAATTTCGGGTTCATGATGGCGGAAGCTTAACCAATTCAATTAGGAGATTTGCCCCAATTACGATGCCGTTATCACAAATCGCAGTGCTTATCGCGCACACTTGTAACCCGTCAAGTAACTAACTAACCGAGTCTGTCTGTGCTCGATGGGTGCGTGGTTGAAGACAAGTTGTTCACTCTGCTTAGGTTTATTCTCTTTGCTGTTCTTAATTCTTAGTATAAAATATGCCACACTTTGGAATTAATGAGCAAATTAGTTGTGTGTTTTCAGAAGAAACTCTTGGTAGCATTAGTTATTTATAAATTGACCAGAATGGCAAAAAAGGTCAATATTTACAGTTAACATCATTGGTTAATGGCAATGAGGCCTGAACAAGCACGGCTGCCTGAGAAATGTTGAGTATAAAGTCAAATAACTACAACGCTTCAAAAATGCTTGGACATTTCTCGGATACGACAAACTACACGGAACTTTAAATTCGGTAAATTTCTGAACATAAATATTTTATATTTTTCTGTGTTGGGCCTACTTCCACTTCCACATAACTTTGTTTTATCTATGGCTATGAAAATATTGGCCAATACTCTAGTATTGGTTAGATCATCGGCTTAAAACCATGCCTAAGCCATTTCACGCTACCGCGGTCCAACAGGTCCAACGCAGTAAATCAAAATATAATAAATAGGCAAAAAGAAGCATTAAATGGAAATCGATGACAGCAGATACCAGGGTTTTGTGTGCCGCTGTATCGTGTTTTGATGAAAAACGACCAAAACGTGCAACTGCGTAAAAAATGGAAGCGATAAGATAAGCGATGCCTCGGCCAGAACGAATTTTACAAGCTGTTATTTTAGGTGAGAATAGCAAAGTGCGTATGCGAGTATTTCGACCCAATGAAAAACTAAATTGTAATATCGACGAACCTTTACAACCTCTGCCTTGCCGAATGTTTCAAAGATCAACAGTTTGCAACTTCTTTTTCGCAAATTCCCTTGAAATGCAATAGTAATGCATAAAACTGTATGATCGATAACCACGACCTAATCTTCTATAATAAACAATTCACGAATGCTTACTGGAAGTGTTAGTGGATCAGTTAGCTATTGCAAAAATTTAGGAGTCAAGGAGTCAATAAAAAACAATAATAACGAAATAATAAAAATATAGGTCAACGACTTCAATGCATGCAAGAAAACAAAGTATTTAGAAGCAATCATAGAAGCTTGCAAAATTTTAGCTTAAATGGTAGAGGACAAATATTTTATTGTTAAAGAAATAAGGAATATCACGTGCCACATATTCGCTCAGCCTTAAGAGTTTATGTTTTGTATAAAACGTACATATATAAAAAACACCAAAACTTCGGTATTTTGTTTTTTTATGACAAAAGCTTAATACTTAGTTTCCGAAATTAATGTTAATTTTCTTTCGGCAAGACGAATGTAGGACGATTGAATTACAAAAAAAATTACTTCATAATAATTGATTCTGAACTCTATCGATGCGTATATATTCTACAAACTTCCAGTTCAAGAAAATCCAGTCTCTTTTCGACTTTTGTGTCTTGCATTGAATTAAATATTTCAAAGTCCTTCAAGAGTAGTTTTTAATTTCAGGGCGAGATCTGCATCTGCGAGAGCTCTGCCCTTGCAAGTAGCACAACGCACTTTACTTTCGTTGCCGCTGCTTTTCGGTTTTTTCATCCCAATTAACGCACTTTGGCCCAAACACTTTGGCTCAACGCAATATGTCATTGTGACAATTTGTCACTTTTTCCCCTCTTTACATACCACGCTGCAGTCTTCAATGAAATATCGAAAACCCGAATGAATGGGCTGGCATGCAGCGTAAACGGAGCGAGGGCGAACGCGATGGATACGAATGCAATGACCCCAATTTAACCCGTTTGTCCATGGAAGCAGGCGATGAGTGAATGTAAACGAAAAACGTAATACGAATAGGCGAAAAGGGAGGCAGACAAACGCAACAGCAAAAACTAGTGTACTTAGTACAAAATTGTATAAAACCATCGCAGGGCGTGGGCGGTGTTGTGGGTGCGTTCGTGTGTGAATGTAGAGAAATTTGTTTGCTTACCATTTCATGTTATTGTTTTTCTTGCATTGCTGCTTCGGCAGTGGCTGCTCCTTCGGCTTGTCCTCGTGCTCCTACTCCTGCTGCTGCTATGGCGGTGGCGCTGACGCTGGTGATGTTGACATCACGCACACACACACGGGCACATGATTTAATAATTCAAACCTGCTGCTGGCCCCTGTGCCGCACCGCACCGCGCCGAACAGTGAGAACGTTGCTAGCCCGCGTGCCGTGAGTGTGTGTATCCGTTTCGTCCTTGTGCTTCGCACAACACGTAATGGGGTGGCGTTGAGCCCAGCAGAACTCAACACACACACACACGCGCGCACTTTTACGCTACGTTGGTGTGCTGTGGAGACGTGAATTGCTGATGAAGGGTGTTGCTGCTGCGCCTACTGTTGGCTTTGCGCGAAGGGAGGGGCGGGTATTCACAGGCACAGAAGTCTATAAATTAAATCAGCGCCGTGTAAGGTAATTCACAAAATCTTCATGCACTGTCTCCGTCAAATGAAAACAAAAAATTCCATCGCAACACAATTTTGTCCTTTGCACTGAAGTTGTGGCTATTTGACGATTTTTCACTTTATCTGACGTTTTGCCCCCCAATCGGAACAAAGCCGAGTGCAATTTTGCAATTAGAAGACGTTTCGTATTTTGCTGCAAATTCAATTTCAATATGCGAATATGCGCCTGTGAGTATCGCACCCGTTTTTCAGATTCGAGGGTGTTGTAATTTTCTTCATTCACGAGCGTATACACAGGGGAAAACAGGAATCGGAATTTTTTCGCTTTCTACGCCTCGCAATCACACTAGTGGAATTTGTGAGAAACTCTCATGCACAACTCCACACGGAATGCGCTTGAAGACACGGAAAACCAAAACTACGATTAACACTCAACTGCTGCTGGCATTCACTGTGTTTTTCAATGCATTTATTTTTGCACTTGGAATTTTATGCGGAATATTCGGAGGAGAATTTTTCAACCGTGCGCACCCACCAACGCCATCTTAACTTTTGACGTCAAATTCAACACACTTCGAAGTGTCGTAATAGATGCGATAAGGCAGTTGGTAATAGATGCTACTTTGACAGCACAGGGTGCACACACTGAAAAGTTTCTTAGAAGATATGTGCATGCAGGTGATAGAATTGACAATCAGCTGATCTGTGAGGGTTGAAAAGCAGCGTGGAGCTAAATGGCCGAAGTCGTTGGTCAACAATTTTGACAGCACACAATATAAATAATCGCAAATTTGTTGTGCAAGACGGTATTGAACAGTGCAAGATATACAAGTTTTAAAGCAGAAATGTCGCGTAAAGCGTGGACTGCGCTGGACAAGCCGCCACTTTCAGCATCTGTACTGGAAGTAATAACACAAATGGGTTTTACTCTAATGACTCCCGTGCAGGTAAACAGCCTCAATTTACAATCAGCATTGGAATTAACTCGGCTTTCTTAACGATAGACTGCATCGATTCCGCTGCTACTGGCTTCCAAGGATGTTTCTGCCGAAGCTGTTACCGGGTCCGGCAAAACGTTGGCTTTCTTGGTACCGCTGCTGGAAATGCTGCATCGTCGTCATAGGGAGATGCCGTGGGCGCCAAAGGAAGTCGGCGCACTGGTCATTTCGCCCACACGCGAACTGGCCTCACAGATATCTGATGTGCTGGCCACATTCCTTGAGCATGCAGATCTACGATACTTGCGCCAAAAACTGATTGTTGGCGGTAGTGGGATTGAGGAGGAAATAACCGCCATCAAAAAGGAAAACCCCTGCATATTGATTTGCACTCCCGGACGCTTGGAGGATCTCTTTGAGCGTAAAGGCGATTTGAACCTTGCGGGCCGCGTAAAAAGCTTGGTGAGTGTGACAACACCCCATTGGACGATACAATTTCGCTAAATAATTTCTATGTGCAGGAGTTTCTGGTGCTGGACGAAGCCGATCGCTTGTTGGACCTGGGCTTTAAGGCCACCATCAACAACATCCTAAGCTATTTGCCACGTCAACGCCGCACGGGCTTATTCTCTGCAACACAAACAACAGAGGTGACAGATCTAATACGCGCCGGACTGCGTAATCCGGTTTTAGTTTCCGTCAAGGAGAAGTCCACCATCAGCACACCTGTGCGTTTGCAGAATTTCTACAAAATCGTAGAGCCTGAGCAAAAGTTTGTGGCGTTGCTGCACTTTCTGCGCTCGCCCTCAGTCGTTGGTGGCAAGGTGATGGTGTTCTTTCCAACGTGCGCCTGTGTGGAGTACTGGCTTGAAGTGATGCCGCAGTTTCTGCCGAAGCGCTCCATTCTGGGCATTCACGGGAAGATGAAGATGAACAGACGTAAGAACATCGTGGACCAGTTTCGCGGCGACGCTAAGGCAATTTTACTGTGCACGGACGTATTGGCGCGAGGGCTAGACGTGCCGGAAATTGACTGGGTTATACAGTGGGATCCGCCAGCTAGCGCTAGTAGCTTTGTGCATCGCGTAGGGCGCACAGCACGCCAAGAAAATGACGGAAATGCATTGGTCTTTTTGCTGCCCAGTGAGGATGCCTACGTGACATTCCTGAAAATAAATCAGAAGGTGGAACTCAATGAACTTGAAAGCGCGGATCACAACTGCCAGGAGCTCTTACCCACAATACAAAAGCTTCACAAGCTGCAGGTAAGTGGATGAATAGTTATTCGCAAAGCCATTATTCAAGTTGTCTAATATTATCAGATGGCCGACAAAGCGGTATACGACAAGGGCGTTCAGGCGTTTGTTTCCCACATACGCGCATACACCAAGCACGAATGCAACGCCATCTTGCGTCTGAAAGACTTGGACCTCGGCAAGGCTGCTACTGGCTACGGCCTGCTTCAAATGCCGCGTATGCCCGAATTGAAAAACTCCAAGGCGGTGAACTTCATCGCGCCGACATTCGAGGTGGACATCACCAAGTTGAGCTACAAAAATCAGCAAAAGGAACAAATCCGCCAGGAAAAACTAAAAACATACGAAGAGACCGGCTCATGGCCGGGCAAAAAGAAATTCAAAAGACACACTGAAGCTTGGGAGGATACAAAGAAGGCGAAACTGGATGCCAAGTCCAAAAAGGAGCTGCGCAAGGCGAAAAAACAACGCAAGAAGGAGAGTGAAGCCGCCAGCGGTGTAGTTAAGGCGAAAAAACGAAAACCACAGTTTACTCAGGAGGATTTAGATGAGCTGGCCAACGACATACGTTTGTTCAAAAAACTGAAGCGGAATAAAATAAGTGAGGAAGACTTTGACAAAGAAATGGGCATTGAAGATATCTAGGAAGTTTGCTAAAAATATACACTTTTTCAAAAATTCAGTACTTTTTTATCGCAAGCAGCTTTCGCGGAAAGCCCCGCCTTTTACTTGAATAAGAATTATAAATGCAATTCGTATCAGAATTATAAATGCAAAATGCTGCAATAGAGTTGTATGCGTTACGTACGTACGTACACAAGATTCATACTGTTAAGTTACATACGCATCATTAAAGGGTTCGTATAACCAACGTTCCAATGGAATTTGTCAAATTCTCCTTGTAATTGTTAAACGATTTATTCAGTTGATTCGGATGAGGAGTGAGTGTGAATGCTACAATGAAACACTCATAATACAAAACATTAAAACAATGACAGCGGCAATCGATCTACAACTATGAATCAGGCGGTCCAATCTCTAAACAGCCGCCTCGGCTACAATTTGCAAAATCGTTCGCCGCTTCGAATCGTATGAGAAGCCATTTTCCTTAAACAGCTGCGACTCGTAAAAGGGCTTAAGGTTGTAAATATCCAGTTGCTTGGCTCTTTCGACTAAGTCGCGCTCCATCACTTCTACATGCGTAGCGCTGGGTCCGTCTTTGCACCGCATGTAGGCTAGCTGGTCGAGTGTCAGCTGGCGTAAGATGAAGAACAGCAACTCGGAGTGGTCCTTCTGGAAGGAGAGGTACTTCTGGAATATGGTGCGCATCTTTTTCATGACGCTGAACTTTTGCGCTTCTATGAAGCTCTCGAGCATCATTCGTATAGCCATACTGACGTCGGACTCGAGCACACTCTCGCGCAGGTGCATGCGCGCATGAGCCTCTGCCATACGGATCACGCTCTCAATGTGTCGCACTGTGATGGGCAATGAACCGGTGGCAAAGGATTCTTGACGCAGCTGCGCGTACATCTTGGCGATTTTATCTTCATCCACATTCTACAAATACATAACTTAAATATGCAAATATACATTAAAGACGGCACTTGCTGGAAACTTACCGTTAATTTGGGCCTGATGTTCTCCTTGGCGTACACAATGTACTGACGCAACAGGTCCTGCGGAATTTCTGACGCCCCCGATACTTGAGAGTCTTCCACGACTTCCTCGCTAGACGGGTGATGTTTGATATGTGAGTTAACGACGAACTTTGCCAAGTGTTGATCCTGCATTGGGTCGAATTCATCCTTGACCACGCATAGAATGTCGAAACGCGACAAAATAGGCTCCGACAGGTTCACGTTTTCGGTGAACGTCATTGAGGGATCGTAACGACCACCTATCGGGTTGGAAGCCGCAATTACCGTGCAACGCGCTTGCAGTGAGGTCACAATGCCCGCCTTTGATATCGAAATAGACTGCTGCTCCATGGCCTCGTGTATCGAGGTGCGATCTTGGTCGTTCATTTTGTCGAACTCGTCTATCAGACAGACACCTTGATCGGCCAGCACTAGCGCGCCCGCTTCTAAGGTCCACTCTTTCGAAACGGGATTGCGGCGCACGTACGCCGTCAAACCCACCGCACTAGCGCCCTGACCAGTGGTGAACACGGCCCGCGGCGCTATTTTCTCTATGTACTTTAGGAATTGTGACTTGGCTGTGCCTGGGTCCCCACAGATCAGCAGATTAATGTCGCCTCTAATATTATGCTTCTTGCCGGGGTTCTTCGATTCGCCGCCAAATAGCGCCAGCGCAAGGGCACGCTTAATGTAGTCGTGGCCGTAGATGGAGGGCGCCATCGAGGCGACGATTCGATCGGCGATGCGCGGATCCTTGCTCAACTTCTGAATAGTAGCGATGTCTTCATCTGTTAGGGACTGCACCACCTGCTTACTGTCCTTAACCAGGATGTGGTTGGCGATGATGACGGTTGCGAACACAGGGAAGCCCTGCTCGGTGTTCAGAGAGCCGTCGTAGTTGTTTGTGTAGATGCCAGTTACCTCCAGCTCGTCGCCGGGTTTGCACAAGTCACACAAATCCGACAAGAGAATTACGTCCTTGCTACGCGGTATACGGCCGGCGGGGATGCGGCCTGGTGATTCCTGCAATGTAATCTTCTGATAGTTGCGATACAATGTTTGTTCCATGTTGATCTGTTGGGGGTAAAGGCAATTGTTATTATTTGGAATGTTCAAAGGAGCTTTGAAATATATCTAAACTTACCGAGAACGGACCCGTGCTTTGACATTCGGGACAGGAGCCTGGCTTCACCTCGGTATTCTGTGACTGTACAAATGGTCCCAGAATGTAACCGCATTTAACACAGTCGTATTTGATAACCGACAGCTGTGGCAGCACACCAGTTGTAGCTGTCACCACGCCCAACGTTCGTACCAGTTGGTTTAAGTGCAGTTTGCGGAAAGTACGCAGTTCCTCAATAAGTGGCAACTCCGAGATGCGCACATGAATTTCCGTGGTTACACGCTCGTACGTCGGGAATATAGACAGTACCATATCCTTGGCTACTTTATCGAAAATTTCTAGCATTTGGAATGGCGCCTCAGGTAAGAAATACGCTAACACGTGCTCCTTGTTTGCCAAATCGGTGTACGAAACCACAAACGATGACTTGTTCTGTTCGCACATGCGACGTATGCGGTCGCGGTATATGTAGGCACCGCGTTCGTCCACAAATGTACGTAGAAATGATTGAAAGCGATTTGCGATTTCTGTGCGAGGGCCCAGCATGCTCACCCACTCTTTGGTGGAGTGGCCCTTGGTGTCCTCCAGATTCTCAATCGATTCAATCATATCGGCGTCCTCCATCTCACCCGTTGCTGCTTTTTCACCAGCACGCCGCTTGGCACGCGGGCCCATGTCGTCATCATCGTCACTCTGATCGAATCCCAAGTCTCTGTCATCGCGGTGTATGCCCAGAGCGCGGTCGCGTTTTCTCATCTCTGCTTCAGCTGCCAGGCGTTCACCTTGGGACAACTCCGAGTAATCACCCTCATCGTCTAGAATCGCTGGATCGTAGTGATCTAACTCGGGCATAGGGCGGTAGTCGTTCTCCATGTTATCGCCAAAGAGCTCCTCGCCATCTTCCTCTTCGTCGTGTATGGTCTGGTCGCCGAGTATTTCTTCCTCATTCTCAAATGGCTCAAAGTCGCCCACAGGTGAGGTAAGGGCTGCGCGCAAATCACGGCGATCCGCTGCATCGCTCGGTGTCGCTGGCGGCGGAGAACTCATTTGATCCTATGAGGTAAACAAATGTAATAAATCAATAAAAAAATATTGCCAAATTTACTTACCGCCATTGTTTAATATTTGTCCTAAGTGCAATTTTTGTAATCAACTTAAAAGAACACAATTTATAAACTTTGCAGAATACTACAAAAATGCCAGATGCCAACACACGCGATACTTGTAATTGGCGCGAAATCTGACAAACCACAGCACATGCTTCTTCTTCCTTAAGCAATTTGTCATTCGCAGTAGAGCTCCTTGGGCAATGCGTATACACGAAGACGAAATCAACGATGCAAAATATGCTCAAAGAAGAAACGGAAGTACGCTACGAATGATTTCAGCAACACTGGAAATCTCAGATTTGCAACGCTGCGAATTTTCATTTTACGTTAGGCTGAAAAACAACCGTTAGGGGAAGCAGCGTCTTTTGTATATTTCGTGGTGATCAACTGTTAATTTGATAAAAAGAACTGACAGCTTGCGAGTTCTTAACAAAATAAAACTGGCCAATTTAATGGCAAATCGTTTGTTGGCCAATAGCATTGAATGTGGTGTAAAAGGAATGAAGAGAAGTACGATGCGAAGGATTTCGACTCGCAGTTCAAATCAGCGCTTTCAAAGCATGAACGTGCCCAGTACCAATTTTAATGGGCAGCAGCTCCGTGGCAATAACATGATTGTCACCATGTCAATGGAGCAGAACGTGGCGAGTGCTGGTGGTGCAGGAAGGATAGCTGCATCTCGTACGCGTAAAATATCGAGAACGGCTGCTGTGTTTGATCCATCGGGTATCGCTATTGAAGTAGTGTGCGGTAGCAGTGTGGAAAATCACGAGGAAGGTTAGTGCGAAATGAGGTGACCAGGCGACGGTTTCAGTTTTGTGTATAGAGCCTTAAAGAAGTTTTTAGGTTAGTAAGTAAGTCGCACATTAATGAAAATGCCTATTACCAAAAAGTATGAAACATAAAGAGTGTGCATCTCATACAAGCAAAAATTTGAATGCGGGTGCTGATATCGCCACCCGTCTTCTGGATGCGGGGGGTAGACAACAAGAGGAAACATTTGAAACGACAGCACAATGCTCTGAGCGCAAATCATAGAAACACGAATGCCGCGTCTGTGCTCACTCGTTCATTCTCGCTCAATTGTGCGAAGAGGAGGAAGACGATGTGCTGTTGTTCTTGTTGTTGCGCTGGCGAAAAGCTGAAATTGTAAAACGATTTCTATTTTCTGGCTGGCTTTTGTTCTTCTTCTATAAGCCTGCACGGCGTCGCATATTGCTCCTGAACTCACTGCTGACTAGTGCATGATGAAATAAACAAGGTGAAGCGAGTAGATGACATACCCTTATTTTGACAAGAGAGCTTTTGAAAAACTGACGTTTTCAAAATAAATTCTCTGAAAACATGAAAGTCTTCTTCTTTCTTCGCATTAACCCACTTGTGCCTGGTGTATCAAAAAATCAATTTCATTATTATTGTAGTGCGTTGTAGGTAAGATTATTCCGATTCGTTGCCGTGGTGGCAGGTCCCCACGCTGCATAATTATTGGTATTGAATAATAGTAAAATTTGAAACCAAAAAGAAATAGGTATGTCGTAGCACAACGTAACATGCTTTACTAAAAAATGATTAACATTTATGTAAAACATGTAAAAAACATAACAATATGTGAAACAAACAAATCCATTTACAGAAAGAATATTAAAACTCTTGACTCTTTTACTTTAGAAGAAGAAGTTAAACGCGTATTTTACAAATGAAAATTTTTAAACACAATATTTTCGATTTTACGTTTTGAGTGGGGTTAGAAATATTCTCTCAATGTCAAAGCAAAATTGGTTGTCAATTGCTATGTTTCAAAATAAGGGTATGGGTTGACAAAATTGTCAGCTACTCGCTTCACCTTGTTTATTTCATCATGGACTAGTGTGCGAAAAATCATAGAAAAGAAAATATAATATGGCTGGCATGGCAACCTATATGATCGCTACAGGCAATTAAAAAATAATAAGTAATCAACAAAGACAATTAAATAAAAATGGAATTGGAAAGAAAAGAAAACGTTTTTATTAGCCGTAATAATTTTCCGTCTCGTTCTTTGGAACTTTTCTTACGGCCCACATATAATGCTTGTTTAAAAGAACTAAAATAAGAAAATCTAATATTGTAAATTTATGATCACATCATTCGCCATGGAATCATTCAGGTGTAGAACATTTAAACTATTTTTAAACGTAGGCATGCCGTAATACAATTTTCTTATGACAAAATACTTGTCTTATTATTTCTTTATTTAGTGCTTTCGCCCTATTGAAAGTCAATAGACCTATTAAATTCTGTTTTTCCATACGATCTTCTAACCCTCCGTTAGATTTCGATAAAAAAAAACATTAAAACACGCATCTAATTATTTTTAATTTCAAGTGTTTCACGAATTTTGAAGTCAATATGCCTATCAGTTCATTTTTTTTCGTAGTTTTCCCATATTCTCTAAATTGTAATCAAGCATGTGAAAATATAAACAAATAATTTTACTTCGAACTCGCCACGCAAAAATATTTGCAAACATTTTAAATTGGGATCACCCACCAAATTTTTAAATTAATCAAAGCATTGGCCAGCAAAAAGCCATACATCACAAACATTCGATTGCTGGTGACATTGCAGCAAAATCAATCACAACACAAAAAAGCATACACACAATAAACGACAACACCAAAAACATTAGCGAATCCCGAATCATCTTCGTTGAAACGACGATGACGATGCTTTGGTTCGTTGTTTACTCTTCGCTTGCGCTTCGACGAACAAGATCGCAAACTGTTGAGCGCGAGCAAATTTCCCGCAAGCTATGCCTCCGCTCATCTCTTCCCGCCCGCATCAAGAAACACGCTTGACAAATTTTTGAAGATGCGTATTCTTTATATTCTATATTCTTTGCTATTACCTACTAGAACCTCGAGCGGTCAAATGACTGTTAACCCTTTCGCTATTTTGTTGCCATATGGCACATTGCTACTTTGTGGACGTCTGAGCCCTCTGTGGTTTCAAGAATAAATTTTTTGTTGGTCCTTAAAATAGTTTGAAGTTTTAGGAAAAATACGAAATTAGTAAACTGAATATTAAAGTTAAAAGAAGAGAAGTATACGCGTTTTTTTAACCCATTAAGCCCTGAGCGTTGAGTTTGCGCAACGTTTGGGAATTTCGTTACATTAAGTAATTCATAAAGATATAAGACTTGAAAATAGGTAGAATTGGATTCGAATTGGTCGTTCTAGATTCTGCCATACTCAAATTTCAAAATTTTTTAAATATTCATATCTTTTTTTCGATCCAAAGTTAAAGGTGTTTTTGGGGAATTTTTGAAATTCAATTAAAAATACTTATTCTTCAAACCTATCAAAATCCCTTTGTGGGCTGCATTTTGCAATGCTAAACTATTTAAAAATAAGTTTTGAAAACAAATTTTTTTTGAAATTTTATGTTTTGTATATGACTAAGGCCCAATATTGCGTTTGCGCAACGTACCCTCCTGGTTCAGGGGGTGGGGGTATGAATTTTTTGCTTGATTTTTTTTCTTGATTAGGTCAATTAACACAATTAACGGGTTCTAACATTGGAACCCGCCCTCTGCTTTCATAGATCACATATGTAGTGAGAGCGTGGATTTACAAGCGAGAATGTAGTTTTATGTGTTGCGCTCTTTGGTTGCGCTCACTGCAGCGAGTGTGCGTTGTGGCGTGAAATGATTGCAAGGTGAAGACGAACGCTGTTGTTGTTGTTGCGCTGGCGAAAAGCTGAAATTGTAAAACGATTTCTGATTTCTGGCTGGCTTTTGTTCTTCTACAAGCCTACACGGCGTCGCATATTGCTCCTGAACTTATTGCAGACTGTAGTGTGCGCAAAAGCATAGAAAATAAAATATGGTTGGCATGACGACTTATATGGTCGCTACAAACAAAGTTCCTAAAGAACTTATCAAAAAAGTAGACCAAATATTTGATTGCATGAATAGGGCAATCGGATAATTGCTTTAGATCGGCTTTACAATTGAATAATGAGTCGTACAAATTTATAAAGATTTTTTTAATTATTTGAAAGATGTTAAATGTATGGATGATTAAAGTTTTATTTTTAAAACTAAAATCCGTTTTTCTGATAAAATTAAGCAATAACCCACATAAATGTTTTATAACAAAAAAGTTTTTTAACCAAGATAAACTAGAAAATACTTTTGCAATTTTGGGACAAAATTCAAGTAGTACTCGGTCAAATGTAATAACTAATTTCGAAGATACACAGGATTCTATGAATCAAATCCTACTACATGCTGAGACAGACGAAATTGTATTTTTTATTATTTTATTTCAGCAGTAATTACAACAATTATTACAACAAATTATTTTGTAGATAAAAACTTCGACGATCGAGTAAAAATTAACATGGATAATAATTGTGGCTTATGTTTCCAAAAACTAAGAAATGATGACCTTTTCACTGCGCTAAGTGAAACATTTTCCATAAAAATTATCAATCGGTTACAGACTTTTGCTACCTATTTGCTCCTTCAGATTTCCTGATGAATGCTGTGACAGTAAATTAAAAAAAGGAAGTTCCAAACGATGCAAAACATAAACAATAAAAAAACAACAAAAGAAGAGCTGTTTACATTTTTCTCGAGCTATGTAGCAAAAGCAATCGTCAATACAAAAAAAGCATACTGTGTGTATGTAAAACTACAACAACAAAAAACAATAGCGTAGTTGAAACGACGATCATTGCGCTGGCTGGTGTCGCTGTGAGAAATTTGTACAAAAAATTATTGAGTGACCAAAACAACCACCAACGCCTCAAAGTACACAGGAGGAGCGGTACTTACACTTCATGTGTGTTTGTTGTAGCGCGTGCTTCAGTTCACACAGTCAATGAGCGTAAACTGAAGCGCTTGCTCTCCTGCTGGCACCACTCTTTCCCTTTTGTGGCTTCCCCCGCTCTATGAAGCTCGCAAACAAAAATTTGAATTTTTGAGCTCAGATGCGTCTTCTATACACTTCATATTCTTTGGTAAAACGTTTTATGTTTAAGTAACGATGTGGTTGCTCTCACAGAAAAACACTAAAATACAGGGTTCGAGTATAAAAATTAAAAAATGTATTTTGGAATGTTGCTAATACAACCACATATATGCCTAAAACGTAAAATTTAAAGTTTTAACTTTCCCCAGTAAAAACCTGTAGCGATACGTTGAGCCCGGCGCCGAATTTGCTGTACTTTCCGCAATAGATCAGCTTTGGTCTCAGTGCACTTTTCCCCTTCCAAATCTATCTATCTACAATGAAACACTTATTTTCCAACTTTTTTCTAAAAACGTTATAACTGTTATGTCCCTGGTATTTATGAAATTTTGGTATGTTTGTTCTGTATTTATTTTAAGTAAAATTCGTTTGTTGAAAAATGGTGATTTTGATGCTTGATGTGGTGATTTTTATTTCAACTAGAAAGTTTTGGTTTCGGCCGAATATTAAAAAAAACTGAAATTTGGTTTCGGTCCAAAAAAGTGGTTTCGGTCGGTTAAAAAGTACAAAAACCGTCTAAAATGTTAAATTTATAAATGCAATATAATTCGTTGGAGGATTACATAAAATAATGGAATCGAAAATCTTTTGGATTTATCACCATTTGAAATCTTTAGTGAGACTGTGAGGCTCACTTCTGGGAATCAGGGCTAGCAGTCAAACCTAAATTGGAGGGTTGCGTTTTCTGACGCAACGCTCTCGTTCAGTGCGGCATACCGAAATTGAAGCGCTGCGTTGGGATTGTCAAAATCATGAAATGAAAACAAATGTCAAAAAAATATCTGTTTAGTTGCCAAAAAACCAACAACTATTATTATTTTGCAAAACTTAGCTCTTATTTGAATAAATTCCTCACAATTTAAATCAAATCAAATACAAATCACAGGCGTTGTTGTTTGTCGCAGCCAACTTCAACTGCTAACGCGCTGTCAAAATTGGAAATTCGAATAGCTCAGCGTCAGAGGGTTTCAATTGCGGTTTGCCCCATACAATTTGTATGGGCATGAAGCAATTTTAACAGTTGCTTGCCGCTGACGCTCCAATTTAGGTTTGACTGTAAGGAGCTTGCACGGTTACGAAGCTTTCGAACGATTTGCAAAGTAGTGTGACAATACTTTTGGCCCATCCAAAAGTAACCTATACTTTAAAGTTTTTAGGACATTCACATTTTGTAGGGTTGTTTTTTTAATATTTGCGGCTGTGCAATAATTAAGAGCAAATAATGCAATAATGTTGACTAAATTTTCTGTTTTGAACTTTCAGGACCTAAATCTGTCACTAAGTACATAATTAAAATTTTATTTTTCTATCTAATTTTGTAAAAAATAATGCGTATTCAATACTAAATTCTTGCTTAAGGATGGGAACTTATTTTTTTCTAAACCAATAAAGATAATAAAACTTGGAAGACTTTCAAAAGAATTATTTTAAATGGGTCTCAACAAAACTGGGTTTTTGTCACACGGTGTAGTAGATCAAAGCATCTTCGTTAAATGTAAATCATACTGAATATACTGCGAGATTTTAAATGCCAAGTAATCTCTTCTTTAACCATCTTTAAATACTGGGGTTTTTCTTTATATAATTTTTTGGAGATGGGGGCAACCGTTACTCAAAATATTTTTAAGTACAGTCGTGTGTGGATATAGTGAACTAATTATTGCAAGGCCTGTTCACAGTATCGAGGTTGTTCACTATATCAAGGTTAACATTTTTGTTCAAAAACTTGTTTTATTTGCTCAAAAAACACTTTTTGTTTTTTGATTAAAATTTGTTTCAATATTTAGAGGCTCGATGTCAAAATTTGGGTGTTCACTATATCGACGTGTTCACTATACCCAGACACGAGTGTATATGAATTTATCTTGATCAAAATGTTTAATTATTTTAAAATTCTGAGTTTTGAAATATTTTAATCAAAACCCTGTATCCTGTAGATTTTAAACTTATGACTAGGTATCGGATTTATATGCAAAAATATGCAAAATATGCAAATATGCAGTGCATATGTTAGCTCATTCTTAATATTTTTCAATAAAAATAGTTTCTGTCTTGGTCCCGTTCAAATCGGAAGCTCCAAAAAAATATGCACTTGCATATAATTCCGATATAACTTGGCATTGTAATGGTGCTTTATTGTGTAGAATGAGAGCGCAATGAAAAGGGGCTTACATTAATCCGAATGAAGTTTAATTAGTGCTATTGAAGTGACTGATAAAGCCAACCGAGAGAAACATTAGCGATCGTCTTTCATAAAAATTTGTTTACGTTACTTGACTGCAAAAATGCTTCATTAGCATAAAACATGCAACGAACAAAATAAAAGCTTAAGCGTTTCTTCACAGGACGTACAAAAAAAAGTAAATGTGACTGACCACATTGGCGCTTTTGTATTTTTGTTTGAGAGCACAATTGAATAGTTATTTATTTTGCAGTTCTTATGGATGTGGTCTCGAATGTGAATTCCAGCAGACGACAGCTGTCGTCCGGCCGGACCGTAGGCAATGTGAGGCGATCAAAAGCGTTGCCAAAGAAACAAAACGATTTGCTAGCACAGAAGGCAATCCAATGCGACAAAGCGTTGGACACTACAGAGCTACGCGCCAAGTTGAGCTTCTTGCAGGAGGAGCAGTTCGAACATTTGCTGCGGTATAATGTGCAACAGCCCAGAGACATGTTAAACCTAACTCTGTTGCAACTCATCTCAATTGGCATTCGCATGGATCAGTTGGAGAGGATAATTGCAATGATAAATGAGAATTGTATCGATTTAAGCAAGTTTGTATTGTTGCCGGAACATCAAAACTACGGAGGCGTAGAAAGCAAAACGAACGCGAATTGTCGCAAAGAGGTCGCCGAGAACGTTGACGATGATGAGGACAGGCCACTGGTTATTGACGAGACTGTCCCTTATGTAGATGAGGTATGATTTTTTTTATATAGATTTTTGGGTGTGTTTGTTGATGAAAATCTAATCACTTTTTAACTGAATAGCAATCCAGTACCACAAATTCTGATTTGGCTTGTAAACTACGCAGCGTGGATGACATTGAGAAGTCGCTGGCTTTAGTAAGACATGCAAAAATACCGAAATCATGCGCAACTATTTCCGAAATTCGAACCGAATTGGCCAATATTGTGGCCGATTTAAATGCAAATGAGGCGCAAATAGTGAAAGGTATGCATGAAAATAATCAAAAACCCAGTAAGCAGCTTAAAACGCGATCGGTTAAACCAGCAAAGTGGGCGAAGAAAGCCACAAAACCGGCTGGTAGGATATCAAAGAAAAAATCAATTGCAACTTGTTCTTCGTCATCAACTGACTCGAACGAAAAACACCAAACTAACAACGGATCACAGAGTCCTGTGCAACCGCAGCTCGTAGACACTGGTCCGGAACCCTTGGTAAACCATTCTCAAAAACAAGGATTGCATTCGACTCAAACGTCACCAATGAACTTGGAGAATTTCAGCGTTGCACACACACCGGCTGATTCTGAAGCCTCGCCACATATCATTGACCATAAAAAGCCAAACTTCGGTGTGCTCATTTTAACTGCCAAAGATATTAAAGCTTCGCATGAGCTAGTTAAGAGATGCAATGCGAAGTCAGTCGTGGTTCGCAATAATTTGACTCCTAAGGAAAATGCGGTTCCTTTTGTTCCTAACTCGAATCCAGAGTGTTCAAGTAATCCGGATATTCAAAGTATGTCTGCTTCTATTCCAAGTGGTACTTCCTACATAAACCTGGATTCAACCATTTCACAAGGCAACCTTGAGCTACCCACTAAGACGGATGTAGACAGTAAGTGTGCGAGGGCAACTAAACACAGTTTCCCATTACAGGCCTTTATGCGTTTGTTTCCAGTTGGAGAAATGGGCGTGAGCTACATAAACGAGACCAACACTACAACCACCACTAGTGAGAGTTCGGTCCTGCCCGCAGACTTTTCAAATGATTCTAACTTGCTGTCGACCACAGAAACTAGTTCCTACAAAGCGCGCACGAGCAGCCATGTCCCTGCAGAAGAAATTCCGCCAGGCAAAAACAATTTAACATCACCTACCAAAACGGTAGGTGATGTTGTATCTAGCAAGAATTATACGAATTTAAAATCCATTTCGGCGGCACTTTCGAGGGGAGAATTGCAGCTTAAACAACCGACTGTTTTGCTGACGAAGCTCAATCCGTATTCCTTTCCACTAGCGGCCCTTAAACAGGGGAGCAAAGTGGACGCAGATAGCACAACGGCGACGTGCGTAGAAATGAGTACTAGCAGCTCAAATACACAGGTACCTGAGAAGCAATTAGGTAACGAAACCGAAAAAATAGAGAAAACGATCACGCAACTACAAAAAATAGTTAGACGAAAAGGATTGTCATACGATACTAATAGTGGTCAACAGCAAGCAACACAGCAAGTTCAATGTAAGTGAGAAATATGTGTTCAGACATTGAATCTAAATCTGTGCACGTTTTATCTTGACTCAATAAATATATACCTAATACTTTTTATATAGCTGATGCTGGGAATATACTTCTAAATAACTCAAGCTGTCAAGAAACGGAACCTTCCACAAGACGCGAATCATTGACATTGGCACCTTTTAACGATTCCCAAGGTCTTGATGAGACATCAATTAATGCAGCACACCCATCTCAAAAGCCAGAACAAAAGATAAACAGTAACGGAAACTCAAAGCCTGATTTGCACAAAAAGGAAAAACAAGTGGGTATGCAGGACTTCGATAACAGATGTAATACATTGGATTCTAAACAAGACGACTCTCAGAACGTGGCTCCAGTAGGCGCCACGATGTACGCACCATGTACTCCTGACAAGAATTCCATAGGTAGGTAATAGGCCGAACTTGTTAAATATTCGTTGCCCGTCGGTTTGCTTTTGAGTATTTTTTATCCAAAAACTAGATATTGCCGAACAGAGTATAACTGAGAGCTCCAACATAAGTGACAGCAATAACAAGCCTTTGCAAGAAGCACTGTGTACTTCATATAATAGCCCTTCAGATGGTACGCTCACGTTAATCTCAATTTTTTAAGATTAGTAAAATTTTCTGTATTCAAGCTTGTAATAAGCTAAAACCAGAGGATGCAGACATAAAAGCAAAAAGAAGAAAATCCCTAGAGAAGGAACCAGTTGCAATCGAGTCACCCAAGTATGATTGTAACGATGTGGATATGGTGGTGACAATTGCTTCACCTCCAATGTCACCCATGTCCAGCGGAATCGCCAGTCCAACAAACCTTAAAGGCAAATTAAATGATTACACACCAGCGGTGGAAATCGATGGCCATATGAGCTATCCACCAATGCTGTACATTGTAAGTTGACCCGGGAATTTTGCTTATACCGTCATCTGTGTTATAAAGTATGTGATTGAATATTGCGTTTTACCTTTCAGTTGAATAAAGTTGACGGAACCAACGTAGAGGTCAACAAACCTGCGGGTCTTGATGCGTTGTTGTGCTCCAGTATATTAGATCCAAGATTGGAGAAGTACAATAAAAAGGTAGCCAAACGTGTTTCCAATGCATAATTGTACAGTAGTGCTTCGTTAAAATAAGTGTATGAACGCCAATAGTTGTTTGCCAAATATTTATTTATTTATGCATATACTTCAGTCTACAGGATTTACTTACAGACTAAGGCATTAATTGAAAATTTCAAATAAACAAAGTTTGAATCTATTTACATCTAAATTAAAATGTAAGACATTGGCATATTTATTGATTGACCGAATGCATCTTGTAATAGGCTCATTGTATGCATAATTAGTCTTGTGAGAGTAATCTTCAAAAAGGCGAATTTGCCTTAAATCATGACGCGAAGAATGAAAATTGAAGAATGTTGCGATTTCTGGGCAGCTTATCTTACTGTTTAGAGCACTATAAGCGAACATAATCGATAGATAAATTCTTCTATCTGACAGCGACTGCAAACCTAGCAATTTCCTTCTGCTAACATAGCATGGGAGGTTTGGGCAGTTCAGTCTCTTCAAAGCGAATTTGGTAAACACTCTTTGAACTCTTTCAATTTTGTCAGAATGAATTTGATAAAAAGGATTCCATATTAGGCAACAATAGTCTAAATGACTCCTCACTAAAGATATATAAAGCGATTTAAGCGTTAGCGGATCTGATAAATTTTCTGTATTCCGACGTATAAAACCTAACATTCCAAATGCCTTAGAAATGATATAATCAATATGTTTAGTGAACGTGAGCTTGGAATCAAATAAAACACCTAAGTCTTTGATTTCATCCTTTCGTTCCAAACTACGGCTATTGAGAGTATAATCGTGAACAAGGAAATTGTTTCTTTTTGTATATGATACCACGAAACATTTATTAACATTCAGATGTAAGTGGTTCAATGAACACCACGATTCAAAAGCTTTGAGATCTTCCTGAATATTAAAACAATCCGTGGCATTATTAACTTTACGAAACAATTTGACATCATCGGCAAACATCAAGCACTTAACGAACTTGAAATGACTCGGAAGGTCGTTAATGAAAATTAAAAACAAAAGTGGGCCACAATGTGTACCCTGCGGAATGCCGGACCAGGCATGAACTAGTGTGGTGGATTTGTTGTTCCCTATATTTACAGATAATTTCCTATTAGATAGAAAATACTAAAGAATTTTAGGAGTACACCATTTATACCATGAGATCGAAGCTTGTCAATCAAGCTTAAATGGTCGACCTTGTCGAATGCTTTTGAAAAATCGGTATAGATAACATCGAGTTGCGCGTGATGTGTAAAAGCATTGATAATATGATTATTCAACAATAACAAATTTGTGCATGTTGACCTTCCTGGATAGAACCCATGTTGACATTCACATATAACTTCCCCGATATGATTGAAAAGTTTAGTTTTAATTAAAAGGTCAAATATTTTGGCAATTGTACTTTGCTTAACAATAGGTCTATAATTGCAAATATCATTACGGTTACCAGATTTGTATATTGGGACAATTGAGCAAATCTTCCATGAATCTAGGAATATACCATTTTGCAAACATTTATTGAATAACGAAGTGATAGGGGTAACTATCACTGCAGAGAAACGTTTAAAAAATATTGGGGCAAATCCTTCAAGGTCAGCTTTAGGGCTGGAGTTCAAGCAAGAAATCGCCAGCGCTACTTCATCTTCAGATAAAGTAAAGTTAAGGATTGTGTTCGAGGAACCAAAATCTTGAGGACAATGGGAGTCGTTATATTTCACATAGACTTCCTGAAAGAATTGGGCAAACAAATTACAGGAGTCGTCAAGATTATCCGATGCCACGCCATTATAAACTAATCTGTTAGGTAAACCACTAGATTTACGCTTTGTATTTATATACTGCCAAAAGCAAGAGGGATTTGTTTTTAAATCCGACTCCACTCTTAGCAAGTATTGCTTATATAAGAAATTGTGCAAACAATCAAATTTTTTCCTTGACTCAATGAATTTATCCTGGTCGCTTGCACAGTTCGTCTTTTTAAACTTTTTGAAAGCTTTATTTTTTACATTTGTTTAAATGGCATAACTTAGAATTAAACCAAGGTGGTTTATTACGCAACATAGATTTCTTCAACGGAACAAAAGACGAAATTGCATATGTGAATTTTTCTATCAGCATTCTATAGAGAATATTAGGATCATTGAAAGAGTTCATGAATGACCAATCATCATTACCAAGATACTCTATAATCGCAGAGTTATCCGCATTGAAGTAATCGCGTTCAGATAAGATGTTAACTGTAGTGCGCTCGAAATCGTAAAATTCAAACTTAATCGTAAGGGCCTTGTGGTGGAGACTATTATTTAGAATTGGCAACAGGCTTTCTTCACAAGATACTTTCAGTTCATTTGATGCAAAAACTAAGTCTAATACACGGCCAATGTTATTCAGAACTGAGTTAAACTGATTTAAACCATTTGACAATATAGTACTTATAAGTAATAGATCAACATCGGTCTTAATATTAGCAGGTAATAACACATTTCCATGGGATATCCAAGATATATTACCTAAATTAAAATCACCTAAGTAGATGATTTCATCGAATTGCTTTGCCATATTAATAATAAAACTAAGATTATCTAAATGCCTGGAATAAATTTCAATAGTACTATTAGGCGGAATATATGACAATAAAATATAAATAGATCTATCCTCGCTACATTTTATGCTAACGCATAATTGCTCGATGTCATCAAAACGCAATGCTACCAGATTACTGGACAGTACTGCTCGTACCGCTATCAACACTCCTCCATCTCTTTCTAAACCGGAAATCATTGGACAGCGATCCTTGCGAAAGACTTGATAATAATCATCAAAGAATTCTGATGAATTAATATTTTTATTGAACCATGTTTCGGTGATAGCCAAAATATCGAAATCATGCAAGGAGACTTCACGAAAAAACTGAGAAGCTTTAGTGCGCATACCACTAACATTTTGGTAGTAAATAACATACTCGTTGTGGTTGTTAGACTCATACACAGTCGTAGTTATAGGATTTGATCTGTTGGAGACGCATTTCGAAAAAACGAAATGGTCTGATTTTTACATCAGCTGGCCATAACTCTGAGTTCAGTAACTTTTTGTATAGAGATGGAAATGTACCAACTTTAAAATTAAGTCTCTTCAGTGAGTCAGTAGGCGCGCCACGCTTAATCAACTTGTAGCAATGAATTTGACTTGACTCCAAGCCCGTATGTTTTGCTATGTACGAAACAACAAATACTGTCTGAACATGAGAAACACCGTCGTTTTTAGTAGATTTTTAAACCAATACGGACTCTTTTTTTTTTTTTTTTTTGACTTAGTTCAGTTTAATTGAGTGCAATTGACTGCAAGATTTGTATTTATTTTGTTTTATTAGAGCTCGTCCGAATTTTGAAATGTAATCAGATGATCTTTCTGTGTACTCCTGTAATTGTTATGAATTACTTGATATTTTAAAGTTTCGATCTTTTATTTTGTCCCAGACCGCCCCGGAAGTGCAGCTGCCTCCATCTGATATGGCAATACAACACGATCCCAGACGACATAACAGACACAACGAACTATACACGCCACAACTGCAACAAGCATCGCCTCAACAAACACCGAATATGCTGCTCTATGGCTGTATGCACCGATCACCGTGGTACCAGTCGTTGATGTCCACCATGAAGATACAGATAAACCAAGCTATATCTGTGTTGGTGCGCGCCATTAATAATTTTCAAAAGATACGCCTTGAGATGCCCTACGCCGTCTTCGATATATTTAAACTTTATTGTGCAGGCGAGTTGTTAGAGATCTTAGATAATCTGGGTCTTTTTGTGGATGCGAACGGTGTGATATCGGAACGAAAGAGTCCAAATAGTATTGACACTCATTCCTACGGTGGCTCGGCGTTGGTGAATTCCACCTACAGCTTCATACAACCCATGGTGTCCACACCTGTGAACACACCGCCCACTCGCCCTAATACACCGCTCACGTCAACACCGTTCGTAAGCTGTTATATTGAGTCACCACCAGTGCCACTGAATACGCCACCACCGTCAGTGCAACGACGTCATTGCGGGCTTAAAGCTCCGTATATACCAAGAGCGTCGAATAAGTCTCCATCTGCACCAGTAGCTCGTGAATTGCAATATGAGGAATGTTGGGATCTAGACGAACAGGATTCGTCACAAACAAATACCAACAACAATGGATACAGTCGTCATTACGCTAGCCGTACATATCCTCGGGGGGAGCGTAGTCGTGAATATCGTCCTAGTAAAACATTTGGCTACAGAAAGCGATATTAAAATGTATTTTTAACAAAGAGAAGTGAACACACATCGGTATTTAATTTTGTATACTTTAAGTTTCGTTCTTTGCCATGGAGTTGCTTAGTTTATGTTTTGTTCGTTGAATAACTACGTCATGCATTGTAAATTTTTTATGTTTCTTGAGTTTGAGTAAAATGCATACTGCTTACAATTTAAAACTCTCTTAATCCAGAAGTGTTTGTTTTAATGCATCTTAATTGCATTTGGAATTTGGTTGACATGACATGAATTTGAAAGTATCGTTGGAAATGCTGCTCTTTTCTTCCATGGCTCTCCACATAAATTGTTGTTCCTAAGTACAAGAAATTATTACATACACCCACATTCATGTAACAAAGCAGCATTTCGAAACGATTTTATTGGCGTCAGCAAAATCATTAATAGGAATTATTCAGGGAAGTAGTTGAGCGCAGTTATTGCAAGATTTGCCGAAGTTGAAATGTTTCGCTATTCGCGGCGCTACACACAAGGAGAAGGCAGACATATGTAAATATCTGGAGTATTCAGGGTAAGATGTGATAACTCATTTTTTTTAATTTGAATGAGAAGCGGTTTCAGCCAACTACGCATTATTGAAAGTAATGTAGTAATTGGATGTCGCACTCTGAATGTTTGAAAAATTTGAACATTCAAAAAGCCACAAAAATTAATTTTAAAAATTTTGCGTTTTAAATTTATTGAGTATTCAAAACTAATTACTATTCTAATTTATTAATTTGGTTTATTAGCTAATTTATTTTTGGGTGGTAAATTGTACTGAGGCTGTAAACTTGATGACAATTTGGGACAGGAAAAGTTTCAGAAAATGCGACATAGATTATTCAAAGTTACTTCAAGTAAGCAATCTGCTATGCATTGGAATTTTAGCTTACAGTGCATCAAGAACTGCAGTTTACCTTGCGAAAGTTATGCCAAATATATACATAAATGTATGTACATATTTAGTTCAACGTTAAGCTAAAATATATTTATACGCACATATTCGTCGCGGGTGTGCGAAAAAAACATATTTTTAGTGCACATACCTGCAATGAATGTGTCTGCTGGCCTAAGTGCGTGCAGTTTTTTGGGTCAAAGCATTTCCCGACCGTCCGCACCGCTGTCGATGCAATTTAATTTCGCTACTGCCATTGTTAGTGTAGGGGCGAAATTGGGTGAGAAGACGTTGCAATTCTTGGCTTTTAACAGTTTACTGTTGCTGTAACGAAATGTGAAAAGTTCAGCGTTTGCAATTTGCGGCCGCGCAAAAAGTTTATTTGTGCAAGTCTGCGGCAGCAATTGCAGTCAGTCGAGCGTTAAACGAGTTGATCACTGAACGTACGCGGAGCTTATCTACGCAACAGAGGCAATTTATTGGTACAAGGATCAAATCGTCCATAAGGAATACGCGTTTTGATGTTTAATTGCTGTTGATCGTTTAAAGTGTTTAATTGAAATTGTGGCATTGAGTAGTGTGGGTGGTCCCAACTGAATGTGCAACGATGAATTGGGTATGCAGAGCAACGAACCCAATGAGCGGACAAATTCTAGTGCTTCAATCACTGATGTTTCCTTTGGTTGCAGCGTCGGCATTTCATACTTTTGAGTTTACTGTTGGCTTTAGCCTTCAGTCATATTGTCGCTGGTCAGGAGGACGAACCGCAAGAGGAGCCGCAAGAGCTACAAGCGAACTTGGAAGATGAAGGCGAAGAGCCAGCGGCGCCCGAAGAGCCAGCGACGCCCGAAGAGCCGGCTAGTGAAGCGCCGGCTGATAGTGGTCCCGAACAGGTCGGTGTGCAATGTGTCCGCTGAAGCGGCTCAACACCAAAAGTGCTGAATCTAAGCAATCGTGTTAATTATTACAAATTTAAATTATTTCACTTGCTGCCTTTTTCTAATCATTCCATGCCTGGTTTTGCAGATTGTTGGCCAGTCTCTTTTACAGCCAGGTCTGGGACAAGCCTTCGGCCAGGGACCCATGAGCATGGTCGGCTGGATGTTTCCAGCGCTGAACGCACTGCTCACATTTGGCAATATCTTCCCAGGACCAGGCTTGCTCGGCGCACCGCCAGATGAGCTGGCTGCAGCTGCTTCAAAGGTTGTGCTAGTGTTGGCCGAAGACCGCGATCCACAAGTCGCCGCAAGTGCGCCCAATGAAGAGCCTCCGCGTAACACACGCCAAAGCGATATTGTATCGCAAATGATGCAGACAATAAGTCAAGGTTTCGGCCAGATTGATCTGTCACAAGTGTCGCAAAATCCAGGACAGTTATTGCAGCAAGCACTGCCACAGGACTTAACGCAGAATGCGGGACAGTTGCTGTCGCAGGCACTGCAACAATCTGGACAACAAATGGATCCTGGACAAATTCTGTCGCAGGCACTGCAGCAAACTGGCCAACAAATGGATCCTGGACAAATGCTGTCGCAGGCACTGCAGCAAACCGGCCAAATCGATCCAACCCAATTGCTGTCGCAGGTATTTCAACAAAATGGCCAAATAAATCCAGGACAGCTTTTGTCGCAGGCACTACAACAGACTGGCCAAACAGGCCAATCGCAAAATCTCGATCAGCTCTTGCAACAAGTAGTCCCGAATATGGGCCAAATAGTACCCCAAGATCTCTCGCAAAACGCTGGTCAAATGCTGTCGCAGACACTACAACAACTTCCGGGACTGTCACAAATGTTGGGCCAACCAGGTGCATCTAACTCCGGTTCGGACTCCATTGTAGGCGACGCTCAAGGAATGCCGGGCGGATTCAACATTCAGTCGGCAATAGATAGTGGCAGCGCAATGCTCGGTCAAGCCTTAGGCCAGGGCAATCCTTCAGGTGGCGGGCTGTTTAATTTCAGAGGTTTCCAACCAGTACAACAGGCGCCGCCTGAGCCGCCTGCACCGGATAACCCAGAGGAAGCTGCTGCCTCGCAAATTTCTGAGGTGCGCGTAAGACCCGACGCGACATTTCAAGCTGCGCCACAGCACCAACACATGTCTTCGCCACACACGTTCTCACAAAATCCATCACAAACGTCACCACAATCGTCATTTGCGCCACAACACACATATTCGGCATCACAAAAGATGACAGAATTAAAACTTAAGTCCGCCTTGCAGGAGGCACTCGGCAAAAAGACCATCCCGATTCTGTGGTTCCGCGTGCCATCACAGCCTCAAAGCCACAATCACCGCACTGACCCAACGCACCAGGCTAGAGCTATCAAGAGTGCCGAAGATCTGCAGATAGAGTCGAAGTTGCAGGCCTTCGAGCGCCAAGTCATCGCCGAGCTGAAGCAGCTACAAGCGATCGAACGACAGGCCAAGGAGATGCGTGCCGCTGCAAAAGGTATGGCTGCCAAGACGTTAAAGGAGTCGCCATACAAACTGAACTACCCGCTGAGTAAGACACCGATTCATAAAATAACACGTGAGGATATCGAGAAGGCGCTGAATGATGAGTACGTGAAGAAACTGCTTCAGAAAAGCATTCATCGCAATGCAAAGGATGCTGGCAAACACTCGTTCAGCAGCACCACTGCTGCCCCCATCAAGCGACAGGCCACAATCAACGATCCAACAACTGCAGTGAAGAAACTTTCCAAGGAGGACATTATCAAATTGATGGCGTACGCGTATCGTATGTCGAACGCCAACGGGGCCCAAATGCTCGAAATGGATACACCAAAGAAGAACGACGGCACCGCACCATGGACACTGGAGCAAATATCGAAACCTACACAGCGGCAATGGATCAATGCAAAAAGTCAATCCAATTCCGAGAAGAAAGCAGGTGAGCAAATGCCCAAAATGGCGCCGACGGAGAGGCAGTGGTTCGAGCAACAGAATCAACACCAACAAGCGCCGATGCAGCAGCGCCAATGGCTTCACGACCATCAAATGCAACTGACACCCGATCAGCAGCAAATGGCCAATGAGGAGACGAATCAGCAGCAGCCACAAATACCTGAGATGCGTCATTGGATTAAGGAGCAAGAAATGGAGCAGCGTCAATGGGCCGATGAGAAAATGAAGCAGCATCAGTTCGCCGATGATCAGATGAAGGCCATGAAACAACGCCAGTGGACTGAACAGCAAAACGTTCCACAAATGTCGGTACAGCAGCAGACAGTGCAGCAAACTCCGATGCAACGACAGTGGGCCGATGACGGAATGAACGAGCAGAGACAATGGGCTGAGCGACAAATGACAATGCCACCTATGGTCGGAAATCAGCCTGCAACTGAGCAGAGACAGTCAATGGAGATGCCGATGCAAATGCAATCGCATGAACCCATGTCAGAGCAGAGACAATGGGCAGAGCCCCCGCCTACGCCGTCACCACATCTAGTTGGTGAGGCCACTCCGCAGATGCCCGAGAACGATGGAATGGCCCGGAGTAAAGGTAACCTTTTTGGTGTATTTTGAAAAAATTGTAATCTCTTAAAAACCGAATCTTTTCACCACCATGCGCGGGCAGGTGGAGATATATTCGACGAGTTGGACTTGTTTGGACTGGGCGGTGGTAAAAAGGGCAAAAACAAGGGAGGATCTGTTCGGCCGACAATCATAAATTATTACTACACTCAAGGCGGCAGCCGATACCCGGCGTATGGAGGATACTCGAGCACCAACTACGGAGGTAGTCCGTATGGTGGCGGAAGCGCCTATGGAGGCGGCGGATATGGTGGTGGAGGAGCAGGCGGCGGATATGGTAGCTATGGAGGAGGAGTGAGTGCATATGGTGGAGGAGGAGGATATGGAAGTTCCGGCAGTTATGGGACGGCAAACTCATACGGTGGCTCAGCAGGCTATGGCGGCGGCGCGTACAGAACAGCCGTTGGAAACGACGAAATCGACGCAATGCTGCGGGAACACTCCGCTCATATGGTGACTATTGCAATAACTTAGAAATAGTTTTAATAAAACACACATTAGTAGAGATCAAAGCTACACAGCATCACATTTACATACACACGTACAATAGCTGCCCACCTCTTTTGATAGAATATGCATTATGTCTGTATGTAGTAGATTAATTCATATTGCGCGACTAATTCATTCATGCTCATCATCAATTGTTTTTTGTGCAAACTTCATATCATTAACAGGCGACGCATTTCAGAAAATAATACCTGAAACAACAGCCGCTCAACACTCGACCCCATCCCAACTGCTTGCCATACATTCACCTATGAACAACATTCATGCGAATCCGGACCACATGTCAGCACAGACCGTAGCAGCTACTTTTTCCCAAGACCAACACAAACACTCTCCACCGTCGCCGTCACCATCATCGGCCGCCGAGCCAGGCAGCACAGCAAGGTTAGACAATAAGCTTAGGTTTAACAATATTGCAGGTGTAAGTAAGAGTTCGGGGAACGGTACGCGACGAAAGAGAAACGCCAACTTTGGTTCACTGCAGCCCATTGACGAGAAATCGTTGCACGACTTACGAAAAACGTACAAGGAATCCTTAAAAGAAATCACACTAAGGCCCGATGAAGATCCGACAGAGGCTTTGATGCGTTACAACGCGGCGTCCATACGCGATGCGTTGGCGCGCGCCGCCCAGGAGCCATTGGAGATATCGGGCGGCGAAGCGGCCGAAGAAGTGCATGCGCCCGACTACAATGAGCACTTGGATGGAGCCATTGACGAGTACGGCAACTACTTAGGAGGTAATAGTCGCGTCAGTGCTCTGCATCACCACAGTCACCATCATCATCAACAACCACATAAAGAAGTATTTTCGGACAAAATGTTTGATAATCGCGTTGCTAAGACTTTGGTGACTTATAGTGCACCAATAGCAGAACATTCCGATCATGCGACACATAATCATGTGCATGGCCATCATCATCAGGATCAGCATCAACATCAGCAACAGCGCCATGCAGCCCAAGCACAGAATCCGGGCACATTGGTGCAATATCCAAAAGAAGATCGCTATGAAAGCGTACATTCACTGCCTTTCGCCATTGTTACCAAGTCGCCGAAATCCTCACAATCCGCTACTGTTCCGCAGGCAATATCGGCGAAAAGTACACTCGATGATAAAGACACGAGATTTAGCGCAGAGATAAGCGAGCCAGATATGGCCAGAGTGGTGAGGGTGATTAAGGAGCGGCTGTCCAGTTGCTGCGAGAAATGCAAAGATCGTATTTTATCGGGCATCAAGGAAGGCACTGAAGACGACGAACCAGAGCCGCAAAAGGCCACTAAAAGCAGTCGCGAAAGCAAAAGTAGGAAGGGTTCATCCACAGAGGCGATAGCTATGAAGGCTAAGCATATAAGCGACGAAGAGCACAAACAGTGGCTGGACGAAATGGCCAGTCGCGGCTATGAGCGCAAATATCTAACGAAAGCGCACCAGTGGGAGTACTTGCACAGCGGAAAGCTAAGCCTCACTTTGCAAGGCGAAGAAAGTAATGGCAATCGCAACTCCGAAGATTTATTGGCCAATCCAACCGCTGATCACTCATACAAACGGGACACCCCGAAGCCATCTCATACGATGCCGACGGAGTTCGAAGCGCCTAGTAAGCGTCCACCCACAACTGGCAAAATCAGTGGTAAGGCGTTTGGCGTCCGGAGCATTGAGGGCGGCTTTTTGAAGAAGGAGCACGCGCACGCGGTCAACGCCGAACTGCACCACTCGAAGGAGTGCTACTACGAAACCACACCAACTCCCTACGCATTGCGTGGTAAATTTAAGTACAGCAATGTGGGGACGGGAGGCACGAGTGCTGCTGTGGCTCAGCCCATCAAGTTTGACCGGTTGGCGGAACAGCTGCCACAGCGACGTTTTGCCGTTACGGACAACGATATTTCCCAGCACCTGATTCACGCTGTTGTGGAGTCCCAAGGAGCGGCAGCTGTCGAGGAGAATGCCGCGAAAGTAGTGAAGCTTTTGAATCTGCTCTACGACCTAAAGCCAGCCACTGGCAATCCAAATGCCAATTCCGCGCGGCAAGCAGTGCCAATTGCGATCACAACTACGGAAAAATCAGAAGTGGGGAGTAGCACAGTCAGACAACGCTCGAAGCGTTTGCGCTCACGACAACGAAAACCCAAGAGCGAGGACACCTCCACTTCGCTGAGCAATCACAGCGGCGGCCAGAAACGCGTCAGAAGTCCCAATTAGCCACTTTTTCGATGTCCCAACGTATTTCATGTGTTGTTGTCATAAATAGAAACATTGTTTTAATTCGCTTCTTTTTGGCCATGAACAACAATCCGCAACGTGCAGACAATCGAAAAACAGTTTAGATATTTGATACTCACCAAGCACTCTGGCCTTCACCCAGGCCGAGTATTGCTGAGTGTGGAACTTCGAAACGTGAGCATTTATGGCAGCCTTGGGCTTGGCATAACGCTGCTGAATGCATCTTTCGCAATAATTCTTTCGTTTAAATATTTATTTGTTATTTATCGCATTCGTGCGTGCGTGCGCTCAACCTTGGCGCAGGTAGCTTGTCGTCTGCTGCAAGCCAGATGTCACTGAGAGCATTACATTACTGAGTCATGTTCTATGATTTTTTAATTGTATTTATTTGTAATCTCATATTCATTTTCATTCATTTTTATTATCATTTCATGCTCACGTAACCCACCATTTTGTTTATCGTCACTAAACGCCATCATGAATCACCATCGATCGCCATTATTCATCGACGCAATTGGTAGTGATCAGTCTTCAGTTCAAGACCCTGAGGTGGTAGGCGCTCTTTTTAGCTTCAATCAGAAACTCCTCCAGCCGTTTATGGGCCTGCATGCTGTGCCCACACATCCTGACGACCCTTGGCTCCACAAACAATATGACTTGCACTATCCCATCTACACTGGCGGCGGCAGCTACGAAGCTTACCTGAGCCCCGGTCGGCGCCGAAAGCGTTCTGTGAGTTTCTCGCAAGCCACCAACCTACTTACACCCGACATGCTGGACCGTTTGCTCAAAATTCGAGTGCAGTTTGAAAAGACCTTTCCCCACTTGTATAAGACGCTGCGTGAGCATCAACGCAGCTTGAATACGACGCGCATCTCGGTGAAACCGCCCGTTATACCGATGGATGTGGTGTATCCAGCACTAGAATTGGCCGCCGCCGAGAAGATTCCTTTAGATGTGAACAGTGAGTCGAAAAACCGGCCGCCGGCGGGCGACACTGACTCTGATTACTTTTCCTTTGACGATAATGATGAATCATGGTAAAACCTAATTTAAGCTTTTACATGTGGGCAAACATGGAATAGGACCGGACCAGCTTGTAAATGTTGGAAAGATTTCAAAAATGTAATAAAATAAAAATTTTCTACAGTATCTGTTGAGATTTGTGAATTTGAAAGATTTTGTTTTGCTCTTTGAATGCGTCACTTAAGCGTCTGCTCGTGCACTTGACGGCGCATGCAACTGGTTCTGGCGCATATATTTTCGAAGAAGTCGTCATTCATTCCGTGCTGATTCCACTTACACTTGAGTTGCAAGCAGACGACCAAATCAACAGATTTCAGCCAAGTGAGTAAGTGGCGTGTTGGCTTCAATTTATGTTTCCTTCAGCTAAGCGCCACACGCACACGTTTGTACATAAGCATTTCTGAAAGCACTGGAGCGCTGTTGGATATCCTTTAAGCCGGATATGCTGGTTGGTGCGGATGTGTTAGGGCAGCAACCGGAGCAACAACTGTTCTACCTGAGTGACAGCCGTGGAATCGGAGACAATGATGGCATCGCCGAAAATCTTTGCTGGCCGCAGCCGTCTCGGTAGCTGTTTTTGGGAAGAAGACCAAAACACAGAAGTATTCAGTTTACTATGTAATTATAATAATTAAACACCTATGTTGGTACGTGTGCGTGCGAGTGTTTATGTATATAATATGTGCATGGATACTTATAAGTATGCAGCCACACGCACCTTTAAGGCCTCTTTAATAATTTAATCAGTGACTAGTTCTTGTCTCAGAATGTTCCGTGCAAACTTATGTGCATACATGTAGACATACCTACATACGTCATACATATGTACACACATGTGTACATATATGCATGACTATTTATGGTTATGTGTGCCATTGGGTTGGGGCTTTTCTTAGTCCGCCAATGAATTGCACGCAAATGTCGGAATGGTTGGGTTTGACGGTTTGGCTATGACAGGGGATGGGAAAAGGTGATGCTTCTATGTGTGTGTGTGTGTGTGGGAGGAAGGGAAATATTTGCCAACTTTCGTTTGTTATACATCTTAGCGGAAACTTTTTAATGCGTCAACTTTTAATTGAGTTTAAAATTTTATTAAACGATACATTCATATGCGCTCCCGTTCATACAAGTAAACATGCTTTCCCAAACATGCTTGAAGCGTGCCCAGTAGAAAATTCGTGGATAGTGACGCAGTACTGAGATGCTCGCACGAACGGGTCGCCACTACCTTGTCGTATAAAAGGAGTTGGTTTTCCTATTGGGCTCCGGGTGCTTCGGTCTGCGCTTTAGGTCGAGTAAGTGTGCGTGTGCTGACATTAAGTGTACTTTTGCGCTGCGGAATGTATGTATGTATGTATATTACAGTGTCTGCCTAAACAGGACTTACATATGTACATACGCACACAATGCAATCTTTACAAATTGGCCATGAAATATTAACTTTTTCCAGTTTATTAGTGGCAATTTGCGTAGATATGTATGTGTTTGTATGTATGTGCTTGTGCGTGCCGTTTTTGCCAGAGGACATTTAAAACGGTATTAACAATAATGAAGGCGGCCGGCTTTGTTGACAGCGTGTGACATTACAATTATTAAATTACTAGATTAACCGGTGATCGTCGTACAACCTAAAATTGATTTCATTGTAACTCTTCAAAAGCGATTATTAATTCTTATCAAACTTTCAACTTCAATTCATTGAGATCGTTAATATCGACCGCATGCTGCACGATATTTTCATTAGAAGTCGCTCACTGGTCATCGCTACTGCTTTCGCGTAAATTAGCTTGCGGCACATTTGACTGACTTCGATGGGCTTGCCAACAAGAGATGTTATTTTGGTATTCAAAGAAAAATGCAAATTTTTGAGATAAATTATCGGATGTTTATTTCATAATAAAGAGGAAGGTATGCCGTTAATAATGAAAAACAACATCAGTCAAACGGCCACCACGACCACTCTTACAGGACCATATCCTTTTCATGAAATTTTCCATAACCAAATCGCAAAGTGGCTGCCCTATGTCCTCGATAGCCTCACGAATTCTATCTTTGAGGTCTTGAATCGACACTGGGCTGTTGGCGTACACCTTATCTTTCACGTGGCCCCAAAGGAAGAAGTCGCAAGGTGTTAAATCACAAGATCTCGATGGCCAATTATGATCACCTCTTCCAGAGATAACACGGTCTGGAAACTTTTCCCGTAAAAGAGCAATGGTTTCGTTGTTTGTGTGGCACGTAGCGCCGTCTTGTTGAAAGTAAACGTTGTCCAGATCAATACCATCCAACTCCGACCATTAAAAATCATTAATCATCTCTCGATAGCGCAATCCATTCACCGTAACTGTTGATCCAACCTCATTTTCGAAAAAGTAAGGTCCAATGACCCCGCCTGACCATAAACCGCACCAAACAGTCACACGTTGAGGATGGAGAGGCTTCTCAACAATAACTCTTGGATTTTCCGAGCCCCAGATGCGACAATTTTGCTTGTTGACGTAGCCACCGAGGTGGAAATGGGCCTCATCAGTCAAGATGATCTTTCGATGGAATTCAGGATCATTTTCATGTATTTCAGGGACCCAATCAGCAAAGACACGACGTTGTTGATGATCGGTCGGCTTGAGTTCTTGTGTTAACTGAACCTCATAAGCTTTAAGACCTCAGTCTTTATGCAAAATACGGTGTAATAACGTTTTTGGAATGCCCAATTCCAAAGAACGACGAGGAATCGACAAACCTGGGTTTTCTTCAACACTTTGGGCTACAGCAGCAATATTCTCAGTTGTTCTTGAGCGACGTGCACGGGTTTTATTCTTCACATCACTAACTTGTCCCAACTGCTCGAATTTTTCCACCAATTTCTGTATTGCGGTCCGACAAGGTGCTTCACGACGACCCAAAAATGCTTTCGTTTTGCGAACTGTGATTGCAAGATTTTCACCATTTTTGTAGTGAATTTTAATAATTTCAATGCGTTGTTGAAGCGTGTATCGTTCCATTTTTAGTAATGGCGTAGTTTCTACTTGTCAAATGTCAAAGAATAAAAGCTTCAAAAGTGACAGCTACCGAAATACCGGGTGATTCAAAATAACACCTCTTGTTGGAAAACCCTATACATTTTATTGTAGTTATATACCCTAAGATGCCTGTAAGAAGTGATATACAACGCTAGTAATATTCATTTATATGTTTTAAATAGCATAGAAGAATGCTGCATACAATGCATCCTTACGATTGCATAGTAAAAAGCAACAAACACACCCTTCCTGATCTGAATGCAGGCCATACACTGACTGAAGTTAGTTTTCTGACAATCACACAACACCGAAGAATCTTTTTCACACCTTGTCTTCCTAACACATTTATTCCCTTTGTTTGAGATGTTAAATGCTTGGATTCATAACTAAATATGTAATACTAATTCGTTTAAAGATGTTATCAAAACATTTAAACTCACCAAAATATTAAACTTCATTTAGTTCAATTCAAAGGTTGCGGCAAAGTTTACCTTTGAATTACCCATTCCCATTCTCCATTGCATCTTCGTGTTATCGAGTTCTTGTTTTATGTTGAATCCCGAAATTCTTCAGTTGCCTGCGAGCTGACACAATTGTGCTTTCAATGAAACTAGCATGAAGTTCGGGGAGCGACGGACGCAATAACCGCAAGACCAAACCAACTACTAAGTATGTGTTGCATGTGAGAAAGTGGGCATGCAACTTGAATGAAATGATCCCGTGGAAAATAATGAATGTCATATGCGATGCTATTACGCACAATTAAGCAAATTATCGTTGTACGCACAGTTGGGGTAGCTGTTGTAGCTGGAGAGCAAGAGAACAAAACAGCTGGGACGAAGCCGGGACATGTGCCAACAATTTGGGCCAGGCCGAAAGGATATGAGATAAATCATCATTTAGGGGGCGCGATACGAACAGAGAAAACGCAAAGTGCTGATTCGGGGGGCGCCAGCCCAGGCCAGAGCTGGTAGGAATGCTGCGACGAAATTGAAATCACAAATGACTCATTGCCCGAGTTGGATTGCGGCATAGGGTGCGATATGCAAACGAAACTCGCAAAAATTGCGAACAATTCGCGCAAGTAGCAGCAATGAGCCAAATGTGACATGACACATATTTCGACTGAGTGTGAGCGACCGGCCAGCGGCACTTGGGGTGGACGACCGATTCGCTCAATGGGAGCAGTGGGTGAGAAAAAGTACAAAATCGCGTGTGCCAATTCAATTATCACCAAAAATTTGACGATAACACGTGAACCGCAAGAAACGAGACAAGAGTGTCGCAATGCGGGAGACGGCACGTCTGGGTGGCGCAAGGAGGCTAGCCGAGTGAATTAAAGACAAAGGCGCCACTTGTGTACTAACAGCGTAAAAGTCAATTTCGATTCTTCAAAGGCATAGAAGATTGGGCACAGAAACCACAGGCCTCCTGACTATGCGCCTGGCTGTGGCGTTTCCTTTTGGCGTTATGGTTGCATGCGACAGGCACAACTTCAAAGAGGCTTCTTCAAAAGTTCTCCTCAGCCACATTTTAATACGGAGGAATGGCAACGCAAATATTGAGGAATTTGCAAAGAAATTAAATGGAGCAAACATTGACTCAATTAAAATTCCGTTAAAGTGCACGTCAACGCGAACACGGTTCCGTGTCGAAACTTTTCCTGCAGTTGTCGAAATTTTTGAAGTTTGCGCAGCTCGAAATTGAAATGATGCGACTCCCAGCAAATGTGACCTTACCTCGCCCGAGGCGGCGGCGACGGCAGCGCACAACAGCAGCAACAGCGAAGGCAACTGAAGGGCCGCCAGACGATATTTGGCAATGCCAGGTTCGTTGGCTGCTCAAAACTCTGGCAGCACACGGCACGAGGCGCACCATACGGCTGGCGCGATTGCGGGCTTGCTCACGCCGAGCCCAAACGTCAATGTACAGCGCGTGACCTAAGCAAAAAAAGTTATATCGCAGCGAGAACAGCAACAATTTAAGGGTAAGGCCAGCCTGGCTGGTGGAGGTTTATTGATTCACCCAATGAGCTAAATCAGCTTTAAATGCTTAACTTTAACGCTTTAAATAAGTGTACAGACATAAAATATTGTTGGGATTTTTGTGAAGACTGAACCTGAAGAGCCCTTAAATCTGTCTTAAATGAGCGAAGACTTATAAAAATGACAAAAGTCTAAGACATCACAATTTTCCAGTAACTAAAGTGGATTTTATTGGTTGGTTGGTTTTATTGGTCTTTTATTATAGTCCAATGATCCAGCGCACTAAGCAACAACATCACCAACTGTATCCCTAGTAACTTCGCCTTCAGAAAAAAAGTAATATAACCAGAAGAAAAAATGTGTCTTTTACACTTTTGCTGACATGCTGTTACATCTTTTCTCATTGACGTTTTTACATTTCCTGTTTTCCCTAACTCTAATTTTTCTAGTAAGTGTATACATGAGTATGAAAATAAACTTTAATATTTTCTCATTTCGTAATTCCGTTCAAGCATTCCGAAGTATTCGTAAATTAGAAGAGCAGCAAAGTCTGTGCAAATCCTTAAAATTTCCTACTCAAGTTCGCCCAAGTATTCGCGCGCCATGGGTAACTTTTCGCTGCCATTGCTGATTTTCTGACGTTTACTCGCAGCGCTCAGCGGCTCCTGCGGCTCCTGCTGACGTCTGCTCCCAGCTTTTACTCTATGCAGCTGCAGCCGTTGGCACCAGCCGATTTAAACTTCTGCAACGGTTGCGGCGGGAGTACATCAGCACAGATGGAGCGCGACGTACTGTCGATTTTTGTTGACGGCGAATGGAATCAGAATTCAAGGCGCGAAAATGAAAATCTGCAGGGAATATATGGATATGTATGTGCGTATGTTAGTATTAAGTCTGCTTTATAAGGAGATTATGTAGTTATGTTTTATTAATGGCAGCGTGCGGGCGCAGATAAAAGCCGCAGGTTTAGTGTTTTGTTTAACCCACAGGATTTTTCGAATTTTTTTTTAAATTTGGTGAAAATACATATGCCGAATCAAAACGGGTCACAACTGGGTTAAGATTTTTGTAATGAGAACCAATGAAAAACCTTTAAAGTACTTACAATAACAAATAATTTGACACGTATTCAAATTTTTGTAACCGTTATCGACGGGCTCAAAAATTAGTTGAGAATTTGTATGAAGGATCATAATTTTAAAGAACAAATGATTTCAAACTTGGTAAGAGTTCTTAAAAAATATGTGTTAAGAGGCAAAAACTGAGTTAACTCACTTTTAAAACTGAGTTAACTCAGTTTTGCCGTTTACAGACTAACAGAAAGTTTTATGTTAAAATAGGGGGGCAATACTCACAAATGTACAAATTTTGATAGCACGCTTTCAGGCGCTACTAGAGCCGTACGAACACAAACGAAAGAAGGGATTTGAATTGCGTACGGTGTGGTCGATTTTTTGCCAAGACCATTGCTTTTTACTGCATTTTTCGCAAAAATATATATCGTCTGTCATAATCAAAGTCAAAACTTATATTATTTGCCAATAATAAATGCTGAAAAAGAAAATAAAAACGTGGATCTTTCATGAACCGTCTTGACATTAAAAATTCAGACAGCTCTGATATCAATCAGCTGACAACTGTCAGAAATGAAATAAACATTGAAAAATTAAATAAATTTTCATAAATGAAATAAATTTTCACAAATATGGAAATGCAGACATTCCTAGACTGTTGAGAAGGAAAGCGGAGTGGTTTTCATGTACTAGAGAGGCTACAAGAAACCACACATACGTATAGAAGGAGATGGCGGCGATGGGTATAGCTGGGGCTGCCCAGAAATAAATGCAGAATTTGATTTTTCCAAAAGAAAATGTCAACAAAAACAAGCTTTTGGAGTTAACTCAGTTCCGGTGGAAACGCTTGACAGTTGTCAAACTTAACAGAGCCCTTAAATGCATTTAAGCGCTTAGTGGAAAAAGGCTATTAGATTGTTTTCCTAGTTGCTAATTCTATGGTCTGGGCATTGGTACATTCTCGTTAGAAGGAAAGAACATTTTCCGAAGCCAGTTCGTTGTTATCGGATCTAATCTTAATCTTAATCGGATCGGATCTTACGATAAAACCGACCAAAAATACAGCAATATTATGTACACATTGCTTCAGTGTCATTGCTATGACAAATAAAGACTCTCATGTAGGATTTCTAGTAAAACCTGACAAAAGCTAAACCATAAAAGGACCAAACAGCCCCTTGGCTAGGGACGTGATTAACTATAACTATATACGGGAATGCCTAGGCGATAGTGTAGATTATTGTCCTTTTGAATTTTGTGATAACACAACAGAGAGAAACCTTGGTTAGTTAAGCTATAACTCGGGATAATTGAACTATCGAAAGCAGCCAAGAACCCGGGGCATTGTGTTTCGGAATACATTTTTCGCATTACACAGGGGCTCGCATCTGTGTGTTGATTAAAGTAAAACCAAAACAAGTTTATTATTTAAAGCAATTTGATTTGCAGGATGTGGCATTGGTGTTCTTTATTCAGGCAAGGAGTTACTAATATTTTTACGTCCTTTTTGAAATACATCATCAGGGGTTTAGCACTACCTGCTGAAATGCGGTTGCCAAAAGAAATTTGGCTTTTAATTATATTCGACACTTATTGAGGCACTTGTGGGATACAATGCACTGAGTAGCGTGAATGATTCATTCAATTTTAGTTAAAAATTTTAGTCGAATAGTTGCAAGCAGGCACGTCAGCTATGCGTGTAAAACTATACCTTTGGCAATTAGATTGCTGACAAATTCATGTAAAAAATTCAATTGATATCTGCATTGTGTCTGACTTGGCTCGCCATCGAAAATCAAACTCAGCTAAAGCAATTCCGATTGAAAACCACTTTTAATGATGACTTGATGCAGTCTCGAAAGCACACAATGCAATCTGAAGCACATACACGTACACCGACGTTCGATCACACATCGCACATTGTTCTTGTTTCCGCTGCGATGCGGTAGCTGTCGCACAATTTGCGCATCGTCAGCAGCATCGCACAAACGAAGCAGGGCGACAACAACGACAACGTCTATTACTGCTGATGGTGCTCGATAGCGCCCGCTTCCACCTTCCAGCCAGTTGCAAATCGCTTGAAGTTTCGGATTCGACTGCAAAATTCACAAAAAAAGAAGATGCAAATTCTGCAGCCATGACCAAACACTTTCCAATGCTGTATGTACATATTAGGCATCGCAATCCCGGGATCCCGGACTTTTTCCAGTCCCGAAAATCCCGGGATTCAAATCTTTTAATCCCGGGATTTTCGGGATTGCAAAAGATGCTTCAAAGTTCAAATGAAATTAATTTAAAAGCACAAAAACCCAATTCCTTATCTGAAGGAGGAGAGAGGGGATAGAGGGCGTCTTTTGCAAAAGGCTTATAATTATTTACTAAGCATTCAACCAACAAGTATTGAATCTGAAGAATGTTTCTCTTCAGCACGGTTTATTTGCAATAAATTTCGCTCTAGATTAGAGGGCAAAACATTTAATGCCTTAGTATTTTTAAGATCTCAGTTTTTAGTTAATCACAACGCTTAACTTTTTTATCGAAATAATCGAAGTAAAACTAAAAGTATCAGGTGTACAAGTAGAAAACCGCCGTTTTCCACTGGGTGGTGCCACCTTTGGAAATCGGTGAGAGAATTCCGATCAGAAACATCACATGGCAAGCTAAGATATCGGTTAACAACTCCACATCATCTCGCTTGTTTATTCTTATTGTCCATTTTTTGTTGGTGCGTGAAGATGTCGAAATTTGAACCGAATAAGCGTCATTTGCGGGAGATTTTGCTTTTCGCGTTTCATTCGAAAAAATCTGCAGCTGAAGAGCGTCGAATGATTGTAGCAACTTATAGTGAGTCGTGTATCAGTGAAAGAACGTGTCGAGAATGGTTCGTGAAATTCAAAAATGGTGATTATGACGTGAAAGACAAGGATCGGCCGGGTCCCGTGAAAAAGTTTGAAGATGCAGCTTTGGAGACTCTGTTGGATGAAGATTCTTGTCAGACGCAACAAGAACTCGCGGATTCTTTGGGTGTGACTCAGCAATCCATTTCCCTTGCTATACGCAATAAAGCCTCAAATTATGAAAAAAAAACGGCGGTTTTCTACTTGTACACCCAATACTAACATATTAACTATTTTATTTTTTTTTATCAAATATGCGTATATATGTAGTTTATGATACATTTGATGCAAAGCAATAAGTTATGTTTAAGTGTCATTTTTGGATAAAACAAAATGTTATCAAACTGAAGTTAAATGTCAAATGAAAAACTTTTAAGTTAAACAAAATGTTGTCAAGGATGACTATGTTTATTTATTTGATTTAAATTTAAACTGACAATTTTGAATGTAATTGACAACTGATTGTAAATAACAACTGGATTTTGGTGATGTGCCGCGCACAACTAACCACTTCGACGACTCAACACCGACTGCCTCCCTTTCCGCCTTACAATGTGATTAAATTCAAGATAAAAAATCTTAAAACTACCCCAAATGTGATTAAACTGTGTCCATTTTTATGGTAAATATATTATAAACAAGTATTTATGCAATTTGGTAAAATTGTTTTATTTAAAAAATTTGTTATTCGAATCCCGGGATTAAATCCCGGGATCCCGGGATTTGACTTTTCAATCCCGAAAATCCCGGGATCGCAAAATGGCAAAAAATTGCGATCCCTACTATGTATGTATGCACATGTGTACATTAGTTACGAGGGGGCGACCGGTACGGCGCGGCAGTGGTCGTCCGCAGCCATTGCTCGCATGGACTTGAACGCTTTTGGCAGTGCAGCGCACCGCAGTGCAGGCAGCGCGACGATGTGTAACAAATGATGCCAAATTTATGCGCATCAAGTGGATGACTGGATTAATGGACTCCGCTAGCAGCTCGTTCCGCATTTGTTGCGCGCAAACTACGCAGCAGGTGAAGAACGTCGACTAATCGCAAAACCAAAATTGATCATTTCTGCTCATAGCCATACATAACTACATACATATGTATGCTTGTATGTGCCAAACACATGTACTGATGCTGATGTATGTATGAATGTAAGTGTTTGGCGATAGATTTAAGTGTGGTGCGTTCCCAATTGGTTCTTGTTCACACTACTGAAGCCGATTTATGGGTAAAGTTGTTCAGATTTTGCAAATGTGATAAAATTTGTACATCGTATCACTGCCAAGCACGTGGATTATTTGGATCGGTAAAGGGAGTGCAGCTACTCCCAGATAACCCGTGCGGAACTTTAACACTAGAAAGACTAATAACCAGTACACATCAGAATTGGCTAATTGAAATTGTACTTAGAACCCTAATTATAGAACTAATTGTAGAACCCGATAAAAAATAAAAGTCATCAAAGCAAAAGTTTATAGAAATACTAAAGAAAATACAGATACTTAAAAATGACAAACCGTCAAAATGACCGTAATGGTTTTTCAAGTGTTAAGTCGCACAACATAGAAATTCGGTTTCGAGCAACTTTTTGTCGTGTCGGTTCGCTAGTAATACACCACGAGCGCGGGAGAAAGGAAACCAGCAATTTTGATGTAATAATTCGATAATTTTAGAACTATGAATCAAATTTCAGTGAAGTTTGTTTCTAACTTAACACTGGTTTGTGTACTCGACTAACTAGCTCGAAAAATTGGTTGGGAATCGAGCAGTGTTCTGCTTAATAAAGAGTGACTATGGAATGATAAGTCCCAATATGTTGAGACTCAGTGCATTGAGTTGTACTGGAAAACTGTGGGGCACTAAAAAAGAGATGTGGCACTTGCCACATTACTGTAATAACACTTTTATTTTTTAGGCAGCAACTCAAGCCGGGTATATGCTAAGTAGTTGTTGTAAAAAATGTGAGACTAGCTCCGCCTGTTGAGAAGTTTAACAATAAATTTAGCTCAGAATTGCAGGCAATATTTTTTGGAACAAACGTGAGCGAAAACTATAGATGTGTTAGCTCATATTTTTTGAAACGCCCTCGTAATATTCATGGCACTGCACTTCAAAGTAAAAACGTGCTTTAAGGATTTAGCGGGCTTAACACTTGAGTCCTATGCTTCTGTTTGTGGATGGTGTTTGATCAAGCACTGCTTCCGGATTTTTGTGTTGATTTTATTATTCTTAACTACACTTAGCACTTTCCATTAGTACTTCTTCCATTATTATAATTAGTAGAATTGTGTGTATTTGGAACGTGATGTAAACAACAAACAGAAGTCAGCATGCTCCATCACAAGAAAAACAACAAAGCGGAACAAATTTCAATAAAACGAATCCATCCGAATGAGAACTTGGCCTTGAATTCAGCAAATGAAAAATACTGAGCGGCAAAGAGGAAACGCTCTCGTGCGCAAAGCAAATTTGACAAGCTATCACACGAAATCTGCTGCAGCATTAGCAATACGATAATTGCAGATGACAGTGTTCTGCATGCAATTCGAATTTGGCACTCGGCCCAGAAATTATGCAAATGCAGACAATTCGGCTCTACGGCCAGGTATCGGTTCCACAGTTGTTCAGCTGCAAGAAAACTGCTGGGGCCAACGGCGCATGTTAAATTATGATAATCACCGAAATTAAACCAAGAACAACATGTCGAAAGTTGAAAAGTGCAGAAGCTTGTGGCGCCGAGCTTAAGGTACATGTTCTTCGAATAAGTGCATTCCAGCCATCAGCGGCCGTGGGCAAAACTTTTTCACTGATGCAAAATTGCAAGCAAACAAAAAATGCAATGTACATAATAAGAAATGCAGCGAAACTTTTCAGTAGCAGCTGGTAAGAGCTTCTCTTTTGTTGCGCGAAATTTTGTTTATCGTTAAAATATTTCTGCAGAAAAACAGAAGTAAAAAAGCACCAGTAAGAAAACTAATAGTAGTATTTGTGAGCAAGTAATGAACACTTATGCGTACTCCGTACTCAAACTAAGAACGTATGTATACGGTGACCAGAAAGAACTGTTTCTTTATACTAACAAAATAGCCATTGATGCGATATTTTATTCGTTACGTTATTCAAAAATTGGACAAGGATGAAAACTGAGCTAGCTCAATGAATTCGATGGGAATTGCTTCCCGAGCAAAGTCAGTGATCAAAGTGATAGAAATTGGTCTGAGCGTAGGGTCCAAGCATGATTAACCGGTATTGTCAAAATCTGTTGACATGTGAGCAAATGCAAAAAACCTTTAGACTTCGGTAAACAAGAAGCCAAAAGTAACTAAGGAGCTTAACAATCTTATTACACTTGCGAAGTAGTATGTCAGCGATTGGCAGTGAACAAGAGTTTTGTCGTACTCAATCAATTTCATTGGTGTCTAGTCAATGACTCCATTTTCAAGACCAAAACTGTCTGAGTGAACATCATTATTTCATAATTTTTTATATCCTGGAAAATGTAAGGTATGCTTATTTCACCCGGAGGATGTAATATTTAAATGTAATTCTGTCCCTCATTTAGCCGCGCACGTAACTACGCTTAGCATCTCAACTTACGTCGTACGTATAGGCAAAAAACAAACAGCTTTTGGGTTTATTAATGGGTGCAAATTGCGAGGCATCGAGAATGTTCGTGACAACTTCTTAACTAATTTCCTGCGTGAGGCTAATTTATGGAAAATGTGTATTAAATGTCAAATTGCTAAATTGCCAAATTATCAGCTTCCTTCCTTCAAGCAAACGGTGTCCACTGTTGCCGCCACTGATGCCATGCATCGTACAACACGTGTTTGCATAATTCATGAGTTTAGGTGCCGCAAGCGCGCGCGCACTCATAAAGGGCCAACGCAAGGGCCGACAATGCTTTTGTGTTTGCATTAAAATGTTCATTTAAATTTAAACTGCTCCACTGTTGGCGAGTGCGTGGAGCACGAGTTGCCATTGAAATACCAACACAATTATCGCGGACACGCGCACCAGCAGTACACCGTTCCTACCAATATGGAATGCGACCCTGTGTGTGGGCGCAGGTTAAATACGTTGACCCAATTTCCAATTTGCATAAATTAATCCATCACAAGACCCACCATCTTGCATGCAATGCATTTCTAATTAAAAAAAATCATACACACCACTGCCCGGCTGAAAGAGCGGCGAAACGAGTTGAACTCCGATTTGCTGGCACACATAAGCACGGGTTTAGTCTAATCGCGAAGTGCATACTTAGCAGAATGTGAAGGTCAACCTGTTTCAGTTGAAGCTGTAACGAAAACAAAAAAACATTTTGAATAGTCGACTACGAAGAAGAAGACTTTGTCTCTGAAGGAACAACTGATTAGAAAAAGCCTTGGACAGCTAGTTGGACTAGCCATGCCGATAATGGATTGTTGTGGACATCTGGGCAACTAATTTTATTCTAAGATTTTGTTCATGTAAGGGCCTTTCAACGAAATAAATCGTTCTATGCAATGGTTTTCTAAAAGTGTCAATAGTTCTTCTACAACGAAAATTATTTGTCACTTTTGCTTTTATCGTTGTGCTGCAATTATCCCAATCAATTTACATCAAAACGAAAAAAATAATTAATTGGACTTCCAATGCCAACATATTCAATTGCTTTCTATGTCAAATTAATTAAATTGTTTGAGTTGAATCCATCAGAGTGTATCTGAATGAAATCAATGACTTTGTACACACATATGAAAATGACTTATAGAGCTGGACAAAAGCACTTAGCGTACAGTAACTACGGTCATTATTTTAGAATGTGGTCAAAGTTTTAGACAGCACGTTGAATGCCGTTGGCTGAAATTTCGATTAACCATTAAAACTATATGCGGATATAATTGAAGTTGCAAGAGATCGGGGAAATACTCAGCTCTAAATAACGACGAAAAAATTGTTTGTTTCCTAAAATAATTTCTCTGCAACTGTTTGCTTTTATTTTTCAAAAGACTATTTGTAGCAACTTCGAGGCTACGTTTTCAATTAGAATTAAGGCAATTATGTTCCTGCTAGTGTGCTATCGATTCTTTTGAGTCGAAGCCGATTCATTGACTCAGCGCGATGTTGATAAGCAAATGGAAATGAAATATTTTCAATCTGGTAATCTACAAATTACATTTTATCCGAGTAAATATAAAGCAATCTAAAGTAAAATTTTTGTGTTTTAAAACGGCGTTAGTGAATACTAGTATTTTTTTTTTAATACTACAATTTTAAAAAAAGTTACCGCCTTGGGTAGCAAATACTTGAGCTCGTGTGTAATAATCGATGAGTTTTCAATAAGTGCACTGCGGTTAATACATTTTGTGAAAATAGACTTTCTCTTCTCTTAAGCTTAGATTTATTTTCTCGTTTTAGATTTTCGAGCATTATCGAAATAATATGCCAATGCCGAAACCGCAGCCGACGCCAACTAATTGATTGAATACTAGTCAATCAACAAGCATTCACCTCGAACATTCGCCCACTGCCCCCGGCCGTGCGCGTTCCATTTGAGTTATTGTACATACTCGTACACAAGCCGCCAGTGAGCGTAGTAACGTCATTGCGTCAATTAGCCAGCGCGCTTTCTTCTTCCATAATTACTGGACAGAAAAGCCTTTAAGTTGTCAGTTGCTGGCCGGCCACAACAGCCACAATTGCCACCACTGCGACCACCGCCACTCACCTTAATTGCATTCGTTCTCGGCGCTGGCCAGACCAACGAGCCATCACAGGCGCATGACACTGCCGCAACGTTGCGACGTTTACCCGGCTTCGGGGCCGTGTGGAGTGGGCCTAGGCGGCTGGGTGCCTGACGGTCAGCGGAATTATTGGCATTTTGATGGCGCTGCGCTTTTCGGTCGTCTCCAAGCAGGGCTTGTATGCGTGGCAGACGTTGATGCCGTCACACCCGCTCGCTTCGTATGAATGAGAAATCATGCCATCCAATGACCGCCAATGATTATTGGTGTCATATTGTCATTTTGTCACTGCCATTACGGTCTACGGCGCTTTATTGTCTTGCACAGGATCAATAACTGCACTCAAATTATTCCAAATGGTAATCAGAGAAATGTCAGAGGACTAAATATGTATGCACTGTGTGTACATCGTTCGTACTGGAGCATTGACGTTGCATGTATGTACTGCATATGTAAATATGTGTATATGGCAATGTAAATGTGTTAAAAGTTTTCCATTTTTAGTGACACAAATCAAACGCGTTCGAATCGATCACTCATACCCTGTCAGTCCATTACGGGACTAAACCACAATACATGCATTCGATTTGTACTTATTTCGATTTGTAAGTGTGCGTGTTCTCACTGATACTGTAGTCAGTTGGCTTTCGGGGGTGGTTAGCCAGTAGGGACAATATTTTATGAATAAGCACGGGCATTGTACTGTAGATAGTTGCAGGGGCAGTTTTGTGTAATTTTGTAAATTGCTTTGTTTAATTTGGCCACCGCCAAGACCTCCCATCCAACTACCGGTCACTCTGGCACGGGTTGTTGATTTGCATGGTCCGAGTTCAAAGATATAAATATCCCAAACTTTCATTAAATAGTGATTTGTGAAACACAAACATGCACTTGTAAAGTGTCCAACTTGATAGATCTGCAAACCTGGTAAAGAACAATTAAACATTGAATGCGTTCGCTGAACAAAACATGTCGGGTGTTTCTTATTTAAGACTTCAAAAGAAGTGAAAAATTATAAAATACGCGTCGAATTATTTTTGGTTTACATGTTTGTATTTTTGGTTTACATGTGCGTTGGATGTGCGACTAACAGTTCCAAAATTATGCGGATAGTTTGGGTCAAACAAATGTGCCACGCCCCTTGTCCAACGCCCATAAAATTTTAACAGTATTACCAAACAGTACACCAAATTTCAATGCTGTGCGACTTACAATTCGGAAGCTATTCCATTTAAAAGATTTGAGTTGTATGGGCGGTGCCACACCCCTTTGTAAATATCCACTCCATTCCGTCTATCAAAAGATATGATTAAATTAAGCTTGTACCAAATTTAATTGATGTGTGACTTATGGTTCCAAAGTTATTGTCTAAAAATGTATTTTTGTGGTGCCACGCCCCGTTTTCCCGACTTTTCTTTTTTCCTAAACCTTCACGTAACAATTTCAAACAAACCCGCCGAAGGAAGTATCTAAGTTGGTCCAGTCGTTTTCAAGTTTTAGCAGCCGAACGGACCACGATTCATTTTTATATATATAGAAGATTATTTTCTGAATAGAACCACATAGCAATGGATGGATAGACATAAAACGAAGAATGGGGTAAAAATTATCCTCAGCCATCTGTTTACGACAACATAGCATACACAAATGTTTCAAAACTCGCATTATACTAATAACTTTGAATTTGTTTTCAATATAAAAACAAGAATTCATTAGATTCTTACAATAACTGAAAGACATTGAAATTACACCTAATACAATTCGGCAATAAAACTGTATATTAACTAAGGTCCCCTCCACTGTCAATTTATATACTACAATAAAAAATATCCATCACTTTTACATTCAAATTCGACTTGCCAGCATTTGTATGCCAACAACACCCGAAGTGAAGCGTTTGGTCTGTTACATGGACAGAGACAGACACAGTTCGAGCGCGAATGAGTAAAGTTTGTCCAATTTCTTAATTTGAAGTTATGGTAATTCACTGCAGACATGCAAGCTACAACAAGCAAATGCCGCAGCACACATTTATACACATTTTCCCCTACAAAAAAACAAACAAAAAATTTAAGTGATGGGTTCTTAAGGGCGGCACGAAACGAATTGAAATATTGCACGAGATGACATGGGTAAGGGGCCGTCTTAATTGATTCTTTGAAAAATCTTTCCAAGTCAAAACAACACATATATGTGCATACAGTTTGTCAAGTAAATGTTTGCAAATTTAAAGAAGGTAGAAACTTATTTTGAAAAGCTTATAATATAACAGAAATTGCAATATTTTGAAATTATTTGAAAAATATCGATAAATTGAATATTTCACTCTCATAAAATCAAAGTAATGTCTATTTGAAGCGCGTATTGAAGGGCGAATAGATTTGAAAGTATCTCCTGGACGACCCAGAAAACTGTCCTACAGAGTAGAAAGAAAAATCATCCGAAAAGTTCGTGAAAAGCCCCGTAAGTCAATAAGGGAATCATGAAACTGTTCGGAACTGTACGGCGCAAAATTTTCTATGCAATCTTAGTTTTGAAAGAAGACAAATGTTTTGACAGTTTGAAATATATCTTCATTCCTTTTTTGATTTTTTACACTGTTTTCGCGTATCAAATAGACATTACTAATAATCTATATTAAAAAATTCCAAAATATTGAAATTTCTGTTATATTTATAAGTTTTTCAAAATAATTTTTCTATCTTTTTTAAGTTTGCAAACATTTACTTGACAAACTGTATATAAACCTGATTTTAATACCTTATCGTGTGATACGTAGATAGAATAGGGGGAAGACGCGTATAGAATAGGGGACAGACAATTTTATAGAGTCAAGTATAAAGGCCTCGTCGTTCGTTGATAGCTCAGCGGGTAGCGCGCTAGCTGTTCATACCGAGCGCCCCAGGTTCGATTCCTGGCTTGGGCTGGAAAAAACACTCATTTACTTCTATCGCTATCCACATGAAGCAGATGAGAATTACAAGAATCGCACAAGCGCGTTCTTGGCAGGCAATGACAAAACCTCCAAGTGTGAACGAAAAACTGCCAATCGCCGTTCGGATTCGGCGTTAAACTCTAGGTCCCCTCCCTCCCTTTCCCCATCCGTTTGAAATGTGTGTGGTATCACATGTTGGAAGAAACAGTGTTGCATACACATTTCAAACGGGTGGAAGTTATGGTATCACAACGAGCCCATAGGCCTAAGTGTGTCTCATACATAGGCAGCCACTTAACCAACCTAGTATAAAGGTCTGCGAGACCTTGCAGAGCGACGTTGAGCAATACACGCAGCTCCGTCAAGGTTGGAAGTGATCTTTCCGACCCATTTGTTACTGTTCGAGGCTTCAGACAGAGTGATCCTTTGTCATGCGACCGCTTCAACTTTACCATGGAGAGCGTTCTGCGCAAGGCCGGTATACATCGTAATGGAACGATCTTCAACAAGAGTATCCAGCTCCTTGCCTACGCCGATGACATTGACGTCATCGGGCGTAAATGAAGGCAAGACGAAATATATGCTGTCTGCACGAAGGGACCGCAGCGGTTAGGGTCTCACGTCGCGGCCGACAGGTACACTTTTGTCAAGAAATTCTTCTACCTTCGTACCGCCATAAACAGCACCAATGATGTCAGACAGGAGCTAAAGTGAAGGATTACTCTTGTTAGTAGGTGCTACTACGGTCTCAATGGGAAACTGAGTAGTTTATTCTGCCCGTGTTCCTTTATGACGCAGAAGCATGGACAGTGTCGCGTAACGACACAGCGGCCCTTGGAGTGTTCGAGAGGAAGGTACTTTGCAAAATCTTCGGCTCTGTATGAGCTGTATGAAGACATGGAAGTAGCACAGCGACTACGCTGGTTTGGCCACGTCTGCTGTTTATACAGAGAAGCTCCGGCGAAGACGGAGGTCGTGTCTCCGGTGGAAGGACCAAGTTGAGAACGCACCATTATCTGTTAATGTGATCAACTGGAGAAGGCGCTCGCGAAGCAGAGACGTTTGGAGCGAGCTTGTGATGGTTTTGGTTTTGGTTTTGGTGATGGGTTTTAATGGCCCGTTAATTAAGTAAGTAATAGCGGCAACAATAGCCAACACAAAATATAGAAAAACAATTTTCGGAAAAACACGTCGAAGTCGCGTAGAAGTTATAGAAATGCGAGGATATATCTTTTGCCCGATTTGATTTTTCGAATGTCTGCTTTGGGAACAATTTCAGCTCCTTGGTATTTCAGTCAATAAATGTATTAGACTTTAGTTAAGCTCCAGGCTTCGTTTCTCAGACAGGAACCTACTAACTTAGATAAACAAACTGCAAGGGCGTTTCTGTATGGCTGGGCAGTGGCATAGGCAGCGTTCCATCGTCTCTGTTTGTGCTTGATCGTAACTGCTTCTGCAAACATCACTCAACGAGAGCTGCTATTTTGCGAGCATAGTCCCTGCAACGCAGTGTCTAGTGATGACACCCATGAGCAGCCTGATAGAAATACGATTCAGCGATGACATACTCGTGTATCTTGTTAGATTCATGAATATCCTTGGTAACTTATTGGTAGAAGCTTTTTAATTTGGAACCTGTGTGCTTGATCACAGCGATCCCTTTTTCTGCATGCACTCCTGAACAGATGTTGATACATATTGACGCATTTATGTAGCATATATCTGTGGCCGTAAGGAATAACAGCCAAAGTCGATTTTATGAAATTTTCAGGAGAGCACTTTTAATTTTTGAATTTGCTTTAGATTACACTAGATAAATTTTAGACCTTCGGGCGTAAAACATTCATTTTATGAGCAATAGAGAGAAATTTATGAGAATTTTGTGTAGTAGTACATTTGAATACGACGAATGCAATGGTGGTAATAACTCAATTTTGTCCTAACTCGACTTTGGCTGTTATTCCTTACGGCCACAGATATAGTAGCACATTTGGCTGCTGTCAATATTGTGACACCAGGCACCGATAGTGCATCGAGGTCTGCGGTTGGTTAGGTTATCAAAGTCCTCAATCTCACCAATACGCCCATGACGTTGTTTATTTGTCGGTGCGTAGCCGTTAAGAAGGTCAACATTGAAATCGATAAATGCCGCGTTGTGAAGGTGTGATACAACATGAAAATTACATACGGGCAAACCTAGTTGTGAGCAGGTGCGCTCACTTAACCACAACTGACTAGCACACTTAATTAAAATGTTGAATTATTGAAACATGTACACACTTACATCTTTATGCGTTCACGCGTGAGTTCCTTTAAATACATTTTGTGTTCGTGTGTGCTGCCTTTTATGCCTCAGCAATTATGCGAGGCACTGATATTTACAATAAGTACATTAACATTTTAAAGCACGATCATAAATCAACATAATTGCTTACATAGCGTACAGCAATGACGACGAATTTGGAAGAAGTCAATATGTTCGCCGCGATCGCACATAAACTCTACAGACAACCCTACCCATTTAAATTGAAAGAAACACTTTTGAAATTTCATTTCAATTATGTTTTATTCTTCCATTCTAAAGGTACATACATATATGCATACAACCTGCATAGGTATGTAAGTGTGTATGTACGTACCTAATTTCTGACACATTCACATGTCCACTCAAACATACTTGTACTGTGAAACACATGCGCGTCCTGTCACTCAATTCTCGCCGCGTTGCTCGACAAACCCTTTAAACGCCAACCAGTCCAAACCAGTCCCTTTTAATTGGTATATCCGTTCGTCCGCCACCCACAAAAGGATGGACGCGTTGCCTGCTACAGTTTTCTGATTTTTGCCACTTCCGTGCTAATCAGCCCAAACAAATTGTTGTGCGAGCTATTGTTGTTGCTTTTGTCTCTACCTTTGATTTTTATTCACTTGATTTACCTTTTGCTGTCAGTTAAGGCTGGGCCTGCTCTCTGCATGCCCCTCTGTACTCGGCATATCGTGAGTTGCGGCATGAAGCGCGCTCTTGGCCTATTCGCTGTCGCTCTCAGTTCACATTGGGTATTTACATATAAGTATTAAATTGTTTACTAGGTGTTACTCTTCTCGTAGCCTGTTGACACCTGAGCGCGGGTTGTAAGTTCCTTTAATGTGTTGGTTATTATTCTTATGTGCAAACAACGAACTAGTAAATACCCTGCAAGCAACTCGGTAGTCGACTACAAAAATAACTCACTTCTAGTTAACTTTCATGACCTAACTATAAGCTAACTACAAAGTAATGCAGAACTTCCCAAAAAACAATGCAACTTTTGCTTTTTGGCATATTTTAAAGAACAGTTAATTGCTATTTGTTCTTATGCGATTTTATGTCACTAACTATAAGCTAACTGCAAAGTAATGCAGAACCCACCCAAATTTAATGCGTGCGTTTGTGGCATAGAAATTAAAAAAAAAACAGTTAATTGTTGTTTGTTTTTTGCTCTTTGGAATTTTATTTTACATATTTGTCATTTTCTTTCGTGCATTATGAAATCATAATCAGTGCTTTAGCCTCGTGCGTGCGGTCGCAGTCCAGCGAAATAAAATTAATTGAAATCTAAGTGTAAAACTAAATTAAAAAACGTGAATTGTTAAACAATTTTATATAATTATTTCAAGTGATTTAATTTTAATTATTTAAGCTAAGCCAAAATGAGAGGTGCAAGCAAAAGAAAGTTAAGAAGGCTTTTGGAAAAGGAAATGGATTCGTATTCAAATAAATTAAATTCATGTAATATTGGTAAATCAGAAGCCACCTGTTCCTCTGCTAATGTGCAGAGCCAAAACAGAATTTATATTGAAAATATTGGTGTCCAAGAAAATTGTTCCAAGAAAATTGTTAAAAAAAAAATGCATTAAAAGAAAAAAATCGGTGATTGGTATTTTAAAAAATAGGCCATCTCGCAAGTGTTTTGAAGAGTTGTTAGGTATTTAAACATTTTTCAAATAAAAAAGGAAATACAAAAATTTTAAATTTACATAACAATCATAGAAATATCCATTTTTATGGATAAAGACGTAACTAATAGTTGAGTTATAGCTGATTTAAATAAAGTAAACTTGAAGTTAACTGAAATGTAATTAGTTTATAGCTAGCCACAAATAAGATAACTTTTAACTAACTTTTGAATAACTAACTTCAAGTTAGTCGAAAAGTCATGCAGAGTCGGACAATTGACTACTGCCTAGGCCATCGCCATGTTAAAATAGTCAGTTGGCTCCATTGAAAATAATCCAACTATCAACCACAACCAGTTGAGAATTAGTTAGATTAAAGTGCGTTAAAAGTTAGTTGAGTTGCCGGCAGGGTAGTCGGAGATTTTGGGTTATCTGAATGGTGAATTAGGTGCCAACCTTGGACAGACACTAATTTTACCGGGGTTTTTCATTAAGTTTAGAGTTTTTGCAATAATACAGGTCTGAAGTAAGTAAATCAAACTTAGTGCAAGTTGTTGCTTTAACTGGACAATAATTAGCTGCTTGCATAACCGATAAAAATCAACATTTTTTGAATCACTTGAAAGTTAACTTCTAAATTTGTTTATTTGAGAGGATTCAATGCTTTGTTTTACCAGAGTATAAATATGATAAATAAATATAACTTGTGATAAAAAAAAATAACGGGAATTTGCTATTCAAACTCGCGGTCGAGATATTGGTTAAGTATTTTTTATCTGCTTGAGCGTCATCTGTCGGGAAATTATGCGTGATAGCTTTGTAAACGAGTCAGTTGTTTTGTTCTGCGAATTTGACAATGTCGAATTGAGTTCACCAAAGAGTTTATCTGAAATTTTCTCTAACAAGTAGTAACAAAGCGTTAAAGCTTTTGTGGAAAAATGTTGTCCCAAGAAGCCAGAATTGTGAAGAAGCAATTCGTAGTTTCTACACCACAATATTCATACCGTTCCGCAAGCTCCGTATTCACCCGGCATGGCTCCCCTTGTGACTTTTTTCTATTCCCACGACTCAAGTTACCATTTTGTGGAAAGAGTTTGGGGCAATTGAGTCGGTAACGGAGAATTCGTAGAACAGCGATCGTAAAATCAGTCTATGAAAAGTGTTTTCAAGATTGTAGGGAGACGTTGGAATATGTGTATTGCTATCGGAAATAAAATTAATATCAATAGATACCGCTTTCGTTTAATTTAAGAGTTCCGGGTATTTCCAACTCTACGAGTATTTTTCTAAAATATGATACAAGATATCAGATTTCTGTCGTTCTTTCTTTTCTATCGCTTGTGTATAAATATACGAGTATGTAATAGGGGTACCGGTTAATTCGTGCGGTTTTTTTTGGGGAAAATTGAAGCTTTTGTGAAAAAATTGTTACAAATTTAATATTCAAAGTATTATCCATCACTAGCTATAACTTTTTTCCATTTTTCTGGCCATTTACGAATACCTTTTCTGAAAAATTCGGCCGGCTTTTCCGCTATCCACGAATCGAGCCAATTTTTAACTTCTTCATAATTGGAGAAGTGCTGGTCAGCCATCTGTTAGAAAACCGCATGAATTAACCGGTACCGCTATTATATATGTAATGAATGTGTGTAGGCGGAAAGTAATCGCAAAATGGTTACTTACCTATGAGCTCTCATAATGCCTATACTGGGATTATGAAAATTAGCAAAATCTTTTGCAGAAATATAGAGAAAGTAATCATTATATCATCCAGTTCAAGCTGAAAAAGTACAGCAAACGCATCTATTCAGCTTGATCAATAGATTGTAAGGATATGAGTGAGACTGACGCGATACATATTTCGCTATAGAGTATGGCTTTCGTTTGGAAATGCGACTAGAATTGTTTTTTTTTATTTGGGTCTTATAACAATTTCGAAAATTTTGAATGTAGCCTCAGCAAGACGTCTTCACGTTTCTTTCTCAACGATCGCCGACATTAAAGAAAACAACAGCTCGATTTCGTTTATATCTTTTATAATATATTATTAACTTTACTATTTATTTTCAATTTATTGTTAAATATTTTAGTGTTTCCTTCAAATATTTATGCCTCTTGCTATATTTTCCCTTGTTACAAAATCAACACTCAAGGAAAATTGCGCACTTGCATGTTATAAATGACTTAAAGACTTATCAAAGCCGATGCGGTGCCATTTAAAATCAATCACCATTTGTTCATTTTGTATTACTCCGACACAGTGTCAGTGGTGTCGGTCGAGTCAAGGTAATCATACACAGCTAATGGAAAGCAGTTGTTCGAAACCAAACGGTACATAAATCAAATGATAAATGGAATTTTCACAAATGATGAACTAGTGCCAATTTGGAGTGGAGATGTGTGTGGGTGTGTGTGTGTGTGTATGGGACTGAGTACGACTGAGTGCGCACGTGGTCAGATTGTGTCAAACATACATTTAATCTATCATAATTTATTCGTTTAGTAGTTCCTTACAAAATTCATTGATTTCATTAGCTTAGTGAAGAGCTGGTTCTCTTGGCTTTGCAATTGGAATGAACTTATTTACATGGCTACAATGTACCGGTTACTTGCAAGCGAATGCGGCTGCACAAGCATTGCGAGCCTTTGCTCTTTGCCCCCCACTCCGACTGCCGCCTACTAATCTTGATATTTGCAAATGCCTCATTTCCGCCGATGTGTCGGTTTAGATGATTTCCACATACGCACTGTATACTTATTATTCAACGTTTATTCAATTGTAACGTATTCGTATAAATGTGTTTTCTACCATTACATATTTATGTATGCTAGCTTTTACGTTTGCGCGTGCGCCCGCTGCTACTTATGCGCCACTAAGTAGTCATGTTCGCCATGTTCACATCGTACACGGGTACATGGGTCTGGCGCAATTACTTGGTTGTCTAAATTTAATGTTAACATTGTATAAATTTCGCAATTGTTGGTTGTGTTTTTAAGCACATGCATATAAATATATATATATACACATATTTGATGAAGGCTCGAAACTATTCAAAAATTCATTACTTTCATGTTTGTGTCTCTATTCGTTTTTAAAAGATAATCGTTTAATAAAACCATAAACTAAGCTGGCCAGTTGCTCTTGTAATTTTGTCAGTATTTATATACATTACACAAATATTTCATATGTTTATACATATATATGTATGTATTCTGTGTAAAAAGTGACCAAAATAAATAAATAGTTAAGTAACACAATCAATTTTTGTATAAAAATATGTATGTTGGCTTTAAAAGTAGACCGTAGGTGTAGTGCAGAGTTTGCCCTAATCCTCTTCAAATTTTTCAGCGACTTAACTTTTGTGGTTTTAGTCCAGTGGTCTGCAAAGCTTACTCCTATGAGCAGTGCGCTCAGCACATGTACACAGTACGCTCTCTCAATCAGTCGTGTTTCGGGTATAATTTTATACAGTGGAGAGAAATTTCACTGCGCTCACTAACACCATCTCATTGTCAATTTTGCCGACCACTGTTTTAGTCCACCCACAACATTTTCCTCCAGGTGAGCACATCAGGGAATTTCGTTGTTTCGAAAATGACGTTCGTTAACATCCTTGCGCAGGGCTCCGAGTTAACTCGTCTGAACAAAGTATTTTCCTTAAGGAGCTTCACGACTCCACGGATTTTCTATATAATAAAACTATGTATATTACCATGAAACGTATAACTTTTGATGGATTTCCCCTTGTGGCTCATTCAGCCTCAGAAATTAATGCTAAAATTACCCTTTTCTTTTTTAAATTTAAATAAAAATTGACATCAATGCCAAAAGAGGGTGTTTAGGCACACTACGAATATGCAGTCATATATTCTGAATTCAAAATGCCGACTCCAAAGATGCTAATTCTTGTCAATATTGGATCCACTTTTTTGAATACGCCCTATTATGTATTTTGTCATACATGGCTATTTCCGAGTATTCACATGCGCAGGGAAAATACCATTTTGGTACAAACATATTTACCAAAACTTTTTTGTGAGATTGCGCATTGAAAGATGTAAAGAAGAACGTCAGATGTCGCCCAGATTACATGTGGCAACACAGTATACAACTTTTTTCTTTTTTATAACTACTGCACTTTTTACACAGATATACATATTTGCAATGATTTATATGGTATGAACGAGAAATTTTAATATGTCAATATTTCACCTACAAACAGCTGACTGTGCCATTGCTGCTTCATCGATCAGTAACACCTTAGAAATTTCAGGTCACGCATCACTGCAACTTTAGAACCAAACGAATGATTTTTGACTCAACCATGTAATGACATAAAGTTATGTTTTCAGATGAAATTCAAAACTATTAATAAAATGGCAAGAGGATGTAATTGGAAACAAAATTAAATATTAAAGGTATATGTAAACATATTAAGAAAATAAAACAAAAATTGTATCCGTACAATATTTGTTACACAGAAAATTACCAAAACCACCAAAACCAAGAATACAAAAATAAATAAAACTATAATAACACTGCACAACAAAATCAAACTTTTTTTAAAATAACAAGGTTCTGACAACGGATTCTGGTAGAGGGGGCAAAAAAAAAATATACGTCTATCGGCGTTTTGAAAGTTTACATCTGAATTTTTTTTTAGGGGGGGTCAAAGTTTTTCCCCTTTTGCACATTCTTATGGTGAATCGGCATACGAAAACCATGTAACCTTACATTTTAGGTATATAATGTGTTCAGCAATTTGATGTAAAATACTACGAAGAACATTTTTGTGCAGCATTTTAACCCTGTAGCTCCTATTTTTATGGGTCAATTTGACCCTTTTTTTTTCTAAAATGCCAAAAATGTCCTGTAAAACAGGACTTTTTAAGGACAACATTTACCACGAAAATATTCGCCATAAAATTCTACTATAGGTCTTTGAATACATCAAAGCTCAGAAATTAACTTGAACGCCAGAATTAAGCCAAAACTGCAAATGTGTTTAAGTGTTTATTTCGTACTTATTCAAAATTGGTCGACACACGTATATTTTTTTTTGCCGCCTCTACCAGAATCCGTTGTCAGAACCTTGTTATTTTTTTGTTGTTGTGCAGTGTAATTATGGTTGAGTCAGAAATCAGCTGATCTCATTGCTGGTGATGAGCATAACTATGATTTCATTGAGAAAATAATTTCAGTGTTATTTAAAAATGAAATATAAAGCGTTTCAGTTCGTAGGGACAAGTGTGTCCCTTGCCGTGAAAAAAGTACAAATAATCAACTTGACAACAATTATTTAATGTATTTATGAACCAATATTTCAATGGCAGATCGAATAATGAAATTAGTGCCAAGTATGTTTTGAGCTGCAGCTTCTTCTGGCCATCTTGTTGCGCTTAAAAAATAACCAGCATAGTGCAATTATATAAAGCGGCAAAAAAACATTTGTAAAGATTGTGTGAAAGGGTAAGTATGTATATGTTTGTATGTCTTGTTGAACGATTGCAATGTGTAGGGGTAAGCAGAGCTTTGAACTACCTCAATTCAATTTTATTGTATCACTGCTACGATGACTTCTATGTACGATTATGTATGTGAGTATGTACGTGAGTATGTACGTAATTTTCATAAATTCTCTATACGTTAGAAATTATATTGTCAAGCACGTTTTTTGCCACTTCAAACTTTCGTTACATAAGTTGTATGTATTTGAGTTAGACCAACCTTTCTGCACTCATCTATGTCTGGATTTTGTTTTTATAGTTTACAGAAATATTTATAAATTTCTCATATAAAATAATTCAAATAGCACAAGCTTCTCTCAACCACTAATTGTTGCTGCAAATCTATTTAGAAGCGTTCCCACATTTAAGCCAAAAACTCGAAAACTCGTTTTTCGCGCAGAAAAACATTCGAACTAGTTACTTGTCTTTGATAGAAGGTCATTTACATCATTTGATAAACGACAAACTACAGTAAACTGCAAGGCAAACCAGTTGGAAGTTGGTTCAAAAATAAATTCCATTTGTGCGACTCTGCAAATTTGCCCATTTTTGCATTTACTGTCGTCCGGATATGCCGTCTCTGCGTTTTGTGCAATGAAAACCGAAATCGTCAAGAAACCACATCTGCTCAGAATAATTTATCGTTTAGTCAATGATATGTGTGTGTGGTTGTCTTTCTTGCGGGAATTTGAAGCGTTTTCACTACTGCTCCGCCGCAGTAATTGCAGGCCACTTTTCGAATAGTTAAACGCAAAAATCCAATACGAATATTTTCGCATTTGCGCATAAATTTGATGTCTGAACAACCTATCTAAATATTTAGTTCTAACATTATCTTCACTAATACGCTGAACAAAGTCCCTTCAACTATCGCTCGACAATGCCGATTCGCCTGCCTACGACTTGACTTGGTGCAGAACGAGCAGCAAGAACCGCATAACCCTAACGTCTAAAACTAGTAACGAGTCATGTATGGCACTGTGCCGTGCACTGTGTGGGCACTGTGGACCGTGACGTACTTAACATATGTATAGCTCACCGGAAAGTAGGCGTGGAAAGTACGGAAACTATAGATTACGTTTAAGGACGGAAACGAGGTTTTGAAATTAGTGCATAGATGTTGGAGATCAGTGTGGGCAATAAAAATCAGTTCACAGTTGGCAGTTGAAAGGAAAATTTACAAAAGGATACAAATAAAATGCTGCATACAGAATGAAAATTGTGAAAGGAGAGTCAAAGGCTAACGAAGAAATAAATGTTACTACATACAATATGTATATAATCTATATATACATTGTCAGAGATAATTATTTTCCTATTGTGGCTCATCGCAAGTTGGAGCATAAAGTCTGAAGTCTATTTTCGGGACTTGAAATTCAGTGCGTCAGACGACCGCTTAAAATATGTAGAATAGTTATTAAGCTCAATGAAAAAGTGGTCATAAAGTCATTCGGAAAAACACAAATAGGTAAGTATTGCTAAAATCCTTGGTAAACAAATTTTGTGCATAATTCATTGTTGTAGAAGAAATCGTGTAAATAAAATATTGTAAATAAAACAATTTGTCGTAGGTACGGAAATTTAAAAACTGATATCTTCAAAGAGAACGTTCAACAATTTGTGTTGAATTTTTCCATAGCTAATAATACTGTCAATGCGAATTCATACCAGGTGATAGCGTTAGGGCAGCAACAAAATTTCAATGTATTTTGTTTTTGTTTTCTGGGTTTAGCTTGTCAAAATCAGCCAATCAGAACAAAGCTTGTTTTTTTTTCATTTTTAACCTGTCACAGTTGTACAAAAATGCCTGTATTTTGACAATCTAGATCTTTTCCACCACAAAAAAATCAAATTAGCTTATTTAACGCTATCACCTGGTATGAATTCGCCTTGTAATACTGTAAAGAAAATTTATTGACTTTTGACTTAATAAAGTATTTGAAGTTTCAGGGTTTTATATGTTTTATGGCACAAAATTAATTCAACTTTCAAGTTTTTTCTGTCAGAAATCAATCAAAAATCCAACTATCCAAAATGATAAAACTCTGGCAATCTTAAGTTACTTGGATATTCTGGATTTTCATTTTTGACCTTTTATCGAAAAATTTATGATTTTCACTCATTTTTCAGGGCTACATGTAAAACCTCATAAATTGAAACTGTATGCATAAACATTAAAGTACACCAATACATAACTTTTATAGTTGCTTTTACTTTTATGGATTTGTATTGAACGGACATTGGCCAAAATAACGACAGAAGCGAAGTGTGCCTTGAAGCATAATGTGTATTGGTGGAACAAGTGTCTAACGAGACCAGATACATATTTGCCTGGGTGTTGCAGATGTCATCCCTTTAACCCTTTCGCTACAGGTTTTTACTGGGGAAAGCTAAAGAAATTTTTTAATTCTTATACTCGGACCCTGTATTTTAGAGTGTTTTTCTATGAGAGAAACCAGATCGTAATAATTACTTAAACATAATCATTTTTACGCATAACGAAAACTTGAATATTTCTGCATTTACTTTAGTCAAAATAAGAAGTAAAGAAGTAACTAAATTGAAAGAAAACGTCAAATTAAAAAAGTAACTAAAGTTTTCTGCTACTTCTTTTGCTATGTCAAGATATACCATTAAAAAAACGTGTATACTTCTCTTCTTTAAACTTAAATATTCAGTTTATTAATTTTGTATTTTTCCTAAAACTTCAAACTATTCTAAGGACCAACAAAACAATGTATTCTTGCAACCATAGAGGATGCAGACGTCCACAAAGTAGCATGTGCCATATGGCAACAAAATAGCGAAAGGGTTAAATTGCAAATTTTCTCCATGAGTTGCAAATTTTCTCATTTATATTTGCTGTAGATGAGAGAGCAAGTGCAAGTGAAGTCGCATTCAATATCAATATGGAATACTAAACTTCAATAAGTGCTAAACTTTATTAAGAGCCATGAAAAGGAGGATTAAAATAGAGACTTCACACAGAAGATACAATCAAAATATTAAGTTATGTGATAATAAAATCAGCATAGAATAGAAAGTCAATAAAGGCCGTAGTACATCAGGGATTTACTCGGGAGTGAAATATGTAGTTACTTTCAAATTTATATAAATTTCAAAATGTCATATTTATACTTTAGAGATATCATTCTGCACCAATAATAAAAGTCTAATAAAAATAGCACTCAAAATATTCGGAATGGATGTCTTGATTTAAACAATAATTTTCTACTGAAGCTAGGAAATGTCAAACCCAATTTGTGTGCAAGCCCATTTTTTTTATTATTAAACATATTAATATTTACGCATATCCAGCTTATCCTTTCTGCATTTTTTCAATCATTTTTTCTTTTCATTTGTGTTTTTCCAAATAATTTCGTGACCACATTGTATGAAAGGTTTTGCCATTTTTTAAGGCAACGCTTTTAGTCCACCGAGTTTTCCACACTTTCTTCTTTTTCATTTTCTTTGCCAAAGTACCAAATACCGTTATCACTATTACCAAATACAATACAACAAACAGTAACAACATATAATGGTAAAACATTTAAATTAACAACAACAAATCATTTTTGTTTTTTAACATTTACGCGTACCGCTGAAAACTCGCATCACACGCCCATTTCGAACGCTATCCAACGAATTTCATATTTCAAATAACTAGTTATATATATTTACATATCATACAAACTACATGTTTTATTGGTTGCTGCTGCTGATTTCTATCTCTATGCGACTGTGTCGCAATTTGCGCCCATTTGGAAAAAATACCATAAATCAATTTCGAAAAACTAAAGGCGACAATTTCACGCATTGTTCACGACACTTTTATGTATGCATGTATGTCCGTATGTACGTACGAGTATGTAAGTATTTGTAAATAATAAATCAAATTGCTTTTATGTTGCATTTATTTCTCCTTTGACAATATAATATCCCCTACTATATCGTTAAATGATCACAGTCGAAAAATTGAATATTTCATGATGATGTGAAATCAAAAAGCACAACGTCCAAATGCGATTCATTTCGTGCGGCATGCGAGAGAATGTGCCATGGCGTTGTCGGTGGCCATGTCGATGACAGTGTCGAGGTTGAGAGCGAGGACGACGGCAAGGACGAATACGAGGACGCGCCGCAAGACCGGAAGGCGCCCACTGCATGCATGGCGGCTTTGTCTGACTGCAGTCGCGAGTGCCTATGCCTGTATGTACGGCATGTATCATACATATCTACACATTTATTATATACGAAATGCATACGTGATCGCAGTCAACAATGTCGCCGCGTTCGATCGCCTCGCTAGCGGTTTCACTTAAGGTCTGCTTAATCCAGATGTGACCATAACCAAACTTAATTTTGTGGTGAGACTTAGAAGTGATTGCAGAGGGTTAGAGTGCAACCTAACCTAGAAATGATTAGTTAAAAGATTTAAATTAGCCGGTTTCCTATTGAAATTTTCTATTGTGAAATATTGTTGTCGGTTTATTTTCGTAGATGAAAAGGGACAGTTTGAAAAAATAGAAATGTATGGTTTGAGCAAACAAGTATGATACAAAGAAAGGCTCACAAGCTGATTCTCTTTCTTGATTCTGTAAATATAAGTTTTTCGCAATCGCTCGCACGACACGTTGGCCAAATTAAGTAAAGTTATGATCACATTTGAATTAACTGCCCCGTCACGCCGTCTCTATGATAGATGTGTAAAATTATTATACATTGGCTGCATGGTAGTGTCTAGGCGAATTTGAATTTTTATAATTCGGTTTTTTATCAGTTGTGCGGCCGGTTCTTTGCCATTCCGCTTGAATGTTTGCTTAGTTTCTGGATTTCTATAGTTCCTACATTGAATTTCTTCCTTGTCTATGCCTTAAATTACGCTTAGTCTACTATTTAATTTATTCATGTAGTTTACCTGTAACTAATTTTAGTTTATTTTAATCACTAAGTCATTTATAATTTAGCAGTACAAAAATTATCCGTTGCAAAAATTAATTCTCAATTGTAACTAAACTAATTTTACTTGCTCTTTAACGTCGCTAATCGTATTCTTCATTTGCTCATTGCCCGTTGAACGACATTTTCATAATTCCCGTATGAAAATAACAGTTTCTGTGTGTTTCTCGTGTGTAATTTACTTCTTCATTTTTTATTCTATATGTTACTTTTCACTTGTTTAGTGTATGTGTGTATCTCTCATCTTAAAAATGTTATTCTAAGTAACTAAATGTAATCAATCTTAGGAATTATTCAGTTGGATCAATTATTATGCTGTAGTACGTCTTTTCTGTCTCTAACTGCCATCGTCGTTTGGCGAAAGTTTCTGCACATGGCCCTTTATTGCGCCGTTTGCCTCGTCTAATTACTACAATTAATGCACGCAGATGTTAGTTGTTGTTGCTGTTGTTATTATTATTGTTTTTTGTTGGTTGTTGTAGTTGGTTGGTTGATTTTTGATTGACACTATGATGGAAGAACAAATAGATTATCCGTGGTAGTAGTAGTGGTGAGCTCAGCCGTTGCTATAAGCTTCTGCTAGAAATCGCTACTCGTCGATGGATTACCTAAATTGCTCTCCACCGTGTCGTCCTTATGTCAGAGCGGTGGCTTATACACTTCGATGGCCGGCGTCAGCATGTCAACACGCGTTGATATCGAAGTATCGCTGCAAATAGAATGATAAAAATTACATTGTAGTGAGTAAGAAAAAATTCAATTATAAGTTTAAATTACGAGAAAGCGGAAATTGAAATTGAAAAACGTTTTCATAGAAAATTTGCTCATATGTAGTCTCGAAACAGGTTTTGATCCCAATACCTGCATTTTCCAGGTGCATTATATCATATAGTAGTGAAGTTTTCTTTCAAAAACAGAATTCCACTTAAATTTCTTTGTTTTTCAAATGACACTTCTGTAATTTTATTGATTTATTGCAATTAAAAACACTGCACAACACAAAAAAAATAACAAGGTTCTGACAACGGATTCTGGTAGAGGGGACCAAAAAAAAATATACGTGTATCGGCGTTTTGAAAGTTTACATCTGAATTTTTTTTAGGGGGGGTCAAAGTTTTCCCCTTTTGCACATTCTTATGGTGAATCGGCATACGAAAACCATGTAACCTTACATTTTAGGTATATGATGGGTTCAGCAATTCGATGTAAGATACTACGAACAATATTTTTGTGGAGCACTTAGTGATAAAGTTCCTTTTAATCTGTCTGGGCACGTAAACAAGAAAAACTGTCTCATCTGTGGCTGCGAAAATCCGAGAGAAAAGAGTAAGAGCCTGTCCAACCACAACGAGTTTTTTGAATTTTGCTCTTTGATTTTTTGAAAATGCGGCAGGTTTGATCTTTGCAGCCGATGAATTGCGTTATCGAATGATTTTGACTTACTATTAATTGCGTGGAATTGAGGATATGTTTGTGTACGATGTTTAATTTCAGCAGAACAACGTCAGTCTAAGTTAAAAACAAAGTCTATGCTGCGTAGATAGTGTTTGAATTGATAATTTTCTTTCTACAGCTTTTCTTTCATCTCTTAATGGGTAAAATTAGTTATAGAAAAGTTCCTAATTCGCTCGGAATCGGCATAAAATTGTATGGTATTGAGTTGTGTGTAATTGATTAATTGCACTCGTGGAAAGCCATACATACCTATAAGTATATAACTTCTGTAGTCTTTGTTTTTTTTTTTAACTCAAACAAATGTGCATTGCGTTGGTTTAGGAAGGATGTAAAGGTTAGAAGATAGGGTTTTGAGTGAAGTGGTTATGGACTCTTGCCTTGAACCCAACGAGAACATAAGTGCTGGGGAAAATATCTGCAAGGAGACCATTCCAAAAACGGGTTTGCACCCGATCGAGGAGCTCCAAATGGATTTTGAAGCCCCCGCCCATAGGTGTGAGTTAAACTCTATTTTAGGTGGGGTTAAATAAAGCAGCCGCCATGGCTCAGCTGGCTAGTGCGTTGGGCCGCGAGTCAAATGCGACGCTCGAACCCAGGTTCAAGACTCCGTTGCGTTAACACCAAAAAAAAAAGAAAAACAACAACTTTTCATTCGGCGGCTGTCCTCTCAACAAGAAATTGCAAACCTCTGCGAGAAAAATTGCTCCCAACTCGCCGTTCCGAAGCGCCATAAAACTGTAGGGCCCTTCCAACCTTGAAAAATTCACACGTACAACATGGATGGTTGCAGGTAGCTGGGCCTTAGTCTCGTAATCGGGCTGTCGTGCCAGTCAAGAAGAAGAAGCTATACATTTTGTACACCACCTAGTAAATAATGTAAAATAACCACCTAGTAATAGTTATATGCTCTCTTTGTGTAATTGTCAACAAAACTTTTTTACAGCGGCATCCAGGGGCCAACACACATGAGCTAAGGTCCCACGTTAATGACTCAATAGGAAAAAGGCTCTGCGAAAACGAATTCAGACAACTAGAAAACTCATTCACTCACTCAACAGTTTCGTGCAATTTAATTGTTAATAATGTGTCATTGTTAATTTGGCCACATCAAACACATGAGCGATGTTCGCATAGTCGACATCACACAAGCTTGGGAACACAGCGGCCGCCGCCCAGACTTGCAATTTCGATATCAATTTATTGGGTTGCGTGTTGATATATGTTCGGCAAACACATTTCAGCAACGCTGAAATTTGCCATCAAGCAAAATAAAAAACTTTTTCGCCATGATTTCGCTCGGTATTCCCCGTTTTCTTGACGCAGCAGTTATTGTTTGTTCTTCGTAGAGCGAAAAGAACGAAATAAAGTTTCACTTATATTTTTGCGGCGTTTCAGAGGCGAATAAAACTATAACGGCACAATCATACGAAAAACAGAAACAGTAAACATTTCGCCCTCCGAGCACAACGCATAGCAATTCATCATTTCGCTGCGTTTATCGGCGAGTCGGCGGGTGGGCAACGTCGAGGTTTGGGCAAAGACAGAGCGAGGAACGAGGCGCAACGGCAAAGTTTGCGGGAACATATCGACGAGGCAGGACGAGAACATGCACAGCTAATCAATCAATCTGTGGGATATGCATGCGGTGTAGAGCGGGCGGCGGGCGAGGGCACGGTTTGTTCGCCGTTCGTCTGGACAACTGGGAGATATCGAATTCCTGTTTGAGCCGTGTTTGCGTTTGCTGCTTGTTGTGCGGATTTCGTTTGTTTATGTTTTCGGTTATTCTTTGCTGTTACTGCTTGTGTTTTTGTTAGTTCTCGGCGTTGCCGCTTTTCCCAGCCGGCTTTGCAGCGACCATTAAAACAAATTCAAACGGAGTTCTGTCTCGGCCACACAGGAGAATACGAGTGCGAAAGTGGGCGGGGCTGTGACAATATGTACAAGTCCAATACAAAATGTTATTTACAACATAATTTTTCTAGGAAATTATGCTTTCTTCCTTCTCGACGTGTTCTGTTCGTTTTGTATTTGTTTTCATTTTGCTTTTGTTGTATCCGCGGCAGGTTGCCCACGCTGGCTGATCTCTGCACGGACCATTGCTGTGCACATAAACAAAAAAATGAGTGTTTCAAAGTGTTTACAGGTTTTTTTTTGTTGTTGCCGTTGTTGTCAATGTGTGTGGCATAAAAGGACATTTAAGGTTACAAAACGCTTCCTTTTATTTCAACATTCAACGTTGTTGAAAACTTGTTGGCCGTCGAAAGCAACGAAGGCTGTAAAAAAAGCAAAAGCAGCGCAAAGAGCAACAGTAACAACTAAAACAGCAAAAAAGTGAAATCTAATGATTGGAAATGTTAAAACGAAATGCCGCCTGTTGACGTGACCGCTTGAGAAAGTTTGAAAAAATATGTAACTTGCAGGAAATTACTTTGGTTTGATCCAGCTGCCAGCCAGCAACCGACCTGCCAACCGGTGAAATTCAGTTTCCGTTTGTTAATTTCCGTTTCGCTGGCAAGCCAACAGAAAGACTAAATTTTTTCCGCCAAATATGCGCGGAGGAAGTGGAAAGCGCCAATCGAGGTAACTAAATGTTTATGATTTGGTTCGAATCGTCAAGCACGTGCAAACTCATGTAAATGGAGCGTTTTTTGCAGGCAGATACTAGATGCAGTAACACTGTGAAGAAGATTGCGAAGGAGAGGTGCAGAATAGTATCAGCATAACTCCAACAAATGTCCAGTTGGGACAACTACTATGAAGAATATGTAGAAACAGTGTTAATTCATCTCGTTAAATATGTATTTATGTACATATCGCACACGCACTACAAAAGTGACACAACTCAAAATTTTTCATTTTCGGGTTTATGTGTTAATACTGTGCACAATGCATCAATCTACCACTCAGCAAAAGCTCAGTATATTTTGTTGTTGTTAACTGTTGCAAAAATACAGTTAGGTGTCTCTTCATGTCAGAAGTTTTATGCTATTTGATCGCTGCAGCTCAATGTAAAAGTGTCCTAACTCAAATTGTGTCACTTTTGACGAAATAAATTTGTGTTAAAGTTTGTTTTAAGCAAAATTCTGAAAATTTTTGTATATATTTTTAATTATTAAAATTAATTATGAATTTTCAAAATTTTTCTTTCAACTTTTTAACTGTCATTTATAATTATTAAATTCAGAAAAAGTGGCATAACTTGAAATAGTTCCGTAATTATTGAATTAAAATATCATCAAAACAGTCACAACTCAAAATTTTGGAAAAATAGTGTAAAATAAAAAAAATTCTTGGAACTTATCAAAAAGCATAATCTGTAAGGATTTTCACTGAAAGGTCTATTCGTTATTTAAAAAAAAATGTTTATTTAGCTCAAAAACAGTTTTTTGAGTTTCCTGAAAAATCATAAATTTTGAGTTGTGTCACTTTTGTTATGCGTGTGCCATATATACCTTTCTGAAGAAAGCTTAAATATTTCAAATTGTATAACTATAAAATGACTCATGTTGTTACCATTACTTGCCTTTACTTTTCGATAGTTTTACATAATGTTCAAAAAAGACTTTAATATGAAAATGGTTGAAAGTACTTATAAAAACGATTTATCAAATTTCAAGCCACAAATAAGTTTTAAATGCTTTTTTTACAAGCACATGAATATAATTTTCAGCAGCTTATAAAATGTTGTTAAAGCAATTGAAAAATTACTATTGACTATGAGTTTTAGTTTTATAGTTCATCACTTTTTCATTGGACTTCAAGTCTTATACAAGAAGCTATGCACGAAGGAATTAATATTCGCACAAGTATTTGGCTTGAATCAGGCGCGGATCCAGAAAAATATTTCCGGGGGGGTTTTAAAAAGTAATTCTTGAATATTTTTAAAATGCCTTTTAATTTGTATGTAGTTTTATAGTCGAGCCAAATATTTCGGGGGGGGGGGGGTTCAACTCCAAAACCTCCTCCCTGGATCCGCCACTGGCTGGAATCAATTTATCGTTAGTTAGTTTCTTATTGCCATCAAAACCTCTAGATCTATATTGGGAATTTTTGGAAAACGACTCCACTTGGAGATTGCAAATATATTCCGACCGCGTGAAAGAAGTGCTTAGACGGGGCTATAAAAGGGTTTATCGGTAAATGGATAAAATAGTTGATCACATTTCGAGGGCATACCAAGCACAGCGTAACCCTGTGAGGACCTGAACCAACTTAACGAAGGAAAGACAAGACCTAATACGCTTACTTCGAAATAATTAATGTTTCTTATGTTTTCTGCAGAATAAGGAGTGTATTGCATAATAGATGGAGAACCGTTTAATCATTATCTTTATCTCCAGTGTGCCTACCAAAAATACACAATTGAATATGTAGTGTTTGCTGAGTCAGAACTCGAATTCATATCCTTCTGACTCGCAGGTTGCTGCTAAAATAATATTCGCCGCGTGGAATATCAAAGCTGACACATACTGCGGAGAGTCTCTACGAATGACAAAGAACATAAAAAAATAACAAGCTACATGTTTTCCACGAGCATAATATCTACTTCGTCGAATCACGGAAGCAACAGTGAGAGAAGTGAGATACACGGAGTACACGCCATGTCAATTTTATGCCTTGTTATATGTGTATTGGTGCGTTTTTACGCACTAAGCCTGTCAAATGAGTAATTAAGGATAATCCTCAAAAATGAAATAACTCCTCTAAAAACTCGCTGGGTAACACAACGCCCACTTAGTCGGCAGCTCGCTTGCTCGGCCCGCCTGCGTTATTTAATTTGCCCAACTGCGGTAAACAAAGTGGCAAGTCCCGTGCCAGAATGAGTTCAACAAGTTTATGGTTTCGGCTTATGACAAATTCATGTCATTCCAGCACCAGCGCCAACACAGCGCGCAGCAACATTGACGGCTGGTGTTGGCAACACTTCCTTGCATGAGCCGCACCGTTGCTGGCTCCTAGTACACTTGTGTACGACATCAGGCGAACTGTGATTGGAGGGGTTGGGTGGGTTGGGCGTGTCGGGCGCTGGTCGCGACCTTGCCGGTTTTGGCTGCAATAGCGGCATGGGGCCGTGTTTGCATTTGAAGTGTTGCCACGAACGGCGAAACGCGCGTGTCCGCTCCGGCGCGCAGCACCTCCAGAGACAGACGTCACGTAGGCTTTAATTAATTCTTTATTTTATTTGCCATTTTTTGTGCAGCAACTTGGCCGCTCGTAGTTGGACTGCTGCCTGGCTGGCTGGTTGGCTGACTATCTGTCCGCCCAAAGCGACACAAACCGAACGCTTGCACAGGTGCAAAATGTAAATACACCGAGTGCAGGCATTCAATGTCGACTTGGCATTCAAGTGCGGACATTAATTTGTCCGTGCACACACTTGCGACGAGGCGTTTACTCTTGTGCGAGTGTCTGCCACATGCGACCGCTGGCTGCTCGCAATAAAATTCGCGCACCGCGCCTCTCGGCGCCAGGCAACGCGCCGTATTCATAAAAACCACATTGCCGAAGCACTGCTTTTGGGGTAATCGGTGGCAGACACCACGTGTGACTCACAACGGGGCCCCCGGTTTAATTGCTGTCACTGCCCAATCTCACTTTTTGAACTGCTGTGCTTTGTAGTGTTTAATATAAGTGCCTTGATCCGTCCGTCCGTCCATCCTCCAAAGTTTTAGTTCTGAAACAATTGTTGCAGTTTATGCTATGTTTTACCGATATTGGGCCACAGTTTACCAGAGATCATAAAAATATCCACGGTCCGTTTAAGCATCATTCGATCGAAATTACTTGAATAAACTTAAATGTATTTAAGTGCTGCGTACCACAAACATTGTAACGTTCTCGTTGAACGCCAGGAAGATTTCAAAACCCTGGTGCCGGCAGTGACGACATCGAAAGCGGTGAAGCTATGAAACACAGCTTGGTGAGAGGAATGAGTTGCAAATAAGTTGGCGAAAAAGGGCGTAGTACTGCCTGATGTCAGGTGGGTGAATATCTCTGTTTCTGCCTTTATAGATGTTGACAGGATGACATGCAAGAACATTGGAATACTCATGACAATACGCTCAGCGAAAACGCAAATAATAGTATTGAATATGTTATTAAAATCGTATTAAATATTTTTGTCATATCGGCCACAATGTGCAGTGTGTCAACTACAGTTACTACTTTAGGCTAAAACTTTTATTTTAATTATAAATAATCTTAATGAAATTACCATCCAACCAGCGGCGGAGGGTTTTGGGGGTTGGAACCCCCCCCGAAATATTAAGATCGACTTTATAACTACATACGAATTAAAAGGCATTTTATAAATATTTTTGAAAGCCCCCCCCCCCCCGAAATATTTTTCTAGATCCGCCCCTGCATCCAACCAATTACACTGTGCATGTCGAAAATTTAGACATGGGGGGACTTACAGAGCGAGTTTTCATAGGTATACTGAGTTGAGATCCAACTCAGTATATGTATTTTTTTTTGGATTGGTGTCTTAAGCAAATTTGTTGGTCGTTAAAATATCTACAAACTTGCCGAAGACAGTAAAGCGATATTCGGAACGATTTAGCACCTATTAGCATTTAAACGTTCGAAGACTTAAGCGACAAACTCGACTAAAATGAGCAAAATTCAAAGTCGGATTTCTCTTAAACTAAAGCCATTCCAGCCAAACGGCTGGTGAATCTCAACTCAGTATACCTATAGAAAAGTCACCCAGTAGTTCCCCCCGATGTCTAAATTTTGGACTTGCACAGTGTTACTAACTACTGACTCCAAGCTTTTATATCAACAATTATTTAACTTTCGAAGGTTCACCATAGACTGTTGAGAGGGCAACCGTTTCTTGTTGGATGTTTTCTTTATTCGGTATTGGTTGAGTTGGGATTCGAACACACAATGCTCGGACGCACTAACGACTGAGTCGTTGCCGCTGCAGACTGCAGTGGCTCTAAACAAGGGCACACGTTTTGCTGAAATTAATTAGATTTAAAATGACATTGCACCGAGCACAAAACAACACGAGCTGCCATAGCGCAAACAGTACTTACATTAAAATTTCATCTTTCGGCGAATCGTCCACACTGAGCACCAAGCACGCTGCCACAACGGAGCGAATGTGTGGTGTAACATATGGGACGTGTGTGAGGAAGAGGCAACACGTCACATGCAAAACCCAGCGTGCAGCCGCCCGGAGATATTTAGACCGAAGTGCGCCAGTCAGAAGACTTCAAATCTTGTTCAGTTTTATTTCCCTGGCGCAAGTGTTTCTTAGTGGAAGCCTTAAATTGTAATTTAAATTTGAATTTATGATGTAAATGTGGCAGCATGGCTAAACGTTCGAAATGAATTTTGCAACTTGAGCGCCCTCAAGTCTGGTTTGCGGTTATTTCCACACGTACACAAACAAATACAAACATAGTGAGTGAGCGTGAATACGCTGAGCTGTGTTTGAATTGAAATTAATTTCGCAACTTGCTCCTGGGCATGTGCCCATTTAACTGTTTCACCTTTAAGAACCCAACCCACACTCACTAGCAATCATGAGCCATTCGACTGTGCAACCGACTGCAAGCCAGCTGCCGTTACTCGTTTTGACCTTTTTGCGCATAGTGCACATTTATTTTTTCGCAACAACAGTTTTTCCGCAACATTTTTGCAACAATTAAAAATTTGAGCGTTTTTACGCACTGACCTCCCCCTCCCTCCGCCCGTTCCTTCGCAGCCCTTTTGCTGTGCGCAACTTTTTCCGCTTCGACTTCAAAGCGGGCAACTTTTGCATCCATTTGAGATGCAGCGTACATTTGCCTGCCAGCAGCGTTACGGACCGGCGCGCGCGGCTTCGCTGCAATGGCTGCGTTGTGTTGGGGTGCAGTTGCGGGGCGGGATGATATAATGTGGTAAGCGCTCGAATAACTTTTGTGGTTAGAATTCGTTCCGCGGTTGCCTTGTGCTTGAAGAATGGGCCGTCGTGTTAATTAAAACTTTATTTATTTTGACTTCTTAACTTTCGCAACTCTCCAGCTGCGCAGTTTAGGACTTTTATGTCCCGCTTTTTCGGTGAACTGAATGACCAAATACAGAAGTAAAATTCAAAACTGACTTTTAAGCTTCATCGTTACAATCTATGTCACTTGGAAAGTTAATTGACATAATTGACGGAAAGGATGGTTTGTTTAATTTTATGTTAAGACTATATTTCTGCTTAGGTTTGCTATTGCCCTTCCTTGGAATTAATTTAGCAAGAAAGAATAAATGGAATACCTCAAAATGGTTCTCTAGAACGTAATGGAAATTTGCTCAACAGATACTGCGAATGAATCAGAAAACTGCAAAGCTGAATGAATAAATAACAAAGCAAACAACTGCACAAAATAAAAAACAAATTGTGGCTGTGTGCGCTAAAGACGAAACCGAAAAACAATTTCATATTCCATTGGAATTCATTTGGATAAGAATTGTACAACCGAAAGCAATACAGCTGTCAAACGTATCAGTGACTGCAGTCGACCCACTTGCATGACAAATTATGCATGTATGTATGTATGTATCTAATAGGGATTGGCATCCCGGGAGCCCGGACAGTTTCAACCCAGATAAATGTCGAGATCAAAACATAAAAATATCAAACTTTTTACTTTTGTTAGCTTAATTTTTAAAAAGGCAAACCTTAGGGGGTAGTCAGGTAGAATCGACCATATTTTTAAATAATTTGTTTTCATACAAATTATATTATCAGGTGTACAACTTTGCTTCCGCCGTTTTTTTTTCAAAATTAAAAGCTTTATTGCGAAAAAGTGCTTACAGATGTATTATTCAAAGTATTGTCCGTCGCTAGCGACAACTTTCTCCCATCTTTCCGGCAATTTTCGGATCCCGGCTCGAAAAAAGGAGTCCTCTTTTGACGCTATCCATGAAGCAATCCATTTTTCCAATTCTTCGAAGGATTGAAAATGTTGATCTGCCAGGCCGTGTGCCATCGAACGGAATAGGTGGAAGTCAGAAGGGGCGACATCTGGGGAATACGGCGGGTGGGGCAAGACTTCCCATTTCAGCGTTTCCAGGTACTTTTTGACCACTTTTGCGACGTGAGGCCGAGCATTGTCGTGTTGGAGGATGACTTTGTCATGTCGCTCTTGATATTGTGGCACCATTTTTAAAACGTTGAAACCACTCCCGACACGTTCTTTCACTCAGAGCAGCATCACCGTAAGTTTCTGAGAGCATTCGATGCGCTTCAGCTGCATTTTTTTTCGAATTGTAACAGAAAAGTAAAACTTCCCGCAAATGGCGAGAATTGGGCACATAAACGGACATTTTCGAGCGTGAATAATACGAAAACAAGAACAACTGCCACTGAAACGGCGATGACAATTCGTTAGGCACTGTCCACACTCACTTTAAAGGCATTACCATCTATGTAGTTCAACCAGCCTCAGCCGGTACAGCCACCTATCGGAAAACGGCGGAAGCAAAGTTGTACACCTGATAGTACTCAAAACTATGTACAATAACATATAAAAAAATTGTTAATGTGGAATAAAAATTTGTATGAAAAAAAAATTATTTAAAAATATGGTCGATTCTACCTGACTACCCCCTTAACACAAAAAATAAATTACATACTGTCTGTGACGTTTCAATAAGCTTCAGTGCAACAATAGCTCTGCTTTTTTACAGATACTTGGCACAAATTTGTACAAACTAGCTGCGTTTGGGTACTTTGCCAGTAAAACTTTGCTAAGAAAGAAGCTAAGTAGATACCTATGATTTCATCTAATAGTTTGAAGCAGAGAGAGGCTTTTTATTAACAGGTAGTTTGGCAAATATATGCATTTTTATGTTATTAATTTTGTGTTATTTGTCACGAATATTTTTTTCCAAGTTTTAAAGTAAGAACACAAAATTGTTTTCAATACGAAAATAACGTTTAGTTAATTGAAAAACACGTATGATTTAGTTCCTTAGAATAAAATATTCAATTCCGAAAAAATTCCGGGATCCCGGGATTACGATTTTTAGTCCCGAAAATTCCGGGATTGTGAAACTGGTCCCGTATCGCACTAGCAATTGCATGCATATCTATGTATGTGTGAATGATTGTTTGGCGCAGGCTGCGTCGATTGCAATTGCGTAAATCGCAGCAACAACATCAAAAGCCACAATAACTCAATTTGAAAATACTCGAGATCTTTAATCAATCGAACATCAACATGAAAAACTTCGGCGACTATTCACTTGTCAATACGTTCGTGAAAAGTTTCTAGTTTTGAAAATGCTACCAAACTTTAATTTTGGTATTTTGACACTAATATAATCTTCAAACGATTCTAAATACTTGGTTTATGGTCTTTCCAGAGAGAATATCGAATTTTTTGAACACGAATCAGGAACGTCTTGTCTACGGCAGCTGCAATTTCTTTACCAGCCGATATTCGCTTTTAATAGTAGAAATGTTGGCTTTTGAAGAAGTTACAAATCAGTAAGAGCTACATCCGGTCAACACTTTTGTACTGTACAAAGTATATTGTAACTTAAGAGGTCATCCTCATGCGCGGCCAGGAAAAATGGACATTCTTCAGAAATGATTTCTTTTGTGAATACGAGGAATTATCAAAAAAATATATTCCACTTTAATTTATTCATTGTTACTTTTTTTCGATTAAAGACACGGCTTCTGCCGCGTCATGGTCAGCTGGCGGGGATTGTTTTGAGTCACAGGATTATCTGAAACATAAATTTCAAAGAAATTCTTAATCAGTATGAACGTACCTCTCGCCCGTAGTAAATTTGAATTTTTTCATAAGAATCTCACAAAATGGCAGGCATTGGAAGTTAATAATAATAGTAATAATTGATTGGCACGACAGCCCGCTTACGCGAGACTAAGGCCTAGTTTCCCGCAACCACCCGTGTTGTGCGTGTAAATTTTGTACGCGGGTGGAAGGGACCTACAGTTTTATGCCGGTTCCGAACGGCAGGTTTTGAGCTTTTTCATAGGCAATTTTTACTCTCAGAGGTTTGCCATTTCCAGCTGAGAGGACAGCCACCGAAAGAGAAAACGAGTTTCCCGTTATTTTTTTTTAGGTGTTACTACATGCAGTATTCGATCTTGCGTCGCTCTGCATGCGACTCGTTGGACCGCGCACTAACCAACTGAGCCACGGCGGCTGCATTGGAAGTTAGAACAGTAAAAAATGGTTGTTTTTGAAGATTTTATCAATTAAAAAAAATATGAAATTTTTAACATATCGGAGTGAATTTACTAGGGGCTAACAGTATGTAGAATGACGTGACAAAATCGCAGAGAGATCGGATGAATGGTTTTTTTTAAATCATCCCCGCCATTTCAAAAAAAGGCGTTCCGAGAAAAATACGTTTAAAGTTTTGACTAACCGCTAGAATCCTTGACCGCTCGTTATATAAATGTCTGTAGAAGCCGAAATGCTTGAAATTTTCCAATAAAATTTTGACAGCACCTTCTTCAAGGATGATACATTCCAAATGTGTTAAAAAAAAAATTGATTTTTACAAAATTTCACATGAGAATGACCCCTTAACTTAAATTTATATTAACTTATCATTTCATCTTTATTTTCAGCTTTCTACCGATGTTTTTCAGTACACCAGTTATTTGTTAAGAAATCTAACCAAATCTGTACAACAATTCGCAAACATGTCTTCGGTATTTGAAAGCTACATTTTATGTTCTCTGAAGGAGAAGAGTCGCGCTCAACCTTAACACACACTGCTAGACACTGTTAGGTTGGTGGGTAGGAAGCTGCCTTCGACCAGATTAGACAAGAATGCACATCTCAGAACTAAGCTTTACTAAAATTTCGAATCATTCACAAAGCAGAATGAGAAGTATTAAGGCATTTATGTTTATGCTCAAGATGGCGCCGTGGTACTCTGAATAAAAGAAACCGTTCAACTGGTAAGCAGCAGAGCATTGTGCAGAGGAGGTGTAAGATTGACTCTTTTCGGCTCTTCAACTTCTGCTGTAGTCATTTGCCTGGACTGGACCCATTGTTTTAGCACGAGTACCAGAGATACCACAATCCATAATCATTGAGCTGATTTTGCATCTATTCAGACCGAACAGACTTTTTGTACGCCTCCAGTCCAATAGTGGTCGAATCTGTTGTGCTGCCTTGTACCTCCTTGATTCAGCACATGCATTGTTTGAAGCGTTGTTCACCTTCACTCCTTCACTTATGGGTACTTGTGTAGTACCGAAATTAGCTTACTTAAGATCTTGGTTTTCAGTCTTGCTATTTCTGGTCACTTTGCCTGCCCTGCACTTCCACTGTAAGTCGGATTGGAGGTCGATGTCGGTGCGTTTGCTTTTGAATCTCGCCGCGTAATTGCAGCAGCAACACAAGTGGCAGCCACAATCGCAGTAGTCGTTTCTACACCGGAAACGTTTATGTGCCCCAAATGGAAAATATTAAAGTGCGGCAATTTGAATCGCAGGAGGGCCGTGTGCATTCAAGATTGGCTCGCCACGGTGTGGCCGGCGCGTATACGTCGGCACGTGCAAAATATGCGTAATTTGGCGCGCCACAGGACGAAGCGGACAAGGCCTGAACATCGTGAATTTGCTACTTTAATTGCGCTTGTTACAGCACAGACAGCGGAATGTGGTTGGCAAATGACGCCTGACTCGGATGGTATCATCAGGCGCAGCTCTGAGCGGACGAGGAATGTCAGCGCAATTATTTTTAATTATGCAGCCTCGGTATTGATTTTGTGAACGAAAACGTATTTGTCGCTGCTGACACTCAAAGATAAGTTTTTGCAACGGCTTTTTAAATAAATAGAATGCTTATACATACATAGTTATGTACATAAATTCGATATAAAAACAGCAATAAAAATATTTTCATGGTACAGCAACAATTTTTAAACATTTAAAATTTGATTTCCAAAAGTGTTTAAATGCATAATTTTAAAAAGTTTTATCGTTTATATTTTCTAATAAGAATAAACTAATTTTTCAGTTTTCCAAAAATTTACTATTTGATTTATTTTTAACTATTTTCTGTTGATAGGACCTTTCTATATAAAAAGTATGTTTTTAAAAAATGAATGTTTTAATGCAACTGAAATGGAACAAAAATTGAAGAGATGCAGTTTTTATAGTAAAAATTCATCAGAAGAGTAAGTTCGGATAATGTGATATGGTCGGGAAATGTGATATAGTGTCTTATTTTACAAATGCGTTGTGCTTTTTCAAAATTAACCTTTTTTAAACATCATAGCAACTAAAAACTCGTGCTGCATGATTTGAGATGTGTTTGCTTGAATAGTTTACAGTCAGTGTGATGAAGTGCTTTTAATAGTACTTGCGCAAGTTTGAAAGCCCAGAACGTACACAAAAAAAATTATTAGAAAGTTCGAGGTTAATCAAAAGTAACTCAGTGATATCGATTATGAGTATGCGAGGTACGCTCTTCTTAACAAAATTATTATTGTTTTTTTATGTTATAATTTTTCGCTAAAACTCAATTTCGGGTAATGTGATATACCAAAGTTCGGGTAATGTGAATTAGTACATCACATAGACCGAACTTATCACAACAGTACTATTTGTATACAGATTTGTATATATACAGGGCTTTTCGCTTATAACGAACCCGTTTAATACGATTTTCCGTCTAAAACGAACCAATTTCAAAAGTACGCGCTTTATATTTTCGCTTACAACGACCCCCTTTTAAAGCGATCTTTCGGTTAAAACGAACCATTTTGGCCGATCCCTTGAAGTTCGCTTTAAGTGAAAACTACTGTTCTAAATTTTATATTGAAGCGGAATATTCTCAAAAATCGGTTAGGGTTAAGTTTCAAATAAAAAAACCCTTAAATCATGTTTCTCAAAACAAATTTTGAAACCCTTGGTTAGCCCCGCCAGATTGTAAATTCCCAAAAACAGAAAAATTAGAAACACGTCTTTAATTATTTTTGATTTGTAGTATTTTCACCAAGTTTGAAACTAATAGGTCTGTTAAATAACGTTTTATCCGGTATATGATATTACCCGCCGATGGTATATCACATTACCCGCCACTTTTATCAGACGCCAATATTTGCATAATTTTATTTGTAATTAAAAAACTCGTCAACAGTTTATCTTAAAGAGTTAATAATCTTAGATATACTTAATAATGCATCAGTGAGCAGTTTGGGGCCAAACAAAGTGGCAAAAGGCAAAGTGTGTCGGGAATCGCCGTAAAACAACCAGGTATTTCACATTACCCGAACCTACTCTACTTGTTTTTGGCTGTTAAATAAGTAAATTTAACTGTTGAATTTGTTTCAGTGCGCTTTGGCAGAAAACGAAATCCGTGGTCAATTTTCGCTTAAGTAAAGCAAAGTAAGAGCTTAGCAGACCAGCCAGTGAATGGGGCTGCACAGTGTGTTCTCAATGGGTCTCACACGCACCCACCATCGTCAATAATGAAGCCGAAATCATTAAAAGTGCGCGGAATTATGAAATTCTTAGCGGCAGCAAATTCGCGCTTGCGAGCCAAATTTTCCTGATTGCACGCAAAGACCGCTCAGAATGAATTCGACAGCGCAATTACGGGCGGAATTAACTTTTCGACGAGAAATCGTCACCGCAAATACTTGAAAACAAACTGCCAACCCCTCAATTTGCTCTGCTCATCAACCAACGAAAGAGGGAGAATAATAGATCCTTTGAAGATTATTGGAGCCAACCTCTGCTGGAAACTTGGAAGCATGTTGCAGTGCGCAAATAACCACAAGGCACAGTCGCTTGGGCGTCGAATGTATGGAAATTTCATTAAGGCAATAAAATGTATGAATTGCGCATAATTTATGTCGATTATAAAAACGTGCTGCGGAACACAATGCACACGTTGCGCCCCGCACCGCGTGGGTAAATGAGTGAGCGAATGTCACCATCGAATATATGTACATATGTCGCTGAGTTTGCAGACTGAATAAAAATTCCATGAATGAACAGGAAGAGACAGTAGCGCGCCAATTGCCGCAATGCAATCAGCCGTTGCCCACGTTGGCGGCGCCGCCATCGACCCCATGGTCTCCGGTTCCGTCGGCAGCCACAACGAGCGGCAGAGAGAAAGCGGAGCATACGGAAGCGATGAACTCATAAAAAACTTATGAAACTAATTTCGTTTGGTGGTCTTCCGAATGTGCCTTGAATGTCTGCCACGGCGGCGTGCGTGTGTGTAGTGAACGCCCGCTCCGCCATACGGATAACGCACCCAATTCGCTTACCTCGGCTGCCATCGCAGCCACAACACTCTCTAGCACACAATGCCCACACCGCATGAATCTTACGTCCACTGCGACTGTAGCGCAGCTCGTCAGCATGCCAAATCGCGACGTCGCGACGCGTCGGTCGCTTCGCTGCTCTGACCAAGAACGCAACTTTTTATCTTAACTTTAATTTTATGTGGGAGGGAATGTCGTAAATGGGTTTACCGTCAGCCGGACGGACGGGCGGACCGTAACATCGGTCGGTGGCCAGGCAGCGATTCGGCCCTTTTGTGGCAAGAGCCCAGCTGCCGCTGTACGTTTGGTTAGGCGTGCTGAGTCGGTGGGTGGGTGGGTGGCGCCGCAGCGAATGGCACCGACACCGAACGAAGTAAAATGAAAGCACAGCAAGCGTGGAGCAATGAATGAAACGGTGATAGCGAATTTCGAAATTAAAAATGAAAAAGAAAAATCAATACAATCGCAATGGCGCAATGTGGGAAACGGCTGCCTACGGCTGAACGTGCGTCAGTTGGTGTAATGATTGGATGGAGAGTGCGCAAGGTTTGTTTATGTGCAGTGGATGTGAAAGACTTGGAGTTCAAATAGTTTCAATGCGTTCAATTGAAAGATTTCTCTGTTATTTGTATTCGACAGACATCCTTTTATTGCTGTTGTCGATTCATTTGCTGTCGATGCCGATTAACAAAAGAACAAATTTTTTCGATTTAGCAATCGAAATTCAAAACTAAGCCCACAACAAAAAGACAAATTACTGAAATTGTTTAATAGAATTTTTGTATGGAAGCGAAGCCTGAAAGACAATTGGTTTGCCTCAAAATTAAATAATTCAGTACATACATTAAAATATATGTAAAATATACTACTTTTGGCATATTCAATATTTTTAAATTTGATTTTGGACATTCTGCTTCGACATTTTCTATGGAACAAAAGTCGAAGCAGAATTACAAAAACGTTAGTCTAATTGTTTAATTTTTATACGAACATTCAATGCCATTTCTAAGCATGAAACCACGAAAATCTCCCCGAGAAAGATTCTTTTAGAATTCGTTTACACTGTTGGGATTTTGGATATAAGAAAGTATCCTGGTTTTGGTTTTTTTTGTGCCTTCTTATTTATCCCTTTCCGACATGAAAATAAACCCGTTCTGTATGAGTTGTATGGGCTGTAGTCCAATATGTTGGACATTGTGACTGAAAGGGTTAAAGCATCTGCGGTTAATCGGTAACATTTGGCCAATGTCGGACCTAAGCTGATTCCTATTGAACACCTGGGCGTATGATTAATATTATTTTGCAATAAAATCAGGCGACAATAAGCTATGACAGTTCAGACTTGCAAGTAAATGTTCAATATAAACAACAGCAAATAAATTGCTGAAAACCACCAGGTTTTAAAATCATCTCAATCAGAAGCCGCTTTCTCCATGCCACTTTTGAATTTCAAAGAAATTGCACACTAATGAAACTTGGTCCGAACATACCATTTACCAAATGCGGCGTGAAGCAACCGTTTTTAGGCAAGTAACTTCATTTCATGGGGCATGCCACCGTTTGGCGACCTGTCTCTTACGCAAAACACATCAATGAAACTTGGTCTGAACTTACCATTTACTAGCGGAAGGGGGGAATTGGCATCTTCCATACAACAGAAACCTATACCTAAGCAAAAACCATTTCTTGTAATCTTACAATGTGCATTACAATGCCGTCTAGTTACAATCAAACCAATTTATGGTTTTGGATTTTTGGTCATCTATGTAGTTACTGGTATACAAATATGTTTGTAAATCTTTAAAAATATATGTTTCTTATAAATTTTTGTAAAAGCGGTGTTCATATACAGCCGGGGAAAAAAGTAGCATCCATTTTTTTTTGGTGTAGATTTACTTAAAAATTGTTCAATCCCCATACGTATAAAATTCTTTCATGAAAAAATTTTGTAAATGGAACAACGAACTTTTACTACTATTTTGAATGATGCTTACTTTAAGACTTCTATTATTATTCTATTACTTAATATATATTTTGTGTTTTTAAGGGGAAGAAAATCGTATTTTCGTGTTATTAGTATTTTTGTTTTTATTTCAATTTTTTTTATTTTCTTCTATTAATGTACAACATCTTGAAATTAAATAGTATGTGAAATGCAATAGTAGTATGAGATTAAAATAACAGTATGTGAATTTAATAGTGAATAGTGTTTAAAAATGAATTTTGAAAATTTCATACGGAGTTGTAAGTATCCGCCTCCCCAGTTCGCTTTCAAAAGCCTGCATTGTTTACTATTTTCTGAAAAATCTGTATTTTGACTTCTAAGTTATATAAAAAAGCTCGATACCATTACTTCCAGAAACTTCTAAACTGAGTGAAATCCATTTGGTTTCTTTAATTTCGGATAATCCAGTGACGAGTTATGAGGTTCACCACAATTCGACTTTTTTTTGAGACATTTGCGAAAATTTGCTGTCACTGCCTCATTTCTTAATAATTATAAATGAAAATTGCACAGAATATTCTTCAAGTGTTACTTTATTATGCACTTATAACAGATGTGATACTGTCAGAAAAAATTCTCAAAAATATGCCTGTTTTACATCGAACTAACCTTACTTCCCACTCAAAAGCGTTTAGCCTTCATTTACTAATGTAAAGTAGGTGCAATTATTTCGAATATATGCATATATTTTATATTAGTTTACTGATGGCTACAGTGAGTCACTGGTTGTATTGCATCACGATTAATTGAGTTCAAAAGCCAACATTTTATTTGGGCCTCTAAAAGCAAATTAATTGCATATGTGAAAGCTACTCGTCATTCAGAACTACGCACGCATACTTGCATGCAACTGTCTATGTATGTACATATGTATATACAATATTTATGGGTGTTCATATATTAAACTGACTTTACATGATTTGATTTTTTACTTCGGATAAACCGATGCATTCACATAAAATAAAATCGCATAAAACCAACGAAGTCAATCAGTTACTATCTTAGCGGATGTAAACAAATTTGTATTTATATCGTCCCACACAAACATGAAGAAGAGCGCCTGTGATTTAATTTGCAATATGAAAGCAAAAACCGCAGCAAGCAGTGACGACCGTTTCAAGTATAAAACAATTGACACAGTTTTACCGCCCACTCTCGGTTGCAGCACTCGGCGTACACCTTACTTTGACAATTATTACCCACCACCCATCCATCCACCGACCCACACACCATGCGCCTCTCACAACTCGGTGTGAGCGCGAGCGGAAGCGTCAGCACCTACAACTGTGCAGCGACTAAATGGCATTTGGGGCGGGGGTGGAGAGTCTATAAATTTGACAGCGCACAACGTGAGTGACTGGCGAAAAGTGAGTCAGGCAACGCTCAAAACGTGGCCGATGACGATGGCAGTCAAGAGCGGCCGAGCCACAAACACACACACACACACACACGCGCACGAACACATCACCTGGTCAATGTGCTGTGTGTTGGCATTGACGTTGTTGCTGTGCGTATTGTTTTTGTTATTGTGAATCCGTGAACATTTTATAGCGCGACTTTTTTCGCTTATTTCTCAATTTTCCGACGCTTTCGAAGCGAAGAATAGAGTTTTGTTTAGTTTATGTTTTGGTCTCGAAATTGATTTTCCCACACCGCCACCGCTGCGCGTCATTCTCTTTGTTTGTCACCGCTGCATTGGCTACTGCCTGCGGCCATTCTCGCGCACACATACTTACAGGGGCGCAGACACGAAAGAAGCAATGGGGTTTGGGTGTTGGAACTCTACTCAACTCTGACACTGAAGCTATTTTTTATTCTAACAAATTGAGTTTGGTTTTTAGTTTTCGTAATTAATATTTTGCCGATCCAAATATAATATTTAAAAAAATATTGCTAACAAAAACTCTTACAATTTTAAGGAATTCAAAATGGTAATGGTTCATTGTTTCAACAAAAATTACCTTTTTTTGGATAAGTAGTTTCGCTTGATTCGTAAATTAAATCACCTTTAGAATTTTTTTTACTGTTTAATATTATAGATCGCTACTTTCCCTAAATCCTCTTGGCAAAGTCCTGACGCGCTCCTGACATACGAGTTTATGTGTGTGTGTGTTTGCAGTAAGTTGGTGCCTGGGTGAATGGTTCGGCGATATACGTCATTTTCACAATTGAAACGTAACAAACAAGTGAATATGAAAGAAAACTCTTGTTTGTGTGCCTACTGGCGGTGCCGCAGACCGTGTCGTTGGCCGCAAAGCGAGTAGACGGCAGTCAATTAGTGATGGCCTGTTGTAATTAAAATCGAAGAGACCGGACATGACCAGCATCCATTCATATTACCCGGAGCATAGTTTTGCTGCCAATGATTTTGGCTCTACGCTTTGGTATCGTCAGCATGCTTTAATACTCCACACACAGTACAGTCTTTTGAACATGAACACATCCTCATTCACTACAACATGGCCAACTGTTCACTCAAAACAGTTCACAGTTAACGTCTTCCATTGCGTCCTGTGTACAAATAGTGTAAAATGTATGTAAGTGCGAGCAATTAGCTACCGCGCCCATGCAGACATTCCATCGCCTCGACACATTCTTGTTAACGTTTCACCATCAACGACTTTCATGGGCGGTGCAATTGGAAGAATGCGTGTGTAGGCAATTTTCATTTGCTTTACACTGTTTTGTGCAGTTTTTCCCATTTTCATAGCTGCAAATTGCTACAAGTAATGACGAAAAAACATGCAACCGGCGACCACTGTTCTTGTTGTTGCTTCGCGAATTTGTTCGACATTAGTTATAATTAGAGTAAACCGATTTATTTATTTAATAATAAAGGAGGAAGAAGATTCAAATCGATCTTTGAATAAGTAGCGCTTCAACTGCTCAAATCTTGAAGTTCAGTTGCAGTTGGCTTCACTCAAAATTGCTGGCAAGGAATTTGACGTTTCTAGTCTCCAGTTGTCTTAAAATATCAGAAAGTCAAACATACTCGTAGCATTTAGGGCAACTCTCAAACCAGTTATTGTTTTCGTCTGTCCGTATACAGCTTTCTGTACATATTGATAGTTCACTGAATATGAGATATAGACATACACATATATATGTATGTATGTACAAGGGATGCCGATCCCGAGATTCAAGGGTTGTCGTTATGCAGAAATATCCGATTGTGTTTACATAAATACACAGTGCGACAATTTTGTATTAAGACTGCCTCTAGAAAAAAATAAATTAAAATTAAAAATTAAAATAAATTCAAAATTAAAACACAATATCTGCTAACTTTTCGGTATATTTATTCGAAATATTCTCCTCCTGAATTACACTTGTTACATCGATTTAATAGTGATTCATTTCGGAATTTCCTCCAGTGCCCTCGTCGAAGCCCGTTGTATGGTCTGAATGTCATCAAAAAAGCATCCTTTCAACTTTAATTTCAGTTTCGGGAACAAAGAGAAGTCGCACGGTGCCAAATCAGGTGAATACGGCGGATGATTCAACACACAGACCTGATTCCGAGCCAAAAATTAACGAACAATGAGTGCTGTGTGACTCGGTGCATTATTGTGCAACAAAGACAAACTTTTTGGATCGCGGTATTCTGGTCGAATACGATGGATTCTGGCCATCAAACGCTTCAAAACTTCGAGGTAATAGGCGGCAGTAACTGTTTGACCAGTTGGAACCAATTCTTTGTGGATAATTTCTTTGCTATCGAAGAATGTAATGAGCATTGTTTTGATTTTTTATAGAACTTTTCGTGTTTTTTTGGCTTGTGGTGAGTTTTTTTATTTCCATTCCGCACTTTGACGCTTGGTTTCTGGATCGGTTTTGGAAACACCATGTTTCATCACCCGTAAATATTGTTTTCAGGAAACGGCTGAAACGATGTCTGTACAATGACTGACTTTCATTAATTTTTGTTCCTCGTTCAATATGTGTGGAACAAATTTTGCGCAGACCTTTGTTTTGCACAGATCCTCATAAAGAATGAGTCGGATAGTTTCTCTGTTGATGTATAAGGCCTCTTTCATCATTTTCAGTGAAGCATTACGGTCTTCTGCAATAAAATCACGAACTTTTTGGATCATTTCCGGCGTCCGAACTGAAATTTACCTTCCTTCTTTTATTTCATCTTACAGCGACTCTCTGCCATCCACAAAACGTTTATGCCATAAAAAAACATTTGATCTTGATAAACAAGCATCGCCATACGCATCGCCAGATGCAGCAAGCATCATTCGGAATGTTTCTGATGCACTTTTACCAATTTTTGCGTGGAATTTAATGATCGCTCTTTGCTTCATGTTAAAATTTCAACATCAGACGAAAACGTGTTTTGCAAAATGAATTTTAATAAATAGTAAATGTCAACCAAATGTCATGAAACTTTTACAGTCAGTAGAGGAAGCTTCAAAACGCATGTCCTCACACATAAATGGCGTGCTTGGTTGCTGAGATATGGTTCGAGTCTTAATACATAATTGTCGCACTGTGTATTTGAAATAAACATTTAAATTATGTAAAAAACGTGATCTACATTTGTACATTTTCTTGCGTGAATTTCACTGCTGAAAACTTGCTTCATAGGAAAATCTTCAAGTTTGAATGGTGAAACACAATATAAGCACATTGAATAATTTATGTAATAAATTACAGTATAATCATGCGTAAATAACTGACACGATAATCTAGCAACGGAACTAATGTTATTGATTAGTGATGGATGAGTGGTTTCATTGATTTAACGAGGTTCTTTCATTAAGTTTCAATATTTGAGTTCAGTGCTAATGAGAAAGTTTCAATATTTGAGTTCAGTGCTAATGAGAGCAAATCGACTGACAATAATTAAAAATTCTGTCTGTATGAGAAAAGTTACCTATTCCCCAAGGAAATATATACCAAAACTAAAGCTATTATATTTGAGCTAAGGTTTATCCTATTTTTTAATGTATAATAAACATATACTATATATATATATACACGGCAGCCGCCGTGGCTCAGTTGGTTTGTGCGCGGTCCAGTGAGTCCCATGCAGAGACGCAAGATCGAATACTGCATGTAGTAACACCTAAAAAAAATAACGGGAAACTCGTTTTCTCTTTCGGTGGCTGTCCTCTCAGCTGGAAATGGTAAACCTCTGAGAGTAAAAATTGCCTATGAAAAAGCACCCAACCTGCCGTTCGGAACCGGCATAAAACTGTAGGTCCCTTCCACCCGCGTACAAAATTCACACGCACAACACGGGTGGTTGCGGGAAGCTAGGCCTTAGTCTCGCGTAAGCGGGCTGTCGTGCCAATCAATTATTTATTATTAAATTAATTAATTATTTATTATTATTATAAAATTATTAATTAATTATTATTATATATAGATTTATTATAGGACTAATCCTGGAATCGCAACATTAAATTTTACAATCCCGAATATCATGGGATTGCAAAATCGCCAAACCAGTGTGACCGTATGTATGATGTCCAAAGTACATAAGTGCAGCGGCTATATAAATAATGTATGCTGCTTGCATATTTCTATATTTCTCTGGCCAAGAGCAATAATCGTTTAAGTTCATAAGTATCACTAAAACGTTAAATTCGTGAAGTCGTTATGTAAAATGGTCGCTTTGGGAAATTACTTGCTTGTCAGCACAAATCTCATATGTAAACATCGAATAGATTTGTGTGTGTACATACTAAAATATTAATGTGTTTGCTTTCATAATTATGTTGGCGTACTCTTGCCCACATGGACACATGCGTTGCATGCAAAAAAGAACTAAATTGAAATATCCAAAAATTGTACATTCGATTATCAGTTTCAAAGCGCAAATTAGGCGTCCTTTTCAGACAAGTGCAACACATGCCAATATTTGATAATTAAATTATAATTGATATGCACTCGTTGTGGGGTGTTTGCAATCAGCAAATCTCGGCTAATTAGCGCTCGGTCGCTTTCAATGAACAGCAGAGGCCGAAATGAACTGGCAGTGCTGTTGCTGCTGTTGATGTTGATGTTAAAGTCGTCAACATAAATTGTATAAATAATTAATGCGGTGCGTTGTTCTGTAACAAAAACATTCCAATTCACGGCTCATATCCATCCAGCAGTTGCATCGGTTGGTGTTTGCATTGGAGTGAGAGCTATTGATTTTATTATAAAGTCTCAAACCAAAAAGATGGCAAAAACAATGTTGCCTGAGTAGATCGCTTATAAAAACTTGCAACACACTGTGCGACATTTAGATCGTTGTGGTCTTCATATACCAAGCTATAGCTAAGAGAAAAATTCGTACGTGCTCACATGAGTAGAAATTCATGGAAATCTGTTACACAGGATGTTGGGGTGTATAGTTTGGTAACCTCACATATACAACGCACATTCAAGAAACGGATTTATTAACATTTGAAGCATTGCAATCTTTAGTTCAAGTCTTCACTGATCCTACGAAATATTTAATTTGTGTTCTATCAAAACGCCTTGGCATGAATATGATGAGAAAGGTATTCAAAAAAAGAGAACTAATTGAATATTTGTTTTAGTTAAAGATTAATGAAATTAATAAGTAAAGTTTAAAGTAGAATACAAAACTTTCACCTTTGCAAAGCTTTGGCGTTCTGGATTAACTGGTGAAGTTTTAATTGCGCCTTGACGCAAAGTAAAATCATACATTTGCATGAATAAAATCTCGAAGGTGAACTTTTAGATATTCTTTGGCTCAAGAATTAATCAAAAGGTATGTAAAGCAACATTCATAGAACAATTACACTGTGCGTGAAATTTACCCTCAAAAATTCAGATATGGAGGGGACCTACTGAGGGACTTTTCTATAGGTATACTAAGTTGAGATCCACCAGCCGTTTGGCTGGATTGGTTCTAGTTTATGAGGAATCCGACTTTGAAGTTTGCTCATTTTAGTCGAGTTCGTTGCTTAAGTCTTCGAACCTTTAAATGCTAATAGGTCCTAAATCGTTCCGAATATCGCTTTACTGTCTTCGGCAAGTTTGTGGATATTTTAACGACCAACAAATTTGCTTAAGACACCAATCCAAAAAAAAATACATCCAAACTGTGTAATCGCGATATGCGAATTTTTTTGCTTAGCGCAACGTGGCGTATGAGTGTCATTTAATTCTAACATAAATCTGTGGCATTTTGACAAAACAACCGAAGTCTAATTTTCAAAATGTTCAGGAGAGCGAAAAAACTGATGAGGTGCAGACCAAATCTCATACAAAACTCGAGAAAAGTTGAAATTATACATGTCATATCTCTGTAACTAAAACACACCAAAAGAAGCGTCTTTAAATTGTTTCTTTATGATTAAAAAAATTGGAAATTTGACGTATGTCGACTTAAGTGCTTTTGTCAAAATTCCACAGAAATATAATTAAATGGCACTCATACGCCACGTTGCGCTGCGCAAAAAAATCACATATCGCAATTACACAGTTTGAATGTACTTTTTTTGGATTGTTGTCTTATTACCATTTGAAAATGAGCAAACCTCAAAGTCGGATTTCTCTTAAACTAGAGCCAATTCAGCCAAACGGCTGGTGGATCTCAACTCAGTGTAATATATAGTCCCCCCCCATGTCTGAATTTTCGACTTGCACAGTGTTATTAACACAGTCCAAGTATAACAAAAATGAATGAACGTCACGCCAAATTATGCAGATTCAAGTATAAAACGTGTAAATTTTGAGCTTCTACGTTTACTTGCACCTGCGCGCCTGTTAACCTACCGCACACCTCAAGTCAAATATTCTTAACGTTTTAATGTAATTAAATAAATTACAAAATACTCTGTCACTGTCCGCAATTCATTCAGCAGCCAGAGAAGCGCACAGAAACACTTTTACATGGATTCAGCAAATTAAAAACAAGCGCTTCCGCCGTAAATCACTTTCAGGATGGAATGTACTCGGCCGCTGTCGCTACCATAGCCACAGCACTTCATTGTTTAGCGCTCGGCGAACTCGCCGGCAGTGGCTTAGTCCGACAGACCCACTTTCCTATTGTACGCAAGGCAGCACAGATACAAAAGCCTACACACACACACACACGCGACATACAGTGCGACAAGAAACATTAATTTTTTAAGAAATTATTTTTTTACTGGCTCTCCGCTTTTCAAAAACGCTCTCCAACAACACAGACAACAACAACAGCCACAGCCACAGCAACGACAACGACAACGACAACATCAACAGAAGCGTAGACAATAAAAAGGCATAGCGACAAAAAGGCCGCAATTGTTTCCGGTGTGTCGTGTCTGAATTCACGTTCCCTTTGTGCTGAATTTCGCCGTCAGTGCGAACGCTGCCATTGTGAGGAGCCCCAAAGCACATAACACAAAAGTGCCACAAAGAAATGCCACAGCTGCGGTGACGGGCAAATGGGTGAGTGGAAGTGCTCCAGTGTCCCGCATTCGCAAGTCGCCTTTAAATTAAATTTGAAACAATAAAAACATTTTAATAACCAAGTGTGGAGTGTTCGCAGCAGACATTGGGCAGACGGGAAGTTGTGCAAATTAATTATCGATTTGGTTGGCGTTAAGGCATCCAGATCGGACACAAGGGGACGCTTATCACCGAAGTGTGGCACAGCAGGACAATTTGCGTTTTCTCTTTGCCAAAGCTTCTGAACGAATTGAAGAGAACTGAAGACTTTGTGTCAATTAAAAACAAATTCTAAGACTTTTGACATTTTAATTTAAGATTGACGTTACAAGTCTCCAACGACTTGGCATTATTTCAGTAGCAAAACTTCTATATTACTATCCATATTGTAAAATTTGTTAATATTTATTAGCACAGAGCGCACACAAGGCACTTTATCAACCCTGCTCGTAAGTACATAGAGAAATGATGAAGGAGAAGAGAATTTCAAATGAATCCCAGAGGAATATTTGGCTTTAATGGGCAATTTTCTTAAATTCATAATGTATGTAAATGTCCAGGGCGAATAAATTCACACACTCATAAATTGCAGCAACAAGAAACAGAACTCCATCAGCATCGTCGGTACTAATAAAGGACGAAACATGCTGAAAACGAAAACCCACACAAACACACACACACACACAGTCGTTCACATACTCAGGAATAGGGCACACAATAACGGCAATGATAGGCACGGACATGCCATTACCGTCGACCCTCTGCCATGCGTCCATAAATCGGCCGCTCAACCGGCCAACATCCAATATTGCAATATGAAAACGAAGGCGTAGCATATGCAAAGCCGACTTGAAGCAACTGATAGCAAGGGCAACAGCGTTTCCGATCCAAGTGTCAAATATTTCGTTTGTTTGTATTCTTAGCGTTAATAGGCAATAAATCGATTTGTCCCTCCAATAAAAATCCCACTTGGAAATTTCATTTGAGATTTCTCTGCGCGTGCTGTTCAACGCGCCGGATCGAAGAAAAGCAACCACCCCCCAGCTATCGTGCTGTCGCCTGCGCCGGCAATTGCAAGCTCACAGTCACTCGAAGGCAGTCATGCAGCCGCAAATCTCGTTCCGTTTCACAAAGAAAGCAAATGCAGATAAAACATTTAGTGGCAACATGAACGAGTGCGTAAATTGTGCAAAAAAGGCGTGTACTCTGGCGAAGCGAGGGTTGAGTGTGCGGTCAGCATGTGGGCGCAGGTGATGGCAATGGGTAGAAATGGAAGTGTTGCAGGTTGATAATCGCCTGCGAACTCCGGCCCACCCTCAAGCGCCGTCGTGTTAGACTGATTGGGGTCGCTTGAATGGTGGACGGGTAGTAGTGGTGGTGCGGACAATGTTGTTATGACAAGTTGAAAAACAAAAAACGTCAAATGCCAAATATGGTTCTAGAAATTGTTCACTTTTTCATTGGAGTCGTGATTCAACCTTGAAAACGCAATTATTCTTTGTCACTGCATTAGGTTGGGGGGATAAGGTTCAGCAGTGGGAATGAAAAACAAGTGTTTATAATTACAGTTTTTTAAGTACTTATTTAAAATATTCTATCCAAAGTTGAACACACTTCCAATTTTCTAAATTATGAATTGGAGGTTTTGCCATTGCCTGCAAAGAGCGCACTTGTGCGATTCTTGTTATTCTCATCTGCTTCATGTGGATAGCAATAGAAGTAGATGAGCGTTTTACCAGCGTGAGCCAGGAATCGAACCTGGGACCTCGGTATGAGAAGCCAGCGCGCTATCCGCTGGACTATCGAGGTTGGCATTTTAGAAATAGTTTACCGACAGAATTCTATGCGTATTCTAAAGCCGTTCCCGTTACTCGAAATCATTTCAAAGTTCTGCCTTTGGTCCACTATTAAACTTCTTTCTTTGATTCAAGTATACAAAAATTACATCAATGACAAGTTGATGCACACAGCTCTTGCAATACTTCCTTAAACCTCCAAACGTGTTCTAGAAAGAATTACTTTTTTTTTTTTGATAAAATGACAATCATTTATTTGCGATAGCGAAAACTTATCTATGTCCCAGCCTAATATTTGTCGTTGCTGAAATGCTCAATGGCAGCTTTTCTTTGTTGTCGTAAACGAGTTTAATGATATTTATGCTGGACTCTAATCGAATTACATCAATATCCACTATGAATCATGCTCTCCACATTTTAATTTCATTAGATACACTGCTCTGGCACTCTTCCAACAGTCCTTACTGTCAAGCAACGTTGTTGCCATGACACACAATTCCGCCCCATTTTCTCCCCTCGACATACAACGTTGTTCGGACTTTGCATGTGTCTTTCCATACATTCCACATCTTTGGCACATTAAAGAAGAAGAGCCCAAGCAATGTGCATTTTTGATTCTATTCACTTGACAGTGCCGAGTGATTGGTTTTGAGGCCATTCAATATTTTATGCAGAACAGATGTCGCAATATATTCTCAACATTTTTTAACATTTTCTAGTTTCAGAGAAAGTGCAATTAAATAAATATTATCTGATTCATTGCTTCGCGTTTAGGCAGTAAATGTTTATCTTTCTTGAACACTGCGTGCGTAAAAAGCTTAAGCTACCACATTGAAAATTCGAATAAACTGCAAGCTAATCTTCAATTTGTCAATCAGTAAAAAAGAATTATTGAAAAGTTAATATTTACACAGTACCCGCTAAATTTGTTTCAATTGCAAATGCCAAAGTTGTGCTTCAGCAAATCACCAAATAAGCCACGTTTCGCAATATCTTAGCGGCATTCTCGGGAAGTAAATGCAAAATGCATTACTTATGACAACTGCAGATAGTTGCATTGATTTATTTCATTTCGTTTATTTAAGAATCTGATATATTTAATGTAGAACAATATTTTAAGTAAAAAATAACTGGAGCCTAGGCTCCCATAAAGCAACATTTCGGGTATAGCAAATTTAAAGCAAACGATTTTTAAATTGCATCAAACTCTGTTAATGCGATCAAACAACATTTCTGACGGCATATATAAGGGACAATACCCGAATATTCAATATTTATTTTGTAATTGCAACGTGGTGCAATACTCAAATGCTGACCGTTTTCAATACTTCTAGGCAGACGGTATGGCGTCTTTAAGGTCCTTCCAAAAAATTCACTTCATACTTTTAAGGAAGACAATAAAACTAGCTACTACTGAGCAGTAATTTATTTTCGGAAAGATTAGAAACGCACACAGACCCAGATCTGGTGACAGCGGTTGGCATTTGAGATTGCAAATCTGTGCAATAGTAAAAATTAACCATCAACTATGAACGCTCTTTTTCGGTTTAGTTTGCAATACTTGTAGCAAATTACGAAATTCACAGCAGCCGGCCACAGCAGCGGCACTCGTAGCAGAGTTTTTGCTGTCAATGATTTACTTTACCTCCATTTCTAGAGCTTCATTTATATATTTATTTAACTACACACCTTTTATTTGGTTTATCCCGATCAGTTTATTTCTATCTTTTCTATGTTTTTAGTTTTGATTTTCGCCTTTTCTTCTGTTTTCAACAGTTGTCTGTTTGCCAATTCGGTGTTGCATTTGCATAGTAAATATAAACTATGGGTTCTAAGAGTTGCATATTTACAAGAGTGTACCAAATGCATCTCTGCGTATTTTGTTAGAGCAGACTATTAATATACTACACCAATTTGCAAATCTTACAATTCAAGATCGTTTGCACAAGATTTTGAATAGGGCTATAGTGCTTTTATCCTTAAATTTATATATAAATACGACTGTGTAAAACTCAAAATTTTTTCTTCTGTGTATATCTACAGTCTTTTTAGACTAGTTTTTTTCACAACCTAATTTTTATTCACGAATTTCGCTACAAACCACGGGTATCGAAAATACACCTTGTGAATGATTTGGACGTGGTTCTTCCGTTTCGGGTTAGCATGTGTGACAGTAATCAAGTACAGTGCTGAGAAAAAAGTTTTGCAAAACTCGATTCTTTTTTGACATCATATACTTTGTTATTTATATAGTCAATTGGTATCTATTTATGAGTATAAAGTTTGACGGAAGAGGAAAATTGGCTTGGATATCATAATGTTGAAATAAATAGTGCACTCATTAAAAAATCTAATATTCAATTACTTAGTTGAAATTTCCAAACAATTAATTAGTTGAACATTATTTAGCTTTAAAATAGTTGATTTTCCTATGGAGCAAATACAGTCCTACAAACAAATACAGGTATCCCTCGTATAACGCGGTGGTTACGTTCCAGGAAAATTCCGCGTTATGTGATTCGCGTTATAGAAGACTTAACTTTCATATATATATAGGGTGTTTTTTTTAGAGGTTTGTTTTTCGAATAGAGATAAAACTGGCATTTTGTGGTCAAATCTAGCAACTCTAATGTCATTTATGTTCAGTTTGGTTTGCCATTTCGTCATGAACAGGTTGACAAAAGAACAGCGCTTGCAAATCGTGCAAATTTATTTCGAAAATAATGGTTCAGTTCGCGAAGTTTACCGCAAGCTCCGTCCATTTTATGGTCGACATAATCGTCCATCAGAGCAAAATCGGTCCATCCATCGGTTAACCATGGGTCGTTTTCGCACTACGTTTACTCTATGTGATAATACGCATCCGCAGAGACGTCGAACAGTGCGCACCGAAGAAACAATTGCCGCTGTAGAGCAAAATGTTGAAGAGAACCCGAATGAATCGATTCGCCACCGTGCACAGCAATTGGAGCTTTGTCCATCAACTTTAAAAATTGGACCTCTAGAATTGGCTTTATTCGAGCCAGCCGCGGCGGCCACATGCCCGAAATCATATTTAAACATTAATGGCATAAAATTATCCTTCCAATAAAGCCAAATTGATGGACATTAAAACGATTTTCTTGTGTTTTATTTCAATTCGAAGTTCTATACCTCTAAAAAAAACACCCTATATTAGGGTTATATTCCAATAAGCTTTTTCCAAAATTAAATAGGTATTTAATTGAAGATGTATGTACATTCCAACTCAAAATCAAAATTCATACTTTATTTAAAAAATTAAAAAACATAATGAAAAAAAAAAACTGTTTGTTTTTAAATCGCGTTATATCGAAAACGCGTTGTAGAAGTACCGCGCTATACGAGGGAGACCTGTACAATGCTTAAAGAGTAACAAAGTATTTAGTGAGAATTTAATTTTAAATGTTTTAAATTTTTGAAAGTATGGCGCCAACGAGTGAACTTTTAAGTACTTGTTCCATTTTCAAAGTGATGTTAACTGAGTACCATTTATTCAGACTTAAGTAAAACAAATAAATTTAAATTAAATCATCATCATTTTATCCCGATAAAACCAATGTCAGACTGAACTTTTTCACGCTGTTGGATATTTGGAATTTTCCCATTCCTTCGTCGATGTGCTTCCCCGCTACTTGCATAATTATTTCCTCAATGAAAGCATAATAAAGCAGGCAATAAATTGCTCGTCGGCTGCTTTGTTGCTGGGGCACGTAAACTCTTTGGCCAACACACAATGTCGCCAAAATTGTAGTTTCAATTTTGACTTTTCCCCCGAGCGCCAAATCAACTCATAGGCCACACCGGATGCAACACAGCAGGCATTACCGAAGACAAACAAAAAACGGCCCCACAAATTACTTGCAACAATGCCGTCCTCCCGCTGGCATTATTTACATACATGCAGACACGTGCGTGGCTGCGTGCGTGAATGTGTGCGTGGTCTCTAAACACGCGTACACACAGGCAGCGTTGATGTGCTTTGCTGTTCAAAGCTTTCAATGCTCATACTGAATGCAGTTTGTTTAATGAAATGCGTGAATTATTAATATTTTGACTCGATTTTCCTTACAGCTTGTCAATGACGCGTCTGTTGTGGTAACATGTCACTTTACAATCCCGCAACTCCCGTCGAATTGCAATTTCCGGTATTTAATTTTCACGCCGCGCGGCGTCAAAATCAAATATTTTGAAAGCTTCGAAACCAGCTCTGCCCCGCGCTGCGTGACGCTGCTAAAGAAGTAGTCTAACGACAGTTTAAAAGTGCTACTCCGCTGAGCACAGCACATCAGTGCTCCCTGTGTGCACGCGCAAAAAGGCAATTAAGCGCCACAGCATGGTTTTGTAAGCTGGCGAGATATGCAACAATCGAGTCAATGCCAACAAGAACACACATCCTATGACAGTGTTCACCTCTGCTGTAAATTAAAGTCGGTTCTAGGCTGTGTGTGTGTGTCGACCAGCCACCAATCACCATGTTGAACTTAAGGAACGGGGATGCCTTTGACTGGATGTATTTGATCAGCGTTGCTATTTCGTGGTACTTTATGGTGCATGTGTGGACACGCCGATATTGGATGGCTTTCAGTTTCTTAGTAATTACTGTTCTTTTTCCATTCCTTCCATCAGCGGACATAAATTTGGTGATCGCTTCCCACCATAAATCGAAGACACCAGGAATATTTATGGTGTACTTCACCTTCGCCCCGTTGTTCTGTTTGGGAACCAGACTGCAGCTCTCTCAGCAATGAGATTTAGGATCATCAACAGTTTGCCAGGCAGTTTGCAGGGTCTTGCATATTGTAACGATGAGTCACTCTGTACTGTGCTATACATGAATGCTTTTTCAATCATACTTTTAGGCATGCACTTTGGAGTACGCCAAACTTGCTATAATTCCGTTATGGCGAGGATGGTTCGCGAAAGGTGATGAGCTGTGCTAGAACAATCGAGATAGAGAGTACAACTAGGATGTGCAAGAAACTTCGGCGCGATAAGAAAACCAGTATAAAAGCAGCAGTGTGCAGCGCAGAGAGTCAAGTCTGTGTTGAGCAAACAAAGGGGAAACATGCAGTAGTAGTAGTGTAAAGTAGTTACAAGTGTAACTTTGTAAATAAAGCGATTGTTGGTTTTTGACTGCGTTTGCGCTGAGTAATTGAAGTGGTTTTATTTTCAAGCACAATCCAATATACAAACTAGAAAAGTAATTTCCGTAACAATATATTCAAAGCATTTACAGTCTCCATTGAAACAACACAGAACACAGAACACTTTAAAACTGGTCTATCTTTCGTACCGCACATCACGACTTTAATTAATGATAAAGTGGTTTTTGTTTTGATCTATGTATATGAGTATTTTTATTGTAAAAAACAAACTCAAAGGAGAAATGTTGCGTGCCAATTCACCCTCCGCATTGACCTCAGTGAGAGCATGAAATTACACATGCACATACATATGTACATATGTGTTCCACCGATCTCTGATTTTTCCATTCACATGCCAACAGTACTTGACTCGGCTTAAAAGTATCTTATTACCGATTTTACGTATAAATGCCACCCGCCCTGTTTGGGTGGTTGACTCTAAATCACAAAAAACGCCAACTATTTGCATACGAAAGAACAGCTCGAACAGTTGAATACGAATTCACGTATGTTACGAGTATATGCCATGAGCGATTTTGCATGTTTGACGGCGAGATGGAAAGCCGAAAGATAAATATTACACAAAATATGCAATATTGAAATATGAGCGAGGAAGCTCTGTTGACTGTGAAAACGTGCCCACACGAGTATGTGACATTTTCTTGACGCATCTGGCGACAGGCAACAGCGGCCGTCTCCGAGCACACCTCGACGCTGCCGGTAGCACTTCTTATGCGCAAGTATGCTCTTCATATCTACCGAAAAATGAAATATACATAATAAAAGAACCGTGTATGAGCCATGAAAGCCGTTGTGAATAGAACACAAACTTAAGGACGAACACACAGCATAGCATAGCAGATATTTGGATGTATGAGTGCATGGGTGTCTGAGTTGAGAGTAGCAAAGGCAGCCTTTGTTCTCCTGTTGATGTAAAAATAACAATAAAACATCTTATGGCATTTGTTTGATGAGGCCAGAATTAAACTGAGTGGGGGCTTTAGTGGAGGAATGAAAAATGTCACAAGTGCAGAATATTAAAGATCGATTTTATGTCACCTTCTTCGCGCACGTAATACCCCTCGAACACTCACATTCACATCGATACACACGCACTCACAGCGCCCTAGAGCCATGTGCGAGCGAATGTGCGCTGTGGCCGATGAGCAGTGGGCGGCAGGCGGTAGACGGCAGTTTACCGTATACAAAACAGCAGCTTAGATTGTCGTTTGACGTCTACCGACCGTGGTGGCAGGATACACAACAAGGACCTTGTTGTAAGGGCATCAGAGGCTGGCAGTAATGAAGCATCTTATTATTATAGAATATTCCTCATGAGGCGGAGGCGGCGTAAGTGGCGAGCACTTGGCAAGTCTGGGATGCTTATTGAACGCAGTGCTCAATATAAATGGTGTTGAAAGGAACTTTGTTTTATTGTAATTGACATTCGGATAAATATTCGCTGTGTTCGTCGCCGTGTTCACTGTTGCCTTGCTTTGCAAGAAGTTCTGAACGTGTGCTGTGGGTGTTAGCTGAAAATTTAGTGTTGCCATTTAATGAATGGGAAGTAGTCTGCGAATATTGGACTCATTGTGTGCTGGGCTGTTACATTTCGGTCTGAATGGTTGGGAGTAATAAATGGAGTGACCTCTTCAATTTGGCTTAATGCACTCAATGGATACACCTGTAACAAAGCCCGAAAACTGAACTCAGAATTTCCATTGGTTTTTGTTTTTATAAAATCTTATTGCGTACTTAAAAACAAACAAACAAACAATTTCAACAAATGCACATAAACAGCCAGAGACAAAGAACCTTGAAATGAATGCTGAATAGAAAATAACAAAAGGACCCAATTATTATTTGAAATTCACGATACTTCTCACTCACCCGAGACGCTCACCAACACCAACACTGCTGTGGTATTCACGTCACCGTTCACACCAGCGCTAATGGAAAATCTGTAAATATGCTGGACCGACGACGACAACCATGATGACGAAGCCGACCATGATTATGGGAAATGAACGTTTTTCTTCAGTTTGCGAAAATACCAGGGAAAATATTGTCCAATGGGCATAGCAGAAGAGCAACAACAAACTACTGCAGTTATACAGCAAAGCAAGCAGCAAGAAAACTGGGCCAACCATTCCTTGGGGGCAGAAAGCGCAATGTGGCACAACACATTGTGGATTCTTAATGCGAGGCACGAAAGGCCGCAGAAGAAATATGGTGCAGTCTTAACTTGACATTCAATGAGTTTATAAATGGACGGAATATAGAGGTAAACTCATTGCACTCAACTTGCATTAAACTTTGCGATGCTCGTTCCGATGGCGCCGGGCATTGCCGCTGAGTTTCGTTGTTAATGTACGAAAAAGGGTAAATTTGTTTTAATTTAAATTTAAAAATGTTATTATAAATAATTAAAAAATAATCGCTCTTCTGTGCTCCATAAAGAAAGCTCAGCGAATGCATTGCGCTGAAAACCTTGTCTTGCTTCATTGATTGTGGTTTTGAAATTTCTTTGCTGCGTCTACGTTGCGTCCAATAACCTCCAAATGAAGGTCTTGCATAAGCTCAGTGAATAGTTGCAAAGAGATGGCGCGTAGGCATATAAGAGTTTGCAGTTACAGCTGAGTTGCACTAACAATCATGCAGAACACATTCTTATATCTATCTATCTACAGAAAGAAACTGTTGATGTGTTGACGAACTGTTGATCAGTTCTAGTTTAAGTGTTCTAGTTTGAGTGTTTAACCCATGCCGGCCCAATGTTCGATTAATCGAACAGTAGATTTTAGAATTTTCCATAAATTTTTTGGGCTCTTTTTTAAACTTTGAACGCGAAAGTTTTGCATAATATGATGGTCTGATTTGTAATAAATTGGGATAAGTTAACATGGGATATTTTGTATAATATGAGATAAATATATTCATGTCTCGCACCTCTTCCCAGTTGTATGAATTCCCCAAACAAAAGGTAATTTTTGCCATAATTTCAAAAGCACAGAAAAACATTAAAAAACAATAATATTTAAAAAAGTAACTATGCAGTCTTGTTAAAAATTGATCAAACTCTCGAAAATATATTTACACTAAATACACTTTTCCCATAAAACCAATATTATAGCCACAATATATATTTATAGCTAGGTGTTCGATTTATTAAACACCAAATATCTCGAAAACCAAAAATCGGAAAATTTTGTTGACCCCAAATTTGAATTGCCTGACCCCATTTCACTTTAAAAAAACTGTTTCATTCGAATATTGCCAAAAAAAATCGCTGGGCTTATATGGGTTAAATAAAAAATATAGGGTGATGATATAATCTACGAAGTTGTAGAACTGTAGAGAAAACACATGCCTTCTGTCCTTATGGACGGACTTATGACATGAACACGCATGGACGACACATCAACAATTATTGGACTACAATCCGATCAGCATTAAATGTCGCGATCGCGGTGGTTGGATAATGTCAACGAAGGCAATTTGGAATTAAAAACTACAAGTTAATAACTTTTTATTGCTAACAAAGCTAAAGCCACTCCTAGCTATAACGTAAACAAATGATGATTATGATCTTCTTGTACAATCCGACGAACTTGTCAAACTAACCTATTCGTCATTCGAATAGGCAATCCACTTAAATGCTTCGAAAAATGTAATTTAGTTCAACGAATTCAAAGGATGGATTAATGAAGAAGGGTTCTGTGTAAAGGGAATAGGGAAGAGAATGCCCACTAGTAGAGCAACAAACGAGGCATGGAGGCCTATTGTGTTGTTGCAATTGCAGCTGAAACTGTGTGCACAACACTTGCGGCTAAGCCGATGAAACATAAAAATGATTTTTGTTACCATTCTGCAGCAGACGCACCTGAAAAGCATAACTGCTGCATACACGTCAATGAAAAACACTTATTTGCGTGTGTGTGTGTCTATGTGCATAAAAACGCCATGGCCTTTTCAGTAGAATAATTCAATATTTTCAACACCAACAATTGTGAAAGTGAACAGAGCAGCCGCCGTAGAGGGCGAAACATGAAGCGACGCACGAGACGTGTGCCACTGCAGAAGGCAATGAAGAGCAATGGGGCATGCAATAACATCCACATTCACATTCGCATTCGCATCCGCATTCACAGCAACCGACAGCAGCAACGTCGACTACCACGACGACGATGGCGAAGACGACGCCGACACTGACGACAATCTGCGAAAATGCATGAATGGAGGAAGGTTAACGCCAACTGCGCCACATAATGTCAACAACAACACAAAAACAACAAAGCCAGTAATAAGAACCACAACAACACAGGCAGCCACACAACGTCGGAAGGACAAATGCGACTGCGAATTGCGAATTGAGAGTGGAGAAAGGCGAATGTTGAAGATTTTCAAATGCCACTTCCAGCAGCTGCGAATTTGTAAGTGTTGCGACGGCGGGGACGGTGGTGAAAGCGGAAACACCCTGGTGCTGAGGCTCTTGTTTACTTACCTGCACTTGTATTAGTACAGGTGGATGTACGCTGCTCTAGCTATGCTCGCATTCGCAGTTCCACTTGCAAGTCTCTTTTCATTATTATTTTATATTTTATTTTATTTTATTTTATTTTATTTCATTTGTTTGCTTCCCGTAGTCGGACTGTGCACCTTTGGAACAGTAGTGTTCGCGGAACTCATTCAACGGAGCAGGCCAGCCCGTCCCCTGGCGGTGGAATAATCGCTACAGTGGCAACAACAATAGCGAGCATTGTACAACCACAAATTTCAACAATACACCACAAACAAAAACAACAACGATACCGACACAGACAGCAGCACCACCGCCAACACCAACGGCACTGACACTGCTGAATGTCGTAATATGTCATTATGTAATACGTCATTATGTAGAGTGAAGACGGGTCTGACATAGCACATAGCCCAATGTTTACAATGTAGTAAGCCAGTAGCGCATTCGAGCGGGTGCAAGTTTCCCCAACAAAATTGTTTGTACAAAAGTGTGTAGGGTGCCGTTCGTTTTGCATGTCTGCGAACAACTGTGAGACTTCTATGCGCCTCTTGCGTTCAGCGTTGTGTGCGTGCTTACGCTGCTAAGTAGCATTTTCATTGTTTACTCCGAGCGAAAACAGGAAATTATGTGCATTTAGGAAAATTCGCACCCAACGCCTTCTCACCTTCTCAGTGGCGACTGTGTATGTGGTGTTGCACGCACACGCACACGCACAAAACACTCCCGCCCGCCGCACTCACGCCAGCGCAGAAGCGCCAAGCACACAGCGTCGTTAACTTGTCCGCATTTACTTAAAGTCGTGAAAAGTGCGAATGAACGTGTTGAGGCATTTTGGGAAATTTGCTCGCAACTTTTCTAGGCTGACAAGGTGGCAACACAATTCTCACCACAACACAATAACGGCGCCGTCGCACAGTACTTCGAGAGTGAACAAAAATAAGAAAAAAAATTATCGCGGATTTTGACAAAAGTAGTATCATGTTAAGGGTAATTCTTTAATTAAGCTGGATCTAAAATATTTTCTCGAAAAATTTTTGAGATTAGGAGATATAGCTTCAAAGTCAAATTCGGATATATTTTTACAAAAATTTATGAAGGGGAAAAATTAAATTCAGGTGCTTGTATAAAAAAAATTGTAGAAAATGTGCTGTTGTAGAAAAGCCACCAACTTTTTTTAATATTAAAACTACATTGATAGAAGCAAAACCGCTGATAGGTTTTTTTTGTTTAGAATAAATAATTTTGTTTGTACGAATTTTCAAAAATTAATTAGAAAGGCAATTTAAATCGAATGGCGCGAACTGGCGTAAATCCTTTTTATGACCTTTTTCAGATAGACTTTCTTCTCTTAAGTAATAAATATTAAATTTTTTCGAAACTATTAATGTTGATTTTTTTACAGAAATCGCTTGAATAAAAATTGCGACCAAAATGTGTAACCAAGTCAATGCCATGAACTATGAATGTTTTTTATAAATATAGGTTTGACACGCCTATTTAACCCATTATGAGCCATATTATCCTTTTTTCATTATTACGGAATTTGTTTGCTAAAATGTGATTTAACTCTAATATATTCTAAAAAAATGTGGAATGTCTAATTTTGAATAAGGTCTAATTTTAAAGAATAATTGCATTGCAACTTTACCGCCCTCTTTCCACCCTTTAAATGTCAAATTTAGGAAAACGCTAAAAAAGTATTTCGTTATTGCTTTTTTAGTATACATGTACACAAGTTTTAAACAATCCGGGTTGACTTTCTAAAATATAACTTTTGACCAAATTTAATCATTATAGCTCCAGCGGTTTGGGCTCAGTGATGATAAAATAATATATAACCATATATATTCGATTTTTTTTAACTATGTATTTTTTTTGGAAACAAACACAAATTTTGAAGTCAGCAGTTCAAAATTACTTAGACTGCAAATTTTCAGCGAATTTCACGTACTCCTTATATTTTTGCCGCATTTTTGTATGGAGTCGAAGCACTGTGCGTCGCTAGGATTTTCCTGTACGCACATAACCGAAAAGTGAACCATCGACACGATGGTGCAGCGGAGGGCTGATGACTTGGCGTTTACATTAAACTGATCTACAGTTCTCACACACATGATGCACACAATATGCATAAGTATGTGTGTGAGATCGCGTGTACAGATTTTACTGCATTAAATGGAGAGGATAATGTTTTTTCAACGCCATTACGTTACGGGGCTGTCGTGGCGTATGAGTAATCTCGTTGAATTTCAGCATTTCAATATTCGCTGATGGCCATTAATGACAGTTTGGCACCAGAGTTTCCCCAACTCATATACCTTACATATCTATTATTTACTTGTTGCTCATAAACATAATGTTTATAGCAGCAAATTTATAAAAACAATGTAAGATGAATGTAAGTTAGAATGTAATTCTAGAAAAAATGTGGTGTAATAAATAAATCTTACATATGATTTGACGGATGATATTTTCGGCTTGTTTATGATGCATGATGTGATTTTTAATGATTGTGAATAACCGGTTACCGGTTGCCTTACCTTTTTTAAGGTCAGACATTGCAGTTGTTGATGGAAGGAACCCTCAGTTACATGCCGGTTCTGAACGGCAAGGAATTTTTTTCAAAGGCAAGTTCAGTATGAAAATACGTATATGTAAATTTTTTAATATTCCGGTATTGGCTACTTTCATAAATGGACCGACGCGCTGTGTTGTGGTCAGCAAATACAAGAGACTAATTCCATTTGTTGTTAATCTTAAGGACGATGAAAATTTGAAGATTCTGAGGCTGTGCTATTTTACGAAACATATATTTTGGTATATAAACATATTAAGGAAGTTGGTTTCCCCAAAGTTGGTTTCTTCAAATGCTTTTATTTTTAAATTTCACTTCGAATTCATTTTGATGGCTACTTATCAGCCAAGCGGTAAAGTCATTTCACATTTTATACTTAAAATGATTGAAGCCCGAGCAAAATGCGGCGATACGTAAAAACTCCAGCGGAAACTTATTACACACACATACAATATATAGGGGCATTATTTGCCCCTATAAAAATGTAAATGAATCGAAAACATAGCACACGAATTTTGTATTCTCATTTCTTACTCATACACTCAATCAAGAGTGAACAAGAGGAAGCCTCAATAAAATTGAAAATTTACCACGTTTCGCGTGTGGAGAGTGAAGAAGCACCGTATTTATTGATAATATGACTGCGATAAAAGCAAATAATAACCGCTTCGGTCGCGAACAATGCCAGAATGGCAGGAAGGCGCGCAAAAAATGTTTAATACTTTTTTAGTGTTTGCAAAGTGAAAAATTTATGGCTTAATTTAATTTACAAGTATTTCACATACATACAACATGACTTAACACACTTTTCATGTACATACGTGGATGGAAATATTTATATGCAGTTGCTGCAATGTGGTGACAGTGGGGAGAACGTGAAGGCTGTAAAAAGTGACAGCCCGTAAGTTCGTTGAACACATTTTGAAAATGCATAAATGTCGCATGTTGTACGCACCGTGCATGTGCAAGTGTGCATGAACGCAGAGAGGCAGTTTAGAGAATATTTCCACAAGAATTTCTACCAACACGTCAGTTAATGTCTTGCAATTCTGATGTGTCAACACGCATCTTGCTTTTTCCTCATACTCAAACTATCCTGACATCCCAACGAATTTATGTTCTTTTTGCAATGAAATTTCCTCACCGGAAGACGACGTGAACGCGCACCGCTCAAGATGACAGCCAATTGCTACCAATCGATTGTTTCTCTGTATCAATCATTAACTGCAAGTACGCTTGTTCATAAATTATGGAACATAAATGGTGCTCGCATTATTCATGTACATGCACGATGCAATTTCAGTTGTCGTCAGTGAATCATTGAGACTCGATATGTGCGCGAATGGTTTGTGGGTAAACAACATGAGAGGTTAAAGAAAGTCAACGCGATGTATGCAATTGATGAGAGAAGGAACCACGAGATTTACATCATTCAGTACTACGGAAATATTTCACAACTACCGATCCATAAAAGTCGCTCATACTTATTATGTTCCTGTCACCCATTGATACCGCGACATTGCGATATATCTGTACCGTGATGAACAAAAAAATGTTAACGTAAACACAGTTAATTTTAGTGTGAACTTTTAACCACCTAATTCGTGTTTCATTCTTTCACTGAGAAGCGCATTTGATAGGTTTCCAATGCCACGTTTATCTCACATGTTCTTACACATTCAACTCAGACTTGCAAAAAATCTCGTGAAAGTAAAGAGCTAACAAAACAAGTAAAGCAAAAATTAAATGAGGATTATTAGAACACGAGAACTTCGCCTTAACATTAAAGAAATAACCTGCTAAAAAAAAGTTATCTGAACAGCAAGCAAATTAAGAGAATTTGTTTACAACGGTTAAGGTTCTTTAGGTTTATGTTGAAGTTCAGGGCTGATGAATGAATTTTTGACAAAGATTTCCCGTCTAGATAGTTTTTAGTAAATAGGATTTACACTTACATACGTATATACTTATACTTACATACGTACGTATACACAGATAGACCTCGCTTAACACGTACCTCGGATAACACGGCCTCGTTCTAACACGGTTCACATTCGACACATTTTCGATTAACACGTAAAAAGCCTCGGTCTAACATGGTATTGAAACCAAAAGACCTCACTTTAATCGTTCATATTAATTTTTCAAACAATTATTTATGTTTTCCAGGGACGTAACTAACTTGTTAAGCGAGGTCTACTTGTACATTTTAGCTGATTAAAGCAGCAAACACATCTGAGAAATATATGAACTTTCAGAAATAATTTTAAACTAACTGTAATCACATGGAAGAGTAGATTATGTCGAAAATTGAAGTTTGAAAACTATGTTCTGACCCCCAACGTTCTGACTCCCAACGCAATAACTCAATTTTTTTAGGTCGACTTAACAGAATACGTTTTTTTTACACCTAGTTGAAAGTCTTACAGTTTTATAAATTTCTTTCAAAGCGTTTTCGCGCAAAAAAACGTTAAGCAACGCTCTTTCGCAACTCTGGCGAAAAAAAAGTTGTCAATACTTCTGCTTCTGCTTTGCTTATGAACTTTGAACTTTTTGGAAACGTTGCTTTAAAGAAACACAAATTTATAATTAAATAGATTATATAGATTTTCTGGATATTATATGAGACAAATCGTGCACATAAAATATTTAGCATACTTTAGTATAACCAATAAATATTTTTAGAAACTATTTAAAAAAATACTGTTTTGTTTTCCGGATTCAACAAAAAATGCTAAAAATTACATTTTTTACTAGCAAGAGAAATGATCAAAAAAAGTAAAAAGCTAAATTACAATTGTACATGTTAAAAGCAACAAAGTTGAAGCTCATAATATGTAAGTTTGGCTTTAATACTGACTTAGGTATTTTTTATAAAATTAGTAAAAGGAAGCGGTTCTTTAAAGCAACGATTGTAATATGACTATCTTAGTAGTCAGTTCTCCTGTTAATCTAAGAGAAATAATGATTCCTAACTATTACTTTTGTAAATAAATAAATACATATACATAAGTATAGGTATGTTTATATTTTTAACACATTATATTACACTGCGATTCGGTATGACTTTGCATGATGCACTACCTGGACCAATTCTGGCTTGCACAAGAGACATCAAACACCTAGTCCCCCGTGAGTTCCTTAGCTTCGTAAGGTCGATGGGTCTAGGGGGTGTTCCCTAACAACTTGTAGGTGGCACAATAGATCACTTCTGGTCTCAGTGCAACAAACCCCATTAAATTCGATTCTATTCTATGTTCATATTTAAATCCAAATTCGATAAATGACTTGAAACTTAAAAAAGCAATCATAGTAGCGGTTTCACCGGTGATTTGAAAGTTAAATATTATCCTAAACAAAAATTATTTGTTTCAACTTGGCTCTTGATTGATTAAAATATTAAATATTTTTTATATTATAATACAAATTGGTAGCACATAGGACTCTTCGCTCACCTTAGATTTTCGATGCGTGGCCGTCTGCATTGCGGCCGATTTCGCCGATGACTGCGATCTTTCTTGCACGTGCAGTCGCAATGCATGATGCAGAGAGCGATCGATGAGATCACCGTTATCACAAATGGCACCGCGAAGAAGTTTACGATCACCGCCACCTGGTCGTCGTGGTTGTACGAGGTCATCACTACCGTCTTGTTCTTGCGCGAGTAGTAGCATGGAAAGATCGCGCCCTCGACGCCGTAAAACGAATTAAACTTTTTGCACGTCACCTTGGGCGGATAACCGCAGCCCTTGATGTTGACCAGCAACGTGGCCTCGCCCGACTGCTCCCACTCGGCCGTGTAGTTGCTGAAGTCGGTCATATTCTCGGGTATGGTTATGTTTTGCTCGATAAACGTCACATAGATGTGCACGCAGCGGTACAGGTCGGAGGTGCAGCCCTCGCGACACGAACTCCACGAGCAGTTGAAGATGCCGATCAGATCCTCGCGACGCGTCGTTGTGCACAGCGTGGGGTTCTCGATGAAGTCGTGGCTGAGCGTCGATATCGCCGGATCGACGTAGAGCGGCACCAGAAATAGCAGCGAGGCGCCGGCCGTCACCGAGAAGAAGGCGAGCGTCGACGTTGCGTAGAAGCGCGCACGTTCGCGCCACGAACGAAAGCGCCGGTTGCCATTTTTCTTTTTTGGAGCCAGTTCTCGTTTTTTACGTAACCGTAACTCTTGTTGTTGCTGCTCGAGTAATAGTTCCGAACTGCCACTCCTCATATTATTGTCCGTGCACACAGGGCGATTTCTGTAGCCACTCGCGTGCGCGTTCGCGTTCGAGCCCGCGCCTGCCTCGCACGAACAACGAACGCCGACGAACGGCTGCGAGCTTACAGAGTCGTCGGCGTCCAAGGCGTTGTTGATGTTGACGGTGGCGTTGGCGTTGGTGTTGGCGCAAACAGCAACAATAGCGTCGACGGCAACGTCGAAGTCGATGTCGAAGTCAGCAGCCAGAGGCAGCAGCTGCAGCAACTGTGCGCTGACGTTGTCGTTGTCGTTTTTGTTGTTGGCGCGTATATTGGCAGCGTTGACGTTGCTGCAGTTGACGTAAAATCAAAGGAATCGGAATGAGATTTGTTGTTTACGCTGCTGGCGCAGTGTGGTAGGAATCGTTGTCAAAGTTATTATTTATGTTATTGTAGTTGCAATTGTTGTTGCTTTTGTTGTTGTGGTTGGTGTGTGAGATATAGTGGTAGCACAAGAGAGAACGAGAGTCAGTTGTCGGTACCGATTTGATAACGTGGCTGGTAATCGCTTTTCGGTTGTTGTTGTCGTTGTTGTTGTAGCTGTTTTCTTTTTGTAGTTGCAATTGTAACAGTGAGAAGGGGAGATGGTGAAGGACGCACGACGATTGCAGCCGAGGCACATAAGAGAACTGCAGCAGCGCCACCTATTGCACACACGCACGCACACAAACATGTGCTGGCAACGAGCCGCACTCGGCGAACCACCCGCACACACGAATACAGCGCGACGTGAGCGAACCGAAATTGAGGTTATGTGCGCGCCAGCTCACAGGACAACGCCATTCCTGAGCATTGCATACACGCGACCGCCGGAGAGCCGCTCTGGCGCCGAGTCGTTTTCGAATAGTGAGCGCACCAGCTGCGCGGATTGGTCGAGAGCGAGGCCGAGCTTCTGACAGCAGGCAAGCGCTAGCAGACGACACAATCAGCTGTTCGTCGTTTTGGCCTGGCCCATTGACAATGACAATGAAAGGCGACACTGCAACGCTGCGTCGACGACTACGACGACGGCGACAACAAAGGTGAAAAAATGGCAGACGACGTTGGCAGTTGGCTGGAGCGACACTTTCGTTTTTCGTCTTCGTGCAAGAATATGGCTCGCTGCTGGAGGTCGCATGGATCCTTTTGCGGTTGATTTCCAAGTTGCGCTAATGAGTGGTGCAGTATGGGTATGGAATGGGCAAAGAGTCTCAGCAGGATTTTCAGCCAAGATTATGTTCAGTTTAACAATTGATAAGTCGAGTCTTCGTTGTTGAATTGATAGATAGGAAACAATGTGTGTGAGAACTTTACTCGGATTTTTTCGCAACTAACGAACTTTGCACACGCACAAAACGTGCTCATAGTTGTTTTTTTTTTTTTGTGTAAGTTGATAAAAAATTATTCAATTGTTTATATGCATTTCATTTGTTTGATACGTGTTTTGGTTGCCAGTTGCTGGAATTAGATAAGTTGTTTTCTATTTTAATTATGGGTGATGCAGATCTAATGTTAAAATTATTTAATTTCCATATATTTTTAAATTCATTTTAATTATGCTTCCAATGGTTCAAGAGCTTTTAATTCGTATGTAGCACTGATTTTGTTTTAATAATTTTTTTAGTATTATTGTATTGAACTTGCGAAGAGTTGTAACTGATTTGAGATCAGGCAGTCAGATTGCATTTGGTTCAACTGGAAGATTCCAGTCACATATTAAGAGCGCATTGAATCGAAATGCAGAATCATTCAACATTCACTCTTTCATAGATCGGATGTTATTTCCAGGTCGGCAGGTAGGTCATGAATTGCTAGATTTTTAGATGGTGATAACTACAAACAGTAAAAGCGAACTCTTCAACCTATTAGCGACGTCATAACCATCATTTAACTTTGTGAAACCCCACCTGAATGCAAACAATTTTAGAGGATTTAAGAGCCTATAAAAACCTTGTTCTCCTAATTCAGAACACAAACAAAGTTTTACTAAAACGCATGCCCACCTTCAAAGGCAACCACCCCCTATTACAAAATATATCAGAGCACTGTTAAACTTTCTAAAATGTCAAAGGGTTGTCGAAATTCTTTGTGCGCACTTTGATTTCTTATTCATAATATTCGAATTGTAGCTGTTGTTCCGCTTCATTTTTCATGTCGCTTATTGAGCACTGTCCACCTGACCGCAGGACCTGTCACAGTGACTGTCGGCTGGCGCAGTTGTCTTCAATGCTGACTGGCGCTGTTGGTGTAGGTTAGTTTACTGTGTACAGACAGCAGAGCGCACAATTTCGAAGACGAGATTCTCTCATTTGCAACAACGAAGGGCTCGCTCGCCTCTTCGCTCTCGCCATTTGAGTTCTCGTACAGCGTCTGAGTGCGTAGCCTTTGCGGTTCACAAAACGAGTGCTAGCACACTGAAAGTATGTCGTTCCATTGACTGTAACCTTAAAGTGTGGGCGGTATTATTTATGTCATCCTTTCAAAAAAAATACTTGCAGTCATCTATGACTTTTAATCTCGTTTCATTTTCCCATCGAAAATGTTGCTATTTGCGATTTTTTTTTGTAACTTCGAAACGTAAATTGCGAAAAATGCGTCAATGGCCTGAAACGGGTACTTGATTATTTTGAAATGTTTCCTTTTTCCATGATTAAGTTTACTTGGCATTGAAAGCATTTTTGTGTTAATTTTTTAATATGTGCTTGCTTCTTTTAACTTGTTAGTACATAGACAAGGTGGTGTCATCGCATGAGCACTTCGCGTTTTGCTCCATTTTTTGCTGTTCATGTGTGTTTGTATTTGAACACATTTTCCATTCGCCATGGGAGTATTCCGGCAAATGACAAGTGGACTTTTCTGCAAGTGTGCGAGTCTGTGTATTTGGTATATTATATATTTGTTGCTGCACTGACTGTTGTTTTTGTTGTTGTTGTTGTTGCTATTGTTGTTTATACTTATTATTTGTTTTTTGAGACTTTCGGTATTAGTTGTGCGGTTGTTGGTGGCATTGCGTGACTTCCACTCTGTGTGTTGGTCATTTTGCCATTTGGCCCACACGAGCGTTATGTGGGTGTTGCATGCTTCACATTTCACAGTATCGCAGCGAGTATTTGAATTTCGCGTTTAATTACTTCAATTTTTGTTGCTTTCTTTCTGGCTAAAGTTCATATTTTGGGGTGTCGAAAACTAAATATATGGCGAAAAATAAATAAGCAAAACGGCTAATGGTATATTTCGTTTATTAAAGAAGAAAACAATCAAAATCTGTTGGAAAAAACTGTTAACTATCATCAAACTGCAAAAGAATTTAAAAAATACTTTACATATTATTTGTTATTATTAATTAAAGTTATATTTAAAAAAATTAAATTGGATTTTGAATAAATTATGTACAGGCTGTAAGAGCCACCAGAAGATTTAACAAGTGCTTTTCACAAAACTGAGTGGATTTACTTATATTAGTTCACCACTGCGTATGAGTGACATGCTGGAATTTACACCATATTGCCAAAAGCATTCTCAAAGTCAAGTAAAAAAAATTAATGCATATTATTAAATTGTTAGATCTAACATTTTTTGTTGCCAAAATGCCGTCGACTTCATAGTCACTCGATGACTTCGAGTATATATTGCAGCATTCATATTTTCAAAGTTCTTGGCTGAAAATAAACTGCTATGAGACCTTCACAGCACTTGAAATTTAAATTGTAAATGCTGCAGCCGCAGCATATTGAATAGATAATGCGATAAATTCATCTGCAACGGTAAATGCCATCTTTGAGAAACGCCCTCCCCGCTTACGAAGCGAATTTCGCTTCACGACTAGCTTTAAGCGAAATTAGCAGGAAATCCCTTAACAAAGTGGCATTAAATTAAGGCACAACAAAGGAAACCCCTCTGCTGGGTGCAGATGCACTGAGCAACATACATATAAGACTATGTCTATTCCCATGTATATACTTTGTATATAGGTTCCTTTGTGTGCGTGTATGAGTGTGTGTGTATGGCAAGGCAAACTGTTCCAACCGATAAAACGAAAGAGGAAAACACACAACACAATGACAGGCACCAAACTTTCATCTTCCACTCGCAGCCACATGAGGCTGCCGCCCCCTCATCGAAATGGCTGAAACGGCCGAATGAAAGAAATTGAAAAGAAAAGAAACGAAACGAAAAGTAATGAAAGACACGAGAATGGCGAATTTTAATGTGAAAACGTAAAGGAGCATTTGACCGAACCAACGAGACTTGCGAACTCGAAAAAAATATGAAGGTAACAAAGGAACAACAACATAAAATACCAACAAAAAGTAAATGCAAAAAGGAGAACGTCGACAATGGCAAGCAGTCGCTTGGTTCTTGATCTGCTTTGTGCCGTGGGCTCTTAGAAATGAAATTATTATCTTGTTTTTTCTGCCGCACTTTAACAATTCAATTTCTTTTTAACGGTTCAACTGGAGACTTCACTATAGCTGGTTCTACTCTGCGCACTTTTCGCTGGAAAATTTGACAAAATTAATTGGCCGCGACATGTCGCAGTGTTAGAGGCTTCCAAAGGTTAGTGGGCACCTTCTTAGTGTCTGGACACTCTTCGCAGCATCGGCCCTGTCGGCCATTTCGCAATTTCGCTCCTTACACAATAAAATGAATGCGATTTGCCACAAGGCCCCTTCAAGTGACTCGCACCTAACACCCGCACAACGATAACGTTTTGCATGAGTACCGCGAGCAGCTCATATTCAAGCTTCGAGCAGCGGACGGTGGCAACACGGGTCGCAAGCACAACAATCAACAAACGTGCGATACGTGGACTGGGGTGCATCACTTTTCAAAAACCCACATTGTACAAGTCACACTGCACGGGTTTCTGCACCGTTTTCACATTATGTATTTTCAGTTGATGTCTGCTGTGATATTGGGACACGAGACACGCGCGCTATCCTTTCGTGCCGCACAAACGTTCGCCCAAAACTAAATTCTCAGCTCGGAATGTGAATGTGAAATTTCGAAAAGTCGAACTGCGGCCTGTCCAGTGCCCGTGGAGTGAGTGGGCCTAACCGATTCCATGTTGTGATTGTAACGTGAGCACGCAAACAACGCGGAGTTGCTCTGCACTCGCGAAGTTCGCCCCCTCCCCCTTCCCACCACCCTCACTAAAACACACTCATGTCCACCCACACTCACGAAGACGCCATCGACTCGCTCATTTCGCTCGCTATGAGCTCGAACGCGCTCTCCTGTCAGCTATGTGATGGCAACGCCATAATTTCCTGCGCGTTGTCAAAAAATCGCTGCTTTTAAATTTTGCCGTTATTGCGTGCAGCGTTGCCAGACGTATGCCATGTATGCATTGTGTCGTTGACACCATGTAATTGAATGTAAGGACACGTCGTTGACCTTACATTCTGGACATAGCTGAGAGTCCAGTCCAACAATTGATTGAGGTGCAAGTTCATTTCGCAAGGCATGAGACGTTTCAACGTTTGAGAAGTTGTAACTCGATTTTTTGGCTGTTAAAAAGCAGCGCTTCAGTTTTCTTCTGCGTTTAAGATAAAGCGACATCGGCGACTTGACATTTTTCCCGACTTACGCTACTTGTGTAGCCAACACTGCTAAAGCCAACTCGTCATCGAAACCAATCAATTGCTCTACATCTTAAAGTTGGTCCTATAACAGATCATATGACTACATATTGTTTTGGTCCCTTATTGCCGTTCCTTCCATCTCTCCCTACAATGGCATTAGTGGCTATGGAAACCACCACTTTGATCGCATCGATGGTGATGGTGGTGGAGGGTTTTCTTCTGACAAATTAAAATTCTACATAATGTTAAGATGAATACAAAATTTTAAACATTTAAAATGTACTTTCAGTACTCCAGATATATATCTGTGGCATTTTGACAAAACAACCTAAGTCTAATTTTCAAAATGTTCAGGAGAGCGAAAATACTGATAAGGTGTAGAGCAAGTCTCATAACACTTCGTTCAATAATGTGTGTGACTAACTAATTAAAACACATTTTTTTGCCAAAATTCGTTTTTATTCATCAACATAGTCCCCTTTTAGGGAGATACAATCATTCCAACGCTTTTCCAATCTTTCGATACCGCCTTTGTAGAACGATTTTTCTTTGCCTTCAAGATAGGCGTTAGTTTCGGCGATTACTTCATCATTTGAGCCAAATCTCTTACCACGGAGCATCTTTTTGAGGTCTGCGAAGAGCCAGTAGTCGCTGGGGGCCAGATCTGGAGAATACGGGGGATGAGGAAGCAATTCGAAGCCCAATTCATGCATTTTTGCCATCGTTTTCATCGACTTGTGACACGGTGCATTGTCTTGGTGAAACAACACTTTTTTCTTCTTCATATGGGGCCGCTTAGTCGCGATTTCTTCTTTCAAACGTTCCAACAACGCTATATAATAGTCGCTACTAATTGTTTTCCCTTTCTCAAGATAGTCGATGAATATTATTCCGTGCACATCCCAAAATACTGACGCCATAACCTTGCCAGCCGATGTTTGTGCCTTTGGACGCTTTGGGCGGCTTTCACCGGTTGCATGCCACTCAGCAGACTGCCGATTTGACTCTGGAGTGAAATGGTGGATCCATGTTTCATCCATTGTGATGTACCGATGCAAAAACTCCGACTTGTTGCGCGTAAACATGTCCAAACAGCTCTTTGAATCATCGATTCGTTGTTGTTTTTGCTCCGGTGTGAGCAAACGCGGCACCCATTTCGGAAACACCTTTTTCATAACCAAATGTTCGTGTATTATGGTGTGTACACTGCCTGCTGATATCTTTAGAATGTCAGCAATCTCCCCCACTTTCACTTTACGGTCGGACATAATGATTTTCAGTGTTTTTTCAACGTTTTCCGGAATAACAGCGTCATTTGGCCGTCCAGTAGATGGAATGTCATCGGTGTCTGTACGACCACGTTTGAATTCGGCATACCAACAACAAATGGTTCTTTTTGATGGAGCAGAGTCCGAATAATGTTTTTCAAGCCATTCCTGGCATTGAACAGTATTTTTTTTCATTAAAAAACAATGATAAATCAGCACACGGAATTGCTTTGAATTCATTTTTTTTGAAAACTCAAAAGTAGTGTCACTTAAAGCACTGTAACTTGTAAACTAATGGTCGGATTGATAATTTTGACAGTAAGCCTAAAAAGGTTCACAATTTCGAAAAAAAATATTGATTTAGTATTAGTGCCGCCATCTATGTGTCAGTCACACACATTATTGAACGAAGTGTTACAAAACTCGAGAAAAGTTAAAATTATACACGTCATATCTCTGCAACTAAATGTCATAGAAACAAACCGATTACACCAAAAGAAGCGTCTTGAAATTGTTTCTTTATGATTAAAAAAATTGGAAATTTGCGCTATTTCGACTTAAGTTGTTTGGTCAAAATGCCACAGATATAATTTCGTAATGCATTTTATTTTTTTTTTGCAGAGACAACACGTTTTTCCTGGCATCTAGATGCGTTTTTGGTGTCGGTTTTGGTGCAGAAAGTATTTTCAAACAACCATTTTTTGTTGAAATGTTTTCATACAGCACAGACGGGTTATGAGTTATGACATGGGCCAGCAAAATGACATTAACTGTCAGAAAATAAGTGTACGATGAAGAGAGAGTTCCTGCTATCTGGCACACTATTAATTTCACTATGGTCAAATCGGTCGTTCGACACAAATTCGATCGTTCTCATTTGATTGTCGTTTCGTATGGCAAATCGTAGTCATACATGCAGGCAAACGCAAATGACACCATATGACCAAATGACACCATATATGACATAAGCTCTGTTTGGCCAGATTTCCAGTAAAAATTATCCATTAAAAATATCAGGAGAGTAAGCCAGCGTACGCTCCCTAAAATCAAACTATCCAAAAAGTAAAAAAACAGGAATTTGTAAGAATTTGCAAGTTTTAACTCTTGGTTACACCACTGGGACTTGGCCCACTCACAATACACAGTAAAAAGGGTGTAAACAGGAGAGTTAAAGAACAAAACAGCTGATCAAAAAGTTTCATTTGAGATTTGAAGTGGTAGGGAAAATTAAGTTAAATTAGACATTTAATGCAAAATGCAAATAGTTCGTTGCGCTCAATCAGCAATTCTTCCCTTTCAGCTTTAGCGGGTAAAGCTGAGCAAGACGGTTGTGGGTCAGCAGATTTGCGAACGCACAATTTCTCTGCTGTTTCCATTTGCCTCCAAATGTTTTCAAAATTTATGTTTCATATGGCAGCCAGTCATATGTTTTTCTTGTTCTTTTTCTTACTGGCAAAAAGTTACTGGACAAAATTTCTCCAGTAAAAACTTGCAAGTTCTCACGAAATAAACTGTCACTTTACGCTCTCAGTTTCTCTCTCGTTACTGGAGATTTGGCATCAACAGACAGGATCCAGTAAAAATTTGTACAAATTCGTACAAATTATTCTCTGCCAAACAGACCTATAGACAGAACGGGGCATAAGTGACAAACAGTAAGGGGTCAAATTGTAAATAAAGCGACGACGCGTTGCGACGGTGGTGGACTGCGTTACAAAATTGTAAAATGTTTTCTTTTGGCACGATCCTGATGATACGAACTAAGCCTGTGTTGGCCAGCAGAACTACATGTTTGTAAAAATATTATTTCAAGCAATTTAAAACTGCCTTTGAAACAAGCTGCCTAACTTTTTCCAGTCAGTTTTCGTATTATTTGAAACAAATGTTTTCACTTCGAAATATTTACTCTTTTTAAACACTTGAGCAATAAATTTCAACAAAATACACCGTGCGACAGCATTTTTCACACTGGAAAAAATCTATATGGGCGTGAAACTAGAGACCAAACATAGTAATACTGCGTACTCAGTTTTTCATTTCGACATCCTTTGTCCTTTTAAAAGGACTTCAAAATTTTGAAGGGGATACAAAATTAAAAAAATATAAAAATACTGAACCTAGTTAGAATATGGCGATATGTATATCAGATGAAAGAGGAAACACTCAAAAATTTAAATAAAACTGATTTTTGTATCTATTTGTAAAACAAGGATATGAAAAACGTCCTTTGAAAATTTTAATCCTTTATATCCTTGAAAATTGAAAACGAATTTTCTTTAAAAGTAAGTATATTAGAACTCAAAACTGCTTGGATCACATGTCAAAATTTCATTACTCTACCTTTATTGGTTCGAAAGGTATTAAAAAAAATGCGGAAGCTGCAAGTCTAATGAAGTACAAAGGTTCTAATTTATTTGCCAGTATTTTAACCCTTGTGTGCGCACCCAGGTCTGGCCAGACCATATTGAAGTTTAGGTCCACTTTTAGTAAGGTTGTAGTAAAGCTATCGGGTTCATATTTCATGATATCCTCAACTGATCCTTTCTAAGAACAAAAACCAATACATGAACAAAATTTTTACAAAAACAAGGCGAGAATCGTGCAAAACGTATTTATACCCCTTAGTTGAACCCCCTATGGTCTGGCCAGACCATGGTGTATTTTCATACAAAGTTGCCTGTTATTTTCAGTTTTTTTTGTTATTTTCGACGTAATTAGTGTCGAAATTGTTTATAAATATTTTTTTTCGTTTGTTCCTTATTCAGTCCTCCACGAAGCATAGGGCTGTAACTAGGTTTTTCCATCTGACCCGATTTGAAGCACTTTTTTCGTGCCATCTCGTTAAAAGTGACATGAGTTAGCTAGCGCAAAATGTACCTGGTACAAATGGTTTTCACTCGCCTTGGCTTTTATTTTCTTTTAGGTTAGTAAATTATAATTGTTGTTAGAAAAGAATGTTTGAACACATTCAAAATTAATATTTATCCATTGTATTCCCGGTTATATTCGTGTTTTTTGTGTCAATTCAATTACATTTCTGACGCGAAGGAAGTATTTGTGCTCTTTTCGTGTCTGATTTTAATCAATTGGATTGTATGTTTTCTGTGACAGAGATTAAAGGAAGCAAATGCTATTTCGAGGATAAGGTGTAAATTATTTTTGAACTTCAACGCTGGAATAACATCAGAGAGGACGATTTTTCTAAAAAAAAATAGTTTAAGCAGTAGCGAAAATCAATGCTTTAGAGCAACAGAATTAAGATATTTGATTATTTATTTATTCTAAGTCATTAATTAAATAGTTTTAATAAGCTTAACTTAAATGTTGAATACTTATCACTAAAGTTTTACTCGGAAGCATACAAATTGCACAGGCGAATAATTCTGGCAATTGGCTCATTGAATGAATACGTAGTTCTGTGGGATAACTGAATGAACCACCTGCACTTTTTAAAGTTTATGGAGGATTCGTTTGTTGCTGGAGGTAGTAATAACGGTGCTGCAAATTATCTTTTGTGCCCTGAACAATACGATGCTTCGCTACTGATGGAAAATAAAATATGATAATTCAACGTGGAAATCGCGATGACGATATCCGACCAGTTTAGCATGAATAATAACATGTTGAGCATGTTATGCTTGAACGGAAGGTTTTTTTAGATAGATTGAACTAAGTGGTCAATAGAAGATATTTTGTCTTATTGACAGCCAATAGTTCGCAGTGTTCTGTATTAGTCAGCTACCTTTTCGACTTCAAAGCATAATTGTCAATAGTGAAAGGAATCCAGAAATAAAAATGTGTTAGATATATCAAAACACGATATGTATATGTCCAATATAAAATCTCAATGTGTTTGAGTCATTATACTGCATTATTTCCTTGCAACCACTGCATTGGTGAAGCAGTTGCGGCAAATCCATAACAACGTATTTTACGTTTTTAATTTTTTTTCTTACTATCGTATATTTTTAATTTCAAAATTTATTTATTGAAGTTGAAATTCGCTGTGTATTTTATAAATCAAGCATAATTTTACCTTTTTACCTAAATAAAAAGTAAACAAGCAACAGAAATTATTGTATTCACATTTTCTTTTTTTTTTTGACAGGCCTACACACACAAACATACGCAGACAAACACTCACACATACTAAGATATATATAAACTCATCAACAAAAATAAAAAAAATATATATTAACTAGCACAATCCTCGAATATCCTCTTTTTTGCGCCATGGTCTGGCCAGACCATGGGGGGTTCAAGTATGAGGTTTTAAGTGGGTGCGCACACAAGAGTTAAATAATAAATAGATACAAAATCAATTAAGCGAGAATAATAAAACATTTACACCTAATTCTGTTTTTACACGGTCTTTTTTTACACGGTTTTGATTTAACACGGTTTGAAAATTAAAAAAAAATTATTTTTTTTCACGATTTTATTCCATTTAGCACGAAGAATTAAACATTTTTTATTTTCAAACCGTGTTAAATCTAAACCGTGTAAAAAAAGACCGTGTAAAAACCGAATTAGATGTATGTAGCATTTGCATGGCTGTTGTCAAAAATTTAACAGCTGGTATCCGCAAAGAATTGCCCGTGCGTAGTTCGCCATCTATCCGCATTTAGTTTTCACTCATAGTTTTCAGATATTACCCAGTAGATGGCGCTGTAGGTTGTTGAAAATAATAATGTAAATAAATTATTACGTATTGCGTCATAATCTCTGTACTGCTTTATTGTACACATAGATGGCGCTGCAGGATGTCAAAAACAAGATTCGAATTCGTAATATTCGAATTCGCATATGCAATCGTTTTACAGCCACTGGGCTTGTGTGCTCACTAACAAATATTTAATAACTCAATTTTCCCGGTTAGAGGTGCTGTTCTCCGATAATGTTTCGTTTCGGTCTGTTTCCGCCGCACTCGGAAATTCGGAATGCTGTACAAATTGCTACTCTAAAATATCTCAATTGACTACTCTTTCGAATTGAGCAACAAGTACATAATTGGAAGGCAAGGTTCGTGAAATCGGAGCTCAATTCTGATTCGATAAGCAGAACTTTAAAACTTTAGCGCAGCCCTTATCAGTGTTGCTGGTGTGCTGTGGCCTATCTATCGTCAAAGTTCAGAAAGCGCTCACTTTGCAATAATGACGTCGCAAAACAAAAATTGGAATCATCGCTGCACTCGAACTTAAATGCTCTAATGCCAGTTTGGAATTTTGATTTGGGTGATTGCTCAAAAGGCTAATCGCTGGCACATATTTCGGGGAGTGTACACAAGCGGCTGCAATTGCTGAGTTCGCCGCAAATGCATCGCAGATGTGGCAAAGGGCGATGTCTACCACATCAGAATCTGACAATTGTAATATGCGGTTACCGCCGAACGTAGTTGCCACCTCGAGCAAAGCGCCAGCGCCACTCGCTCGCAAGCACACTGCACACTGCAGTCGCCGCTGTGTGCGGCTGTTGACTTTAGTGCACCGGCCGGGCATGTTCAGCGCGCAGAAATGCAGAAATGCGGTTATTGCATCAAATCATGTTTAGCCAAAGGTGCGCGCGCACAGGTGCTCCAGCGCGCTGCGTCGGCAAACGTGTTACGTAAGTGGCACAACGCGAACGCGCAAGCGAGCAAAACGCAAACAAAAAGTGAGCGTACGAATCGCGTGCAGCGGCGCGCCAAATGAAATAGAAGAAAATACTGAAATTAGTTGCTGCAGCCACCTCCGCGGCCGTTGCCGCTGTCGTTGATACTGCAGCTGTTGTCGCTGTTGTTGCAGAGCGCTCCTGGGCTCCGGCGTGCGAAACTGTTACAAGTGCACTTTGCGCCGTTGCCGGTGTTTGTCGTGCCACGCTACGCCGACTGCTGTCGGTGCAGTTGCCGGTGTTTGGTGCCGGCTTTGGAGCGGCTGACTGCCGGAGGCCGGTGCAGCATTGGCAGCAAACGTGCACTTAGCACCGTGCCACTTGATCCTTACTTGATCTCTGCTAATTTTTCTTTTCATATTTTCGCTGCATTCGCGACGTCGACTTCGAGTTTAGCTGCAGCTGCCGCTGCTGCAACGATCGTTAGACGCGAGTGTGGATTGCATAACATCACAACTTGTGGGTTTTTTGAGTTTTGCTGATGCTGTCTGCTTGTTTTGTGATGGCGTTGTATCTGTTATTGTTGTTGTTGTCGTTGCGTTTTGAATGCTTTAGTTGCCGGCACAGTTGCGAATAACTGCGGACCTTGGCTACGTGCAACTTGCCACCCCACACGCTCATGTGAATATTTAACCCACTGACGCTAACCGCAACCATAAATTAAGTTAAATTGCCAAAAATGAATATGAACTAATGGAATGCGGAAAGGAGCGCTTGTTTTTTATTTTAAATCAACTTTATGAACAAAAATATCCTCACTAGAAATCGCCTGTTCAATAGTGGTCTGAACTTTCAATCGAATTGTTTAGTGAAAGAAACTGTCACAAACTGTTGAACAAATGACTACAAATTAAGACTAATTTTATTCAAGATTGCTTTCACTCACTACACAATATTTACTTTTTTATAGTAATAAATAAAAATAGAAAAATCAACACATTTTCAATTTAAGTGTTTTATATTAAAATTTTTTTTTTATATTAAAATATTCTTAAAATTTGTCTATGGCCACTTTATACTAAACTCGAACATGTAGATGTGTGTAAAATATACTATTATTAATATGTAATAATTTGTAACTAATATTAAAATCAATAGGAATGCACTTTGTTTTAAGTTAAGCTGCATTGAAGTAAAATCGACTGTAAAACTTTCTAAACAAAAATGAAAGAGATGCATATAACTCAACTGCACATTATGGACACTAACAATTTGGTAGCCGTCATTAAGAGTTGACTTTTTTGGAGCTTCTACTGTGCACTCTTACAACAGCGATATCAGATTAAAAAAAAACATTTTTGTATGAATTTTTTTTAAAGTATGGATTGATCAAATTTATTTAAACCTTTTGTACATTATTAAGCATACTTTTAACAATATTCTGTAATTTTTTCGTGCAGAAATATTACAAAACAAGCCGGTGACAGAGCTTGCTTGCAGAACGTCTTTGAAAAAATACAATTTGCGGTGAACACTGTATCTCGGTCGGAAATTATCTGAAATCAAAAACCATTAAAATTTAGTCAAAGTATTATCAAATCCTCACCCCAACGTTCTCCGATATTTTTTTTTTCATTTAAAAATTTTTTGTGGCCATCTAAAGTGTAAACTGCTGTTTTCCACGAAAAATTCCGCCATTTTGTGGGTGGGAAACCCTCTTCATGTAAAAAAAAAAATTGTTTAATAAACGTTGGGGTGAGGTATTTTATATGTAGAAAATGTGTACCAAGTTTCAAATGAATCGGTTTAGTAGTTTTTAAATGACATTGATCACGGACTTTGAAAAAGTAGTTTTGAGAAAAACGCGATAGAATAGAATAATCACTAAAGGACAGGGGACCAACTATAGACCATAACTTCAAGAGTTTTGCTCCGATCGACTTAAAATTTTGAGAATATATTCCTAAAATGTTTAGCAATAAGATAAGACAAAAAAAATAATTCGATTTTTCGAAAGTGTAAACCCTTACCCCCCCCCCCCCCCCCTTAAAGACACGATGAATAAAGACATAAAATAAAGACTTCTGCTCCTTGATCACGAAGATCGAAAAGTATTCTTTCTCAAAAGTTCCTGTTGGTTGTGTTAGCAGAAGGCTGTTATTGAAGAAACTAAAGACTCACTCTCTATCAACATAAAGAGGGAAATAGTTGAATAAATCATCGCTTTACAATTAATTGAAGCATCAAAGTTCTATTTTTATATTCCTTAACTCAACCAATTGAATATCAGTGCTCACAGACAAATAAGTTATTAGTAGATAACATAACAAACATGTTGGCTAAATGCTAAAACGCTCATTTTGAAAAAACCGAGCTTAAATTAAATAAAATTAATGCGATTAAAGAGCTTTCAGTGGGCGTACTAGAGTTCTAATTTGATCTCCAGATATTAATTAAGAACAAACCATAGTTACGCAGCACACAAGCGGGAAAAATTAATTCTCAAGGACAATCTACAGAATCACTGGTGATATTAATAACAAAAAACAGGAACAGAATAACTCCTATGGTACAAAATGACTTTAGGTTTATGAGAAAACAATGCGAACCATACGGAAAAGTGGTATTGGAAATCGATGGAGAACACAGTACAGATCCAAAGGAATATGTTTGTCTCTCAATGCGATTACATTAGAGCTTTTGAAATAGATTTGATCCCACAAAGGACAATAATCAAAAAGAGCATAAAGGGATCCAGAAATTCGGAACTACTACGACGAAATAAGGTTTGAAAGTGATTGAGTTGAAAATGTCTGCTTGGAATCAAAAATCACCCAAAATTTGTGAACGCATTAACTAACACCGGAGACTAGTTAACGATGTGATGTGAATTGAAATTGTCAAAAGTACATACATATACAGTAAACTCACGTCAAGCCTGTTCACGTTTGCGAGACTTGGCGAAAATCTAAAACAAAGAATCAATTTGCCATTATTATTTCATTCTTAATATTTATTTTTACAATGTTAATACTGTCGCGAGTTCATTATATGATAAATAAAAACATCGAACTACATCAATTTGATATTAGAATGAAAACTTGATTGGTACTAGAACGATTTGACCTCTTTAGTTTAGTTTTTGTCATCTTCATCTTTTTTAGAATTTCAATTTTGATTTTTCCTACTTGCGAGCTGTGGGTTAAAATCGCCCACATTTTGTGTTCTCGTTTGATTTGTTTGTTTACTCGTATGCGCCGGTCATGCTCGCCTTGATGCCAAATGTCGTGGGAGAGATGCAAATTCGTTGCGACATTAACCATAAAGCGGCGGCGTGTACGATGTGGTTGTGGTTGCGGTTGCTGTCGGTGTTATAACTGCATCATCACTGCTAATTGGCCAGTATGTTAGTTTATTTAATTAAACTAAAAAAATTGATTCGAAAGCCATATTTTGAAAAATATGTATTGCAATGAATTTATGTATAACTGATTTCAAAACAAATTACTTTGCTATTGAACGCCTTACTTCTGCCCTGCCTACAGCCTCGTAAAATTCGTTTAACTTTTGCTACCATCGAATGCAATCTGCATATTCATGGTGTATTTTTGATAAATTTGATATTTGTGGTAAATTGGATGAATTTACATAATCAAACCGCAGGCATTTCTGAAATATTAAAATATAATAAATACAATGGCATTTTATGGTGTATTGTTGTATTGTGTATTGATTGTTTTCAAATATCTTTACTAACTGTCTTTTAAATAAATAATTCTGATCATAAGAATCGATTTCCAAAAATATATATTTTGGCGTAAATTTTTTTTCAAACATTTTGAAGGAAAACGCAAAAAATTCTATGCTTTTTAATATCTGACAAATTTATATTTTCGAGCTAAAGGAGTTATTCATAACATTACTCGCCACGAAAAATGCTCCTGAAAACAAAAGTATTTTTTAGACTAATTTTCGGCTGCTGAACACGAAACTGAAAATCAATCATCAAAATCAAATCATCGTCAGTAACTTCCCCAAATCTCCTTGGATTTAAACAATCTAAATAATGTTGGAAAGGTTAGTTAATTACCTTCTTCACATGTGTTAGTCGGGTGGTTGGTTTACGAGATATGTGCTCATAACTGAAATAAGAGGGGAAAAACGTGTTTTTCGAAGATTTTTCGAAAACGTTTCTTAAGAAAATTTTTTGATTTTCAGTTTCGTGTTCAGCAGCCAAATATTAGTCTAAAAAATACTTTTGTTTTTAGGAGCACGCGATGAACCCAATTTTTGTCGAGTAGTGAATTATGTGGGAAAAAAATGTAATCTGTGAAATTACAAATACACTATACATGAATACTCGACAATATCGCACAATGCCTAAATACAAAATCACTACTCAAATGTTTCCATGCATCTCAAAAAGCTATAGCCATGTCCTTGTTGGCCGATAGGCCCACATTGGCCTACTTTGGGACACGTTCACCCTTTGATTGTTCCTTAGTCTCTGGTGTGCAATGATGGACCCATGTTTCATTCACGGTTTCAGCGGCGAAAAAACTCGTTCGGATTTCGGTTGAACATCGCCAAGTGGTCATCGCTTATGGTCGAGTGTGAACAACCGCTCCACCCATCATCATATCTAACCCGCAGTTCCCGCTCAGTTGAGATGCGTACAGCTTCAGCCACTTCACGCACTTTCATTCGCCGTTCGTCCAATGTCATTTCATAGACTTTATCAACCATTTCTGGCGTGATAACCTCTTTTGGGGGACCTGAAGGAAAATGTCGAAATTTACAAAGTTGTCTGCTTTCAAGGACTATAAAACACAAAAAGAAGTGACACATCATGCTCAAAATTTGAATGCAGCCTACTTACAGATGATGACGTGGGAAATTAAAAAAGTCACTGACTTCTCAAACTGCCCTCGTATACAATATGTTATTTTATAACATGTACAGTTTCAAGAGGGAGACAGAAGTTAATATTTCCCTCAATACGTTGATCAACATTCAAGAGTACAAATCATACTGAAAGTGGACTTAATTGGTGCAACTTTATGTTGGAAAATTAATCAGAATTATAGTTAAAAGTACTTATATCGTATAAAAGTCGCACAATGACGATGGGCGCTCGCCTTTTTTACTTTTGCTCGCATTATTATGCCCGTGCACCACTGTGAGCTTTTTTTGGGGTTGAATTGCTCTTTCCAAAGCTTTAGAATGCAACATGCCGGATCGGTTCGGGTCGGGTCGGGCCGGCATTTTGTAAAGCACGTCATTGAAGCACAAAGAGACCGCTAATGGCGTTGCTGGCGATGACGCCAAGTGCTGTTGCATGTGCACTTCCCCACTTTCAAACATATGCACATACTTACACAAGTATAGGTATATTCATGTGGGACAGACGAAATTGTAAGTAGATTGCTCAGCAAGAGGCCAATAACGATTTGAAACGCATATCGCATACATTTTTTGTTTTTGTAACAGCAATGTACACATCCTTATACATATAGTACAAACATATGTACACGCGGCTTCGTGCTTTTAAATATCCAATTGAGTTCGGCTTGGTCATAACTGAAAGTAGATCGCAACAATGTTAAGGATTTTTAACCATCGAATGAACAGAATTCGCATCCATCATACTCCATACCCAGTAGGAAACAGGCACCTTCCGTCACGCATTACTGCATACTTACTTTTCGTCGGTGAAGCATTCCAACTTCCCTATTACGATTGTTCGTCGGTTTTTTTTGTGAAGTGCAAATGGTGTCATGCCCCATTCCGATTTTATTAACATAAATAAAGTGCGTGGTATGCAGCAAAATGCTTCAGCATCATTCGGTTTTCCATTCAAATATACCAGTGTCGGATACAGGGGGGTGTTTTGGGGGTTGAAACACCCCCCCGAAATATTTGGATCGCCTATAAAACTACATACAAATTAAAAGACATTTTACAATTCTTAAAGAATTACTTTTTGAAACCCCCCCCCGAAATATTTTTCTGAATCCGCCCCTGAAATATACTTTACTTACTAATGAGGCGGTATGAAGGAAAAAGTATGGAAGCCATAATGCGCTGTTAGAATGGACTTAAAATTATGAAAAATCCCAATCATCTAGGACGGTAACATTGTAATTTGGCGGTTTCTCGATCTGGTCGTGCCAAGCAATGGCAGGATTCTACATCTTCTTCGGTGCTTCGAACACTCTTTTCCCAGGGATTTGAATGTTGATCAGCTATGCTCGGAACAAATATTGTTGTTGTTCATTTTGTGTGGACTTATATGATGTATTAACATCTCTGGAATAGTATTCAAAAGCACTTTTGGCAGGAAATATGTTTTAAACATCAATTTTCAATTTCTAAGATTTTAGGTGTAAACATGAACCGTTGTGAAAAACATTTGCGTTGGTCTAATTGTGTTTTATAAATTGAAAACAAAATTGTTGTGTACCTCAAATCATGTTGGTATAATGTTTTGTGCTTATTACGCAGAAAAAAACTACCTTATTTTTTGACATTCCAAAGTGATGTTACCAGTTATTTCTTATAAAATTCTTATTATTGTATATCTTATGAAATACCTAAGATTTTTTTTAGCAAGAGGTTCATTTGATGTTTTCTGGAATTAACTTGATGTTTATTGGAGTACTCGTACTATTAGAAAATGACAACGATTTTACTTTTGAATATAATTTCACAAATTTTTAATTAATTATATGCTAAATTCAAATGAAGCGTCTAAACATTGATATATGCAATTTTTTTTCTTCTTATTCACACCGCTTACGGTTGCTTACGTTCATCAATTTAAATTATGGATGTATGTATAGTATGGAGGACTTATAGGTATGTATAGTTATTTTGTAATATTGACGCTACAAACTTATAATGTAACTTCGGGTATCGTGGTGTGTATGTACAAATACAATCCCTGGCAATAGTCAGATTTTTGATATACTCGGATTTTATTAAATCAGTCCTCGCCTTACTGTAGTAGTTAGAAGTTGTACCACTGATTTTTTTGTTTGCTAGTTGCTATGACATAAAGAGTGATGTAAGCTTAAGTTATTCCTTTTTTCTTCTTCCTTGCAGTTAAAATTACAATTCAAGTGTTTAAGGGGGGGGGGGGGGTAAGGGTTTACACTTTCACTCTTGAAGTTATGGTCTATAGTTAGTCCCCTGTCCTTTAGTGCAGGTATACAGCTTATTCTCTTCTATCGCGTTTTTCTCAAAACTCCTTTTTCAAAGTCCGTGATCACTGTCATTTAAAAACTACTAAACCGATTCATTTGAAAATTTGAAACTTGGTACACATTTTCTACGTATAAAATACCTCCCCCTAAAGTTTAGTAAACTATTTTTTTTTACATTAAGGGGTTTCCACCCACAAAATGGCGGAATTTTTCCTGGAAAATAGCAGTTTACACTTTAGATGGCCACCAACAATTTTTAAATGAAAAAAAAAAAAATCGGAGAACGTTGGGGGGGAGCATTTGATAATACTTTGATTAAATTTTTGGTTTTTGGTTTCAGATAATTTCCGACCGAGATAGAGTGATCACCGAAAATTTTATTTTTTCAAAGACGTTCTGGGGCAAGCTCTGTCACCGGCTTGTTTTGTAATATTTCTGCATGAAAAAATTATAGAATATTGTTAAAAGTATGCTTAATAATGTACAAAAGGTTTAAGTAAATTTGATCAATTCATACTTTAAAACAAAATTCATAAAAAAAGTGTTTTTTTACGCTGAAACCCTTACCCCCCCCCTCCGCCCCCTTAAGCGTTCTATGTACTAATTTTGTTTCTTTCTGTCATAATTATTACCGTTAGTGCAATAAATGTTTATTACAGCATCTATTCGTATATGTTATATTTAAAATAATGCTCAATCATTAAATTACGAACTTTTTTTTCTTTTTTATGTCTTAAAGAAACTTTTTCGCAAGCTCTAGAAAACAGGCTGTCACATGCTTGCGAAAATTATGTTGTTAAAGATTATTTATTTTTTGTGCTTTGTCAACATTTCATCGTGATTCCGTTCTTTTAAAATTCCAGTAGTTTACGAAAACACTACTGTACCACATTACCCGACTATACCACAATACCTGAAGCCACTTTACTTTTTCCGTTTGTTTATATGTTTTCATACATATGTACATACTTATGCCCTTTTACCGATATGAGTCTAGCTAAAGTGTTCTTCAGGTTGGCAACATTGGCTGTCATTGAAATTATGTGAAAGCTTTTTACCCCCACCGGCCAAATGACGCCTAGTTCCATTTCCCGCCAAAAACCTTCACGCAGTCAAATGAAGCAACACACACATACGAGCATGTACGTACCTAGTATATATTTATCTATGTATATGTAAGTATGTAGGTAGATAGGTATATATGTACATATGTACATATATATACAAGTGTGTTGTGTGTAAAAAGAGAGACAGCCGATGCAGGAGACGCGCACTTGGACGATGCCGCGTCGCGCTGCACACTTCTGTGGTGTGTTGATGCATCGAATTAACTGTAAATCACTGCAAACGCGCAACGAACCGGCTGCCCTCTCTGGCACCGCTGTTCCGGCACAGGTGCAAGCAAGATAGTTGTGGCAGCAACATAAGACGACAGCATGAGGCAACGCACACAGTTACAGCAACAACAGCAGAGGCAGTGGCAACGGCAACGCCAACTGTAGCGACAGCGACCGGCCGCCATCGTCGCTGCAACAAAAGTGGGTCATGCATTTACTGTGATGCATGTCATAGCATTGAATTGCGTCGCTGGCGTTCTTGTTGCTACTACTGCCGCTGCTGCGCATCGTGAAAAGCTATTCCCAAACTATTTTCGGCATTTTCCAAATGAAATTAGCGCTGTGCAAAAATAGTCGGACGCCGCGGCGTTCCTCTCATTCGCCTCGAGTTCTGTGCTGCATTTATGTTGCAGGTGTACCTGCAACTGCCGACGCCGGCCGACACGTTTGGTTATGTACAACACTTTCCGTATGTGCGGCGGCGTGGCATTTTATATGGTTGGCCCACTTTGTACTCTTAGTTGCTGGATCTGACTTGCTGTGGTGGTTGTTTGCTGATTGTTGCTGTTGTTGGCGCTGTAGTCGGCGTTGTTCAGCGTGTAGTACAGTCGCTGCGACTGTTTAGCTTGATCCACTGCACGAGCGCCGCACAAATAATGGGGCATGGTCATGCGATGCGGCAACCCCCGGCCCCCAGTCGCAGTGTGTTAAGTGCAGTTCGCGGAGCTGGAGGAGCGGCACATGCCAGTGTTCGAGAGGGCGTGAATTGCTCCGTGCAAAGTACAAGTTTTTGGCGTTCGCTTTCATACTCGTCACTCAGCGTAAACCTTTGATTTTCGCATTGCTGTTAGACTGCGACTGTTAGACTGCTGATGGAGTTGTTATTGTTGACATTTGGTACGTCGTTGTTTAGTTGGCTCGCGTGCACTTAACCATAAAAGTCTTGTTTACACCCAAAATGAAGCCGACCGTTTTTCTTTCCCCACCACTCTATTCGCACGAGTTCAAATAAGTCCTTACTCGATCCAAATATGGCGGAAGGGGCAAAAGTAAACAGAACCAATAGCAACAATGCAAACATTTCACGTTTTGAATCAATGACAAGAGGGCAAACACGACGCGATATTCATCTGTTTGATGTATAAGCTCGGTTTAGTAAATTATTCCTTTTGGTTTTTTTTATTCCTTTTGCACTGAGTGTATATCATTTACTTACAGATAAACGTACATATCGCACACGCACTACAAAAGTGACACAACTCAAAATTTTTCATTTTCGGGTTTATGTGTTAATACTGTGCGCAATGCATAAATCGACCAATCAGGAAAAGCTCAGCATATTTTGTTGTTGTTAACTGTATCTGTTCATGTCAGAAGTTTGATGCTATTTGATCGCTTCAGCTCAATGCAAACGAAAGAAATAAATTTTTGTTAAAGTTAATTTTAAGCAAAATTCTGCCAATTTTTGTATATATTTTTATTTTTTAATTATTAAAATTAATTATGAATTCTGTGGTCAAAAGCACTAACCGCTTAAGTCGACTTAAGAAGAAATTGAGTTATGGATGCCACCACGTTCTCTTGACTGTGCTCTACCTTTGTGTAAAATCGGGGAGCTTCTAACTTTAAAATAAAAAAAGTTATTAATAAAAACCTATTCGCATTCCCATAGCGAATACACTACGCGCTAAAACTTTAAAGCGAGATTACTCGGAACAGCAATTTACGACTTAGGCGGTTATTGCTTTTGACCACAGAATTTGCAAAATTGTTCTTTCAACTTTTTAACTGTCATTTCTAATTATTAAATTCAGAAAAAGTGGCATAACTTGAAATAATTCGGTAATTATTGAATTAAAATATCATCAAAACAGTCACAACTCCACAATTTGGATTTTCTAGTGTAAAATTAAAAAAAATTTCGCAACTTATCATAAAGCATAATCTGTACTTACATAACACTTCGTTCAATAATGTGTGTGACTAACTAATTAAAACACATTTTTTTGCCAAAATTCGTTTTTATTCATCAACATAGTCCCCTTTTAGGGAGATACAATCATTCCAACGCTTTTCCAATCTTTCGATACCGCCTTTGTAGAACGATTTTTCTTTGCCTTCAAAATAGGCGTTAGTTTCGGCGATTACTTCATCATTTGAGCCAAATCTCTTACCACGGAGCATCTTTTTGAGGTCTGCGAAGAGCCAGTAGTCGCTGGGGGCCAGATCTGGAGAATACGGGGGATGAGGAAGCAATTCGAAGCCCAATTCAGGCATTTTTGCCATCGTTTTCATCGACTTGTGACACGGTGCATTGTCTTGGTGAAACAACACTTTTTTCTTCTTCATATGGGGCCGCTTAATCGCGATTTCTTCTTTCAAACGTTCCAACAACGCTATATAATAGTCGCTATTGATTGTTTTCCCTTTCTCAAGATAGTCGATGAATATTATTTCGTGCACATCCCAAAATACTGACGCCATAACCTTGCCAGCCGATGTTTGTGCCTTTGGACGCTTTGGGCGGCTTTCACCGGTTGCATGCCACTCAGCAGACTGCCGATTTGACTCTGGAGTGAAATGGTGGATCCATGTTTCATCCATTGTGATGTACCGACGCAAAAACTCCGACTTGTTGCGCGTAAACATGTCCAAACAGCTCTTTGAATCATCGATTCGTTGTTGTTTTTGCTCCGGTGTGAGCAAACGCGGCACCCATTTCGAAAACACCTTTTTCATAACCAAATGTTCGTGTATTATGGTGTGTACACTGCCTGCTGATATCTTTAGAATGTCAGCAATCTCCCCCACTTTCACTTTACGGTCGGACATAATGATTTTCAGTGTTTTTTCAACGTTTTCCGGAATAACAGCGTCATTTGGCCGTCCAGTAGATGGAATGTCATCGGTGTCTGTACGACCACGTTTGAATTCGGCATACCAATAACAAATGATTCTTTTTGATGGAGCAGAGTCCGAATAATGTTTTTCAAGCCATTCCTGGCATTGAACAGTATTTTTTTTCATTAAAAAACAATGATAAATCAGCACACGGAATTGCTTTGAATTCATTTTTTTTTAAAACTCAAAAGTAGTGTCACTTAAAGCACTGTAACTTGTAAACTAATGGTCGGATTGACATATAATTTTGACATTAAGCCTAAAAAGGTTCACAATTTCGAAAAAAATATTGATTTAGTATTAGTGCCGCCATCTATGTGTCAGTCACACACATTATTGAACGAAGTGTTACATATATAAAGTAGGCTGTGACTCCTTCCACCCTCTCTATTGACAGCCAAAATGGATGCATATACTCGTGCTATGTAATACTATACTATATAATACTGTACATGCATATAATACATTTAATTATGTTCTTTGAAAAATATGGAAACGTTCTTAGAATCACGGGTTATTTCAGAATTTTCAAAATATCCGGTACATTAATATGTAAACAAATAAAGATTTTTCTAATGATTCACTAAAAACGCCAATGAGCAAAGCAACTGCCACAATGGCATTTATGGGTCCTTTGGTATTTTAAACTGAAGTTCATATCTATTGGACTTATGCAGGTATAACTTCCAATTTCCAATTTCTAACTTCTGCATATTGTAAAGCACACTTGGCAGTTATTTAAAATCTCTTCAACCAAACTTGTTCTTACATCCAGGAAATAAGCCTTAAGGCACTTTGCACCAATGGATAAATATTGATTGACTTAATGTCAAAGGTCGTGATTTCAATTAATTATAACAATAACAATAGAATTGTAGACCTCTTCCGGCTCTGACGGGTGGGAGTCGGGGAGGTTTTTAGCCGGAATTGTGATTTTTGAAAGCCTGGAGTTGTATAGTATAGGAGTTGTGTGCTTCGTTGAAGTTGTTTATAAATTACGGCGAGCATTCCATGTTATTTTTGTAATTTTTTTATGTTTTCGCCATAATCACATTTTCCAAAATCACAAGCCGGGAATAAATAACCATGATATAAGAATTAAAGTTTAAAATGGTGTTCCGTTATGTTAGCCACCATGTTGTAATTAATTTTTTTTGCTGTCGTGAACATCACATTATTAGTTGTGCCTTCTTGCCGGCAATTAAAAATATCCGCATTGCATTATGACTTCATGGAATATGCCAACAATGACCCGTCATAACACATATGAACCCATGTATAATTCACTTCGATGAATGTGTGCATCCATGTGTACATACATTTGTGAGGGGATACACATCGCAACTTTACAAATTTGCGCGTTTCCTCTTCCGGCGAAAAATTCCTCACTATCCCAATATACTTTCATGTGCGTGTTGTATGTTCCAGTGTTTTTTACCTTGGCAAAAACCGCCAACGGGCTGGAAGCGCGCCCTCCGGACCCACATTTGACTTTCATTTCACTTACAAACGACGGCTGGCTCGCTAGCTGGCTGGCTCGTTGCCCTGTTTCATCAAACAGTATAAACACCACTACCACTACAAATTTCAACACCAACAAAACAACCAGCATAAACTGGGGCACGACTCCAACAGCAACAACAATTCTGTGTTGACCCATTTTCTGCAGTGCCAAAAAACATATACACACCGAAAATTATGCTCCATCAACACGGAAACTCGGCCCGACTGGAGTTGAATGCGCATCGCCTCATGCCAACCCGGTGTCGCATGTATACCCAGTTCGGAGTGCATTTGTGTTTGTGGTGGAGCCACCACCACAAAACACTGAGCATGTCCAAATACCGAATAAAGCCCGAAACTTCGCAACTTGCTCTGGAGTTCTCCTTCGAGCACTTCTGCTGAATTCGGCGCCTGCGCTTTACCGACCCCAACTCCAACTCTATTCAACTTCATTGCCGCCGACCCGGTTCCACTGGACTTGGCAGCGCTGTGCAGGTCGGAGCCAGGGCCGGGAACTGGAACACTGACAACATCAAACGAAACTGAAAACGAAAACGAAAACAAGAACTTCGCCTGACTTTATTGCAGTTGGCGCTCAATAATTCGGTGCGCCCTGCTGCTGCTCCGCTGCGGAGGGGAGTTGCGTTAACTTTATTCAATTGAGTGAAAGTGGAAAAGCATCATTCTGGCAGCGGCGTCTACTTCTCCACTCACCATTTACAGACTCAGCACAGATGGCCGGGAGGAAGGAAACTTGAGCCGGCGCGGCATAGTGCGCAAAATTTGAAAATACAATGAAGAGAAATATATTTTTATACATATATACTTGTTTTGATATGTTTGTCAGTTAATGTTCTTCCTCTTTGACTTATCAAGGCTTAATTTACCTAAAGCTAACCGTTTTGTCTCGATTCGTTAACTGAATAACATTATTAATTTATTCATTAATTATTCAGATATTTATCCGACAGGAATGGCAGTGTTAATTGCATAATCACTTTCTTATTTGACAACTAAATAATATAACAACAGCAGCAATTTTCCTATTTGTCAGTCTACCCTATTTAGAAAACTTCCTCCGCCGATGGCAATGCTTCGATTTCGCGCAGCAAAAATCGTTTGTCGTTTTGGTCTTTCGCGATGGCCCTTGGATGGGGGCGACGCCGCAGCGGCCTCAGCAAAAACATTAAATTTTTCAAAATGAATAAACTTAAAAATCACTAATTCCACTTTCCGCTTTTGGTGCGTTCATAATTCTTTCAGCAGCTTTTGATTAAAATTTAAACAACTCCCAGCAAAGCGGTATTTAAGTTTCGCGCCACCCCTTACGGAACTACGCAGTTGCCGCTACCGCTTTGCATAGTATTTTCCCTAAAACATCATAAAGTCTTATCAACATGGTGCAGCTCTCGCTCCTGCTTTTTGTAGCGCTTTGCGCCCCCCTGCGACGCCTTATGCCAGCCATCACTAAAACTTCAGCACAGAAGTTGAGCTCGTGCTGTGCGGCAGTTTTCGCTTATCTCAACTCACGCCACCTCGGAAAATTTTCTAACACGCATTTCCGTGTTTTCGCAACCACCGATTCAAGCACAGCAAAGTAACAAACACATCCAAACTGTCGATGATTACTCGACTTTAGGCTTTCACTGAATTACTGCCAGCACCGGCTGGAGCGGGAGGAACCGCAAATGCCAAAGACGCGCATATACAATTTATTATTTATACGTACCTATGTACATACATATTATACAATATGTTTGTATGAATTTGTTAGTGCTGCGCAATTTTTCCGGTGGTTGAATGCATTTGAGAAAAACCTTTGCAACGTAAGTGAAGCTGTCGCTCCAGTTTGTTGTGTTTTCCAAGTTTCCCTTCAAATCGCTGCGCATTTCAATTGCCCAGTTGCGACGCAAATAAGCAATGTCCCAGAAAATCGACCCTGACTTTGCTAGGAATATTGTTATTTGTTGCTGTCACTGCTCAACCATTTTAACAGGTGCGTTGATTTAAAAGTATTGCTGTCTAGTTGGTAGTTGGTAGTGGGAGCGAACTTGCAAACAAAAACAAATTTATATGAACTTCTGAAAAAAGTTTTAAATGGAAATCGTTATGAGTTGACAACAAGCAGCGACAAATAACACTGCACAACACAAAACAAAAATAACAAGAGGATATTTGAGTACCAATTTTGAATAAGTACGAAATAAACACTTAAACACATTTTTAGTTTTGGCTTAATTCTGGCGTTCAAGTTAATTTCTGAGCTTTGATGTATTCAAAGACCTATAGTAGAATTTTATGGCGAATATTTTCGTGGTAAATGTTGTCCTAAAAAAATCCTGTTTTACAGGACATTTTTGGCATTTTAGAAAAAAAGGGTTACATTAACCCATAAAAATAGGAGCTACAGGGTTAAAGTGCTCCACAAAAAAGTTCTTCGTAGTATTTTACATCAAATTGCTGAACACATCATATACCTAAAATGTGAAGTTACATGGTTTTCGTATGCTGATTCACCATAAGAATGAGCAAAAAGGGGAAAACTTTGACCCCCCCTAAAAAACAAATTCAGAAGTAAACTTTCAAAACGCCGATACACGTATATCTTTTTTTTGCTCCCACTACCAGAATCCGTTGTCAGAACCTTGTTATTTAAAGAAATAGGTGGATTTTGTTGTGCAGTGTAATCGGAGTTTTTGGCCTCGCTAATCTGAGCATAAAGTCGGTCAAAGTCATTCAAATCCTGACTGCAAGTTCGGATCTCGGAAACTCTTGTTGTTTTAGAAAGTCGAATGATTGGAAATGAATTAGTTTAAATCCAAATCAAAGTTGTCAATTACGTCTAAAACAACAAATAAGATATGTTAACTATTTTTGGCAATTTATTTAAATAGTGCAATAAATTAATAGCAATTACCTCTTGGGTAGTAAATTTCGCCGAAAGAAAAATTATATTTTCTGACTATGTCATTATATCATTACTTAATCCGGTTTAGTCCTCATGGATTTGTATTATGAAATTTTGTTGCACTGTCGTCTTTGCCTTCAACCCATACTACGCAATTTCTTTAAGGCAGATGGGTTGTTTGCGAAAAGTAACATTAGAAAGAAATGTATAGAGGCAACTAAAAGCGAAAAATTTAATTTTTAATAACGAAACATAGCCAACCATAGGAACGTAGGCTACTTCAAAGCAACTTTCTTTGTAGAGATTACCTCAAAGTCATCACCTGAGCTTTAAAACTTGTCTTATTGTTGTCAACTGGTTCTCCACTCCGTAATCAAAGAATAGTGAAAGTAAGTAGGGTTTATATTGCTTTTGTATCGCCTTTGTAACGCTTTGTCCATGGCTCTCCCTGCCCATGCACTACATTCTCCTATGTCGAGAGCATAGTAACTAACCTACTTCGAGATTTCCTCTCTCGAAACCCCTAAGCCCATTGCCGCTTTTTCGCGTTTGCTACAATTTCTTACATCACAAACTCATTGCGCACGCGTGCGCACGTTTATATCAATGCTTCAGCGCAAACTTAATTATTTATTGCGACAACAACCGTAATGAAAATGAAAGTGAAATACTGCGCACACAGCGACACAACACGCTGCACGGCTGACACCAACACCAATTGACGTCAGCGTAATCGCCAAACACAGGCGCAACGCGAAGGCGGAGCTGTGATCCAACACAGTCGCAGAGTGTTCGTTCGTATTGGTAACATGGACCTAAGCGCTCACTTGGGCGCTTGTGCCGCTGAAACTGGCCTGCAATTGAATCAGTGTGCCCGAAATATGTTTGGAAACTCCAATTGAGCCGCAGCATCACAGCAACAACAACTATGAATAATCAATTTGTAGACCACCAGGCATCGGCGCATCAACCCATAGATATCATCAACGTCCAACGACCGGCAAGCGGCGGCCAATGATCGGCGTCGTTTGTTGATCGCTGATCGGCTACCGATCAGATGCGCCGACAGTTCAAGCGATAACGGCATCAAGCACACGCGGCACGGTGCAAGCAAACAAGTTGCGCCTCTCCTGGGTTGCCACCGAAATTGGGCAACTTTGACAAGTGGCATGAGCTGCGTTCGCACAGTGCTGGTTGAAGGCATGAGCCGCCTCAGCGTTAGCGCCGGTCGCTCTTTCGGCGTTAGCCACACTCGGCAGTCCGCTCACACTTAGTTCGACGCTCGCAGTTGTCGTTGTCTTCTCCAAACGACAAACCGAATGTCTGAATGTGTGGACTTGAACTGGTTTGCGTTTCTAACAGTTTTCCCTCCTCGCGCACACAGCAAGTCAGCTTTTCAGCACTGACGTGCTGCCATCGCCAAACCACTCCGCCCTTGCTGCCCCCCGGGACCGTGCACACTTTAATTGCGCAGTTTGGTATCGTACGCGATCGAGAGGTTGCCAAACCACTTGACTTCGGTGACTTTCCTCTTCCATTAGCGTTTCAACAAATCGAAAAACAACTCACCTTCACTGCGCCTGCGCCGAGCAACAAGCAGCGCTGAACGCAGTCGGGTTTGGCTGGCTGGAGTTCAGCTTTTACCAAGTGGCACAGCCTCCTCCGCCGTGGCTCCGATTGCGGACAGTTGATCTGTGCAGCACAGCGACTTGTGGCAGCCGTGCCCGTCAGCATGTTAAAACCACGTAAAACACGAACACCACCGCCGACTGACTTGACTGGAGTGCGCTTGGCTTGGCTTGGCTTACGAAACGAGAAGCCGATAAAAAATCAGCGTACAAGTCACACAAACGAACGTTCGGCATTAGCGCAAAGTGTAGTGTAGCTTAGCGGAGCGGGAACGTCATCGTGGCGCGCAACAAGCTGGACAGGTCATCGTCAAGTTGCTCAGCTGTTGCGGTGCTGCGCCCGGTGGTGGTGGTTTGTCTCGCAGGCCGTCGAAATCGAACGCTAACAAATGCCAGTTTAGCATTTTCGCAATAATTCAAGGCAGTGAGCTCGTTGAATAGATATGTATACATAACTGTAAAACTAGCGACGACAGCGACCGACTGCCGTGGCTTGGACAGGATTTGTAATCTCTGATAATTTTCGGCATAACTGTTTAAGGGTGTCAATGCAGTTGGGGAAACCCTTCCCAGTTTTGAAACTTCCTGTGATCCTTGTGACTTTTTAAAAACGAGAGAGATACTCTCACTTGCAGCAGCATTTCATTACACATTGTCATTTCATTTTATATTGTTGCACTTATTCACGGATTCTTTCGAGTTTTTGCAGTTGTATTGTTTGTAAGGGGTTTTTAGGTAAAATTATTTTGTGTTTTCCATGATCCTTGAGGATTTTACGCAATTAGATAGCGATGCGCTGAAAAAAACACAAAAGTGCTCATTAGAAATGACAAGCTATAACCATTTTCCAAAAATACAAAAATTATGCTTTATTATGAGAGAGCTTTGGTAAACAATAACGCGCAAAATATAAATGGCAATGGGAATGACTTCATGTAATTTAAGCTTGGCAGCGAATGGGTTAAAATCAAAATATCATATCATTTTAGCGGAAATGTAGCGTTATCTTGTTGGTTCAAAATTCCATGCCTATGCTGCGTACAGAGCAATGCCTATTATTATTGTTATTAAGGGGGTCTTCTACCTTGTGGCCTCGTTTTTGATACTGTTTTTTGACAATAGATTGTAGGGGAACCAATAATGCAATCAAGGTTCGGTTTTTTGCATTGAATTCGTTTATTTCTATACTTCCAACATTAATTTTTCTGAAATTTTACTGTCTCTAGTTTGACCGTGATTTGACCTTGAAATGTCCCTTACGAAAAATTTATACTAAAACGGTTGTCACGATTCAGCCCATGAAAGTCGTCTGAAACAAAAAAACCAAAATGATTTAGTTTCTTTATGACTTTGGCTATCGTTTGACACGAGGTTTTTGAAAAATTCCAAAATTTCACGAAACAGGCAACAAACAAACAAAAATGTCTACGTTTTCAAGGTCAAGAATAGCTGTAAAAATCGTTAAAATGAAAAAAATCTAAAAAGCTCGTGTCAAACGATAGCCACATGTTTTCCGCAAATTTTGATATATCACTTTAGTTAATTCATCAATTAGTTCTCGAGATATCTTGCCAACCAGTTGCAAAAACACAACTTTTGGGAAATTGCATTTAAAGTGGCGATGAGCGCTGCGATAACAGCATGCGGAGCTATATTCGATGACTCTAAAAACCCCGAAATAATAAGATTTCGGTTATACCCTTTGAATATTATATTTCTAGTACCTTCTAGGCCACAAAACTGCAAAAAAAATAAAATCGATTTTTTTGAACCAACAAGGTAGAAGACCCCCTTAATTAAGCTATAGAGCGACCTTTTTAATATATTAAAGTAGTAAAGTCCAGTGGTACATTGAGGTTTGGTCGAAGGATACTCAAAATCTATTCTTTTGTTTTAGAAGAGCAAAGAGTAGAATGTGACAAGTTCACCACAAAATTTAACCCATCTTCGGCCGCTACCAGAAATAGCCAATATTTTGCTAATTCCTTTTAAGGACTTATATTTAGGACCTTAATCAAGAATATTTTTGGATTTTTTTTGTGTATTTTTTTTACATAAAAATATTTTATAAATAAATAAAAATTGAATTACAAATAAAAACAAATATATATCAGGTGTACAACTTTGCTTCCGCCGTTTTTTTCCAAAATTAAAAGCTTTATTGCAAAAAAGTGCTTACAGATGTATTATTCAAAGTATTGTCCGTCGCTAGCGACAACTTTCTCCCATCTTTCCGGCAATTTTCGGATCCCGGCTCGAAAAAAGGAGTCCTCTTTTGACGCTATCCATGAAGCAATCCATTTTTCCAATTCTTCGAAGGATTGAAAATGTTGATCTGCCAGGCCGTGTGCCATCGAACGGAATAGGTGGAAGTCAGAAGGGGCGACATCTGGGGAATACGGCGGGTGGGGCAAGACTTCCCATTTCAGGGTTTCCAGGTACTTTTTGACCACTTTTGCGACGTGGGGCCGAGCATTGTCGTGTTGGAGGATCATCGGAGGACATCGAAATCACCATTTTTAAAACGTTGAAACCACTCCCGACACGTTCTTTCACTCAGAGCAGCATCACCGTAAATTTCTGAGAGCATTCGATGCGCTTCAGCTGCATTTTTTTTCGAATTGTAACAGAAAAGTAAAACTTCCCGCAAATGGCGAGAATTGGGCACATAAACGGACATTTTCGAGCGTGAATAATACGAAAACAAGAACAACTGTCACTGAAACGGCGATGACAATTCGTTAGGCACTGTCCACACTCACTTTAAAGGCATTACCATCTATGTATTTCAACCAGCCTCAGCCGGTACAGCCACCTATCGGAAAACGGCGGAAGCAAAGTTGTACACCTGATATGTACATAGTTTTAGTCAAATAATAATCAAGCATGAAAACAAAAAATTGTTGGCTTAGATATGTACATACATGACGAATTCTGGTCAATAGTCGATTTTTCGACCACTGAAAAGTACGCGGTGCTGAAGGGTTACAAAATATTTTCATCAACTTATGGATATCAATTGATTGTGGTAATTTGGTCTTTAGGCTTCGTAAATAATTAATAATAAATCAATAATTTGAAAATGTTATATATTTTGCAGAATATTCAAATATGACTAAAACAAGCCAACATATCTAAATTTATCTTTTAAAAAAAAATTATTATTTCGAGGGGTTACCAAAAGACCAAAGCTATTTTATGCATCAAAAGTTCAAAGATATCTGTGGTCAAAAGCACTAACCGCTTAAGTCGACTTAAGAAGAAATTGAGTTATGTATGCCACCACGTTCCCTTGACTGTGCTCTACGTTTGTGTAACATCGGGGAGCTTCTAACTTTAAAATAAAAAAAGTGATTAATAAAAACCTATTCGCATTCCCATAGCGAACACACTACGCGCTAAAACTTTAAAGCGAGATTACTCGAAACAGCAATTGCTGTGCTCTACGTTTGTGTAACATCGGGGAGCTTCTAACTTTAAAATAAAAAAAGTTATTAATAAAAACCTATTCGCATTCCCATAGCGAACACACTACGCGCTAAAACTTTAAAGCGAGATTACTCGAAACAGCAATTTACGACTTAGGCGGTTATTGCTTTTGACCACAGATATAATGTCGAAGTGCAGAGTTACTCTACTTCAAAGTGGCTGGTCGAAAAATCGACCAGCGGCCGAAAATGGGTTAAAGATCACTGGCAGATCGTATGTACTGCAATTGCCGCCGCATGCAATCGATTTATATTTTTTCCTGACTCACATCCATATATAAAGACAGATCCGATTACATTCAAGTAATGCCACACTATACACCGTCGAATATGTGGTTGGTTGACTTTTTGGCTTCAGAATATAATCAGAGTGGGCGTAGAGGAAGCAATATGAGTCATCGATTCTTATGATTCTATAAAGTCACAAACAGAAAAGAAAAACCAGCTTCAGCCGTGTCAGGTCAATGAACAATGAACAGCATTGAATGAAGACATTTTTTGACAGCAGTGCTCCGACGGTTGAATCTTTCGAATTGGACTCCAATATGTTATTATCAAAACGAGGCGAACAATGACAGCTGAACAAAGGAAAATGGTGTTGGTTTCAGATTTCACTAAGCCTCTAACAATGTTTCTTACTGTTAACTACATACTATACATACATATGTTTTATAAGTACCTACTTAGGTATGTACGTATATATATATATATGTATTTGCTGTCATGTTCCATCACCGCGATTTGACATTTTCTCCCTGAAATATGTCGTTCCTTTATAACAGCAGCCATATTGACCACGTGATGTACAGATAGCTAGAAACGATCAATATGCTGTCAAGTGCAGTCGCAGTCCAACGATATGGGCGTCCGCAACTCATCCACTCGTGCTACAGACAGCAGACTCTTGCTTTGTACAACAACAAGTCAGTGTGCGTCTATGTTTGGCTGCAAATTTGGCATTTATAGTATTTACAATATGTATTGTCTGGCGCCGCGGCCTTCGTCAGCGCAATGAACAATGGATCGTGTTGTCTACTTTACACGGTCATTTGTGATGTGTGGTTACATGGCAGAGTGCCGGTAAAGTGACTGCGACTACCACGACCGAAGCGTCAATGATAACCAACGAACAAATTGATGGCGCTGCAACGCTAAGGTCGGGGTGAAGGCAAAAGTCATGATGTACGTATTTGGTTTTACTTTTGACAAGAAATGAAAGTTTTTGAATTGACGAGCAGCCGCTTTTTTATGTGTTGCGATGACGTTGAAGCACAGAATACACAGATTGCTTTACTGTTTATTCTACGGTTGAAAGCATTGAAAACATACATACAACAATTTGATGAATAGAATCTTAACTAGTAGTTTGGTGTTAGAAGAAGTGTTGCCAGATATGGAGATTTACTCCTAGATTTAGGAGATTCTTGGTCTTCTAGGAGAATTTTTAGGAGAAAGAATTATTTTGAACAAAGTTTGGGAGATTTTGATGGTCATACATTTGACATCATTAGTGGCACTGAAGCATTGAGTATTGAAGAGCTAAAGTGTCTGATTTAATTTAGTTGTTATGCTGCAAAGGGTAATAATTTACGCAATTAATGAAGAAAGTTTACAAAAGCGAACTGCATGCCAATCTCATGTTTTATATGTTTTGTTTGTGTTTTTGAGAATTAAAAAAACGCTGCAATAGAAAAAACTTAATAGATTTTTATTTATTTATTTATTTATATTCATTCTTTAGTTGATGATGACAAAAATTATTAAAAAAATTGATGGGATTTCTTAAATTTTTGGGAGGAAGTTTCCGATTTTTTGTAAAGTAATTTCAGGACCAGCCGCCGTGGCTCAGTTGGTTAGTGCGCGGTCCAGCGAGTCACATGCAGAGCGACGCAAGTTCGAATTCTGCATGTAGTAACACCTAAAAAAAATAACGGGAAATTCGTTTTCTCTTTCGGTGGCTGTCCTCTCAGCTGGAAATGGCAAACCTCTGAGAGTAAAAATTGCCTATGAAAAAGCTCCCAACCTGCCGTTCGGAACCGGCATAAAACTGTAGGTCCCTTCCACCCGCGTACAAAATTCACACGCACAACACGGGTGGTTGCGGGAAGCTAGGCCTTAGTCTCGCGTAAGCGGGCTTTCGTGCCAATCAATTAATTCATAATTAATTAATTAATTAATTTCAGGTATCCGGCAACATTTTTTGGAGGACATTCTTGATAGTTGCAATATTCACTTTGCAGAAGACTGTTTTTATAATTCTGCAGTCATCAAATGTTCTCGTCCATCCGAAACTCCCCAAAAAGTGGTATGTCATGGTGTGTTGCATAGTGCTACTTATTAAAACTGATATTTAAAAAGTGGCCTTTTTCAAAAACAAAAGAGAAGACACTGATATCTCATTAATATTAAACAAACATATTGCACGGCTTTATGCTTCTATACCTCAACAGCATAAAGGGAAACAATTGAATGGTAAAAAGGATTAAAAGGATTGTAACATTGCATTACTTCTGGAAGGATGTAAGTATTAGTAGACAGAACTTTAGAGGAAGGACTTATAGACATGCGGCTTGATGCCACAAATGTTATAAGTGCTGAGCAGGTGTCGTTTGGTCAATGTTAACTATACGTAATGTAAAAGACGTAGGGGAAAGTGGGGTAATGACGGCCATGGGGTAATGACGGCCATCACCATTTTTGGTACTTAAAGTTGACGTAGGTCTAAACCGTTTACTGTAACAGAAAGCTTGTTCCGTAAGCTTGTTTTTAAGTAGAAGCTGAAGTGTGTGGATTTATTATAACTTGTAGTTCCAGACCAGTGCCGATACGTAACTACTCGAAAGTTTTATAAGGTGTTCAAAATATCGATTATTTCGTCAAAACTTTCAGCTACACAATCAAGGTAAATATGTTAAAATGTTGCTATTGATATTAGCTTTCTAAATCAAGTAAAATTTGTCATGTGTCTTGCATAGTTTATTTGTACTGCATGCTTGCGCAAAATGAGGTCAGTGGGGAATGACGGCCACTAGAGGTGGGGTAACGACGGCCATGTCATTAAGAAGTATTTTTGGAATCCGCATGATGATATTTGTTCATCATTGAGGCCTTTTATGCCATTTAAAGAGATCCACTGCTTGTCCAGTCGTTCTAGACGGTATAGCTATTCTGCACTATACATTCTCACAAGTCCCAGTCGTTGTATTGTAAGTTTGAGGCATTTTTTTCAATATGTTTCAATTTCGTTTCTCTTCCGCTTTTTGTGAGCTATCAATAAAGTTACAATTACAAAAATGTCAAATTTCCATTTGTTTTTCTTCACGGAGCCTTTATTCAGCATTCACAGCGATTTGTGTTGATATTTGTGCGATTTCTAATCGGTTTTTTTGAGTGGCCGTCATTACCCCACCATTTTTCTAAATGACAAAACCCAACTTTTTTTATAGATTCTAATTTTTTATAGTTAAAATCAGAATTTTTTAAATCTGCCGATACACTTTATTAGCATATGTGTTCTAGTTGTGCTCTTAACTCTGATTTGATCAAAAATATCAATTTTTGGATATGTTTTGATGCTAAATGAAAACTATGCCGTCATTACCCCACTTTCCCCTACTTATTAGGGATTGCAATCTCGGGATCGCGAATCCCGGAATCCCGGGATCCCGGCCGATTTCAGTCCCGAAAAATCCCGGGATTGACAAAATCCGATCCCGGGATCGAAACAAAAAAAAGCTTACTTTTTGCATTTGTCACTTTGATTTCGAAAAATCAACCTTCTTATTTAACATAAAAAATAAATTGCCCATTGCTTGTGACGTTTGAATAAGTGTTTATGCAACAATAGCTCTCTTTGTTTATAACTACTTTTTACAAATTAGCTCTGTTTTGGTACTTTTCCAGTACAAATTTGCCAGCAAACAATCTTAGGCTCCCAAAAATGAATCCATTCAAAAAAGTAAAACATAAGAATTTTCTAAAAACATGCAAGTTTAACTCTTCCTTACACTAATGTGACTTGTCACATTCACAATACACAGGGGAAATGGTGTAAATAAGAGGATAAGGAAAGAAACAGCTAATATAAAACCATCAGCATTTGAGAATTTAAACTATGGCGAAACTTGAATTATTGGTAGTTATTACTCATACCGAATTTCACTCATTTTGAATGGCCAAAACTTGAAGATTTACACATAATACGATTTGATGTACTTGTATTGAACCCGAGAGATGTCTTTTTTAGCAGGTGATTTGGCAATTAATTGCGTTTTTGAGTTATTTGTCATAAATATTTTGTTCTTAGTTTTAAATTAAGTACACAGAATTGTATTTAATACATACATAGATATAATTTATTTGATTGAAACAAGTCTGAACTAGTTCCTTAAAGTAATATATTCAATCCCGAAAAAATCTCGGGATTCCGGGATTGTGATTTTCAGTCCCGAAAATCCCGAGATTGTAAAACTAGTCCCGGATTGCAATCCCTAGTACATATGTACGTATAACAAAAAAACCGTTTTCAGTGTTTCGATGCATTTCAATTTTTCCAGGACTTTACAGTTTCGAAAGGGAAAACTCATTGCAAACTTATGTATTTATGTAAGTATGTATGTAACTGCGTTTTAGGATAGAAAAAAATTATTTTACTGAACAGAATTTACGCCTCGGGTGCGAAACAAAAACAATCGAATACTTTGTGGAAATTATAGCATTAAAAATCGAGTTTGGGCACGTTGCAGTAATGTGCGTTTCAATGTCCGCTCATTAATGCGTCCGGCATTGTAAATGCGGCACCCTCGCCAGCGCACTTGAAACCCCAGACGCACGCGTATTACAGCAACAACGGACCGAGAAAAAACACTTCATTATAATTTTTCGACAAAAATCCGGTTTAATTTTCATAAAAATCCAATAAAAAAAACTCCACCGAAATCATTCTATTTCGAATATAACCAATTAGGCAGAGACTGAAAAACCCGCAGCGCGGAGGGACACGGCATGTTAAAAATGTTGGTGGAAAATTTAAAGCAGAAAAGAAAATTTGAATATAAAGTACAATAGAAGAATGGAAACCGAACATGAACATGAAAAGCAATGCGAATAAGCGAACAATGCGAAGCATGCAAATGAGAAGCGAGAAAAACGAATTTCGCCGCTCGTAGTGTTGTGCTTCTTCAGTGGCGCCTTGCATTTTCGGTCCACATTAAAGCTCAATGATTGTGCGGAAGAGAAGTAGCGGGTGGCATGCTACAACATCATCGCGTTCGAAGTGGAGTTGGAGGTGCGCACGCAGTGAGGCGGCGCCAACCCCACCCTCAGGCCCAGTTCCTTGCACGGCGTATACAACTTTGCAAATGAAGTCACGGGGTACAGGCGAAAAACCAACGGCCTTTCGCAGCGTGTCGTGCTGGCCTAGCACAATTCGAATCGGGTTTGCGCACCCGACGTCGCTCGCCGTCACTGTACATTAATTCGCTGCTTTGAAAACTGTTGCAAGATAGACACAAAGAAAAACTGGAGGCTCCACAAACGTTGTAAACATAATGGGCTGGTAAATTGCCCCGCTTGCCGGGATGAGGGGGCCCTGAGCGGCCGAGGCGGCTAAATAGCGGCAATAAGACTAAATTAACATTCACTGCCACAATGGCTCAGCATTTGCTGCATGATGTATGTGTGTGTGTGTGTGGCCATATCGAAATTAGAGTAACCATTGCTGTAATTTTGCCGAAACAGACGCAAGAAATAATACAAGAAATATCTTATAATATACAGTTCGTCAAGTAAATGTTTGCAAATTTAAAGAAGGTAGAAAATTATTTTGAAAAGCTTTTAATATAACAGAAATTGCAATATTTTGGAATTATTTGAAAAATACAGATAAACTGATGTATCTCATGAAACTATTCGGAACTGTACGGCGCCAAATTTTCAATGCATTCTTCGTTTCGAAAGAAGACGAATTTTTTGACAGTTTGAAATATAGCTTCAATCCTTTTTTGATTTTTTACACGGTTTTCGCGTATCAAATAGACATTACTAATAATCTATATTTAAAAAAAATTCAAAATATTGCAATGTCTGCTATATTTATAAGCTTTCCAAAATAATGTATCTACCTTTTTTAAGTTTGCAAACATTTACTTGACAAACTGTATAATAAATAAATAAATATAATAATAATTTATATAATAAATATAAATATAATATCTCTTAATATATGAACATGAGTGTGTATGTAAATGAATATTAATGTCTACACAAAAAATGTTCAGTATTTCTTTAAAATCCTGTCATTGAATCCCTAAATAGGGTATCCTTTTTATGTTTAAAAAAGTTTTGTCTGACTTTTTGTCGAACTTAGCTACGAGTAGAAACCCTATTCTCCTTTTATTTACACGTTTCCAATTTTCATACGAAAATATTTTTGTTTTTAGTTCTCTTCTATGATCCGTTCGAGTTTACTTCAATTCCTGTGGTATTCAACTAAAAAATTCTCTTGTACTACAAAAAAAAACAAACCAACTCTTGATTAAACTAAGTTTGCATTAAAAATATATTTGCCTGATGTTAATTTTTTAACTTTTTCTTATTTCCATGAGGAAATTTTGACCATTCGATGCAACGAATTGTGAAAATTTCTGACATTCATTTACTTAGCGCAGAAAAGTGCGGCCAGCTTAATCTTGATACGCGTATTCAAGCATTGAGCTAACTTTGGATACCACCGCACCAACAACAATGCCAGAGGCACACACGCACACATCCGTCAGCAAGTGTAAACACACACACTTGTACGTATACAGTTACGTCGACCGCCTACCTACTCACTCGTCGCAGATACGGCCACTCGTCGTGGCACGCACGGCACGCTGAAAAATCAAAACAAACTCACACTCACGCTTTGCCAGATGCGATCAGCTGGTATCTCCGCATAGCGGGAATTCAAGTAGAAAACGGAGCGTCGACGGTATCCATCGAAGAACAGAAACAGCACAGCTCGAATTGCCGTGTAAGCGAGAGGCAACGAAAACAAAGCGTCAATGTTGTTTCGCGCTCTCGCTCTGGCTTGCATTTGGGCGCCCCCACTCCTCCTCGACCTTTTCGAAAACAACAACGACGGCGCTCTCTATCCAACAGCTTGCTTACTGCAAGAGAGGCGACGCTGCTTTAAGAGAGTATTGACCTGGAAATGTAAACAGTGTTCGCCGCTTCCCGCTCGTTCCTATTGTGGGCAAGTATCTGCTGGCATTTGCCAGTATCTGGCGGGGAGCGGTTTTGTTCCAGTTTCGTTTTATTGACATTTTTGCATAGGAATTTTATATATAAATCTCTATTTGCTGGCTTTATCGATTTTGTTATTCGTTGGTTTTGGAAAAATGTGAGAAACGAGAGGGAGAGAGCGCGCCAAGGTGATGTGCTCGCTCGCGAATGGCAAAGCCAAACAAATTCAGCCCAAGTCAACCCAACCCATATTTTATTGCGTTTTATTTTATTTCAAGTAATGCCTCCCTTTTGGTTCTCACTGGCGCACCGCTCTGCGTCTTTGCGCTTTTTGAGTGCCGTGCAACGCATCTTTGCGGCACTGACTCGATGTAAACAGAGCCGCAGCGTCAATTTTATTGCCGTTGACGTTTTCGTGCCGCCCTTGTATGGATTTTCGCTGCACAGTCGAGCTGAAGCGAGCTGCGCCGAGTTGGGCTGGGAGTGTGAACGGGACGGCTGACGTGCGCCGTCTGTATGCACGGCCGCTTTAGCCTCTATCGCCTTTTCAGCATGTTGACCTAATTTCCAGCGATTCAAGACTGATTGCGAGAACCGCGCTGAGTCGAAATGAATAGAATCGAGGCTGGGGCTGAGGCCGCTGAAGCTGCTGCCGCCGATACCGAAATGGTGAGCAGGGGGCTTTTATGTTTTGATTTTTTCATGTTGCTTCAAAGCGATGCTGTCGCTGTTGTTGCTCCTCTTTGACGTGGAATTGAGTTTGCACGAACGATGCGAGTTTTTGCTTGGCGGGTGTCGCGTATCTATGCAATACGTATTGCGTATTTGCCAGCATAATGGTTTCTAAACGCTGATATAGCTGTTGATTTGCGTTGGCAGCCATTGCTGTTGCTGTTGCTATTGTTGTTGTTTTTGTTGTTTGTTTCCATAGCAGCATTCGTTGAATTTGAATTTAATTCATTTACCTTGAGATTTGGTTGTCGACGTTGACGCACTCATTGCTGATGCTAATAGTGTTTGTTGCTGTTATGGCTTGCGTTGTTGTTATAAACTTCCACTTCGCTGTTAAACGGAACGAAAACTTTTCATTTTTACGAGCGCAATTTCAAAGCAAATTTTGTTTGCGTTTGCACATGCGTTCGAGAGAGGGTGGTGGGTTGTTGTTGGCATGGTATACATACAGATACATACCTTCTGAAGGCATGCATACATACGTAGTTATGTGTGTGAGTATATGTAGATATGTGTGTGCGTATGTATGGATTTCCTAGTTTGACTGCAATGTTTTTGCATGTTCTTATGTTCATACATACATACATACATACATACATACAAACATACATAGGTATATATACATACACATGACTTTGCAGCTCGAGTTGTTTTCTTTCGAGTAGTTAATTAATGTGACAGGTATTCAAGCATATGGATCGACTGACAATCAGACAGACAAACAGGTAGATAGATGAATAGGCGGCTATTTGCTTTCGATAATTGGATTTGATGGATATCGATAGTGAGCATAACATATCATTCTATTCCATTGATTTCACTTTATTTCCATTTGAAACCGTAGAAGGTCATTTCGGTTGGGCTAGGTTTCTTTTTCATAAGTGGCAATAAGAAATCCATAGGAATTACTACTTACTTGTACTACTTACTATATATGTACATACATACATATGTTTGTATACATATACATATGTACAGCTGCGGTCAAAATAATAGTAGTACGCATACAACGAAAAGAAAATTAAGAAAAAATAATCTGCTTTTTTTTACAAATATTTATTTTGTATTTTTTTTAACAAGTTCTATGTGTTAACAATGCAATCATAAAAGAAAACTTAAGAATTAAACTCAGTTTGGTTTGATTTAAATTAAATGCGTCAAAAGCTCCAAAATATGGACGGTCAAAAAAATAGTAGTTCGCTTTACTTTCATAAAAATTAAGCAACAATTGTGTTTCATTTTAAAAGATTTTGTGGTTAAATAGTAATAACGTAATGTTTCTTCAAATTAATATTTAGTTGCGTGACTGTTGTTTGGCTATTACTGCAGCACAGAGCCGATGCATTGAAATAACCAACTTTTCATATCTTTCTCTAGGGGCGTGGTCTACTGCTTCTCAAAGTTGATTATTATTTAAAAGATTATTGTGAGCAACTGCTCTCTTCACGTCACACCACAAATTTTTAATTATATTGAAGTCTGGTGATTGTGCGAGCCATTCCATAACCCTAATCCTGCTTTTGCGAAGCTCCTTTCATGCGACCTTGCTTGTATGCTTTAGGCTATAATCCTGTTGGAAGATCCAAAGCATTGGCGTTTTTTCACGGACATACGGTGGCACGATTTCCCGCAAGATTCGCACACATACACATCGATACATCGTTTTCTTGATCAAATAAATAGCGCCACCTCCATAAAACGTAAGACATGCTCAATAAATAAATGCATGTCTTACGTTTTATGGAGGTGGCGCTATTTATTGGACATACGGTAGCACGATTTCCTGCAAGATTCGTACACATACACATCGATCCATCGTTTTTTTGATCAAATAAATAGCGCCACCTCCATAAAACGTAAGACATGCTGAATAAATAAATTCATGTCCTACGTTTTATGGAGTGGCGCTATTTATTTGATCAAAAAAACGATGGATCGATGTGTATGTGTACGAATTTTGCAGGAAATCGTGCTACCGTATGTCAGTGAAGAAACGCCAATGCTTTGGGTCTTCCAACAGGATTATAACCTAAAGCATACAAGAAAGGTCGCACGAAAGGAGCTTCGCAAAAGCAGGATTAGGGTTATGGAATGGCTCGCACAATCACCAGACTTCAATATAATTAAAAATTTGTGGTGTGACGTGAAGAGAGCAGTTGCTCACAATAATCTTTTAAATAATAATCAACTTTGAGAAGCAGTAGACCACGCCCCTAGAGAAAGATATGAAAATTTGGTTATTTCAATGCATCGGCTCTGTGCTGCAGTAATAGCCAAACAACAGTCACGCAACTAAATATTAATTTGAAGAAACATTACGTTATTACTATTTAACCACAAAATCTTTTAAAATGAAACACAATTGTTGCTTAATTTTTATGAAAGTAAAGCGAACTACTATTTTTTTGACCGTCCATATTTTGGAGCTTTTGACGCATTTAATTTAAATCAAACCAAACTGAGTTTAATTCTTAAGTTTTCTTTTATGTTTGCATTGTTAACACATATAACTTGTTAAAAAAAATACAAAATAAATATTTGTAAAAAAAAGCAGATTATTTTTTCTTAATTTTCTTTTCGTTGTATGCGTACTACTATTATTTTGACCGCAACTGTATGTATAATATGTTTGTATACATACATACATGATACTTATGTACGTTCATATCGCACACGCACAACAAAAGTGACACAACTCAAAATTTTTCATTTTTCAGGAAACGCAAAAAAACTGTTTTTGAGCTAAATAAACATTTTTTTTTAAATAACGTATAGACCGTTCAGTAGAAAATCCTTACAGGTTATGCTTTATGATAAGTTGCAACAAGTTTTTTTTATTTTACAATATAAAATCCAAAATTTTGAGTTGTGACTGTTTTGATGATATTTTAATTCAATAATTACCGAATTATTTTTAGTTATGTCACTTTTGCTTAATTTAATAATTTTAAATGACAGTTAAAAATTCGAAAGAACAATTTTGAAAACTCATAATTGATTTTAATAATTTAAAATATATACAAAAATTGTCAGAATTTTGTTAAAATTAACTTTAACAAAAATGTATTTCGTCAAAGGACTCTTTTGCATTGAGCTGCAGCGATCAAATAGCATCAAACTTCTTCATGTCAGAATGTATGGTTGTTCTGTATTTTTGCAACAGTAAACAACAACAAAATATACTGAGCTTTTGCTGATTGGTAGATTTATGCATTGTGCACAGTATTAACACATAAACCCGAAAATGAAAAATTTTGAGTTGTGCGTGTGCGATATTTATGTATGCACATAAGCACAAACTTCCAGATTATAGGCTAAATCAAATGAACATACATACTTATATACATGCATGGGTACATATGATGTGTGTGGTTTTTAAGGTTTTCAGGCTTCTTTGAGCTAATCCCCCTCATTCAATTTAAGGCAGGTTCTCACCTTGTGGATCCGAAAAAGTGCATTTTTGTTAGGAATTTTTTTTGAGAAAACGGTTAAAGATACAACGCTGAAAATTGTTTCTGGATATGAACACACATTTATTTAGAGAATACAATTTTTAAAATTGAATGAATCAAAAAAAGGGGGGAGGGGGCGTCCATCAGTGGCGGCATGTCGGCGAGGAGGTGTCCCGCTACCGGAAGTGATTCCGTCAAAACCCGTGATCGGAAACACAAAAATCGAACACATTCTTAATGTCTACCGTATTATCTATTGAATGAACTACGATCATGAAAAAAAATCGAAATTAAAAAAGTTATGAGGTTTTGAAAAAAAAATTACGATTTTCGCATTTTTTTGTTCACTAATTATTTTTTTAAATAAACAATTTTCAATATTTTTGGCTGATCGTAGTTCGTTTATTAGAAAAAACCCTAAGGAACATTTGGAAAAAATTTGGTGACGATTGGTTCATTCCAGCGCCTTCAATCACTTCCGTAAGGTCCGAAAATGTGGTTCTGAGAAAAACGCGTTTAAAGTTTAAAGCGCGCTTGGCCGGTGCTCTACACTGCTCTTTGTAACGGCCTGTAACTTTTGTAATTTTTAAGATTTTGATCTGAAATTTCTGGAGCACATTTTTGAAACATATATCTACACGATAAGGTAAAAAAAAAATTGGTATTTTTTTTATTTCACAAGGTGAGAACCTGCCTTAAGTTAGCCACGTATTTTGGTTTCGTTAAACGTATAAGTATTGGTTTCGTTAGTGTGCTGGAATAGTGGCTAGAAAGTCAGGGATTTGAACCATGACTTAACTGTGAGTAAGTATAAAGCAGCAAAAATGATAAGTGTCCACAATTCCACAATAACCCGTTGACATACATACATATGCATGTATGTATGTACATATTGGGGTTGTACGTTAAAGTTTATAGACGGATAAAAGAGCCCTACAGTTTTCTTGCAATTCTAAACGGCTAGTTGAATCAAAAGGAAGCCGCCGATAGGCACATTATTTTCTCTATTTTGGTTTTGGCAACGACGAGTAATTGATCATGAGTTCGAGCGACCTTTTAAACTTATGATCACCACTTGTATCTAAAATTTTTGGAAATAAACATTGTATGTTCAGTTTGACCAGTGGCGGATCCAGGGGGGTTTTGGGGGTCGAAACCCCCCCGAAATATTTGGATCGACTATAAAACTACATACAAATTAAAAGGAATTTTATAAAAACTAAAGAATTACTTTTAAAAAACCCCCCAATATTTTTCTGGATCCGCGCCTGAGTTTGACAGTTAAAGTGTAGAAGGAAATATACGATTTGGCTATTACTAAAGATTTTAATAGAATTCGGAAACCAATGGTTTTAATGGTTTTGTTCTGACATACAAAGTGCGGTTCTACGTCCATTTTATGCAGAATGTTATTATTGAAGAGCTCGTCACAAAATATTAGGCACCAAACTTCTGTTTAGATTCCCTCTAAAATATATAACTTCTCTCGGAAATAATTTCGATATATATAAGTATATGCACTTATGTAGCAATGCATGTTCATATGTATGTATGTATGTTGAGCAAACAAACAAACAGAAACCTCTCATCTCTTAACACAGGCAACTGCTGTCGAAATGATGCGTTTATGATGAGACTTCCGTTTTGTTTTCTTTTCATTAATTTATTGTCATTGTTTTGAATTTTTTGGGATCCCATAAATATTTATACAGTAGAAGTCCAATATAACGAATCTTATGTTGTACCCCCAATTTGTTAAATCGAAAAATTCGTTAAATCGATCGAAATTTCTTGTTGTTTGAAACCATCTTTCTTAAAGAAATAAGATTGACATATTCAGTTTTTAAATAAAGATCTTGCTTTAACTATTCCAGCATTTTTTATATACAAATATCTCTATGTATGTACAGTCAAAAAGTCTTCAATGCGTGATTGCCTCTTTACTGCAAGTAAACTTTTTTGTATGGTAAATTTTCTTGATTGATTATTGAAATTTAATTTTTTAAAAGAAAAAATCCGACCCAACGCAAAACAAACCTTGTGAAAGTTATCAGCAATGCATACAAACAGAGTTTGAAAATGTTGGTAACTTGACGTTTATTTGAAAGTTAAAAAAAAAAACAAAAACAATTGAGGTACCGTTCACTTGACAAAACCAAAACTTCATTGGTATTTTGTAAAAAAAATTTAATGCTGACATAAAAACAATTCGAAGATTTCTTGACGATGGTGAAAAAAAATATTCGTTATATCGAATATCAAATTTCACTTTCGTTCGTTATATAGAACCATCAATGGAAAAAGTTTGGCCGTACGTTAAATCGAAAATTCGTTAGATCGAAAGTTCGTTATACTGGATGACCACTGTACTTAGTATGATAAAATCAAATGCAATTTTTACGTTTTCAGGGCTTAGAGAAGGGAATACTGTATTTGTTAATTTATGGTTTAATTTGGTTTTATAGTTTTATTGTTGTGCAGTAACCCAACGAGCCATGAATTATGCATTCAATTCGGTCAAATATGTATGGCAGCTGGAACGTAAACATTCGTCTGTTCGTTAAAAGCGAACGAGGTTTAGTTTGTATCAGTCGAATTACAACAATCAAATATATTTTTTGCATAGCTTCGTAGCAATAAATATTTGTTTTGTTTATACAAAAACTGCCAATACATGGTCTGCTATTTTTCGTTACACGTATAACATATTATGTACTACATACTAGGCGCACGTATATTTTTACATACAGTGTTCAAAGGACAAACGAAACTACGCAGTAAGATTTCAGCCGAGGGAATAAAGTTGCCACAGCTGAGGGACAAGGAAAAGCTACTACATAAGTATACGCATGCACACAGACACCCATCCACAGCCCCAAACATTTCTGAGCATACAAACTGTATAAACAAATATGTATAAAGCATAACCAACGTACAGACGCATCGACAGACGCACCCACCCCAACGAAAACTGCGCAGAGGCAAATGAAAAGAAAATTTATGTGGCACTACGCTGCCTACAGAGGTCATTCCAAAGGCAACAACAAAGCGAAACCCACACTGCCTCAGTGCGCAGAAAAATTTACAATAAAGCAAACACAAAGGCAAAAACAAAAACAATAACAAACGCGACAACGTAATAGCACCGAAGCAACATAAATTCCATGGTGGAGCCCGAAAATGAGAAAACTATTCACTGCCCGTCGCCAGTAGTCGCAAAGCCAAGCCAAGCTGGCAAATGTTGGCAGCAAACAAAAACAATAACAAAAGCGCTAGCGTTAGCGAAGCTAAAATTGTGTGGCAGCATTGGCGCAGCATAAAAATGTTGGCAACATTAAAGTTGTCAGTATGGGCAGGGATGTTGTTGTTGTCGCGTGAGTGATAAGCACAGCGATAACAGCAGAACAGCTGACAGCAGCACCGTCTACAGCTGCTGAGAGCCAGAGCGGCTGTATGCCGCAAAGAGATGAAGAGCGAAAGTGTCCGACAGCGTGCAAGTGCGACAGCGACAGCTACAGATTCAGAGTGAGGTGGTAGACTGTAGGCACTGGTTTACAGCGAAGCTGGCAGGCGGACAAGTATCTGACGGATACACCGGCCGGTATCCGAGGCGCGTCTGTAAATATTGGCGCTTCTGAGGCGAACAGCTGTTTGCAACATTGTTGCTATGTTGTTCGCTGCGCCATATTGCCCGTTGTTTACATTTTTTGCTAGGCCACGCTTGCAACTGTTCAACAGGGATGGGGAAAAATTCAGTGTTGTTTGATTTTGTTGCCGAACATGGGCCAATGTGGCGGCAACAATGCTCCTAATGCTTCAAATATCGAAACGTATGTTGTCATGACGTTGCTACTCTATTGTCGCGCTGGGTTATCTGGCATTGAGAATTTCCCGCTGCGTATATTGCGGAATTATATGCTGACAGTAGAAGGCACACATACACACACACACATACGAATGTGAATATTTTTGCGTGTTATTTCTGTGCATATCAACGATGGCGTCATCATTTCTGCTTCAATACAAATCGTTTTATGTGTTTTCTTGAACGCGATTGCCATTCAGTGAGCATTCGCCAAAGGCAATTTCGCTGTCTTCCGCAATCTTGGATATTTATGCATGTTTTATTAATGTTTGTTATAGAAAACAGTCACTGGAAAAAATGAAATTGGTTCATATAAGCGCGTCTTTGAGCTTTGCTTATATGCGAAACTTTGCTGAGCGAACATATGGAATTCTCCATTGCTTGCTTCGCAATATGCATTCAGATCGAAAACTTAAATTTTAGTTTACGCATAAGAATTGAAGATAAACACTTTGCAAGCGATGATTGGTAAATATTTACAACTTCGAAAAGACATCGCACTACATACAGAAATATGATTAAGTTCATAATAATGTAGCATAATTTGTTTTGTTTCCTGTATTGCTATTTCTATAATCAAATGGTGCTGAACAATAGAAAAGAGTTGCACACAACTTCGCTGCTTAAAACGGCGATGCTCTTTGTGTCAGAGTACAGTTGCACTTGTGAAATGAAAAAACGCCGAGACGCTGCTTCAGTATGCGCTCGTCAACGGCAATTTGTTGTGATATTTTTTAGCCATCTATGTATGTTTGTATATGCGGTGCAGTGCAAATGTTGCTGGCACAGGAACCGCTCTCACAGATACAGCGCACACACACGCGCGCTCTCATTGACCGCAACATTTGCTTTTGGCCGAGAGAAGAGCGCGGTGGCGCTGCAAGAGTCCATTTTAAAGCAGCTAACAGGGAATTGGTTGATATCGAAAGCGCTGCTCCACTGCTCGAAGAGGCCGCGAAACAAATCCGAAGAGCACAACGTCGAGTTCATGGCACAATAAACAAGGTAGTGGCAGGAAGGAGCGAAAAAATTCACGTGTATTTTGTTAGTGTTTTTGTTCGGTTCATTGTCAAATCGGACGGACGGTTCTCTTGCCAACAGTATTGCCAGCATCGAATAGACCACTTGGTCTATTCGAGAACGTAAAAATACACCAATTAACAGCAAAAGTACATAGCTTCTTTGTTTTAATCTGTTGTTTTACAATTAGGGGCAAAAGTGCTAAGTGCTAGTTCGCCGATTTTGCGTTAATTCATAAAAGTTAACGAAAATTGGAAAAATAATATCCTTTCGTCATTGCAAACATGCTTAAAATTTCACAGAAAAAGAGTTGAGTGGCCATGCTGTTCGCCGAATGTAAACAAAGCAGACAAAAATTTCTGACAACCTACCGAACTCTGACGAGAAAAAAATAAAATTCGCTCCTTCCTGCCACTACCTTGTTTATTGTGCCATGGTCGAGTTGTTGTTTACATTTTTTGACTGTAGTTCGCTGCTGCTCAGCTGCTGGCTGAGCTGTTGCTTTTGGCGTCGTTGGTGCTCTGTGGTCGCTCAACCTGCTGTTTTTGTTGCTGTTTTAATGTTGCTGGCGTTTCGTTTTTCGCTTGTTTCAGTTTCGTTCCAATGCAAAAGAAAACGCGTCGATACCACCGCACCGCACCACACCGCGAAGCACAACACAGCCCGACAAACCGAAGCGTAGCTGACATAGAAGCCGCGCCGCACCGCAAACCCGCACTCGCATTCACATTCACCGTTTTCAATTCAGTCGTTGATAGTCAACTCTCGTGTTCGGACGATAAACGTTTTCTTGGGAACGCATTGTCAGAGAGGCAGAGAGCACCGCACCCCCGCAAACCGAAATAAAACACACCAAACATATAACAATCAGCACACACGATAACAACACAAGCCAAAAAATACGGCCATCGTCGCCAAACGCCACACAGCCAGGCGACAAAAGTAGCTGCGTATCTGTTGGATCAGCGCGAAACACGCCCGCACTCCGCTGACACGCGGCGTTCCAAGTGTGAAGCGATCCGATAACGTCAATCTAGCAATTGCACTCGAATCGTTGGCGAACCGAATGCATTTGTCGGAGGAAAAGCGGAAGGAGCAGTGAAGAAAAAGTGTCTAAACAAAAGTTTATAAACATTAAAGACAGTCGCCAAGACTCGAGGCACCGGCCAGCTCAGCAATTAATTTTGCCCACAAATTCGAAAAGTGTAGCAGCGGCAAGTCGTGACGTTGGCTTCGTGCGCCATTAACTTCCTTTCGCACCATCGAGTTGACATTGTTTAATACTGGGCAGCACGACCGCCTGCACCAAATTATTGCGTGAAACAAGTGCTAAGTATTTCCCGTGTAATCGTCCGACACGAAGCTCTCATATGCAAATTTTCTGATGGACATCAAAGACTCCCACCCGGACCGGTAGCCAAGTTCGTTGAGTGTTAACTGTTTTCAAATAAATATTTGCTATAGTAACAACAACACGCAAAAACTGCATTTTATTTCGTTTACAAATATACACATTTGGTTAGAACTTAATTAAATTGTTGAGACCAAATTTAATAAAAATTGAATGCGGAAGCTGCATTAATTGCAAACGCGCAACTAGGTACAAGTGTTTTGACAGAGCTTTGGTGCGAAGCTGTTTCCATTGCGGCTAAGAGAAATTGTCGGATTATGCTTAGGCATAAACAGTCAGCACGTTTAGGTCCGTTCCAGCACAGAGTCGAGCATGTAGTGGCCCAGTGCAGAGCCAAAAATGCGGCCATCCTCCATATACCGAGTTTCGTGACAAAGGTGAACGAGGAAATTATACTGAAAATTGTGCATAAAGACGCCAGCAACTGTAGCAAATTTAATATCAACAACAACAACAACTTTCACAATCCGCAAGTAGACAGTCTAAAAGACTCGCAACAGCCGCGTCTGTTGCATGCCCCAGCACTGCAAACGCAGAGTGTTTTGAAGGTTGCAGGGCAGCCACTGAGCTTGCGCCAGTTCGCTGCAATAATTCGCACCGACTCTGAAGTGGACGAAGTGAATGTTGTTGGTGGCTCGTGCGGTACAGTGCAAACTTGAACGAAACGTGCAGAGTGCGCAAAGTAAAGAGATTCAAATCGTTAAAACTTGTCAGCATTAGTTATATGTTAAAAAGCAGCAAAAGGTTGTCGATTTTCATCGAGTCCACTCCCTATAAACAAAATCAAACAAACACCCGTTCCGCGACTGAAAAGTAGCTTTTCGGCGCAACTGTGAAACTGTGCAACCTTTGTGCCCCACACCGCATTTGTGTGTGTGTGTGTGCCCTTCCCCATCCCGCTCAGTGTTCGTTACACAGGTTAGGTTAGCTAACCGAAAAAATATCGTCAGCAAAAATTTGTGAGTTTCCGAGTTCCACGCTCCCATCTCCAAAAAAATATCAATTGCAAACATCAAAACCAAAAGAAAAATAATAGAGGAATCGCCACTTAGCAAAAGAGGCATTGGCCAGGAAAATTCAATTCATAAAAATTGCAAGTGGTCAGCAAAAAGTGAGCAAACAAATCTGTGCGACAAATTCAAGCAAAGGCCGCACAAAAAATCGCCTTCGTTGGCGAAGAGCGCAAAGCAAAACAACGAGTGAAACGGGCAGAGAACGCGCGCGAGAGAGCGAGTGAGTGCGATACATAAGTTTTGAGTAGAGAAGAAAAGAGGAAAGCGCAAAATAATAATAAAAATAGAAAGTGTATTTGGCAAAGGCAGCACAAATTATAAATGAAAATAAATAAGAATGAGAAGTGGAATACTGTTGCAACCGCAGAAATAGCCACGAAAAATTCGAGTTTCGGATTCATATCCGCCGCTGCGCCCTCCGCACCCTACCCCACTCGAGCGTGGGCATAAGTGGCTCAGAGTTAACTAATTGTGTGAAAATGATAAACAAATTCGCAAGTGAATACTACATCTTTACTCGCCAACAGTAACAACAAAAATGCGACAAATTTTATTATTGTGAAAAGTAGCAATCATAGCAAAATTACGTACTCGCTAGATTAAAGTGGAAATTGTGCAATAACTTTCGATAAAAGCACTCAGTCAGCATGAAGAAGTTCAAAAAACCTACACAAGCCTGAAAGTTCAAACGAGAATTTCCGCTGAAAATACCTGAACTAAACTTGGGTTGAAAATCTTACACACACACACAACAACAGCAGAATTCGCATTTGGTCAATCGTCGAAAATTGCGTAAAGGCATTTCGTTATCGCTGCCGCACACTCACCCACACACACTTTTTCTTCCTTTTTAATTTTTATTATTTACTTATTTTTCATCCCGCACACACTGAAAAAAATGTCCACTGGTCGCCGCCTAGCCAAACGTTCGATAATCGGTACCAAAGTTTGCGCACCCGGCCCAGACGGTCTCTGGTATTCGGGCGTTATTCAGGACGTTAAGACGCCACCAACTGCCACCATAACCTCCGCCTCGTGCTCGTCAGTGTCAGTGTCAGTGTCAGCGTCGTCGTCATCGTCGTCGTTGTCCTCCTCGGCTTCGTTGTCGCTAAGTGATTCGCCGAACGGTACAAATATTACGGCAGACACCAAGTATATAGTTCGCTTCGATTTTAAGTCACAGAGCATGCAGAGCTCTCAGGACGGCTCGTCCGCCAAGTCGGTTATAATGGAGGCGCGCCGCGCCGCCAACGCGCACATCAGTCCCACGCAGACCCTGCGTCGCAACGCCATGATCAAGGAGTTTCGCGAATCGGACTTGATCGGCCCCGGGTTCCGCTCGATCCTGGGCATACAGCTGCAACCGGGCCAGCGCGTCTTCCTCACGCACAACGGCCGCGAGACGTCAGGCGACGTGCTCAGCCACGACGCAAACAAAGATGAGGTTGTCGTTAAAATAATGGCCACTGGAACCGAGGTGAGTGGCGCCCGTCTACTGGGCTGGCTTGGGATGGGGTTGGTTCGGGGCTGGGTTGGGTTGGCGGCTGGCAGCAGCTTCGTATCGACTTTCGGTGTGTATACCGAGCGCGAGCGATTGGCTGTGCGGCACGTTGATGCAGGGTGCGCTCGTTTGTTTGCTCGCAGTGTTGCGCTCGTTTCGGGTTGTTTTGCTTTGGTTCGTCTTCCGTTCTTTTCTAGTGGCAAGTTCGTGGTATGTATTGGGTAAGTGTGTCAAGGTTAAGCGCACCCTGTGGAGGTGGGGCGGGTCGAACTCAGCAAAGCAGAGCCAAGCAGAGCGGCGAAAGAAAACTTTGTCGAGGTTGAGTGGCGAAAACGAATGCAATTTTGTTATACATTTTTCTTGCTTCTTGGTTTCTTCTATGCAAACAGAGTTTTTTGCTTGTTTTTTTTGTTTGCGGTACCGCATTAGCACTTATAATTTCCCAGATTGTTTTATTAATCAAAGATTGATTGTTTTCGACAAAAGTGCATTTCAACGTCGAAACACAAACTGAACAACTGACGGTATTTATGAAGCACTCTATTCCTGGTTTGATGCATTTAACAGCACATTTTTGATGTGAACTAAAAAATAGTTCACATTAAAAGTGTGGAGTTGTAAATTTATTTTCGAAAAATCTAGTAAATGCTTAAGCATAATTTTCCACTATGTTTGAGAATTACATATAAAACACAGTTGGAAAACACTTTTCCAAAGAAATTTTTTGCAGATCCACTTATCTTGTTGATCCATTTGGTTATTTCTAGAAAAAGCACGCAGCACAGTGTAACTAAGTAATATAGCGTTTTTCTTCCATTTAAAATTAAGTATTATTTTTGTTTGTTAAAACTGTAATTAATTAAATTAGTTAATAATTTATTAAAGATTTAAATATGTATTTTTAAATAAATATTCTTAAATATGAATCTTTGTATTTAAACGGTCAAAATTGGAATATGCTGCTTTTACTTTAAACGCATTTAGAATGCTTGGCTATCTTGATTTTAGTGATCCTCTTCCCTCACGAAATACATTGAATTGATTATATTTATATAGGTGTAATTTATTTAACTATATCAATTCGTAAAAACAGTAGTTTTTTCGTGGTTATTCAATATTATTGTGCTACTGTATATCTTTGTCTTTTTTATCCAATCCATGAATTACTTTGCCACAATTCCGCAAGTTTTCTTCGTACGGCTACGGAAATGACACATAACTTCTCCATAGTATTTCCATAACAATTTTCTTCACCGGTTCAATGTTTTCATTGGTTGTTGACGTGCTGGGGCGTCCAGAGCGGCCATTGCCATTAACTTTTTCTAGGCCTTCTTTGAAAAGCCACCACTTGTTAATGTTTTTTACTCAACGTAGATTCGTTTAATGCCACAGTTAACAGTTGAAATGGATTGGAGCTCTAATCTGTTTTCACCATTGATCCATTTTGTCGATAACAAAAAAATCGCCAATCACACCAAAACACGTATATATGTATGCCTGTTGAAAATAAACTAAATGTGTAAAATGTCTGACAATATCAACAGGTGTATATAACAATATAACAAAAAAAAATTAAATTTGAAAATAAAAAAATTACAAAACAACAACACTTTTTAACAGACCTCGTATAGCATGAATGATCCAACAATCCTTGGATGAATGAAGGATGAACAATCTTGTGTAGAGTTTTAAATTCGTCCGATATGTTTGTTATATTCAACATGTTAGACTCTTGTTATGTACGTACATACATATGCACTAGGGATTGCAATCCCGGGATCGCGAATCCCGTAATCCCAGGATCCCGAACAATTTCAGTCCCAAAAAATCCCGGGATTGACAAAATCCGATCCCGGGATCGAAGCAAAAACAAAAAGCTTACTTTTTTCTTTTATCACGTTGATTTCAACAAATATTACCCTTCTTATTTAACACAAAAAATAAATTGCCCATTGCCTCTGACGCTGGAATAAGTGTTAATGCAACAATAGCTCTGTTTGTGTATAACTACTTTTTACAAATTTGAAGAAACTAGCTCTGTTTTGGTACTTTTCCAGTACAGATTTGCCAGTAACCGAAATCAGAAGTGCAAACAAGCTTACGCTCCCAAAAATGAATCCATTCAAAAAAGTAAACAACCCGAATTTTCTAAAAACAAGCAAGTTGAACTCTTCTTTACACTAATGTGACTTGTCAAATTCACAATACACAGGGGAAATGGTGTAAATAAGAGGATAAGGAAAGAAACAGCTAATATAAAACCATCAGCATTTGATAATTAAAAGTATAACGAAACTTAAATATTTGATAGTTATTACTCACACCGAATTTCACTTATTTTGAATGGCCAAAACTTGAAGATTTACACATAATACTTGTATTGAACCCGAGAGATGCCTTTTTTAGCAGGTTAGCCAGGTGATTCGGCAATTAATTGCGTTTTTAAGTTATTTGTCATAAATATTTTGTTCTTAGTTTTAAATTAAGTACACAGAATTGTATTTAATACATAGATATAATTTATTTGATTGAAAAAAAGTCAGTTCCTTAAAGTAATATATTCAATCACGAAAAAAATCCCGGGATCCCGGGATTGTGATTTTCAGTCCCGAAAATCACGGGATTGTAAAATTGGTCTGGGATTGCAATCCCTAATATGCACATATACACTTCAAATTAAATGAGCCTAGTGCGGATTGCGATGTGCTTGGAACTGTATCAACTGAGGAATTGTAACAACAAAAAGTATTTGAATGTTTTTGGACTAATAGCCAGACCGGTTTGTTCAAAAGGAATTTCAACATATTAGCCTTCTTCAAACTCTATCTTTACAAAAACATTTTTATTTAGAATTACTTTCAGTACCTACTCTGGATAAAAACTGGCATTGCCTGAATTTATTTATGCAACGAAAACTGCATGCAACCAGCTTCAGGCAACTTTTTTTTTCGATTGTTTATCATCATTCGAAAAGTTCCACGTCCAACGGTAAGCTCCGAGAATTAGACAACAAAATTGAACAAAAACCAACTCGAGCAAAGTGAAGTTTCCAAATTGAAAAATAATAATAACGCAAAACCGGCAACAGCATGAAAACGTAAAAGGCAAACAACAAGCATTTTCGTTATTGTATTGAGCGTCTTTCTGTTTCTTTTTTGTGCTTAAGTAAATGTAAGTTCTGCTGCTCATTGTTGTGTTTTGTTGCGGCTGCTTGCATTTACAGCTACGTAGTTTGTGTACAATATTTTCCTGCATCTTTTCAACACTCTGCGCGGGCACAAGCAACAACAACAGCGCCAGCACCAACGCCGGCACCCGCATCCGCATCCACACCGACGCACAGCTCGACGGCAAATTCACACCGCTCGCGACATGGGCCGCCTTCGACAGTTTGGACTTTGCCCACTTGCGTTGCGTTGCGTTTCGTTGCGTATGGAAAACAGTTCAACTCGACTTTTTGTTTATTTTTTCTCCATAGTTATTGTATTTCAAGTTTTTAAGGTCTTTTCGCTGCTGTTAATGCGTTTGTATGTGCGTGTGTCGGATGTGTGTGTTTTTTACAACATTTTGATTTCATACAATTTTTCGGTACAATGCGGTGCGTCGCTACTGCCGTTATTGTGTACGGGTGTGCTTTTCAGAGAGTGAGGAACGGTCCACGCACCACACGTGAGCATCACATGGCCCAGCTTTCTTATTTGTTTGCTTCAGAGTTTTTTCCAAAAAGTCGAAAAGAAAACTTTTCTACGGAAATTTTCATCCGTTTCTCTTCTACTTTTCAACGATAGTGGAGGTCAAAACAATGCTGAAACAACAACAACAACGGCAATTACAATAACGAATAGCAACAATCAAACGCTGCCTGGGGCCATTTGTAGTTGTAGTTTTATTTGGCTGGGTATTTGCATTTGTAATGGCGGCGTTAGCCTCGAAATGCGTGAAGCGCTCGACGAGTGGCTCAGCCGAGTCGCAATCCTATTGGGAAGCAAACAAAATGGGAGCGAATTGGGAGCGAGAACGCGTCAGAGGCCGGTCCAGTTGTAACAAAGAACATTGCCTAATTAATTGCGCCTAAAGATCGACACACATTGCAGATGTTTGCGGTACGAGGAGGCGGCAGGGCGCTTGGGGCGCTTGCAATTTTTTGGCTTGGTGCTTATGTGGCACACTCGATGTCAAATTAGGTTTGCACGCTTCTTTATGCTCCCCTCGTCTAGTCAGTTATACATACATACATATGGGCATCTCCCAAAAAAGGTCCACCACGAGTGAAAAATTAAAATTGCTCAGAAAAACTTTTTATTATCCAATAATACAGCTTAAATATCTATATTTTATAAATGTAAAAGAATTTTTAATTTTTTTTAATTTTTGACCGAAATATACTACTTTTAAAGAAAAAAAAATTTTTCCTGAGCCTTTTGACGAGTTATATGCACAGTTTGTCTTTCTGTTTTTATCTTATTCAAGTAATATTATATTTTTCTTGTAATGCAAAAGTTTTCTACTAACAACAATCTTATGTATTAGAGAAAGCGAGAGAACGTGGAGTTCGAAGAACGGAAGTTTTTTTAGTTTGCTTCTTCCTGTATCCTATTGTCGCGTCCGTGCCCAAAAAACCTTATTAGTTGTTGCCATTAGTGGACAAACTTTTCAAATGCAAGTAGCTGTCAGTTTTTAAATAGGTGCATTGTTCCCGTTAGGAAAATATAATAATTGGTTCCCGGCAAAATCGGAAAAAAATTGTATGGGTGTTTAAAATTTGTCGCGTCCGTAACCGGAAGCTCTGAATCGATTCGATTGTTATTCGATTTCCGGTAAATTTCCGCATTTCTTGAGATACAATTTTTTTTTCAAAATATTGACTCTCATTGAACATTTTAGCAATAAAATACAAGAAAATATCAAAAAAATAATTTTGGTTGAGAATAACAGCTTCATCAATTTTGTACGATATATCGTACAATGGTCCGCAAAGGAGTAAAAATGCATTAAACTTTTTTTCGTTTTTTTTAATTTTATGAACAATTCATTGGCTTATTTGATAAGAAAATATAAATTTAACAACAAAAATCAAAACGTGATTTCATTTTGATCGAAAACTATATAAATTATAACTATTTAAACAATTGAGTAACATCTATCAGGCCTTATAAAACCGTTATTGCTGTTGCAAAGCCCTTTTCCCCTCAATTAAACACAGAATCAACTAAACACCATATAGCTTTGTAAAAAGATACCGAATATAGCCAATTCTTATTATCGTAGTGGGAGTGGCAAGTACTCATGTCTAACCTTACATAATCTGTGTCTGCCCAGTGAAACACAAAATCGTTAAGTGATTGTTATTTCTGAATAGAAATAGTCGATTAGTCGAATTTAATTAGTCATACGATTTAGTGATGGGCGTGGTATTCAAGCAAACAGAAAAATTCTGTTACCAAATCCATAACTTAAAAAAAAATGCTAACATCACTTGCAACCTTTGCCTGCCATTTGTACGATAAATCATACTGTGGTCATTTGTACGATATATCGTACAATTTTTTAAAGGCTCGGGAAAAATATTTAGAAGCAAAAATTGTTAAATTTAATAAGTTTTATAAATCAACTGAGATTCAAACTTTGAAATTGTTTGTCCTTTTGCTACTAAAAAGTATTACATATTTAAAAATTCCTCCGCAGAAGCATCGCATCGCCAAATTCTTGCAAAGAGCTGCTTACAAATCGCACTCACACTGTATAACCACGGCTATTGTGATTTATATTTTCAAACAGAATGGTAAAACATAACCTACTTAATAAGAATTTAAAAGCCATTTCATAAAAAAACGTTCGCTGTTAAAAAAAAAAATCTTTAAAAAAAATTGTACGATATATCATACAAATTTCCGGAAAGGGTTAATGAAAAATACTGTACAAATATGTTCAGCTAGTTAATTAATTTAATTTAATTTAATTTAATTTAATTTAATTAATTTAATCAATTATTTCTACAACCAGTGTGCTGTGATGTGATGAATGAAAGGTGCATTGCTAATGATTGTAAGAGCTGTGTGCGCGATATTAAACAACATCTAATTCCAATAGAATTCCTCAGGAAAATTAAATAAACCACACTAAGAACTTTTAACTTTAATTTTTCCTTATTTTGATTGCTGTAACTTGAATTTAACTTGTTATGTGTTATTTTTATTAAAAGTTGAAGTGTTATAATGAAAACCATTACTGTATTTAATAAGGGAAATACCCTTGGAAAAATTTGTCGCGTCCGTGATGTCGCGTCCGTATTCATGATATACCTAATTAAAAAAAGGTAAGAGAAAATTCTCATATTTCATAAGTCTGCGAAGAAAAGTTATCCTTTGACCTTTATTTGCATGTATATATATAAAAAAAAAGTTCCCAAAAATCGCTAAATTTTGTATATTTCTATAAGAGCTTCAAAAAAACTTCTCTTTTTTGTCGCGTCCGTTTCATTGCATAATTGCTTTTTATTTTGTACTAATTTGTACTAAATCTTTCAAATATATTTCTAAAATGTAGCACAATTTCAGCGCGTTAAAACACTAAAAAAACATATCGACTTTTTGTGTTTCTTTCTTGTTTTTGGTGTAATTGAAAGCGTGCGAATGTCGCGTCCGTGCCACTGGGAGATGCCCATATGTATGTATGAACAATCGTTTCCGCGCATACGAAACATTTATCTGCCGCGAACAGCGACACAAGTTCGAGTGCTTCATTAGCTTGAACACTACAAAGACAACGATCACAACGACATCAACTCGAGAGACAAGAGACGACGGTAAATGCGTCTGTCGTGTATGTCGAGTGTGTTTTTTTCCATTTTGTTTTTTCTTTGCTTTGAACTCGTTTCTAAAGTTTTGTCATGGTCAACTAAAAATATTTTTTGCTTTATCTCTGCATATTGAAATTACTTTTATAAAAGTCGAGAAGCAAAAAATTATAAAATTGGATGCAAACGCAAATGCCAGCCAGCAAGTGGCAAGAGGAATTCGAAATGAGTCCATGCTGGCGTCCAACGGCGGCGTCAATGACAACAGCAAAATACATAGAAGCAGCGACAACCATTGCGTTCGCTCTGCCGGCAACGGCAACGGCACCGATACCGACACCGGCAGCGGCATCGTGTGCTAGCAGCCAGTGCTGTGCGTACTGACTTCTAATGTTTTCAGTATTTTTGGTTTCATTGCATCGCATTGCGCACTCATACACACATTTACACACTGAACGTTGACCGTTTTCTCATTGTCACACATAATGACGCATTCATTTGCTGGGAATTAGCGTTCACTCGTACAAGACTTGAGATTGAGGGAATCTCTGAAATTTTAATTTCTTAAAAAAAATAAAAAAACTGACCAGATTTGATATGACAAGAGTGCTCGATCAATATCAAGTGGCATGTCTGTCAGATATTTTAACATACTGGAATTAATTTGGAATCGACACCAACACTAATTTGCCGCACACCAGGTGTTTGTCCCTATTGTTCTACTATGTCTTAGTTATTCCTAAACCTGTCAATAGTGAATCCATTGATTTATGGTTCGACGATTAAGAAGCTGAAGCCCTCCGGATTTGCCACAATCTCACAAAAATTTTGGGAATTATGAAATAGAAATGAAAATACTTTTTAAGGGCATCGTTTGCATGTATGGGGTTTTTCATCATGAGCCGAAAAAGTAAATGAAGAAAAAAAATCAATTAAAATTTGAATTTTTATGAAACTTTATTATCAAAATAATATTTGGTTTGTGCCATTAGTAATGGAATATGACATCATTCAAATGACCGCCACGAGCAGCCTGGCAAACCTCGATTTTTTAAGGTAATTTTCGATGACTTTTTTACATATAGCAGGCTGTAAGGCGCCAAGAACTGCACGTATGTTGTCCCTCAAATGCTCCAGAGTCTGCGGATTGTCTGCATAGACTTGGTCTTTCGCATAGCCCCAAAGAAAAAAGTCCAAAGGGTTCAGATCGCACGATTTTGACGGCCAATTGGCATCACCAATGCGTTCATCGAACCTGGTTCGCAATTCTGTCATGTTCTGTACTCTCCCGGCTCCAATTTCTGCACCAACTGAACTTTGTATGAATGAAGATGCAAATCCAAATGCAAAATACGCCAAATTGAGGTGATGGAGATGTCCAATTGTTGTGAACGCCGGGGAAGCGATAAATTCGGTCATCTTCAACACTGGCAGCTACAGCAGGGCGATTACGTATTGGCCTCTGTACATCTTGTACAGAACCAGTTCATTCGAATTTCACCAATAAATCCGAAATTGTTGACAAAACAGGCCTTCCGTGACGTCCGAAATCGTGGTGCTGAAATTTTCACAATTTTTGAGCGATGCTAAATCGCTCCATTTTCATAAATGGCAAACACTAAACTACAACATTAACACAATGCAACGACAGATGACAGCTGCGGTTGTCGAACGCAGGGCTGCCAAAGTTTTCGGTTCGAAATGAAAAAACCTGTAATTCGACATTGTTTTATCTTAAGCAAATTATTTAGTTTCTCTGAAATAAAATTGCCGTATTTTTAGTTAGTTAGACATTGTTTCATTTGAGTATCTCATTTTCGCGCTTTCGTCACATATTGAACTTCTTTGTGCTATTACAAAAATACATAAAAAGAAAGCAACAGCCGGAACGACACGCAGCAGAGTGTCAAGAATGTCGAAGTACCACCCGGCGGCGTGCGTCGTCGACAAACCACATTTTCAACCAAAGTTCAGCTATGTCGAAACGAAACAACAAGCTCTGCTAACACTTGTTTGCATGTGCGCGCCAATGAAAGCACAACAACAAAAACAATGGGTGCCATTGTTTATTGATGCACTGATTGGGGGGTGGACGCACTTTTGTGACGTGCGCCTATCATGTGTGAGCTGGGGGACAAGTAACGTGCATTTAAGACTAACTGGGATCCGGGTATAAGTGTGTAGTGTGCACAAGTGGACCCGGTGTCATAATCACTGCAGCATCATCATTGCGGTGGGGCGCCGAGGGCCAGCGAGTGCATTTCATTGTACGCCATCTAATGGTCAGTGAGAAATCGTTGTTGATGCATCATGTGGTTGCGCGGGTTACGTGTGTACTCTCAATTAGACCACAATGGGCGCGTTAATGGGCGAGATGCACGCACGGCCGTCGCCAGGCATTGCGGCGGCAATAAAACACCTTTAAAGTGGTCAGTGTACCGTTTTTTAGGCATTGCTGCTCTCTGAACAGAACGCAGACAGCAACTAGTTCACAGCTAGTTACAGTTTCACTTTCAAAGTGTGATACCGATTTGTATGCCAATTTCACTTAACTTCAGACTGGCGGCATTCACGATCTGCAGCAAATTTACGTTTAACTAAAACTAAAAGCCGAATTATGACATCGGCCACAACAAGCAACGTTGTTCTTCTCTCAAATGCTTGACTAGATTTTGTGAGTATCTACTTTTGCCCAACCTAAAAGTTGATTGGTATTTTAAAAAATGTCAGCTGGACGCATTGATATGTCAGCACAGTTGCCACATATCATGAATACCGCCAATATTGTCGCGGTTGAAGCACATTTTCGAGCATTTAAAATTCTTTATTGCACAGCTTTATGGCGAATGCTGTTATGTGTTGCTGCCAGAGACCTCTCGAGCAATCGGGCTTTACGTCATCGCCGCGTCAGCTCGGCTCGCGCACAACCGTTTACCGGCTTGCGCGCATATAACAGCATTTGGCTTGTTCGAGTGATTTGTGTTTCATCTTAAAGTGAAACCATAATTGGCTGCCAGAAGAAATGTACGTTCACTGCCAATGCATACACACACACATACACGGCCGCATTTGAAGTGATTTAATAAACACGAAACTATTTCGCCTCGCTTTTGCTGTTAAAGTATGCTCGAAGAGCGATGAAATAAATACCAGTTTGCGCAGCCATTTGAAAGCTACGAAAGCTATGTAGCAACCAAGTAATGCGTTGGAATAGTTCAAAGGTGAGGCACACACAAGAAAATCATAGCCAACGTTTCACACTAATTTAAACAAATTCTTCACCACTGCTTACTGCGGGCAAAGTCATCTCAATACATAAGGAAATATTTATTTTCGATAAGGTTTCGTATGTTTTGTTCGTTTTGTGTATTTCGAAGCAATCGTTAATTGAGTCCATCATCGCGGGAGCAAACACTGAAATGTTCCACCACACGAGTTTTCCCACTCGATAAGTTGTCGTAAATGTGAAATTTCCAAATTGTTGGCTTGACATTTGTCGTCAGCTAATGAGCCATTAGTCACGACAGCCACAGCTACAACTTTGACACCAATGCACAGCAAGTAAATTTTACATTTGTTAAGTGCATGAAAGTCGTTCAACTTGTCGCCGGCCGGGGCCGAGCCCGTCTTCAACCTGAACATCAACCGCAGGTCAACACAAACGCCACAGACAATTTTTGCCCAGCCTTGTGCCTGGGTTGTTTTTTTATAAACATAGATTTCGTTTTGTCGCTTTCCATCTGCCATCACCGGCTACACGCTGTGTAAACACGATATTTTCGAGAGTGATTCGAAAATGTTTGGTTTTCTTTGAGAAAATTTTGCAGTTGGGAGTGTTTTCCTGTTTTCTGCTTGATTTTCTGCTGATAATACCCGCTCTTTTTTATGCTTGTGGCACAACAACAACAGCAAAAAAAACACAATTGCCATTTTTTGTCTATTGTCAAAGAAATATTCACTGCCAGAGATTCATACCTGCTCGCATATGTGTGGCGGTAAAGGTCAAACAGACGTTTCACTTTGCGACCATCAAACGTGCTGGTCGCAATGACACTTGGCTGCTTGGCCTCTTGGCAGCGTGACGAGAGACGCAGACGCGAGGGGCAGCAACATGAAATTAAACATAAAAGAAATCTTAGTTGTACGCTGACATTCTTGCCGGCATCATTTTGACACGTAATTGGCTCGCGGTGATATTTTTACTTGTTGGCATTTTCAACCCACAACGACAGCAAGAACAACAACAATAATAAGATCAGTGGCAGTGCTGGCGGTACAGGAAACGGCGATACAAACGAAAATTCGCTGCGCGCTTGATACATTTCGAGGCCACAATGTCAGCAGCCGCAGTCGCAGCCGCGAATGACAAGCAACAAACGGCCAGCAGCTTACAGGCGAAAACAGGCGTTGACAGTTGATCGCTTGGCAATAATATTGCAGAACTCGCATATTTGTGCGCAAAACCATAAAAATGCTGACGAGTTGGCCGAGCAGCCGACTGCATAGCTGACGAGAAGGCAAAGTGACGGCGCGACTGTGCCGCTGAGCCAGGTGGCAGTCGAACGAAAGTTGCGAGCAGGGCCAACGGACGCAAGTACGGTCGAAACGAAGTAAAAGCAGAAAAAAGGACGCATAAAGAGCGAACACAAATAAATGGGAAAACACAAACTCAATAAAAAAGGCATGAAAAAGGGGAGGGACAAGAAATAGGAGGCTGCAATAAATAAAATAAATGCAACCATAGAACATACGAGTATAACAAGAAGAATCTCAATTGGGCCGTTACGGATACATGGGGACACAGTGTTTCACAAGTTCAGTAGCATTATTTTTAAAAACATTTCGATAACTTCGAGTGAGTCGCGCACCGACTTCTAGCTATAAGATAGTATTATATTTTGTGGCTAATAAAGAGAGTTAATAATTTGGTTGTCTTCCGAATTAATAACTTTATGAAAATTTGGTTTGTTGCACTAACTACTACAGTTGTTGTACTTTGACTTGTTCAAGTTAAGGGGGTAGTCAGGTAGAATCGACCATATTTTTAAATAATTTTTTTTCATACAAATTTTTATTCCACATTAACAATTTTTTTCAGCCAGATTTGAAAATTGGCGTCTTCCGGTCGCCCATATCTCCCCCGGATATAAACGAAAATTTATAAAAAAAAACTATGTACAATAACATATAAAAAAATTGTTAATGTGGAATACAAATTTTTATGGAAAAAAAATTATTTAAAAATATGGTCGATTCTACCAGACTACCCCCTTATATGAAAGTTTTCAATATTTCTTCACTAATTTTAAAATTAAAAACAAAATAATAATTACAAATCATAAAATGCTTCGTTTGCATTGAAAGTGTCAGTGTCATTCGGTTGCAAATTCACAAGTTATTCGTTTTTCGAAATTCGCAAATGAAAATTCAAATAAATGTCTAAAAACGTGTCAGTGTTGTAGTACTGATGCCACATGACAATTCAAATTGCCAAATTTAATTGTTGTTTACGATAGCATTAATAAAATTTATACTCTCGCAACGAAACAAATTGCACTAAAAAGTACACCAATGGCCTTGCTTCTTTAGTGGATCTTCCAAAAAGATTGTAATTTAAAAATTGTAAATTCAATTATCTTTTTGCGAATATTTGTACGTCTGTCGCTCTGGAGTCCAACTCTCGTCCAACTATTTACATGATGAGTGTATAATCAATAAAAACGAACCCGCTCAGGAGCGAGTATACCCAGTATTCTTTTGGTCCTTGTCATACAAGATAGAAACATGGTTTGGTTTGTTTCTAAGTCGCGCCTCTCATGTCACCTTCTATAAAAATGCAATTTGTAATATAAATATTATTGCCTTGGAATTAACACCCGCACATAATAAATCCCGAATTCCCGAACAGGACATGAAGTCTGCATTCTTGGCCGCTCTGCAGTGGCTGAGTATGAAAGAGCAAACGAGATGGCTAGAATGGGTGTTGTACTGCCAATTTTGTATTACAGCCCACAACTCGAATCCGCAGAGTTTACCACCTGAGTTTAGTCAAACTTAGAGTTAATGAAATTTGGCACACATAATTTTTTTTTAAAGATATGTCTGGAAAAAATATATGTCTGGACTACACTATGGACTATGTCTACACTCCTCATATAAAAGTAATATTAAAATCTTAATATCTCTGCCAAAGAAAGGGATATTTTCGACGCATATAATTTTAATTAACAGAAACAATAGCTTACTTTAATATTTAAACAAAACTAATCGTATTTGCAAAACGCCTTACGGACTCCTTCAAAATTGGAAGTCTGATCCTAACTTATTACACTGATTCATTTTTTATTTTAAAACTTTAAGTTTAATGTCACACTGTGATTTAGTTAGTCACTTTCTTGCAACTGGTTTTCATATTTCTCAATTCTGGACTATTAGCTGTATTAAAATAAAACCCAATAGATACAATTCGAAAATACATTTTTGAAACTTTTGGCCAAAAAGCAAAACATAAAATAATTAATAATGGGACTTCGGAGCAGTACACACACATATACAACCTAACCATGAAGTCACTTCTAAGAAATATGTATCTTTCTATTAGACAAGTTTGTTGAACATGACACTTCTATTATGACTCCAAAAGTTTAAGGATATATTTCTGAGATTAGAGAGCTTACATAAGAGAGTTTACATAAGTTAGATTTTACTGAATAACTATGCCAGACATTGGTCCTAGAAGTATTCCCTATCCTATGTAGAACTTTAAGTCACACAGCATGGACATTTGGTACTTTTAAGTTTCTGTCCTCATTGCGAGACCCAGCCACGTGTATATGAATGACGTGCGCTGCATTGCGCTGAACCTGCACTTAGCAGTTTTTTTCATGGACTTGCGTTGTCGACATTCAAATTATTTTCCGTATTTCTTTTAATACTCAACTCATGCATAAATAACAGCGAACAAACACGACTGTAACAGTAACAACGCAGTCGCGAACAACGCAGACAATCAGCGCAACTGCAAATCAGTGGCGATGAATGGCCTTTTTCTTGTTCGCGTCTTCATTTCCATGCAACAAACCGTAATATTAAGGAAACACGACTTTTCTCGAACTGCAATTTCGCCAAAACATGCAACACTCGCACTCGCCACCAAGCGCTGGCGTCGCATTTTGACCGCCGCGGGGCACTTGCGGTGGCAGGCTGCTCGAGCCGCTGTTGCGGTGAAATGCAGAGATCTCGCTGTGGCTGAGATTGCGACCATTGTTGCGCGCGTGTTACCGCTACTAGTAGCAATAATCGAAATTGCAATTACGAACGACAACAGCCGCAGCCGCAGCAAACATGATAAATATGATTGTTTTGCCGTAAGTAGCCAATCGGCAAAGTAATTAACAGAAACGGACGTCACAACGGCAATCAAATTGCTGCTGCTGCCGTGTTCGAAAAGACTCACTGTCGGCGGCGCACCAGATTCCAGCGTGCAATTGAATCGTGTTTGACGGTATTAGCAGCTGCTGTATGTGATATGCGTGCCCGGGCGAGGCGTCATCAAAAATATTCCCATGCGCCGAACTTACCGTCAAGTGCAATAAAAGTGTCAGCAACCAGCGTTGCGTTGCGCTCGGCTACGCCTTGCCTCGCGTTAATTGCAGGCCACTTAACCTCAACCGAAATTTTGCACTTAATTTCGTTTTGTTGCTGTCGTTTTGCTTCTTTTGCCTTTCCTATGTTGTTGTTGTTAACCTACCTACGGTAATTAAATTTAATGACATTGAAACCGCTTTGTGCCAAATGAGAGTGAGAGCGTCAAGAGCGATAGGTTGTTGTTGCTGTCGCTTCGACGTTGCGTTGCGTTGCGTATTGACGCGATTATTAAAAGCTAAATACTTCGCCATTGAGGAAGATCATTTATTATGGTTGTTTTTGGTTTTGTTTTTGTGATAACAGAGATCGATTTTTTAAAAGTTATAACTCGTTAAAATGCACATAGCTCCAGATGCTATATGGGTATCCGACTTCTGGAACGTTTAAGTTTCAGATATAACTGCAAGCAAAGAAGACGCCTACTGCCGAATAACTTTTTGCTTATTAGCAACAAGAGACAACATCTTCCATTTGGAAGCGTCATACCGAGCGCGTTGATGGAGTTTGTGCAGTCAACTGAGTCGAGTGATTTAATTCATTACCTTCGGATTAAGAGAAACACTCGCTTCCTCAATTTCGAAAACTTGTTTTTAAACTTTAAAGCCAAGAGTGAAGATAGAAGAGTTATTTAGTGACCGGCAGATGGGCCAAACTTGTCTGCTTGCTCACAAGCTCGAAGAAAATGCACGATAGATGTTGCGACATCAGCACCGAAATCATTGATGCCATGAATGTCGCCACCAGCATCGACGTCACCACCGCCTTTGCTGTCATTAGTGACCGGCGCACTCTTCGATAGCGTTCGAAGGTTAAGTCTCCTTATTCAAAAACAGAAAAATCCACAACTACAGCATCGAGCAACACCGAACCGAAACACCTTTCCAAAACTTGGCGTTGTTGTTATGTCTTGGTTGCTTATTTATTTATTTGATTTTATTGTTGAGTGTGTGCATCCGGGCGTATTGGCGTTCATCTGCGCGCGCTCGTACGGCCACTACTGCGGCCAATACCTGGTATGTGGGTCAACTTGAAATGTTTTGAACTTACGAAAAGGTGGACGCCAGCAAACCCAGCAACGCAAACGACGAAACGCAACGAAACGAATTTTTCCTCCAGCGCTCAATAAATCAAAACAAAATAATTAAATGCACAGTGCGACGTTAGAAAAATTAATCAACGCCGAAATTGATGTGGACGGGTGGAGTAATGGGCTGACAGGTCGTTTTCTGCGATTGCTGATAACTCTTCGCCGAATTACAAAATGCCGTTGCAAATTAAACTAAAGTGCGCGATTGCTGGATACTTGAGTTGACTGCTGGAATGTGTCAGAACTAAGCAGTTTCAATTTGCGGCTTTCTAGATTACTTCCAATAGGGATGCGAACGGACGTAATCCGATAACGAGTTGTTATGGCCAGTTAAGCAGAGAAATAGAAATCTCTTCAAACAAGAAGCTGTAACAGATCCGGAAAACATTGCTGAAAAAATTAGAGGTGAAAGCTTATCACTATTCGAAAAGATGGCTTTTTATTTTGTTATTTTTATTTATTTTATTATTGTTTGTAGCTAGTCCCTGAAAATTGAAAAGTCACCTTTCTTAACAGACCTCATACATACAAATAGGTATCTACAATTATAGACTAGAAAATTTTAAGTTGTTAATGACTCTGTTGTCAAAACTATAATACCTATGAGAATACCTATTAGCCCAAATAGTTTTAAATTCAGTGTCGTTGATTCTTTGATTTATATCTGAAGAATGTAATTGCACTATTTGCAGAACTCGTAGGAATTTCGAAATGGTGGTTAAACTAATAACATACCGGACATACTACGGACCCTAATTGACGGTCTATGGTTAGATTGCCTTGCCATCTACCTTTGAGACTGAATTCTATTTAATAAGCACCTTTTCCTATGATACCTTGATATCTTTATAGAATAGAACTCGACGATCTTTTAAAAGAACAAATAGTCAAAAAAATTTAGCTTTATTTTATTATCTGTTACAAATTGTTTTAAAAACGGCTCTGGAAATTTAAATTTGAAGGATAAACCTAAAATATCTCGCCACATTTGCTTTTTATATACTTTAGTCTTAAGTTGACTGTAATAAATCCCCATAATCCGCATATCTCAGTTAGCCTTTGAAAAATGAATCAAAGCCTCGGTATAGTAAAAAACTTAAAACTATAGGGTGTTTTTTTTTAGAGGTTTGTTTTTCGAATAGAGATAAAACTGGCATTTTGTGGTCAAATCTGGCAACTCTAATGTCATTTATGTTCAGTTTGGTTTGCCATTTCATCATGAACAGGTTGACAAAAGAACAACGCTTGCAAATCGTGCAAATTTATTTCGAAAATAATGGTTCAGTTCGCGAAGTTTACCGCAAGCTCCGTCCATTTTATGGTCGACATAATCGTCCATCAGAGCAAAATCGGTCCATCCATCGGTTAACCATGGGTCGTTTTCGCACTACGTTTACTCTATGTGATAATACGCATCCGCAGAGACGTCGAACAGTGCGCACCGAAGAAACAATTGCCGCTGTAGAGCAAAATGTTGAAGAGGACCCGAATGAATCGATTCGCCACCGTGCACAGCAATTGGAGCTTTGTCCATCAACTTTAAAAATTGGACCTGTAGAATTGGCTTTATTCGAGCCAGCCGCGGCGCCCACATGCCCGAAATCATATTTAAACATTAATGGCATAAAATTATACTTCCAATAAAGCCAAATTGATGGACATTAAAACGATTTTCTTGTGTTTTATTTCAATTGGAAGTTCTATACCTCTAAAAAAACACCCTATAGAAGGACATAAAATGTTCCATACCTAGAAAGACCATTTAGACCATAGCGGTCATTTTGACCGCTAACACTATTTATATACACAATATATACAGGGTGGCGCAAAAGTCATCATTAAAAATTTAAAACCGTCAAAATGACCGCAATGGTCTTTTCAGTGCCAAACGATAAAACATGAATTCTGCTTAGTAAGGACTATTATTTTTTTCAGAATTTCTGATTCCATATAAACATGTTTAATGTGAAAAATATGTTACATATTGTAACGATGAGGCACTCAGTTGCTTTGCTATGCATGAATGCTTTTACTGGCATACTTTTAGGCACGCACTTTAACACTTCGTTCAATAATGTGTGTGACTGACACATAGATAGCGGCACTAATACTAAATCAATATTTTTTTCGAAATTGTGAACCTATTTGGGCTTACTGTCAAAATTATATGTCAATCCGACCATTAGTTTACAAGTTACAGTGCTTTAAGTGACACTACTTTTGAGTTTTCAAAAAAATGAATTCAAAGCAATTCCGTGTGCTGATTTATCATTGTTTTTTAATGAAAAAAAAATACTGTTCAATGCCAGGAATGGCTTGAAAAACATTATTCGGACTCTGCTCCATCAAAAAGAACCATTTGTTATTGGTATGCCGAATTCAAACGTGGTCGTACAGACACTGATTACATTCCATCTACTGGACGGCCAAATGACGCTGTTATTCCGGAAAACGTTGAAAAAACACTGAAAATCATTATGTCCGACCGTAAAGTGAGATTGCTGACATTCTAAAGATATCAGCAGGCAGTGTACACACCATAACACACGAACATTTGGTTATGAAAAAGGTGTTTTCGAAATGGGTGCCGCGTTTGCTCACACCGGAGCAAAAACAACATCGAATCGATGATTCAAAGAGCTGTTTGGACATGTTTACGCGCAACAAGTCGGAGTTTTTGCGTCGGTACATCACAATGGATGAAACATGGATCCACCATTTCACTCCAGAGTCAAATCGGCAGTCTGCTGAGTGGCATGCAACCGGTGAAAGCCGCCCAAAGCGTCCAAAGGCACAAACATCGGCTGGCAAGGTTATGGCGTCAGTATTTTGGGATGTGCACGGAATAATATTCATCGACTATCTTGAGAAAGGGAAAACAATCAATAGCGACTATTATATAGCGTTGTTGGAACGTTTGAAAGAAGAAATCGCGATTAAGCGGCCCCATATGAAGAAGAAAAAAGTGTTGTTTCACCAAGACAATGCACCGTGTCACAAGTCGATGAAAACGATGGCAAAAATGCCTGAATTGGGCTTCGAATTGCTTCCTCATCCCCCGTATTCTCCAGATCTGGCCCCCAGCGACTACTGGCTCTTCGCAGACCTCAAAAAGATGCTCCGTGGTAAGAGATTTGGCTCAAATGATGAAGTAATCGCCGAAACTAACGCCTATTTTGAAGGCAAAGAAAAATCGTTCTACAAAGGCGGTATCGAAAGATTGGAAAAGCGTTGGAATGATTGTATCTCCCTAAAAGGGGACTATGTTGATGAATAAAAACGAATTTTGGCAAAAAACTGTGTTTTAATTAGTTAGTCACACACATTATTGAACGAAGTGTTAGAGTACAACATACTTGCTATAATTCCGATATGGCAAGGATGGTTATGCGAGAATAGTCGAGCATTGTCCAATTGGAATGTGCTAGAACAGTCGGCGCAATAACCAGACAGGTATAAAAGGCCGCAGTGTGCAGCGCAACGGAACGAGTCCTATTTGAGCCAGAAAAGGGGAAACATGCAATAGTAGTGTAAAGACAAACAAGTGTAAATTTGTAAATAAAGTGATTGTTGGTTCTGGAATGCGGTTTGCGTTGAGTAATTGAAGTGGTTTCATTTTCAAGCACAATCCAGATACGAACTTTCAGCAGTCATTTTCGTAACAATATTAAAAGTTACATACACTGCCAATTCAAAATGTGTAGATACAAAGTAAATACTATAAATTTAAATTAATTTATATTCTTCATCAATCTAATGTAAACAGTAAAATATAAATTTTTTTTTTAATTTTATATGCAGTTTTTACGATTCTCTGTTAGCATAACAAACTATATTATTTGTTTTTTATTAACTAAATATTTGCATGCAATAGGAACAACACAGGTGCACACTCACACATACGCGTTGGCATCTGAACACGTGTGTGTGGCGTTTTATCGCTTTAATTGTTTAATCTCCACGCCGCTTCTTCCACCTTATTTTGCACTTTGCAAAGGTTGATCGATGATATTGTTCGCTTCTTCTTGTGGAATTGATTTCACGAGTGCCCCTGATAAGTTTTCGATGTGTGTGTGCGTGTAAATTTTATTGATTACAAAACTTTTGAAGCCGTTTTTCATCTCTCCTTCGCTCGCTCGCTTTATACATTTTCGACCACATTTTACCTTGTCTTTTGTTACAAATTTTTTTTGTGTTGTTGCTGTTGCTATTGCAGTTGTTGTTTTCCTACACTTAATGTAGGTTAAGTATTTTTTTTAATGCCTTTTTTGAGTTTTTTGATTATTTTTTTTATGGTTATATATATGTATGTATATATGTGTGTACGTACAAATGTATGCATGTGTGCGTATGTATCTATGTATGCATACATATGGAAGCGTATGAGTTTGTTTGCGTATTGCTGAAAATAGTATAAAAAGTGAAAGTGTATCTGTCGCAAATGAAAGCAAAACCAAAAATCACAACAATATGAAAGCCGCAAAAATATTTCAGCAATATTGATATGCAAATTCATGGTCATGATATGTCCAGCCAACATGTGTGAGCTTTAAGTTTTGATTCGGGTAAGTCGCGTTTGTCGATTGTATGTGGAAAGAATGGAATACGAATGAAATTGCCTAATTTTGGGCTATAAACACATAAACGGAACTAATCTTATGAAAAAATGGCAATCATTTAACCGTTACCTTGAGAACTTTTCGCGCTATTTCTTTACGCGCGACACGCATTAATTTATAGATAATCAGGTTTTTATTAGCCTGGAACTTACAAACTTACAAGATTTTACTACAATTTCGCGCATGAACTGGTTATGCCATAAAAATGTTGTTTCAGCCCGTAACATGGCTGAAATGGCGCGTTTGACGTTTGACACTGCCAAATTTGCATTTTTGGCTCTTTTCTTTGCGAAAAATGCCTAAATCACGCGTCGGCGAGAGCGTTCGGTATGTTAATTTGCTGCCAACGCTAGACAACGCAGCAATATGAAGGGAAAGCGAACGAATGACGAGGTCTACGCACAAAATTCGAACGTTTCGCGTGCTGACAAACGGAATTGTGAAAAGCGCAACGCTGACTATCAAGCGGACCTTAAATGTTTCTCAATTTCTTGGCAACTTATGTGGATAAGACAAAAATTACACGCAGAAAGTCGTTAGTCAGTGAACGCAACGAACGCCGGGCTTGATGGTGGAGTGAAAAATGATGGCTTACTTTTCAAAAAGTGTAGAAGTTTGGTTTAAATCTCTTCAGATTCTTCATAACGATTTCCTTGGAGATACCACTGAGATACCAGCAAATTAATTTATTTTTGTTTGCTTTTATCTCGGTCCATGCAACTGAGGGTCTGGCGAAAATTATTCAAGGTTTTGAAAAGAGCAAAAGCTGTTATTTAACTCAAATTTATTTCATTGTTGGAATAGTGGCTACAGATCGTGAATACGTAATCTGTCTGAAATTGAGACCGCAATGGAACAATAATTACCGCATTTTGATTTAGTGACTATTCGAAATATTACACTCTCCTATTTCCCTTGCTCGTGATCTCACCCCTTACCACAATTTCAGACAAGAATCGGTTGGGTTTTCAGTATCGAATTCGAATTTTCACATTCATTTGTTGCTGCGTAAATTGAATGCTGAATTGCTCTCGCCGACTACAATATGGAAAACACTAAACAGCTCGCAATGGGCGCTGGTTGCAATCTCGGCGCGTACAATTTCGGTGCCGCAGCGAATGGAGTTCGTGCTCCCGCCCAGCGACCCAGCAATTTGCTTGCCTGGTCTAAGTAGAAGCATAAACCAGCAACAACAATAAAACGCAGCACACCATAATTTTATGCTAAGCTACATTCGGATAGACTCCGTGTTGGAAATAAATAAAAGAAAAGAAAAGGAAGTAAACAACGCAAAAAACGAAGCAGCGCCCAAAATAAACCAAAGAAAGAACACTGACGCGCTGAGCAGTCCGGCGAGCGCACGATGGGCGTGAGGGGAGTGGGAGGCCGAGTGACAGCGAAAAAGCACACGCACCAGAACATTTTAATTTGATTAAATTTCATGTGACCTAATTCGGGGTACTGTTACTCCGGCGGCGACGCTAGAACGGTTCGCAGTACGGTTATGTTGTAGCTGCGTTCGTGCCATGCATCTATTTGTGGCCGCTTTTTTGGGCGGGGGTGCTGTCAACGCGAAGTTGGCGGCAGCGCCAAACATCAAACTGACAACTCGTTCGCATGGCAAAAAGCCGCAGCCAGGAGCTGGAAGCGAGATACAAAATATTTGAGTCGCACGAAGCACCGCCAGAAAAAGTGCAGAACGACATACATACATAAGTGTCGGGGAAAACTCCCTATTCGCATGTCACCATATCGTTGAGTGTGGGTCGAGAGTGGCTGCGAGGGTTAAACATTGCCTCCTCCTCAAAAAAAAAAGATATAAATATGTGTATATTGAAAACAGGAAAAAAAACGGCAAGACATGGGAGACACGGCAGCAGATACAAAACTTGGCTGGTGCATGGCGTTGGTTGTGGGGCGTGTTGGAGCCGTGGCACGAGTATTAATAACGCTTCTCTAATCAGACTGTGTGGCAATTTTCACCAGAGCGGAAGGGCCGTGTGTTACAGTTGTCGACAACAAAAACACACACCCACACATATATGCCCATATATGCATGTATGTATGTACATATGTCGAATAACAAAGGCGAGCAGGTCCAACGTCACCGCCGTCACCCCTGTCGTCATGGCCATCGTTGTCGCCCAAGCAGCCCCATTGTCAGTCCGCGCCATGGCCATTACACTCCACAGCGCCGTTGCCGTAATTGTCGTCATTTGGGCATTAGTTGCTGTGGTTGTTGTTATTGTTGGTTTCATGCAGGGCCATGTATTCGCTGGTGGTGTGAATGTGTGTGCACGGTTTCGGCCTTTTTTTTATTTTTATTTTTGCAGCTTGTAAAGATAAAAAGTGCGTAAATAATGCGTGCGCCGCAGTAACTCCGCGGGCGGCGAAAGTGGTATATGCGGTGGAAGAGTTGGTAAATTGACCAGGCTTTGGCGGTGGTTTGGTTCGGCTTCGACAATGGGCTTTTCGCTTGGGACTAGGGGAGTATTTATGAATGTGCACAGCTGTTTTTATGCTCTAATGTCGTTGTTGTTCTTGCTTTCATCACTGTTGTAAGCAGTCTTTTGGGCCGATATGTGGCGCGCACCCGAAAATAGACTCATGAGCCAAGGTTAAAATGTATATAATCGTGTTGTTGTTTCACAAAGTGGCGCAGGAAGGTGTGGTCGGGCCATCGCGAAGTGTAATTATGTTCTCTTAATTGCCTACGCATATTTAAGCTGGACTGGGTCAATTTGAATAACTCAATGAGAAAAGGGACAGATTTTTAATCATTCTTTACTAAAATGCAGTTAATGAACAAAAGGTTCTTACAGGTGAACGAATAACAAAATTAAGCTAAACTTAAAATAAGTGAACACAAAAAATAACAATGAAGGAAACAAAACAAAACACCAACTTAGAAATAAGAGTGAGAGATGAGATCAACTTAGCGCGTGAGATTCGTGTCAGTTTTGATGCGCGATTAGGTTTTCTCTCGCATTGAGGTTAGGTAATTGCCACATCCCGTGCGAAAGCATTCAAAAGTCAAAGAGCGATAGGAAGCAACTTTGGCTGACATGAAATCCACACCAGTAACACTCGTCAACTTGCAAAGGTGTTCAGCTAAATGACTACTTAACTTAAATCTTTGGCAATTTGGCTGCGTTTGCTGATTGTAGATTTCATGTTTTGGCTTTATGCACAGTGCGCGGCTCTCATCAAAGCCGGCATTGCGCTTTCTATTTCAATGCGCCAACTCTTCACTTTCTATTTGGTATGCAAGAGCTTTAGTCACCGAAAAACAGTCGCGCTGTTGTATCTAATTTGTGACTAAATATCGTCAAAGAGGTCGGCGCACACCTCACAAATCCACTATCTGTATGTATGTATGTACGAATTTGTGTAGTAGAACTGCACAAGCGTCCGTCTGCAGCATGAAACGCTTTTAGCTAGCAATGTTTGTACATAGAATGTACATACATTTGTATGTGTGTCCACATGTGTGAATATGGAATGACACCGCTTTGGCGTGTACGCTGCACATTCATGTTGCGTAGAGTTACTCGCGTTTGTGGGTCACGTCGAGCGAGCCACTAACTGGGTCACAAAACTCTGAAAACAATAACAACAAAATTGTTGTTGGCTTACGCATACGCGCACAAACACATAAATTTGCTCTTTTATTGTTTTAAAATTCTGTTATTGAGAAGGCAACAGTTAAATTTAGTCAAATGTCAATTGTGTCACAAATTTTTGCATTGTAACATATGTATGGATACGCTCATACATACCAATACATTCGAGTTTTTTTTGGGTTTTACGTCGAGTGTCTGTATGTTTTTTCACAATTTTTGTTTCACAACATAAAAAGGACTAAAAAAATTAAAAGTACTTGCAACAATTAATAATTCTTCTTATTGTTGTTTAAAGTTTTAAGCGAAAAAAACATTTTTTTATAAAATTTTTTTTAACGGTTTTTTTCACGAAAAAATCCATTACTAAGGTACAACAAGTTTGCTACCGTATTGTAGCCTGTGAAATTCCCTTTACAATGAAATATAAAAATATAAACTTTTGTTTTTTCTGAATATATTTTTTAAATTTTTTTCTAACTTGACTCTGGGTCCAAAGCCTCTACATATTCACCTTCACAATCAATTTAATGTTAAAAAATATACTTACATATTCAGAAAATACAAAAATATCAAATGTTTTATATTTCATTGTAAAGATAATTTCACAGGCTACAATATGATAGCATTGTAAAGAGAATTTTTCATATTGCATTGTAAAGAGAATTTCACAGGCTACAATATGATAGCAAACTTATTGAACCTTAGTAACTTATTGAACCTTCGAGAAAAAAAATCCGTTAAAAAGAATTTTTATAAAAAAATGTTCTTTTCGCTTAAAACTTTTTATTAGTACATCTTACGTATCTAATGTTGCACATCAAAAGAAAGGTATGAAAAATACCTTTCGGTTGATACCCATATCGTGTAAATCAGTTGGAGATTAATTGAGTTTTTTTGATAAAAACTTTGACGCCGAGCTACGTCTTTTATGGGCGATTCCGAGGCAAAATTTTTAGTTTGTTAGATGCCGGAGCCAACTTTCTATATAAAAGCATACTCATTTATTTTTTTCACAAGGGTTCGCTATACTGTTTTTATGCCTCGACGAAAGTGGGGTTTTTGGGAAATTTTTGTCGAAAACACACTTTGAATGTATTTTTTTTGTGTTGGTGTTTGCTTACATTTGTTGGTCGTTAAAATATCTACAAACTTGCCAAAGACAGTAAAGCGATATTCGGAACGATTTAGGACCTATTAACATTTAAACGTTCGAAGACTTAAGCGACGAACTCGACTAAAATGAGCAAACTTCAAAGTCGGATTTCTCTTAAACTAGAGCCAATCCAGCCAAACGACTGGTGGATCTCAACTCAGTATTCCTATAGAAAAGTCGCTCGGTAGGTCCCCCCATGTCTGAATTTTCGACTTTCACAGTGTAATCAACAGAGCAATTAGGTTAACAAAGAAGAGCGCAGAGTCTGCTTCCGTTCGTAGCAGTAATGCTTTACTTTAGTTTTATAGAAGGTCCTCGACCAGAAACAATTTTTTTACTTTAAATCACTAAATACAATCAGTTTACATAAAAATGTTATGAATATAAATACGATTTCACGTGGATTGATTGCCAAATGGATTGTTTTTGATGGCTCACAAGCTGGAAACTTTTTTAAAATATTTTTATTGAATAATTCGATACTAAACGGCACCGCCCGTTTCCAATCAAATTCACAATAATTTACGCACCATATCTCAGTACGTGTTAAAAAAACCATCTGGAAATCTTGTAATATTTTCCATAGTCGCAAAATAATCGAACTTTTTCCCGATAGAGTTTTACTCCTTAATTGATACTAATTCCAAAGGTACGGAAAGAAAATGTTGTATTATGAGTTTGATTCAAAATGGCGGGGAATGCGCCTTTGGTAAGACGAAGGTTAAAGATTTCTAATAAAAACTTCCCTCAAATCCAAAGAACGCATTTCAAGTTTAATGTCGGAGTGAATTAAGTTTCGTTCAACCACCGCCCACTCCACAAAAATCCATGACCAGCTTTTTTATGTACCGTTACAATAGCCGTAAACTCTATTCTCCCTCTCTTGCGCTCTCACACCACATTTCACATTACAACCAGCTTACAAATAGAACAATTGCGTCAAATTGTTCGAAATTCAACGTTTTCAACGCACGAGAGCTTCCGCGCTGACGAAATGAAGCAAAACTTGCGCGAATTTCGTTGCCGCGTATCGTGCCGTCTGAAGAACGTTTGTACGCGTATTTGCACAAGAGTATTTTTTTGTTGTTGCAGTACTTCCAACAATGCAGCACACGCAAAGTACGCAACAATCACAATAACTACAACAACAACGAACATAAGAATAATAATAATGAAAACAAGCAGAGTAAAATGAGCCAAGCGGCCAGCAAGTGCGTAACCGTCTCACAAGCGTCGGCCGAGAGAAATTCAACGTCGGCGTCAGCGTCGGCGTCAGCGTCGTCGCCATCGTTGAGTGATTCAGCGCCATCCAGTCGAACAAGTCGAATGAGCACAGCCCCAGCTACAACTAATGCAGACCCGGCTGGAACGAGCACACGCAAAAAAGTAGCGAAATGAATAAAAACACAGATAGCACACAAAAAAGAAAGAATCGAAAGCTGGATGAGGAAAAAGGCAAAACAAAACATTGAACACTCGGTGGAAGAACAGCGCAAAACAACACAATAAACACACAAAATGTACGGTTACGCACGGTACGATGGCCCATTGAACGCATAATCGGAGTACCCCCTTCGACTTTGTTGTTTTCGGTTTGATATGTGTTTTCCCGTTGCACGTTTCCCGTACGACTGGCTGGAGCGCCGACCGGGATGAACTCGCGCAACGTGAATTATTCGCGCTTACGTAGTTACAGTTACGTATACGCCCGAGTCAACAAGGCGGTCGGTTGCGAGCGCGAGTGGATCGTCGTAAGCGCTGCCGAAATTTCGCTCCGACACGAAAACAATTCAGCTCATCGCATCGCATCACATCGCATCGGATCGCATTGAGTTTCAGGCCGTTTCATGACGGAGTGTTTGTCGTTGTCGCTGTGGGTTTTGGTTTTGTTGTTTGGCATCCCATGGCCCCAATTTCGTTCGCTACTGTCTGGCTGTCTGTCGCTGTTGGCGCTGCTGGATACATGGAACTTCAACCGAGCGACGCGTCGCGTCTCAACTACAAAGTCGACACGGAGCGCTCTCTACCGCGGCTCCGCCTCAGCGCTTGTGCTGGCGCTGGCGTTTACTTTCATTCACGAAAATATGCCAACAACACATTTGGCTTTTTTGCTGCTTACTCTTGTGTTTATGTTTTGTTTTTTTGCTGTGGTGCGTAATTTGACTGGCAGTGTCGATGTGGCCCGAAAGTTGCGAGCGTATGCGTAAAAGCTTTCTTTTGCGGCGTTGCTTTCCCGCTTCCGTATTGTTGTTGTTGTTGTCGTTGCGTTATTCACCGCCAGCTGAAGGTGGTCAATAGCGGTGGTTGGTGGCGGTTCTGGGACTGTTTGCCTTAGATTTATGCTGCCCACACATTGCACGGAGAGGGGTAGGTGGGAGAGGGTGGCGCTTGTGTGTGTGGGCGCTTGCCTGCCTACGCAGTAGTTTCGTATTCCATCAGCCCTGACAGGCAAGCAAAAAGCAAAGCAAAAACAAACGACGTAATAAGAAAAATTAGAGTACCTTTCGATGATGATATCAACGCCGAAGCGCTCAATGGCAACAGGAATATGCGCAACGAGGTGGCCGATTTGAGTCAGTTGGCTATTTTTGAATACGCCTCGTAGAGAACTCTTTGCGTTGTCTGACGCGAGCATATCTTATAAAAATTCTCTAAGAAATGATTTTGAAAACAAATGAGATTTATGTTTATGAAAAACAAATTAAAAAAAAAACGAACTTTTCGCGTTGATTTGAGTCTGTGAGCTATAAATACATAAGCAATATGTGAAAGTGCTAAATTGGCTTCAGATCGATCGCTAATGAGGCGATCTATATTGAACGTTAGCGAAGCCTCACTGCCATAGTAATCACCATTAATTTTATCACACCCTAGTCTGATCCGCATATTTTATCACACCCTAGTCTGATCCGCATATTTATTAGGGGCATCCCCTGAGTGTTGGGTAAGAATTTAGAAAACATTAAATGGAAAATATGAAAAACAAAAATAGTGGGGAACTCATTGAACTCATACATTAGCAAACATTATTCTGATTTAAGACATGGGTTACAAAAACGCTGAGGGAAATAAAAGAGCAGGCAAAATAGTTCGACAAGGTATTAGTATTAGGTTGAGAAATTAGTTGGAAGCTCAAAGATGAAATCCTAATTTGTCATCTTAATTTAGCTAAGTGCAATTAGAGCTAAATTGATCACAACATGAGCTCGATTCGCCATGCAACACTGCTGCTATGGATAACCAAATTGATTCACAATAGACCGAACCAAAACGAAATTGAGAAGCTGACAGAAGCGAAAGTTGTTTGTTAACATTTGTTTGTTTTTATACGTTCAATAAATGATTTTAAGAACGTTTTTAATATATAAACAGAAAACAATTCTTTTCCGTCAAAACCGAAACATGTGCGATAACAGTTTTGATAACTGCAAAAATGAGGTGTAAGCTAAATTGAGGTGTGAGAAAAGCAATAGCAATAAACTCAATTAAGAAATAGATTAGCTGATGTCCTTGAAGTCCTTTATCTTAAAATTGTAACTTATTATTATCGATGGGGACGATGCACCGCGACCTGTAGATCTATGTTAACTTAAACAACTTGACTTTGTACCTATACCTATAGCTTTAATTTAACGTAAAATTCATCGTTTTCTGACAAACATTTCCCCGGAAAAAATCCCTGGCACTTTTTCATGTACTGAGGTCCTGTTCTGATTGCCCTTTTTTATTGTTGCACTGAGCAATAAAATAAAACTTAAATTTAATTGAATGATAGTACTCAGGTACCTGAACAACCACACCCGTTTGGCTTTGCGTATTTCTAAAACCCAACGGACAAAATGTCTCCTCCCAAAGAAAGAAATGTGGAAGTCACTGTATTCTTAGACACTACACAATTTTACAGTACTCAATTTTTAAATTTTCTTATTTTCCCATTTTACTTTTTATAAATATTACATGTACATATATACCTATGTATTTTGTTTAACCCTTGACATTTTATTTATATTTTCAGGTAAGAATCGACTGACTTTTTCACAATGTATATGTAAGTTGCTTTCGTATTGATAGTAAAACATGCAAAACAAAGGACAATTTATCATTTCATTGTCAATTTCATGCCAAAATAATAAGATTTCGCCGCTGCCCTCTGCACAATGAAGGCAATGTGTGAGAATGACTAACATAAGTATGCATATTCCTATTTTGTAATCGATGCAAAGAGGCATCTGCGCAAATCCTCTGCATGCAATTTTTATGATGTCTATAAAACTTAATTGAAATTGGAAACGCGCCGTTCGCTTGCACTTGGCGGCGGCAAAGTGCGCACTCAGCACCGCGCGTTTCGGCTGTCAGGCGCAGCTGCTTAGCCGCGACGCGTGCTGGCCTATTTTCATTTGAGCCGCTCTATGGTGGAACTAAGTACATATTAACGATCCAGCGGCACGGCGATTCGATTTTGGCAGGTTTGCGCCCAAGTAGTCAAATGTGCGCGATGTGGTTAGCATTTGGCGGCGTACAAAATATTTTATTTGAATCGGTATCAGGCACACATCCGCGGCTGGTGATTGTCGAACACATGCACTCATACTTATGTATGTATGTGTGAACTACGTATACCGGTCAGTGCCATCGAATTATTAACATTGCTACTTTGAACGTAACTAAGTTGATGTTGTGTTTTCTCAACGCATGAGTGTTTGCTCAATTAGGTTAAATCCCAACGCCTTTATGCCATAATTCCTCTGGCACTAGAACTGGAAAAGTAGCGTTGGTAAGGTTAGTGTAAATGTATGTAGATATTTTGGAAAAGTTGAATAACCCAAATGGGCATTTTTACTTATTCAGAATTCGACAACGTCAGCGGCACTGCTCGTGCGCCGCTTGCTGCCTCGCTACGCAATCAATTTATGAGTAATTTAATGTGTCTGAATTCGGCGTACAAGTATTCCCAAATGTGACTTGTGCGCCGGCAAATGGGAACAACAACCCGAAAATACGACAACATAGAAACAAGCCAAGAAACGCGACGCATGAAGCATGATGAGGCGGCCGATATGATGATTTTTGACATGGTGCAATACATCCAACAATAACACTCACTTGTATGTGTTTACGTGCGTAGAAACTTGCACATGCACGGAGATATCAGTAGAGGCGGTTTCGACGCCTCGACGCTTCAGTCAAAAAAGAGGGGTTTCCTCGATTTATGAGTGCGCACTGAGATATTTTATCGGTCGCCGCTTTGCTTGTGGCTCTGCCGGCGATGCCGGTTTGTCATTTTGTTTATTTGTTTACTTTGCTTGTTGCAGTGCTATGTGTGTTGAAACTGTGTCTGTAATTATGCGCGCTGCATGCATAAAAATTCCCCTTTGTGAGCTTTGTTGTTTTACCAAAGCAACCAACGAAATGGCTGCAGCTGCCGCAACAGGTGATTTCTGCTGCGCAGAGGTTAATACACTCGCCTTGTTGTTGTTTAATTTCAATTTTTATATTTAGAAATCGACGTCAGCTAAATCAGATTCGGCCGATGTTCATGAGACCAATGGATCGGTATCGATCGGATGCAGTAAACAGCAACATTGATATATCAGTAAAGACAGGGACGTTCTGAGTATATTGTCCAATGCGCCGTTAAATTCCAGTACATTTTTTTTCTTTCAAATCCCAACTTATAAAACAACAAAACAAAACATCTTAACCCTTTACACGGTACAGTTGAATTTCTGCAACCAACCGTAAAATTGCCCGTAATTTCGGAAGTAATTATCAAAACGACTCTTTCTTGCGATTTTACAACTATGCAAGATTCCTTTTTTTAAATACTGGCATTAAAAGTGAGAAAAAGTAGCTAAATTTTACTTGACAGCACTTATTTTTTGTAAATTTAGGTTTATATCTAAAAAAACAACATTTGATGAACAAATTCGCTGTTGCCGTGTAAAGGGTTAAAGAAGAGAAAACAAACTAGAATTGCCTGTTGATTGTTCATTGCATTCGCCAGTGAATGAGATGGGTCAAAAACCCCTTGTATCTAATTCAATTCCGATCAAATGCTTCGAAGATTATGTTGAGCACGCAGAGATAACACGAAATCCTGTCATAGCGTTTGATGCGATGCACACTAAAAACATCTCCCGACCCAGTCCCAACCCAGACCAGCTTAGCACAAGAACAGCAATAACAACAACAACAACAAATGACAAAAAGCAACGGCGCAGCACACGTGCATCAGTTTACTTGCCGGCCGGCCGTAATTTATTGCCAAGCGAAAGAGAAGCAAAGTGACAGCGACCACAGCAGTGACCGGCAATTGAATCGCTTCTGTCAGCTCCAATCGAAAAACATCCCCAAATACGATACCCACCAACACTTAAGCATGCGAATGCAGCCAAGAAGGTCTGCGAGGCCCAGCAGCTGAGAGATGCTGTCTCGAAGATCAGTAAACTCGGCACCATTGCGAGCAGGTACCCATCGTAAATATTTGTGCCCAATCATCCAGCTGACTTTTTACCTGCCGGCACACAGACCAGCGGTAACGCCGGCGATTCATCATCGTCGAGCCGCCGTGGTCGTAGGTAGTGTTGCCAGATCAGGAGATTTCCTACTAGGTTTTGGAGATTCTTGGCCAGCCAGGAGAATTTTGTAGGAGGAAGAATTGTTTAGTAGAAAGTTTGGAAAATTTTGATGGTGAATTATTTGTCATAATTAGTGGCACTGAAGCCTTGAATATTGAAAATTAAAATGACTAATTTAATTTAATTTAGTCTTATGCTTCAAAATGTATAATTTATGCAATAAATGAAGAAATTTTTCAAAAGCGTATTTCATGCCGATCTCACCTTACATATTTGTTGTTAAGCTGAAGCTGGATGAATAAAAAAGATGCAACAAAGCATTTTAATATACATTAATTTTTTATGAGAAGTTCAATTCATTAACGACAAAAATAAAAAAAAATTTAGAAGATTTTTTCAATTTTTTGGAGGAAATTTCGGCTTATTTTTAAGATTTAAGAGAAAGTGCATTCAGGTATCTGGCAACACTGGTCGTAGGCCTGCATTAGCATAATTGTGGCAAATACTTTTAATGCAGAGTTTATTGACCATTAAGCGTACGGTTTCTCCCAGACGAGCGGCAATTACCGTACGTCCAGAACGAAAGCAGTCTACACAAACAAGAAAAATTGAAAAAACGTATAAAAACAAGAGGCAGGCAGCAGATAACGAAAAATAGGGAACAAAACAAAAGCCCCAAACCATCTGAAGAAGAGACCAGCTGAAAATGGTCCTCACCAACAGATACCGAGCCAAACAAAACAACAATAAAACATCAAATGACGAGAAGAAGACCACATTGTATGAGCCTAAGCCACCGGTGTGTAATTGTTGGCGATACAAAAGATTCGAGTGTGGTTTTTCAACGCTGCGCTGGCCAGACGGTTGGTTGGCGTAGGTAGGATAGCCCAACGAGACGGGGCCTCATCCTTGCTGTTACTTCCTTGGCTTCTACTTCTGATTTCGTGTGATTTTTTGCTTTCATTGTCCTTTTTTGTTTTGCTTTCCTTTACGTTTGCTTCTTTCCCTGAGGCCTAGTCGAAATTGATATTTAATGTCATTGATCTCTGGTTAGTTCATTCGGACGGATTCCGTATGGGTTGGGTCTTTATTCGCTGCTCATGGTCTCTGCTACAAAATTCGAATTTTTAGAGCATTAGAAGGCAGCGACTTTTTTCTGGAAGGAAATTAGAGATGAAGTCAGGTGACAGTTCATTAAAAAACCATGATACGTGGTAGGGATCCGTTTAAAATCACGTAACAACATACAAGTTTCGCAAGAAACACGCTGGTATACTTTGATATATATTTTCGTAATCGTGTGCTACTCTAATTTAAAAAATTTAAAAACACTTGATATTAATATGAAAGAGAAAAATTTCTAAAAATCAAGAAGAATGACAAATATTACTACAACAGTTCTTCAGAGCATAATTTTTAATTTTATGCATCTAATGTTTGAGATTTGAATAGCAAAAATAGACAGTCAGTTTTTTTCAAACGAAATCTGAGTAAACATATATTGTAAAAGTAGTCAAAATATCTCATTTTAACCGTTATATGATACTAATGCTATAAAATTCTCGCTCACGAATGTGTTAAAGAAATTTATAAATACGCCGAGACAAGATAAACTAATATGAAAGCACCTTATGAAACAGTTGGTCATTATTTTGAATTACATTAATTTAATTAATTAATTAAATTAATTTTTAAAATTTAATAAATACAAATTGGCTTTACAATTCGAATGTTATTGCATTTTGCGCCATTTTTCATCACTATGAAAATGAATGCTTTAGCAATCACGGCCGCGAACGTGTTAAACTCTTGAAAATAATCCTGATGTTCTGAAGAGAAACAAACTGATACAAATCGAACAAGTATTTTAAATGTTTCTAACAAAATGAAAAATATACAATACAGCATCGAAAAAGAATGTCCAGATGTAAACAATGGTTCTCGTGTGTCCTACACTTTGCATACTCACGTTTCAATTAAAGTTGTACGGACATATTGATTATTTCCGGTTGCAAAATGTTGCTCCAATCTCAAAACGGCCACATTGTAGTCGGGTAGAATGTCAGATCCTACAACTACTGCATTGTAAAAGTATTTTTTCCTCTGTCCCATTTTACATACCCTGCACTGGGTGGAACGGTGTATTCCCTTCGATACAAACTTTATAATGTGCAAAGGATGCGCTTTCAGTACAGAGGAATATTACAGCGATAATTTTATGAATATTTTGTATAATACATAGTTATGAATGAGTATGTTTGCGAGATTTTCCTTACTGCTGTTGGCCCATTTTGTTCATAACGCAATATTTGCGTATTTAACACAAAAAAAAATTTATTAAAATTAAATAAAATTCGAATTTTCTTGCTAGACCATTTCGATGGTGCAGGATATAAATCAGTCGGCCAAGACCGGCACACGGCTTATTTGACATTATTTCACTGCAATACGAGTCAGCTCACATTTGCTGCCAGTGTTGTCAACTGAATTAGGGTAAAAGGGATCAAATTGTTTGCTGACCAGCAGGCTGTCTGCCAGCGCAGTGGTGGGGCTGCCAGTGTGGCGAGCTGGTGGTCGGTTAAAGTGGGTCAGTTGGCGTGGTGATCTCATATTCATGCATGTGTTGTTGCTGCTGTTCTTTTTGTTGCATGCTAATGGGGTTACATGACACAATTGCGCTGGCTGGCAATTGCAGCAACAACCGCAGCCACAACAACAATGGCATAATGTCATACGAAATGCAAACGGGGAGGGAGCGGCGAAATATTTCAGAAAATAGCATAAATTGCATCACATAAATTGTTCATTGAATTCAATTTATTATTTGCGCCATTTTTATCTCGCCTCTCGGTTTCCCTCTTCACTTCCTACACTGGAAATTTTCATGTTTGAATTTGTTGCATGCAGTTCACTTCCAGGCGGCTGGCTGGCTGACTGTCTGGTCGCCCGTCTGCTTGTCCATGTAGTCCTCCATCTGCTTGCCGAGTCGTTGCGATATTTACACATGGTCCCAACACACCATGAATGACGAACGAATGTTGTGCAACACCCTTTTTTATTCCCTGCTCTGCTGAATATTTTCTGAATATATCACAAGTGTCGCCAGTTGAGTGTGGACTACGACAAAAACAACAACAGTATGAAAGCTAAATGTGTCAAATGAGTTGAGATGTATGCGGCTGCTGTAGTAGCCAGGACAAGAGCGATTTTCGAATTAAACGCATAGTGACATTCACGATTTGCGGTAGCTGCACTGGCAGAAGAGAAAAAAGTAGAAGACAATTTATTTGTGAGCCATCACTTGAACAGAGCCCATACGAACAAAGCCTAAGCAGCGGGTTCAAACATGTGTTTGTGTCATTGTTGTATGTTTTATTGTTTTTGGCGGTAATTGTGCTCTTGCACCCATTCGCCAGTGCAATAAGCCACGCGTTATGACTACCGCCAATATTACTTAGTTGAGTATTTAAATCGCATAAGAGATAGAAAAGATGACGAATTTGAAAAATGTCTGCCCAATAAATTCTTCTCGACTTTGGACCGCCCACCAGATGCACTGAAAGCGTTGTCAGTGGCCTCACTGCTTGAAATTTGTATCGCAATCACGTCCGATGTTCGGCATTGTGCAGTTGCAAAACCATAGAAGAAACAAAAACATAGAAGTGTTGCTTGCATTTATTAACTCGTTTCGGTTTGATGTTTGAAAACATGCATCAGTCTCCGCATTCATTGAGAACGCCGCACAGTGTTGTGAGTAGTGACAAAAATGCCAAAATGCAATGTTATAACCACAAAAATCAGAGTATGGGGTTTAATAGGAAATACAGTCGTGTCTGGATATAGTGAACTAATTATTGCAAGGCCTGTTCACAGTATTGAGGTTGTTCACTATATCAAGGTTAACATTTTTGTTCAAAAACTCGTTTTATTTTCTCAAAATACACTTTTTGGTTTTTGCTTGAAATTCCTTTCAAAATTTTGTTTAATACTTACAGGCTCCATGTCAAAATTTGGATGTTCACTATATCGAGGTGTTCACTATATAGGGTGTTCACTATACCCAGACATGACTGTACTTCAATTAACCCTTTCGCTACAGGTTTTTACTGGGGAAAGTTAAAAATTAAAATTTTACGTTTTATGCTTCTCTGCGGTTATATTAGCAACATTCCAAAGAAATTTTTCAATTTTTATAGTTGGACCCTGTATTTTAGAGTGTTTTTCTATCAGAGCAACCACATCGTTGTGGCTGCAATAATAACTTAAACATAAAACTTTTAACACATAACGAAAATTTGAATATTTTTTGATTTATTTCAGCCAAAATTAAACAATAAATGTATCTAAATTGAAAGAAAACGTCAAACCAAAATGGTTCTCTAATTTTTTCTGCTTCTTCTTCCTCTACTATGTCAAGATATACCTTTAAAAAACGTGTATACTTCTCTGCTTTAAACTAAAATTTTTTAATTTCGTATTTTTCCTAAAACTTCAAAATATTCTAAGGGCCAACAAAAAATGTATTCTTGAAACCACAGAGGGCTCAGACGTCCACAAAGTAGCAATGTGCCATGTTGGCAACAAAATAGCGAAAGGGTTAAGAGAAATCCCAAGTCTTAAGAAAAAATATTGGATAGCACAGATGTTATAAGCTCTTGATGGAATGCCAATAGCAGTCGGTCAACTAATGCTCTGTTGCTGATGGACAAATTTGTTGTACATAGCTTCGAACAATCAATAACGATTACTATTATATTCGAAATAGAGGGTTTAATGGAGTAACGACAATACACTTTGATTTTTTCTTCGTACAAACCCAAAAGTTGACAACTTAACTACTTCACTTGTATGGGAGGTGGCTCTCTGGTGGAGAATTTTTGAACTCGAATTAATTTTGTATTTTTGCACTTAGGAACCTTGACTATTGTTGAATAAATTATTCAAATCGGTTCATCAGTTTCCAAGATACGATCTTTCCTCACTTATGTAGTAAAGATTTACAAGTGTGGAGCCAATTCCACTGAAAATTACTAGTTTTATATGGCAGCCACCTTAAGCGTTGGATACATCGATTAGGTGTGTACAGAAAAAACATTCGGAAGGAAAAATAAATGGGGGTCATTCCTCCTAATGGTACGTCTGAGACCAAACTGAGAGTAGCAGGAGCCCATTTTATTAAAACGATGATTTTTTTATGGTAGCCACTCAGGGTTGAAAATAGGGGGTAGGAATGTTCGCAAAAAATAGTTAGGAGAATAAATTACTGGGGGTCAGTTATAGATTTTAACCTTCTAAGAGCAACCTCTGAGCAGCTGTGGAGCAATTTGTCGAGATTTTATTTTCAAACATTTATGAAATGAACACATTTTTTCTAGGTATATAAGTAAACGTTTATAAACAAATTTATATTAAAATTTAAATTAAAATATATTAAAAAAAAAAAATATTATGAATGTAGCTTTTGTGAACTAAGATAATTTTCATTGTTGATGTGCAGTTTCTTCAAATCCGGTTGTATGGGAGGTGGTCGAAGTTTTAGTCCGATTTCATTGAAATGTTGCACAGTAAGTTCCTTTCTCATACAATAACTGCATACCAAATTCCTTTATGTACCACCACTCCTTCTATTTTTGTCACTACGCTATATAAAGTCACAACACTGTGCATCGCTTGACGATGCAACAGCTGTTCGCAACAACATGACTTCATTCAATATTAATGGGCAGCATTGATGATCTGTCAAACGATTATTGCGCACGTAGCAGTCGCAGTTGCCATATGATGTGACAACATTTGCATACTAGCAAACATTGTGCGTCTCCTGCCGCGCAACGCCACTGTCGTCGGTGAGGAGTTTCGGGCCGCTTGGAACGATGACACACATGTTGCTGCACGATGTGTCGCTTCTTTGTTTTTCACGCATGCAACAGTTTATGATCGCTGACTGTCTTGAACGAACGACGGCCAGGCGCTCGGGGTGTTGGTTGGTCAATTGGTTGCTGCACTGACGACTGCTAAATAGTTGCACAGACGATTGGGGACTGAAAGCACATATGAATACAAGAACTGTGCCAGTCATTACGCATCGTCGCCGTAAAAAATGAACAAGAAGACCATACAACCAACACAGCTACAGAAATTCTAGCAGCCGCCTTCATTGCCAACAACATTGATGACATTATTGTGAATATTATTGCATTATTAGCATCGTTGGCGACATTACCGTCATATCATCACCATATCAGCATCATTAACAACGTCAGTGTCAACAATATCGTCATTAAATCTAGCAGCAGCTGCAATTGCCATAACAACAACAAACAGCAAACGAAGTCTCACTTTGTCATTCACAATGAACGTGTCGCCTCGTTGCTGTGATTTAAATAAACGCAATTTACAATTGCTATGAATTCAGATTAGATGCTTAGTCTCTGCGATGGCGATAGTGTATATATTTGTTATTGCAGTGCATTCAATGATAATAATCACATTTAATTGGAACAAGGCAAATGGGAAAAATCAGAAAGAAATTCGAGGATAACTGTTTATGGAAAGAAGTGCTTCCTGAAACATTGCTTCTGACACATCCCAGTAGCATCGATACCTGTACAGGCTATGCAAATGTCACTCGGTTGAAACGATTTTTGGTCAAATCATATGAGGGACTAAACGGACTCGTTGGCTTTGCACGCAAGTCAGAAGTCAAGGGGCCCAATAAATCACGTTTCTCTCAACCCTTTGTTCAGGTTTTGATAACAGAAAATTTATAATGCTTTCAGTGCTTTGTAGGAATATCAAATCATGTTTCCCCATTAAAACTTTTAACGCACTGGTGACCCGTCAGATTTTGATTTGGAAAACGCGTATCGGATCACTCCTCATTTGATGGATTTTCGTTGAGTTTATAACCCATCATTGCCGTGTCAGATTTTGATTTTACAAAAAATTTAAAAATGTCTACTCATTTTCCATTTCAAGTATTTTTACCAATTTTGAAGTCAGTTCACGTTTTTTTTCTAGTCTTCCCGAATACGAACCTTAAGCCACCCACCGAGGCGTGATTTCAGTCGCTAAAAGCCCAATCAGACGATTGGTAACTTTGAATATCATAAAAAATAGTTTCAGGGTTTTGTATGTTTTGTCAAAAGCCAGCTTTGAATTTCTATGGGTTAAAGTTCTGCATATGTATGTAAATATGCATGCATGTTTGTATGTTTACTTTTGAATTTAATTTGTATTTGATTGCGATTACAGCGCTTTTAGAATTATTCCCTCGGCACACGTCTGCACCGACTTTATGGCCGCCCCAATCTATGCAATGTGATGTGCACTCATGCATGTATAGGTGTACGTTACTCGTCTGTTTGTTGTTGTGTGTGGGCAATGTCGCATTCGAGTGCAAATTGTCCTTGTTTTCACTTAAAATTGACTTTGTTCCAAAATCATTTAACAACAATAACAATAAGCGACAACTGCGTTGTATGTATGATATACTTAAAACTACAACAACAGCAACAACAACAACGAAAAACTGCAACAAAAGTATCAGCAATTGTAGCAATGAATACAAATAAAAATGGAATTAAAACAAAGTGTAAACAGGCAAAAACCGTGTAACCTAATTAGTGACACAGCGATCATCATCGTGAGCAACGATAACAACAATAGCGGCAATAGCAATGACAACAGCTGCCATTGCAATTGTATCTACAACAACACCAAAGCAATGTAATGGCGAACTTTGAACACTACAAAGTGGGAAGCAAATAATCGAATACGCTCGGCGAAAAAGGCAACGCGCAGCAAGCAACAATAATAACAACAACAAAAACAACAACAACAACAGTATTGATGCAGCAAAAACGACCAACATAAAAATGCATTTAAATTAAACTAATGTAAAAATAAAATAGCCTCAAAGTAATGCAGCGACACAATGCAGTCAACTAGCGCGTCCGTCCGTGTGTTTGTGTGTGTGTGTGTGCGCGCGCGTGTAGAAACAATAAAACTAATAAAAACAACAAAAGCAGCAATAATATTGCATTAGTGGCAGCCATTAGCGGCGCAAGCCTCAGTCGCTTCGTGCCGCCGAACGGAATAAAAATCGAGAAGTTGCGTCGAACTGCACTGAATTATGACCCAATAACCCAATTTCCAATGAAACGCTAAAAGCGGCACACGGCAACGCCGACAGCCAGCGCCGCAGCCTTAGGAGCTAAAGTAGTAGCCGCAAATGGGCAGAGCGGCGGCCCCTTCGGACCGCCCCAGCTGCAGCTGCAGCCGCAGTACCGCTCGCTGTGCTTGAGTGTTCACACACTATGTGTGTGTGTGTGTATAGCCATGTGTGGCAACGTCTGTCGGCGCCGCTCGGATACGCATTTAGCGGCAACACTTGGCGGCCGCGTACATGAGGCCGGCCGGTCGGCGCGGTCGCTTCTCTGTGTGCCAAGCGCAAAATCACTGAAAGAATTCGCTTTGTTGTTGCTTTTGCTGTTGTATATTTAAAGTGCAGTCAATAGAATTTGCTGTGCGGCGCTTGCCAGAAAATGCATGCCAGCCGCTGGCTGCTTTCCGCATCTACTCGAACCACATAAATGTGTCGATGCAATGCGCACTTGTTGCTGCAGGCAGCATTGGGTGCGTCTTTGCTGCTCCGATTCGATTTTTTCGCATTCAGATCAGTGTCGCTGAAGTGCACAAAAGCTGCCAACTTGCAGCCACGCATCGAGTGGTTGCACCATTTTCGAGTCGAGTGCCCACTTCAGCCAGTCCCGACACCGATATGAGCGCTGGTTGCGGAAGCGTAAAGCAGCCGCGCAATGGTTCCTCACACCAGTCAAACACACTCGAAATCATGTTCACCTGAACACACCAGCCAGCCACACTTGGCGCGATTCGCTCGCCGGCATGTGTGCGGCACACTGCGACCTTGACAATACGTCAATTATTGAAAAATACTCGTAGATAAACAGATAGCTAGACAAACAAACAGCATAGCTGTTCGCATAGAGACAAATGTGCGACGTCAGAATGTTGGCTCTGGCGAGTGCCGGGGGCTGCGCAACTCACCGTCTCTCTTCTGGTGCGGAAGATCGCTTGTTGGCGTACTTAATGGCGGCAACGTAACTCGGAAAAAATATAGAAATGACGTCAAGACAGTGCCCACACCTTTGCGATTTTTCGTTTATTTGCTGCTCTGTCGTTATTCGCTACATGGAAATCGTTTGTGAGTACGTTTGTATGTACGTATGTATATTCATGCGGGTGTTCTGTACGTAAATTTTAGTTAATAGCGCAACTGCCACATTGACAAAAATGCGATTACTTGAGCAACAAAGAGAAAATATAATAATAAAACAAATTTAAATATTGTTCAGTTTTTAATTAAACGCCACATCGAGTTTTTCGGTCAAAGTTGAACAAAGTTGAAACGCTCGAAATTCGAACTCAAACTTTTTTCACAGTTTATTTATTTTGAAAAATTTAATAGAGTTATCGCATGTTTTTGCTTCAAAATAAAACCAGCTATACTGACAGACATATATTTGAACTTTTTTACATTCTTTACAATGAGCTAAATTCTTCGTCGTATCTACCTATCAGAAAGTAACTTTAAACAACTTATTTGCCCTAAATATTAAAGAAACTATAATAAAATGCAGTGCAATTAATTTCATTCTCGAAAAGTGCCAAAACCGTTTACGATCGCACGAGAGATGTGAACGATATGCATTAGACTTTGTTTTTTTTATCTTAAACATTAACCGAATCTTAGCGAAACGTGAGTCCAAGTTCCACTTCACCTCCACGATCATCACGGTTCGTTTTGTAGATCAACTGTGCAAGATTTTTGAACAACTGAGTGTTGACAGTTGAACACAGAAGAACACTCGAAAACATCAAACAAATTTACTTAATAATCTTTCAGCAATTTGCCTGTTGTTGGCAACAAACACAGTCCGCCTTTACCTCAAAATATTCACAATTAAACTGTCAATCAGCACCGTTTGAAATTTGTTAATGGCATAGTGCAAATTTTTTTGCTAAGCATTTGAGTAGAATGACTACAACTTTCACTGCTATTGGGAAAAAAATGTTCCGCTCCGCTTCGAGTCACGCGTCCAACGTCATCTATTAACTAAGTCACGTGGCAAAAACCAAGCTCGAACTTTTCGAGTTATTAACGATGTTATTATCATATTTTATCTCACACTACACGAGAGTGCTGTGTGTAGCGTCGAGCCGCAGCGCAAGTCGAGAGTCATTAGCTGCATACGTCAGCAAGATATTTGCAATTCCTGGTTTCCGAAAGCACTACAAGTACGGTTTAGTTCTCTCAATTGTTTCGCTTCTAGACAAAACAATTCAAATTCGATGGCTTTGATCTGGCGTCAATACAGACATTTCACATTTGCAGAGTCAGACATACTGACGGCTAATATATTTGAAGTTCTGGTCCCAAAATATTAGATTTTCGTTGTTTTTGTTTAAATTCAAAGAAATTAAAAAATTATACCGAAAATAATGCAACAATTACATACATAAATACATTTGTATTAACATGAGTTCGTGCTCTGTACATGTCTATTCAGCTATAGTTGAAAACTCCACTACGTCGCTACATCCAAATGTGTCAATTCGTACATGTGATTTGCTTCGATTTGCATTCGAGGCCACTGAAATTTCTATTTTGACTAGGAACCGTTTTTGTTAAACATTTAACCCTTTATTGGTCAATAGAATATTTTAAACCAAAACGTGTTTTTGCCCCCTTAGCTGCGTTTTAATTAAAAACACCCTTTTTTTATTTATGAAATTTGAAATCATTTAAATCAAAAAAATGTTCTTTGTTACAGAAATGTTACACACAGTATCCATATCAAAGCCTAATATTACATATTTTTATTCAAACTTGGCAAAAACCCTTTATTTATGTATTTACACACTTTATTTATAAAAACATGGATTGTATTTCACAATTTCGAAACAATTTTGTTTTGCAAATCAAACACTTGTTGCGTTGTCAGAAAATTGTATGCACTAAACTTTTGGCGCTAAAAAGTAAACATACATTATGCTGTGTTCACACAATTTTTTGCTGTCACATAAAGCACACCTTGTTTCGGTTGTGTTACAATACCCAGCATGCTCACATCTAACAATAACAGTGCAACTTCAGTTAATTTTAGGGTTTGTGACATTACTGTCACACAGCCGGATAAAGGGTTAAATCATCAGTTGTCATATTGGCTCAGCATAGAATTTGTAATTTTGTCGTTCTAATGTTATCGGTCTGGAAGTCTAAAAGTGAGGACGTGCCGCCACAAATGCGATTTTGGCGTCCTCCGCTTGGCTGGTTGCCGTCGCCCCGCATTGTTTACTCTACTCACAAATTTGTGTATTTCGGTTCTTGTTGTTTGTGTTATTCAAACGACCGAGCTGCAAAAGTGTCATTGCCTTTTCTATAATTTTTTCTTTGCATTTGCTTGAGCGTCGCTTCCCTCCTCTCCACCGCGCCCTCTGCAAATGAGCTGTGCCAGTGTGTGTCTGGTTGGCACTCAGAATCGCAATTGAAGAAGCTGTCGCCTGCTCAAAACGTTTTGCTGTTCGGTTTATTGTTTTTTGGCAGTGCGGTTTTTGTCGCCACACATGTGTGCGCCCAACTGTTTATGTGTACGTGTGTATGAATTCTGTGTATGTGTGTGTGCTTATCACAAACGCAGGAGCAAAGACTCGAATCTGGTTTGTTTACGTTTAAAGGTTAATGGCAGCGCGTTCCAAATTACAAACAGATTAGAAGTTCGAGTGGCTGTGGTCGACTTGATTCCGCGTTCGAAATGCCACTAACGAGATAATGCAGCTGAGTGTGAGTTTTGGGAAATATAGAAAATGATAATCGAGTAGTTGCAATGTTTGCCATTCGCATATTCAAATGATTTGAGCTCTTAAGATTAGTTGGTACCCAGGCCCATTGCTAAGTTTCTCGAAGGTGGACTTAGTCTTCATAAATCATAAATCCGATATTCGATTCTTTGAGCTGCCTACTGCACATCGACGAAGTGGGTGTGTCACACTTGGGAATTATGCGCCGTTCTGACTATGTCATATATCGCACATGCACAACAAAAGTGACATAACTCAAAATTTGTGATTTTTCAGGAAACGCAAAAAACTGTTTTTTCAGCTAAATAAACATTTTTTTTAAATAACGAATAGACCGTTCCGTAGAAAATCCTTACAGATTATGCTTTTTGATAGTTCCAAGAATTTTTTTTTTTATTTTACACAAGAAAATCCAAAATTTTGAGTTGTGACTGTTTTGATGATATTTTAATTCAATAATTACGGAACTATTTCGAGTTATGCCACTTTTTCTGAATTTAATAATTATAAATGACAGTTAAAAAGTTGAAAGAAAAATTTTGAAAATTCATAATTAAAAAAATTAAAAATATATACAATCATTTTCAGAATTTTGCTTAAAATTAAATTTAACAAAAATATATTTCGTCAAAAGTGACACAATTTGAGTTAGGACTCTTTTGCATTGAGCTGCAGCAATCAAATAGCATCAAACTTCTGACATGAAAAGAGACCTAACTGTGTTTTTGTAATAGTTAACAACAACAAAATATACTGAGCTTTTGCTGATTGGTAGATTTATGCATTGTGCACAGTATTAATACATAAACCCGAAAATGAAAAAGTTTGAGTTGTGTCACTTTTGTAGTGCGTGTGCGATATGGTGTAATTTGTAGTCAGTTAAATTTGAACGGGTTGTCATATGGTGTCATTTGCGTTTGCCTGCATGTATGACTACGTTTTGCCATACGAAATGACAATCAAATGAGAACGATAGAATTTGTGTCGAACGAACGATATGACTACGTTTGATGAGAAAACAAAAAATGTCAACATGCTGGCAAAACTTGTCATATGTATTTTTCGTCAGTTTTTGCCATACAATGAGAACGCATTTGACGAAATATGACGAACATGACATATGTATATGGCAGTGTTTGTCGTCAGTGAATATGACATAGTCAGAACGAGGCATTATTTTCGCTTTTAATTCTGAAGCATATCGGTTTCGGCTTGAATAACATGAAAAAATAATATTGAACTGAAATAAAAACGAACAATAAAAATTAAATTGTATATAGTAAATAGCAGTTTCGTGCAATTAATTAGAAATTACTGTTTTAGGAAAAAAATTCTAGTTGTGAATGGGCAAAGAAATTTTGCAAAAATGGTACCAAGATAGCTTTGTTCCTTTTCGAAATATATTAATAATAATAATAACAACAAATAAAATTAGTTTAGAGCTAAACGAAAAATATAATGAATACCTTAAATACCTAAAATTGTTCTAATTTTTCTATTCATATATATTACATCTAGAGCTTTCTTTTGTGCGGTTACTTATAGTGAAATTTTCTGTTCAACATTTTTCCCATACACACTAACCTTCAAAAATCAAGTTTTGTAGGAGATTATGAGATGGTACTAAATTTTGAATAATTGCGAAATAAACACTTAAACACATTTTCAGTTTTGGCTTAATCCCGGCGTTCAAGTTACTTTCTGAGCTTATAGACTTATAGTAGAATTTTATGGCGAATATTTTCGTGGCACATTTTGTCCTTAAAAAGTCCTGTTTTACAGGACATTTTTGGCATTTTAGAAAAAAAAGGGTCAAATTGACCCATAAAAATAGGATCTACAGGGTTAAAATGCTCCACAAAAATGTTCTTCGTAGTATTTTACATCAAATGAGCAAAAAGGGGAAAACTTTGACGCCCCCTTAAAAAAAAATTCAGATGTAAATTTTCAAAACGCCGATACACGTATATTGTTTTTTTGCCCCCTCTACCAGAATCCGTTGGCAGAACCTTGTTATTTTTTTTTTTGTGTTGTGCAGTGTTATTGGTGTTTCGTTTATAAATAAGTAGTTGCATGAAATTGTATTTGTAAGTGTAATAGCGTAAAAAAATCAATCCGCCAAATCATGAACTGACGCTTATTAAATCAAGCATTTATTAGTTTGGAAAATAATTTCTTTATCTGCTGGCAATGGCGAAGCAATTAGCAGAATCACAAGTAAGAACGTCTGACAGTGACGAAAGCAACAAAACCACATACACGTAGATAAGTTCGAATCAGTCTTCGGAGCTGGGCACGTTCTACACGTTTGGCACGTGCGGCTGAAACTCCAACCAAAAAGCAACCAACTTTTCTGTCTGAGTTGTGGTGCGGTACCACAACTCAGGTGTTACATGCCCCCGCAGCACAATATCGCCCCCACACATTATGCTCTCGAATTCTATCCGTTGCCGCATAAGTGGTCTAATAAATAAGATAGAAACCTGCTCAGAAACACACGGCTGGTAATTGCTATGCGGAAGCCGAGAGCGCGCTGATATACATATCGACATCTGGTATGTATGTGCGTCTCGCTTCCACAAAATTACACCTAAGCGCGCTGTACCCGATACGATTTCGTGTGAGAGCGTACGGTAAAAACCGACAACGTAGCGATAAAACAAAAGTCAAAAACAACTGTAACAATAGTAAGAAACTGCTAAATTGTCTCCATGTCTCCACACCGAGATTGGATATTCTATGAGCCGGTAGAGCCAGCGTTTTTCGTAGACACAGTCACGCCGAGGTGTGTGTTCAGATGCAGGAGATCGCTTCACAGTCACTATTGTGCTTTTCACTCAACTCTACACTTGCTCACATAATGTATACATGTAAGTATGTATGTGCAGCTTAGTATCTTAAAGCAGTGGCAGTCGCAAGTCAACGCTACTTTAAATAAACAAATTCAAGGTTGACTGCCGAGCTTCGAGACGCCCCTCGGCCATGCTGCGACGTTGATCGCCGCTCCTGCGGTCGCCGGTTGAACGTAATCAACGCCTCAGTACGCCGTCCGACTGCCCCCATGGAGCGGTCGATACCAGCGGCACAAGCGGTTCCGTCGTCGTCGACACTGTACGTGGGCCGAAACGCCCTTGCCACCGAACTTATTCAGCAGCGTTATGAGATTTGATTTGTGTTATTATCACACAAAAATGTAAAAAAATTATTAGCTCAACTTTTCACATCTGCTGTGTTTGGCCCGGAGAGGAAGGAGGTGTTTTTTGTAGTGTTGTAACGCTGAGTTTTATTAAATTGATTATGCTGAGCAAAAAACCTTCGAATTCCAAAAATTAAAACAACTGTAAATAGTTTCGTGCTTTCGCCGGTTTGTGTGGCGTCACGCCACCAAAACGTGCAGAGCTCTTTAAAGTGCTCGCTCAACGCTCGCTGTAAGGTCCAATGTACACTCGTTGCATACGCTACCCCCCTCCCCCTCCACCCAACGCACCGCTCACTGGGTGGGGTGTGGCAGTGGCGCATGATTCGGGTTCATTTAATTTTATTTTCATTCCGTCAATTATTGTAAAACCGTCGCTGCTGCTCAAGGTGAATCAGATTAAAAATGGACTCGGCCGCTTCCACGCCGCTCTTCACACTCGCACCGTTGTAAAGCTGAAATTGTTGCAGTGCGCACATGTGAGTTGTGGCTGGTTCGACCAAAATTTATGTATATAGTACCTGTAAAATACTACAGTTAACACCATCCATACTAGAACTTTTCAGATTTCCCCAAAAATTTGTTTATTTTGTGTTAACTAAATATGTCGCACTGCCGCGGCTCGTGAAAATATAATTAGACGAAACGTTTCAATAAATATTATTTTAATGTCCATAGAAATTTCGACACTGAATTTGTACGCACACAAGGTGAAAATCCTACGCACAATATTTCGTGTAACACAAAAATTAATATAATGATATTCATTAGTATTGTTTTCGTAAATATTGTGGTTTTGAATATTTCCATGGCTGGCTACATAAATAATTCAGAAAAATTAAATTTTATTTAAGCTTTTCGTAAATTGGCGATAAATTACGTCGAACTTACAGCCACACAAGTGTTGGAGCGCTCACTCGCCCATTCCGGATGACTCAGATACCATGAAAAGTTTTACCACTTAATTTATATTCAAAAGCAAATTTACATGAGATCCAAGTTTTTATATTTACACACAAATGTATATATGTTAGTATTTTTTTTTAAATTTTTGATCTTATATAATCAAAACGAGTGTGGTATACAAACTAAAGAAACGAAGACATCTTGAAAGTATTCTACAAGTTTTTGTAGCTTTGTATACAACTATGAAGTTTGAATCTTTTCATAAGTCATAATATGACCATTTTATTTTTAGTTTCCTGAAAGTTCAAAATAGAAAATTTAGTTCAAAGGAGACAATTTTCCTCTTTAATTTCTTACCCATATCTTCATCATTGCACAATCGCAAATATTTAAAAAAATATTTGAAATGTGTATATCCTTAAAATTGTAAAGTCCTTTAAGAAGGTTTTTGGGTCAGAAAATGAAAAACTGACTATGCCCGGATATTATAAATGGCCTTTAGTTTCACGCCTATATCAACACTTGGATGGGTCTCGGAAAAATAAAAAAATTTTTCCGCACGGTGTAATAAATGAAAAGTTGGTGTTTTCACTCCGTGCATTATAACTTTGTAATTTTTCTTTCAATTCTATTGATGTTAGGCTTAATATTTGCTCAAATAATATATCTTTCTTAAAACCAGAGGAGCTCATGTATTTTATCCATGAAAAAACCATTCGAAAATGTATAATTTTTGAAAATGGTAAAAAGATTCAATTTTTTCAACTTTCATCGTCAAATTTTGACTAATTTGAACAATCCATATATCGTTGGAAAGGCTAGTTAATTGCCTTCTGAACGACGTGTGTGTCGGATGATTGGTTTACGAGATATATGCTCATAACAGAAATAAGAGCGGAAAAACGTGTTTTTCGAAGATTTTTCGAAAACGCCTCTTACAAAACTTTTTTGATTTTCAGTTTCGTGTTCGTGTTTCCTTCCTTGGAAAGAATCGCGGAACAAAAAAGCGGCGACTTGCTTAGATTTGCCAAAACGTTTTTAAAAAATTATATACAGGTCTGAAGCTCCAGAACCTTTCTGGTATCACTATGGACCAACATGGTCTATGTGAGACCCCCCGTGGGTCAGCCAGCCTAACCTAACCTAACCTTCGTGTTCAGCAGCCGAAGATTAGTCTAAAAAATACTTTTATTTTGAGCAGCATTTGTATGAATTTTGCTTGATGTCACTTATGTATGACCAACTATTCAAAAATTTGTCAATTATTTAATATAATTCAAGGCAGAAGCGATCAGAAGCACGAACCCGAATCTCTAAAGAATAACAGGTACTAACAGGTACTCGAAAGTACTGAAAACCGACTTTCGAGTAAAAAAATATACAATTAGTACTGAGGCGACTCTCGCATTCCTTAACTGAAAGTGCTCAGAATAAAAGAAGGTTTTTGCATAGGAAAACTAGAAACAAGAAAATAAGTAGTCATACTATAGCGCTAAAGTTTTAAAAGAAACTATTATTTATTAAGAAAATTGTCTGTTAAACATTTTACGATGCTATCACAATCACTAACGCCACTATATATTTTTGCTCTCTTTTCAGGTATGGATATTTTCCTAGATGTAAATCAAGCCGTTTGGGACACAAACCATTTTGTATCTTGGCAACATAAAAGAGATCCAAATGATAACGATAGCAATTTTTTTTATAAAAATACTTGTGAGACTACGAACTGAGGTAAAGTCGCAGAAATCAGTATATAATGAACTGATTATATATCTAAAAGAAAAAAGAATATATGCATAAAAGTTTAAAGAATGATTTTCCTCTAATTTGTTATCAACAGCGCGCAGAATACTAACAGGTTTGGAAAAAAGGGAATGCAAAAATACGGCTGTTCTTAGTTATAGTTTTTGGGAACTTGACTTGTAGCCAGACTTCACATTACTAAAGATATAGCACACGATTTGTGAGAGCTGGCCTGACAGAAGAAGCAAATTGCATGGTGTGAATTAAGCTGTTAAAAGTCTTTAGGAAATCAAACCAGTTAGGCACTTCAGAACACGAGCAACATATGTCTCTGTGTCTTGTTGCATTGAAATTGAAAAGGATCTCATTTGGAATACGCTTATAACACTTGATTTGGAGACTATATTCCATATATGTTCTACAACAATACCAAATTATGTAAATATTGGTCTTAATTTTTACAAAACTTTTCTGATAACGCATATATACACATATATTACACATATATTTACTAAACTGAAAAGTTGCCACGTTTTGGAGCGACTTTGTGCTCACGTTCGTAACATAACCTAGAATACTTGTTTTTTTTGGTTTTGTTGTGCACATTTTCGTTGTTGTTCGCAGTTGTTATGCAATAAATGCCAACCGACCAGCTGACGTTCTCGCCATTACATGTTGCACATTTTTTTACTTCTAATTGTTGCAGTCGTTGTTTTGGCGCTGCTCTGGTTGACTTTGCCCCCTCGTTGCATTCGAAACGTGTACGCGCGGCCACTTTCGGTGACACGGCCAGCGCGGAAAACACAATGTCACACTGCGACGAATAGACGTGCACAGCAATGCGGAATATTGACTCAATTGAATTTCAATGACCACAGACGTTAAGCCTATTCGCGTTTAGCGAGCAAGGCGTTGTTTTTACTCGTTTAAGGTTGACAAGTGAGTAAAATTTCGCGGGGCAAACATCACACATTTTCCCCGCTGCTCCTAACCTTTCAAAGCTGCCAGCATGGAAAATTGACAGATTGGAAGGCAGGCGGGAAAAGTTGCAGGTGCAATCGTATCCGAATGCCTTGGTGAAATTTCCTGCTTTTAGCGTAAAGTCGACGCACATAATAAACACAAACAACTCAAATAAACGCTAACCTTTTGCTGCGCCATTGCCGAGTAACCCGCGTGGATTTTCAAGAATATCCGAACCGACACGCGTACGTCAGCTTGTTGTTATTTGCATTTGCCATTACTTCACGTTCGTACATAACATTGAGTGGGAAACAACCAGTAGTTCAGAGCGCTACATGGCTTAATTAAATATTTAATGCAAACGTCATCGAATCTGCCACTGGCACTGACGGTTAACACTGCTGACAGTCGGAGAAAAACTCAAAGCATGGCTTTTACCGTATTGCAAAAAAATTGAAATTTCAACAATTTTCGATTACAATAACTACTTCTATTACACTGTACAAAAATTTTCAGCATTCAACAGCGTAAATATGTTAGTTATGAAAAGCTTCTAACGCGCCATTTTGTGTCGGATTTTTTTTATTTATGTTTGATTTTAATTTGGCCTGAGCAACGACAAAAAACAAATATCGCTCGGACAGTTTGTCAAATAAATGTTTGCAAATTTAAAGAATTTTTTTTGAAAAGTTAATAATATAACAGAAATTGCAATATTTTGCAATTATTTTAAAAATATAGATTAATTGAATATTTCACTCTCATATATAATCAAAGTAATATCTATTTGATTCGCGTATTGAAAGGCGAATTGATTTGAAAGTATCTCTTGGAAGACCCAGAAAACTGTCTGACAGAGAAGAAAGAAACATCGTCCGAAAAGTTCGTGAAAACCCCTGTATTTCAATAAGGGAAATGGGTTTGGCTATAAAAATAGAATGCGGAACTTATGTATCTCATGAAACTGTTCGGAACTGTACGGCGTCAAATTTTCAATGCAATCTTGGTTTTGAAAGAAGACGAATTTTTTGACAGTTTGAAATATAGCTTCATTTCCTTTTTTGATTTTTTACACTGTTTTCGCGTACCAAATAGACATTACTATTAATCTATATTTTTTAAAAATTTCAAAATATTGCAATTTCTGTTATATTTATAGCTTTTAATTTTTGTACCTTTTTTAAGTTTGCAAACATTTACTTGACAAACTGTATATATATTTGCTTGATAATTTGTAGTTAAACAAGATTTCAGTTTTATGTGAGCAAAGTTTCAGTTTCTAGCTAAGAGTATTCAATGCAATCAATATTGTAGATATGTCTATTCTTATTTCTATTCTTGTTTCCATTTAGTTATTTGTAAAATCATGTATTGACAGCGATTATGTCAAATAGAGCAGCGTAAGTGTAATAAACTTGACATTTTTCTTTAGTTTGTATCGACAGCTGCTGCAAAACTCTGCTCATTATGTTTCGACCCTGAACTTTTCACAAATGCAGCGACTTTGAATCTTTTTTTCGCGTCGAGTACTTTCAGCTCCACTTATATCATATATAAACACGACTTTGACATTAAACTTGAAAAATACACTCAAGTAAATTATATGAATCGATTTTAATGAATGTATGAAGCATGTATTTACAAGTCAACATTTTCTTAAAAGTTCAAAATATTAATTCTCAATGTAAAAATCTCGTACTTTCTAAACATAGACTTTTCATGAAATAAAAAGCATTTTTCTTTTTTTTATTAAAAAACATTTTTAATCCAATGCTAAATCTAACTCAATCTGAACAAATTTTTTTATTAAAAAATATTTTTAATTCAATACTAACTAACTAACTTAATCTTAATCTCTTAATCTGAACTTTGACTCAAATTAACTTAATTAGCTTGAAAACGTATGTATTAATTTTCTCAAAGACGCAGCTTTATATATTTAGAACTGAATTGCGTTCTAGTATTTTTGAAACTAAACTGACAAACTTGAAATTAAATGCTTACGCGTTGTTGCGAAAATTTTTAGATTTATGCACTTAATTAATTCCGTGCAACATAGTTTGAGAAACGCTGCACAGCTGCCCTCTTCTTCTTCTTCGTTCGTGCTTTAGCGCGAATGTGTTGGAATCTTTGGTTGTCAGCCATTCAATTGCGCCTCCACTCACCCACTCGGCACTCAATGTCTGCGTCAGCCCGACATTTACCCAGTTGGCATTGTTGGTCAGCCGATCATCAGCTGAGCATTGGCAACCTCAACATCTGCTGAGCTGTCAGTGCGCATAAATGTCTGGTTGATGGGTTGTGTGCGGCTGTGCCGCGCTTGGGGTGCGTCGCACCGCTTGGCACTAGGCACATTGCGTAAGTGTGTGCGCCGCTTAAATGTTGCCATGTGTGCACTCAAACGAAAACAACTGTTGCATGTTGACATTTAGAATAAATTCTTAAATAATTTATTTGCGGGCGGCATTCGAAGTGTGCGCGTATGAGCAGAGTACGGCCACTCATTCGACTATGAGGTAATTTAAAAAATTTGTTGTCAAATGGATTTCTGGTTTTAATTACTATAGTCAAGTTTTGAGCGTTGATCTTTTCGTTACAGTTTGAATCCGTTTGCGAAAATGTGAGAATTCAGATCTCGAACGGAGAAACCACAGTGTGGGCCTTAAAAAATAGTTAAAGTTAGCATTGCTTGAGTCTTCCACGCGGCCGCCTAATGCGTTAAGTCCCATCGCGCATGGCGCATCCACTGCCTCTAATTCAATTTCCGTTGTTAATTGTTTTCATATTTTTTCCACACCTATTCAGCACACACATACATACATACATATGTATGTGGTACACTCATATGCAGCTATGTGATAAGTGTACGTATACGTAATAAATTAATCGTTGACTGCATTTTGACATTGAAATGCATTTTCACTGCATTTAATGTTTTTGTTTTTATTTTTAATTTAATTGTTGCAATTTTTATTTCGTTTTGCTTGTTCGCTTTTGTGGCGATTTCCCGCTCTAACCTCGCCGCGAGGCTTTTTTATGCAAAAATGTATTTGTGTGTGTGAGTGTATGAATGTGTTCACATTCATATGTCCGTATATTGCAGATTGACCTTTTTTGTTGTTGCGTTTATTAAATAAACTTTATTTAGCTAAACGCTTGCGATATTGCAGCGTTTGTTGTTGCTGTCGGAATTTGTTTCGTTCTTTGGAATTTGCGTGAAATGTCTTCTGAACGTACGAACTTATGAACGTACGTGTCGAGTTCAGTTTATGCAATTTTTTCGCTTGCTGTCATTTCGTATAAATTATCTGCGCGTGCTGCTAATGTTGCAAATATTTGCAAGCACTTCAAAGCGATTAGAGTCGTTCTACGAATGCAAAATGTAAGTCAAGAAATTCGACTTCGCATTTTTTGCCCCTTTAGACACGGAATCAAAGGTTTGCTTGAGCGGAGTTAGGTGGCAATTTGCTCTGTATCTGCCTGTTTTTCAATTTCTTTACATTTATTTAAATCACTGGGTGTTTAGAGAGACCCATTTTAATGTTTGAAAGCTTCGTTGACATAGTTGTACTCGACATGATCGAAATCAGTCCAAGCTTCTGACGACTCCAACAATTCTTTGCAGCCCCGAGCATCAAACCTTTTATTACACAAAAAATGGGGAAATTTGTTTGTAAGGTAATTCACAAGTGGAGGTGTTTAACATATCGCACACGCACTACAAAAGTGACACAACTCAAAATTTTTCATTTTCGGTTTTATGTGTTAATACTGCGCACAATGCATACATCTACCAATCAGCAAAAGCTCAGTATATTTTGTTGTTGTCTCTCTTCATGTCAGAAGTTTGATGCTATTTGATCGCTGCAGCTCAATGCAAAAAAGTCCTAACTCAAATTGTGTCACTTTTGACGAAATAAATTTTTGTTGAAGCTAATTTTAAGCAAAATTCTGACAATTTTTGTATATATTTTTAATTATTAAAATTAATTATGAATTTTCTAAATTTTTCTTTCAACTTTTTAACTGTAATTTATAATTATTAAATTCAGAAAAAGTGGCATAACTTGAAATAATTCAATAATTAGAATTAAAATATCATCAAAACAGTCACAACCAAAAATTTTGGACTTTATAGTGTAAAATAAAAAAAAAAATTCTTGCAACTTATCATAAAGCATAATCTGTAGAGATTTTCTACTGAACGGTCTATACGTTATTTAAAAAAAATGTTTATTTAGCTCAAAAATAGTTTTTTGCGTTTCCTAAAAAATCAAAAATTTTGAGTTGTGTCACTTTTGTTTTGCGTGTGCGATATATTCTTCATTCTTGCTCACGATCAGCAGCCAAGCTTTTAATTTAGAGCGCCAAAAGCGCCAAAAACGCCAACAATGCTACATTTTGCCAAACCTGGAAGGTCGTTGTCCTAATTTTGTTCACAGTCAGCCCAGGCAGTTGCGATCCTTCGAGCCTTTCTCCCAATTCTACGGTACAGATGCAGAAAGTCTGCGCCTGATTACCAAAGGCTCCTCGCGATTATAATACATTTTAATACAACGCTTGCCAAGGTTAAAGTTTTCACTGTTCATTTGAAGTATTAACAATTTGATTTTCGTCAAAGTTTTGTTATGCTTGCATTTCGCTAAATGTTTCTGTCAAATATTTCCGCGGAAGTTTTTGCAACACCAACATACAAATATAGAGTGCAAGAAGATCTAAAAATACACCCACCTACATCGGTTCGCTGTTTCCGTAACAAAGTGTCGGCCGCTTTATTACCAGCTCATTTATTGTCGGGCAGCCTTGTGGCCACTGCAGCCACCGTCGCTGGCCGCAGCCAACTAATGCCACACAATAATATTCACAGTTTTTCTTTCCGTTCTGCTTTGAAATCTAATATGCGCCCAGTATAAAGAAAGCGGCACTCACTGCCGCCGGTGCCCATGTCCACGTCGTCATCGTTGTCGTCACTGTCAACAAAACAACAACGTCACCAGCGCATGAAGCGTTGTGGGACGTGTCAGAACGGTGCCCGCCAGTGTTGTAAAATTTGACGCAGCGCTCGCTGCTGTCCTTCGAGTTTATTAGTGTTTGTTATGTATTGGGATTTTCGTGTTTTTTCTTCGTCAAAGTGAAATTCAATACGGACTTTGAAGTAATCACACAAACACACACCCAACTCCACTCTGGAATGGAATGCGTGTGCGCATAGCTGTAGCTTCAGTTTCTGTAGTATTAGCTCGAATTTGTATTAGCTGGTGTTGGCATTAGCCAACTAATTTCCTACTAGGTGCTTTGATTTGGAATGCCTGTTACGAATGCGTTGTTATGAAGAGAAAGAACTAAACGTCTCTTACTAAATTTTCCTGTTGCTGCTCGCTTCATTTGCAGCGTCGCTCTGCAGGCAACAGAGATGCCAACTTTTCATTTTCATACCCTACTGAAAACGGTACTTTTCATAACGCATTTTTCAAATATTTCAAAGAAATTCTTAGTTTTGTTATAAATGTTATCTTAGTTAATTTCGGCTTTGTTCTTTTCCATTTGCGAGGCTTAAAACGTCATAAAAGTAAACTCTTCAAAAGTTATATAAACAATGGGGTGGCGAAGCCAATGGGAACCATTTCGTGGTCTTCTGCAGAGGGATTTCCCTTGTATTTAATACAATGGTATACCCTCACTTTTGTTATAATTTTTAATACTTCATTATTAAGTATCAATATTTTTGAAACATTTTTTTAAAGAAAATTAATCTTCGAATAACTATTACGCGTTTGGCTTTTAAAAACCCTACGAATCCGTTGAAGAAAACACTAAGTTGGCATCACTAGTTGCAAGCAGTACGGCCGATCTTTCAGCTCAAGTCGCCGACAGACGGTCAAAACGTTGAGCCGGTCGCGAATGTGTGCAGTTCAAAAATTATGCCAACGGCCTTTGAGGTTGCCGCCAGGCATGCGGCCCGGTGGCAGCACAACACATACACTTGCAAAACGGTTGAACAACAAACAAAGGCAAGAAGGCCGCCACTCTAATTCCACTACATAGTGTTGCTGCTCATAAGCAAATTGTGTTGCTGCTAAATCTGCCACAAATTACACAGATTAAACGAAAATGCGCTTTCTGTCCACTTTGCAGAAGAAGAAGAAGCACTACCATCGAACCATTTTTTTTTCGGTCAACGGAATTGCATGCACTTTGACAGTTGTCTGCCGTGGTCGAAGCACGTCAGCTGCGGCTGCGACTGAAAAATGTGTACCGCCAGTCGATGCCGCGACTGCCTGCGTCACCAACTTTGACACCGATGCGTTGTTAACATTCTGCACGCTAATGCGTTATAAATGTCAACATTTCATATAATTTTGCTTTTTCAATTGTTTGTGTCGCTGAGCTACCGTTGCGTACACGTTGCGTTATTGCATTAAAGCTCATTAAAATTCCATTAAAATAGTCGTAAAATGTTACTGTCACTGCGAGTCGCCATTGACTTTATTGTTATTAGCTATTTGCGGAGCTATTATTTTTGGCTGCTGCTAATAAATAGTGACTAATTTTGTTATTGTTTCTGTCGTTATTCTGTGGTGATGTTGACTTTGAGCAACAGGTTTCTGGGATCCCTAATTCTCGATTGTCTTTGCTTTAGGCCGAAATCTTGTTAAAAACGGCAGTTTCAGCCAATTAACATCAACAGCTTATCTATAAATAATGCGGCAATTTTTCAAAGGTATTTTCCAGAAATTTAATAAGTTGACTAATGTGTTAGAGGTAATCATAGTCACTGAGAAAAATGCGCATATTTCTTCAGAACCCTTACTTCGTAGTCAACTGCACTCGCCGTTTTGGCATACAGTGCATTACTAGTCACTTAAGGGGTGGGGTACATTATTAAGCATACTTTTAAGAATATTCTGTAATTTTTTCATGCAGAAATAAAGAAATGCTTGCCCCAGAACGTCTTTGAAAAATACAATTTGCGGTGTTCACTGTATCTCGGTCGGAAATTATCTGAAATCAAAAACCATTAAAATTTAGTCAAAGTATTATCAAATCCTCCCCCCAACGTTCTCCGATTATTTTTTTTTTTCATTTAAAAATTTTTGGTGGCCATCTAAAGTGTAAACTGCTATTTTCCACGAAAAATTCCGCCATTTTGTAGGTGGGGAACCCCCTTAATGTATAAAAAAAATTGTTACTAAACGTTGGGGGGAGGTGTTTTATATGTAGAAAATGTGTACCAAGTTTCAAATGAATCGGTTTAGTAGTTTTTAAATGACAATGAACACGGACTTTGAAAAAGTAGTTTTGAGACCAGAACAATAGAAGAGAATAAGCTGTATACGTGTACTAAAGGACAGGGGACCAACTATAGACCATAACTTCAAGAGTTTTGCTCCGATCGACTTAAAATTTTGAGAATATATATTCTTGAAATGTTTAACAATAAGATAAGAAAAAAAAATTCGATTTTTCGAAAGTGGTCAAGCAATTAGCACGCTTACGAAAAATCTAAATTTTCATGTTTAAGTGGATGTAAGACGTACTAAAATAGTTTCCAAACGCTTTTTGTTTTCTTGTTTGCTTAGCTTGTTTGTCCCACAGTATTTCTAATGGTATTTGTGAGGTTATGTGCCGTGGGTGAGCACGATAACGGGACTATGTTAGCAGCAGTATTAAATTGAACATTTGTTGCAAATCTCGAATAGTGAAGTGTGCATTCGATTTATAAAATCACTAGCTGACCCGGCAAACTTCGTCTCGCCCAAACGGTCCGTTTGAGTGTGATGCCGTAACTCACATACAGTCACTTTCTTGTATATATATATAGATTTAAGTTCTATGGGCGGTGCCAAGCCCCCTTGTTCAATACCCGCACCATCCCGTCTGTCGGAAGGGAAAATGGTAGGTTCGTACTTAGTTTCATTGCTGTGCCACTCAAAGTTCAGCAAAATATTTGGGTCACAAACAATGCGCCACGCCCCTTGTCTGACGCCCATCAAATCTTATCATTAGAATGACTCATGTATGAGACGACAGGGTACTAAATTTTAGTGTTGTATGACTTATAATTCCGAAATTATTCCATATTAAAAATTTGAGTTGCATGAGTGGTGCCCCGCGCCCTTGTCCAAAATGCACCCTATTCCCCCTGCCAAAGGACACGACTAAATAATAAGTTTATACCCAGTGTCATTCATGTGAATGCTATAGTTCAAAAATACACCGGAATTTAAAAAGTGCCACGCCCCTTTCCAAAGCCCATTAAATTTTATTTGTGGAAAGACACGTTTACGCCATGACACTGTTCCAAATTTCAATGCTGAGCGACTTATAATTCCGAAGATATTCCATATCAAAAAGTTGGGTTGTATGGGCGGTGCCACGCCTCCTTGTCCAAAATACACCCTATTCCCCATGCCGAAGGACATGACCAAATCGTTACTTTTTACCAAGTGTCGTTGATGTGAATGCTATAGTTCAAAAGTAACACCGGAATTTAAAAAGTTCCACGCCCCTTGTCCAACGCCCATTAAATTTTACCAGTCGAATGACACGCTTACATAATGACACTGTTCCAAATTTCAATACTGAACGACCTATAATTCTGAAGATATTTCTAATCAAAAATTTGGGTTGTATGGACGGTGCCACGCCCCCTTGTCTAAAATAGACCCAATTCCCCCTGCCGAAGGACACGACTAAATAATAAGTTTATACCGAGTGTCATTGATGTGAATGCTATAGTTCAAAAGCTACACCGGAATTTAAAAAGTACCACGCCCCTTTCCAAAGCCCATTAAATTTTATTTGTGGAAAGACACGTTTACGCCATGACACTGTTCCAAATTTCAATGCTGAGCGACTTATAATTCCGAAGATATTCCATATCAAAAAGTTGGGTTGTATGGGCGGTGCCACGCCCCCTTGTCAAAAACCCACCCTATTCTCCCTGTCGAAGGACACGACCAAATCGTTAGTTTGTACCGAGTTTCACTGATGTGAACGCTATAGTTCGAAAGTTACACCGGAATTTTAAAAGTGCCACGCCCCTTGTCCAACGCCCATTAAATTTTACCGGTCGAACAACATGTTTACGCCATGACACTATACCAAATTTCAATGCTATACGACTTATGATTCCGAAGATATTCCGTATTAAAAAGTTGGCTTGTATGGGCGGTGCCACGCCCCCTTGTCAAAAACCCACCTTATTCTCCCTGTCGAAGGACACGACCAAATCGTTAGTTTGTACCGAGTTTCACTGATGTGAACGCTATAGTTCCAAAGTTACACCGGAATTTAAAAAGTGCCACGCCCCTTGTCCAACGCCCATTAAATTTTGCCGGTCGAACAACATGTTTACGCCATGGCACTGTACCAAATTTCAATGCTATACGACTTATAATTCTGAAGATATTCAATATTAAAGAATTGAGTTGTATGGGCGGTGCCACGCCCCCTTGAATAATGCCACGCCCCCTATGCTAAGAACCTTTCACACGGTGCCCGTAAACACACACGTAATATTTTATTAAAATAGGTCTGGTGGTTTGGGAGTCTATAGAACACATACGGAATTTTTTTGATTTTTATATATATAGACTAGCTGACCCGGCAAACTTCGTCTCGCCCAAACGGTCCGTTTGTGTGTGATGCCGTAACTCACATACAGTCACTTTCTTGTATATATATATAGATTTAAGTTATATGGGCGGTTCCAAGCCCCCTTGTTCAATACCCGCACCATCCCGTCTTTCGGAAGGGAAAATGGTAGGTTCGTACTTAGTTTCATTGCTGTGCCACTCAAAGTTCAGCAAAATATTTGGGTCACAAACAATGCGCCACGCCCCTTGTCTGACGCCCATCAAATCTTATCATTAGAATGACTCATGTATGAGACGACAGGGTACTAAATTTTAGTGTTGTATGACTTATAATTCCGAAATTATTCCATATTAAAAATTTGAGTTGCATGAGTGGTGCCCCGCGCCCTTGTCCAAAATCCACCCTATTCCCCCTGCCAAAGGACACGACTAAATAATAAGTTTATACCGAGTGTCATTCATGTGAATGCTATAGTTCAAAAGCTACACCGGAATTTAAAAAGTGCCACGCCCCTTTCCAAAACCCATTAAATTTTATTTGTGGAAAGACACGTTTACGCCATGACACTGTTCCAAATTTCAATGCTGAGCGACTTATAATTCCGAAGATATTCCATATCAAAAAGTTGGGTTGGGGACACGACCAAATCGTTAGTTTGTACCGAGTTTCACTGATGTGAACGCTTCGAAAGTTCGAAAGTTACACCGGAATTTAAAAAGTGCCACGCCCCTTGTCCAACGCCCATTAAATTTTACCGGTCGAACAACATGTTTACGCCATGACACTGTACCAAATTTCAATGCTATACGACTTATAATTCTGAAGATATTCAATATTAAAGAATTGAGTTGTATGGGCGGTGCCACGCCCCCTTGAATAATGCCACGCCCCCTATGCTAAGAACCTTCCACACGGTGCCCGTAAACACACACGTAATATTTTATTAAAATAGGTCTGGTGGTTTGGGAGTCTATAGAACACATACGAAATTTATTTGATTTTTATATATATAGATAGATTATGAGAAAATTGTAAATTTTTGGGAATAAAATAAAAAGAAAAACAATTTATTGAAAAATACTCGCATTAACACTGGGTAATCATTGTTTTAAGTAGTTTGGAACGGTGTATTAAACAAATTTCTGTTTTTTAAGGATGATGCAAAAAACTATACAATTCACTTTAAAAATATCTTCTTATTTGTTCTGAAATAAAAATATTATTGAATTCAAAAAAATAAAATTTTAAGAGTTTGTTTTAAACATAAAAAGTGTTTGATTGCTTGAAGCGTGCTAATTGCTTGACTACCCACTGTACATATAGCCTTTTGCCGTGTATTGTGAATGTGACAAGTCTCAAGAAAAAACAAGAGTTTATTAGTGTTTGTTATGTATTGCGTTTGATTGCTTGAAGCGTGCTAATTGCTTGACCACCCACTGTAAATACACACTTTTCTGAGTGTATTGTGAATGTGACAAGTCCCAAGAAAAAACAAGAGTTCAACGTACAATTTATTAATTTCTGTTTGTTTACTTTTTTGATGGTTTCATCTCATTGGATGGTTTGGATGGCTTTCCTGATTTTAGCTACTGGCAAATTTTTACTTTAAAACACCCAAGCAGATCTAATTTGTACAAATTTATACAAAGTATCCGTACACAAACAGAGCTGTTATTGCATTGAAACTTGTTCAAACGTCAAAAGCAGAATGCAATTTATTTCTGGTATTAAATTAGGTTTGCCTTTCTCGAATTTGCGGTATCAAAAGCAAAAAAGTGTAGTAGTATTGTAATGTTTCGATCCCAGGATTGGAGTTTTGTCAATCCCGGCTTTTCCGGGACTAAAATTGTCCGGGATCCCTGGATTTCGGGATAACCAAAAGTTGCCAGAGCGTCAGCGATTCAGCTATTTAAATTATTAGGGCCTAATATTATAGTTAGTTTTGGACTTTTTTAATATTCCCTACAAATACGAACATTAATTACTGTCGGTCAATTTATTTGTGTAGATATAATTATTTAGTAATTATAATTATGATATTGATAAAATTAAATTGGTTTCTGAGTATAATTTACAAAATGCATCGCTTCACATTGTTATTAAGCTCCCCATCGAAAAGTTCATGCTCGATTAGTGCCCGACAGCTCAGGTGAGTTTCTAAATGCGTGAATAATTTGCACTTCTTATCGGTTTACGCACCACCGGCACACACTCAACACCACACAACGGTAATTATCTACTGAACTGGCTTCATTGCCGCCGAATTCGGTGCATTCGACAAATTAATGCGAGCGACTAGCGGCCCGTTCGCCACATTTTTGTGAGCAATGTTTAAGCACCGAACAAATTTGATTTAATTGATACCAATCAGCAATTAATGCCACCACTGGCCATCGCTCGCAACCACAATGCGCCACTATTAAATAGTAATTATAATTGCTTAAATAAATAAAAAAATGTCTACTGGCGGACAGACAGGCGTAAATTAACAAACTATAAATTAATAAAGCGACAATTAGTCAGCCATAAGGTGTCGAATTACAAACAATAAAAGCTGTAAATACAAAAAAATCGCAAAGCGACACAGAAACTCCAGGCGCCATAGCTGCAATTTGTAGGTGACTGCATGTTGGTCGATTCGAGGCAGCTGGGCATGTCCTGTGGGTCCGCTTTTTTTGGGTCTAAATCAATGATCCTCTTAACGTTTTATCACCAATCAAAAATTCAGCTAATATTTCGTCGGTAAGCATTGCACTCGAAATATACCAAAGGACTTCAGAAGAGGCATCGAGCAGAAATGTGTGATTCTTGCTGTCAAAATTACGAAAAGCACGAACTTAATAGTCTAACATATTCCGGTTCAAAAAATGCGTATTACGCCCACATTTCACAATCTTATGTTTTGTGTGTTTACTTATTTTTTGTTTATTTACACAGCATTGACCTTGCGCATTCCCATGAATTAGCTTTGACCGAACTTCTTTCAACTATTCATCTGTCCAGACTAGTGACTCGTGTATCGGCTGTCCATCTGTGTTGCTGGTCGCTAATGAACCGCTTATTCCAAAACTGAGCCAGTCACGACAGTGGCGGCCTATCGCTGACATGGCAATCGGTGTGGGACATGCGCCGTGGCGCAATTGGAAAACGGCGCGCACTGAACGCGAACGCAGCACGTGTGGTGCTGCGTGGCGTGCGCAAAAGTGCGTAATGAGCCGCGCGTAACTGCATGTTTCGAAATGCATATCACGCGGCATGCACGTTAGTTTGCATTCAACATTTCAAATTCGGAATGGGAACTGCGGCGACCAGATGAAAACCAATGAGCGCAAAATAATGAGCAAAAAGTTTCACTTTTGCATTGATTGCTGGCTGCCCGTCGCGCCATTGTTTTCCGACTTGAAGCGTTAGGAGACGAGGCGCGTGGAGAGGAGTCTATCGCAGTTGCGTGGTCGCTGGCTGCGCTGTCGGAATGGAAAAAAATCACGTGCGTAAAATCAATAAATATGGAATTTCATTTTGTTTATCTGCGTCTGGTCTCATAATTGCAAAGAAAAAGTGAAAACTTCTTGTTTTTACGCGTCTGAGGTAGACGTAAACAGTAATTAATTGTTCACATACAACACTTTCTGTCCATTATTGTTGCAACAGTGCAGAATGAGTCGGTGGTTGTTCCAAAATCATCATCATCAGAGCTGGCACGGAGTCGAGAATTTACTAAATAAACCAAAATGTTATTTGCCAAATATAACTAAAGTAACTAGTAACGGCAGCCGCCGCACATTGGGGAAAAACAGGCAAAAACGCTCGCATTGGAGGAAATCAAAAGTTGCGAATCTGAATTTTTTTTTTTATTTGTCGTAATATAGATAGACTAGCAAGACAGCAAATCAACTTTTCAAGTCTTCATCCCATGACCTGGACTTAACGGCCTTTCAAAGTTGAACGTTTTATTATATTATTCTCACTTCTAGCAAATTATCGTTAACAAGGTTGTCTTCAGATGCCCGTAGAATCTATATGTTTTAATGAAATCCCATAATTTTTCACATGTGTGGTTATGATATTTAAGTAGTTAATATATCCAAAAATTGTATTTAAAAAATGTTTATTTTGACAAAAAACAATATCTAATCTTTTCCTAATTTTTTGATAAAAATGAGAAAAATCGCGATTTTCTCTGGACTGTAACTTTTGAGAATCCACAGCATTCCACGAAATACGTATATACTGATTAGGTGGAACGTTCAGCTAAATGATGCTACCAAACTCATCTGCGGAGTCCTGCGACTAAATGAATGCGAGCAATTTTTGCATGCCAACCCAAGCACTTTTTGTACTCAGTTCTGGTGGGCAACGATATATGTTTAATTGCTGAGCAAAACTACTATAACGTATGAGAAACAGCAAGGCTGGTGTTGAAAGAAATAAATATGTATTTAAATGTATAGAATTGAGATATGTACATGTATATCGCATTGATTTATCTATGTCCGTCTGTTAATATGTCTTCCAATTCGTCTGTCTGGTGGAAGGTATTCACAATTGCTTTCGAAAAAGTTGAGACACGAAACTGAAATTTCGTACAAACACTTTGGAAATCACGAGAACAACTTTTAAATATTTACCGCCCGTTTAGGGATATTTTTGTCTGGAAATAGGTGTGACATGCCTCTTTAACCCCTTGAGATACATAATAAGTCATTAGTTTAACTTTTAGTGAGGAAGTTATACTTGTCAGTTAACCTTTTCCGTGCTTTATAAAAGTAAATGAATAGTTTAGATTTTTGTTAAGAAAGAGTTTGCCTACTTTTGTAAAAGTGGTCTAAGTGTCTTTAAAGAACATTTTAATGCATGACAGCAAAATTTTAGCTTATTTTAATATTGTTAAAAATAAAGTCTGTATGGAGAGTAGGTGTGGCCGAGGGCGTAGTTTTCATTTCTTAATCTAAATTTGTATTCAATATATTTGGAATCGAATTTGACGTAGAATTGCATCGCAAAACATTTAGTCGAAGCATATAATCGACTAACATTGGTACTCCAGGATATGTAAGTCTTCAATACATGCACTTCATTTCACTTTTACTTTAGCGACCATAACACATTTAGAAAGATTTGCTTGTAGCTTGGCATATCTTTTCTCACATTTATTTTTTTCGAGCTTGATTTTCTCCCATATCAAATTTCCCTCGTCGCATTGAAATCTAATAAAGTTGATTAAACAACTACCATGCAAATTTAAGTACATTACAACACATTTTTGAATTTTTGTTCGACTATCTGAAAGTTTCTGTCCTGATCTACTACTACTACTGTCCTAGACTCCTAAACAAATTAACAAAAAAAAAGTACGTTTCCGGCACAATTTACGAGGTAATAATTTTTTTTCTCAAATCTACGCGAATAATGCAAACAATGGAATCAATAGTTATCAGAAAAGTTGTTTCCATTCGAGTCCAAGACAATCTGACTTGCGATCCAATGCAATAACCACTGAATGCTAAACTATGTAATTCCTGTGTTTCGAATTTATTTCAGCGGGTTTTGAATGCCGAAGGCTTCAGTTTCCGTTCACTATTATTTTTACACACATCAAATTGAAGTGAGTTATGTATATGAGACATTTAACCAACCGAGAAATGATTGCGAAACAATGCATTGAAAGACATTGGAATTTGCAAAAACCTTGGCAACGCACTTGAAAAATAAATGAACAAAAATTTTTTTTAAATAAAAACGAATAGTACCTCCAATTGACTTGAGAAGATTTAAAATGTATCGCTTGAAGTTGAGCCAAATTGAATTGAAAAGCGTCGAATGCGGCTTGGTGTGGCGTTGCGCCGAGCCGGAAGCTTGTTCTGCATGAACGCTTGAAATTCGTTACATATACATAGCAACAATGCAAGCATTAATGTTATTGTTGTACATATTTTACGCTTGAAAGTGAGCGCGTTATTTTGCCTTCACGCTCGGTTTCGAATTTAAATGTAGTATTAAAATGTAGCATACAAATGAAGGAGCCGCTCCACACTCTACTAACCGCTGCAACGACACTAGTTTTTTATGATGGTTGGCCCACGTGCCGCAAAATTTCTAAAAGGCACCCATGGGCCAGAAAGTGGTCCAAAAAATTCAAGGCTAGACGAAGCCATCAATAGGTTCCGTAGTATGCCCGTAATTCTGTAAGTAACTGTTACTTAGTAACTGCTAGTAAAAACTTGAAACTTAGTTAATATTGAATGGTTGATTACACTACTAGACAAAAAATGGGTTCATCGCGTGCTCCTAAAAATAAAAGTATTTTTTAGACTAATCTTCAGCTGCTGAACGCGAAACTGAAAATCAAAAAATTTTCTTAAGAAGCGTTTTCGAAAAATCTTCGAAAAACACGTTTTTCCCCTCTTATTTCAGTTATGAGCACATATCTCGTAAACCAACCTTCCGACTAACACATGTGGTCCGTTATTCAGAAGATAATTAACTAACCTTTCCAACGATATATAGTTAGTTACTGACGATGAAAGTTGAAAAAATTGAATTTTTTGACCATTTTTTTTAATTATACATTTTCGAATGGGTTTTTTATGGATAAAATAAATGAGCTCCTCTGGTTTTAGGATGTAAGATGAAGGATATATTATTTAAGCAAATATTAAGCCTAACATCAATAGAATTTAAAGAAAAATGACAAAGTTATAATGCACGGAGTGAAAACACCAACTTTTAATTTATTACACCTTGCGAAAAAATTTTTTTTATTTTTTCGAGACCCATCCAAATGTTGATATAGACGTGAAACTAGAGGTCATTTATAATGTCCGGGCATAGTCAGTTTTTCATTTTCTGACCCAAAATCCTTCTTAAAGGACAATTTTAAGGATATACTCATTTCAAATATTTTTTTTTAATATTTGTAATTGTGCAATGATGGAGATATGGGTATCAAATGAAAGAGGAAAATTGTCTCCTTTTAACTAAATTTTCTATTTTGAACTTTCAGAACCAAAATATGTCAGGTATGCAAATCATAAATGTTTATAACTGAAATAAGAGGGGAAAAACGTGTTTTTCGAAAATTTTTCGAAAACGCTTCTTAAGACAATTTTTTGATTTTCAGTTTCGTGTTCAGCAGCCGAAAATTAGTCTAAAAAAGTCTTTTATTTTGAGGAGCATTTTTCGTGTCGAGTAGTGTTATCGAGGTTATTTTCTCTTGTGTCGGACAGTCACACACTGAATGACTTACAGTCGTCCCCTCCCTGTGTGTGTGCTTTTAAAAGTTTCGTAAGAACGAAAGATTAGTCGATTAGATTTCTAATGCAGTAAAATTATTTACTATATATCAGTGCACAGAATAAACTCTTTGCCTTTTGTGAAGCTGAATTTGCGGAAATCACCGTCGCCCTCCAGCCTGTTCACGATCGCTCAAAAATATTGGGGCAGGTTCGCGTTTGACACAATTTCGCATTTCGAGTCAGCTGACGTTCCCCCATTTCGCAATTTTTGCTGTGCTGTTATCTGGTGTTTCTGCCAACTTGAGTGGGGAGTCGAGCTGGCGTGCGGGCTGACGGGTTGGCTGGTAATGCGCTGTTTGTTTATAGCATTTTGCTTGTTGTTGTTACGTTTTTGGTTGCCATATTTTATTTTCGGTTGTCTTAAATTTTGCAAACAAAATCGCCTATGCAGTGTTTGTTGTTGCTATCGACGCATTGGCATGCGTTCTCGGTGATGTGGGCCCAACAACAATGCGCGCTACCACAACAATGTGCGAGTGCGCAGGTAGTGGCGTTCGACTGTTGCAAGCAGACAGACTTCAGTGCTGCTCGAACAGCGATAAAAATGAACCAAAAAATTGGAAACGAAGGCACAAATTGCAAAGCGGCGAAAGCCCGGTAGCTGTGCGAGAAATGATTTATGCTTCGTGCTTATTGCTGCTGCCTGCGCCGCACACGTTATTGCTGTTGCCGCCACCACTGCCGCCAATATTGCTGCTGTTGCAAGAAGTGTTTTTCATGCGTTGTGTTGTTGTTTTGATTGCTTGCGTTGTTATCCATTTTTATCGCGTTTTTTATGTGTTGCGCACGTTTTTATTCTTCGTCAGTTCGGTTTTCGTGCTGAAAGCATTTCGGCTCCGCACAACGCTACCCACAACAGTTCGTTGCAGCAACTCACTCACGCACACGCTCATACTTATGCGAGGTTATGTACACGTGTACGTGATGAATATCAGTCGAACGAATTTCGTATATTGCGCGCAAATTGTGTTGCTCACGTTGCCTCACCTGTGCTGTGCGTTTATTGCCATCAGGCAGTTTGTTGCTGTTTCAGTGTTTTTCTCTTTGTTTTTTGTGCATTGCCAGCTCAGGGGTTTTGAGTTGCGATTGTTGCGTTGCACATGTTGCGTAGATTTGCCAAAAGTGTTGCGATCACGAACAGCCGAGTGCAGTGCACTCACCGACTCTAAACGGCTGCAACAATTTCGAATATTCGTAAATCAATCAGTTTATCGGTGCTGTCGAAAAAGGCTGTCAAATTTGCACACCTCTGCCCTCTAAGCGTCTGCCGATCGACGCTGCCAACGAGGATCGCCAATGCGCGCCGCGTACAGCTGAGTGTGTTGCTGTAGCTGCAGTGATACGACTGCAATCACTTAGATTTTAGCTAGTAGCGCTCAATTATGCCATTTGTGCCAATCCGCCAAGCAATTTCCATCAATTTTGTTGCAATGTGCGCACTGCATTCGGACGAACGAGGAGGAAAATGGAAATTCAAGCGTCTGGCAATTAATTGGTGATTAAGTAGTTGAATTGACTTCTGAAAACTTTTGTTCAGATTTGGGTGCAAATTCCATCGAAATTCAGTTTCTTCAAATAAAGTTTAGTGCTCAATTAACCAGTAAAAGAAAGAGATGTAATAACTATTTATATGTGAGTGGATTAGCTTATATTCAGTGTACAAAATTTCTCGCTGAATTGATTTTGTATCTATTTATTATTTAAAATACTGATACGCAAATAAATTAGAATTTTTGTACTACATTAGACGTGCAGCTTCCACCTTTTTTTTAATAACTTTCGAACCAATAAAGTTAGAGTAATGAAATTTTGACATGTGATCAAGGAGATTTTGAGTTCTAACATACTTACTTTTCAAGAAAATTCGTTATAAATTTTCAAAGATTTTAATCCTTTATAATTTTCAAAAGACCTTTTTTATATCCTTTTTTTACAAATATAAAAAAATCAGTTTTTTTTTAATTCTTGAGCCCTTCCTCTTTCATCTCATATACATATTGCCATATTCTAACTTGGTTAAGTATTTTTTATATTTTTTTAATTTTGTATCCCCTTCAAAAGTTTGAAGTCCTTTTAAAAGGACAAAGGATGTAGAAATGAAAAACTGAGTACGCAGTATTACTAGTTTGGTCTCTAGTTTCACGCGCATATAGATTTTTTCCAGTGTGAAAAAATGTTTTCATTTTTGTCGCACGGTGTATTATATGAGAGTAAAATATTTAATTAATCTATATTTTTCAAATGATTTCAAAATATTGCAATTTCTGTTATATTATAAGCTTTTCAAAATAATTTTCCACCTTCTTTTAATTTGACAAACTGTATTTCATTTCAACACTTAAGCCTCTCGTATACCATAAATGGACAATACGACTTATGAGCGAAACCGTAGGCACTTCATTAACTTCATCTCAATCGAATCAAAGTTTATAATTAACGATTTTGTGGGCCCCATAATTTCATATTTCCCCTGTAAATAAAGCTTATCCAGACAGACAGGTTTCAGCAAAATTCTGATAAATATCTCTGCAAAAGTTGAAAGAAAAAAAATCAAAATTCTACCGCGGTGTGCAGACACCGTTGCAGGGCCAAGTGATGAGATGCTGGCGCGTACGTGCGCCTGCGCATGCGCCTGTTACCACTGCTTTTGGTCACCCGGCAGCGAACGGAACAGACCAGAGAAAGACACGCAATCTCAGCGGACAAAATTAATTTGTGGGTCATAAGCATTGCGCTCGCACCCAATTGAGCCCTTCGCGGTCAGTAAGCAGGCAGCAGCAGCGAGTCATGCGCATAAATAGAAAGTGAATACTTGTGGGGCTTTTGTAATTTTGTGAAATTGGCATAATTTACATCATTATCGGCAGTACGCAGAAGAACAGTTCGAAAGGCAGGCGAAGAGTTGACTTTATTGTTGCAACGCTCACTTGAAACTGGGCTAACTGTATGTGGAAAAGAGAAAAAAGAGAGGCAAGCAAAAGACGTTGAGCAGCTAAAATACATTGACAAAAAAACAGAAAACGAACACAAAATGAAGATAAAATTTAAAAAGAAACAGCAAAAAATGAATTAATGGCTTTCGCGGCAAATGAAATAAATAGGCGTGTGCCAATAAATCCTTTTATGGCTAACCTTCAAATGCCGATTCAGTGCGACAACCAATACAATAGCAATAGCAACAATTGCAAAGCCACCAAGCACAGTAGCGCACATCCAGCCAAACCACGTCATCGTTGCCAACAATTTCCAAATATGTAGCAATTACACAGCACCGCAACATGAGTCGGCAGCTTAGCAACACAGCCACGAAACGCCCAACGAGCTGGCAACTGTTTGGTTCGTTGCGCGTTTGGAATTTAACATTGTCGCTGTTGCTTGCATGTCGTCAACGGCTAATTGCCGTCGATCATATTGCAACTGCAGCACGAAATTGGCAAACTGCTGTCGTAGCGCTTGTTGTTGCTGGCACGCACAAAATCGCGATCATTGTTGCAGTTTTTATGACAACTTGCGCACGAATTGAAGATCGATGCATCAGCAGCAAAAAAGCCAAACACGCACTGTTGATGTGCGTTGCACACTGGGAAATATTTCTAGGCCATATCACTATTGCCATTGTAAGCTCATTTATTTAAAAACCTTGCAGGATAGAAGATCCATCCTATATTTGTCATTTGTTTTTGATGTTGTTTGCGGTTGGTTGCCCTTCCCTCCTAGAGAGGATTCACTTCAACATCCCTTCTAGATCTCTCCGGCACTTTGATTTTTTCAATGTTGGTTTCATCAAAACGAATTATGCTTTAAATGCTCCTCTTTTGCGAGCTCTAATAGAATTTAATAAGATCTCAATGAACTCTTCAGTGGATTTCACTACATCTAAAGCTATATTTATGAACTTGTTGAACTCTGTTCTTAATTATGTTATCGATTGTTACGTAATATTTACTTTGTTACTGTTCTTTATTAGTCAGTAAGCAAACAATTGTTCTTTGACTAATTATAAATAAATGAAATGAAATGAAATAAATAGCATCGACGATTAATGCCAAATTCAAACATGCTGATGTCATTTTAAAGACGAATGTATGTGCCAAAAGTAGTCATTATATAGTATTTAGTAATTATAGTATTTTTTGTTTTTTGCTTTAATTGGATTAAAATTGACTGAGAGTTCCAATAGTAATAACTTGTTTCAAAAAATTGAATTTTTTAATGATTTAATTAAACATTATTTAAATGTTAAAATATGCGTACAATTACATTTTGAAATGTCTTGACTAAAATGGAGAATAGTTAGGTTTTCATTTAAAATTAAATTTTAGAATTTAAATTAGTTAGAATGAAATATTTTTTAGTTTCCCATATCTCAGTTTTTTAGTTGTTCATAAAAATCTTCTTGATTTGGGAATGAACTTTAAAATCCTCATATTTTTCATTCGAGAACCAAATTCCACCAAACTCGCAGCACTTTTCAATTTTTGCGCATCTTTTGTTTAAAGATAGACCACTGTACGTCAGCGTTTCTGTTAACACCTTTGCGGTTGTAGTTGTTATGTTTTATGAGAATTAATTAAGAAACTGCCGACGTGATTTGCAAGGCACTAAACACGAGTGTTGCATTGCATTGCATTGCATTGTTGGAGTGATTAATTTAACTAAACTTCCGTCTCATTTGCTGCATTTATGCAACAAATTCCAATGCGCGTTTAAAGTGCACTTCAATTGTTGCTCATACGGAGCATGTAGCGGCGCAACGCTGTGTCGATTTTCTAATTGTCGGCCTTCCGCGTGCTTAGCGGCGGCAGCGGCATTGGCGCGCAACGCATTATAATTAATCACTGTCATAATTACCTGCAACATTTTTCACACTTTCGCCGCAACCAACGCTTGCAGCGCAGCTTCTAGCGGGCGGACAAGCGTGCGTCGGCCGCCAAGCTAAGCCGGCTTTGCAGTTTAAATCCTGTTGCTGTGCCGGCTGAGCTCAAGTCAAACAAATTAATTACAGGTTTCCACCGATTCGCAAATTGGCGCATATACGGCGGCGAGCAAAACTGCACCGGCATTGCCGGCTCGCTGCCGCTTGTTGCTTAATCCGCACCTTTGCTCAACCGCTGCTGTTTTAATTATTGCTGCTCCAGCATAAAAAACTGAACCAACGACGAAAATATGCGAGGAAAATATTTTCTTAATGGCAACTAAAAACTAACTGCGAGAAAAAATATGGTTATACGCGGCCGCAGTCGCAAAGGCAATGGCGAAATTAGCATTGCCGCGCATAACTACAGCAACAAAAGCAACAATCCAAGTCAAAACTAGCCACACACACACACACGATTTGTGTGCTCTGTTTGCTGTCAGTCTGCCTGCGCATGCGCCCCTCCGTACGCCGCAGTTGTGTGCTTTTGCCGTGAAGCAAGACAGCCTGTGCGACTTGGCAGCAACCTTTGGGGGGCTCCGCCGTGACCGCCCTCCCTCTGGTGCGCGCGCACAGTTAACACCGCAAGCAGTTTCAATATTTGGAGGCACAAGCAACATTAATTGCAACCGCCTTACAAACGCATATGGCACAATAACAACAACAACTACCACCGCATTACAGCGCAGTCACAATGCCGTGCAACGTAAACAAAGCAAACAGTGTAGAGGCAACGAAGGCGCGCAACATATTTGCATAATTATGTTTTAGTGCTGGAACACATGAAAACATTACACGGCGTCCGATTTACGCAAGTGACGCCGGCGACATGTCATGTGGCTGGCCAGGCCGACTGCGAGTGGGGCCGGTACTGATGACGCCCAGCCCTGACTGACTCAGGGGAGAATTAGGCAACTTAGTTTGCCAGTAGCGAGCAGCGAGCAGCTACTGCCAGCAATGACCGACACATTGGCTCAAAAATAAATTAGCAAACCTTCCCCATTGTGCGCACTGGTCGCCGAGTGGAGAACGTGTCGCGCAAAGTTGCATAATTTCACGCACGCACCGCGCGGATCTGTCACGGCTAACCGGCTAGAAAAAAAAAAGTGTGTCCATGTGTGCTCGCGCGCGTCGCTTGGCGGTTGCATTAATCGCAATTCATTCGTTTGTCGTTCGAGTGCACAAAAACTAAAAAATAACATTGAGTCAGCTGAAATGCTCGTAGCGAAATATTCTCACGCGAATGCTTTTGTTTCAGATGCAACGCAAATTTGCGTGATACTTTTCAATAACACCGCACAGCCGCACACACACGTTTGAATTTCCTATCAGCCCATACCCACCTCTCTATGTGGTCATAGACGCTTGCACGAGCTTCCGGTTTTCGAGTGCAGAGTTTTGTTCGCCCATTGAACATCTGTTGTTGTTGTGCGATACAGAAATTCGTATGAGGTCGACTGCTGTGTTGCGCGGGGGAAATGTTTTAGCTTTGTAAAACAATACTTTATTTAAATAATACGAATTGTAGCTGAAGTCGACGGGGCATATTTTCAGGGGGAAAACCCCTGAAACCTGCCTGTGAAACCCTACAACTACATTGAATTCCAGATCGTGAAAGAAACGAAGGCAACGACCGCGTCGACGACCCAACCAAAAGAGACAAAAACGCCCACTGGTAGTCCAGTTCTGAAAAATTGATATTTCTCGGCACATACTCGCAATTAGGTTTCGTCCTGGTGTTGGTATCGCATTTTTGTTTTTTTATATTCTACTCCAATGATTTCGAATCAACAAATTAAAGCAATCATTAAAAAATATTCATGTTCAAGAATTAATCAATTCATTTAACGCTCTCGCTGCGTTCAAATGCCTAAATTGAATTGATAACTTCCCTAGACTCTTTAAATGTTTGTGATGGCGACATAAATTTCAGCGGTCTCGTGCGCTGCAACATTTCGATTGCCACATTTGTTGGAACCACAAGAAGGGCTACCGCAATCCGGGCCGCTTAAGTTGACCATAAAAGCTAAAACAGTAATTGCGCTGATGACCAACGGGCCGAAATTAAAAAACTGAAATTCGATGCAATCAAACTTAAAACCGCCGATGCCACATGGATGCGGAAAGGGATGCAGAATGTGCGACGCGTTCTAATGTGCGCCCACAGCGCAAATGTGCTACGACCGATTGCTTCCGCTTTACAATTTATTTACACTTTCTATCACACACAAAATTATTGCAACAACAGCAAAGCGATGTGTAATAGCCAGCAAATCAATGTGTAAATGCGCGTAGCTGCGAGTATGTGAGAGCGCGTTTTGTGCGCTTTATTAACGCGGAATTAATTAAATTGGGCAGCAGCAGCTGGAAGCGCACAGAGACGTGGCGGAGTGGAAAGCAGCAAAGACTCACTTTCACTTTTGTCCATTTTTCTTTATTTGGCTGATTTTCGTTGGTTCCGCCGGCGACGCAGCGCGCTAGCTTAATGTGATTGCTGCATTTCCAGCTCAGTGGCGGCTGCAGAAACACTTTGGTGCTGTTGTATTTTCTGGCTGGCACTTATTACATTGGCCATCACTTTCGCTGCCGCTCGTTACAGAAATTTCTTCATTTTCTTCCGCCTCTTCCGAGCTGAAGCCGCAGTGATTGGCGGCAGAATTGCGCGTTCGCCACCGGCGCAACTAAATCCAGTCATTTTCGGCCTGCTGACACAATCGCCACTGCTGTCCATTTAAATGATCACTTTTCGATTAAAATGACTCAATTGCGAGTGGAAATCAGCGCGGCTCGAAATCAACACATAAAAATCGAAAGTAGGCGCTGACTTTCATTTTTGGGGCAATTTCGCAGAGTCCACTGCTGCTCACGTAACACGGCAGAGTCGCCCCGGAAGCGGCATAAAAGAAGTTGTGAGAATCGCTATCTTTGACAATGCGGCCCGCCTGAGTAGTGAGGAAAACACATCGCGCAGAGGCATCGGAAAGTAAAAGTTGAAAAGCCTCTTTGGTATTTGTCAGCTGCGCAGTCGTCGTTGTTTGAGCTGTTCATATTGCAATTTGTTATTGTTACTTGGCTGTGCTTCAAATGTCACTGAGAAGTCGCTAAGAAGAGGCTAATTCATTAAAAAAAAAAGAGGACACGAGCGCTTAAGTCTTCAGTAATTTTAGTCAATAGTTGCGCTGGGTCGAGTGTTGCCAGAACGCAGGATTTCTTCTTTTTTGATTGTAAAAATTAATTAAAGAAAGACATATTGCATGTTATTTGAATTAGATGGATGTTGATATAATATTACATTCTTAATTAATTTTAACCCATTAGTGCATAAAGTTAAAGCATTAAACTACTGTTTTAAAAGGATAAACCTTGAGTAAAACATATATAACTCCTAAAATAACAATTTTTTTGGCGTCCGATTTATCGAACGTTATGCTCGAATGGGTTAAGTACGCAAAATAATAAAATAATAATAAAAATAATTTGTTTTCTCGACCTTCTAAAAATGCCTAAACAAATTAGTGCGTTTTAAAATTCAGTCTACTTTGTGTTCATGAGAGTTTCTAAGATTACAGAAGTAAGGAAAAAGAATATTTGCATCCTTTGAAACCAGATTTTGTAATGACAAATATAAAAATGTACTTTGTTTCGAATATTATGGATCATTAACTGAAGAAGAAACTTTTCCTGACCACAAAAATCGATTCATAAGTTGAGGTGATTCATATTTTAATGTTCAACTGTTATCGTTGCTTATTTATTTGACAACTATTAAAAATATTAACCCAGTAACGCCTAGCGTTACCACCATTGCGTTACCATTGTTAAATTAAACATGCACTCAAAAATTTAATTTTTCCAATTTTGTCTTATCACTCAAAAATCACTCCAAAAATGTTTTTGCACATTTCGAAAACGAAAACGAATTCCTGCGAATTTGCGTACAACTTTTGAGTCCAATGCCAATTGAAACCGAATTTTGTGCCAGCAATTTTTGTATTTGAGAGGGTTTGAATCTCCCTTCCCCCCTGTGTGCTCAAAACTATGTACAATAACATATGTATAAAAAAATTGTTAATGTGGAATAAAAATTTGTATGAAAAAAAAATTATTTAAAAATATGGTCGATTCTACCTGACTACCCCCTTAATAGAAAAACTAAAAAAAACGTGTCTAAAAGCTAAAAGACTTTAGATTGTATTCCACTTCCATTGATTTGTTCTAAAATAATTAGAATTCCCTATTATGTAATTCCCACAGTTACCAATTACAATTACAAAAAAATTTCACAATGCGATTAAATCGATTATAGTAAGTATTGCTTCACAACGCGTAACCACAAAAACTATCGACCTTGTCAACATTTATGTTGGACTTTCAAACATATCTGTAAGTCAACTCAGCTTTGACTGTTGTTTCTTGCTGCCGCTTTGTTGTATAAAATTAAGGTTTCCACTTGTATTGTATGCAGAAATCTGTAGAGGACAGCAATTTTTAAAAGCTGTTTTTCTTTTTCCAAATGCCACGCTTCTGAAGATGTGTGCGGCGCAAACTCTAATATGCTGGCAGCACTGCTGCTGCTTCGCTGCAATTGCGCAAGCGCGCTTCTTTGTATTCGAGTCGCAAGCTGAGGTAGTCCGTCGCATGTTGCCACCTTTAACCGAGCGCTTGTATGCAATTAGATCAGGTGAACGCTGCGCCAGCATAAGTTATTCAAAAATCGTTTCAGACATGAGAGACACACAGCAAAGCAGCACAGAAAAATAACAAACAACACGAAAATTATGAAAACAAAGCGCCAACTGCGCAAGGAGCGAAACCGGTTTGCCAACTGCGCCCGACTGACATGCCTCCACGCCTTCACTTCTTCAATGCGCAGCGATTGTGCTGCATCGACGGCCAACAGCTGCAACCTGCCGCAGCCAAAGCCAAAGCCACAGCCACAGCCACCGACAACAAGATACAACCGATAAAAGCTAAATGCCTTCGCAGATTGCTTTTTGCGGTTTTAATGGCTTTATTGAATTATCATCTTGTACGCGAATTGGGTTAAATGTTGCAGTTATGAGTTAGTGCCGGGCCGCCGGTGCCGGTGCCGGTGTGGCTGCAGCGAGTTGCTTGTTACATGTTCGACGATAACCGCTGCAATTGACGGTTTTTATGACTTCATTTCAATTATGCGCGTAATCTGGACAGTCCAAATCGCTAACGCGCACAGCGAATATGCAAAAGCGGAATAAATCAGGACACCGACTTATGTGCAATCAAATCAGCTTTGGTTCATTTTGTTTAAGCTGTTTACTTACATCTCACTAGCGTCAACGACTTGTCGGGACTTGTTCTTGACAATTATTTTCCAACGACGATAGGAATTGCGAATTTGATGAATGAAAGTAATGTTCTACTTTCATTGCATAAAATGAAATCTCTGACTAGAGAATCGAGCACACTAACACTAATCTGGCACACTAACCAATGAACTACTAGCGCCTAATTAGAACCATCGACTCCTACCTCAACTAGTCAGCCAGAGCCTTATGTAGATCTCATTGAATTCGTAGCTTATAGCGGACGAAGTCAGGGGTGGGAGACAGTAAGCAAGAGGTCAGTGAGGACGTCAGTTAGAGTCTTCGGTTTTCGGTTTCTGCTCAACTTATCCCCTCACAAACGTGCTAAATTGAATAACTCCTCCCATCTTATGTATTTGAATGTTCGAACTTATCATAAAATTTATTTGTAGACTCTTCGCGAAATGATTTGACGTCATTCACTGAAGTTTAATGATCGCGTTCTGACCTTGATTGACGCCTGCGTGCCGCTCGGCGTGTGATGTCGACGCCCCAAGCGATGTTTGCCCGTTTTACTTGATGCGCAGAACTAGTTTACAATTGGAATGTAGGAAACATTTTTATCACACTTGATTAAGTCACTTGTCACAACAACTACCGCGATTAGCTTAACAAATGTCCATTATAAAAATCAAATGGCCGCACAGTACACACATGCACACGAAGGCACACACACACATATACACGCGCCTTATTACTATTGAACGTAGCTTCTGTGGCTAGATTTAAAATTGAGCTCTCTCACCAATTTTAGATTTGCTTGCCAATATTTTATTGAACGATTGCCTAATCATAAATTTTGCACTCGAATGTACATATGTATGAATCTATAAAACACTGTGTTTATCTGTTTAGCCTCTTTACGGCCAGTGAGACACATGCGTCTCGTTCTTTGTCTTTCTTATAGTTTGAGAGTTGGCAGTGAAAATTGGATTAAATTTCTAAAAGACACATGTGCTCGATTGTTCGCGAGAGGGTTAAACATTTACCACCACCATGGCAATTTTGAATTGTGCTGATCCATAATTCGGTTGTTGTTGTTAGTTGCATCAAATTCTACTATAAGTGTTTGAATGTTAGCAAAGCCAATCGAAGCGTTGCATCATTTTGAGTAATAATTCGTAAATTGCTACTTCTGACTGCAACTTCAAAGACATCATACAACAGGTTCAACGATAATAGGTTTGTATAATGGTGAATCAATTGAAATTTGCAATGAATATTACGATTAACTGCGTGTAATGAAATTTACATGAAGAGAAATGAATAAACTAAAGAAATATAAAGTAAAAAATACAATCAAAGTTCGAATCGCACATTTTCAAGTTACTCAATCGATACAAATCATTACGAGTACTGTACGAAGTGCGAAAGTGGAATTCAATGATTGTATGATTGAAGAAACCTTCGACTAATCAGCAAGAATAATTGCACTGCCTTTTGATTACCCAACGTTTACTGCTTATAATCAGTTAATGGGTAATTTTGGTGGACTACTGCTGAATAAATTATATCAATAAACTCATTGAATATAGTAGCAAGTTTTAATGTAATTTAAACATTTTAAGACACTTAATTATTCTAGTTTATATTTCAACACAACTAAATGGATTGGAGCAATGACTTGACTAATATAAAAACTGATGCGCAAATCGTAATAAAATTAATTAAATTTGATTTTCCGCGACTATTTCCATTTATTGTGGCAGGCAAGAAAATTTGCAATGTTTGGCAAAATCAAACGTATTGAATTGAAGTTGACTGTCATTGTTGTTAAATGTTTAGAATATTATCAATTAATTATATAATCACATAACTAACTGTTATGAACATGTTTAACTTACGCTTGGTCAATGCTAATTCCAAACAATTGACTTTATTTTTTTAATTTTCAAAAAACATATTGAATTGTAAACGACTGTTTTTAGCTTGTTAACTCATCAAACGTCAGTCACAATTGCCTTGTTAATTGACACTTTCACAGTTTACTAAATAAGTATCAATTGTTGCTAAATATGCAAATTACAAAACACAAGGAGCTCACTTTTTTGCTAATAATTATAATTAATGTGATCAGAATATTACAAAATACCCAAATTCCCAGTTCACGTTTTGCTTACGCTCACGAACAACTGATTGGTTTTTTGTCTTTGCTTCTATTTACATGTTGCACACATCTACAAACTAATAACTGCATTTCAAACAAAATCAGAATGCTTCGGCAGACTGAGAACTGAGTGTAAACAAAAAAAACAATTCTCGCCGCTGTCTCCGCAGCGACTGCGTCAGTGTTTCGGTATTAATTTATTTCGCCGTGCGGCCCTGCGCCGCCCGCTGGCTGTCCGCCTGATGACGGAGGCCAGGCACAACTTAATAAATTTTCACGTCGCAACGCAATCTGGCCTCAACGCAGCGCGTGGCTTTGGAGCGGGGAGTGGTGCAGCTGCAGCAGAAGCGCAAAGCGGGGCGCGGAATTACGAAACATGAACATGTCACATGAATTTTCCGCGTCCACTTGAAAGCGAAGCGAAAATGATTGCTGCCGGTGCGTATGTGTAGCAATGACAACAAGAAAACCCGCACGCAAGACAGAGAAAAAAGTGCAACTGCCCGAGAATTAGCACACGGGCGCGCTTAAGTGGACACGGCACCGGCCGCACCGGCCGCGAACGGCGGCGCCAAGTGCGGCGCGACGCAACACGGCGGCTTTTTTAATTTATGCAAATAAATTATTTACACATTGCAGTGAACACAACATTTAATATTAAAAAGCGGCAGCAACCACCACAACAACACGACATTCATTAAGTGTGAGTGATAGAAGGAGACACAAAACGCAGCTAAAACCAAAGTCGTAAACAAAAACACTGTATGTTGGTATGGCGCTGGTGGTGGCAATGGTGTAACCAAACCAGCCAGCCAGCCAGCCACCCGACTAGCCACCAAATCGGTTGGGCCGGCCCGCGAGCGAGGCTATGGCTGAGGCTGAGTGGCACCGTTGCTTGTGCCACTTTTCTCATTTAGCAACTTTCGGTTTTTCGCTTACTGTTTCCACTTCTTTCGATTTATTTTTGGCACATTTTGATTTCACGACAACGCCTGCGTGCGTGTGCAGCTGTCCGTGTGTGCGTGCATTTGAAATTTTGCGTGTGCTGCAGCTCAAGCGCGCCGCGTTGGCCGTGGCGGCCAGGTATTTAAAAGTGTTCGTTGATGGCACTGCTGAGGATGATGGCGATGGTGGTGGTGGTGGTGGTGTGGTGCTGGTGTTGGTGTTGTTGGCGACACTGCAATTTGCGCGGCCGCTGCGTAGTTGTCGTTTGCATTTGTCGAACGTGTCGCCAATGCGTAGTGGAAAGTAGTCCAAGGTGCAAACTGTGGAATTTCAATATTAGACACTGTCGCCGATTGCCGATTGCTGTCCGCTAGCCGCTGACATTTGCATTCAAATTTACATGTTTATCGCTTAATAACGTTGTTTAGTTTTCAGTTTATGAAACTAAGTATATTTTGAGATAATAAGTTGAGATATTGGCCAGATATGTATGGTTACAAGCAAAGTTTGCTTAATTAAATTTGTGATTTATTACCTTTTTAATAGGTGTCAAAAATATATTCCAAAAAATTATAAAAAAAAACCGCAACCTTGATTTATTACACAGATTACCAGATAGCTGGCAAGGACCATTCAAAAACTTACTGTGCAGGTGAAAAACCTTGGCCCTTCCCTAATTATTTGTATATGGAGCACTTTCATCAAATTTTAAATATGTCAATTGACCCACTAAATCATGTTTTTTTTAATTTAAGGGAAGGCTCCCCTGGATTTGGGCAAAAATAAGGCAAAGTTTGTAATTTTTTTGTGGGATAATGAAAAGGCGTACAAACTTCCGGTTTTGACTATTAAATTCGTCTATTATTTAGGAGCTTAAAAAGTTAAAAAACTTGATGAAATTCAAAATGGCGGCTACAAAATGGCGATTTCCGTAGGCCTCTGCGCGCCAAACATCGCTCGAGAACTGTAATCCTGCAGCCTCTTGTAGTGGACTGAAATCAAAAAGCATTGTCATTACTTAAAGATAACAAAATTGTCTGTGCATTGAACCAGACTCAAAAAATTGAAACGAAAAATTCTTGCACAATGAATATTTGAAGAAAAAAGTTAAATTTTTTGCACCTTTTTTTAATTTCAACCACATTTAAAAATTAAAAATAAATAACTATTTATGCAAATTGTAGGTTCAAGGCATACAGAAAATCAAATACATTCGAGCAGTTTTTAGATGAAGAAAATCGGATCATTAGATCAAGTCCGGTGATTTCAGTTAGATTGGAAAAAATGGTTTCGAGATAAACGCGTTTGAAGCAAATTAGAGCAGTGGAGCGTCCCGTAGCGCGCGTGAGACAGGTGTGTTCTCCCATGAAAATACGCGTCGTATCAAAAAATCCTTTTACACACATATTCTACATATATGTAGCCTTCGTTTTATGCAAAAAAAAAAAAAACCATTTTTCGGTCCAAATCCAGGGGAGCCTTCCCTTAACTAAAGTTAATAGAGGTTTTACTAACAAAGTAACAAGGAGTTTTCATTTAAATTAAATGTTCATGTACATTAGATTGGAATTAGTGGACGATTTTTCGATTTCGATGCTCCGCACCCTCTCATTTTATGCGGTTTGGTGAAAAAGTTCATGAGCAAATGGCGTCGTATCGAGGTCAAAGTTCACAAAAAAGCTGGAAAATTCGACAAATTGCTCCACAGCTGGTCAGAAGTTGCTCTTAGAGGGTTAAAATCTATGATCGACCCCTCTAGTTTTCCTTACTGAACATTTCTTTCAAACATACGCATCCCCTATCTCCAACCCTTAATGGGGCTCCCATACGAACTGGTCGTTTTTATAAAATGGGCTCCCATTGCTCCCATGTTGCCCCCAGATGTATAAAATGTATGACCGACACCCATTTATTTTCTCTTCCGAATGTTTCTTCCAAACATACCTACCCGCTAACTCCAAGTCTTAACATTTTCTCTTCCGAATGTTTCTTCCAAACATACCTACCCGCTAACTCCAAGTCTTAAGGGAGTTGCCATACAAAATATACCATTTTCTATGCCATTGGCTCCCCACTGGTATATTTATGATAGCAGTTAAGTAAGCGAGAAAACATCATATCTCGACATTGTACATACTAGTTTATGCTAATGCAAAGCTTGCATCAGCTTTCAATGAAGTCCGATCAGGACCCAGGGTTTTATCCTTTTAAGGCGTCTTAGTAGACAGGATGTGTTAAGGATGTGTTTCGAGTCTCTTTTCATGAGAACTTACGTGTTTAAACCCCTTTAAAGGTCAATTTTTCAACAAACTTTCAAATGCAATATGTATGGAATAATTTTGGATTTGTATCACATTTATCAAATTTTAGGTCAATGGGTCAATTATACTTTTGCAATACAGTCGTGTCTGGATATAGTGAACTAATTTTTGCAAGGCCTGTTCACAGTATTGAGGTTTTCCACTATACCAAGGTTAACATTTTTGTTCAAAAACTCGTTTTATTTGCTCAATATACACTTTTTGTGTTTTGCTAAAATTGCTTTCAAAATTGTTTTCAATATTTAGAGGCTCCATGTCAACATTTGGGTGTTCACTATATTGAGGTGTTCACTGTATAGGGTGTTCACTATACCCAGACACGACTGTCTTTAGTCTTATTACATTTTTGGTGGAATGATTTTTGCCAAATCCCAGCTTTTCCGCTTTCCAAAACAAATGTATTTCCCAAAGTTCAGATTGGTAGTTTTAGTTCTTTAGGTTCAGCAATAATGCAACTGTCAATCAGAATATAAATTTTATATAGAAAATTTCAATTTATAAAGTTTCAAGAACATATTCAACACATTCGAATTACTGGCCACGTACAATGTTCTACAACGTAGGTGTGTAGTTTTTATTTGCGCAGGTTACAACACCTTCGGCAACGCACTTTAAATTCCCCTCGTCTCTCCCCACGGAATCCCATTAAATAATCCCATAAGTATCAGCTTTTACTTTAATTTATTTATAATTCCGCCGCGACACAGTCACGCAAGCGCATAACATATGAGTACTGTCGCATTTCTCACGCATTCCGGTCGCTTACACATTCGACGCTGCTCCGTGGCGCAGCAAACTGTATTTTGTTTTGTTGCAACTCGTTAGGCCAATTTCCGCTTTGGTCATGCCGCACACCGGTTGCGGCTCCGACGCACAAACCCATTGACCGCCCCAACCGACTTGCCGCACTAAGGCGACAAGTCAAATGGGTTCGCCTCCACGTACCGCAATCGCATGTGAAAGTTTCTGCTTCTCTGCCTAATACTCGTCTGCCGCTGGGTGGCTGATAGACCTATCAGTGCAACACTAACGCGCAACGCAAGAATGCCACTGGCGCAAGTTCAACCTCTGTTTTGCTAAAGGATCAGCGTTCACGACGCACTCACACTGACGTTGTAGTGGAATAGTGGTTCATGAATTGCTTTGCTGAAAGTCAACAGCAACATGAATGATGGCAAAAACGTTTCGAGGTCTGGCAGAGCCCAGACCATTAAATACTATAGATTACCGAAACGTCATGGTTGTATTCGAAACGAGAACATCTCAATTTAATTTATTTAATTCTAACCCATTTACAATTATGTTACATTTACCCTCCTTAGTTGGGTATTTGTTTATATAAAATTGAAAATTTATATTTCTGTTCTTCCACCTAAAAAATATTACATTAATACCATTAATTTACAAAAACAAATTACACGACCGAAAATATCAATAACCGAAATAAGAAAACATCGAGCTCAGTGTGAATATGACTTTATCATTTTATTTTATGCTACAATAAATATTTGATTGCCCTAACTGTGAGATATGGCCACATGTCTATAGTTTCTATTCTTATTTTAAGGCCACAGTGCGCAGTTTGATTGAACTGAATTGTCTATGTACAATTTGAAGAGCCCAGTTGTCGTAGAGTTAATGATATTTCTCAATCTATTGGCACAAGCGATCCATGGAGCACACAAGATCCAACCTTTTTCCACTAAAAACTGTCATAAATTTCTCTGAAGTGCATTAGAATCGCAAAACCCCAGCGAGCAGGCTCTTCCCTTGTGGGCCATTTGCGCACATAAAGTATCCATAGTTAGCTCGTCGGTAGGTTTGCACGGCGATTTGTGTTCGAGTTAAGTGCAACAATGTGGTTCGCGTGCAGCCGTTGCCACACGCAGACCCATTGGGTGCTACAAATTATGAGCGTGTTGGGTGCGTTATGCGTTGCGGCTGTGCGTGATTTTTATTGAGCTTATTAAGAATCACCACAAACGATCCGAGTGGTGGCCGTAGACAGCGATTTTTACGAGCGTTATTACTTGCGCAAATTTTTGCCTTATCTGCGCTGCAAAGTTACGTGAAGTTAAGTGTAGCTACGGCAGAATTTACAAATACAGCAAATTATCTTTGACGAGAGCCCTCCGTTTTCAAACCTGAAATTCTAGTGATGCAAATTTATTCGAAACCATTTAAAGTCTGTTCACTGCGTTGAGTACGTCAACTTTTAATCGATGGCGTACTTTCGCATTTTCTGCATAAATTCTCGTTCACGTCGTAGCCATTTGCGCCAGTTTTTGACATTTTCATGCACCGCATTGGGTATTGTCGCCACCCACCATCGCGTCACACCTTTTCTCAAGCGCGGCGACTTGTCATCGCGCCGCTGCATCGCATGCAACGCGACTGCCGGCACTTGCCGCCATTACCCGCGCGTGAATTTGTCGTCGCTGCCGGTTCTGCCGCTCTGTCAATCAGCGCCAACGGTGTTGTTGTTTTTGTTGTTAACGTCGTGCTCGCCGCATTGCGATGTTGCAACGCGATGTGGCATTTCAGCTGCAAGTGATGATAAAATGCTATGTCTGCCGATTTTGTTTCTGTTGTTGGGTTGTGTTGTGTTGTTGTCGCTGTTGTTTACGGAAGTGATGCAACTTGCCACGCTTCGCTGTGCTCTGTTCGCTGTGCAAGTGAGTGAGTGTTTTTCCTCTCTGTGGCGTCTTCGAATTACAATGTTAAATTCTACGGCTGTTGTTGTTGCTGCTTTGATATCATCTCATGTTGTTTGTTGCTTTACTGTTTTTTTCACGCCAATTTTTCATTTAATTGTTTTCTTTTTTGCCGTTTACACTTGGCTCTTCCAGCACAGGCAATACATCATCGTCATGTTCATCGGCGACGCCGACAGCGACTGCGGCAGCAAAAGTTGCAACAACAGCACTAAAACTAGTAACAACAACAGTAACAACTAAACTTGACTTAACGTCACAAACACAAACGATGCGGCATATGTTAAGCTCTGATACCGCCATCGTTGCTGTTGTTATTTATATTGGTGGTTTTGTTGTTGTTGCTGCATTTTATTAATAACCGGCATTGTTGGCGATGTCAGCAATGTTGACGGCGCTGCAAGCCAGCGCCGATGACAAACGCCGCTTAGCGCATATGTTGTTTTTGCTGTTGTTGTTGTTGTTGCCGTCGGTGTCATCATCACTATTAGTGCTGTCGTCGCTGGCGTCATTGCCGCCCGCAGTATTGCGCGCATAAGTGTTGCGTCTTTGTCGGCCCCACGCGGTTTCCACTCGCTTTCCTCCTTCTAATTAAAAAATTATATTGAATGCGAAAAATTACTGCTAATTGGCAGCAAATGAGCCAATACGCGGCAACACATGGCGGGCGAGTGCGTTTGTGCTGATTAATTGCTCGGCGTTTGTGAAACTGCGTTTGCCTTTGTTGCTGTGGCTCTTCGTGATTGTCAAGGCAAACCACACGCAAAGGTAATCACAAAACAACAGCAACAAAGCCAAATTATGATAGTCTTTACGCGTGTTTCAAGTTTTGCACTACAGAGTCCATACGAATTGGCCTTCAACTTATTCCATGCCATTCCATTGAAAAAGGTCTGTGCACCCGAAACTCGTTTAATTCATCATTTTTGTGCACAACACTGCAAGAGCCTAAATCTAGATACCACTTGCTGCTGTCGCGCCTAACATTTATTGCTTGTACCTAATACTATTACTTGCACTAGAATGGATTCGATGCGGCCAAGCCAAGGCAAGGTGTGGCATAAAAGTTTAATGCTCCAAAAATAATACCGTAGAATTGGAAAGATCTCATATGAAGATGAAAATTAAAAAAAATTCTAAACAAATAAGTTCAGTTGGATGCGATGATAGCAGCGGCGTAAAAGTCTCATATGGACTTGAAAATCCATAGCATACATCTGATCTTAGTTCATCATTTGAGGAACAAATTCACAAGTTATTTATGAAGTGTTATTGTTAAACTACACAGTTTGATTGTTGCTTTTATCAAAGGTGAAACTTAAACTTAATACAATTTTTCTCTTTCATTTCAGGTTTGTACAACGAATTTCACTCAGTGGTTTTTTGTCATGAATTGCATTAACTAAGTGGGCAAGTGAATTAATACTGTTACTGTATCTATAAATTCAATTTTAAGCATTTGAATTCTTGCATCAAATATTGACATTCTATATTATAATATATCTAATAATTATATATATCTTAAACTAATAAAGTTAGAAAGACGAAAATCAAGGATGTGGTAGTGTACATATTAGTCCTTAAGATATATTTTTTCAAAAAAAAATTATTGGAAATTTCCAAGGATATTCCAGGGTAAAGTTTTAAAAGGACATTTTCAATACCTCTTTGTCCTTTTGCACCAAAACATTAAATTTTCTAAGATTCTAAGGATTTTTCTCTTTCATTTGATACCCATATTGTTATTCTACAATGCGCTCAATTTTTTAAATAATTTTTGGAAATAAACATGTCCTTGAAATTTTAAAGTCCTTTAAAAAAAAATCCTGACGTCAGAGAGAAAAACTAGTTTTACAGTTTACTTTTAAAAGCAGTTTTACTACATTTGGCCCCTAGATTCGCGTGTATATAGATTTTTTCGTGTGTTTTGAAATTTTTTGATTTTTGTCGCACGGTGTTATCACTGTTTATTCTTTCTTTACACTCGAACGCCAAGTTCAAACTGGCTTGTTTCTCCATACAGAATTTCCCTTGAAAAATCTGTCAAATCGCAAATAAAATAAGAACTAGATAGATACATATCAGAGTCCTGCACGATTATGCATTTTTGCTATTCGAAAACGTTCAAATGCTTTTGAATTGAATACTTCACTTCAATCTCTGCAGACCAGTCCGAATGAATATGAGTACAGCTCTCTTCGAGTACGAGTAAGCTCCGAAGAGAAACGAGTCGTACACTATTTATTCATATTCGCTCGAAGCGGAAAAACGAGGACAAAAGCATTCGAATAATAGTACAAACTGCTTGAATACCGTTTTAATATTCCTAAGATTATTTAGAAATATTTATGTTGTATATTAATATTTATTTGTTATGCTACTTTCTTCATTAATTTCCATTTTGCGTACTAACTAATAAGCCACTTCAACCGCACCACTGGTATACACATGGAAAAGTGACGTACTGCGCATAAAAATATTCGATTAAACTGTTGATCTTCGAATACTTCGCAAAGTTCTCGATTACCGAATACGAGCACTGCAGTGTTCGCTATTCACCAAATACGAATAGAATCGAGAAGCGACGCTCGCTGGTTCTCGTTTCTATTCGTTTCGTTGCACACATTCTTCGAATACCAAGTACCCGTACAGTATGTACAGTAGTGTAGTGGCCAAAATGAATATACTCATGCAGGACATTAATGCATATGAATGGCCAGCCGAGAAGACCACGGGTAGACCAATATTTTCTACATAACCATACCATATGGGGATCCATTTATGGGTCGCAACAACCCTATCGCGATGCTCTATTGCTGCTTTATTTTACTACTGGATGCGAAATCGTTGTGAAAACCTCGACAACTGATTAGTCGAGTTCATCATTTGAAACATTCCAAACTTCAACTGCCGCACTTTATCCATCTATCTGTCTATGTTGCGTTTGGCGCGTGAATATACCACAGTAGCTTCCCTCCGTCTCTCAGCTGTGCGCAATTTTACTGGCAAGCTTGGCTTTCCTTTCTTCTTTGCAACTTGCATTGACCGCAACTGCCTATTTATGAGATTGCTGCGTTAATTTACTAACGTAACAACAACAACAACAACAACAACATCAACATCAACAACAACTACAGTCAGATGTATGGTAAATATAAAAATAAATGATGCAGCTCGCGAGTGAGCGCACAGCGCGTCCGCTGCTCCTGTACTTGTTTGTTTATTTATTTATTTGTTTTTATTTTGCCGCACCAGAGTTCACCATACTTTAGTGGTAATTTAAGTGAAATAAACGCAACTGTACCGCAAGTGTGAGCATGTGCGAGTGTGTTGAGCTGTTGCCGAAGTGCAGACAGCGTGCGGCAGGAAAACACCTGGTCAGCGCTTTCATCGATGCTGTCGGCCTGTGCCACCGGCAAGCGAGTCTATGCCACGCGCGGAACGGCGGGAGGAGCGCCGTTTGAGTGCCGATTAAGCCGCGCGTGGACAATTTTCGCCTCTAATTGAATTCTTTGCGGAATTCTTGCAGACTGTTGCCTGAGCTGCGGCCCAAGAACAGATGTCGCATTTGTTTTGTTTTTGTTTTTTTTGTCACTTTTTTGCCAAAGTATGGTTTGAGGTGTTTTTGTCAGTTGTTGTAAAAACAAACGCCACAAACTTGCAGCAATCGGCAGCACAGGTGTATCCGCTGGAAAAATTCAAATGTTTTGATTTCGAGCCGTCGCACAGTGTTTCGTGTAGAACAAGCTAGCTGGACAAAAATATTGTTCAGGATTTTTCGTTTTATATGCGGCTTTTTATTTCAGATACATATATTTTTTTAGTTTTATATGGTTTTTTGATAACTGTATACATATAGGAATGTATGTACATATACATATATATGCATGTATATATTAAGGAATTTAATAGTTCCAGTCTGAGGACTAAACGGAGAAAAATAGATGACCTAAAACATACCAGATATACTGATAAGTTGATTTATGCTGCGTAGATATCTGTACGGTTGTCCACTGGAGAAATTCAGCAAGTGTTATCAAAACTGCGAAAAGTGAAACTCAAGAATCTCTGAACGAAAAAAAATTTGAAGCAAAGTGCTAGATGTTTGAGTAGTGAAGAAGCTTTAGTATACTATGTAGATAGCCAATCGACTAGTCATGCATTCAAAAGGACTCGGAAGTGGGGTCCAAACTGGTCATAAGGTATTTCCGGCAATTAATAGTATTACAAAGGCAAAAGCTGCTTGTTATCCAGAGCAAATTGATGTGAATAAAACGCTAAAAGTAAAGTTCAAGCAGTTTTAGATTAAACTTTTTAACATCTAGTCGTAGCACAACAGAAAGTTCTTGTCAGTTTATTACCTACGGACAGTTTTCATAATTCTCTCAGACATTATCATCACTGTTATCGGATGAATCATTTATCAATTAGTCATTACTATGAGTCACAGAACCATGAAAACTAGATACAGCAGGGGTACCAATTGGTCCATTAACACTAGTAGGCATCAACGTCCTCAAGCTGCCACTTTTTTATATAAAGACGGTAGCTAATGTGAAGCAGACATTCAAAACACCTAATCCAAGCCTGCAGTGTGGATAAACCAAAACCCAGATTTTCTCGGTTGGGTACAAGCTCCTGTGTCTCGTCATTCATTATTTTTGGATTTACTTCGAGTAGAAGACATTTCGATCAAAGCATTACAAACTTTCCCAATCATGGTTAGAAGCAGATTATGTTGGAAAGAAACTTCAAATTCTTCCAGCATACTCTTTGTACTATAAAGCTTATCTCTTCCAAAACTTTGTTCGTTTCAGAAACAAAAAATCGTTTGATTCTTTGGAAAAAATAAACTTTATAGGATGACAAAACCTGGTAGAAGACGGTGGAGGATTCTGCCAAACAATATTACCTTCATCATCCCGCAATTGCAAGAGAATTAATGAAAATTCATCAGTGTCACCACTGATAAAATGTGTTCCATTATCTCTTCGTTTCTCGTTTCACTTGAGTGTTCCCACCAAATTTCAAAAAACATAAATTTTGTTATGCTTGTAAACATATCTATAAAAAATAAAATAAAATAGATGTGCAAAAAATTCGCAATGGTTTTTTGTTTCATCTTTTAGTAGGCACTTATGAGCAGAATATATATAAAAATTGCAGAGGTGACATGAGGAGACATCTTAACTTTTCACCTTTGAAGTTAAAAATTTTTGGAAAAAATTGCTTTCCTTCTTAATCATGGCACGTTACAACTATTAAATATAGCTTAATTGCTAATACAAGATATTGTAAAAATACTACTCACCCTTAAGCTCAGATTCCCTAATAAAGAAAAATGCCACCGACTTTTGACAGGAACTTATTTATATAAAACACTTCAGACCAACTATGCAAAGGAATTATTAAAATTTTCGGTTATCCGATATATTCGGCTATATTTGTCACTATATAAAAGGTGCCGATGTGTTATTTTCACATAGATCCTAATCTATGAATATTTATATTGACTATATAACAGAAAAATCAAAAAATAAAGATGTCGTTTTTGTCCAGCTAGCTTGTTCTAGACGAAACACTGTGCGTCGTTGCCAGCGCTTTGTACTCGCTTGACTTGCTTTCTTTAACTTGGAAATGTGCCATTATTGTTGCACATGTGTCGCCGTTAATGGGCTCTGACGTCTTGTAGCCAAAGCCACAGCGACAGCCGCAGCCGCAGCAACGTTGGTAACAATGACGTCCGCAAAATGGGCCAATTGGAACGGTAAGTAGAGCAAAAAACCAACAACAGCAAAGAATTGCAATCAGCACAATTTCATCAACAGGAAGGCGGCAAATGGCACGTACTTAAGGAACAACAACACCAACAACAATAACAACATCGAGAACATCGGCAGCAGCAACATAGTTGAGCTCGTGTGCCGGCTGAATAACAGCACTTGCAATTGCAGCAATAACAGCAAACAACAACCACCAACTTGTGGGCACGAAGTTCACGTTGAAATTGCACTCCGTATGAGCGGCTTAGTGCTGCGCTCGCGCTTGCGCATCGCAGTGCAACGACAACATAAACAACAGCACAATAACAATAACCGTCATAATGATAAGAACAGCAACAGTTAATAATAACTACAACAACAACAACAACAAACATTGCCATAATAATAGTAATGAGAACAACACTAACAACACGTTAAGAAGCTTTTCGGTTACACACACACACACACACACACTGCACTCTTGCAGTGCACTCCACCTGGTCGACTTCGCTGGCAACTCCTTTCGAGCCACGCTTGCAAATTGCTCAAACGCACAGCAAGACAACAGTGCACTGCTGACAAACAACAACGAGCCATCTAGCGGCGCATTAGTATTAGCGGAATATTTGCTTAATGGCCAGCAACCCATATTTCGTGCTTCTTGCCCATATTTTCGCTGTTCCTGTTGCTGTTGCTGTTGCTGTTACTGCTGCAGTCGCTTGCAATGGCGATGGCGCGCCACGGCGTTGGGAAAAACATTATGAGGCGATTTGTTTACGTTGTGCTGCTCTCCTGCAATTTGCGACCGCTTAGAAAACCCAAAGTCTGCAATTTGCGGGGCGTTCTTAATCGGTCTCAAGTCTGGGTCCAAAGTCAGACGATTGAATGCCAGCCAACGAACAACTGGTTGCCGTACATATTTTTGAAGCGACAAGTCGAGTGGATACTAAGAATGTGAATGGGCACAGCAATTGTAATTGTCCCTTTTTCTATTCGCTGTCCGCCCAAGCCAACTTCTCATTTTCTTACCCTACTTACATGAATATAGTCATCTGACAGGTTTTTGCGCCACTGAAACTAAGACTTACTTGTAGTTGCTCGATACATGTAAGTGCATTATTTTGGTTGGATGGACAGGTGTTGGCTATATTGGGGGGAAAGAATGAGGCGTTACGTATATAAATATGAGGGAGATTAACGATGCGGCACTCTTCAGAATAGCTTAATCCGAAGTAAGGTCACAAGAAGGAATCCCAATAAGGGGCTTTTCATTCCTCGGCTAAAAATTCATTTTCTATAGAAGTCGAATGGATAAACTGTGTGCCAGCTCAGCAGAGTTTAAACGAAAATAGAGCCACCTCAGCCTTACAAGTGTCTAAAAATCGCTCTTTAATACATCGATAACTACGTTAAACCTCGCTCTGTCTTCCAATTATGGTTTGGGTCAGCATGGTAGATGGTCACCAGGAATTGTACAGGTGACAATTGAACATTTCGAAATGCTTATTTATTATTCGAAGCATTCGCCACATCTAATTAATAACACTGCACAACAGCATGTCTGTTGCATGGAGTTTTTTACATGAATCTGAATCGATTTTCAACTCTGTTTTCAAAACCATGCTCTGTTTTTATGTAACAGCTCTAGTTCTCGCAAAAAATTAGCGTGTCACTTTTTCGAATTTTCCTTGGCTTTTTTCTCGTTTTCGGCTGTAATTTCTGAACCAATAATCCTATCGACATGATTTTTATATCGTTGCACTTCCAACATTTCACGCCATCTTTTCTGGCATGAATAAATTTTATGCGTTCTAAATGGGCGTGGTAATAAGGTTCCAAAGTAGGAAAATATTGAATTTCAAGGCGTTTTTTCTGATGGCGAAATTTTTAGAGATGTTTCATAAATCAAATTACGAAGTATATGAATATCTTAAGAAGAAACATCAAGCAATGCAACACAGCCAAATTATTTGCGATTTACACATTCGCATGGAAATAATAGCAAAAATGTAACATAGCCATTTTCATCACTTTTCGCTTTTATGCGTTCTTGCGCTTTTATATGTTCCATTTATAAATAGTTTGGAAAACAAGCAAAAAACAAAAAGATTTTGAATTGCTCGAAACGAAAAAAATAAAAACTTTGCATATTTTGAGGCCCCAATAATTTTTTAAGGAAAAAGTATGAAAAGTGATGAAAATGGCTATGGTACATTTTTGCTATTATTTCGTTGCGAATGTGTATTCCGCCAAATTATTTGGCTGTGTTGTATTGTTTGATGTGTCAGCTTTCATTATACGTCTAACTTGTTAATTGTTTCATAAAAAATGTGTATGGATTTGACCATCAAAGAAAACGCCTTAAAATTCCATATTTTCCGACTTTGAGGTCCAATTACCGGGGCATTTTGAAACTTATCTATAAAAATAAGTTGTATCGTGCGAAGAAGCCGTGCGGTGTTGTTGCGGAAAAACTGAAAAAATGACACAGTACTTATATCTCACTAACTAGAGCTGCTGGAAAAAATCTGAGGATAGATTCGAAATCAGCGCACCCAAATTAGTAAGAAACAGTAGTAAAACTCCATGTAACAGAAAAAAAGTGTTTTTTGTGTGTGTGTAATCTTTATTCCCAGTTTATAACTTACACTAGGTTACCCCAAAATCAGCTAATGGTCGGCGATAATGATTTGCTCTTTGACAATAATGTTCATTCTAAAGTGGAAGTCAAGAACTTGCAATGAAAAACCATGCAAAGGGAAGAATGAAAGCCGTTTGCCATTTGGTACGCGCCCTTCTTTTATAACGAAAACTTGCTGCACTCGCTGTTATTTCTTTCATCTGTCGGCTCAATATTTCACATGTGGCTAATGACGCTTATTCTCTCAGTTTTTCTATCATAAATTGTTTTCTTCTTCTTCTCTAATATTGCCACTGATTGTTTTGACAGCAAGTTGCGTTTTTGTTTTTCTGCTGATATTCACCTTTTTCGCTTCATGCAATTTTTTCCATTATGTTCATTGTTGTTGCTTAACAATGGCCTCAAGGTTAGGCAATGGTTAATGGCGAAAATGTGAAATAAATATCAGTGAAATAATTTATTTTGAAGTAGAACAAATCGCTTTGAAATTGATTGAGCTGAGTTGGTTTATGGCTGCAGATAATTGTTGCTTATGCTTTGTGCTGCCGTCAAAGTTGTTGCTGCTGCTGATATTGTTATTGTAGTTGCGCGTTCGGCTGCTGCTGCACACTTTATCGCCGGTGCTATTTTGCTGCGCTATTGGGTGCTTTTGTGGGCCGAATTCGATTAGTTTTTGCAATACAGACAAATTCAATTTCAGTTTGCAACTTGGTTAAAATACACATTTGACTTTGGTCGAATTGCAAGCATTTTTCTTATTGCAGTCATTGTGCAACATTCGAGGTGCATTCGTAGACTATTCTTTTATACATATTTATTTACGTATTTATATATTTACGTGTGTATGTGTTCGTGTAAGGCCATTTCTCACTCTCGCCTCTGTATCGCTACAGCACAAATTGTAGTTGTTTTATTTGAATCTTCCTTTTCGAGACGGAGTTGTTATACCACCAGATACCAACAACAATAAATAATACGATTATTTTCCATTCACGGAAAACTAGGTCAAACGCAGCCGCACACCCGCCCGGAAAAGGCGGCAACGCTGTTGCGACTCACCGACTCCGTGCAGTCCAAGTCAGATTTCTTTCAACACTTTCGTCGTAAATAAACAAACATCCCAAATTGAAGGCAGAGCAGCACGTGTAGAAATTAAAACAACAACAACAATAGCCATACCATTTAGTGGCACCTAGTCGAGGGAGTGCTGCAGCAGGGCCTTTCCTGCTACCGTTGCCCAATTTGCACTAAAATTCATTTTAAATTTAAAGTGCACAGTGGAGAAGTAGAGCAATGTATCTCAACTCTGGCTGCCACATGACGTCTGACTTTTGCTAGCGCGGCATGCAACAGCTTGACAAGTTGGCATTTTCCTGCTTTACTGTCGAAGGGACAGCGTCCTTTGTGCGCCACAAGTTTCACAACGCATCTGTCTTGTGACAATTTGCGCAATTAACTGCGTCGGCGGTTGCGCGAGTTGGCGAAATAGCGCGTAACTTAAGAGATTCCATCGCTTATCGTGTCGGCGATTTTATTGTTTTATACAAATCGACATGAATCATACCAACCATAAATAGACAAGTGCCAACTTCACCCACCACCTCGGCCCGCCCCGTCTTGCTGGAGTGTCCCCAAATGGCGTCGTGCGCAGTCACGCGGTCTCGCCACACAAAGCGAGAACTTGAATCCACTCGACTACTCAACTACTATTCGCCGTGCTGCCACTTCTTTGTTTATTTATTTTAATTTCGTAATATTGGGTGCTAATCGGCGCTGTATTTTTCTGCAAACTTTGATAACCACAACAACAACGCATGCAATTTCATAGTAGTCAACCAATGACTCACTCCGGGTAGAGACCAGCAGTGGACGGAAACTTTTTGAGCTAATAAATAAATTAACATTTTTCTTGATATACTCGAACGTACACACATTGCATATACAAAACTACAAAATTCATAAAAATATGTCACAATTGGGCGAGAATGACGTCGCAGCGGCGATTTTCTCGGGGTCTAAAAATTTCCATCAGCGTTCTAAAAATAAAAAAAATTAATGTATTCCAACGAACAGAATAGAGATTATTGTTGTCTAAAATTTATGTGATGTAGTGATTACTTCTATATTCGTATATAGTTTTCTTCTCTTAAGAGGAAGCATAGTTGGTTTGATAAAGTTCGTTAAACATAAACAGAAATATACACGGGTTTGGTGGCAGTAAACAATATCTACTCTTACTCTATACTATTATTTTTCTCCTTGTTAACCCTTTCGCTATTTTGTTGCCATATGGCACATGCTACATTGTGGACGTCTGCATCCTCTATGGTTGCAAGAATACATTTGTTTGTTCATTCTTAGAATAGTTTAAGTTTTATGGAAAATACGAAATTAATAAACTGAATATTTAAGCTTAAAGAAGAGAAGTATACACGTTTTTTAATGGTATATCTTGACATAGTAAAGGAAGAAGAAGCAGAAAAATTAGATAACCTTTTCTAATTTGACGTTGTCTTTCAATTCAGACACTTTTTTTGGTTTAACACTTTACACGGTACAGTTGCGTATCTGCAACCAACCGTAAAATTGCCCGTAATTTCGGAAATAATTATCAAGACGAGTTTTTCTTGCGATTTTAAAACTATGCAAGATTCCTTTTTTGAAATACTGGCATTAAAAGTGGGGAAAAGTAGCTAAATTTTACTTGACAGCACTTATTTTGACCGTTTTTGCGAAAAGTTGCACGCATTTATTTTAGTGAAACAAAAGTGATTAAAACTTATTAATAAAAAACACACAAACACTTTGCGAAAAATGCGGAGTAGGACTATGCTACAACAAACGCATTAATTGCTTTAAAGATTTTCATTTAAAACTAAACGTATTAAAATAAAAAAACAAGTTTTAATGCTTTTTGTTTTTTTGTTTTTAATGTTTTTTACAAAAAAAACCCTTAAAAAAATAAAGTATATTAAAAAATAAAAAAATACGTGTTTTTGTAAATTTAGGTTTATATCTAAAAAACAAAATGTTGTTGGCGGCGGCGGCTTCAGCGATTAAAGAACGAGAATACGTTTAACATCCAAGTTTTATTTAGGAAGTTTTATATCTAGAAATTACAGTATTTTAATTATAATAATAAAATAACTCGTATAGTATACCTACTTATTCGTTCGCTTCGCTGATGTGAACTGAGAACAAAATTTATTTAGAAACGAAAACGAAACGACTTATCAGACATTAAATACAAAGCTACTTTTACTTTTTAAACTATCTTCTGTACAGTGTATTTTCCCATCAGTACAGTACAGTATACTATTAATAACATCCCACCTCCCGTGAATCGAAGGAGCGTTTGCGATCTAAGATTCACCACATCGAACATCCAGTACAGCTAACTTTGAAGCCGGTCGGTGCAAATTGCCTATAGTCGTTTTGATGAGTGCTGATCGCACTTGGCCATCTCGAGCAGGAAACACCTTTAGTACAATTCCGCGTCTCCAGTCGCCTCGGTTTCCGTTGTCATCGCATATGAGAACCACGTCCCCAATTTGAATTGGCTTTGCTGGCTGGTGCCACTTAGTGCGGCGAGTTAAGGTTGGTAGATATTCAAATATCCACCTCCGCCAAAACGTCTGCTTCAACTGCTGCAAAATATGCCACTGTTTCCTCAAACAAACTGTATCAGAAGAAGTGGAAGTTTGTATGTAGTTAGGGCAACCCAAGATAAAATGGTTAGGCGTTATTGGATCGGCGTCAATGCTGTCGATTGGCAAGTGTGTAAGCGGTCGCGAATTTATTAAATTTTCCGCCTCGATGAGTAAACTCTGCAATGTTTCGATTTGTGGAGCTGCGCTCTTGAGTGTAAAAGCCAATACTCTTTTAACGCTCCGAACCATTCGTTCCCATACGCCACCAGCAGAAGGATTAGCAGGGGTATTAAACACCCATTCAATTCCACGATGTGTGCATTCTGCCCCTAAGCCCTCTTCAATATGTAACCACTCGGCTTTACTTGCTCCCACGAAATTCGTACCCCTGTCGCTTCGTATGCGTACAGGAACACCTCTGCGATTTATAAAATTTCTCAAACACAAAATTACTGCGTCAGCTGACAGATCTCGCGCCAACTCCAGGTGTATCGCTCTTATTGTTAGACAGGTAAATAAAGCTACCCATCTCTTTTCTCGTCGTCGTCCAATGGCAACCATGGCAGGTCCAAAGTAATCGAGGCCTGTATATGAAAATGGTCTAACGTAAGGCGTGAGACGATCAATTGGAACCTGTCCCATCAGTGGTGTGGTCGGAAATGCTGATAAGTTCTTGCATTGTTGGCATTTGCGCTTCACTGCCTGCAAGAGACTACGAACGTTCGGAATCCAAAATTTACTTCGGATCGCACATATGATGGCTTCTTGGTTTTGATGGTAAAACATCTCATGGTAATGTCTAGCTATAAGCCAAGACATCGAGTGGGCTTTAGGCATAATAATTGGTTTTCTAGTATCTAGTGGCAGACACTTGGCATTGTCAATGCGACCACCGAGACGTAATACTCCGTATTCATCAAGAAAAGGCGTCAAACTAAAAATCGAACTACGTCTGGAGGCAAGTGTGTAAGCGGTCGCGAATTTATTAAATTTTCCGCCTCGATGAGTAAACTCTGCAATGTTTCGATTTGTGGAGCTGCGCTCTTGAGTGTAAAAGCCAATACTCTTTTAACGCTCCGAACCATTCGTTCCCATACGCCACCAGCAGAAGGATTAGCAGGGGTATTAAACACCCATTCAATTCCACGATGTGTGCATTCTGCCCCTAAGCCCTCTTCAATATGTAACCACTCGGCTTTACTTGCTCCCACGAAATTCGTACCCCTGTCGCTTCGTATGCGTACAGGAACACCTCTGCGATTTATAAAATTTCTCAAACACAAAATTACTGCGTCAGCTGACAGATCTCGCGCCAACTCCAGGTGTATCGCTCTTATTGTTAGACAGGTAAATAAAGCTACCCATCTCTTTTCTCGTCGTCGTCCAATGGCAACCATGGCAGGTCCAAAGTAATCGAGGCCTGTATATGAAAATGGTCTAACGTAAGGCGTGAGACGATCAATTGGAACCTGTCCCATCAGTGGTGTGGTCGGAAATGCTGATAAGTTCTTGCATTGTTGGCATTTGCGCTTCACTGCCTGCAAGAGACTACGAACGTTCGGAATCCAAAATTTATTTAGAAACGAAAACGAAACGACTTATCAGACATTAAATACAAAGCTACTTTTACTTTTTAAACTATCTTCTGTACAGTGTATTTTCCCATCAGTACAGTACAGTATACTATTAATAACACAACATTTGATGAAATAATTCGCTGTTGCCGTGTAAAGTGTTAATTTTGGCTGAAGTAAATAAAGAAATATTAATATTTTCGTTATGCGTAAAAAGTTTTATGTTTAAGTAATTATTTCAGCCACACCGATGTTGTTGCTCTCCTAGAAAAACACTCTAAAATACAGGGTCCGAGTATAAAAATTAATAAACTTTCTATGGAATGTTACTTATATAACCAAATAGAAGCCTAAAACGTAAAATACAAAATTTTAGCTTTCCCCAGTAAAAACCTGTAGCGAAAGGGTTAATCTACTCCCTGAAAAGTCCGGATATCCCGTGTTGACATCGAGTTTAGTCTAAGCTTATTCGAAGCTACACAAATGGCAGCCATCTCCGCTTAGAACAAGCTGAGATAAGCCAGTAGACGAAGTTCAGGTATTTTCCCGTATTATATCCACTTGAGAAAAGGAGAATATCCAGCTTGGATTCGGCTCTTGGTTCATGATGCTGAAGCTATATCAGTCTACTTTTGAGCCTCCGAGCTCCAATCAACGACTCAACATAAAAATTTAATCGCATATGGCTATTGAAAATAAAAACTTGCAGCCATCTCCGCAACAACCGCTTCAATGCCCGCAGCTGTTTTCTTGTCACTGCGCGCACGCGCATGTGAAGCTTTTCATTCACTCGCCGCGAAAAGGTCATTGTTTCAATTAAACATTGTTTCGTTATGCATTATTTGCCATTCAATGTTGTGCTGCGCTCGCAATAACAACTCCCTGCTCCATGCCGGTGCCGCGTGCAATGGCGTTTGTTCCACTTTTGGGCATACGCTGTTGTCATTTTTAAATGACGGCGCACAGTGGCTAATACACTCACCAGCGCGCCGCTTTGGACTTTTCAAGAAAATCGGATTTTATTGAGTGTCGAAAAACATCAGTTGCAAAGCGCCTTTCGTTGCTTTGTACGGCGCAGCGCCAGCCGCCGTAACTTGTAATCGAATGCCAAACGGTCTGCCAAACGTCAAACGCCGAACGTTGCTGCCGCCAAATGAGAAATGCCCATTTCGGGGCACGCAATGCGGTGCATGCTGTTCACGTTGTTGTCGCCGGTTGTCGCCGCTTTAACTGGAAACTTGTCATTTTCATTTCACGCACGCGCCTGTAGACGATTCGAAAATGTATGGTCTCCCGCGGCTTGCCGGCCGGCTGTTGAGATTCGAACAACGTGGTTTATGATGTTGATTTTTTTCATATTTTCTCATTTGTTTTGTGCAATTGCACTTATGGCTACGAACTCATCAATAGAAGTTAATTGGAAAATTCTTTAAATACACAAAGAAACAAGAATTAACGAGTACCGCACAACGCAAGTCGGCCAATGAGTGGACTTTTTAATCGCACAACAGGGTGGCAGATACATATTCCAGGCGATTGTGCGATAGTGATTTCGATTTGATAGATATCGTTTACCCTTGAAAATGCGGTGAGTTGTCTGAATTTAAAAGCCATGTTCTGCCATGTTTTCGGCAACTATGGGAGTCTTTCGGCCAAGAAAAATCACCAGCGCCACACCCAAACGTCCGCGACGCCATAACTGCTACTCACGTGCACCACTTCCGCAGCCGATGGCAATCGTACAAGCCACCGACCAAATTAGAAGATTAAATTATTGTACATAGAAAAAGCAACAAAAGCAACTTTCACATTCAATGCAGCCGGCTTGTCGCTGGAGCGGCGGCCACGTTCAGATGACAAGCCGGCAGCAATTGAGATTTATGAGCGCAGTGACTAAGCGGCGGCTTCACACAAACTTGCTGGCTGTTCGTGTCTGTGTGCTGGCTGTTGCACACCGCTTGCAGCGGTTGCATGTTGTCGCGCACATGCGCAATCAACCGGCCGGTGCCGCAGCCTGAACGGCCAACAATTGAACAGCCGGCAACAAAGCTGCTGCCAGCTGCTCGGCCGGTCGCTCCAGCCGCTGGTGTCACTTAATGTCGCAAGTTGTAAATTATTTGTACGCTTATAATTGCCATGAAATGTCAAAATGTAAACGGTTTTATTATGACAGCGCAACAACAAGTGGACGCCATAACCCAGTCGATAGCATTTCCCTAGTGGTGTTGGTTGTTGTTGGCCGATGATTTCAATAGGCTGATGCTGCGCTTTCCCCTCCTATATTCACTGTGCCATAAGATTTAGTAGTGGCGTAATATTATTGTTGTGGGACTCCAAGTTGTGTCCGTTTGTCGATGCAGCAAGTTCAATAATTGTTACCACTTGATTAGTCAGTCAGCACCGTTTTTTTTAGTGATTTCTTCAATCGTCATACTTGTATGCAAACTTTAAGAAATGCACAAACTACAGAGTGAAGAAATTGTTTGAATAATTTTACATTGTTAGAATCAGATATTCACTATATAGAAACATATACAGGGTAGGCCGTTTAGAGCGAAAGCATTTGTTTCTGAAATAAAACATAACAATTCATAACATAACATAAACAAATATTTTGTTCTTCATGTGGATAAACAATTATTTTAGTTCAAAGAGATTTGTTACAACTTCTTTTTGGAAATCATATCATGTAAATAGTAACCATTTGCCTTGCTGGCCAAAAGTTTTCGATCACATTTGCAAAGTTTTCGGTCGATATAGCGGCGATTTCACGTCGTATGTTGGCTTTTAACCCATTCGAGACGACGATTTTTTTTCGAACACAGTCCCCAGGAGCGAAATTTTATTTTTCTGTGTATTACACACAGTAAAACCAATGCCAAATTTTGATTTCTGTACTTTACAGATTTCATTAGTTCCAGAAAAATCTTATTTCGACGACTAGTTTACTCAGAATAACTGATAATTGCACAATACTGTCTTATTGCCTCGGAAATCCATCCGTCTCGAATGGGTTAATTGAGCTGGAGTCCTTGGCTTGTATACCTTGAACTTTAAATATCCCAACAAATAAAAGTCTGGTGCCGTTAAATCAGCTGATCTAGGTGACCAGTCGAAATCGGCATTGTTTTATATGAGTCGTCGTGGTAACAATGGCCGCAATAAGTTGATTGTTTGTTGATCTGTGATGATTTTTCTGTAATGATTTTTTCGTCTAATAAACATCTATAATTTTCTTGAACAATAGCCATCACCATCGCCATCATTGTGCGTCGGAAAGTGTTCCGAGTGAAACCTGAAAACAGCAATAACTCGATGTCGTTGAAGTCTCGTCAACATTGGCTCGTACGGCTTCGATATTTCCATCGAAACGTCTTGTTCATTGTCTGTAGTGTACTGTGAAAAAGTGTACTGTTCCATGGCATAAATTTCCTTCGACTGACGTTCAAAACGCAGTCAAACACTTTAAATGGCCTACCCTGTACATATTTTGTCCACTTCACTGCACTCAAAACTGTTTTATTGACTTGTTGCCTTCATTGAATAGGCATGTCTTCGTCATCCTTTTTAGCGGCTCGTTGTTGGTAAACAAAGAACTCGACTTCCGATTGAATTCCCACAAAATGTTATCAAGACCTTAGCTTTTGATAAGCATTCACTAAATTATAGGCAAGTTCTATCGCTTACATGTGTTAGAGCAAACTTGACGGTTATCTCTCCACGATCAATTTTTACTATTCAAGGTTTTCAAGTTCTTTTGTTCGCTTATATTTTTAGCTTGGTTACGTTTTTATTTAAATAATAAAAGTATAACAAAGAAATGTGTGCTGGTTAGATTTGCTGGTGTGCAAACTGATATTTTGAAATCAATAAACTGCAATTTACGTTGTGTTGAAAAGTGGGTTTTAACCCACTTCCATCGCCACGATTACATTTCTGCATTGAATCGCATTAATAATTTGAAATATTTATTTAAAGTAGATAAATTGCTTGCCAGCCCGCAGCCTTCGACAGAATGTCACATCAATTCGCTGCACCGAAACGCAAGTCGAGAATGCAAGGCCACTGACAGCCATTTGGCGGATAGCTGTGATAGCTTGGAAGGCGCCAAAGCTGTGCGCACAATTCCGAAAATTGGCTCACAAAAACATACAGCAACAACAATAGCATGATTGCAAACCACTCCCACAATCGAAATTGAAAGTACGCAGGCGCGCATGCGCACCACCAGACACATTCCACATCGCATTTGCATTCGTGTTAAAGGTTGCAACATTCAGCTGCTGCTGGCGCTGGTGCTGCAACTTTTCGATGGCATGAAAAGTTCAGCGACGCGACAATTGAAAACTGGCGCCTGGCAGCTGCCATTCAAGATTGAGACTGCGAAACACTGCCGGCCAATGGTAGACGATGTCGATGCCGGTATTGGCTCTAAAGCCGGTAAGGTAGGACGCCAACACTGAGTCACAATTCCATTGCCTTCCATGAGCTGCCAGGGTTCAGTCACTTCAGTCACTGTTTGGGTTTATTAACGCCCACAAGAAGGCTTTGCCTGTGTAGTTGGGTCCGAAGAAATCGGACGTGGCTAATATTTGTCCACCTGTTCGTTCATTTGTACGTATGTATGTTCGAAAACCCGAGTTTTAGTGCATGGTGCAAGTGAGTCGCTCAAGACCGACTGAAACACATTTGAATCAGTTACTAGCTACATATGGATTTTTGGAAACAACAACAAACTGAAGCGCACTACCAAGAAGTATGATCGGTATGTGCTGCAATTCTTAAATGTTAAACTCTTCGTTTACCGATTTGAATCGTCCCATCATAGAGTCGATAATGAATGTGCTTTTGCCAAAGTAAAATTGTTATTTTTCACAGTGTTTTTGCTCAGTCCAAGTCTTAACATTTCGAAAGGGCCTGTCTCACTTTCATATAGTTTTTGAACAAACACAGTCAACTTATTACATCACAATTAACCTCAACTATTTTTTTTAATCAAGCAAATTTTTTAGCAAACACATTTCATTTGACTGTATGACTCTTGTTTTCTCAGTTAGTGCAACGCGCTTTGGCTTTTCCCTCGCTTTCCGTCGAACTTTTCTTGCCATTTATTCGAGTGCCAACAAGTTTTACTTTGTTGCTTTAACTATTTTCAACATTTACTACTATAATAACAACACGAAGCGTCTTTACATAAGAAGACTTTCACTTGTTTTCATTTTATTGTTGTTTGTGCATTGACGGTTGCAATGTTTCATTGTTGTTGTGTGTAGTAATAGTTGATTTTAATTAATTACCTCGTGGCAACACCATCAGCAGCGCGGTGGCATCGTTGGCAGCTCTCGGCTCAGCTCTGTTTGTGTGTTGCGTTTGCTGCTGTCTTTGTATTTGTAATTGCCGTCAGCCAGTTTTTTGCGCTTTTGTTTGTTTACTTAAAGTCAATGTTTTCGCTTCGTCGTAACTTCAATAACGTCTGGAAAATTTTAAAATAAAAAAATTTTAAACTTGAAAAAAAAAGCAGCAACTAAGCAGCAGGAAAAAAAATACTCATCTGCCCCTTTACTGGTAATCACTCGCCCAATTCGAAAAGAATTTCAATTCAATTTGTGACCGGTTCAACAGCGCCGAGCAGCATTACAACATACCGCATGTTGTAAGTTAATAGTTGTAGTTTAAATAGTTTTATTAAGTTATGGGATGAAGCGCCAATAGAGCTTGCAAAGACGCACAGATTTGACGAAATAATTTAACCGTGTCACCTCTTCAACGGCTCATTTGCTGACTGATAAAAGTTGGCGATTAGAAACTCGGAATTGTAATGCCCAATGCACACATTGACACTTTATTACTGTAATACATGTATATTGTATATTGTTACAATAGTTGAATCAAGCAGCGCAAATTGCTGTCACTTCATTGGGGCCTTTCTACAAAATCACTTTCCATCACACTTTCGGAACGTAGTTTAGTTTTGAAAACCAAATACTCTAGAAAGAAGTAGAAATGATCAACCAAATTGCTCTTTTATGCGGTGACATATGATTCGAATAAATATTTTGCGTGGATCATAAGGTCTGAGTAATTGTTTTGAGGGGTGGCACGTATTATCACAGTAGTCCCGAAAGGGTTGAACTATTGCCCTTAGATATGTGGAACTATAGCCCACTAAATACCCCCTCCATGTAGTTCGTTTTTCTCTCCAAAACTATCATAGTCGTGAATCCTTTCCCCGCGCGTTTCCCCACGCGTTTGCCTTCTGCGTTCTTTCTATTGCGTGCGACGCGTTGGTAGAAGTCGAGTCTGTCACCAGAGGTTTCCCCGAGAAATCAACAAGGAATCATAAATACAATATATGTAAATAAATACAACACCGCCTTAGGAGCTAATTGAAAAGAAAATAAACAAATTTAACCAATTTTTTCTTTAAAACGCTCAGATATTTACTTAAAAATACTTAGTGATTCCTGATTCGAAATAGGTAAATATCGAAAACAATAATTCGGCCAAAATCGACACACTCGCAGTGGCTACTAACTGTGCATTGCTGCTCTTTTCGCAATCGTATTGCGTAGCGGCGGCGACGGCGACGGCTGCAGCTGTGGTTGCGGCTCGACAAAGGTCAGTCTGATTAGTAGCTGCGCCACGTACGAGGGCGTATGCGTAAAAATGCAGTGGCCGGCATTCACGCCGCCAAATGACTCTGTCTGTCTGTTGTGCGTGCGGCTGCGTGACATTTTAATGACACGTTAATTATGGGATTAAACATCCGCTTCGCACAAGTTTCCAATGAATTTACCTCTTTGAAGTGTCTAACCGCGCCGTCTAATCTTTCCCCAAAATCAGAAACAACCTGTCAGAAAATATGTTCATTTATTAACATATTTTGCTTGTTTTTTCACTGTTCTTTTTTCGTACAAACATTTAAATTCATTAGTGCGGGAGCAGATAAAAAAAGACATGCAGCAGTTGTGTGCCCTGTGAGTTGTATGTGGCTTGCCACAGCGTGAAGGGCAGCGAATGACAGCAATTTTCTCAAATTAAGTAATGACAAATTAACACCAACATCCCCCAATGTAAAACGAATTACAACAATAAAAACAATAGTGGCAAACAATCATGGAAACGCCGCTAGTTGAGTGAGTGCATTAAATAAGCTTACTAGGAATTTTAAAATGTGCGGCTTTGTACCGCAACAAAACTCTGAAGTTTCACGGAGCGTAACCAACTGCCAACCAAAACAACAGGTGCAATGGCAACTGTGACATGGATTGCCGTTGAAGCAACAATTATGGTAGTAACAACAAAAACAATGGAACAAACGCATTGCCAACATCCAACCACGGCCATGCGCCTGTAAATCTAAATCTTTGGCGTATAGTCCAGACCTTGCGCCATCCGATGACTATCTCTTCCGATCAATGCAACATCGCCTGGCTGACCAGCACTTCTCCAATTATGAAGAAGTCAAAAATTGGATCGATTTGTGGATAGCGGCAAAGCCGGCCGAATTTTTCAGAAAGGGTATTCGTGGATTGCCAGAAAAATGGGAAAAAGTTATAGCTAGTGATGGACAATACTTTGAATATTAAATTTGAAACCATCTTTTCACAATAATTTTGGACATTGTGACTGAAAGGGTTAAGCATTCAATTCATGAAACGATTAAACTTTTGCCAGGAAAAACAACACAACCAAATTAATACAAAATGATTAAGCATTCCAACATAAGTCCAACGATGTCCTTTATCGATGCCAGAACTTGATCAGCACTTTGTTTTTTCAATCTATTTATTGCATTATTTAAATGATTCTATACTTATTAAAATGAAGGGAATCACAATGAGCCCAACAGGGCCTCCGAGTAGAAGTGCAAAATGCGCACTCCCCTTCTTTAACCTTATATGATTCTAGTGGCGAACGCAGTGCCTCAATCATTAACCAATCCCAACTGAATCAATGTCATATAACAATATGTAAAATAAAATGGGAATATTTTCCTGCAAACTTCTAGTTTCTACAAAGGAACTAAAGGACTTAAATAAGCCGCATGTAATATACAGGGTGGAGCAAAAGTTGTCATCCAGTATTATTTTGCTCGAATTTGTTTATTAATAAATGAATGAATAAATCCTTCCATTCATTCATAAACAAATTTGAGTCAAAGAACACTGGGTGACAACTTTTGCGACACCCTGTATATCTGACATAACATCAAGAAAGTTGAGAAGTATTGTCGAGGGTTGTTCACAATGGGGTCAGCGAATTTCGAATTCTGAGTTGTAAGCGACAATCTCGGACCAGCGCTAAAAGCCCGTAAATTACTGAATTTATGAACCACAAAACCAGCAACGACCCGACATGCCAACAACAAAGTACAATACATTTAAAGTCAACAACAACTGCAATTTCCATAGCCGCATTATGATTGTACATTAATTAATATGAAAATGAATTAAGAGCCAAATTTATACCAACAACAGTAGGAAAATTATGTTAATTAAAACTTTAAATTTGAATGCACTCGCAAGCACACAGGCGCACACACAGGCCGGCGAAAAGTGGAGACGGACAGGCCAAGCGCAGCTTCGGCACTCGTACATAAATTAAGTAAGAGAATTAAGTACGAGCAGAGCGGTGTCTGTGTGTGGGTGTGTATGTGACTCTGCGCTAATATGTAAGCCAAGGTTTTCCATTTTATTTCCATTTACTTACTTTTGATGTCGCTGCCGTTTTGTTACTTAGCTGGATTCGCTTGGCTTACATATTTTCCAGCTTTGCGAAGGCTCATAACTGAGTAATTTCTGTTGATTTGTTTCTTTTTTTCGACTTTAGTGCAAATTATCTCTTAATTCTGAAATCATTGAGTGACAGTGGTGGTAAGAATGAATATTATTATTGCCTTGTAATTAACAAATCAATTAACAAACTTTATTGTTGTACATCTTTGACCTATTTTTCAATTAGACTTGTTCCTGTACTCGTATGCATTTAAATGTATAGTAGCACAAGAATTCATGCCATTGTTCAGTGAGTTATTTAAACATTTTAAGCTTTGTATGAAAATTTGCCACCCTTTATGGCTGCGATACACAGTAAACTAGGACTAAAAAGGACTCATGATTTCAACAAAATTCGAAAATTTCCAACGAAAGAATGCGCGCTCTTTTCTTTATTTTTCAGCAGTATAAAGCCGCAGTTCACAGTTCCAAAGATACAACAATTTAAGGTATGACTCTGATTTGTTGCTTCCATCAAAATTAAAACACAGGCCCAATCAATTCTTCCCCGAGCTTCGCACTCTCAGCGAGCGAAATCCCCCCCGGCCATATGACCTCCGTGTGTGCTCCAGGCACACAGTGAAGCGGTGCCGGCTCGGTGTCATTCCCCTTTGGCGTGGTCCACCGCAGCAGAGCTGCGCTACGGTGCAAAGGTTCACGCACTCGTCTCGCATGTGTTACTTACACGCGTGTGTGTGTGTGTGTTAGTGTGCGTGTCGACACTGTTAGTTTAGGGATAGGCCTGGCAAGCCGGCTCGCTGCAAGTCTGCCCTCATTTGCGTTTTTGGAATTTTCCTTTGTTCGTTTGCTCTCTCGCCCTCAATATTTCCTTTTAATTGCAGCCCTGCGCTGCACTTCTCTCTTGCCGTTTTGTTTTGCTTCGCGTTCGATGCAAACGAAAACATTTTAATGAGGTCATTTGCCTTTCGAATGCTTCAAATTTGGCGTCCGTTGTTTACATGACGCCGGTGGTTTGCAGTGCAGTGGGGTGCGGTGTCGTTGTCGTTGTTCCTGTTAAGCTACTCTCGTTGAAAATGCATCCCAAATGATTTACAAATACAATGCTTCATGTTATTCTTGTTGTTTTTGCTATTATCACATGTTATTGCTATTGCATTTTTCTTGATTCTGAAGATGTGCGGCGCGTGTTGTATTTGCTGTTAGCACATCGCGCACACACTCACCCGCTCAGCCCGGGTCCCGTCCGCGCCCTTATCGCGGGGCCAACTGTGAAATTGACTTACAGCTGCAGTCGAAACAAAAAAAACAGCATCACACAACCAACGGCAGCAACAACAAACAACAGCAGTAGCAGCAAAAAGGCGACGACAACGGCTATTTCTCTGTTTGATCACCGTGTCGCCTTGAGATTACATCACCGACATGCTCGCAATTTGATAAGAAGACAATAAACGCGCTCGCACTGGCTCTGGGGTATTTCGTAATATTTGCAGGCGCAAATAATATTTGCAGCCAGCCAGCAGCTGGCCAGTGCCATTGTTCACTCATTATCTGCCATTGTGCCAATTGGACACGTGTGGCTGTCGCATTCCCGGCCTGGCTAAACGCAAAGACGATCACCATTAAAAGCACGTCCCGCTGTCGCATTATCGCGCTGTCCGCCCCCCAGCCAGCAAGACGCTCCGTGTACGTGATTCATATCAATGCGCTCGATCGAGCCATTGGTTTTGCGCGTTTGCAACTAACGCCGCGTGTCATATCGATAGTTCGGCGAGAACGCAACAACAGCCGCCGCAGCGACTGCACGCGATCGCAGTTGCCGCTTATGCAATTCCGCTGTGCGACGCAGTGTTTCTTATCAGCGTTTTCGCACTCTTAAATATATTATTGAATTAATTAAAAACAATTAACAATTTATTTATTTGTTTTTATTTGTCTGCGTTGCGAATGATGCAAGGCGAGCGTCATACGTACAACAATAAATTTCGCCTAATGACAATTAGACAAAATAATGTGGGCGCTCACTCCTCGCATTTTACGTGTGTACAACCATTTCATGTCCCTCGATTTTTACATCGTTAGAAATTACAATTTGAGTATCTGCTAAAATTGCAAATATTTACTAGCATCACTGCATGAAGTGATTCCCCAAAGGTTCGCAGGTTCTCCACAGGTTTGCACTTTTTCAAAAATCATCAATCAATCAATCAATCAACCCATTTCCTGAGTGGGTATTTTGACACATAAGTCAAAACAGTTTCATAATTGAGTTGCCAGGATGCAAAAATTACATGTGGGCAACGATGCTGTCGGAAGGGGCGTGAAACTCAGCAGAGACTATAATGACGCCTTGTGACATAGAAAACAGTAAAAACTAAGGAGTACCTATACCGGCTGAATAAAAAATTCACATTTTCTCACAAAAATCTAATAATTTCTTCTTAACACTCACTTACGATTGCAATTATATTCAAAGTAGGGAGGTTAGTGGGCTTTCGGCAATACATTTTGATTTTTGATTTTTGCTTTGTAGAAACCCAAAAGTTGACAACGTCACAAGTCCGATCGTATGGGAGACGCCCTCTGGTGGTGAATTTCTGAATCTTAATTAATTTTGTATTTTTTTTACTCAAAAATGTTGGTGATCGCTGAATAAATCATTTAAATCGGTTCAGTAGTTCCCGAGATACGATGTTTTCTCGCTTACTTAACTACTACATCTACAAGTGGGGAGCCAATGGCATAGAAAATGGTTGATTTGTATGGCAGCCCCCTTAAGACTTGGAGTTAGCGGGTAGGTATGTTTGGTAGAAACAATCGGAAGAGAAAATAAATGGATGTCGGTCATACATTTCATACATCTGGGGGCAACATGGGAGCAATGGGAGCCTATTTTATAAAAACGACCAGTTGGTATGGGAGCCCCATTAAGGGCTGGAGATAGGGGATGCGTATGTTTGAAAGAAATGTTTAGTAAGGAAAACTAGAGGGGTCGGTCATAGATTTTAACCCTCTAAGAGCAACGTCTGACCTGCTGTGGAGCAATTTGTCGAATTTCCTAACTTTTTTGTAAACTGGGCGACGCCATTTAGCCCCACCCTAGCCCCAAAATTTTTTGGCTCATGCACTTTTTCACCAAACCACATAAAATGAGAGTTTATTCTCCATACAACACTAATTCCACTCTAATGCGGATACAACCATGAATGGCAGTCTTATCATTAATTTCTCAAAAAAGAGAAACCTACCAATCGAACCAATTCAGCCTCTTAAGGGAATAGTGGCAGTTTCATGAGTGCCACTTCCACTATGTTTGCCGCTTTACCTGCATCTCTGCATAGAGAGTTGATGTTGTGGTCAATAAAGTGGCAGAAATGTTTAGATTTGGTCAAAAAGTCTGATTTTATAAGTGGTTCCATTGAATTCAGTGGGATTGGATTCAGGTGTCAGTAGCCTTTAATGAACTTAGAGAGCTACTGTATTCCGGAAAAGCCTAGAAAGACTAAAAATAGATGTTTCCTTATGAATAGAATCGACCAAAGTACTCGACAATTCTGTGGCCGTAAGGAATAACAGCCAAAGTCGATTTAATGAAGTTTTCAGGAGAGCACGTTTAATTTTTGATTTTGCTTTAGCTTTAACTAGATAAATTTTAGATTTTTGGGCGTAAAACATTCATTTTATGAGCAAAAGCCATAGAATTTTGTGTAGTAGTACATTTCAATACGACGAGTTTTGTCCTAACTCGACTTTGGCTGTTATTCCTTACGGCCACAGAATTGTTGTAGCCAGTTCTGTTCTGTTTAGAGACACTTACATTTCTGTCAGATCATCCTGTTAATATGTGTGCGGAGCATTTATTGGTGATAGTGAAAAATTGTCCACCTCAACTCCCTCTTTTGCCAACTCACGTGCTATAGCATTTTTTTCCCCCTCAGAGCATGCAGGATCACATAGAAGAATAATGATATTTAATACACAAGGTTTTTATTAATTTGTGTTTGAATATATTTTTTTTAATCTTTCCTTCTTGAAATAAATATATCACTTTCCAAATTTTGTTTGCCCAATGTTGTCAAAACCGAATTTGCTTTGATTGAAGGCTTGATGACTGTGCAATCAATCAAGCAATTTGCTTTCGTTGAGGGGGAAATCAATCAAGCAATTTACTTTCAATACACAATTTCTACCATAGCACTTGGGCGCAACGTTGAGAAGGGTGGGCAGGGAAAATCGTATCACTCGAACCAAAACCGTAATTTCCAGCTTTCTAACAAAGTAAATCATAGATATCGATTTAAAAGTAGATATCGATCTATGGGTCAAAATCACGTACCTTCAAACTAACGCACAAAAACTCTCAGGCACAACAACAGCGGAGGTATGGTCGTCGCTGCATGGCAGGTACGTCAAAATAGACCAATAACAGCAAAGACAAATCGTAGATCATGAGGTCAGAACGACGACAGCATGAGCACCGCAGTCACCAATACAACGCAGCAATAACAAGCACAGCATCTTCATCGCGAACAGCTCACACATAGCAGCACCGCGAGGAACGCACGCGGGCCACACCAAACGCACCTAACAAGATACGAGTGCGGCTCCTCACTCGTTGTTGTTGTTTCTGGTTCGAACGGGCAGCCTCGCATAGTTTATCGTGAAACCCGCGACCCCTTGTTTGTTGTAATTGGCAATTGAGGAATTTTCGGCAGCGTGCATGGGAATCGCGGTTATCGGTGACGACCCGCGAACGCGCACAAGTGGCTCTCAGCTGCGTGGTGCACGGCCCAGCTGTGCCGACGCGTCGACGGACAAATGGCCGCATGCCGTGTAGCGCACACTGCTCTCGCCCCCTCCGGCGGTCGCACCCACTGCGGGCGACTCGGCACGGCGCGCATGTCTTCATTACATGCAGCGAACAAGCAACTCGGATGCCGTTTCTCCTTTTAAGCGAATGCAAATGTGTTGGCCATATCAAGTGGTGCCGATACTCGGCCGCAATTGGTGCCGCTGCTGCCACGGCTGTTGTTGTTTATTGTCATTGTCATTGTTTTTCCATGCAGTCGAGTGCTGGCGCTGTTGTTGCTGCCGGCATGCGTAGTGCAAAGTACTGAGAGCTGCTGCAGGTGCGCATGCGCGAATGCACGCCAAACATCGCAACGCCCTGTCGCCGAATCGGTGGTGAAAATAAACAGCAGAGAGTAGTGAAATTTTGAAGCATTGTACGACGGCGGTGGTATGCGATGGCGAAAAGGTCACCAATTGCAATAACAACACTATTGCCGGAACAACGGAATCAATGTCAATCAACTCATAACAACAATAACAAAACAAATCCTTTTATCTTCTTTAAACTTTTTCTAATCCCCTGAGTACAAATAAGACAAGTAAGATTAAATGTCACTGACCTTGTCTTCTCTGACCTCGCCACGTTGTCTTGGACTTCTTTTCATGGGCTATTTGATATTTTCCGTTCTTTTAATTTGCATTTATGGACACATCTCCTCTGGAATTCCGAAGAAATGAATAAAAGCTGTATGGAAGTTTTGAGTTTGGAAAAAATTGAATTTAGAGTCGGCAGAACCAAATATAAAATTATATAAAAGTACTAGCAGGGCCCCGCGACTTTGCATGCAAATTTGAAGTTAATGGACCCAATAAGTAAAGTTTCTATAAATTCTTTGTTGATCCCGTTAGGTTTTATGGACAAGTACTGTCCAATTATTTCTCATTGGAAGTGCTTTCATATATGTAATACTTCTATATTGGCAGTAAGCTCAAGGTACATTCGCCAACATCACAGTACAGCAATAGTGAAATATGAGCGAGAAAGCGTATAAACGAATGTACCTTGACAGCTGTCAAAAGTGGCAAAAAGTCAGGTGCGTTCAGCAGGGAAAAAAATTGACTGGAAAAAAATAAAAATTTGTCGAAATTAACTGAAATTTCTTCAACCGTCCCTGGAGCAGTTTCACAGTGGTTCATGTGTAGAAGTGCTCATGTATACACGCATAGAAATACATTCACAAAATTTCGTGTTTTCTGTCTCATCGCTTGTCTCCCTTTGATTTCCGAATGAAAACACATTGTGAAGATAGGTTGCTTTCAACTATTTTAAGCGAATAGTCCTTTAAATCATTTCGGTTTATTTATCATTTGGAGCACTTTCACCAAGTTTGAAGTTTTAAGGCTCACAAAATCATGTTTTTCCATGCAAACTTTCAAATGTTTTTCCCAATTTTGATGTCAAAAGGCCCATTAAATCATGTGATTTCAAAGTTTCTCGTTACCCTTAGTTTACCGTTAGATTTTGATTTTCAAACTTACTTAATTTATTTCTCGTTTGAAATGCTTTTGCTTTTTTGCTTTTTTTAGTTTGAATTCGAAAAACCCATTAAATCATGTTTCTCCACACAAATTTGTTACCTCTTTATATTTAAGTAAATTTTCAAAAAAAACTAAAAACACGTGTAAATTTATTTTTTATTTCAAATGTTTTCCCCAATGTTGAAGTTAATAGGCCCATCAGTTCATGTATTTTTCATAGTCATCCCGTATACGAACCTTAACCTATAGTTAACCCCATTAAAATTTTTTTATTGCAAAAATTGAAAAATACGTGTCGAATTGATTTCATTTGAAGCATTTTCACCAATTTCGATATCAGTAGGGCTATTAAATTACGTTTTTGCATACAACACCTAAGCCCATATTTTTACCCTTTCCGGTCTTAACGAAATTTCATTTTTCGCGTTGTACCTACAGTTTAATTTTCATCTTTGTAACTCCAGCGGTTTGAGTTGGGCGATAATGAATCAGTCAATCACTCAGGATAAATATACAGTTTTTCGTCCTTTTTTGCACTTGTGTACTAAAATTGGGTATCTTTATTATTCGCCCCCCAGTACTGGCATTCTTTTTCCTATTGAGTTTCTAGTCTCCGCTATTTTTGTGTTGACTTTGTTGCCTGCTGCACAGATCTCTTAGCTTAAAGCCCCAAACCCCTTAATATTGGCTTTGGATGGTGGCGCAAAACATTTGACTGGCATCTCCAAGTCACCGTCCTTTCTCACGCAGCAACACAATACAATAAAGCACTCCCAAGCAAAAACATTTAAATAACAGCAATAGTTGTGGTGCTACAATGCGCAGCCGCAGCGCGTCGCAACAGCACCCAACGCAGCCGCACAACGAACGCAACGCATTGCCAATTGCCTGGCCACACGCGACTTTCACTTTCCACCGCAAAATGGATGGCTGATCAACTGGCTGACTCGTTGACTAGCTGGCTGGCAAGATGGATGACTTACTTGTTTGTCTGTTATTGGTTTTGCTGTGCGCTGAATTACGCTACAATTACACGAAACGTAACGTAGCATACAAATTGCAAAGTTTCCTGAAAAAAGTGGACTTACAAAGAAGACAATTTATTATTATTTTATTTGTTATTTTATTTATATTTATATTTATTTATATTTATTATTATTATTTTTTAGGTTAAAATTTTTGTTCAAAAACTCGTTTTATTTGCTCAAAATACGTTTTGTATACATAAATTCAAGAGATCATTAAAATAAAAATAAAACACCCTACTTTCAACCACAATCTGTTTGCACTCAATAAAAAACATAACCACTAAGGTCAAGAAACAGCTGATTTTGTAACAATCAACAGCAAAAATACAAATTAGGGGAATACCCTCTTTGTTGCTTTTTGCTTGAAATTGCTTTAAAAATTTTGCTCACTATTTAGAGGTTTTCGAATGTTCACTATTTAGAGTACTCTATGTAAAAATTTGGGTGTTCACTATATCGAGGTGTTCACTATATAGTGTGTTCACTATACCCAGACACGACTGTATATGGATAACTAAATTTCACATAAACATTTTAATGTTGTAACCTGGATATGAAGAATTGTCCTTATTTCACTCTATTTGACTTAAATGATGAAAATACTATATATTTATTTCAAATCTATCTCATCACTACACAATATGATGCAATATTTAAGTTACCAATCGATAGATATCATCTCACGCAGTACGATACGCCTGGGGCTACTTTTTGCACAGCTTGAGTCCATTCATTCATTAACGTATTCGTCGAGCGATTCGGCAGTACGTATCGGGTAATTCTACCATAAAAGTTCGTTAGTGTGTTGTTGCTTTTGCGCGGTAGCCGCACTTACTCAGCTGTATGGCAACAAATTTGCAACACCTCGCCGTGTTTCGCCTCGTTTGGTTTCGCTTTGTTTATGCATTCTCGAGGCGCGTATCGCGTGCAGCGGCGCATGCCGCATGCCGCGCGCCGTATAATTGCCGCAATGCGGAAACCTGCGCGAAATGGTAAACAGCACAACGCAACGCCGCTGCCACAGGCAATAACGATTTGTTTGTTTTGAAATTATTGAAATGCCCGCTTTTAACATTCTTTCAGCTTAATTCGTGTGCAGAAAATTCAATTAAACGTCTTTCTCTTCCGCTCTCTCTCTACCTCTCGTTGCAGGTGTGTATTCGCCATAGCATTCCGTTGCATTTAGTTATTGGATAAGCGCGAGTATGTATGTTACTATGTATACATATATATATATATGTATATAAAGATACTCTTTACATATCGGACAGCCAACTAAATTCGTACAGGTACGCGGATATTGGCTATTTATAACACCCACTGATGGGGTGACCTTCTGCAATTTATAGACAACATGCGAACCGCAACAAATTTATTACAGCAGCGCTCAAGTGTGTTCTCATCTCTATGTATGTATGTATGTATCTATAATATGAGTGTTGGCGAAACTAAAGCAAATGTTCAGCATTTTACATTTTCAGAAGATTACGGTAAGCAATAAAAAGAATTGCTTCTTCTCATTGCCAGCAAAATTTTAAATATATAATGATTAACAAAAATCCAATTCTTCAATTCATAAAGTTTATTTTTGTAACTTTATGAACACTGCTGTTAAATGTTTTTAAAACAAAAAGTATTGAAATATCTGTGGTCAAAAGCAATAACCGCTTAAGTCGACTTAAGAAGAAATTGAGTTATGGATGCCACCACGTTCCCTTGACTGTGCTCTGCGTTTGTGTAAAATCGGGGAGTTTGTAACTTTAAAATAAAAAAGTTATTAATAAAAACTATTCGCATTCCCATAATGAACTCGCTGCGCGCTAAAACTTTAAAACGAGATTGCTCGAAACAGCAATTTTCAACTTAGGCGATTATTGCTTTTGACCACAGATATATTACAGATCAATCACATCTATACTTCTATGTAAAAATCGAAAATCGGACTGGACCGAATGTAAATTTTCAGCTTGTTGCTTGTCAACCGTAGCTGACTTCAAAACCGATTCGTTTCCTTGGAGCAATCTCACCCATGGCGATGTCCTAGGCGACAGTCATTTGTCTCTGTCTGCATCCGTTTGCAACTAGTCCAAGGTCGGTCTTAAATAAAACAGATTCTAAACCAGTTGCGAAGCGAGTAGTTTGCCAACTAGTTTTTCTAGATTAATTTTCTAACCAGTTGATTTTTATGGGGAAAAATAAAACCATGAAATTTTTCAACAATTATTTTATTTCAAAAATGGTTTCAAAAAACATCATAGTTCTTTTGCAAATAAAAAACAAGAAATATTGGTGCATGTAAAGATGAGCAAACATGAACTTGGACTGGAACGAATCCTGACTTTGCCTGCAATAAATAAATAAATTAATTCATTAATAAATATTTACATAAATAAACAAACAAATTTATCAATCCGATATTCGAGAGGGTACCCATTTTTTACCGCCCCTAGATCCCGTAGACCGATTTTGAAAATTTTAATAACACAGTCTATTTAGAGCCTCCTTATGTCATTTCTGCTTTCAAAAAAATTAAAATTTTTTTTTTTTTGGGCTGGAGCAGATGTGACTTTTAAGACACGCTGGCAAAATACGTAAGTCAAATTCGGAAAATTGCGAGTTTTTCAAGTTCAAATTAATGTTTCTTTTTAATTACGCATCGAAAGTAGTTGCAACCAAGGAGAAAGTTGAATAGAAGAACACGCTTAAAACTTTAGAAAACTGAAAGTTTCATAATTTGTATGTCAACTTTGTTTTTTTGGTAAGCAGTATTAAGTGTTTTATTAAAAACAAAATTTCATTTTGTACTAAAAAAAAAATTTTTTAAAACCCTTAAAAAATGTGGCCCTGTTTATACCAGTTTTACACTAAGTAAAACCCTAAAATTCGGAAATAGTTGTACGCAGTTTGAAAGCCAATGAATGTAGCTTTCCGATAATGTATAAATATTTAATATGCGTTAGAAGCTGTTATTTTCAGAATTTTTCAAAGTTGCCGGTAAAAAATGGGTTAAGTTATATTTAGTATTGAATTTAGCACAAACCACCATTTTATATAATATGTAGTTACCTTTACAGAACCATTTCTTGGCCTTATTTTGGGTCTTTACTATATATATTGTGATAGCCTATTCCGTCAAATCAGTTTTTATTCTTTTACACTTGGAAGTTTTGTCACTGCCTGCCATGATCGCACTTGCGCGATTCTTATAATTCGCATATACTTCTTGCGCATTGCATAGAAGAAGACGAGTGCCTAAACAGCCCCCAAACCGGCTTCGATAGTCCACTGGGTAGCAGCTGGCTTTTCATTCCAAAGGTCGCAACTAGATAGTTACAATGTGACGCAAAATCAGAGGAAAGCAAATTTTGAATCCATTTGTAGTGTACAGGTATAAGTACCCAAACACTCTGACACCACGGGTTAATTAATTGTTAATTGTTGTAATTATTGTATAATATTGTAAACTACCTTCTTTTACTGGCCTCAGTAGTTTTGATTGCAACGCGCACCAATAAAATGGAGAAAGAAATTATTTCATTCGCTAAAGTCAACAGATATTCGGTCGCCTTTTTTCCTAAGTAACTCTGGGTCCCGAGAGAGAGATCTGCTTCCAGACAACCGCGACTCGTTTCGTGTCACATTGTTACTGCCCAGAGACCCTGGAATGATAAATCTACGCGCTCAACCGACTCAAAACCGAATTATTTTCTATAACATATCGCACACGTACTACAAAAGTGACACAACTCAAAATTTTTGATTTTTCAGGAAACGCAAAAAACTGTTTTTGAGCTAAATAAACATTTTTTTTTAAATAACGTATAAACCGTTCAGTAGAAAATCCTTACAGATTATGCTTTAGGATAAGTTGCAAGAATTTTTTTTTTTACACAAGAAAATCAAAAAAATTTTGAGTTTTGACTGTTTTGATGCTATTTTAATTCAATAATAACGGAATTATTTTAAGTTATGTCACTTTTTCTGAGTTTAATAATTATAAATGACAGTTAAAAAGTCGAAAGAAAAATTTTGAAAATTCGGAATTGATTTTTTTATGTAAAAATATATACTAAAATTGTCAGAACTTTGCTTAAAACACAATTTGAGTTAGGACTCTTTTGCATTGAGCTGCAGCGTTCAAATAGCATCAAACTTCTGACATGAAGAGAGACCTAACTGTATTTTTGCAACAGTTAACAACAACAAAATATACTGAGCTTTTGCTTATTGGTAGATAGACGCATTGTGCACAGTATTAACACATAAAATCGAAATTTAAAAATTTTTATTTGTGTCACTTTTATAGTGCGTGTGCGATATGATTTTTGACAATTTGTAGTAAAGCTAAGTATTGATTGTTTTTTGATCAAAAATAAACTTTGCAATAATGCAAAACACGATGCAAAACAATCTATCATTGCTGGACCTACCATCCTTGAAGCTGCAATCTTGAAATACTTAGTCGTTATTTTTAGATAGCCAAGTAAGAAAGGATTTGTACAAATTTAGACTTTATGATGATAGGCCTGCATATACTTTTAATGTAGTTTTTTTAATTTCAAACTTCAGCTCAGTTTTGCTTTGTTTTTAATCTTGAATTTCATAGAATACAAAGCCGACTAAAAATTTTAACATTAATTGACTTGAATTAACTTTTAGTCTGAAATGTTAGTCAAATTATTGAGGAAGAAAAAATCCAATTTTCTTACTTTGGTGTTGACTGATTCAGCTGGTCAGTGTGCGAATCGCGAACTTACTTCCTGTATGTTGTTTAACAATTTTGTATCCCCTTCGCGCTTCTTCTTAAGACTTATAGCTTTATTTTCGCTAATACTCTTTTCGGTTAATTCTCAGATTACAGTCATCAGCTAAATATGTTCCAAACAAGTTTTTGTGGTGGGCTCAGCTATGCTAATCCATGTGAGTTCGTATGCGGATCGTAACGGCGCTCGTAGGTGTGTGCGGCCAGTGCGTAATTTCTGCCATGAATAACAAATCACTTTTGCCACTTTTTATCGCACTATCCGAGCAAATAAGCCGTCGTTGTTGTCGCGAGTATGGCAAATATTTAAACAGCAAACAAACAAACACTGGCCGCCACATAGCACACAAACCGAATTAGAAGAAAAAGAAGAAGAAAACGTTTGCACGCGTATTTATTTACAGTTTTGCACCTTCCGTTTTGCGAAGCAATGTAATTCAGAAAGCCAAATAAAACATAACCACATAAATAATATAAAATAAACTAAAATGAAGTGAACTGAAATGAAATGAAAACAAATGGAGAAACATTTTGTTAAAAATAGCAAAAGCAGACAAAGACGCTAACCGCCACAACAACAGCAACATTCGTGACGCAAAGTCAAAGCAACCTGCACACAAAGCAACAGCATTGAGATTGTTGGCAAACAAACTTAACAAATGGCATTTGTTGTTGGTGTCGTAGCTGCTTTGACGGTGGCATTTGTTGCCGGGCTATTCATCAGCCGAAACCACACCGCATTGCCACCGTTTCGCCCAACTGTGTGGCCACACACGCCAATTCGGCGCATTCGCATCAATTCGCTAGTTTGTCTGCCAGACTCGTTGTTAGTGCCTAGTGGCGATGTTGTTGTTATTGTTTTTGTCTTTTGCGTAGCATTGTGCCACACTTCAACCGGCGCTAATAGTAAAGTCGACAACGAAGCGTATTGTACGTTTTTAATTTATGCGAATTTCAATTTGGTTACTTTTCGTATTTTAATAACCACTTTGCCATTTCGCACATGCCAAACGTGCCAAAACCGATAAAGCGAAAACAAAAGTCGCCACTCGAATGCGGCACACATTCGGTGCTCCGATTTTTTGCACACCCGACTACTTTGCGTTGCGCCGTGTGCTGCGTGCAAGAAATACCAAAAACCCAAGCAAAGACAGTGAAATTTGAAATACCAAAAACTTTAATTCCACACAGCGATGTGATGTTCAAAAGCAGCCGCTACCGATTTGGGTTGTTATGCAATTCAAATTCTAATCGTTCGCACTGCACTTATAAACATTCGAGGATCCTTTCGTAATCTTGTGAAAAAAATATGTTCCATTTATAAAAAGTAAAATCATCGTTGAAACATTGTTTTGAACTCAACTAGAGCGCTAACTCAATAATTATAAACGAATAAGAATATTTACAAAATATATTTTTTCAATTATGCTCAATACTAAATTGCTCAAGAAGTGTTTTCGGAAGAAAAAGAAATCCGACACATTAGGATTCCTAAGAACTTTCATACATTTAGACATTGATTTCATCAATTTGGAACCGCCTATAGTTGGTTTTTTAAAGAAATCATGTAAAAGGCTCTTTCAACTAAATACTAAATAAATTTTGCTTCTGCCATTGTTGTATTGTTTTCATATGAATTTGCTTTTATTCCATTTCAACTTCATACATAGGAGTTGTGCACTCAATTCTTAGTGCATTAGTGCTTTTCACTTCCACTAAATGCATTTATTAATAGCTGAATTTTTTCCATTAATCACTAACTATATTCAGTGACAGTGGTAAAAAGTGCCACTAAAAAAAATTAGTAGAAGTGGATTAGTGGAAAATTGCATTACCACTAAAACGAGATCAGTGATTAATGGGAAAAATTCAGCTATCACTAAATTTATTTAGTGGTAGTGGAAAATGTCCTAGCAGACCTCGTAGTGGTAGTTTATTTTAGTGCAAAACCCCCATTTCTGGTACTTATATTTCGATTCTTTTGCGAATGAAAATATATATTTCGGTTTTTACTAACTTGTATTATTTTATGAATTATTATTTTTTTCAGAGCCGATAGCCCTGGCAGCTAGTGCTTTTTTAGCTGTAAGATAATAATTTATTGTTATCCTACATATAATAAAATAAAAAAAAATATTTTTTTCAAAATAAAAAAAAATTGGTAAAGTTAAACCTATGACCCAATATTATTGATCAGTGTCTTTTTCCGGTTTAACTGTAAAGGGGCGCGTCACAATCATCATTTTTAAATTTTTATGTTCACAAATGCCACAATTCTTGGTTAACCCTTTTAGTGCCGGGCGAAAAAGAGGTGCCTATGCGAGAATAACCGGCCGAATTTCACAGTTTTATTAGGGTTTGGGAAAATGCTCATAAAAACCAAACAAGAAACAATATTTACATGATTCAAAAAGCATTATACTAAGGATGAAGTAGAGAATAAATAGAATTTCCGAAATCCTGTATTGCTAATTGTTGGTTTGTCAAAAACAACAATGTTTGACACAAGCGGAAAACGTTTGACACAAGCGACAATAACAAAATTGACGCTTTCAAACTGCAACTGGGACGAAATATACTGTTGACAACAACGATTGAGGAGACACTAACTGATCCTAGGTCTCGGTGCAACGTTATTTCGCGAGAGTCTTCAAACAGTTGTTTACATAACACGCTGCCGAAAAGTTCCGATAACGTAAACGTCCACAAAGAGTTAAAACAAAAAACTAAAACTCTCGTAATGAAATTAGATCATTTATAACGTAATACAAAATTAATTTGAGATAAAGTTCCCCCGCAATGCGAATAGTAAAGCGGTACAAGGCACGGGCCGATATATCGGCTCTGGCACTTCTCGCTAGTGCAGCAAGAGATATAATGGCCTCCGGTACTAAAAGGGTTAGGTTAGGTTAGGTAGGGAAGGGTGTGTGCGTCCCAAGGGACTAAAAGGGTTAATACATGAAAAAATATTTCTGAATGACGCCTATTTTTTTCCTAAGAGTTTCAGTGCTATCCATGACAAATTTCAATAAAGTATTACGTTTCGAATCCTCGAGAGAAGCACGCACAAACAATGCTAAATTCATTCTCAGGGAAAACCAAAATTTTCGCCAAACATTTCCACATTTGTATGACTGACTGCACCGCAAATCCAACTGAATGCTAGTGGCTCGGTAGGTGGATGAGTGAATACGTGAAGGATTGATGTGTATATTGCGTGCCATCCACTGCCACTGTGTTGGCATACAGTAAATTATTTCACCATTAATGTAAGATACTTCCTTCACCACACTGCTGCCACCTCGCCCATCTTTGCTACATATTGCAGCCCAGAGCGATTTCCGCCCAACTTCCCATGTGGAGTCCATGTTGGCCGCGTGGCAAAGTGAGCTCTAATTATTACAACTAATGCAGCCATTGTGTTTGGAAACAACGATCGTTGTTATTATTATTTCAATAAAATTGTTGACCTCATTTCCAGCTCGAACTCAGTTCGAGCGTTACGCGAAGAGAAAAATCTGAATGCTCTATGTCGCCGCGATCGTAAATTTCCGCCTCAATATTCAACAGAAACCACACAATTTTCATGCGATATGCGAGAAGGTTTTATGTTGTTTACAACATTTCAATAGCGTAGCTGCCGTCATTGTTGTTTTTGTTGTTGTTGTTAGAACCACAAACGCAACATTGAGCCATTTCTATTGAGTTGTAGCGCTTATTTGTTGCGCTTATTTATTGTTGTTGTTCTTATGTGTTCAACTACCAAGCGGGACCTTGAAATAGTCGTCGCTTGCGGTAAGCTAAGGCGCAGCCGAGGTGCGCTGAAGTGTGCAGCGGCCAAACACTAGTCGCTTTCTGCCACGTTGCGCCGCAGCCGCACAAGACCGGCCGCGCAATGCCACACCTGCAATCGCGGTGACTCACAACCACCGCTGCCATAACTTCGTTCTGTTGCTTTTCATAAGCTTCATATCTCGACCCATGTATCGCGGCGATCCATCTGGCTGTGTCCAAGCACCAATGCACGCCTCGGCGCTTTTCGGTACGCTTTTCGCGTACAATTCCAATTTCCGCCAAACACAAATGTCAAGTTGAGCGAAAACCCGGACACCGCACAGTCGGCGTATCTACGAATAATTTCCGAGTCGGCGCTGCTTATAAATTGCAATGGCCGACCGTGCAAATTACGGACCGTTCTACTTGCCACACATACACCATCACGTTGCAGATTGTTGGCTTGTGGTCCGCTTCTGTTGGCTGCAAGTATAAGTTTGTATTGTTGCTCATTCTGTTGTTCCAATTGTTGTGAGAAGGCGCTTTCGCACTTTCCGTCTGTATCGATTCGTAAAATCTTAAAATCGAATGGATTCGTATTCGTGTTTCATGTGCATGCTCCAATTTTCCAGTATTCGGAACGGTCATTACCGCAGCTGATCTGTGCTTCCACTTGGGTTGGCCAATTCACTATAATAACTGGCTTTTGCGCTTCATCCGAGTAATATCCAGCATCATTTTTTGTGCTCTACTTCTAAAATTGTGAGTATTCGGTCTTCGTTGAGAATTTTAGTGAATAGGCCTTGGTTAAATATTAACAACTAAAGACTCGTTGTACCTCTGTATCATCATCCTATGAGTATTTATCTACAATATGCAATTAGCTACCTCTTTTACTTTTACTTTGCAGTATCATTCAATCCATAGGCAAAGCATAACTATTCAATGAACAGCAAAAGTTGATAGTTCTAACCACAGCAGGTTTTATGGCTTATGCGATTTTTATTTGTAGAATTGAAAACACATATAATACATACCTATAGTTAAGTCTCTCTTCATGTCAGAAGATTGATGCTATTTGATCGCTGCAGCTCAATGCAAAAGAGTCGTAACTCAAATTGTGACACTTTTGACGAAATAAATGTTTGTTGAAGTTAGATGGATGGATGGATGTGAGGGTGGGCAGGAAGGCTACAAGCCTTCCATAGCACTCAGTCCATTTCAGACCATTGTACTATACCCATCACCCGTTTTTTAAACGCGTATGCAACACTGTCTTTCCTACATATGTTACAGCACACATTCTAAGCGGATGGGGAAAGGGAGGTGGAGGGGACCCATAGTTTAACGCCGAGTCCGAACGGCGTTTGGAAGTTTTTCGTTCACACTTGGAGGTTTTGCCATTGCCTGTCAAGAGCGCACTTGTGCGATTCTTGTAATTCTCATTCCCTTCATGTGGATAGCGATAGAAGTAGACGAGTTATTCACCAACCCGAGCCAGGAATCGAACCTGGGCCTTTGATATGAGAAGCCAGCGCGCTACCCGCTGGACTATCAAGGCCGGCCTTGATTGAAGTTAATTTTAAGCAAAGTTCTGACAATTTTAGTATATATTTTCAAATAAAAAACTTAATTCCGAATTTTCAAAACTTTTCTTTCGACTTTTTAACTGTCATTTATAATCATAAAACTTAGCAAAAGTGACATAACTTTAAATATTTCCGTAATTATTGAATTAAAATATCATTAAAACAGTCACAACTCAAAATTTTGGATTTTCTAGTGTAAAATAAAAAAAAAAATGCTTACAACTTATCCTAAAGCATAATCTGTAAGGATTTTCTACTGAACGGTCATACGTTATTTGAAAAATATGTTTATTTAGCTCAAAAACAGTTTTTTGCATTCCCTGCGATATGTAATCCGAAGAACAAAAGAACAAGTATTTTGAAGATGATCAGGAAGTAAGCAACTTGTTAAAAGTTGTTTAGAAAATAAAAAACAATAAACAGATAAACGCAATCGTATCAATAGTTAAAGTTAAATAGTTAAACTGAAAGTAGTGAAAAGCAAAAATTCCGAATTAAGTAGTAGTAACACAAAATCTAAAATTTTGTAATGAATATTCATTACCTCAGTGCCTTGTGTTAGTATGAATCGATCCATATAGAACACTTATTAGTTTTTACTAATCAAAGGTTAGTTATTGCAATGACAGATATATTACTGCCAAATAAAAAATGGCGCGAAATTTTTACTAACATCTCTTGTTCAAAGACCTTATATAAAAATGGGCATAGGAACATATATACTAGAGTCCTGCACGAGTATGCATTTTTGCTATTCGAAAACATTCAAATGCTTTTGAATAGAAGTCCGAATGAATACGAGTACAGCTCCGAACAGAAACGAGTAGACGTACACTATTTATTCATATTCGCTCGAAGCGGGAAAAGGAGGGACAAAAGCATTCGAATAATAGTACAAACTGCTTGAATATCCGAATATACTCGTTTTATTATTCCTAAGAATACTTAGAAATATTTATGTTGTATATTATTTAACAAATAAATATTAATATACTACTACTGCTACTTTTTTCAATAATTTTGATTTTGCGTATTAACTAATAAGCCACTTAAACCGCAGCACAAGTATACACATGGAAAAGTGACATACTGCGCATAAAAATATTCGGTGAAACTGTTGATATTCGAATACTTCGCAAAGTTCTCGATTACCGAATACGAGCACTGCAGTATTCGCTTCTCACCGAACACGAGCACTGCAGTGTTCGCTATTCACCGAATACGAATAGAATCGAGAAGCGACGCTCGCTGGTTCTCGTTTCTATTCGTTTCGTTGTACACATTCTTCGAATACCAAGTACCCGTACAAAGGAATAAAGGACAATACACAAAGGACTTAAATAAATAATAATCTGCTACCAACAATGACCGATGGATAGTAAAATGCAACAGATCAAATTACCAAGTTTTTGTTAGCTTTCTTTTGAAAATGCCAACATAAGACTGGCAACAACCTGCGAACATGTCTGCAGACCTTGCTTGATGATTTCAGAGATATTAATCCGTAGACACCTGCTAATTTTGGCTTTAAAGTCTTGCTTAGAGGCAACTTCATTAATTTGAATATTAACGCTTGTCACATAAGTATTAATCTCTACCATTTTCTAAACAATTGATTTGGCAAATTGATTCGCAGAAAAATTCTCTCTTCGATCCTTCACGACATCAAAACTACATGATTGAAGATTTCTGTTTGCTTTTGTAAAACTCCGATAAATCACTTTAATCAATGTAATTTTTCAGGAACAACAAAATAAAGACAACCCGATTTTCACAATATCACGTCAACGGTTAATATGATCGTCCGCTAACGGTAGATCAGTTTTTTCTTTAAACTGTTCGTTCAAGCGGAGTAGACACGTTAGATGCAAAGTGGCTGGTCGATAAACTCAGCGGCATCAACCTTTTAACGCTCAGGCTGCCGCCAGCCCGGTGTGCGTCGGAATGCGTGTTGGACTTTGTTACTAACTTGTGCCTTAAAGGCTTTTGGCCACATGTCTTCATTCGCCAAAACCTACTGAAACGTTGTATGCGCCAGTGATTGATGAAGGCAGCCGGGTGGCAGCTGTGAGTCTGCCCGGTGGCTGTTGGCTGTTGGCCGTCGGCTGCCCTGTTTCGCTAACCGGCTGACCATGTGTGCATTGACTCATCGCACGGAGCGGATTGAATTACAGCAGACGAGTCAAACAAGTCGGCGCACAGAAAGCGGAGCAGCAAACTGAACCAGCAAAAATATCGGAAATGCCCAAAGGTGCTTCACCTTTGCGAAGAATTTTTGCAAAAGTGGCAAATGTTGGACGCATCCAGCGAACGGACTCGGGAAGACATTAGCCTCAATTTAATTGACGTCGGCGACTCGAATTGCTGACACAATGCCGAGCGTAAGAAATAATTTTCATGTGCACAGCGAATGCACCGTCAATAATTTCAAGTCTCCAGTACCGCAGCGAATGGCAAGTGGGGCAGAGTGTCGGGCAGCCGCTTTCGATTTCAACTTAATTTTCAACCGTTTCACACTAAAAGGTCTAACGAAATTAGTTCTGCTCTAATTCTGTCTAACTGCTCGGCGACTTCAACTCTCCGCTCGACAAATATCGAAAACTAATTACTGACTTCTGTGCGTCGCAACGTAGTTAAAGCACCAACTCCACTCGCTTCCCTTGTCTGCCAGCGTGTACACTGCACGCTTAGGAATCTGTGCCGCCGTGTAATGTAGTCTGGCAAATGTTTGCCTATCGACGGGATTGTGTTTATTTTCACTTTCACTACTTGGGACGCCTAATTCATGTCATTGTTGTTGTCTTGTGTACAAGTCTTGAATTGACCGCGTCTGGTAATAAATACACATTTTCGAGTAACGCTGTGTCATATTTGCTTCCTCCATCACTATGATTATTTTTTCGTCTATTTCTTATTGTGGTTTTACGCGATCACATTCGACTCGCTGCAACTCGGCTTGCACCTGCAACGACAGTTCACAGCCCACCATTTCAACAGCAACTGTAATTGGTGCACAGATAGCCGAAAAATGTTTTATTACCAACGCAGCTGATGTTGTATTGTTGTACCAGAAGAGGCTATAATTTACTCTTATTTTGCTTGCACTTTCATTTTCTCCTCAGAAGCGAAATTTCATTTTTCGATTTTTGACTGCGCGCCTTCGTCTTCCGACCGCCTGCAGCAACATTGCAATTATAGTGTTATTGTTGCTTTTTCAATTACACTCAACGTCGGCACAATGATTAACTCGTCTATTTGTGCTTTTCTCGCAATGATTTCAATTTTCTCCAAAGTTTGTGTAATGGGTTGCCACCTCCTTTTAAAAAGAATGCTAAGCGTGTTTTGCTCATACATTCGGAATAGTGATTCTTAAAATCGAAATGAACATGAAAATTAATGTGAAACTGTTCAAACAACTTGTTTCGCATTTGCTTTATTCTATAACAGTCAGCTGATATCGGGACGCTTGTTTGTTCAATGATTTAAATTGAAATTGAAATACACAGCCCATTTAGTTACTTATTCAAATAGGATAGATTAATCTGAGAGAAACCCAAAGCTGCACACCAACTCGTTCTTCTCTCCATATTCCGACAGGATTCCCATTACCGTTCAGCTATGGATATAGACTTATCGAGCTGCTTTGTTATGTCAGACTTAAATAGTTGCATCTAGTGGAATAGCGGTCCCTACCTCGTCCTATGATACTGACCTCTTGCGAATTGAAGGATTGTCATTTCAGGCGGTGCTTTTTTTAATTGAAAAACTCAATAGTTTCAACGACTGAAAAAAAATCAAAAAATTATTTGAAGAATCATTTCTCAAACACCCTTAAAAGGTTCTCATCGTAATAAGTGGTTTCGACGGCGTAAGACTCTCGATCACTGACTGTTTATGAATTTTAATCAATAGATTTGAATGGAAATTCCGGACGCATCCATTATCCGAAACTACAAATCGCTCCTTCGCTGTAAGAACGACATAACTCAAACAAAATTTTTTCCAGTTTATGGCAACCCTGCATATGATCTTTTATCTGTCAAAACCACTCTGTAAAATATTCAATACTTTTCTCACAAGACGACATGAAACATTTTTTGATCCCTTGAACTGCCTGTAATGGTAAACTTTAAAATTGAATTTTCAAGGAATGATGTAGTTTTGAGTTATGACGTTCTTGCAGCGAAGTAGCGAAATGTCTTCTTTTGGTTTGCAATTTATTTATTGTTGTAGTCGCATCGAATCCAATTTTTCTTCGAATCTAAATCCTAAATCAAAAATCATCTAACAAAATTATATAAAGTCCAACAAAGTTTGATACTTTCTGATTTTCTATATGATGCTTGCGAGTACTTTTGAATACGCATTTCGAAGTATTTGAAATAAGGTGAATTTTTATTTAAAAAATATTGAAAGTAATGTTGAAAATGCTTGGGTTTATATGAAAACAATTCTATACCAATTTGACTATGAAATATTTATTACACTGACTTAGTTTCCCTGACATTAATATATAATTGAGCTTTTCTCGGGCATTTCATTTTAGTAAATTTTTTTTATGGCAAAAATTTGTATATCTTATCAAACATAAGACTTATGGGAGTCGTCTACGTACAAAGTTTTAAAAAATCGTTTTTTTTACATAATTTTCATTTGGAAGACGTGAGGAATGTTATTTGGGTAAACTCTTCACGGTTATTGAGCTGTAGAGCATTGAGCACGCTCGCTCACGGTGTTTCCGCACGCTTCCTGTGAACTTTAAACGCGTTTTCCCGAAAATCGTATTTTTCTAACTTACTAGCACGATTTTAAGAAAAGTTTTACACGCATCGATTCGATTTCTTTTTTTACTTGCCCAGAAAACATGTCGCTATGAGTAGACACGAGCTTTTGACAAAATATTGTTTTTTTTTATTACAACAGGCAATAAACTTTCAAAAAAAGGGAAAAAATAAATTTTTTTCAAAAATTTCCACCATTTCGAGAGATTTTTGAATTTTACAAAAAGCTCGTGTCTAAGTATAGTTTCATTTTTTGTTGTAGATTACGTGGTTGGCCCACAATATTGCAGGGAAATTTATATAAAAGTTCTGATGAGGGCAGGTTCAAGGTCATCCCGCTCTCGAATATGTAGAAATATAATTTTTATGATATTGCCACTTGAAAGATTACGATTAAATAAACAAAAAACCAAAAAAGTGAGTGAATATCTTTTGTCGTTCCTTCCTAATAAATGTTGAAAAACAGGCTCGAAAATCGGGCCGCTACGTAGACGACCCCCTTAAGCCTTCAAAAAATTGAACACGAAGTTGTCAAAGAAGATTTTCATAATGTAATGAAACTGTCCCAACGCTTGGCAACTCTGGCGTTAATGCTGTTTTACAATTCGTCGTGCCTATCTGTCGCTCCCTGCGTTTTCGTAATTTGCCCATTTGTAACGCTCAACGCCGTGACAATTGCACTTCATGAAAGAAACTTTCGAGGGATATAAGACGCACAGAATAGACAAATAAACAAAGAAACAATGAAAATGGGTTAAGTGTTTGTCAATTGGACGGTGTGTGTGTTGTTGTTGTTGCCGTTAATTTTGATGTTGTGCGCAAATGATCGTTAGACGACGATCATTGAAAGTGTAAACTTCGACGGCACATCGAACAGAGTTCCAGAAGATTTCGCATAAAATATTAGATATTTATTATTCCAGAGCCATTTCCAGTATAAAGGGATAACAAGTTTATTTATTTATGGGTGTAATTGAATCATGATGACTCATCGAGAGCTTTGAGCGAAATTGCAAACAATAAAAGTGTGTTCGTAGCGGCCTGAAGCGAGGCAACACTTCGATGACGCTATTAATGGTGCTGTCGATTGCGCAGCACCGCTTCCGCTCGCAATTGCTCATAGTTCTAAAAACGGCGAGGAGAAGGTGCTTTATAGCGCTTCGCCCCGTGGCTGTCGCTGCCAACGCTTCGGCTCACGACTGAACGCAGCGCTCGATGCATGTGCGCCGTACAGCAGGCGAACAGCTGATTGGCAGTTGAGCGTGATCGATGCGCCAGAGAAACGTGACCAGGCGGGCCAGATAAGGCGCAGTCAGACAGCAAGCAGCTGAAACCGAAACGCTGCCCCGCTCGACGACGCTTTGCACGAAAAAACCAACCAGACAACAAACGCTTCAACTGTGTAAGCTCAGCAATTTTTGTGGGTAAGGTTTTTCGTGGAGAAATGCAAACAACACTTTCGTTTTCACATATGACGCATGCACCCCTCGTTGTACTAAACGCAATGCCAGCCATGGCAACAACTGCGTCGAGCGAGCAAAGATCGCTTCAAGTGAGTCATGGAAAATGCAGTGCCAGCGCAAGGCGGCAGCACATTGTGCGGCCACATGACTGCGCCACACCGATGCCGCCGATGATTGCCATGTGCGAGGGTCCTTAGGCGCATGCGTCATTGAATTCACTGCGAAATATGCCTTGACGCTTGTACTATGCGGGGGCGTCCGAGTGGGCACGTGCGCGCGCCCAAGTGTCAAAACGGCGCGCAACTGCCGCTACCAAACAGGCCGCTACGGCTACGGCAACGGCAACGGCCTGATCGGCTACAATTAACCCAAATCGGTCTGACGAAGCCAATATTGCCAATTTGTAACGATATTATGGCCACATACGTGGCAACAGTGTAAACAATCAGTGGCGTAAGCTTGGGGAGTTCAGACCCCCATTGTCATAGTAGCGACACAAGTGCGAAAATGAAACAAATATTATTTGTTAAGCTCCGAACACATAGACTACGGCAGCGACACGAGGGCATCTGTCAAAATATAGAATCAGATCAGCTATATTCACATAGATGACTACACGGTGACGGTCGATGGCGACGCCATCTTGAAGTTGAAGTTGGAATAAGATTTCTCTCAAAATCACATAAAAATTCAACGAAAAAGTACTCGATTTATGAGACGTTAGTCAAAAAATACAGAGACCTCAAAGCATGAAAACTTTTCATGTTGAATCGTAGTCGCTCGCCATTGTAAGCGCCGAACCGTTGTAACGCGCCAGCTGTCGCTACAAAACGTCCAATTAGCTGACGGTGCAGGCAGCCTATCCACCTGGCTGGAGCTTTGCGTGGTTCGGCGGCGTGTGCGCCTTATCGGCGGCTGTTGCCAATTGGCGGTGAAATATGGCGCGCAGTGGCACATTTGCACATTGGAGTACTTCGGCCGCGGATCGCATTGCAGACTCGCGCAGGACCGCATCAAATGGCCAGAGACCCCTTTGTGGTGGCATACAATACCTGTCTGTATGTGTGTGACACAGTAGTGGGGTCGCACTGAACTGGCTTGGCCCATTTCAACACTTGACGGCTGTCACATAATGCAATGCGATAGACTCGAGTTTCGATAGTGCGCGTTGTATTTGCCATGAGTAAATGTGAACGTATGCATACATGTATGTATGTATGTATGCAGTATGTATTTCCGCGATAAAGCCTTCAAGCGCTGCCCGCTCACCGCAGCTGATACTCAGGCTGCGCCAATCGCTTTGTGGGCATTCTTGCGCCTGCCAGCGCGTGAGACCAGCCAATTTCTCAGGGTCGCTAAATATTTTAGTTTCTAGATTGCTGTGTTGTTGTTTCTAAGCCGCGACCGCAAGCTGTTATCACACGCCGAAGAAGTGCCAAGTGCGTTCCGATGATAAATATGCACAGTTTGTCATGCGGCTTATCAGAGCGCCGAACAAAACAAATATTCAGCAAAAACTCGTTCAGACCACACACTGAAAATTTGGTGTTGAATATTGGCGACATTATCTGGGGGGTCTACATTACTAGATCATTTTGAATGTACGATTTTTCGAATCTTTTTAAATTCAATTTTATTTAATTAGTATCAAAAAATATAAATTTTTCATGTAAAGTATATGTTACGAAACATGAGTAATTTACCAAGAGAAACTGTGTATATTTCGTCCCCATGCACAGTGATTCGTTTCATAGACAAAATTCAAAAAATTTATGGTCTCAGAATTTCACGATTTTGATGTCACTTGAAAGAAAAAACTCCAGCTAAGAAAACCGCAAAAACTCTGTGCAAAAAATCAATTAGTGTCTGCGCAAAAGCGGCTCCAAGTTGAAATTTTTTTTTCAAAAAAATTAAGACTCATATTTTCTGGTTTTTAGTCTATTGAGTAAAAAAAATTGTAAAAATACATGGTTACCAAGAAGTTGCTTAAACTATAGACTAAGAAATGATGTGGCCATTTTCGCTTTTAATGTTTTCTCAAAATTTGCAAAATTGAGGCTTTACATCACTTTTAATTCAAAATATTTTTCAAAATTAAAAATCTGAAAATTGGCAAAACTTAGAGGAAAATATCTAAAAAGTATGTGAAAGTATGTTCCTGGATTTTTTTTATTTTAAGAAGCACTCTTTCTTTGTTGGATAATGTAATTATATCCTCCGATATCTTGCGATCTCAGAAAATAATTCAATTTGAAACACGTATTTTTCGACAAAATTTATTTTATTTATGCCCAAAAGTATGCAATCAGCACGAAAAATGATAAAATCTGCAAAAATGCAAAACATACATCTATTATTATCGTTTTTATTGCAAATCCAGAGGGTCCTAAGACAATTTCTGTTACTCTTTGGAATAATCAATGTTGACGTTACCGATTAAATGTAAAATCTGAAAAATCTAGCCAACACTGCTGTGCTGTAGCTCACCAAAAATGACGAAAATTGCAAATTTAAGTCACAAACATTGTCAAACTACAAAAGTTTAAGAAAAACCAAATGAAGATTTCAATTCAGCAGACCATTTAACTAGTATACCAAATTTGATGAAGAACGGACCACACCTTCTAATTTTGTCCCGCGGTTGTATGGAGTCGAATCACTGTGCCTTGTACTAATGCGGTCATGAAGCATCTTTGCTTTAATTATGATTTTTTTGCCGAAAGTGAAAACCCGAAATTAATAATTTAATTAATTAATTTAATTAATAATTAATAATAATGAAAAACCCAAAAAAGTCGGGCATCGTACAAGAAAGGCCGTCAAGACCGATCCACTTTTTTAATCAGTTTTTGGTACAAAGCCGTTTTCGCTGACAATGAACAAGTGTTTTGAACAAATTGTGAAAATTTCATAAACGAATATAATTTTTTTTTTTTTAGTGTATCATAGTTTAGTACGAAAACATTTTTACAAAAACAGTTTTAGTGGCCGCATCGCACTCCGTTGCCACTTATCTACTTCTATATCTATGTTATTCACTTGTGATACGTAGACAAAGCCGCAATTTTCGTTTTCCGTTTGCTGTTTAGCCACACGACCGCAACATTCAATGGGCCGCACAATGCCAACCAGTGCCGCAAAGACTCGGCTTTGCTGGTTGCGCAAACGGCCGGCCAGCCGTTTTTTTGTGTAGTTGGCCGTACGCACTGCCTAACGCACACTGACGCCTAACATAACTGTCAGAGGCCGCCTCGCTGTTATTGAAATATTAATCAAGGTTAACGCGCCAAGACCCATAAATTAGCATAACGTGAAGCATTAACTGCGTAAATGGTCAACTGTGAGGAGTTGCTTCATTCTGGCTGTCGACAACGGGCGGATTGACGCTGCTACTCCAAATCGTGGCATTTTGTTTATGCTTTCTTGAAATCATGAATACAAAAGTAGCAAAATCAGACAAGTTGCGCGATAGATGTTTTAGCTCTTTGAAATTAGTAATAACCAGTTTTTTTTTAAATAACTCTTAATCATCTGTTTACATTTGAGCCGTTCAGCACACTGATCAATTTAATGTAATAAATAAATCTGAAAAGCCCAAAAATCATTAAGGAACCATCAAGCTCTAATATAATTACAAATACAGGTTTATCAGATTAAAACGGGACTTGTTAAGCATATGATTAAAAGTCATTAAATTAATTACGCAAAAGTGGCGCACGCAACATTTAATTCGTAGTTAGTAGGGAGTATTTCTTTACTCTCCGCGTACTCAATCATCAGTGTCAACTTTGCCGGCAACTGCTTACATGGGAAATTGTCACTGCGAGTGTCTTCTTGCACGTAAAATCGACTAGAGTTCAAGGTTCAAACCAATTTCAGCCGCTAAATAAGCTGAGTAGATCATCTTTGTTAATCCGTCTAAATAACAAAGTGGCACTAATTGTACATGCACACAAGTCGTAAAGTCTTCGTTCTGAGGGTGCTGAACCGTAAAAAGGTTGTTCTTCCTTCATGTCATGTTATTTCTACCGACGAGTGAGCCATAACTGATTTTTTATTTACATTTTACTGTCACATCTTCTGTGACGTTAATGGGATACAAATCATAATTTTGTAGTTAAAACAATCTTATAAAATTACATACAAAATCAAAATTAAATCTTCATTTCCAATAAATTTGCAAATTTTTTTGGGAGCCCGTAAAAGATTTTTAGAATTTTATTTTCTTCTATTTCAGAATAATATCTTTTTTATCAAACACTGACTTTTTGTCAAACTCTGCATATTTCAGACAAAATGCAATGAAATGCAACAGAATTCAACTTTTGAAATAACGCAAAACAAAAAGAATGATTGCACATTGGACATTGCTGTGACAAGAAATACGTATTTCCTCGAATCGAATATTATCGCATATTTATTTTATATTTTTTATGGTACAAACGAAAAGTTGCAGGCAGATAAATTTGGTTTTCTCTCAGGTACCGTTTGGTTTAATTCAGTCAATTATGAACTGTAGTTGAATTTTTAAAAGTGAAGATGTGAATTATTGACAAACCACAAAAAATAACTTAATTTAAATGTAATTTTCAAAATTCACGGAAAGAAAACTCTCTTAAACCGAATTTGAAGTTCCTTTAACACATTCGAGATGACGATTTTTTTCGAACAAGGTCGACAGGAGCGAAATTGCATTTTTCTTTGTACTGTACACAATAAAACCAATGCCAAATTTTGTTTTCCTGTACTTTACAGATTTCATTAGTTCCAGAAAAATCTTATTTCGACGACTAGTTTACTCAGAATAACTGATAATTGCACATTACTGTCTTATAGCCTCGTAAATCAATTGCACACACGGTGTGCAATCGGTCTCGAATGGGTTAACACCAGAAACACTATTGCAGTCATTTTGATGGTTTTTACTTTTATTACTTCCATCAACTTTTGCTTTAGTGACTTTTTTATCGAGTTCTACAATTGTGTGGAAAATTTGGTAAATCCGATGTGTACTTTTCGAATTATCAGTGGATATACCTAGAAAGACCAAATTCGGCTATTTTGATCGCAAGCTAAATAAACGACGATTTGCTTGAAATTGTAAATATGAGTGCAAATAAGACATTGCTTCTAAAACTCAATTGCATTGTAAAACAATATCATTGCAATGTTTCTCTGTTGGGACACCCTTTATATACTCGCGATCTAAAACAATATTAATTTTTAGGGGATTAAACTTATAGTGGACAGTAGGGCATCCAGCTCTATTGACTCCTTGGAACATCGTCGAAACGTGGCGTGTGTGGTGTTGTTTTACCGATACTTTTTCGGCAATTGCTCAGTGGAGATGAGCAGTTTGATGCCATCACTCCGGGTATTCCCACGGGCAACCCGTTTGAACACTGGCGCCCATGCATTCCACGTTGAAACGATGTTCCAGCGCACTACGCATTACAGAGAAAGTTCGTTTCTGGCCCGCACAGCGCGGCTGTGGAATGGTCTCCCTGCGGATATCTTCCCCAGCACTTATGATCTCGATGGGTTCAAGGCAAGAGTCCATAACCACTTCACTCTCAACCCTATCTCCTAACCTTTATATCCTTCCTGAACCAACGCAATACCTCGCATTAATAGGGGTCATCCCCTGCGCGTTTGTTCGAGTTTAAAAAAAAAAAAAAAAAAAAAAAAAAAAAGTTTCAATTGATATTTCCCCTTATAACCGTATTAGTGGTCAAAAGTGACAGCTGTGGTCTTTCTAGGTTATGGAAAATTTCCGTCGGTCTTTCTAGTGTTAATGCATGGTTGTGTGGAGTGAGCGGGGTGCGGCTGCAGCACAAAAAGGTTCAAGATTACAGCGCCCCACATTGCCACTGTGCGTGGGCGCTGGTGCTCGCGTGGTACAGCTAACAGTGGCTGCCGCGGCCCAACTACCTGTGTGAGGGACGCAAGAAGTCGGCACACATGTCGCCGGGCTGAAATGCCGCCAGGCAAAGTGCAAAACCAGAAACTTACATAAACAAACGCTGCGCAGCGTCGACGGCGGGCGAATGCGGAACGTGGCAAGCGGCAACGAAAACCAGCGGAATGGAAAATGCAAAAGCCGGAGAAGAGCGAAATAAACAAACGACATAACAAGTAAAATGAATGACGACGAACGCAGAGGAGCCAACAAAGGTAAAAATAAAAACAAACGAGCCGAAAACGCTCTCCACTCGTGATGAGCAGCCGGCGCCGCTGTCGCCGCCACCACCGATAGTAACAACAACAGCCGCAACCATGCCGACAACAAAGGCTGCAACGACGCCACATTCGCCCCAAAACGACTGAAGCCGATTCGCAGCGCCAACGAGTGGCGGCGAGCAACTTGCCGGGCCAACGCGCGGCGAGAGTATCTTTCAGAATCATTCTTGAATGCGCGCGCGAACCGTCCACACGTCAACGCCGCCAAACCAGCGGAGCGCCCCCGGTCGTATCGAATCGACACAACACACAGTGCAATATTAAAATTATTATTTGTATTATATCTGGTCGCTCGTACGCTCGTGCGCGAAGAACGAAACGAAACACTCGGTAAACTTGGCTGGCACCAGCGAGTAGCGCTAGCGGCATTTAGTAGCGCTGTGGCCGCACGCGAGACAAGCCAACAACCCATCGATCAGCTAACTTACCAGCCAACCGGCCAGCTGTGTTGGAATTCTATTTTCGGCAGCCGGAACAACAGCCAGTTGTGGACTTTTTGCAGTCATTCGCGGCTTATTCTGTGAGGCAGAGCAGTTGCTGGGGTGTCACCGGTGACGCTGACGACCGGCACCACAAACAGAAAGTCCAAAAATACCCAACAACAGTTGCGCTTTGAGTGAGACATCGAGCGGTCACACCAGACCGTCTGTCGATTGTGAACAAAAGTGTAAAATCTTCGAAAATCGCACGCCTCTCAAATACAAACTTGGAAATTGTTCGACAAAATTTAGAGAAAAGAGAACATAGAGATTTCGGATGCATTACATAAATTCCGTCTAACTAATTTCATTAAATATTCAAACTGCAAATTCGCGGCTAAATATAGAAACGGCGCCTAGTAGCCTCAATATCCAAGTGCAACAATAGTGCACAAGTGACAAACGCAACAGCCGCAGTGAAAATAACGCAACAACGCGTCGCCGACCCTGAGACCAAAACGTCGCGCGGATTGCATTTGTCGTTTACCGGCCGGCGTTTTGTACCAATTAAACGCACATTCAACAGCAACAACATCGGCCAGCCGCAACAACTACGACAGTGTGGTTTTGTGTGCCGCGTGTGCTACTTCTTGCCCGAGCAGTGACACAATTTCGTGCGACAAGTGCGAATTTTGCAATTTACAATACGTCCGCCCGCGCCTCATCGCCACAAATTCACTCGAAAGTGTACAGTGAATTTTTTTATCAAACGCGGGTTTTACTTGTGCAATTTTTTCCGTCTGTCGGTGCGTGTTTCGAGTGTATTTTTTAAATGCGCGCAGCAAAAGCAGAAAATTCGCTAAAATTGAAAAATATGTGCAGGAATGCAGAATAGCAAAATTGATTTGTTCGCAAGTAGCTAGAAACGGCCTGCTCTACCCCCCGATTGCCGCCGTGCAAATTCATTTGATTTTGACTTCGAGTCAAAAACTACACCGCTCGTGTGCGGAAAATTCTATTTTAATGTCAGCAGATGAGCAATATTAACTGAAATTCATAGTGTAGTGGGAAAAATAAATAAATCTAAAAATTGCAAAAACAATAAAATTGCAGTTTGTCTGTGCTGCCACTAAAGTGAAAATATTCAAAGTCGTAAAGGATTTGCGCAACGAGTGTGAAGAAAGTGAAATAAGCAGCACCGCTGATTGACAGTTGGTGGCGAGACTTTTCATATAAATTTAGTGGATTTTTCAAAATTACTCAAAAGGTGTTTTGCAAACAGTGCAGACCGTGTGCCAGTGGCGAAAGCCAGAGGTGAGCAAATTTCCTAAAACTCCAAACAAGGGTTTGGTGGTCCTTCCCTCCTAGAAATTTGCTTTCACACTCCGTCAAGTGCGCATAGTATTTAAATAAGCAAAATAAGGCAAATTTTAACCGTAGATCGAGCTTTGTATCAAAAATGATACATTTGGTTTTTTGTTTTATTATAACTTTTTTCAGGATAAAATTAATTGACGCATTCTTTGTGACTTTGTTGTGTTGGGATTATGCTTGTTTAAAAAAATCTTTCACACTTTTTTAAGAAAAAGGTCTTGAGAAAATTGAAAATTTATAATTCTCTCCTTTGTATATATAAGATTCCATAATTTTTTTTGAAGCTCGATCTACGGTTAATGGTATTTTAAATTATTTTGCTGTCGAGTTGTAGTTCCTGGGAGATTATTTTACTTTTTGTTTTATTTAAGTGTGTTTGACTGTGTAAATTTTTATATTCAATATTTGTGTTAAAATTTGTTTATTTTTTCAAAGATTTTTCTTCTGCTCAGATTTTAATTTTAGGTCCTGTCAGATGATTCTCGGATCTTTAACGGGATGCCCACACTTTAGAACTTTTTTCACCTCATTCCTGTTACACAGTCTGTGTTTTGTATACTTATGAGCGTTTTCCAAAACGCCTGTTGCCTCTTTTTCGAACAAAGTTACATGTTGCTAAACGCAACCCGGCAAGCTATGAAAATGTACAGTCGTGTCTGGATATAGTGAACTAATTATTGCAAGGCTTGTTCACAGTATTGAGGTTGTTTACTATATCAAGGTGAACATTCTTGTTCAAAAACTCGTTTTATATGCTCAAAATACACTTTTTGTTTTTTGCTTGTCAAAATTTGGGTGTTCATTATACCGAGGTGTTCACTATATAGGGTGTTCACTATACCCAGACACGACAGCATTGTGTTCCTTATAGTATCGTTGATGTTTGCAATAAGTGTATCAAAGTATTAATTTTTTATTGATGCCATGTTTGAAGACAGTATTATTACATTGTGTAATTGTGTAGAATTGCTTTTCTGACACATTAAAGAGTTGAAAAATAATATGACTTTGAAAAATTATTTCCAACACTTCACTAATTTGGCTAAATTTCATTGAGTTATTAAATACTTTGGGCAATTCCCAATAGCGAGTTCTTTTGTGCTTAAGCCACTTTAAACTTTTATAACATCATGAATCATACGTTTGTTCAACCATTTATTGAAATACTTTGTCCAAATGTCACCAGAGATAAGAGAAATGATTAGACTGTCAACTTTCCTTTCAAAGCTGTTATTACGTGTTGCTATATCTGAGTGCATCTCTCTTGCAGGATCCCATTGAACTGAAAAAGCGTCTGGAAGAGGTACGTCTGCTCGAATCGCGGCGTTCTGCACGCTTGGCCGATCAGGAACGTGACACGGATTTCGCACGTCTGGCCGATATGGGTAGCGGTGATCGACGCCGCGCAACATCACACAGTATTGACGTGCCATCGTCCTTAACGCCACCGCACAAGTGAGTACCATCCAAAAACGTTTTCGATTTTTTAAGTAATAACAAATGCAAATGAGGTTTAGAACTCAGTTTATAAATGTTTACAAAAACCACTAGATCGGCTAATATGTCAAATCCAGATAGTCGCATCCATCGCCATCCGCGAATCCTAATGCAAATATTGACATGTTGAGCGGCAAAGTGGGCAATATTCTAACGGCATTAGAAACCTGCATTATTAATAAGTACCTAATAGTAATAATAATGAAACTGCTATTACGTCGCAAATTGTTATCTTATCTGTCGCACTATGTTACGTCGGCCCAGCCAGACGCGCAGTAGCGCTCACGCGCTGTGCGCCAGGCAACGAGCTCTGGTGAGGAAGCGAATACGTAATTATTGAATATTGCTGAGCCGACAGACGGCGGTCGGCTAATGTGGAACTAGCATATTTGCGCCCCGGAGCCGCGGAAATTTATGCTGCGCAACTGCCGACTTTGTCGCGCGATAGCCCGCTCCGCACCGCACTGCAGCGCCGGCGTTCACCATCGAGCGCTGCGCTAATTGCAGCGATTGGAAATTTCAGACTCAAAGTCCCCGCTGATCGTTGATTTTTGCAATTTGTATTATTCCGTTTTTGCCATTTCTGCAAGTCGTAGACGAGGCGTCGGCAGCGCTTTAATGGCCAAACTCCATAAAGCGCGTTGCAGGCGTATCGTTGTGTTTGGCGTTTCTCGTGTTTCGAGAAAAAGTTGAATCAGTGTATTTGTATGAAGCAAACTCCATGACTAAGCCCGAAACGCGGCAAAAGTTGAACTATTTTCAACTTTCTCTCGCGTTTCTCGCTAAACGACGTCAAACAGCTGACAGAGCTCCTAAAGATGTCATACATTATGTGGTTAAATGGTAATGCCGATAACAAACTTGTGTTATCGCAAATGTCGGATGCATTTATTTTACACGAAAGCTATTAAATACATTTCAGAAACATTTGAAATTCAATATTTTAACATAGAATGTGGAGAAATTCGTAAAAATTAGCATAATTCTTTGACAGACGAAACTTAGTCTTCGCTGTATTGGAAATTCGATAGCTTATTTGTTGTCGATCGAATTTTGCTCATCCCTGTGAAATAAATTGCTACAAATTGAATTCAACTGAATCTTTTTTTTATTTTTTGCAATGTTCGATATGCATTTAATGTGTTTAAAATGAAATCAGTAAATTCTACAAAGTCTATAACGTCGTATAGCAATTTCATTTCGTTGTTTTTCACAATTCACAACGAAATCAATCAGCAGTTTGCCAATTAAAAATTAGCATCAACTGACGTAAGAAGAAGAAGCTGACGCGTGAAACGCGCTTTATGGAGTTTGACCATTTCCAACGCGAATAACGCGAGAAACGCCATAACCCGACAAACCCCGAACGCCTGAAACGCGCTTTATGGAGTTTGGCCATAAGTGCGCCGCGTGTTCGCGCCGCTGATAAGTGTGCGCGGCTTTTGCGCTGCAAGGGACGCTCAAGTGCTGGGCAGCTTTCACAGCGCCGATTAAAGTATCAACGACTCGGCGGCGCGATGAGAATGAAAAAATGAAAACGCCAATAGCCAAAGCAGCAACAACAACAAACAATAGAGCAATCGCACTTGCAAAACCAACAATAGCCGCACTAGCTGCGACGCGACACAGACACTAGGAAAACATTAGAAGTGCAAATGCCGGCCACGTTCTAATTTGATAATTCGTGCACTTGTGTGTGTGTGTGCGGCCCTTTTCCATTCAGATGAGGCGCACAGCATATTTAGTTGTTTGGCGTTGGTTGCTTTTTCGAAGCTGGTGTACGCGCCAAAGGCAGCCGCCGAGCGGCGAATGAGGCAATTGCGTCGCAGCCGCAAATCAGCACCACTTGTTGTTTGTGGCGTATGACAGCTAATAAAATGTTTTTGTTTATTTGTTCTTGTTGGGGTTCAGAGTGGCGCTGGGGCTTCGGCTGGAGCTATGTCAGTGAGCTTTAAATTCGAATTTGGTCTTTGGCGCTAGAATTCAATTAATGGAAACTTAGCTAAGTGTATGTGGACAGAGGGGGTGAGGCGGTGGCGAACGCGCCGCTTTGAAATCATTGAAGCCCTTACAACGCTCGCAACTTTTTACGCACACAACACATTAGTCATTGTCAGCGGCGATCGACCCCAAGTGCCTCGCACCCGCGCGCTTCGCGCCACCCCAACATTTTTGACTAATGTGGCATTGACTACCTTCAAGTGTTTTTGACCTGTCGTCACTACGCATCGACAGCGTTTTCGCCGCAACTACGCAACGACATTGACGGTGTGAGTACAACAGCCTGTAAACGCCCGTAGGTACGCCACATTCAACCATTGTGTTCGTTGTATATGTATCTATGTATGGACCAGTTCCCAGCAAAAGTTTTGATTACATGTAATTGGCAAAAGTAATCGAGAAAGTCAGTTCAATCGCTTTAATGTATATGTAAGTTTTTCTGAATGATTGTATATACAATCACTTTTTTGAATTGAAGGAAGTATGTCCCTGCAATTACTGCTAAAAAATATAAAATATATGAAACCACCTTTTTCATGTTTTGTTTTTAGTTATAATAGTACCAGAAATCAATATTCATTCCATCCATGTTTTCGTCTCATGCGTTCGTTTTCCTTGATGGTTATAGAAAGAGCATACCGCTGTTTCCTTTGCCTGCTTCTGAAAAGAATAAAAACTAAAATTTTAAAAGTGAAATATATTCATATAATGCAAAAAACTATGGTAAATGAAATCATTCCTTATAACGATTATACAAAAAACTTATACAAGCATACATACATATACAATAGAATCATGAGTTATATGATTCTATTGTATAGAATAATTAATAATAATAATTCTATTGTATAGAATCATGAGTTATATGATTCTATTGTATATAGTTATAGTTATAAATAAAACTAAATAATGCAATTTCATACATACGACATACGATGCAATGCTTTCATCAGTTTCTTACTTTTGCAGCCTCTTTTTATTTGCCAACAAGGTTGTAATTTTCTTATTCTTAGTTTTATTTCCTTCAGGTACATACATGCATATGTCGTTAGTATCTTCCCATTATTTTTTGCATTACCTTTTCAATCAATATACCTTACTCATAATTGACTAAATAAGCTGTTAGTCTTCGCTCTGGCATTTATGTAATGCATTGAGATCGTAATGTATTTAAGAAACATCGTCAAAATGTTTGCTGGGTTCGTGATCACGTACAATAAGTTTGTATTTGTTTTCAGTTGCGATATGGCGCGGGCTCAAGTGCTGTGCGCGATTTTCTGCCGTATCTGCTGTCGTTATTGTCATTGGCATTGTTATTGTTGTTTTTGCTTTTATTATCGTGATTGCCGTAGTAGAAATGATGAACCTCAACGATGCTGAAACGATGTTGTTCGCGTTGTTGTTATTGCTGTCGCTGACGTTTGCTAAAAATGCGGAAATAGTAAATTAATTTATTTGTTTACGTTAGCTTTCGCGTGTCTTCGGCTCGGCTACCGCTCACCACCACAAGCAACAAGAGCAGCAACAACCATCACAACAAACAGACAGAGCGACCTATACTCAGACAGAACCGCTTCGCACGCACACACAATCAGACGTTGGCCGCCGGGCGTGAGGCGGCATACGGCGCGTATACGCAGCGCGACCTGAAAATGGCGCGCAGATCGCTGAGCGGTTTGTCTGCTTCTACTTTGGTCTTTTCGAGCACTATTCTTTATGCGTTTCACACATATGTATGTGGTATGTTTATTTATCTCTCCACATTACTTCGTCATCAGTATGCATTTTTATAACAACAAGTCAAAGTCACTTGTACCCTACGTCACAGGCTGACGTAACATTTGCCAAAGGGTTTGCATTTTATTCCTTCTATCAGAGAAATATGCAGCTGTTTACCCAGAAGCCGAAGGTATGCGGGAATATCTTCGATATAAAATTAGAGACTTAACCCAAGTGGGAGCAGGCAAGGGGTTATATAGGTTAATATTGATGCATTTCTAGAATTGTTTCGCAAGACTCATTGAGTTGAGCCAAATTAGAAACAAGCCACAATCACTTCAGAAATCCGCAGCCACTATTTTTTTTTTTGATACTTCGTCAAGTATCGAAGTGTGAAAGTTCCCATTTTTTCAAAAATGCTTAACTCCAGCTTCACGCCACTCCAGCTTCGTTTTGTGAGCTTACGTGTAATCAAACTTTATACCAAATTGTATGGACCGATACCTCAGTGTAGGGTACATCACGAACAAATTTTATTTATTTCTTTCATTATTGATAACAACAAAGCAACGTGAGTCGGCGCAACCGGCTTGTGGGCCCGAGTCAAAAACAACAAGACGTCATATTCCTGGAAATTCGTCTATGACGCCGCTAATATGTGCTTGTTTTGATTTCTGCAATTTGCTGCTTGTTGTTGCTTCGAAAGATAGTATTTTTATATTGTTGTTGACATTATAACTTAGAGATTTCTCAGCATTTTGTTTTCATCATTGAAAAATAATAAAAAAAAAAACGAGTGTTTACAATTGAAGGCCAGTTTGTTGAGTTTTGCAAATTGCGCGCTTCACTTGTTGCTGGGTTCGTTAGGCATTTAAAGGAATTGTATTATCTTCGACAACAACAATAAAATTTGCACGAAAACAGTATTGGACTTTGGCCGGAATCGCGGGAATTTTTATTTAAAAATGTGTTTTCGTTTTATTTTATTTGTTTCAATTAACTGAGATAAGCAAAGGGAAAGAGAGAGAGTGAACTCATGGGTTATTCCTTGAATAGCCTTAGTACTTGCTGGGTAGGTTCAGTGACTTTCCGCTGCATAAAAACTCCAACAAAAGCAAAAGATGAAAATAATTTTTTAGAAACCCTCAAATTTAGATGAATGCCAGTAATGGAAACAGGGAACTCCCGCGGCAAGTGTCAAGTTGTCAATTTGAGCTCAAGTGCAACCGGCACTTTTTGCAATTTCAACTTTCACAACTGCCGCTGGGAACCCCACTCAGCAGCCTTTTTTGCAAACAGTGGAGAATGCGGCTGCAATTTGCAAACAAATCAGACAAAGACTCGTTTTGTTGCGTCAGAGCGCATTCGATTGCAACGCTGTCGCAGAGTCGCCGAGCAACATGTCACTAATCGCGCTATCGTAATAATTGCGACTGTAATGATCGACAGCGACAACGACAGCGGCGGCGACAAACGAAAACAATCAGCAAAAAGCCGGCTTTTATTAGCGTTGCGCCTACTGTCGCGCATAACGAAAGCCACAACAACAGCCATAATAATAACCGCAACCAACAACAACTGCAACAGTAATAATTATGACAACAAATGCCACATAACAATGCAGAGAATTAAATATGCACACGTGTATGTGGGGGGACGTGTGTCGGTTGAATATAAGGTGTGGCAAACAGAAATAATGCCACAGAAATGCAAATCAAAGTGCTACAATGTTCTATGAAGATTTTCGAAGAAGACATATGGAGAAGAGAATTCAGCCGATACCTCAGTGGGTTACCAGACCGTCTCAAAGACTGTTGAGTATTTTAAGTGACACACTCCGCTTCTTCCCTTCTCTATTTCGATTTTGAAATATGAAATAGTAGACTCCCAATCCCAACTATGGGAAATTGCCAGACTTCAATGTGATTTTCATCTTACTAGCACTCACACATCCACATAGAGCATCAACCAGCAGCGTTCCAAGTTATCGAAAAACTTTTTATTTCCATAACTAAAAATAAAAAGTATTTCGATATCTTGGACCAAGCTTGAAAAAACACTATTTAATGTTTTTCAAGCTTGATTTGTTGTTCCTTAAACATTCGTTCATTTTTTAGTGCTCAACTCTAATGGCAACACAAATTGATTTTTTTGAATACCCAGTATTTTGCAGATTTTGATAGATGACACTTAAAATAATGTGGTGTGATTTGTTGAAAAGTAAACATTTCATATGACTATTTTTGTTGTCTAATGTTGGTTGGAGCATTTGTTTATTAAGGCATAATATGTTTTTTCACTCGTTCGACAGTATTTCAATTTGATTACGAGATTTACATATACACACATACATACATAAATGTGTATATATGTATCCTGCAGCATACAAAACATTCTCGGTTCGCGAAACTCCACTTTAAATATCTGTATTTAACAGATAAAAAAAATGATTGCTCAAAATCCCCGCAGCACATCAACATCAACACTGTTCATTGTTTGCAATTGCGCAGAAATTCTTTCTAATATTTATTATTTAAAAACGAACAACACAAATTCTCTACGATTTACATTGCAGCTGGTTCGATTCAAGTAAAAAGAAAGAAAATCAAATGCAGTAACGAAAAACATTCGTAATTCTTTATATTTGAAAAAAACATTTAAGACGTCATAAGCAATGCTGTCACCTTGGCGGTTTTTGTTGTTGTTGCTGCTGTTAAATACTTGACGTCAAGTTGCACACTTCATTTGGCGCGATATTCTTCTCCTTCATGGTTTTTTCGATTTTTGCAAATTCCTTTTTATTCATCGTTCATTCGCCGCTCATTTGCATTTTCCCCTCCCGCTGCAGTTGTTGCTGTTTACGCTTTTGTTCGTACATTTTCATAACCGCATTTCCAATGTAGGTCAAAAATATAATTACGTCGTTGCCAGTCAACCGCATTCGGCAGCGGTCTGGCGGGTAGTTATTCGGAAAATTCAAATGCTGGAAAATGCATTTTCCGCAACAGCAACAGCACAACCAGCACACTTCTAGCAGCTAACTCGAGAACTTTGGCCAGCGTGTGTAGGGTGGCTGGTTTTTAATGCTGGTGTGCGAATCGCATTTAATATCGGATCAATTCGACTCAATTCAAGCGAATGCATTAGTCTTCAGCTATGCACGAATAGTTCGATCGTACATTCTGAAACGATTCTGGCCATGTTGTTGTTGCGGTTTTGTATTTAGCATTCAATTCTACGATTACTGCAGCGAGGGCAGTCGTTGGTTTTGCTTTTGTGCACTACGATTTTTTCCTCTTTGTGTTGAGTTTTATTATTTTTGAATTTTTAAATTGCAAAGAATCATAAATTAAACGCCAAGGTGACTACTTGGAAATCGAGAGGAACAATTCGGTTTTCTGTGTTAACGGTTTCATCGATTTCAAAATTGAGCACACGCGACTGCGCGCCTCGCCGGTGAGTGCATTATGGTGAAACCAAAACTAAAGCAGTGGTGCGGCGGCTGCCAGTGTAGTGTTAATACTGCTGACAGTTGACAGCTATGACAGTCCAAAGGGGAGGCCGCGTTTTCCGCAATCATTCAAAGCTTAGACCATAAGAAGCCGAGAGAAATGCCGCCGCTAGCTTAATTATACTTGAGTCGATCCAACGCAATAGTCATTGACCCACAGTAATCGAAAAATTCGAATTATACAGTAAGCAGGATTTTTGTTGCAACTACACCAACCCTCCGCCACCCATCACCGACAGTGCAATCGACTGTCAAAATCTGAATTTAAGAACAATTTTCCGCGGCTCAATGCCAAATTCTTTGCAGACAGCAACAATCGGTGCAGCATTGAACCAATAGATTTTACTAGCCACACTAGTTGTTGTTATTGTTTTTTCTAGCTGATTGCTTAAGCCACGAGCTATAACAACAACAAAAGGGCCCTCCATTTACATTCGTCGATCAATGCATGCAGCTGATCGAAGCTCAAATCGCTCATTACATTTAATGAGTGCGCGCTTTAAAAATTGTAACCTCGCTGCAAGCCACAATCTTAACGAATGCGCGCGCACACACACACACACACAAACACCCATGCGCGCAGCCACTGAGCACTGAGCAATGTGTGATGCAATGACAAGACCAAAAAGGCACCAATCAACTTCAAGGTAAGAAAAACCTTAAGCCGCACTCTACACACCAGCGACGGCAATTGAAATTTTAAATTCGACGCCGCAGACATTCAACAGCAACAACAACAACAACAATAGCAAATAATAGCAATACCAACGAAGGCATTAGAAAAACGAAAAATCGAAAAATAAATTAAGGAGAATAGGCAAAGCAAAAACAACAATAAACGTTAGAAGAAAAGTGGCACAAGAATCGCTCAATTCCCTTCATTAGGCCACGACACAACGGCCGATCGACAGACAGTCGGACCAACAGGCTGTGGTGCAGCACATTCGCTGGCAAAGCCACACCGCGCCGAACCGAGCCGTAAGTGTGCACGTGGACCCGGCTGCAGCGGGCGATTGTGACTGCTTTCGTCGTTGTGTGATGTGATGGAGTGCATTTGCATGGAAATTGCCAAATTCACAAACGTGACACAACAATTTGCGGCAAATTACCTGCATCTCCGCCCGCCGCATGCATTTTGCATGTCTGCGCAGTTGTCCCCGGGCCAAACTTTGGCCAACAGACAGTCGTCGATGCATCGAGCCAATGCGCGCCGGCTGCAGCCACAGCCGCTCAAGCAGAACTCGCAGCCATGGCCAAAGCACTCGAAGTTGGTTGCTCATTAACCATTTGTGCTAAATGCACGCGAAATAGGAGCTGTTTGCGAACAATTAAGCCACGTAATCAATGCAATTAACACTTAATTGCTTTTTTGAGGTCGTTTCAGGGATCAATTTTCGAATTTATTGTGGATTTGCATTGCGAGAAAAGCAAGCAGTACGTTAGTAAATACCGGGATTAGCGCGCTGCCTTTTTAGATTGGGCGACATGACCGCGTTCGCAGAATATTTCCATCGAAATCAACTCAACAACCGCCAGAGCAAAGGAATGCCCGTAATTCCCTCTGCCGAGCAGAACGATCTTCGATGCTACTAGTGGCACCACTACGATAACGGTAAAACCGAATTTTCAGACTGCCTCCGCCTGTCATGCATGGCTTTCTTGCTCGCCTCATTCTAGATTCTCACTCAGCGAGTGACTCCACAATCGGATTGCACCAAGTGCTGTCATGCAATTGTGCCCAGCGGCGCGGCGGTCGACGTCGATTCTGTCATTGAGTAAGTGCGCCGCAATTTCAGTCTCTGCCGTCGCACTGATTGCGAAATGATTGAGTGCGATTATGAATCGAATCGAATTGGAGCCTCGTAGCAAACACAAAAAACCGTTTGCTTCCTCCCCCACGGTGGCAAAAGCGTACTGCCGGCAGCAAAGTTTGGCGCAAGGCTGCAGCCAGAGCCACAGCCAATTGGCCGAACAGCTCAATTGAGACGTTTGTGGTGGAAGCCAGTTGCGGCCAGTCAGAGCGGCGGCCGCTGTTATTGCTTCTGTCTCCGTTCTGACACAGACTGCAGTTGCAATAATTCAAGTCTTAACTTCCGAGAATTCTGCACTTCGTTGTTGCCAATCTAGCAATCGTTTTGTTGCAGCAATGGATATGTTGAAATGTGTTACATGTCTAACGCATGCATCCATTTGCTTGCATTAAAATTCCATGTTCCGTTGTTGGGAAAACATTTTATACCAGAAGAGAACATGTTGTCCTCAAAAATTAAAAGATAGAAAAAGCATTTATTGATTCTTAAATGCAGTTTTGGCGCACTCTACTGCTTTGCATACATTCAGAGATGGCGTAAGCACAAATTCCCACGCTTCTTATGGCCGACTACTATCATAGCTTTAACAAACTCAATGCAAAAATACTAAACAATGCTTCACTACCCCCCAGGCGTCGCGACGCGTCGGCCATTGGTTGACTGTTCAAAGTCCAAAGCGCAACACGCGCACGAGCTCAGAATGGCCAAGGAAAAACCAGACAGCTAACCGCCGAGCCACAGCCACATCGCCCAGCCAACCAGTTACCGCCGCCAATAACTGTAAATCGCACAGCGAGCAGTGGGCCAGTGCGTTGTGCTGCGCATGCGTACAAATTGCGTGTGTCGTGCCCTGAATTATGCCTCGAACACATAGACGACGGCAGCGTCACGACTGCAACTGTCAAAATATAGAATCAGAACAATCTTATGGGAACGCTTATTTTAACGACAACACGAACACCGAACACAGATGTCAATGTCGCTAAGCTTAGGTTAGGTTGGCTGATCCACGGAGGGTCTCACATAGACCAAGTAGTGGTCCATAGTGGTACCAAGGTTCTGAAGTTCCAGACCTATATGTAGTTTTTGTCGCCAAGCTTAGAGCTGGTCTCTGCTTCGTAGGCGACAAAGCAATTGATTTCACTGCAATATTGCCAACATCGATTGATTTTTTGCATACTTTGCTCAGCTGCTACATGAGCCAAATGCGTAATAATTGTTATGTTGGTAAATTGGAAAATTCAAGCGTCTCAAAACATATGATTTTTGTGATGTTGCTGCAGCCATCATTGCAATCACGTTGCCAACTACAACGCGACCATTGAAGCCGACACCATCTTGCGGTAGCGTGGCAATGTCGCTACCGTCGTCTATGTGTTTGGGGCCTTAGGCAGCAGCAAATGAAGCGTGAGTCTCATAGATTAATTGCCGCTGCATGCGTAATTATTTATTTGTTGTGCTGGCATTTGGTGTGTTGTACGTGTGCGTGTGCGCAGACAGCGCGTAGGTACCGCTAACGCGGCAAGTTGCGTATGCGATGTGCGAGTATGTAGGCTTGTTTTCCGGCAAAACGCACGTTGCATGCTAAATGAATGAAGTAGCGCACTGGGAAGGCGCGGTGTTGGTCATAATTCGCAGCAAACCACCGGTGTCGCTGAGGAAAGACGACAACTGTCGCTTACACGATTTCGTTTGAAGTGCAGAACTTACGTTGATACCGGTCGAAAAGCGACAAAATGCAGTGGACCGATTATATATCTTGTAATCCATTAGTGGGTGTCATGTCAATTGTTGCAAGTGCAAGAAATTTGTGTATACGATGACGCAGTAAAGATAGAAATTCACACCATGAAAAGGGATGTATTCTTAACTATGATTGAAATGTCAATGACTACGGCTATAACTATGACTATGACTATGAAATCGGGTTATTTAAAGTGGCCTAATAGAGGTCTCACGAAGAGTTCTAAACTCTTCTGTTTGCGCACGATTGTTATAAACATTTAAATATTTCCAACTCCAATTTAATTTTTCCTTTCCTGTTAATCCGCCGATTTATCGACTGATTTCATGCAAACGCCAAATAAGGAAAATAAATTGTAAACAAGCACAGCTGTCGCCAGCTACAGTAACCACCGACAGTAGGTTCTACCCTTCACCCAACACCATTCCCCTCACTGCTTTTCGCCTGTTTGACAGAGTACAAATAAAAAGTTGGCCAACGCCAGCACCGCCGTGCCAACACATGTCGGCGCATTTCTAATGAGCTGCGCCTCACCTCGAAAGTCGCGCCTTCCGCACACATTGTGCCACTGTTTCGCGCAAAAACCAACAAATTCGAAACTACTAACACTACGGCAGTTGGGTCCTCAGCTGCTCCAGTACCTTGCAATTGCCTATTTTCTGTTTTAAATCGCTTTGCAGCGATAGCAACTGCTGGCCGACAGCGCCTCGCCAAGAATAGGAAAGGACGCTTTAAATTTTGCACGTCAATGTGACAATCGGCCGACCGGCTCTACGGCCAACACTTGTTTTGCAACTGTCAGCGTTAACAATTCGGCGTCGTTGCTGGCATTTTATTTGTGTATGAATACCATTTTTATTCATGGCACTCGAGTGTCGCACACATCCGTTCGGCTGTCTCGCAGACTGCCGACCAGGCCTGGTCGTTGTTGCTGCTTCATGCCCGGCCACCATCCCGAGTGCTAATTTCAAGTGCATCAGTGTGTCGCTGACATTAACGTGCAACTTGGATACCGGCTCCCCCACAGTCGGCGTAATTTTGTGCAAATGAGCGGTTCGTATGCCCGGAATGGCGCAAACTGCAAACGCTGTGTTGTTGTTGCATGCATTATGATTTCTTTCTCTGGCCTCGGTTTTACCGTTTTTGGTGATTTTATTCGCTTTCAGCAACGTATTGGGGAGGCAGCTGTTGCAATTGTTGTTTTCCTGTTGTTGCTGTTGTGCCGCTGCTTTTCGTGATTCTTATTGTGACTGGAGTTGAGTTTTCCAAGTTGTTGAAATTCAAATTTAACTCTCGTTTGAAATACCCCAAGCACTCGGAAGTTGAAGAAACCTTTGAGTACACTTCACAGCCAAAATGACGAACTAGACGAAACGGGTGACGCTGGTAACGTTCTGGGATGAAAACAATTCTACGTTAAATAAAAAAAATAAAAACAAAGTAAGGCTTACTTATTCCTGGAGCACTTGAACGTCCAGAACTTTCTTTCAGATGAAGAAAAATACTTAAAAAAATTCAAATTCAAAATTTAACTCAAAACTTGTACAAAAATTTGAGAAATTGGAAAGCAATGGATTATAGCCATTAAAATATATCGACGATGTGCTTGTTGAAAACCAAAGACTGGATTAAAGAGTGGTTGACGTTAAAGTTTTGAATAATGTAAAAATTTTGTTTTTAGACTGTCGCCAATCTCTTTAACTAAAACCGTCCAAAGCTTACAATTGACTGGTTTTTATTAGAGCATAGTGGTATTCACAACTTAATGATAATAGAATGAACCGCAAATATTAAAGGCAAATTTGCAACATTCCACTCCCTCGTACTTAGTACAATCCTCGAGTTAGTTTAGAGTTTCTTTTTCGGCATGACCCAAAGTTGCAAGGAATGTGTCCAAAGTAAACCAAGATCAGCGGAATTCCTATTTATGTGTGATGCCACATCTTTATAAACTGCAAATATTTAACTGAAATCGTTATGTTCTTCGTTTCCTCCGGGCAGTTGTCTCACATCCTGAAAGCCACCATTGATTAAAAATTGTGAAAATGCCGTTGTCCTAGTTCGAAAATGTTAGAAATCGCAAATACCACACCCCAAAAATACCAGAAACTGAAAAGCCACTTAGGTTGAAAATCACTTCGCACTAAATTGCAAAAGAACAACAATGGCAACAACAAACATTGGGGGCACGTGCCTTGAGCACTCCCCAATTCCAAGGCATATACGCCGCCAACGTAGGATTGCAAAACAAATGTAGCCACAAAAACCACAACACAGACAGCAAATGAGCAAAAAGACCAACAATTGGCCAAAAACCAGAAATTGCGTAGTCAAGACGAAAGGAGGAAAAAAGCCCAAAGTGAAAAAACAATAAGCAAAACAAAAAAGTCAAGGCAAATAAATGCGTAGCAACAACAACAACTGACGTTAGTGATCGCGTCAAAATGGCTCAACCACCTAAGGAGCATTATTGGCCCCATTTCGGTTGTTGTTGTTGGCCTCATTACGTCGGCCTCCGCCCGGTTGCCGCGCAGAGCAACGCAAATATTACCCCATCGCCAGGTTTCGCAGCCACGCGACGAGAATTGCGTGTTGCTTATTTCGCAAGCATCGCAATTGTTTTGGCCCTCGGCGCATGACCGCCAACAGCGTCGAGTTAAAAGCCAACGCGCACTTCGGCCCCAAAACCGGGGCCGAGTCCCTGCTGTGCGTGTGCGTGTGCGTGCGGCAGTGAGTACAGCGATGCCGTTCTCACACCCGCCGTGTCGCTCTCCGCCACTTTACAGTTATGCGTAACGCAAAACGCTAAACAGCTTAAAACGAAAAAGAGACAACACCAGCGACAGCACAACCGGTCGACTGCCTACACGCGTAAATTTCATTTAGGCCGAAATTCACTTTCGCGCTTAATTTGTGCGCGGTCGACGCTGTTGTTGTTATTTCAGTGGGCTGCGCGTTCCCTTCCACTTGTGCGTGTGCGGAATGCCATCGCCATCGCCATTTTAGCCAAAGCAGCAACGCCAAAATGGCTACACTAACAACAAGAACAATAAAAATAAAATGCCACTCCATCATTGTTTACGTTTCGTGTTGCGTTAAAAAAGAAACAACAACAGTAAAAAAACCTTCAACCCGAAACAAAAAAGGCAGAAACCAACCGAATCCAGTTGCCAAAAAATTTCATTGAAGTTTAACCTTGTTGTTGCTGTTGCTGTTGTTGGAAGTGTTGCTGTTGTAAAGTGCGTATTGGTTGATATGCGGCAAAAATTTATGTCACGCGGTCAACAGCAACTCCCCACCGACGCCGCAGTCGCCGTCGCAACTTTGCGTTCCCGAGTTCTGCACACGTCCGCCTTTCGCTCTCGCTCTCACTGTTCGCACTCTTAAAGCCGGCTGCTCTGGCTGTTTTAGCCAAAAGCAAGTTAACCGCTCACGAATTTGTAAAAAAAAAAGTGTGAAACACGCACGTTATCGACATAGCGATAGTTGTTGTTGCTTTGTTTTTGCATCTTAATTTCTTTCTTGATTTGCAATAACAGGCCAAAAGCAAAACCGATTTGGGCCAACTACCAAAAAATGTGTCCCAAATCGTAGCAGCACTGAGCCATACCGAAGCCGGATATGCGGCTTAACACTTGTCATTTTATGTGCTTCTTGCATGTTTGGATGTTGTTGTTAGGTAGTCGTGTAAACGATTTGCCATTGGTTACATTAAGCATTAAGGAATGCAAAGGTAAAAGTCGTTTTAAGGGATTTGATGTTTTGTGTTAATAATTCGGAACACGTATTGAATTGTTGTGAAGGTGAAGTGCAAGTTTTCGCGAAGAATATTTCAATAACTTATAATAATAATAACCAATAATAATTCAGCGCCAGCATGTTTAAATCAATTTCGCCTAAGCAAGCATCCAAATGCGTAAATGAGGTTAGGTCTGCTCGGAAGATGCCAGCTATCGTACCTACCCACAAGGAACCATTTCAATGTTTCTATGAATTTCAAGATTTCAATCGGATAATTTATGCATACTTCGTATAAGCAACAAAGAAATCATTCCATAATATCTTAATGTATTTTTTATCTAATTTTCATGTTTAAAACAATTTCAAAATAATCTCACCTCTCTCGTTCGTCAGTATTCCAATACATTTGCTCTTGTCAGTCGTTTGTCGCAACTCTTACGCTCTTCCTTATTGTGATAACATGAAACGTAAATACAAAAATATTGAAATGCAGCAGTGCAACAACATTGCCACACTAACCCAGTTCTCGCAACTGACCGAAGTCCAAACGGGCCAAGTCAACCTCATCGCACAGTGTCACGCCGTGGCCGTTTCGCTGCAACCCTTCCTCCATCACTCAGATGAGGAGTAGCGAAGCGGTGCAATTCGCGCGGCCCACATTCGAGCGGCTGAATTGCAGCAAGTTTAACGGTTAAATACAAAAGCAAAGTGGGTTAAATCAATATTTGGTGCATCAAAATCGACACGACGACATTGGAGCGGCGACAGCAAAAAGAAGGGCGCGCCAGACGTGGCTGCATGTCTTCTTGTGGATTGACAGCGCAACTGGCTCCACTTTCATGTGAACCAATACGACTCGACGACTCATGAAAATGCGTCAAAAGCGCAAAGCGCTGGCAACTCACTTCCGCTAGCGGGACGTGTTTTGCACGCTGTTGGTGCTCAGTCGTTGTCGCTGCTGTCGCTGTTGTCAACAATATTCAACCATTTCGCTTTCCTCGCTTCGTTTTTGCTTGTTTACAACTTACTGAAAGTCGCAGCAACTGTGCCAACTGAACCGAACTCCCCGCCGCTTCTATTTACTTCACTCCGATAAGAAAACCTGTCGCAATGTCACGCAAAGAAAAGAAAAGGTGGCAACAGGTACGCCGCCACCACTAACGGAAACAGCACATTAACGTGTTTATCTGCGAGTTGTGCTGCTGCCGCAATCGCGCCAGAACGTGCTGCTTTTGCCATTTTTGCGCGTCCAGTTGTTTCTTTTTTCCTCTTCTCGTTCTATGTAGAATATTTTTCAATGAATGAACGAATGAATGGGACAGTCGGTGCGTTTCGCGATACCGACACCGCTGATAGTCGCATTGACGCATGTCACTTGAGAAGTGCGAATGTGGCGTACTTCTCCATTCACGCGCTCGCACGTTTTGCCTTCTTACCGAACATACTAACATACATACTTGTTACATATGTATGTTACGTACATATCGGACGATGCGAAACGCAAGGCGCGAATTTAGCTAGTTGCCATTAAAACTGAACTTCCGGAAGCAAATGAATCACTGCAGGAATTTCTAGCTAAATAGTTACCTTCAAAGTGTTAAATAGTGCAATTAATAATATTATTTGCTACTAATACGTATCATTGCACGATTGGTTTTGGAAGATTAAACAGCTTGTCAAAAAATATTTTAATAGCTGAATTTTTAGGCACCTAACTTGAGCCCGCCTGCGTTCTATGTTTCCGCGATTTTGCCACAAAAACGATACCATAGTGTATAATGGATTAAAGCACCGTGTCGTGACCCGATGGAACACCGATGTTGGAGCGAGTTTTTAATAGAGAAAAAGGTCCGAAGTTATGCCCGCTGAGTAATTTCCCTGAACGCTTTTAAAATGCTCCGGAGAAATCTGCACCCAGTACACCTGTCCCCAATAAAGTTAATTTCATAATTTTCAACATGTTTGAGAAGTTTGCAATAAGATTTCGACCATCAGAACCCAGGTGCGAGTTTAACTCCAATTTCGGTGCCGACTCCGGTTGTTGGCACTTTCAACACCAGCAATTAACCCTTTCGCTACAGGTTTTTACTGGGGAAAGTAAAAATTTAAAATTTTATCAACATTCCATAAAAAAATTTCATTTTTATACTCGGACCCTGTATTTTAGAGTGTTTCTCTATAAGAGCAACAACATCGTTGTGGCTGTAATAATTACTTAAACATTAAAGTTTATTTCAGCCAAAATTAAAAAATAAATTTATCTAAATTGAAAGAAAACGTCAAACCAAAAGGGTTCTCTAATTTGTTTCTGCTTCTTCTTCCTCTACTATGTCAAGATATACTATTAAAAAACGTGTATTCTTCCTTCTTTAAGCTTTAATACTCAGTTTATTAATTTCGTATTTTTCCTAAAACTTCAAGCTATTCTAAAGATCAACAAAAAAATCTATTCTTGCAACCATAGAGAATGCAGACGTCCGCAAAGTAGCATGTTGCCATATGGCAACAAAATAGCGAAAGGGTTAAATCGCTACCCGTGACCGCCATTCGCCATAATATGAAAACGAAAGTAGAACAAATTTCGCGCAGCTTAAACGAAACATATAAGAAGTCAGCAACGTCAAAAACGAAACAACAACATAATTGTGAAACTACGAAATGAGCTCAGTTCGTGGCCGAAGCAATTTGGAGCTGCGAAAAAGACTGCAAAAAAGCGAAAACGAAATGAAACGAAACGAAAGCGTTTGAAGTCGCATTAGCAAACCGGCGGCGTCTTCATTTGAAAGTGAAAGTTTTCTTTCGCGCAGTCCTTCCACGTTGCCACGTTATTTGCCAAGAAAACAATGAAAACAATTGAATTTTCCCGTTGCCGAGGCACACAGCGACTATTTGCATTTCTCGGACAATTCACTTAGTTGAAGGAGATTTTTCTCTAAACTTATTGTTTAAACGAAATCAAATGGTGTCTTTTTTGTCTGCTAATTTAAATCTAATGATTTTGAGTTGTTTTTGTTTTGTTGGAGGCTTTAGATTAGGTAGAGCAATTTTCGTGCAGTAAATTAGCGAAGCGAGGCTAAGCTGAAGAATTGTGATACATTTTTCGTGGCATAATCGAAGCAGCGCAGTTTGTTGGTGCCACGAGTGCCACGAGCTGTGTCGGCAACAACGCCAATGCCAGTGTTTACCATTTGTTGCGCCTTCCAAAACTAAGCGTAATTGCAACTTTGGCCGGTTTGTTGATAAAGTTCGCTCGCAAATTGCGGTCAAATTGTGGCGAAAACGAAAAACGTGAGCGAACGATTTTTGTGCGGGAATTTTCATCCGAGCCCTGTCGAATTTCTCGAGGTAAATGTTGAAGCGAAAGTGTTTTCCGGCAGTAATTTAAAGTTTTCAATAAAAAGCGTAGATAATGACTGCAGGCACAACCCAAAAAATACTTGCATAACTATTAATCACACATGCATACATTCATATATACACGCAAGCATATGTACGTTGATATGTTGGCCGATGTCACCAGTATGCCTCCACCAGCGGCATTGCAACGTATGCGGTAATCCAGCAACATTAATCGATGCAAATTTCGGCGCACCACACGCAGCTGCCAATTTCAATTAAGCGGCCAAAAAATTCCAAGCTCCAGTCCGTTATTGTGCGACTGCGTATTGCCTGAGGGATACAGCAATGATTTGCGCCGACAACACTTTCTGCTGCAAAGCTCACGGGCACAAAAAAAAAATCGGCGAAAACCGGGAACCATGCAAAAAGGAGAACTCATTGCAGATCAATCAAATGCGGCAACAGCAAGGAGCGTGCGGCATGCCGCTGAAAACTTGCAACTTGTTGCCTTATACCGTTGAGGTGGTAATCTGGTTGGAAATTTTCAGTTGCTCGAACGGACGACTGCGATTGGGCGCTGTGGGGTGCCAGCAACTGCAAAGTCGGAAAAATAAATTTGCTTTCAACACTTTACTGCAACTCACCGCAGCACCCGCTGTCCCACTCCCCCCCGGCTGCGCTTTCCATCAGTTGCTACAGCGTGCACGGATAATTGCTTGCAATCAAAAACACAGCGCCGCACAACGTGCAGCCAGCCAGCAGTTTTCAAATGCCACCACGAGTAACCCCAACGTTTCGACCGCTCGCTCTATGCTGCTTTATTTATTTTGTTGTTGTGCTAGTCGCGCAATTGAGGAAATTAAAGTTCATTTCACAGACAACAAAACAATCGACGCGAAATATCGCATTTCAATCACACACACGCAGTGCTGCAACAGCAGCAACAACAATTGCAACGATGCACACAAACTACGGCAACAACAATGACGCGGTCAGTATTCCGCTCCGTTGCTGTTGGCCGCGGCAATTTGCGTGGAAGGTGGCGCATGCACACACACACTACTCATACACTCTCCACCAGCAACACCAACCACCAAGTTGGCAATTGCAAAACCCAATCAAGAAGAAGCAAAGCGATTGCCAATTTATGTTATTCAGAAGACTTCAGACTTCTCGATGACCAATTCCGACATAGTCGGCAGTAAATGTTGAAGTGAATTTAAAAGGACTAGAAATCGTAAACTACGAACCATTTCCACAGATTCCACATTCTGGACTTTCACTGTGAAAAGGAGTATTTTGAAACCAAAGCGGCAAAATACAAAACATTTCGACTTGCATTATTGAAACTTTAGAGACTCGGTAAATCCATAAACTCCATACAAGTCATACTTCAGCCCTTAGTCTAGAAGCTGCAATGTTTTGGAAAGTCAACTTGAACATCTATTTTCACATTGACATAGAAACATTCAATGTGTGTCAGAAGATACCATGCATTCAGCACTCAGTTTCGATAAGGAAGCCAGGCCGAAAAAAGTTAACCTCGGCTACTGCACTTCGTAGACGAATATTTTGCGCAGCACATTTACATATTTGCTCAGAGAGTACTTGCACGTAAGTCGCGAGGCGGCGATTAAATTCGCATAAACATAAATTCTCACTCCAAGTGCCGCCGCCGTTCGTTAGATAAAAGCGAAGGGTGAACCGCCTATTGGAAATTTCGCAAGAAGCAAATTAAAATATTGCACTCATCAAACCATAACTAACTTCCACTCTAACGGCACCTTGCGGCGCGGCACTTACGACTCGCAGCTCCTCAATGCGCGCCGTTTTCCGTGGCGACCAGCTCAAGCACAATGCCGACACGAAATGCGCTAGGAAGATTTTCCTGCTAGTACGAGTGTAGAAATTGTAAAAATTGGTAGCAAGATATAAAATTTTATTGCCATTGCCGCCAGAGTAAACACCAACCCGGGCCGCAGCCCAGGCACTGTGCCACAGCAGCAAGGCGAATCGAAGCGCGCGCATGCGTCTTGCACACGGCTCTCGGTCGATCCGACACGTTTGCCATTCAGATCGCCTGCTTCGCAGTCGTTTCATTCCCATTCCTGAGCGGCTGCCGGACTGGATGGCCGCGACTGCCAAATGCCAGACAATGGCCGGCCGGTGCTCCAACCTTTCGGCAGTTTGAGGAAGTGCAAAATGTATTACGCTGAAAGCCAGCAATTTGTTGTGGTTTAATGGACAAAGTGGGAATTTCATTGTTGCCGCTTCTCCGCTCGCCAGCCAAGGCGAAATTTGAAATGCGCCGAATCGAGGTCAACTGTAGACGAATCGACCGAGGTGCCTGGTCGCACAGACTTAATCTGAAGTCAAATAAATGCTCAGCTCGAGTAGGCGCGAACAATAAAGACATAAAATTGAAATGATGAAATCGCAGCGCTCAACATGAAGCTTGCACTCAGCGTGTGTACGAGTACTTGGGAAAACTCGCTTTTGTCGAAATTTGTAAGCAGCTAGTGTGCCAACCAAATATAGCCATCCGTTTAAACGATTTCAATGCTGTCAGCATGCAAAAACATTCACATTTAGAAATAGAGGAAACCTAATTTAGAATTTAATTAGAATAATTTAATTAATTTCAGCCAACGCGATTTCAGTCGACTGCAAGCAATCAAAGAACCATTTCTCTCAATCAAACAACTTTCGAAAACCCCTCGACAAGCTTTGTACACACACACATTGTGTTCCATATAGAAGTACACCAACTGGCCGCAAGTTAATTTGGAATCGCACTCATTTGAATTAAAAAAACGGCGCGAAACTTTCGACACACCTAATCTGACCGCGTAGGCCAACATCGTGTGCGACTCCAGGCCTGCATGACACAGCAGCGGGGTAATGCTCGACAGCCGTTCCGTCATATTTCCATACCACACACGCGAAACGCCTCACTCCCCATCCAGCGATTACGACATTTGTCCCGAACACTCTTTCCCCGCCCTGAATACTTGACGTTCCTTGGCATTCTGCTTGTTTGTGCGGCTGTGTGCGCGCCTTGGGGTTTGTGTGCCGATAATTATTTTTAGTGCCTAAAATGACTCAAAATAAAAACATTGCGCAAGGTCAGTGCACACAAAGAGCAAAGCCAAAACACACACAGCAAACACAAAATCAAGAAAAGGAAAATAAAACGAGAACAACATTTTCGGGCTTTTTTTGCACGAAAACTTACGAGGCACAACGGCAATCGAAATGGCAACACAAAGCAAATATTTGCCGATTTTAGCAACAAAACAATTTGCAGTCTTGCGATGTTGTGTTATTTTGTTTTTGTTACTGTTTGCTCTTTGCAAATTGAAATGAAGTTCGTGCAGACGAATTGTCGCTGTGCCTTCACCGAACACACCCCATCCTCCCCTGCACCCATTTCTCACTCTTCCTGCCGCGAACACATTTAGCAAGCATCCAGTTCAACTGGCGGCGGCACTCACTGTTGCTAATGAGTAACAACAATAACAACAACCACAACCACCTCGACAATGATGACACCAATGGTTCAGGCCGCCACCAAATCACCATCGGTCGTTTGTTGAAGTGCGAAGTGCACATTTTACATATCTTTGCGTTAGAACAACGCTCAGTGTTGTTGTGAATGCTTTTTGTTTGCCGACGAAAACAAGTGAAGACGGCTGCACTTTTGATGCTTGGAAACGACTTGTTGGCGACTGTTTAGTGCGTAGGTGTTGGCGTTTGTGTGCATTCACTTTTAGACACTTTGCAGTGTTGTTGCTAAATTTATTGTTGGCCTGACATTGAATATGCACGAAAATAGGCCGAAAAGCGAAACTATTCGAAGCTCTGACGTGGGCGCAGTAGTTCGCCCTTCACGCTGCCGACCCCTTGCCGGTGTTCAGCCGGTAGTTATTGAAAAATTCGTCGAAAATAAAATATTTTGAAAATCATAAAACTTGGCAAAAACACAGTGTTCCACCTCTCTCACATAAAAACACACAAGCCAGCATTTCTGCAGCCAATAATTACGCATATGCGTTAACGATGAGTGACAGCCAATGCTGTCGAATGGGGCTTTTGACAGCTCCTTATGCCCATACGCACATACGTCTAATACTAACAACAACAATACAACATAACAATCACAGCAATGTGAAATGTTGGAGTTTGCCGCCAAACCACAACATTTCGCCCATTTAACTATACATTTTAATTGAGTTTGTTGTTGCGACGAAAGGAACGGATGATGACGTGACTTTAGAAACTAATTTGGCCAGTCTGATTGTGTTGTGATAGTAAGAACCTCTGCAAACGGAAGCAGCTCACGTCTGAAGGCAAACACCTCGCAAACGACTTTGGCGAAAAAAGTATCAGCGTGACGCGATCGGCGTTATTTTACACAAGCTGAACCATTCATTCAGTTTCATTTGCATTAATTACAATAATTCATCTTCATGTCCATAAAATTAAAGATAACATTTAAAGCTTTTTAAAACCAAACCCTCCCGTTTTTCGGACAACATTTTTATGCACATTGCTGTTGTGACAATAAACGATTTATTATAAATTTTTAGAATTATTTATCGCGCTATTGAATATCGAGCATCAAAATTAAGAGTTGATTTTCTTGTTTTAATGGGTGAATTCGCTTTTCAGCTAAACTTTCCATTAGTCAAATAGTTTATATAAATTAACCCATACAAGCCCAGCGATTTCTTTTTTGTCAATATTCGAATGAAACAGTTTTTTTTTAGGGTGAAATGGGGTCGGACAGTTCAAATTTTCCGATTTTTGGTTTTCGAGATATTTGGTGTTTAATAAATCGAACACCTCACTATAAATATATATTGTGGCTATAATATTGGTTGTATGGGAAAAGTGTACGTATAACTTTGAGAGTTTGATCAATTTTTAACAAGACTGCATAGTTACTTTTTTAAATATTATTGTTTTTTAATGTTTTTCGGTGCTTTTGAAATTATGTCAAAAATTACATTTTGTTTGGAGAATTTATACAACTGCGGAGAGGTGCGGGAAATGAATATATTTATCCCATATTATACAAAATATCCCATGTTAACTTTTGTTATTTTTTATAACAAATCAGACTATCATATTATGTAAAACTTTTGCGTTTAAAGTTTAAAAAAGAGCCCAAAAAAATTTATGGAAAATGCTAAAATTTACTGTTCGATTAATCGAACATTGGGTCGATATGGGTTAAGTAATCAGTATTCTAGCTTTCTTCTATAATTTGTTATATACGATAATATTATTTTTCTCAACTGCATAATTCCAACACAGTACGAGTACTTATTGCTGCCGTCTCTCTCTTATTTTGCAGCCCACGTAAACGTCCACCGCCATACACCCACGATTGTACCAGTGGCCAGTGCAAAGAAGAAATGGACGAGTGCAACGCAGCGCTGATTCTAATGAAACTCTCCAATTCACCGACATCGCCCAAAAACGCAGGTAAGCTTCGCCGCAACGCAATTGAAACGGATATTTCTGAAATATTTATTTTCTGTTGTCCACTCGCTAGAAAAATGGTTGGGCTCCAGCCCGGGCAGCTCGTCGGCCTCGTGGAGCTCGGGCTCCTCATCTCCACCGCTCAGCGACGATGGCCACGCGCTCAACACCAGCGTCATTCTGACCGATGCCAGCGCCCGTATACGCACGACATCAGTATCCACCTCCGATGAGGGCATCGTAGTCGATTACAAAGACAACAAGGATTACAAAACACCGCGCAAAAAGAAGGTAAGTGTGAAAAGCGTCTGGTTTTACTCAGTTTTGCGCCAACGAATCCAATCAAAAGCCAATTCGGCTAATATTTTTATATTTGGGCGAAATGGGCACAACACTTCATGCTCCAATTTCTGACTGACAGGGCGCATTTGAACACAGCCTTCAGTTGCCAGCTGGCGGCGGCTGACCTCTTTCGACTATTGCGCGCAGATTGCCAAATATCTTCATGCCCCAGTTGGCCGATGCGTACAGCACATTTGTTGCACTACACTCAACTTTTCGTTCCTGCACTGCGCAGCGCCAGCATAAAAATCGTTCATGCTACGCCATTGCCGAATTTAATTGCGAGCAATTGCGCCTTTGGCGTTTTATGCTGCGCGCTGAGTGGCCGCGCGCATTCATCATCTTTGCTGGCTCAGGCGATAATAAATCACTTTGCCGCGAATCGAGGTCGAACAAAAGAATTCGCATGGCTGCATTGGCTGAGCAGACGATGCCTTAGCAACATTTCGAAATATTTAAGACTACTAAGCAAACGAATCTAGAGACACAACTCGGACGGTAGAGGAGGCAAAATGGGTGTGATTCGGGGCGTATGCGTAATCCGGTGGTTCTCGAGATGACGTTGCGCATACGTCAACGTAAGCAGAGCCCGGCAAGCGAAGCAACGCTACTTTGCGTTTATGGAGGCGGCCGGCGGCTATCGGCAGTCGGCTGTCGACAGCTAATTAGAAAATTCTTTCGATTCGTTCCAAGCGCGAGCGAGTGTATCGAACGAATTCAAGGCAGCGTCGAGTGCGCTGAACGCGCGCTCTAACGCCCTTCAAAACAACATCCGCAATTTGTTACTACATCAACAAATTACTGCGACACAACAACAAAACCGAAACAACACACAGAAAAGTCAAAACTAGACAAGTACGAACTTATTTAAAGCGCACAGCGCGTCGGGGGGCAGCGACTTCAGCGACGAAAATGCCCTTCAACCGTAACTGCGGCCAAATGCGTGCAAAGCGATACCGACAACAACAGCAACAATAACCTAAGCAAAATCAGCAACTAACCAGCAATCCCCCTGAGAAGCGAACGATTGATGTGCTCATTGCTGCGGCATTTGTTGTTGTTGTGGTGTTTGTAGGCATTTGCCGAACTGTAGACCGTAGACTGTCGAATATTGCTTGTACGCGAAGGGGCGTTCGCGGCGCGGCACGGCGCGGCGCTCTGCCTCTTTAAATTAATTATGTTCAACTGAGTGTCAGCTTTAATTTTACAATACATACAAACATACGAGAGCATCAACAACAATGACTAACATCGCAATTCAAGCACACAAGCAACAACGCCACATTACACAGACCGCCAGTTCGCGTAACCGCTCACGCGTGTGTGTGCATTCGCAGGGCTGCGCGTATTTAAGGGCTCTTGGCAAATCAAACAATGGCAACGCAAAAACACGCTCAAGTGTGAATTATTCAACCTTGAAATTCGGTTAAATTTGTTTGGTTAATTTCGCTTCAACGGTGGCGCTGTGGTTGTTATTGCCATCGTGTTTGTTTATTTTTATTAAATGTTTTTCGCTGCCGCTTTTGTAGTTGTAAACATCAGATATCAGAACTAGACCGGCCGATTTGCTGACGAAACATTCCAGCCGTTTTTAATATTTTCATATTATTTTTTTTCGTGCGCTGCTTCCCTACTCGGCTAGTGCCCATTTCTATTTAACCTAAAAGTTATAAGTTAAACACGTATTTATATATAAGTGTGCGAATGCTTAGGAAAACGCCGCCGCGCCGCTAGGTTCAAGAACGTTCATTTCGTTGAGTGCAGAGGCGGACGACACTACGCGAGTTACACGTAAAGGGCGCTAAGGGAGCATTGCACGCGCGCGAACTCGAGCGATAAGCGAAGGTTGTCAACGTCAGCCGCACTCGCTGACATAATCACGGAGCATGCCAATAAAGAGATATCGCGCCGCCATCGCCATCGCCGCCGCCGCGTGTATAGCAGTGATGGCATTTAGTTGTTAAATTTGTGTAGTCTGCTTCGATGGAAACTTGAAACTCGTGGCACTCCCAGGTGAACAGCCAAATAAATATTTTCCGCAACAAATTAGCTTGTCTATGTCTCAAAGCACGCGTTTTTCTGTAATTTCAAGGTTTTGCCGAGGTTAACTGGGACGCTGGTTGAACTCAGCATGGAAATCACAAGCGATCAATCAAACGATTTCCACTTTACTTATTAAAAAAAGATTCCATATTGTCATGAGTTGGCCGATAGACTTGGCGTAGCTATGGATGACAGTTTATGCAAGTAGATAGAACTGCCAATGACAGTTGGCTCATACTATGGCTGCAGCTTTCGAAGACAAGTTCTTGAAAGGCCTTGTTTTCTCTATATATTCAAATCCTTTACAGAGCCTAGACACCCAAAACTCAATTAAACTCTTATTGCCTGCATCCAGTTGGGTTTTCTTCAATTTCATCCTTTTCAATACTTAATCCAAGTCCCACTATGCGCCCAAGTCTGCCGTTTGACTTTTTCCGCTCCCAGTATTTAAATTGTATATCTCTGTCCATGTAATTTTCGGCCTCTATCAACTTTTTCGGTGCTTTGTTCACCCATAAAAAAACAGGTCCAAAGCGTTTCGTGACGCATTCAATGTGAACTGAAGCAGCAAGTCTCAATGTTACACTTTCATACACTTTAGTTGTCGGTTAACTAGACACTTCCAGGAAACATAAAAGAGTGGGCGTTATATTTTTTACCCAGTGGCAACGCAAGTACGCAACTGTATTTGCTTTTTGCGTGTCTTTTAGGCCTAAATGGCGCAAGGCGCACGTTTTACGCAATTCGAAATCCATTTAAAATGCTCGCTGCTCTCCACATAATGCAACTCCACAAAATTGCTTGGTGAACATTGACTGCCAACAGGCAGCTGGACGCACTTGTGAGCACTTTACATGTGGATCGCACAACGCAAGCAAAGGAACTGTTGCCAAACTGTAATCACTGTTGAAACAACAAATTGAAATTACAGGACACAGATCAGATGACTGCAGAATTAGAATTTCCGAATGCAATACACAAGCTGCGTTGACGGCGGCTTTCGGGGCGTATGCGTAACATCAAATGCCACCTTCCAGGTAGCCGTTTTCATTCACAGTCCAGGCTGCATATCAACCGTTAACCCTAACACGGCAACAGCGAATTTTTTCATCAAATGTTGTTTTTTAGATATAAACCTAAATTTACAATTAATTAATTATTTAATTATTTAATTTTGTAAGGTTTTTTTGTAAAACGCATTAAAAACAAAAAAAACAAAAAGCTTAAAACTTGTTTTTTTATTTTAATATGTTTAGTTTTAAATGAAAATTTTTAAAGCAATTAATGCGTTTGTTGTAGCATAGTACTACTCCGCATTTTTCGCAAAGTGTTTGTGTGTTTTTTATTAATAAGTTTTAATCACTTTTGTTTCACTATAATAAATGCGTGCAACTTTTCGCAAAAACGGTCAAAATAAGTGCTGTCAAGTAAAATTTAGCTACTTTTTCCCACTTTTAATGCCAGTATTTCAAAAAAGAACCTTGCGTAGTTGTAAAATCGCAAGAAAGAGTTGTTTTGATAACTACTTCCGAAATTACGGGCAATTTTACGGTTGATTGCAGATATGCAACTGTACCGTGTAAAGGGTTAACAGTGACCATAAGCAATAAAACGACGGCCCGCCATTAGATCCCTGAAGAGAACAAGATTCGTGCGCGCTGGACTTCAATTTCGTTGCAATTTATGTTCTACTAAATTCGCTGCGCCAAAATGCAACGGTTCCAACAGGCACATCACACATTTCCACGTCCTCTCCCTTCGGCACCTCCTCGTCTCACCCAATTTCACGCCAATGCCACTTTGGCTGACAATGTTGCTCGCCGCAGCTGCTGACTAATTGCGCCAGCACACCGCACCTCTCATAAAATCGAAAAATACACAAACAAAACAACAATGCGCTGCCCTGCGGCCATCAACTGCTGTGAGCCACACAACAACGACAATGAGACTCGCACAAAAAAATCACCAGGACTGACATAATTAATCTCACAGTCCCGGCAAAATATCCACAAAGCGACAAAGCATTCCAACTAGCTGTGTTTGTTGTTGTTTTTGCGGTTATTATTGACGGCTGCAGTGTTTACGTTTTTTCGAGTTAATTGTATAATTGCAATGAATAAAGCATCAAAGGCGGCAACGAGACCTTTTTCTGCTGAATGTCTAATTCAAAGAATTTAGCGATTTTTTCTGGTTTTGCTTGAGTTTCACGATTCCAAATGGAAAATGCAACTTTATGTGCATTGAAAGACAAAGCATGGCCGCGCGCACTCACTCCCCGTGCCTACGCGCCTTGCCCCCATATCGGGCGGAGAGTGAATAGCGAACACACAAACTAGCTACTAGAAACGACACAAGTGGGCTACACTACACTCAATCCGGCTATATGTTTCAATTGCCGGCAGCCCGAAAGTGCCCTTTAAGTGCTGTTCGCCAGAATTGCCAGCGCAACTTGACGCAATCGCCGCCAGACACTGCCAGCCATTGTGGCGGCACAGCGACGTGTGGTGTGCGCGTTGTTGCGTTGTGTGCGTGACAACTGACCGTATGCCATAAAAAAACAGTCATACATATAGACACTTTACTGCTGTACAAACAAAGAGCTGTAGCGACAATGAAACATTCAATTAGTCTGTAAGCGTAGACTTAATATTTTCACATACACCAGAATAAAAACATGTTTAACTGAAATAGATATTTTGTATTAATTGGTATTTCGACTCGATTGTGACAATGCAACCCACAATTGTTCGACATAATATTCCAAATTTGTGTAGCAAAACAGCGATTGGAGCAATATTCCGATATTCCGAGAAACGCCTCCAGTCTGTAACAGTCAACAGAACATTTTGTCTTTTTCAATGAAGTTCATAACAAATATTACATATAAATATCTATGTACACATATGTTATGTACATAGATATACTTTGTACACATGTATCTCGGTATGTGCGTCGATTTTATGTTTAGTCCCGTCCCTGTTTATATTTCTAATCGGCTTAGCGAGTATTTATGGCTTGCAATTGTACTTTGGTCGCCACACTCATTCGGCGAGCAGGTACTTGCTGCCGAGCCACTTGCCCTGCCCTCTCCGCCATAGTTTCATGCTTGTTCAGCTTTCCTTTGATTTGCTATTATTTTTAAATATGGTAAAATTCAATTACAATTTGCAAGCAACTGCATGCGGGTCCGTGTGTGTGCGGTTTTCAAGGTTATGCGCCGAGTTGCGACCAGTGCCAGCATTATTCTAATTCTGCGACCATTTGCGAAGAGTAAATTATCGTTTATCCGAAGCACATTCGGTGCACTTTGCATGACATTTTTATTGTTTCTGCGCAACGGCGAATCGCATTTTATCACAGCAATTTCTTTGTAATTTTAATTGCAACCAAGCCAAGCCATAAAATATTACTCATACGGCCCCAGCGCCCGCGCCCACAGCCGGCACGTGTGCATGAAAGTGAAAGTGACATTCTGTGCAAAAGAAAATAAACGCTCTCGAACACAGAACCTTGAGTGTGGTATTCTCGTTAAAAAAAAGCTCATTTATTGCAGTTTTGTAATCTTACGAACGATTTTCAACGACTTTTTACAAGTTTCAAAGCGAAGACTCAAACCGTCATAAGTGGCGTTTGAAGTCATTGAGATATTAACCAATTCGAGACGGATTGCACACCGTGTGTGCAATGGATTTCCGAGACTAAAAGACAGTAATGTGCAATTATCAGTTATTCTGAGTTAACTAGTCGTCGAAATACGATTTTTCTGGAACTAATGAAATCTGTAAAGTACAGGAAGAATCAATTCGGCATTGGTTTTACTGTGTACAATACAAAGAAAAATAAAATTTCGCTCCTGTCGACCGTGTTCGAAAAAACTCGTCATCTCAAATGTGTTGCATAATTCCTACTACTAGTTAGGTGGTTCCATAACAATCACCAACTATATAAGTTTTGGAATTTGTGGAACTTCAACAGCCAGCGAACTTGTCAGTGGCATCTTGTCCGCAAAATGTTCAATGAAAATCGATGCCAAAACGTTTCCGTTCTTGAGTGTGTCACACAACAACTACAACCACACACAATTAACAATGACAAATTATTCGCGTTGGGTAAAATTGCAATGAAGCGATAAAGCAGTGCGCCCAACTGGGTCAAAACAAATTTAGTATTTCTTTAAAGGAAAAATTAAAAGCGAGTAAAGTTTTAATGTTTATGTTATATAAGTAAGTAAGTAAGTACAGTTGTGTCTGGATATGGTAAACTAATTATTGCAAGCCCTGTTCACTGTATTGAGGTTGTTCACTATATCAAGGTTAACTTTTTTGTTCAAAAACTCGTTCTATTTGCTCAAAATAAACTTTTTGTTTTTGGTCAAAATTTTTTTTATATTTAGAGGCTCCATATCCAAATTTGGGTGTTCACTATATCGAGGTGTTCACTATATCGGGTGTTCACTATACCCAGACACGACTGTATTCATTTAAACTAATCTAACAACAAAGTATCTAATCTAACAACAAAGTATCAAAGTATCAGGCTCGAAAATATATATAAAATGAGAAAATACTGACAACCGCACCACCGTCCACAGATCGCAATTGGACAACGCAATACAAGTGGCAAATTGCATTCACAGTTCCACTTCGCGCATTGAAATTAAAAAAAAATGTTCAACTCAAATTGAAAACATTTTGAAATTATTGGATACGAACGACAAAGAGACATCGGGACGATGGAGTGATGCTCGCATTGGGGCACGGAATGTGCAGCTGCAGCTGTGCATTGCGGCAACGACTAATGAAAACAGAATGTAGAAATTGCACACAAAAACAAATAAAAGAAAATAAAAGACGATGAAATCCTAAACTGTGCAGTCGACAGCAGTCAGCACGCGCAAGCACGCTCTCACCCCACTCGAGTGCCTCCTCTACATACTCAATACGCCCGCCCACTCGTCGCCTTGCTGCACTCGCCCTAGACGGCAATGCAACCCACCCGCAGCCAGTGGAACCTTCTGCCATTTGCCTGCTGGCATTTGGCGCGTATGTCTGTTTTCATGTGTGTGTGTGTGTGAGAGAACATTGTTGCAACAGTAGGAAAAATTCAACGTATTTATGCCAAGTGCACAATTTTCATGTTCAAGGTGACAAAATCCGCACGAGCGGCAGCAAAACACACAAAAAACCGGCCGCCAGAGAGAAACACGCTCGCGCGCACTCACTCACAGACACAAACACAAATCCAAAGGTGACTTGTTTGGTTTAAATAAAAATTAATTGCAGTAAATGCAATGCAACGAGTGTCTCGTCGCATACCAACAGCGACAGCAATGCATCGGTGTGCGTGTTCGCGTGTGGTGTGTTGTGGTGTGGTGTGGCCGCTTTGATATGCAATTCTGCTAAATTTATAACCACAACGCGGCCGCCGCCGCCCGCGCACCCCGCTCGCAGTGCCACGCTGTGCCGCGTGTGCGGCTGCTGGCGTGAACTGCCAATTGTTTTACTGCGCTTTCTTGGCAATTGCACGAGCACATTGTGGGATGCGCGCACTCGTTCGATCCGACTAACTAAACTGGTCATTATTTATATTTCTCTATTTCTGCTATTTTGCTATTTTGCTATTTTGCAATTTCCACTTGCAACCCTCTATATTTATCTGTATCTGGTGCGGTGCGCCGCTCTCAGTTTCTTTATTGAGATTTATTGTCTGCTCAAGTGACAAAACGATGGAGATGCGATGGGGGCGCGATGAGCTGGCAAGCCAGACGCGATCGTAACGAGGCAAATAATGCGAAATTATTACTTTTCCGCAGCACGTAACGGGGGTACATGGGAGAAGGGGGCGTCGAACACGAGTCTATGCAATTTATGTAAGTCAATTTAAGTTCATAGGTGGAAGTGAAACGAATTAAAGCAAGTTTGGTAGCTGTTTTTATTTATTGCACCAAATCCTGTTGCTTTTGCAATAATATTAGTCACTTCCATTCTGTAGTATTCTCATGCAAGATATAATAAAAATATCAGTAAATATTACATGAAACCCCAATTGACAGAAAACTCCCAAGCAATCCAAACCATATTTATTCGTCCAAGGCATGTGACACAAATTTTTCAAACTGAAACTGCAAATTTCAAGCTTCTCGCCCAACCCACGATCCCGGCACTTACCATACCAAACCGTTGCACTGCGCCGCGAAGGCAACCGCGCCAGCCTCATTCAAGGCTAAGAAACGGCAACACTGCCCGATGCCGTTCCCCGTTTTTGCTTTTGCGTGTGCGAGGCCGCCACGCAGAAAATGTTTTAGTATTTGTAGGTTAGAGCCGACACCAATACCAACAACAATACGTAATCGATAGCTGGCAGGCAACTAGCCAAAAAACCAGGCAACCGACAGCAGTCGATATGGGAAGCCGGCCGGCCGGCCGGCGAGCTGGCAAAATTTGTTGCGCAAAACGCAGGTCGCAGGTTTCGCTCGGCGTGCTCAGTAACCCTGGCAGTTGCTGTGGGCGCGTGCCTCCCCTGCCCACAGCGCATACCGATGCATTGCTGGCAGCCTCTCTTGCAGCGGCGCAGCTGCTCTTGCCCTAACAGCGAGAAACGGAGAGCGGCATTGGGAACGCATCATGTTGCCGCGAGGATGGGAAATCGATGGCACGTGTCTGACGCTTGGGCTGACGCTTCCGATGCACAACGTTGTGCCGACTGCGACAAAATGCAGTACACGTTTCGCTCGTTTGTGTGTGTGTGTGCAGTGTTTATCGAAATGCAAACGACTATACGAGTGTTTTCAGATGCCACTTTTGGCACATTCAAGCAAACAATGCGTCTTTGTGAATGCCACCAAACTGTTGCGACGACCGAGGCTGACGGCTTTCGAATGCGCACAAACAGAGAGTGGAAAGTTTTGAAACACCATACTCAGCGCACTGGAAGTACAGTCAACCGATGATCAGCAACAAAGCGACACAGTTGCAATCGGTCGACGGGGCGTATGATGCACATTGCTTGCTTACTGCCGATCACTGGTCATTAGAAAGGCATAAATTCACGAGTTCATGAACGCAATGAAGGCCATGTGGCAGCTAGGCAGAGCAGTTAAAGGGCGCTTGGCGCATTTAGCTGCCAGCATGAAATGCAAATGGCGACGAACCATGTTTTATCGGTTGAAGGAGTTTCGCTGAAGGTGGCCACTCAATGCTGACTGCAGCGTTTTCCATACATCAAGGCCCATTCACGGCTGCGCCAATAAGTCGCCTTGACAGTGGTCACGCTTCCGTGTACGCGTCGACACCTCGCGCAGCGGCTGCCGCGTCAACCTTGCCAATGCTTGGAAAACTGTCGGCGCTACGTGTGTGCTTAATTTTTCGCTTAAATTGCTGCCACCAGCGTGGCCGCAACATGCCGCTGTCGACGTTGCCTTTGCCTTTGCCTTGAAACTTCGAAATGCTAAAGCGGAAGCCACGCGCACAGCAATGTGCACAACGTGAGAAGAAGAGCACTAGTGGCGAGGACGGGAGAAAAGCGAAAAGCACCTCGTTAATGAGGCATGGGTCTGCGCTAGCGGCGGCCATCAACGCTCGCTGCGTTTCCGCTTCTCGCGCGCGCTTTAGCGCTTTCCAGCGCTCTACCCAGGCATTTTCTTATCTGCTCTTGAAACAGTATTTAATTGACTATTTTTCATGGCTGCTTGCGAGGCCGGACTTGATTTTTACTTTGTCTGTTGTCTGCAAAGAAAAATTCGCTCCAACGCGCAGATCATGTTTGATCTGCATTTGTGCAATTTTTTTTTTTTAATTTTTAATTGTTATTTAAATTTTATTTTATTTGCAATTGTGTTTACAACTTGCACTTGCACTTCAAATTGTAAACACAATTGTCGCGTTGGAGCAAATTGCCAAGTCGGCAAAGCCCAAATTGTGCGAGCCATGTGAACAGCAGTGCTGCAACGACGTAATTCCCAGAATTATGTGCGCTAACAGAATGTCGTGCGCCGATTGAAATCTAACTGCACGAGATTAAAGCTTTGTTTGTCGTACTGACAGAGAATCAGAAAATGCGAATTTTCCACGGAACTCATCATTGTGAAAGTGACTGCTGACTCATGCCTGACTCATCCCTGATTTTGGATATTAAAGTGGCAGTTTACGTATTTGCAGACGTAATTCAGATCTGAGCAAGAACGTCAAGGCTTCAAGTTGCAAGTGGCATTGACACGCTTCGCAATCCATTACGCGCAGGCAACATTGTCACTTATTTTGCACATCAGCACAATCAGCAGCAATAATATTATAGCAATACTTACATATAAAATTATTTCAATAGTTGCTATACTTCTCAACCCACGTGGGCTCAAAAGCCGCGTCGCCCTCGACGCCGCAATTGAATTTCCATTCCATGTTTGCAGAACGACGGATTGCCATCACGTAGCGCGCCCCCTGCCGCCAACGCATACAGTCGCAGTCGCACACTAAGTAGTCACCTGTGGCTGGCTGACTGGTCGCTGTTCGCTCGTATGCAAAATTTCATTGCAAATATGCAATTAGCCAGCGAACAAAGCGTAAGAATGGCGAGCATGAAAAACACAACAACTACGAAAATTAGACATTCAAATGAAGCACCGCCGCTAATTCGCTCCATTATGGAATTAATTACCCATTCGGCATTATTAATTAGTTGAGCGCAATTTTCGCGCTCTGTTGTCGCAAAGGCGTCGCCGCAACGCGACATTCCGAGCAGTGGCTTTTCTTGTTTGTTGCACTTTGATGCTTCCGAAAATGTTGGATTTTCAATGATTTCTGTGAGTCTCCAAATACCGATTGATCGTATCGCACCCGGTGCTTCGAATAAGCGATGATATGCAATCCACGCCAGGATATGAAAATGGCTACATCGAGCGTTGCTGAATTATATTAAATGTTCCTAATAAATGGTTTATAATACAAACCATTGTCAAAAAAAAAATTCTTTGGCTTGCCTCGTCTACTAAGTGGCGCCGCACACACGCACAGAGAACTAAACTCATACGACTACATCGGATTTGCACAAAAAACTATTCAGAGAGGTCCTGAAAAGCACTGCAAAGAAACAAAAAGGAAAAATGCAGAAAAAACTGTATTTCAGCAAATGAGAAAGAAGAAGAAGCAGCCATGGCACTCGAAAAAACGCTGGAAAGCAAACGATTCGCATTGCAAGCAGCTACTACCAAGGCGAAATATACTAAAGGGACGCATTTAGTATTAAATGACTGCAGATTCAAATTTCACATGTACACACAAACTCGCAAGCACGTACACCCAGTGGCCAAGCCACCACCAGCACCAGCCCATTGCAAACAAATTCAAGGTCAGCGCAGTAAAAATGGCGACCTCGTAGCACTTGCAACGGCATGGCGCATGACAAACCAACACAAACACACAGAAAGTCATGCAAAAAGCAACCAGCGAGCCAAAGCGAAAAATCGATATGCATCGCGTTGGAGGGAACGTGGCGGCGAATTCTGCGCACAACACTCATACGCCCCGCATTACAGCGAGCGGGCGGCCGCCACACTGGCTGCCGATTAGTGGTTCACTGGGTCGCCTTTCGACACCACAAGCAACGAGTGGCGCAACGAAGACCGGGAGAGCAAGCGAAGCGTTTACTGAAAACTGCTGCCCGGTTCTGGCGTTCGCCAATTCGCCGCGTTTGCGGCGTTTTTGTTTTGGTTTATATTTTATTTTGGGTTTTCCCGCGCAAACGTTGGGAGGTGCAAACGGGTGGTGCGCATCTCCAACTACTAATTTTCTATGCTGTAAACAAATGGTAAACAATTTTTGCCGGTGTCGGGTGCGCAGTGCGCATGCCCGTCACCTCCTCCTAGTCCCTGGTTTTGCCTTTTCACGTTTCTCGCTGTTTCTGCTTACCAAACCAGCCATTTTACAAGAGAAACTTTTCGTATAATAAATGCATTTCAGTGGCTTATAGCAGCTCGGAAAATCCTTTGCAAATGTTTGCTTTCAAAGGCTGCTCGTGCAACAACAAACATTTCCCTGATATTTGTTGAAAACTAAAGATTCAAGCGAATAATTTGGATTATATTAAATTTAAAAGAAGTACAGAAAAAATGTCAACCAATTTAAAAAAAGGCAAAATTTATTTCACTTTAAACGAAAAAATTATTAAAATTAGAAAAAATAAGTTCTCAACAGAATTTTGCAAAACTTCAACATAGAGCCGCGCTTCATGCACTACGAATCCGAAGAAGTTTAAAGACTTCTTAAATACCTACGTCAGTGTCGCACACAGGATTTAGTTTTGGATCGGGGTTTTGTACACAACTTTTGGGCCCAATACCATTTGAAATCATTTTTCACTCACATTTTTTGGGGAGTTGAAACCCCACAATAGCCTTGCGTGCGCCCCTGACTCCCGTGATTTAGCGCAGAAATTGCGTCAAGTATAGGCGTGTGAAATATTGCCTGTCACCCTTGGCGGAACGAGCACAAGTTGCCAGCCAGCCAAATACTTTTATAGTTTTCATTTTGTCGCGTTGCGCCACATTACATTTGCGGTTCGACCTTGAATTTTTCACGCTGGCTAATGGAGCTTTTGTCGTTGCTTCACAGTTGCTTTCCCATTTACTTTTTTTAACCGTTTAATGCATTCAGAACAAGATACAAAATTAAAGAAACTTTTATTTTATATATATTTATCTTCTTCTCTTTCAGGTGAGTACAATTCGCTTTTGCAAAGGTTAACGAAAAGAGAAAATTGCGAATGATATAAATTATGCAACGTGCTGTCTGATGTTTACGTAAGTTTGAACAACCCTCATGAATCACAGTCAAACAAATAAATCCATGCAATACTAAGAATAACCAAACCCCAGAGAACCCACGAAAAATTATTGCCTTGCCACGTGAACTTGTAGCAAGTGTTTTCTTTGTGATGTGAAAACCAACAACTACCAATACGTGGGACTTTGACCCACTAAAACGTTCTCTTATTATATTTGAAAATCCGCACTGGGGAGGAAAATGCTGAAGGGGGTAGTCAGGTAGAATCGACCATATTTTTAAGTAATTTTTTTCATACAAATTTTTATTCCACATTAAAAATTTTTTTATATGTTATTGTAGATAGTTTTAAATACTGAACAACATTTTTTTATAAATTTTCTTTTATATCCGGGGGAGATATGGGCGACCGGAAGACGCCATTTTGAAATCTGGCTGAAACGATTTCTCCATTTTGGATGATCTGAAACATACCAAACAAATTTCATTTTGAAGTACAAATGAATGGCTCTCGTTTGAACTATAACTGTAAAAAACTATTAATAAATAAACATTTAGTGCAATTGTAAAGTTTTTTCCTCTTGTTTTGCTTGTTTTTTGTTAATAATTGTTTCATAACGTTGTTACATAGAAATGGACAATAATGATGGTAGTTCACGCGATAGCCAAACCTTTTCTGAAAATATAAAAAAAAAGTTTAAGCAAATCGGTGCAGTAGATCGGCCGTAATCGTGTAAGCCAGCGTTTCAAAATGGCGTCTTCCGGTTGCCCATATCTCCCCCGGATATAAACGAAAATGTATAAAATAAATGTTGTTCAGTACTCAAAACTATGTACAATAACATATAAAGAAATTTTTAATGTGGAATAAAAGTGCTCTACTAAAAGCTCTACTATAACATTAAATTTAAAATTATGTTAGAGTAAGGATTTAATAGAAATACCCTGGGATCACTTTGATCTAAAAAACTCCCTTTGTAAAAAAGAGTCCCTTAACATTTTGGATCTTCAATAAGTTTGAGCCTCAACAGAGATTTGCTTGCAGAGCAAACATTACATTAGAAAACTTGTGTTGAGTCAGTTCAGTGCATAAGTATTTGTTGCCAATACCACACCACAACCATGTCCCTCTCCTTCCCATATCCGGCTTACTTCAACATTTATTTTCAATATTTCTGCCAATGTAAAGCAACTGTAAAATCAAATACTAACATTAAAAATGTTTAATAAGAAAATTTTATTTTATGTCGATACTTAAAAATTTGTTTGTTCACAAGCCTCGTAGTGAATGCATTCGCTGCACCTCTGTCGGAAATTTTACATTTTACTGCACTCGGTTTACTTAAGCATCTGTGATAAAAGTTCGAAGCACTTTCAATGTCATTGCTGCTCAAACAATGTCAACTGATTGCGTAGTCGAGCAGTACTCCCGTCCCCTTTTGCCGCTCCACCGGCTCCTAGAATGCCAATAGATCACAAGGTGAACAAAGTCTTGCGATGAGTCGATTTTTAATTTCCGTGCTCTCGGACAAACACCCCAGCGTGAGCCAGCCGCCAGCAATTCGTTCGAATGGTTGGCACGACAAACGACTGCAGGAAATGTTAAATCAAAACGCAAACTGCCAAACAAATAATGAACGCACTCACCTATTCTCACTCCTAAGCCATCGCCAATCCCAATGCCAGTGCCACGGCTAGCACCAGTGCCAATGGCTCAGCCCCGTTGATATTGTTTTCTATTCCGCGCTGAAATTTTGTTGGGCAATTCATTTGTCTCTTATTATTTATTTTTTGTCGCTTGGCTATACTCAGATCGGTCGGTGTTTGGTGTTTGCCGCATTCCTGCTAATAAGTCGCTAACAACGCTGCTCGCATGCACGCACACACGCGCGCACATCTAAGACTGCACACTTGCACACTGAGCGACAGTCGCTCGCCCGCTCGCTTGCTCGCTGCATGCACACATACGCGCACCTATTTAATTCCGCTGACGCTGCCACTGTCACTGCCACTGACGCTGACGCTGACGCGAACGCCGAGCACTTGACCTTGGACTAGGTTGATTGCATTCTAGCGGTCATTGGCTCGCCGCGCGCAGCGATCCAACATCCGTACGACCGCTTGCACGCCTCTGCACCGCTGCGCCCCAAGTAAAGGTGTATGGAGCGCGGGGGGGCCGGCGGTGCGCCGATCCGGAGCCATAAAACATAGCCGCACACACAAGCACACATATACATTTTCTATGGCGTGTTGAAGCAAGCCAACAACAAACAACACCTACAACAAATAAACAGCAACCGCGGCAATAACAACAAAAAAATGCTCATAAATTTTAAAATCGCAACTATTTATAAAAAAAAAACAAAAGTGGAAAAAACGAAAACACAGAATACTGTTCGTATGCGCTTTGAGTGAATGTCGCAGCGCAACGCGACAACTGCCGCTGACGCTGAAGCTGACGCTGTTGACAAGATACGCGCAGCGGGTGAGCGAGTGCGGAAATTGATGGCAGCAGATCGCCGACGGTGCCAAATAGAACAAAGCGGTAGCCCACAATGCGATGCTGAGCCACACACACGACCACACACACATACACCCATACAGCGTAAGACGCTGGCCAGCAGCTGCGGCCACAACCAGTCATTCAAAAGCCAACCAAACAGGCGGATCAGCATACAATACGCGCAGCAATACGTCAACATCATTAGAAACGGCAGCGTTTCAGCCGCACTTCCCCCTCGCCGTAGCTGCGCCAGCTCTGCCACTCTTCTTTTTGTTTGATTTTTTTCCCGTCACATTTTTTGTCGTCGTTACTATGAATCCCAAATTGAATGTGCATTCATTTGGGATGTTAAATTGGTGATTTTTGAGCGGTAGCCCCGGCTGCCTCTCCCAGAAAGGGGCGAAGCACTGCTGCTTGCATAACGAGCGTGTGCAGAAGTTGGCCGCGAAAGGAGTGATGCTACAACAGCTGCTGGACGTGACAAATTGTCATCCACCATCGCATTGGCCAGTTCAACTTATTGCCTTTCCCATCATTTTTCGTCGAGCTCGACTTCTTCCCAGAGTTTGCCTGTTGCTTCCGCCAATTCGTCGGCACTCCATAAAGACTCGTCGCTCGCTTTTCGGCCTCGACGTAGCCACTCACAATCTGCATATTGTATAACGGTTCATTGTACATACAGCAACAACAACATCGCGGAGTATGACAGCAATAAAAAAAAATCTCCACTCAGCTCATCACGTTTTTGTGCGCATTTATTTATTTATTTATTTAACGTATTTTTATATTTGATCGTTTTCGGGATTTGCGTTAAAAAAAAAATAACAAAAACCAAAACAAATAAATAAATGCAAAGAAAACGAAGTTCTATTTAAAGCATTCAGTGCCGCTTTGAAGGTTCTTTAGCGCTTTCGTTGTTTCCAGGCCAATCCCACCGGCCGACCAGCCGGCCGGCTAATTTTCGGGTATTCAACCGTTCGGTCATTCATTTCTCTTGTTTGTCACTTTTGTTGTTGTTGTTGATTTTGTCACTTTTGTTAACGTTTACAGCACATTTGTGCACACAGAGATATTAATAGCAGCAGCAGCAGTTGTTATTGTTGTTGCTGCAGCCAAGTCGGCATATGCATTTAAATATTGAGCTGTACGCATAATTTCACTTGCGAGTTTAATTATTACATTTTGCAGTTTTCGCATTTTTCTTTCCTGCACAGTTTTCGCGCATTTAAAACTTCGCTCGTGTACTTTCTGCAACGCGCCTTCAATTGAATAATTTCAATTTCAGCTGCACTCATTTGTTTACTCGGCTTTATTTCCGTTCGTGCGTTCGTTGTTGTTTTTAGCACTATTGGAAAAGAGGTCAATGAATTCTTTATTCGAAATGTCTTCCTTTTCAATATAGAAACGTCTTTCAAAGCCGCAATAACAAAAGAATATTATGGCTAAAAGTACTAACTTGCAAATTCTATTTCGAATTTTTGCTGCAAACAACTTCAAATCCAAGCGAATTTAGTTTGCAATCATATTCCGAAAAATCGTTTTCTAGTCTTATCTATAGAAAAGTCAATTAAAATAAATATGCATGCTTATACGAGTATTGATTAATGTTATGTTTCTTTACAACGTCTACAACTGTATTTGGTAATTAAAACAGAAATCAAGAAAAGTTAGTAGCGGTATTCATGATCTATGAAAGCGTACAATGACAAGTTTGCCCTTATTAGGAAGATACAAATATTGAATACAGAGTAACATATCCGGCTCAAACACGTTGAAAACGTTTCATTCCTAGACCATTCTTTTCTCTCTCTCAGTGGCCATATCTATCTTACTTGTTTCATTCCTCTCACCTCCCACCTTTCCCTATTGTCGCCTCTTGTCTACAATGGAATACTTAGCCGTTGCTCGACTTTCCCTCAGATATAACTGTCTATAATATATATTCCATGCTTGAAAGTCAATCGCGAGAGATTTTGCGCACTGAACATGATTGCATATTTCTTAAAATTAGATTTTTATAAAATAATGATGGATACAAGTTTCACAACAACCGGCAACTCAACTCACTAAAAAGCTTGAGTTGATTTTTAAGGTACTTACTTATGCCAAACCCAAATACAACCCTGGGCCAGTTTAAAAGTAAATACATATTAGCTTTCAGCTATCTAAAAATCGTTGATTAGTTTATCGATTCTGCTCTGCTGAAATGCTCATTCCATCAACTCGTGAATACCGCCAATGTTTACGTTATGTCAACTTATAAAGCATACAAAACCAAGAAGTCACTGTTTCGGAGATAGCAATTGTGGATAGCACCTGATTTGAACGCGCCAAGTTCAGGGACTATTCACTAACGGTACATTGTGGCACAGACAAAACGAATTCATGGGCCACTCTTAATCAATTCAAATCGCGGGAATCAAGAAACAATAATACAGCATTTCGCTTAGTGATTTCACAGTCAATTTCATTAAATGCGCTTATTAGAAGCATTTCTTACTTCAATATTTTAATGACTTTTGCATTTGTTTAATTCCTCGTACATTGTTTTTCTTTGCCGGTTCGCTGCTCGAACTCTGCTCGCTGCTTTTTGCTTCAATTGCAAGCTTTTTATTTGTATTGCTATTGCTGTTGTTGTCGTTGTTTAGCTTTTTTGTTTGTATTTGGCATCACGTCATCCGCGCAATCGACAGTGTCGAACGTACAAACAAACACATCGGCACAGCGACGACATTCACTACCGGCTTTTGGAGTTTTTTGTTCTCATTGTTGTTGTTTTGGCTGTTTTATTGTTTATTTAAGTGTTTATTTCTTGTTTTGATTGTTGCGGATTGTTTTTGTTTTCAAAGAACATTTAGTTAATTTGCTAAATAAAATACACTTACCTTTGTTGGTGGTGGTTGTTGTTGGTGTCGTTGCTATGTTGTATTATTACTTATAAGCGATATTTGCCATTTCATTTCAATTTTTTTGCTTAATTTCTTACGATTTGCTTTATTCGATTCTATTTAATTTTATTTCGCTGCATAATTTATCATTATCTCTCATTTCATGCCAGTTTAATATTTTTTTTTTTTTTTATTTTTCCACTTTGTAGTCGACGTTGTACTTTTTGTGGCCGTTGTTGTTGTCGTTTGGCTATTTAAGCAACAAGCAAAACAAATCACAAAATGAAGCAAATATATGCGCATTTAACAACAACAACACAGACGCTTATTTAATTTTATTTCTTCTTACCAATTTTCTGCGTTTTTGCGTTTTGTGTGTTTTTGCCGCTTCGGTTGGTTGACGTTGGCTGCAGTCGTCGTTGTCGAGCATATTTAATAAGAATTTTGGCAATGAACAAATGCTGCGAACGATTTCGGCGACCTTGAACGTTTTGCAATCAGCCAATTTGCGTCCGACGTCGCGCCGAGAGTGCCAAAAATTATCTACCAGATACTCGTTCCATCGCATACTTGCCGGCAGCTGCTCGAGTGTGCAATGGCCAAGTGGATTACTTGGCGAAGAATTGAGCAGCGAATCGCAAGCGAATCAAGCACCTCGTCGAAATGGCAACAACTCACGCTGCAAGTATCCACGTTTGCACTCTTCATTGTTGCCGACGCAGATTCGTGCTGAAGTGCTAAGTGCTGTGATTTGCGCTGTGGGCTGCATAGTTTTATTTTGAAATCGCTTTTACTAGATAGACAAAAACATCTGGGCACTATGAACTCAAAGTTGTTGAAAATTTGGCAATAAACGACAGCCGTAGCTCAATGGTTGGTGCATTTGATGTTAGAAATGTTAAAAATGTGTTTAGCACTTCTTATAAATTCTTATTTCGAGTGTTAAAATATCCTTAAAATATTTGGTTGAAATAAATAAAGATAGTGTCAATAGATCCAATGGCAAGGCAATTAATCAAATGTACCCAATTGATGAAGTTGATTCGTAAGCTTTGGAAATCTTTTATTTGTATAAAGTTGCAGACAAGTAGAATCATTTTAATCTAAACAAGAATTTAGCCTACACAAAGACAAAATATATGTATATACTTAGTATGCATACATATGTAGATCTGCTGTCATCCTCACAACCGGTATAGCAACTTTCTGCACAGAACCTTTCAGACGAGTACAAAAATAAATATTTTCAAAAAACTTTTATTGAGAAAAGTACACAAACTTAACACGAATCGGCAACACAAATTAAACAATTCCCAGAGAATTTAAATTGATCTTCAAAGGGCTATTCGGATTTGACTTCGGACAGAGTACCACGGATAGACTGATACACTTGCAGATTGACAAACCGAACATAAAACATCGGAACACGGTTCAGTCAAATAATATAAGAAAGCATTGATCGAAAGTCACCGGGAGATGCGAAACCTCAAAACCACATTGCTCAGAAAAAATCTTGCTTATGCTTAAATGTATGTATGTAGCTGTATAGTAGTGTGTACATTGCACATTCATAAATATTTATAGACTGGGGTCGGCGGGTCGTGTTTTTGGAACTGTCATAAATACAAACCAGCAAATCACAAAGTGTGGCTTCAAACCATAAACACGCAATATCAGCGCCGAAATTTCTGTCTGGCTGAGCGCGAAATTAGACAGCAAAGAATACCCAACATAGTGAAAACAAATTCACCAAAAACTGCAACAGTAAATAATGAAAAAAGTAATAAAGTAAAATAAAATACAACAGCAACAACAACAATACACACTGACTTGCAAGACGCAAAAGCAAACATACACAGATATGATGCTAATGAATCTCCAAACAACCACCACCAACAACAACAAAGCCAAATAGCAGCAGCATGACTTTGGCCTTGAATGTTTCACGAAAAAACACATCGCACAATGCCATTTGGAAGCGGCTAATTTGCACTCGGCAAAAAAAAGAAGCAACGAAATATTAGTGAACAGATCGTCAATGCGCTTTAATTTTTAATTTAGTACTGACGAAAATATGTGTATAAGAGTGTAGAAACAAGTAGATAGAGAAAAAGACAAATTATTATTGAGACAAGCAGCCAAAATAAACTACACGCAAAAGTAAAAAACAATGGCGCAAAAGCGACAACTATGACGCCGGCAACTAATTATAAAAGCAGCACTAACAATATTAGCAACAGCAGCAGCAACCGATCCAAGGTGGAGCAATCGAAGTTGGAGCAACAGGCAGACCGCACTTGTCAATGCTCCATGAATATGCAATGTCTGCTGCTGTTGCTGCTTCTTCTTCGTCTTCTTTTTTCTCATATTTAACGAGTAATTTTTCGGCAAATTTACTGGCCTCATTCATCTTGTGGCGGTCCCGAAACATTGGCATCGACGTAACGTCAGCAGCAACAGCTATAACAACAACAACACCAGACATTAGGAGAATACACATATACCAAACTGTAGTCACCGCAAGGTGGCTCATAAAAAGGAGTGGAGTTTTTGTTTTCTTTTCACAACCTCGTCCGCGTTCACTGCCTTTCTACAGCAACACTCTTTCATTAACTTTTAAATAATTTTTACTTTATGTGAAAGTTATTTGCATGCGTCAACGGCGGATGGCTTGGAGCACTAACGCCTAGCCAGCGATTTGGTCCACTCCGCGATGTCCAATGGAACTGAAAATGTGTGACGTGAACTCTTTTCTGATATGAGGGTAACAGTCAAAAAACAGCTAACAAGCTTCCAACAATTTTGCCATCGTTAATGACTGTTCGACTATCAAATGACCTTTTCATATAATAAACTTTATCTTGTTTCGTTTCGTTGGACCGCTCCGCATGCGGTCCGGATACGTGCAGTTTTTTTTTATTTATTTGCACCGACCTGGATATGCAAGTAAATTTCAGTGTGTGTGTGTATGTGTGCATGACTTTCGATTTGTCGACAATGTTTCCAATTAATTTCGACAAGTTTATTTTGACATGGAAACGTCAAATCACGGCGTGTAATGCCATCATCAGTACGCGAATCGACGCCAATATTTTTGCAGTTGAAATTAATGATGCAGAAATTAGCCTTTTAGCCACTTAACAATAACAACAGCAGCAGCAAAATATTATTTCAGTTGTTAGCTTTTCGCCGCTCTTGTTGAATGGTTGAATGGATTTACAAATTGATATCAATGCAATAACACCTCTTGGCAGATTAGAGCTTTGCCTTTCCGCAATCCGTGTTCGTAAGTGTGTGATTCTGTGTTGTGTTCTTCTAAGCCGCTTACTTCGAATTAAACACATAGATTCAAAGATCACTTGGGTACGTACATACTAGGGATCGCAATTTTTTGCCATTTTGCGATCCCGGGATTTTCGGGATTGAAAAGTAAAATCCCGGGATCCCGGGACTTAATCCCGGGATTCATGTAACAAATTTTTTTAACAAAACAATTTTCCCAAATTGCATAAATACTTGTTTATAATATATTTACCATAAAAATGGACACAGTTTAATCTAAGTTGGGGTAATTTTAAGATTTTTGATCTTGAATTTAATCACATTTTGTTAAATTTACAAGTTTTTCATTTAACATTTAACTGCAGTTTGATAACATTTTGTTTTATCCAAAAATGACACTTAAACATAACTTATTGTTTTGGAACAGATGTATCAGAAAGTGCATATATGCATATTTGATAACAAGAAAATAAAAAAAGTGAATTTGTTTGTACTTTTAGTTTTACTTCGATTATTTCGATAAAAAATTTCATCGTTTTGATTAACTAAAAACTGAGATCTTTAAAATACAAAGGCATTAAGTGTTTTGTCCTCTAATCTAGAGCGAAATTTATTGCAAATAAACCCTGCTGAAGAGAAACCACCTTCAGATTCAACACTTGTTGGTTGAATGCTTAGTAAATAATCATAAGCCTTTTGCAAAAGACGCCCTCTATCCCCTTCCTCCTCTCTCAAATAGGGAATTGGGTTTTTGTGCCTTTAAATTTATTTCATTTGAACTTTGAAGCGTCTTTTGCAATCCCGAAAATCCCGGGATTAAAATCCTTTAATTAGGATTGGGTTTTTGTGCATTTAAATTTATTTCATTTGAACTTTGAAGCATCTTTAGCAATCACGAAAATCCCGGGATTAAAATTCTGGAAAAAGTCCGGGATCCCGGGATCCCGGGATCCCGGGATTGCGATGCCTAGTACATACATTGTTTATCCTTTCTTTAGGCTGTGAAAATTTCAATTGAACTCAATTACATATATGCAAATCTTGAATGCAGTGAATTGGCTGCGGCGTAAATTTGTTCCAGGTTAATCAACCATTTAAAAGCATTTAATCAGTTATTAAAGTTACAAATAATTAAAGTAATTTTCGATTTTTTCGAAATTCTATGAACCTCGTTTTCTCACCAAATCGTCGAGGGATTTCCACGCTATAACTAGCGCAGCTCCCCTCTTCCCACTCAGAGTATTTCCGGGAATGTGCCAAACAAGGTATTTCCATTAAAAGCGAAAGTCCGTTCATGCAACAATGTGCCAGAATCGGCAAAAACGACAATTCCCGCGAAACACGAGCAGCATTTTCTTTCGAATGGGAAATTGTCGTGAAATCAGTCGAAACAATGAGTCATTTCCACCAAGTGCAGCAGCGATACCGACTGCCTATGTGAATCGTGTGTAATAAACCATATGAAATTAACGCCACTAATGCCAACAGCAACAACTACAACAAATGTAATGACGTTTGTACGACCGCAAAGCGGGCAGCAAATATCAATTTCAATGGAAACTCGGTTAATTTTCGCTCTATCCTTCACTCGTTGTTTTGCTTCACGTTTTTTTTGTTGTTGTTGCTTTACGCATTCGCTTTTCCACTTGAGCTTTCCACCGCGTTTGAAAAAGTCAGAGTCAGAATCTTCTCAGACCGTCCACCGCCCGCAGCGGCGTCCACTTTTTAGCTCCCCATTACCACTTGCGTTGTTGTAGTTATTGGTGCCCGCTTGGCTGTTGTTAACTTAATTATTCATACATACAACACAACACATATTTGCAGCTGTGTGTGTGTGTGTGTGTGCAATTTGTATAGTTTGTATAGAAATATTGACGAGTGCGCCACAACTGCAACGTGCCACCTCACTTTCAGTGTAGACTGCTTGACGCCGATTACGAGGCTCAGTTTATTTTTGTATGTACACATATGGTCAAAATAATAAGTACAGGCCTATATAATCTTTTCAATGGCTTGTAGGCGAATATTTATTTAAGTTCAATTAAAAACAAATTGATAAATATTTTCTTATAACATAACAAGTAAAATAAATAAGGATAATACGAATAAAACACAAAAAGAACTTTCAGAATCATTAACAAAGTATAAAATTAATGAAAATGGCTGGACAAAATAATAAGTACATTCTGTTTATATTAAAAAAATAAGTTCAAATTCCCACTTTATCGGCTTTCTTTGTTAACAAATTCTTTTTTTTATTAGTAGCCGGTATACCCACCCTTATTTTGAATAATTTTCGCCACTCGTTTTGGCATACTGGAGATAAACTTACGGCAAGTCTCTATTGGTATCTCATACCAAGTTTTTTGGACAAAATTCCATAATTGGTCCTTATATTGGAATACTTCCTTGCCAATTCTTCGTTTCACTTCTCCCCAAAGATTTTCGATTGGATTCAGATCCGGTGACTGACTCGGCCAGTTAAGCAACGCCACTCCATTTTCTTGAATCCATTTCTTGACCAATTTGGAAGTATGCTTCGGATCATTATCTTGCTGATATGTCCACCTTAGCGGCATATTCTCCTCAGCATAGGGCAACATGGTATTTTCCAAGATGTCTTTGTAGTGAAATCTCGTCATGGTATCGGTTATAAGATGTATTGGTCCAACACGGTACCATGAAAAACAACCCCATACCATGATGTTGCCTCCCCCGTGGCATGGTTTTTTTAGTAAAGCGCACGTGAAATTCTTTACCCTTAGGACGTCGAACATGCCGAGCAGAATCATTTCCAAACAAATTAATTTTGGTTTCGTCGCTCCACAAAATATTTCGCCATTTTTTTCACCCTCAGGTCCGGACCAATTTAAATGTTCCCTTGCGAAGGCTAACCGCGTCTTCAAATTTTTTTTCCGAAGCAAAGGAACTTTTCTGGCTATTCGTCCAGGCAAATTAGCTTTTTGTAGCCTTCGACGAACTGTTCGGAAGAAATCACGTTGCCGATGTCTGCTGAAATGGCTCTCGAGGATACAAATGGGACCTTTTTCGCAAGAGTGACAATATGAGTATCTGTCGTTATAGACGTCTTTTTTGGTCTTCCGCGTTTTTCAATGATCTTCTTAGCTTTTAAAGCATTTTGGACAAAACACAGTGACCGATTCAAAGTTTTGGCAATGGAACGAAGGCTTTGGCCGTCATTTCTCAACCTCAAAGCGATTTTCCTGTCCTCGGAAGTACAATGTTTATTGCGGCCCATCTGCAAGATGTTTTCCTTCTTATTTTACTATAAATAAATAATATAACAAATAAAAAAACAAACCTTTGCGAAAAACTGATCAGATTGTTGAAAAACGTGAAAAAGAATCAATGTACTTATTTTTATGACCAACCAATTATACCAAATCACAGCGAAACAAGCCCAAATACGACAGATTGGGGAAAACCCTGTTTCATTTTCACTTTCAAAAGCATTGCCATACTGAAATTATTAAAATAAAAAGGAAGTACCATGTATGAATTCAATACTCCAAAAAAAATTGTACATTAACATAATTTTAGGTAGTGTACTTATTTTTTTGACCATATGTGTATGTACATCTAAACACATATGCCACAACAGTAGCAACAACAATAAACAACAGTAATTGAAGCAAAAGCAGTAACAATATGGAAAATTCCCAACATTTTAATGACCACAAAGCGAGTTCAGCAAAGAGTGCACAGCATAAGTGCATCAAATTTGCAACAACAAAGAAACGATCACAGGTGTAGATACAAAACTAAAACTAAGCGGGTTAACGTAACAAAAGCATCCCGCGAACCGATAACCCCGCCGCAAGAGGCACAAATCGCACAGTGTCCGCGACAAGAGGCCGAACACCAGGTGCCAAGAGCAGCGCGTCTTCTTCCAGGATCCGCTGCTTGTGATATAAGACGCAATATATAAGTGCATATGCATACTATGTACATACCTATATATATGAAGATATGCTTGTGCCACATGATCCGTATAGATGTGGTTTGAATTTTCTTTTTCAGTTTGTAGTCTAATAAGCCTTAATTTCTGTTCGACAATGCCAACGTTTTGCACAATGCCTCACTATAATTCAGTCATTCACCCATCCATCAAATCATCCATTTGTTCCGCCCACTGCCGGCACTGCCAGCTGCACTGATCGGCCGTCTATGCAAATTACTAACAATTAACAGCCCGACCGCTGCGATCATAAATTTCCAAACAATAAATAAATAATTTCAATGTGACATTTACACGTTTCCGACACTGTGCCGACCGCTCACTGCATCGCTGCGCATTGCAACACGCAACATGACACACACACGAGTCAAACACGATTCGCAGCCATTGCGTGGCGGCCAGCTGTCACCTGTCACCGGCCGTCGCCCGCCCCTCCATCCCACACTCATTTACGCTCTCTCTCGCACCACAGCAGTTCGACGGCCTGCGCGCAGTCTGGCGGTTGACATTTCGTGCGAAATTGCGTTTAACCGTAAAATTGTTCAATACAAGGAAATGCACAATTTCGATTGTGCAATGTCACTGAGTGACAGTTGTTGCCACTGCGAATTGCCGTTTTTATTGCTGGAACTGTCTGTCTACCCTGATTACGTTGTTATAAGTGCGACTCTGCAAAAAATCGGCGGTGTTTTGCCATATTATTACGTTTCATACTAACAACAAAGAAATCCTATTTTATTAATAAAATTAAGCAGGGATGGAAAAACTCGGACAACTTTGATGTTTATTGAATAAATACTCTGGTGTGCGTATTTATTCAATAAACATTTGACCCTTTGACTGCTGGTCAGATGTGCAGCTGCAGTCAGTGGCGCATACAGCATTTCATTTTCATGGGACGTTCTCAGCTCGATTCCATTTGGGAGGGTTTAAACACCCAAAATCGCCCAGTGTTCACGCCACTGTTTGCAATATAAACTACAAATTGGAAAATCTCTTCTATAGAATCAGACAAAGGAAGCGAGCCATCCACCTCCACCAGTCGCAACATACCGAAAGTGTCATAACGCAATCTTATCAATTGCACCCAACTTTTTCATTATATATTGTTCCTGTATTTTGCTTTTTTGCGCTGCTGATAAACATGAATGCAAAGCACATTGCTTTGCATTGTTACGGCTAAAACACAAATGCCCAACAACAACAACAGTGACGCGTAACCAACGAACGGGTGATTGAACACCGCCCGCGTATCCTCTTCCATTATAGCAATTGAACGAGGTTGTTCACCCAGTTCAAGGTACACTTGTCGCATTTCCACCCAAAATAATAAATAAACAACAACAACGTTCTACACTCAACACTACCTACACCAACCCGTTTGCAAGGTGTCAGTAAAGTTTTCAATAACAAACTCAGCTGCTATCGAACTGCGCGCCAAATGAAGTGCGAAGTATCGAAATGGAAAAGTCGAAGCACCAATTCAATGTCGAGTCAAAGTCTGCTCTAAACATCAATCATCATATGTAAATCTAAATCTGCGGTAGATCTGCCAGCGAAACGCTGGCCAGCCACTGAAAACATGAAATAAAAATAAAAAGCTTGGCGAATACGACATAAGTTTGATGTGGGCCTTACCCGGAGATTGCTAGCGTGGTTTCTGCTAATCATTTTCTAAATAACGTAAAGCTTCCACATGCGTGTAGAAAAGGAAGCCAAAGCAATGGCGACATTCAAGGCAGATACGAGACTCGCTCCCACCCCTGAAGTAAAGCCCCACCTGAGTCGTCGTAAGTCACCTGCAACTAGTAAGGCAGCTACAAAGGCAGCAGGCACAAACACAGAAAAGAGTCGTCCACATTCTTCACGACGGTAACGAAATTCACGTAAATATTTAAACAGCCTTTCGAAACGAAAGTTGAAGCGACGCAGAGCAAACAGCCTATGAGGGATGTGTGGACAGGTAGCGGCGCCTATGCGGGCGCTGTGAGGATAGCACAAGCATGGATAATCAACAGGAATCCAGCGACCCAGCCGGGGCACTTGCCGCACTTGGCAAAAGAAGAAAATGTGGTGGCAAACGAGAAGGCACAGGACGCAGGCTAAAGTGAAATGCGGCAACGTCAGCGCTAGAGCAATAATTTGCCTTTGCAGCAAAGATTAAACCTTCGTCCCGGCGAACAGCAACGCCCACCCGCCGTGCGCCCAGGTACTTAGCTCGGGCTGCCTTTTAACTGTATACATACGCAACACCGAGGTGCTGATAGATACATATGTACTCGTATGTTCACTTTAGTATATACACGAAAAGAGATGTGTGAGCGATATAGAGACGTGCAATTGTTGTTTTTCATATTTATGATCAAGAGCTCCTGCAGAATCAACATGACCGTGTCACATTTCGTTGGTCCGACCGGCTAACTTGTGTTTACTGTTGTGGAAATGGGTGTCGTTTTCAGAATCGACTTTTGGCACGCACCATTATCTTAAACTTCTTACTAAAGTAGTTACGATAATGTATGAACTCCTGCAATCCGAACAAAACGAAGTAGTTCATATAATCATATTTAACCATTTTTTTAGTTGTAAATTACAAACATTGAAAGATGGTCCAATTTTAAAGAATTTACTTTCACGTAATCTTATTTCATCATAGCCACTTTTCAGTTGGTAGTGAATGTCGCCCCCCCCCCTAAACACTGACAGCAACAACAATTCACATTTCCAAGTACAATATCAGCCGAGTAAAAATGAAAACGTGCCTGTGCGCAGCAATTTGTCCCCTTCTTACCACACACACACACAAACATATGTGTACGTTGTAGTTGTTATGCTTTTAAAAGGGTTCGTAATTAGGGTAACTTGGGCTTTCCTCTCGTCATTGAAGCGTTTTGCCTGCTACGCGGACGAAAGTGTGCCGCCTCAACGCAAACGCCCATTGTACGAGAAGCCTTAAAACGCAGGGGAGCCTGACCGCCAGAACTAGAGCCCCTGCGGGTGAATGCACTTTCCGGCCATATAAACCCAACCATGTTTCTAAACCGCACAGTGGAAATTCTGTTTTTCATTTCGGAGCTGTTTTGCCATAAAGTTTTCGAGAAAAGTTTAATTTTTCCAAACAGGAGGCCGATTTATTGATAAACATGCTGTGAAACTTATTTAAGCCCACTGCCGCTATGGTATAACAGGCATAGCGTAAATCTCTCCTGCAACTTTTGCTTCCTGAGATATAAATATTAACTAGTAAATAGATAGTCTTTCAAATGGAACTCGATAATGTTCGAAAGCCGACCTCAGGTATTTCTTTATGGTCTTTGCTTTTATTTTAGTCCACGAATCTGATGAATCTGTAAGAATTCGCAGGGTGAACTAGCTTTCGGCATAGCGTTACGAATGTAGCTTCTGTACAACTTCACCCGCAGCTTTTTCCGGCTCTCGAGATATGCCATTACCATTGGTCGAGCAATAATTATTGCAATCGTCGGCAATACTCGCAGCGTTGGCCAATCTCTTCAATCAGCGATCGCACAGCGCAACAAACAACAACGCATAACCAGAAACTAAATATGTAGGAAGACGCAAAAGCCGAAGTAGCAAATTATCGAAAGCACAGACTTTGCAGTGGCGTTGCGCTGCGCTTGCGCACACTCCCAATCAATGACAGTCATCGTGACAGCAGTTGATTGATGAATTTACACATTAGCCATTCCGATGACCAGTCAGCGCTTGCTAATACCGACTGGCATCAGCCAAGCCAACAACTGCAACAACAATATTTTTTGTTCACTTGTAGCGCGCACAACGAGGCGGACGACGAGCAGTGTCCAATGTGATTTTTAGCGAACGACGCGCTGGCACGCACGCACGACGCGCTGAACGCGCCGCATGCGTTGGGCGCAGTCGCGAAGGGATGCTAAGATTGATGACAGCGGCTGGTCAAACAATTGCCTGGTTTATGGTGCACTGGCCACAATAAAGACGTCTGCCTAATGGTGAGTAATGAGGCGATTGTTTACCTTACCACGCGGCTGTGGCGTTTTCAGTAGCTAAATCGACAGACGGCGAAGCATAGATGCGGCTGGCTGCTGCTGCAACTAGCGCATAGGACCTGGGGTGCGCGAAACATGGATCAATGAACTGAGAAAGAAACCTCATAACACGAACGCAACTGCAATGCCAAAACCAAAATTGTTTTCCACTCGAAAATTATCAAAATGAGCAGCGGTTGAATTGGCTTGAATCGGAAAATGCGCACAGGACGCCAACTGCGTGAGGTACAGTCAGAGTGAGACAAGCACTTGGACCCATACAGGCTTCAAAACCACTAAGAAAAAAACCTGTGTGTTTGTTGAAAGGATATTTTTCTGTAAAATGCAGACAAGAACAGTGCACATAGGCGCAAAGAACACTGGCGCCACGAACCGATTAGTAACAGTGTGCATGTTTGTGTATATATTTATAAGCAATGGTGCATTCCGTGACATTTCCCGCTGAACGCGACAGGATATGCTCGATCGCCGGCGCTTGTCCTTGCATGACCCTCTCCTTCCACTTTTTTGCTTCGCATTCGGTGCTGCAAGTAAGCGACATGAAAACATGTTGCACTTAATTGGTAATTGCAACAAAGCCGCATTGCACCTCACCACAACTACCCTCCCCGTCGCAATCCACCGGCCCGCTATCCTTCCACCAACAGCCGCGGCATTTGGTGTGTTGCAATAGGCGCCGCATTCCACTCCGCCCCTCGCGACACTGCAAGGTGCAAATATTTTACATATGCCTCTGTGCCACACTGTACGCAAACCGACTTCTGGGGCGCGTGTCCATTTTCGTGTTGCCAGCAACAAGGCTCGCATGCCCTGACGCGGTTTTTATCGTGTCATATTGCTGGCTCACATAATTTTCCTTTGCTCGATTGCACTCTGAACATGCAACATGTGTTTCTTAATAGTTGAATACTATATGCATATGTGTTGGTGTGTGATTTTATGTGAAAACCGCAAATGGCGGGTTAAATGGCGGTCGTAATATATGTGACATGCCACTTGCCGCGCAACTTGTGGGCAAAATAAAAACCTGCGACCTCAATCCACTTATTTTAATACAGTTGGATCGACATTTTTCGATGACCACATGACAGCACGCATTTTCCCTTCTAATACTTCAAGTTCCGATTTATCTTTATTTCATATTTGTCTGGAACTTACTTCCCTGTAAACACAACAGTTGCTATGATTGCAAGTCGCGTCAGGGCTGACTGCTTCACAGATCCAACTGCTACGAATACTCGAAATACGCAACAACTTCAGCACTCTGCCATGGAACAAGAGCATTGCCATCAACAACAACAACAACCAGCAACAGCATTGCTAGCTAAAACATCGCCAATGTAGCCGATGAAAACTTGTGCGATCGTCGATCGTGAAACTTGCAACGCTGAGTGGCAGCAACAATGATCGCGGGGTCTGCCAGTACAATTAAATCACCAACAACACAAAAAACATCGCAGCAACGGCGCAAATGTTAACAACACGACGACGCATCAAAATTTATTGCAATGACAATTTAAAAGAAATCTATGGGCTCATCGGAAGCGTCGCGTCATTGTCAGTGCTATGGTTGCCAATGCCGTTGCCATCGTTCTTGTTGCGGCTATTGCCGAATGCAATGAGGCGAGCGCATCAGCATCTCGCCTCACGAGCTTGCCACACGCTGTAGAAAACACTGCGGCTGCCGCAACGGTTGGTGTTGGCTGCGTTTATCTGTTCCAGGTCCACGGCATTAACATACGTAAAGTGTCGGCCGCATTTGCTACTGTGCTGGCCGACCGCGAAAACAGCGCTGACAGAATGTATGTTTGTTTGTTTGTATCGTTGCGATCGGCAATCGCTGCAAAAGGCGGCACTGAGGGAATGGTGATGTAGAAGCACTGCGCTTGGTGCAATAAGGAAGCTGCAGCCTGCTCGGAGGCCAAAAGTGCAATTGATTCATCGTGACGGAAAGACGAAATTGAAACAAACAAATTACATTTTCCACATAGGCCCCTGGCCTATAACTGTACATGTTTTCAAGAGTTGCATTCACACAATCTTTGGAATATCGAACAATGATTGGACAAAGTCCCGCATCACACTGAAATCCAAATTGATTATCCTGTTTTCAGAACTTTCATTTATAACTGCTTACAATGAGACGTTTTGAATATTGAATATGGTTGCAACGGATCGTCTTTTGACGATCCTCCTCTTTCTTTATGAACAGTCATTTGTCATATCCTGAAATATTTTATAGCCTGCAGTGGTATTGATTGGTGTATTTTATTATGTTTTTAATAGTAAAATTGTTTGCCTGTTCCCTGTTGACAAAATCAGATTTTTTAAGAATTGCTGACAACGTCAACGCATTGTTTCTCCAATGACGCCATACTGGGCTAAGAGGTGGACTGTACCGGACTGTACTACGCCGAATTGAAAATTTCCTAGACAAGCAGCAACAGCCGAAGAGGGAATAATCACATTCTATACGAAAACAAAGAAATTTACTTTGCTCATGTACGAATATCAGATTTTTTGCTTGATTAACTTCATTTTTATATATTTTTGTTGTTGGTTTCTGTTTTCGTTGACTGAAACTCGAATGCGAAAGGAAAACACAAAGAAAGATACGAAAAAAAACGAAAAAGGAAGAAAAACTATAAAGGAAAAACCTGTGCGACTTGCAGCAGCAACAGCAACAATAAAAGCACCAATAACGTCAGCGACAACAAAGGTAAACAAACGGCGAAAACAGCAAAACACACAAAAACAAGAGCAACCACTTTACCACCAGTCAACCAACCAAGCATCAACGATGCGACCGCGGTGAACAACACACCGTCGCGCATAACAACAACAACAACAGGGGCCGACATCAAAACACAAAGTGAATGCCCTTTGATTGTGACGTCACACATGGCAGTTCCAGTTTGCGGTGCAACGCAACCAAAACAACAGCAACAAAGAGACCCGAGTCAGCGAACGGGCGACTAAACGGATGAGTAAACGAAAGAGCGCCAGCAACTCACAAATGCAACACAACAACCACAAGAGCGCAATGTTCGTGCACCAGATACGTCGGATGGGAATGAACCGGAATGCATCGAACAGGCTGAAAAGGCAGCAGAAATGTTGTAAATGGGTCGTCGAGGGGCGGAGTGTGCGCAGCGGCAGCGGAGTTCGCAGCAGATGCGTGTTTTGTAAACAAAACATCAGCAACAGCAAAAGCGACTATAAGACGCCAAGCCGGTATACGCGAAATTCGGAAGAGGAAAATCCACAAAAGCCTAAGAAAAACGAGTGCCGCACAAAAGGAGGGGAAACGTGGAGGAATAGAGTAGAGCGTGCAGGCAAAGGAAACAGCTTAACAAAATAGAAAATCCAGAAGAAACTCCGCAACCAAAACAAAAAATGACTCAAAACAGAAGCAACAACAATGAAGACGAGGATAGCCATGCAACAACACACAAGCAGCAGCAACAAAAACATGAAGTCGAATTGAAATACGAGTGGAACGAACTCTGGCAATTGCAACGACCTGCTGCGAACTCTGGAAGAGCGTTGGATCGAGGCGGCAAGCGGCAGTGGACGGCGGCGAATGCCAGGCAGACGAGTAAGACGAAGCGAACGCAACGCAACGAAACTGTGAAAATCAACAGCGACGGCAGCTGATAGTAATGACTGAGCAACAACAATGACAATATGGCAATACTTGTACGTACGTACATACTCATATATCGTGCCAGAACAACCCTGGCCGCTTGCAAGGGCCGATGCAATTCTAGGTAACGACTGCGGGAACAGCACCGCATAAAGATTCGAAAATCGCACAGTGGAGAGAAAAAAAAGGGGGCTCGATTTGGAGTACGACCCGAGTTGTTTTCGTGGCAGCGCAGCCGGGACCGGTGGACGCGTAGTAAAATTGCACCGCCAGCAACAGGCCGTCGCTATGTAACGCACACAATTACACGTCGGTCGTTCGATGCTCCGCAAATGGTATCGTGGTTGCGTTGTTTTTGCTGTTGTGGTCGTCGCCAGCGCTGCATGTCGTTGCCACAAAATCGTAGAAGAACAGCGGCCATCATACCAAAAAAGCGACGAACATCGAGCAACAGCATTGAAAATTAAAACAGTGCGACATTTCAATGGATCGCCCAGTGGTCTCGCGACGAACGCTGCATGTAATGGCGCTGACATGATTCAGCACAGCGTTTCGATTGCATATAGATTGCAATAGTCAATATGAAATTAAAACAGCGTTCAATGGCGTTTTCAACATAATTTGTCGTATTATTTCGACATTGTCCAGGAGTTGATTTAAATAACTTGAAACTAAACTTTCAGTTGTCTCTCTTCGATATTTCAGCGTTTAGCAAAATATCATAGAAATTAAGTTAATGTTTTGTCGAATTATTGAATTCAGTTGGTGTGAGTTTATCTGTGAAACTATTTATAAACAATTCATGTCTAATTGAATGCATGTTTGTAGAAGAGTATCCAATATCCGAGAGTATAACAGCCTCTAACCTGTCCCAATCCGTAGACCACCTAAATTCTGTGGCCGTAAGGAATAACAGCCAAAGTCGAGTTAGGACAAAATTAAGTTATTACCAGCATTCCTAACCTTAATTAGACTAATCAGTGCCAGTAAATACTATATTAAATTAAAAATTTTTGGTTTTGAATGTATTTTAAATCAATTGTTTTCCTCTTTTATCTTTTCAGGTAAGTTTAATAATGGCCAAACGATGTTCTTCACAGAACCTTATTCAACGGAATAGCGAAATGAGAGCAAGTACACAGATTAGATTTCATAATCGGCACTTAATTTTTACCGATAAAACAAAATCAAATAAAAATCCCTGAAAGGCAATGCAGATTTTTATTGCCAAGTCGCAGCAAACTCTTGAAATCCACCGTCAGCAAGTGCACAAGTACCCAGAGCCACACACACACACACACGTGCGCACGCCCACTGTCACTGTGATTCTGCGGAATTTTGCACCAGTTGGCGCGCAGTGGCGCTTCCTCGTAAACAGCGTTACGCATTTTTAATTACCCGACCATAAATAAACAAAAAAGCACCGACACAGCGCAGCACAGCACAACGAAGCAACAAGAACAATACGCAACAATTAAAAAGTTAAATGCGCAAACAGGCATTACTACATAAAAAATCGAATGTAAACCGAAACCAAAAGTCAAAGCACTCTGGTCCGGCCGCTGTCTGTCACCACAGCGCTGGCAACCTCCAGGGAAGCGCACAATACGCACAACGCCAACAACACCAAGATTTGCTGCCTTCATCTACATCGCCAGCAACGGCGTCAGTGGCAGCAGCAATAACAACAACGACGCCAACCGGCATCGAACACCAGACCATCCTGGTATCGGCCGGTGCCGCCGATGAGCAACGCCGCATTCGCCTCAGTATTCAGAATTGATGCGCTCGTCTTATACGCAGTTATTACCATTTTAATGCCTCTTCCATTCTTCCTTCTCTCGTACTTTCCTTCTGCACCTTTTCTTCTGCTGCGCCGCGAAATTGAATTTTACAGCTGTCTTGAGTGCGTCCGCCCGTCTGTCCGACCAATTGTTCGTTCGTTTACATTTAACGTTGGCGTTGAGGTCGAGGCCGGTCATTAGTATCAGCGAATGGAGTTCAAACGGAGATGTGAAAAATCACTTAACATCAAAAACTTCACAAACGGCAGGAGTCACAGCTCACAAAGGTGAAGAAAAGAGATTAAAGCAAGATTAGGCGGTGATTGATTTGTGAGCTCGTTTGTAAATGGTTTCCATTAGAACCTCCACACATACGGTTAGCATTTATTGGAATCTGGCAAAAGTACCCATGTCGATATCTTTGTACTCTCGGCTAATTATTTGAATGCATTAGAAAATTTTATTGGCATATTAATTCTGATTGTTCTGCCAATTAAAGTCTTGAGACCATATAACAAGGGATCCATGTAATTGCTGACCACTAATTAGCAATGTGAAAAATTTAAACTTAAACGGGGAACTGGGAATTAAGAAAGTAATGAACATGGATTTAGGGACAGACAGATCAAACATTAAAGAGTTCGACTGCGCATTTAACTCAGCTAAGGCTCGAGGAATGAAAGCATTACTATCATACCTCATTCTAGAGATATTCTAGTTATGAATAAACCATAGTTCTTTAGCTCTTTTATGTTTAAAATCTCCTGAGATTATCTCAAAATTGTGATAACTATGAAAGAAAATCTTCAAAGACATCAGATAAACGAAGGCTTCAGCTAATGAAAGATAGGAGAAATATCCTCTAAGCATACAGTGTATACGATTTATATGCATGAATGGTAATAAGTTTGTAAATCCATGTTGTTTGTGTTCTTCCGTCCAATACCATCTAGTATGCTAAAACTTAATTCATTGTCGTGGTCAGTTTTCGAGTTGTGCAAAGCAAAAGCGTACATACCAAATGAAAAATTCCATTTTTGAACCTACATATATATACGCATATACATATGTACTTATGCATGTACTATTCATCGGCCAAGTATTTCCACATTGTCTTCCCTGCTAAGTAATGTAGAATGTAGAATGCGTGTAGGTGTGTGTATGGTTGTGAGCATGAAAACCTGCCACGAGTAAAACGATTCAAGTTGCTGCTAACATGACAACAGTAGAAATGAGAATAAAGGCAAAACAATCGGATGACCGATCAACGCAAAAGACTCGTTCACTTGGATGATGCTGAAGTGCTGCCTGCTCTTGGGGTCTGGGTCTGCGTCGCTGCTGTGGACAGTGACGCCGAGAGTCCAATGGCTCCGCGTAGCCACTGCTCCAGCCAACCAGTCAGCTAGCCACCCAACCCCGCCAGCATGTGCGACTATGGCGGTCGGCGTCCTGATCTTCACCCGCGCGCTGCCGCTCCACGCCATTCCGCCCAAGTTCCCTGAATTGCACCATCGTGACGTAGGCTGGTCTACAGCGGTGGCCAGTACGCTGCTTACTTGTTCATTTCTTGTGCTCCTTTGAGTCATTTTCTAGATGGCTTCTTGCCTTTTTGTTTTCCGCTGCAAATTCGTAGTGCTTGGACATTCGTGCCGAAAACGTCCGAAACAGTGGTAGGCAAGTCGGCTGCTCTACCGGCCGGCAAGTTACAATATCTCGTTACGTAGATCAGCGTAAATAATATGCGCGATGTCCAGAGTCGCGGAGCATCCTGGAGTCCCATGGAGCATCTAACCGAGTGTGTAAGAGCTCGTCCCGAGAAGCGGCAGCGCAACACCACTGCTCTGGCGAAGGTCAACGTATTTCAGCGCCGTTGCACTTTTTTCGGCGTGGGTATTTTTTGCTGTGCTCATTATTGCTGTGGTTATTGCTGCTATCGCTCGCTTAGTATGCGTCATCGCATCGCATTTCAACGCGATCATTACCGCATGGCAGTCATACGCTGCGCAGCTCGGCTGCTTGACTGAGCGGCGGATGTGGACGGAGTGCTTCAACGATGCGTCAGAGCATTGTCTACGCATCGCATTATGCGCCAACGGTCGGTGCCAATATGAAATTTGAGTTACTTCCAGCCTACGACCGAACTAGTCACGGGCTCATTGCTTGGCCGACTCATTCAAATGTCGGTAGCACACGCACACAGACGAAGCAGTGCACCAGTATTGATGCCAGTAAGTGACCAAATAGTTTCAAGCAGAATCCGAAGCAGCAGCAGATGGACTTATGAGTATCAAATCATGAATGAAACAATTCATCAAAGAACAAATTAAAGATTAAGGTGTTTAAATTTTAAACAACTTCTCAATACTGGCCAAGTCATGTATTTGAATATCTTTCCTATCCCAACTCCGAAATCCTCCGACTGTTATAAGACTTCATTCGCTTTTCATTGCCAAAGGCATCTTAGTCACTACGGCGCAATATGGCAACAATGACAGTTGCAGTTGCAGTCACAACAATGGACTATTGGCCACCAAAAATCATTTCCATTTCACAAATGTTGGTAGCGAAAATGCCGGTAAAACAAACAATAAACACGCAACAAATGGCGAAGCCTCAACGTGATGTTGCAGTTGTGGAGAATGGAGGGACGGGAGGGAGTCAACAAAAGGAAACCGAACGTTTTCATTCGCCACAACAATAACAAAAACAAACAAAAACATCAAACTAAAGCTAAATCAACTACCTGCAGCGAGAATATTGCAGCATGCAATCGCTGCCGCCGCTTCTTTAACGCTGCAATATAATTCCAACAACAAACATGACTGCAATGCGAGCCTAGCAATGAAACCCCGTAATTTCTCCCCACTTTACTTTGCCATTAACTACGCATATTTTTCCAAGTTGCGGCCGCAGCCGCCGCAGCCAACGCAACTGCTGCTATTGTCGGCGAAGCTGGAAGCGTATGTTACACTATCACATTTTCGGATTGAGCGCGATAGATGTGGCTCTGCCAATGCTCCCAATGCAATTCTCTTTTTATGTTGTTATTGTTATTATTGTTGGTGTTGTTTTATTACGTTTTACTGGAATTGAAGTAATTGTTGCAGCAGCTGAAATTCACTGGTTCACATGCGACTGCTGACTGCAAGGCAGCCAGCAATAGAAAATGACAGAAAAAACCGAATATACTCACGGCAACAACAAACAAACATATTTACGCCGACTTCGGTGCCGCCGTTGCGATTCTATGGCTTTGACAGCCAATGAAAGCGTATCGTAGAACCGGCAGCAATAGCAACAAGCAGCCATGCAACTGACGTTCATACGTGGTTTGAAAAGAACGTCAACACAAAATCGGTTAACGTCGTAGCTCCCAATAATGACAAGTGTTGCAGTTATCCTGTGCCTTAACCTTTGCTAAGGATTATTTGCCGACTTGCTTGTGCAGTGCAGTCCAGTAGGGACAACGTAACGTTCAATGGCAGACACACCAATCCACACAAATCAACAAGCCGTCACCCAATGCAGCGCGCGGATACATGCAACTGAGTTGCAGCCGCCATTAGAATACAAACACGTTCATGCCACAGAAGTATTAGGAAGTGAACAAGTCGGTGAAAAAGGGAGCAAAAAGGAAAACCATTAAAACGTCGTACTACTTACAATCGAAATGAAAAATTCATATGTGTGCATAGGGTTGGTTCTCTTAATCTTATGATTACATTTTGCGTGTATTTCCACCAGAGCAGAAGCAAACAAGAATGCGCTATTTAACTATTTTTGCACAAAAATATAGTTGACTCTATTCCGTGAATTTTCGGTTTGAGTTACTTTAAATTACTTTTGGTTTCCCAAAAAATTAAATTAAATGCTACAATAAACTTTACGATGAGATAAATAATGTCCCCCAACGCTTCACAATGACAATCGCGTGTACAGGTCAGTGCGGACATTAGTGTCTTTCGGTCAGTTGATTCATGGCGCTATCGAAATGCAGTAACCATTTAATGCCTACGAGCCATCAAAACGTGAATTCAACAACACCCACTGCACTTCATCCACAGCGACTTTCAAGTGTCGCCCCGAAGTCATTGCCCATTTGAACCCCACTTCAGTCAGTGCAGTCAACACCGCCATTGTCTGCGACAGCGGCCAGCATTAGAGAAATTTATGGCGGGCTGCAATTTTCAAGTTCTTCCACTTTTAGTGCCGCTCGCACAATACTGACTTGCACCACTCCATCACTCGTGTCATTTGACCGTCGCCTCTGCGACCACTTATCAGGTTCTACTGCAGAGGGTTTATGGTCTTCGACGAGTGGCCAATGCCCACTTTAATTGGCTCGGCTGCCTGAAGTTATTGACGCATTTTGGGCGCTGATTATACAAAAGCAATTGCAATAGTAATAACAATAACAGCAACAATGGAGTAGTTACTGCACTAAAAATTGCAATTTCAGCATTTAATTTCGTGAACTGTCCCCCTTTTTCCTACAGGAAAAGTCTCCCCTCTTGCAAATCGTGCGTCACTCCTCTGTCAAATGGCAGTTGGCAAGTCCATCGAAATGGTCCAGTTTTTTCACACCCAGTTCAATTTGACTGCAAAAGGGGACCGTACACGATGCATAAGCTGGCAACAAACACACATCCGAAGCCATCCGAACTGTACATCCGCGTATATTGTAACACGGCCGTTGGTGGCAATTGCACCTACGCTCACCGATCACTTTCCAAGTCTCATCGCTGACCCCACATAAATCGACTAGTAGAGGCGCCACACCAAGCCTGCACGACATGCCAACGCATAAACATGCGGCCAAGGAGAGACAACAGCAAAGCTGCAGCTGAGGAAGTGCATAGGAGGTCAATAACCGAACGCACGAATATAGCCTAAAGAGGGGAACTAGAGAACTAAAGAGCTAGAGAAACCCGTGCAATTCGCACTGCACCAACACAACAGCAGCTGCAAGCAATCAACAATAGGCAACAAAGGGTGAACTTCAAAATCCGGAAATCCCTTGGCCCGCGCAAATTGCACGCAAACGATTCAGTGTCCCCACAAAGCAGCAGCGGTCTGTGCAATGCGGTGGGAAATTGCATTCTGTTTAGTTGTTGGCATATTACCACTTCTCCAGGCTGTGGTCGGTGCGCCTGGTGTTGTTATATGTGTTTTTCACCTTCGGGAGCCAATATATGAAGCGATTTGTAAATCGCTCCTGGCCTAGTATCCTTTTAGGCGCATTGCGAAAGAATTATTAAACTCTCTCCAAGAGCCCAGGATTTTGAAATGTTCATTCATGTTAACATTGCATTCCAGTTATCGGAGCAACAGTTGCAATAGCGAAAAGCCTTGTGGAAAGCGCGCACAAGTCGTGTTGTAAATTTGGTTGTGATTGTTGTTTTTTTGCTTTTCAAATCCGCACGTTGTCGCCGCTTATCAGGCGTCAACCTCACATTATTGCGTAGTTTACATTACTTCCATTCATTCACTTGACGTTACACTTTGACCAACAGAGCGGCGCGCGAGGGGACGCAGCGTACGAAATTTGTCGACATGATTAATTGTGCAATCCAATTTAGTTTTAGAGTGTAAACAAACAAAGCTATATGGGCTTTGTATATTTGTTTGTTTGATTTTTTGTTTTCAACTAACAACAAGGCGGCCCCTCTACTCCGCCTCTGCCATCACTTGTCAGCCGCGCTGGAATTAGTTGTCTTAACGCCAGCTTAGTCGATTGTGTGCACGGCAATTCCGAGATTAATATTTTTCCACAAAAAATACAACTTTGGCTGTGGCCTCGGCGCATGTCAAACTTACTAGACAGCCGAACGGCAATAGCCAGTCAATAACAACAACAATATTAACGTTCATTCAATTTGCGCACTTGAAGTTTTCCCTGTTCTACTCGTATCTTATCAGCATTAGCAACAACCACAGTGGCGGCAATAAAAATTGAAAATAAATCAAGCCAACCAGTATTTTGTCGCAAACAAAGAGACACCTCGCGGTCTACCTATGCGCTTCACTGCGCGCAAGTGTGTTTGTGTGTGAGCGGGTGTAAATGTTTGGGGTCATTGTCACCAAGGTCGTTCATTTCAGCGGTGCTTTGCGAGGGCTGTTGTCGTTGCCATTGACACTGTCACTGTCACTGCCGCCAGCCCCCACCAACAATGTCAGATTTTATTGCTGCTGTCGGCGTCGTTATTATTATTATTGTTGTTCATACTGGCGATATTGTTGTTGGCATATGCATCTTGTTTGAATGAACTATTAACGCAAGCCCGAACCGCGCCCGCTGAATGCACCTCTTGAACACTGAGTGCTAATCACAAGAAGCCGCGACGAAGACAGTTTCGTATTTTCCTGAATGTGTTCACGACGTGACAAACTTAGCACATTTCAGAATTTAAGTTGTGTGTTGTTGCGATCTAGCAAGAATTATTCCATTGCATGCATTTCCGTTCACTTCGATTCCGAAATAAGGCCTTCAAACCTGTACGACAGTACTTATGCTCTTCTTATTAATTTACTGCTTGAAACGTACCGGAAGAGAAATTAACGAAATCATTCGTCTCGATCTCACTAATATACTCTAACCCGATTTAAGTACATAAATGATTTAAGGAATTATTATCCCCCTCAAGCTGTTCATAGTACACTGATCCCACTGATTTACGGTGTTTCAAATACCTTCGCCTCCCATGAGTTCAGCCACTGGTAGGTGGCCCATCACCAAACCAACTCTGTCCGCAGTTTCACCTATCGCAGGAGAAAACTAAGCGAAACTGTCCAATATGACTCGGGTCATGCGTTTCCGGTTCTGCAAATCCTGCTTATTGAAATGCATTTTAAGGCTGGTCAGTGAAAATCTTTTTCCATTGACTTGTAATAAATAACTTTAAATTGAATTGAATTTTAATTGAGTTTAATTGATATGCATTTGTGTTTTGCATTAAGTTCAATTGTTATACTTGTTGTTGTCATTTTTGGGCGCACGTTCGCTGTCGATCCGATGAAATAAATTAAACTTACTAAATAAGTTCAAATATTGGGCAACGACCGAAAATTGTATAAAATTAAAACGAGTTCCGCGCCGGCCATTGCACTGTGCCGGTCGCTCGCACAGCTGCGCTGCCGCTACTGCTGCTGCTGCTGGTTCCGGGTGACGCTGGCGAAGAGTAGTGTAATCACAACGAACACCCCCTCACCCCGTTCTCACAATTTTCATCATTTATGCACATTAGCCGTGCTCGTTGTATGTCGCTATGGAGTATGTAATTCAATTCTATTTTAAAATTGTTGGTCTATTTTTATAGTAATTTGGTTTATTTTTGAAATTTTTTTTTAAAGTCCACATTAGTCACGTTTGAAAATTTTCGCCGTAATTCCATGTGATTCGCATTTGCGTGTTGCCGAATGAAAGTGATGACGCAGCATTCCGATTGTTGTTTGATTTAATTCGTAAACATTACAGTTCAGTCGACAATGATACCAGAAAACAAGTGATATAAAATTTTAGAGCACAATTCACATATATATTTATATATTTAGCTGTAAGTTAACAGTGACAATGTAAAAAAAACCGAAAAACATTTTCAAACATAAAAATGTCTCTGGTTGCATCTGGCCTGTTCTAAGTCAGTGAAACCGCTGCCGGACACTGAATACGCAAATTCCGAATTGACTTCAACAATTTGTCTTTAAACATTTTCTCACTGGGCCTAAAAATATTCTTCAATATTCTGATTAAATCGAATATCTGAAGTTTATGGCCAGGAAAAAATATTTCTAAACACTTCTTATTCATTTTATCTTTATTCTAAATTCTCTGTCAAACATATGTCTGACATCACCATATCAGTGAAGTGGCTTCTTTGCTTTTTAATCAAATCAAATCACAAAACGTTGGAAACATTAAACGCAAAAATTGCATTACTGTGATACGTTCCTTCAAATGCTCGTTCATCCTTTGGTTCATTTGCCTCGTTGCGAAATGACCTTCAACCGTCTAGACGCTTTTAGCAGTTTTACATAAATAAACCATATTTTCATTGCGTTTGGGCATAGCTTCGGTGTATGGCGCCAACAACCACCGTCATACAACAAATGCCGGCAAGTTCAGTCAACTTGTTATCCTTGCAGAAACGGCAACAATGCTTACAACAGCAACCACGGCCACCGCCTCAAAAGCAAACAGTGAAAACAAGAGCAGTGTGAATTTTCACAATCAAAAAGAAATGTAAAAGCAAATAAGGCATTGACACTTACTTTTAATATTTAACTTGGCTTTTTCGTCATACGTTTATATTCTCCTATGCTCGTCTTACGATAAAAGTCGCCTATGAATATGGGATCCAAAATTACTAGACATATATACATATACTTACAAATACAACATACAAAGCTCGCCTGAGAGGACAGTAATCTACTGATCCTCATTCTCAGCCATTTGGCAATGCCGACATGCAGAAACGTTGAACTTTCTCTCCAGCCGAGGTCAATGTCAGTCGCTTGCTCCATCCGCCGCCGTCTGCCGCACTGCAGACAACCGAGCTCAGAAAGTCAAAATGTACCGATACAACCGGCAGCACGAACCTGCCAATTGAATTGTTTGCTCTGCATTTATGTAATTCCCCTTGCCGCTTGTATCAGGGCTTTGCACTGGCTCGCCTGGGCCATAATTCGTGAATGCCGCAAAACGTGCACCACGCATTGACAAACACATTCTCGTTACCAAGCGGCCGACGCTCCGCTACAGAGCCGACGAGTGTGGGTCCGACGGCCGGGCGAAAAATGTGCGTAACCCGCACGTACAACGACTTTGAGGTCGCTCTCTACTGCGTCGCCCCCTGCGTCTGCTCGAAAAAGGTTAATGTGCCTCATTGCGTTGACTTTGGTTGGCATTTTTAGCCTACTTTCGGGCGTTCTACCAGCCGCAATCGCAGCCGCTACTTAGGATTGTTTTTTTTGCTTTTGTGTTTCCTTTCACATTTGTTTTTGTGTATTCAGTCTGCCGGTGAGTGCCTCTTTGTGACTCACCACGGCCTGTGCTGTTTGTGTGTGTGTGGGGCTGGGTGTGCGTCTGGGCTAAATAATTTCGGTGCAAATAATTTGTTTCGTATTCGTTTCGGTTTTGGCTTTTTTGCCGTTGTCTTCGCCACTGTGCAGTTGTTTTTTATGACTGGCAGCAGAAGCTTGTTGCTGTTGTTTCGACGCGTGGGCGCCGCTCGCCGCCAGTGGGTGGGTGTGTGTTGCACCGTTGTATTGACGGTTGGGTACTCGAACTTGTGTTAGCATGTTGGTGGTCTACCGAATTGCCCGTATGCTGACGGCACGAGTGCCAGTGCGTGTGACGGTTGCCGATTTCGCCGAGTGTGCGGCGAGTGGGCCGCGGGCGGCGAAAGGTCGTCGCCGTGAAATCATGTCAATGTCAATGCCAACTCTTGGTGACGCTGGGAATTAATGACTTTGCATGAATTTCAACTAGCTAAATGGCAAACTCATCTGCCCACGTCCTAAACGCGCCGGTGCCAACGCACCGAAGCACCCTTGGAGTAGATGAATTTTAACTAAATGCAAAGGACTTTTCGCATCTGTACGTTTATATATAGTGCTTATGTGCATATATAGCTATATGTATGTATATATGAATATATGTTGGCACTACTCAAAGATGTGACGTCAGTTCCAGGCCGCCGTTAATGGGATTTTCTTTCATCCGCTGACGTCACACCAATGTGTCATAAATCCGCTGTTCGCCATAGTGGCGATCGTGAGATATTTAACTACCAAATCAGACGATCTTAAATTATTAAAAATCTTCATTTAATTGTTTCACGACTTGAACAATCATTCCACTCCAGCTTCTGCCTCCGATTCATCGCTCGCAGGCGTCCGCTGACCACTTGCAAGTCAACTCATTTTCAAGTGTTGAAGTTTGTAAATGTCATTAACCCTTTAAATTCGTCGATTTATTTATTTATTTTTGTTGTGATTAATCACACGACTGCGACTATAGTTGTCATTGTTGTTGCTGTCGCTGGTTTTACAGTTTTTTGTGTTGGTGTAAAAATGTCTGACTGTCTGTTATTAAGTTAATTAAGCTGACGGCACTTCACAGCGCTCGATCATTAAGGCTAACAGCTCAAATGTTCTTACAACTGTTTCGCCAGAAATTTTCAGCAGCTCGAAATTGCATACATATACTATATAACCGAGTGCACTGACAATTGCGTCAGAAAACAAAATTATTCACAAAACCAAAAGTAAATTAAATGAAAAGTTGTCAGAAGTTACTAAAACTAATGCATTAAAAGTGCATGAAAATGTTTTGTTAGTGTTTAGTGTACAGTGAACTGAAGTAGTCTGAATCGTTAAATGAAAAATATATATTAAGCCGTTTCAATGCTTCTTCACGCCTGGAGTGTTTTCCTAAAATTTGCTTTTTATTGATGTGAAATAATTCCCGATTGAAGAAATTAAAGCATATATGAAGCATGTAAAGAGATTAGAACATACGATGGCACGAGTTAAGAGCAAACTCACAAAGTTTGGAGTTCTACATAGATTTTAATGCTAGAAACCACATATAGCAAAAATAAGTCAAAAATAACACAAAGATTTTATTTAAACTTTTGAAATTCTTTAAATGGATTTTTCTACTTTTAACTTTTTCGTTCAAGTATTTAAGACGAATTCGAAAGCAAAATAAAATGTTGCCATATCCCTTAGCAATTCTACAATCGCTGGCATTTTCCAACTCAATGCCAACAGAAACTCGTACTTCGTTACAGACATTTTTTTTTACAATATAAAGCTGCAAAGAATATGAATTTTTAAATCAAAATTCAATACTGTTTCACATGTCACGTAAGACTTTTTTTGAATTGTCAGGGAAGACTTCATCTTTACGACTCCACATCAAGCACATGACTTGAACTTATTTTTGGCATTTTGTTTTAAAAGGCTTTGTGGTTCAGCTTAAAAATGAATTAAAAATTGTTTAATTAAAGTGAAAAAGTATACTCATCATTTAAATTTACATTACTCAAGCAATTCACAATCAACAAAAATTGCAGCGAAGTTTCTTTTGTCTTTAATTTAATATTTTCAGAATCCTAAAAAGGATCAAGAAATCCGCACCTGTAAGTGTATGAAACTGTTGTAATAATTTTCATTTCTTAGGTGATATGGTTGGTTAGTTGAATGGTTACTAAAGTGCCGTTTTGGTGGCACATCCTTATTTGTGTTGATATTGGCTGGTATTGTAAACTACTTTGTGAGATCCAGGAAATGTACAATCTTTCTAATCTGATCTCTATGGTTGCAATGTTTCTGAGCTCTTTCGGGAAGGGAGTCGCAAGTGAGCGTCTCTCTGGTCCTGCTCTTCTTCACCTTAGTTAGTAAAATTTGTTATCAGTTTTGCACTTTTTAATGGTTTAGAACTTCGGACCCCTTATCGATACACGTTCATTCAAATTACCAACAAACCCATTAAATTTTTATAAATTTTTAAAGCTTGGCAATTTTTTCAAGATTTATTGATTTTCTTTCTTCTTTTCTGTTTCAGGTAAGCATCAAAAATCTAGTGGCCGCGCTAAACTGCAGCACAGTAAGTAAAAACATTGCAACTTTCGTTTGTACCACCGCCGATAAGAACTTTCGACGATCAGACGTCAACGCAACAACACGAAGTCGGAGATACCCAAATTTCATGCAACACTTTCTCCAATGATGGAAAATAAATGGTTACTACTTTAAACTGCTGTCGAAACAATGAAAGAGAGAAACCCGGGCAAAAAAACCCCAAAACAATAACAGCGCAAAATGTTATTTGCCGTTTGCACACGCGAATATTCGTTATGAGCGAATTACATGGAATTAACTTTCTGCATCTCGCCCGCCACTCGAGTCTACCCACTGTTTTACTTTGTGGGTGAGCCGGCGGACGCACCGAAACCACGGTACCACGGCCAGACCCCAACAACAGGAACTACAACAACGAGTACATTAGCGGCATTGGCCATTAGAAGCCGAAATCAACCAAATATGCAATTGTGCGCACTGGCAATTCTGCTACAGATTCAACTCTCTGCCCATAACTTCGACATCCTTCAGCAGCGAATAACTCAACGGACGCGGCAGGAAGAGTGTGTTTGTTGTTTGACGCTGTTGCTTGTTACTCTGAGTGATTGGCAATTGATTGGCGAATTCATGTGCACTGCACACATACATGCAGTGAATATTTCTTGCACTTTTTTGTTGGCAGAAATTTTATTTTGAGCGTACATACGCAAAATTATTTGGTTTTTTTCCACACACACACCACAGCAACAAATTCACAAAACGTGGACGGTCAGCGATTATTTTGAGTGAAGTACCCAATCGAAATTGAAATTCTCCAAATCCTAAACAAAATAAATTGCTTTCAAATTGATTTAACAACACTCTTTGCTCACGTGGATGTTATGTATACGCAGCGTGGTTCACTAGCAAGCTCCATGAAACTAAGTGGATGGCATGATCCCTTGTACTGCTTGAATTTGTTTAAATTTTCTGTACATATAACTATGCCAAATTTCCTCGCTTCAATTTTTTGAATAAAACCCAAATGTTTACTCCAAACGACCGTAAAACGAAAAACAATTTACAAACAACTGTTGAAAATGCCTGGATGCCAGGGTGAAGTTATGAGTTCCCATGTGAACGCTGACACAGTGGCTCGCTTATGACCCATTTTTTTATGTTAGTGCTGCGACAAATTGGGTGTATGTGCTCGGGCTCAGCTAAGAATATGGAGTTGAGGATACGATACGTGTCTGACTTGCACAACTTTAAAAAGGGACAAATTGTTGGAACACGTGAACTGACTTCAGAAAAGAAATGAGTAAAATTAACAATCAATTGAACCAACATTTTTGTCGTTGCTTTCAAACATACACGACCGGTCAGTAAGCAACGTTTACCTTCACCGCCTTTAAGAAATTAAAGCTTTTGAAGGTTCTTAATTTTTTTGCAGCACATATCGCACACGCACAACAAAAGTGACACAGCTCAAAATTTTTGATTTTTCAGGAAATGCAAAAAACTGTTTTTGAGCTAAATAAACATTTTTTTTAAATACCAAATAGACCGTTCAGTAGAAAATCCTTACAGATTATGCTTTATGATAAGTTACAAGAATTTTTTTTTATTTTACACTAGAAAATCCAAAATTTTGAGTTGTGACTGTTTTGATGATATTTTAATTCAATAATTACAGAAATATTTGAAGTTATGTCACTTTTTCTGAGTTTTAAAATTATAAATGAAAGTTAAAGCGTTGAAAGAAAAATTTTGAAAATTCATAATTAATTTTAATAATTAAAAATATATACCAAACTTGTCAGAATTTTGCTTAAAATTAACTTTAACAAAAATTTATTTCGTCAAAAGTGACACAATTTGAGTTAGGACTCTTTTGCATTGAGCTGCAGCGATCAATAGCATCAAACTTCTGACATGAACAGATACAATTAACAACAACAAAATAAACTGAGCTTTTGCTGATTGGTAGATTGATACATTGTGCACAGTATTAACACATAAACCCGAAAATGAAAAATTTTGAGTTGTGTCACTTTTGTAGTGCGTGTGCGATATGTACGTACGTGTACTTGTACTTAAGTTGGCATTATTATTTTTTTATTAGCCACCTCCCGTCCCACTGTTTCAAAATCAACTCATAATAAAAGCAAGCAACAGTTGAATAACTCAAATAGTTATTTACTTAAAACTGCATTGGAGTTCGTAAATGCAAAGTCAAGTATTATTAAGACGTTTGGAAAAAAAGGGTAACTCCGCACTGCCATAATGAGTACTGCCATCAACTCACCCTTTTCAACTAAATGCTTCGAAGCTCCGATAATAACGTTAAACTGCTTCTGCTGGGCTGTTCGCCACCTCGATATATTCTATAGTAATTTAACCCGAATGTGTTGGAATTTTTTTTTTTTTTCGAATTTTACAATAACATTTTTTGAGCAAATTAATGTAAAGTATAATTGAAAAAAATTAATTGTTTGAGTGCAAGTTTAGTGAACATCTTTGTTCTGTGATAATAAACTACTCGTCAGCCCTATTTGAATTTATGCCGAAGGCAACAAGGTCGTGGCAAAAAAAAGGCGCCTCAGTGCCATGTGAGAGGATTAATAATTAGCGGATAATTGCTGCAGCTTGCTGATTTTATCCACTTTCACAATTTTTAAGGTCTGGGCTGGGACATTGAATGAAGACATTCGAAATACTTACATAAATAGATTTATGTATGAAACACAAACTAACAAGGCCCTCGCAGTATTTTCCTGTGTGTTTGTACTGCACAGCGGCGTGAACGAATACCAAGTAGCATAAATATTATAGTTGCATGCAACGCGCGCGGCCTTCCCACTCATATAAAATGAATAAGCTGCGCTGCAAATACGTTTGACCTGGTTTGCTTTTTGCCACTTGCTGCAATTTCGAAATATGTACATAAAAATGCGCACACCCACGAGTGTTGCGTTGTTGTGTGCTTGCGGCGGCCTTGTACAAATGCCATCGCGGCCCGGCGTCTGAGGGTCGCACATGCAAACGCAGACACTATCCGCCACTAAAGGTGCAACTGCCATCTGCTAAGACAGAAAGCCGAACATTTAATTCAAATTCAATAACTTCCACAACAATTGGAACTGCAACGTGCTGCACTTCGCTCTTTCCTGCTGGCCGCCGTCAAGCGATGAACACAAAATATCTACAAAAACAGCATCCTTGATGGCGCTGGCAATTCGCGCTTCTCTACCTTGACCGAGATTGCGTGCGCCCGTCCCTTCGCCGATTCACACTAAACCAATTGCGCACTTATGCTGTTGTTGTTTTTGTTGTTGTTACTCACAGCGACAATGGCAGCAACTGTAATCAACCCCCAGCGCCGCTGCTGGCTCGGCCCGTCTTTGCAATTGATTTGTCCTTGCAGTGGGACTAGCGTTGTGCTTTTGCTTCATTTTCGTGATAGTCACTGTGCCCTGCAGTTGACCTAGTTTTCGTCCGCCCGCCTCCCGTGAGTGCAGCATAAAAAGGATTTGCTGGCATGCAATGTATGTACATAGGCTTCGAGGTAAATACGTGATCATATATACATATATGCATCCTCATGTAGATATGTGAATGCCACTGTACATAATCCCGTAGTACATGCAAGCGGCACATACCAGTACGTGTGTGTGTGTGTGTATGTAGTTTTGCGGCAAACTGTCGAATAAGTGCAGTTTAGCCTTGCGGCACGCAGACAGGCGCACAAGTCGGCGGCAACAAGGCGGCTGTCAGGGGGCAGCAGCAGTTGCTGCTGAAACTGCAACTGGGTCAAACCAAAATGAGGTTGCCACACTTTCGTTTCAATGCTAACAACCCCCCAATGCCCTTCAGTGCACCGTCCACTGTCTCCATACAAAAGATGAGCAAAAATAAAGGAGCTGTCGGAATTTGATGAATATTGGTTTCTAAACGAACAGAAGTATGCAGATTTCAAAAATATATCGCCTTGCTCCTACATATCGCACACGCACTACAAAAGTGACACAACTCAAAATTTTTAATTGTCGGGTTTATGTGTTAATACTGTGCACAATGCATATATCTACCAATCAGCAAAACTCAGTATATTTTGTTGTTGTAAACTGTTGCAAAAATACAGTTAGGTCTCTTTTCATGTCAGAAGTTTGATGCTATTTGATCGCTGCAGCTCAATGCAAAAGAGTCCTAACTCAAATTGTGACACTTTTGACGAAATACATTTTTGTTGAAGTTAATTTTAAGCAAAATTCTGGCAATTTTTGTATATATTTTTAATTATTAAAATTAATTATGAATTTTCAAAATTTTTCTTTAAACTTTTTAACTGTCATTTATAATTATTAAATTCAGAAAAAGTGGCATCACTTGAAATAGTTCCATAATTATTGAATTAAAATATCATCAAAACAGTCACAACTCAAAATTTTGGATTTTTTAGTGTAAAATAAAAAAAAAATTTTGCAACTTATCATAAAGCATAATCTGTAAGGATTTTCTACTGAACGGCCTATTTGTTATTTAAAAAACATGTTTATTTAGCTCAAAAACAGTTTTTGCGTTTCCTGAAAAATCAACAATTTTATATAGTTTAATTTTAAATCAGATTTTTCTGACATATTTCTATACATTCGATTGTATATAAATAAGGGAGCAAAAGTTTGCAAATGCATACAAATAATACGAAATATTCAATAAATTTTACACTGTTGGATGCCGGAGCAAAATACATTTACCGATAGACAGACAAAAGAACTTGACAACATTAGGTTAGTCTTTATTGGTTTGAGGAAGGTATGTAGTACCAACTAAAGCCGACGAACATTGAAAACATGCAGTAAATTATTTCTGACTTCGTCAGATTTTGTAATATAAGTTTTAAAAATACTTGTATAATTAGTTTTCATTTGATGTGCTTTCACTGCATTTGAAGACTAATTTATTTGAATAGAGACATTAGTAGCACTGGTAGTTTTATTTATTTTCTTAACTTTTTTAAAATTCTTTCACAAATGTTCTTTCATAACTAAACAAAATTATTCAAAAGTATGGAATTCGACTGACATATGCCGTCAGTCCGGCCTGTGATAATTACATTTTAACTATAATTTAATTCTGAAATAAAGAGCTTCCTGGGCACTTTCCTAAAAAGTATTGAATATTTTCTCAAGATTTTTGATTGTACAGCATATAAATCGTATCATTTTGATTGGCTTTCATAAGCCCACCTTCCAAATATTTTTGTTTTGAAGTCTTTTAAACCAAGTCCATTTTAAATCAAATTCATCGCCAATCCGATTTAGTTCCCTTGCCCACAAAATGTTTTTACAAAGTAAAAGATTAGATAATTAGGTCTATTAAGGGACAACAACTCTGTAGCTGCTTTTACGGTTTAGTCCGCGACTATAGAGAAAGTAAAGGATTTCTTTCGAAAGAGTATATTGAAGGGCCTCATTACGCATTTCTCCAAAATCCTATCATTTTAATGATTTAATTTTTAATGATTTAATGATTTTATTTTAATGATTTCAATAGTCTTAATTTACACGATCTAAGGCAGCAAATTTAATACTGCGCAAATTTTTAACCTTAACACCACTGAATGCCACTTGTAAGCATAATCATAGGAAATTGTCATCTTTGAACAGCTGTATCAACCAAAAAGATTACTTGTATGTGAAATGAGACCAACATCTTTGAATTTGGCAATAACAATTTTTCATATTTCTGTCCATCGACAGAGCACCGTGCGTTGTTCCCTTTGTTATTTGACGAGTAATTTTTGCTGTTACTGTTTCTATAGCAAAATAGTACATCGTATAGTACATCAACATACATACATCATTTTTCAGAAGGTTTGCACGTTGCACGTTGCATGTGTTGCAAGCTATGCAGATGTAATCTAAATTCCTTTATACCGCAACGGAAGCGCATTCATCAAAAACTCATTTCTTTGTGGCTCTCTCGGAATCAGTCGAGTTCGAATTATGACCATTTGTCGCCCCACTTTACACCTATTTAGTTACCTGCTCAACATTCCGGCTACGATTGCGACTGACGGCAGACTGTGAGGCATTAGCCGACCCACTTTTTCATGTACATTGCTGCATATTATTTTTTTCTATCTGGTGTAATTGGTGTTGTTGCTACACTAACCTCCATTCTACAGTTTGGCCAGTTCGCACTTTCTGCTCAAAAGTTTGCCAATTTAATTGTTTTATTTCTTCTTACCAGTTCAGCTTGTTTTTCAATAACACTATGAAAGCGCAACCGCAACAGATGTCGTCGAAATAGCATACTTTTTGGCCATCAAACAGGCACATTCACAGTATTCACGAACGCAGGAAAAGGGCATTTATCGTTTTTAATAAATTATAAAATGGACATGCCCCCACCACACTCACAACACGACCCGCAGGCATAACTTCAAAGGCCAACGCTCGACGAACACAACGTCTAAAAATGTTTGCCACCCCCACTGCCCGCTGCACGCTTTCAAAGCACGTTAATCAAAGCCTACGGCAAGCAATTCGACTGTGCGTTGGCGAGGTATTTTGGCCAAAGCGTTTTTCCACAAAACCTTTCTGGCTATTTCGTGCTCTTGTCACTGTCACTGCCACTTCCATTATCGGCTTTTACTTGACTTTGTATTTCATACCTTAAATCTGCCAATTCGATTTTTCTGCTGCTTTATCGACTTTCACTTTAGTCGTTCTGGCAATTGGATGTTTTGCAGCAACGGGACTTTGATATTTATCCGCCCCGTCCATTGTCAACATTTGGTCATTGAATGACTTTTTGTCTATTTTCTCCGTAGACTAAGTAAGGCTCAAAAAAGTCCGTTTATGTATTATTATGTGTTCTACAACCACAGACTATATGTTATGTTCATACGCAACCACAAAAACCCACTTATGTGTAGGAGGTTTTTTTTATTTTTCTCCAAAATTATTTATTTATTCATTTCTACCATACCAAGTTTAAATGCTTAACTAAATAAATACTTCAAAAACTCAAAACGCCAAGAATTTCAAAGGTGCATTTTCAACATTTAGTACACACGTGCATATCCTTTGCTGTGGACTTCCGACGTTTGCATTGAAATATTTAAATATTTAAAGCTTTTCTTGGAGTTGTCCACCTGCATTCTAAATACCTTCTTCTATATTGTATAAAGTGTATATAGTACACTTACACTACACTCATACTACACTCATTGATTCAATTGTGAAAGTATGTGGTGTGGTGGCAAAACATTTTTCAGTTTCTCCTGAACATTATTGGCAAAAGGACATGCTCGACTATATTTGAATAGTCACAAGATATTTAAGCATTTTGTATATACAAGCACAAATTTTGCGAATCTTGCATATATTTGTTACGTATACACACAACTTTTTTATGTTTTTACATTGTGCCTCACAATTTTCACATTGGGGATGGCTTTTCTTATTTACTTACTTCTGCAACCCTACTCTGCATTGTGCCCAACTATGGATACTTACAAACGGAAGAGAGAGGCAGAGAACCAAAATGGAGTTTACGACTCTACTTGAGGACATTAGGATACTCGAAAATTGTTCATCACACGAACAAACAAGTATTCTATAATAGCAAAGGAGAAAAGAAAACTCATGGTTTAGATTTACCATTTAAAATCAGCCCCTCATCCCTATTTTAGCTGTTCAACTGCAAGAATATAATAACTCCAAAACTGGAATTCATTAATAAATCTTTTCTTAGAGATTATGTGTTTGTAACGTTCATACGTATTGGGCAAACATCTCCTCATATAGTAAGCTTTCGCTTTTAGCCCAGGCAAAGCTATCGATCCTGAAAATTGCAACTTCTCCTTCCTTCGGATTTCCCACTGACCCATTTCTCGTTTTCCTGCTCTCATGAAAAAACTTTAATTTACTTTCAACTTTCATTGCCCAATGCAATGTTGTCCCTCAAGTTCCTCCAAAGCTCTCTCTCTCCCCAAATGTTTCGATTAGCACAGCGTTCCAAGAGGCTCTCGCTGTCATTGCGCATCTCTCTGATTCACAAATCCCTCTTGCGAAAAACGTAAACAAACCCACCTCCTCCCAGTCACTCAACCCATAATCCACATCCAGCCATTGTTTTATGATTGTGTTTGGTCAAAGAGCCGTGAAGCTCGCATGTCCTGCGTGTCCTGCGCCAAATACTCCTCAATACTGCGCAGAATAAAAACATACTCTCACTACAAGATTTTGCATAACTATAATTCATATCGTCATAGTACGAGTGTATGATATGTATGAATTAATGTTTGGTTGTACAAGCTGCTATGTACAATGCACATATTTACATGTATTTATGTATTGACCTATTTATAGTATTTCACAGCTGCTGTTGATGCTCGAGTTCGATTTCATGTGTGTGTTGCTGTGTTTGTTTCTCGCTCGAATCCATTTCACTCGATTGTTATTTATTTGCTAATGCCATCCACTCTCACAGCGTGCCGCATGTTCAACGAACGGAAGCAAAAACTCCTTGTATAAGGGCATGGCCTGAAGTCAAAAAGTGTCGTGTTGTTGTTTGAATTTAGGCTTCGAATAGGCAAAATGCCCAAAGAATGCCAATACAAACTACCGTTCTGAACGTAACAAAACCTATAAAAGTTTATTTGCATCGATTTCGTAGAACTAACATGCCCACTTTATGTATTAACCCTTTCAATACTGCGGGGATATATAAGTCTCAGATAATGTTCAAAAATTGCTGGTGCGAAAAGTATTCGCTTTTATAGTGCTGGGATGGGACTAAACAGTAGTCTGTACGCAGTACTTCACAAAACGTGTTTTGGTTAGCATAAACTAACTAATTCATACTTGGTATACGTTCAGAAGTGTAACCATGCTCTTTGTGCATAAAAAAAAAAAAATATGAAATTATGTAAACATGTTCTTTTATTTATTTACAGCACATTTAGTTCAATTATACAGAAATATCTTCAGTGGCCAAAAGTCGTATTGAAAGGGTTAAGGCGGTAAGCAGACCTACTGGGACTGACGAAGCCCGTTTTTAAATGTTTTATAAATTTATTCAAAACGTATGTAAGCTGTTAAACAAAAAATATTCGAACCTGAGCAACCATGCTTGACGACTGTACATATTACGATATCTGTGTATGTACAGTGGCACACGGAAGTGGGTTTCGAGGGTTCAGACCCCAAAATATCTGTTTTTGACAAAAAATTGTGCCTGGCAAAAGAATTGTGCCGACATGCAGAAGGACATCCCAGCCGACGATCTAAAACACTTATTCGAAATGCTTTTAGACCGTGGAGTTATATTGAGTCTGAAAGGAACCTTTTCGGTTTCTAATAATTTGAATTTAACTAACACAAAAATTAAAAAATAGTTGTACATTTATACAAAGCAATTTTACTTTTTAAGGCAACCCAACCCTTTTAACCCCCCTATAAAGACACCTTCTGCCCAATAGCAGCTGTCTATGTGAAACCTAACTGGGCGAAAATTATGAGCCTCGCGTCTTCCTAGACTCCCAGGTAGCTGCTCATCCTAACGCTAAGCAATACTAAAGTATGGGCGGCTGCATAACAATAAAGTTCAGCACAAATTACTATACATCACTTTCAATTTATTAATATGAAGTCTTTCCCATACTGCTTCTATTTCCTTTGCCTTTCCACCTTTGTAAACCAATTCAAGAACAAAATAGGAATTTGGCTGTAGGGTTGTACATTCTTTTACTTTTCTCAACTTCTACTTTTAAACTCGTTGGCTGTCGTTCTTACCAAGTTCCCTGCAGCGAAATTAAAAAACAAGAAGTATATTCAACTTCAGTATAACGAATTTTCGCTAAATTGTGTGTTATTTCAACAATTCCAAATTAAAAACAATGATATGCTATCCATAGTTACAGACATTCTGCATAGGTAAAACTTTATATAACTCGAAAATATCTCATTATAAAATAATTTTTGGCTAGAAATTCGATTACACCAAATAGAATCCAAATTAATAATCGCCAAGCACTCAACCGCCACCCAATCCACCCAAAGTAAATGCTTCGGGACATGTGTACTACGTCTTGGAGTAAATATCTACGTATGTGTGTACCTAACTGCCGCACTTATCGCTCCCTCTGCTCCTGCTTACGAACCAAGTAACAGTGTTATATGCTCCCCTTCGCTAGACGTCACGCTATACTCGAACGAAAAGCCTGCAGTTGGTCACCCTTCGCTCCTGACTTTGTCATATCTGAGAAAATGCAGCCGTTTGGTTATCCAAGGGTTAATGCTTATGATGCAGCTGATTGGTTTAGAACAGCGAAAGTATTTTCACACGTACTCACAACTTGGGTTCTGGTAAACAGGAATACTCTGAATATAATGAAGAGAACTCCATAGGCCCAACTGAATGGTGAGTGCGAATTCGGCTTCATTTCGCAACAGCTTAAAAACCAATGGGAAATCGTTCGTTTATTCAAGTCTTCAATTGCGTGTTTATTTTGGTGCATTACTTCCGCAACATCCGAGTTCTAATCCATATATTTCTACCCAGTTTACCAAAATCTCACACCCACGCAAATTTGCACATAATTTAGATTCATTGCATTCATACATACGAGCATAACTTTGTGTGTGCGTACACTTGCTGTGCGCCCTTTGACACGGCATGTATCGAGTCAGAGGCCGGTGCGCGACTGTATTGGCTGGGTGTTCCGAAATCAGGTCATCGGCGCAGCATATAGTACATGGACCACTCCAGCACTCGGCCCAACGCGCAGCATAACAGGAACCTTCAAATCTCTCGCCCATGCAAACACATACGAATTGCTTTGGGGTCCATACATGTGCACCCGAAAATGTACCCACACATACAATACAAACACATATATGTATATGTACCTATGTACATACTATGTGCATGCCGAAGTGTTGTTGCATACAGCAAATGTGCACGCGTTGCAATGAAAAAATCAAACATCAAAGCACAGAAGCACTTCGGCACGGGGAGCCCACGAACACACACACAGCGTATGCTGCGCCGCGTCGCTTTGTTGTAAATTTAAACGAGCACTATTTGTGTCAAGGCGAGAAAAGCGACAACGGTGGCAGCCGCTATTGCTGCTATGTATACATATGTGCATTGCACAGCCACACATGCATCGCAAATTGCAATGTGCTGCATACAACTCGACTTGACCTGGTAAATAAGAGGGCCAGCCAACCGCCCAAACGACCAAGCACTACAGCGCACTTGTCCTCGTTTCAGCGCCTTCGTTGTACATGCACTTGCTTCCTTATGTATGATTACAAGGATACTCGCTGCATTCGATGCTTGCCGCCATTGCGTGCGCTACACCTCTACTCCCTCATCGTCGCACTGTCCTGCCTGGCGCCCTCGTTTCGCATCGTCCGCTGTCGGCAGCAACATTAAGCAGCGGCCCCACGACTTGGCGTGCCAGCAGCTCACCAACACATTTGCAGTTGGAGCCGGCTTGACGCCGGTTGTATAGTGGCACGGTTATTCGGTTACGCACGCAATGCTTTCGGAGTGCCACCGCTACGACTACTTCGAGGAGCACGGCTGCGACTTCGCGGCATTGTGCAACAGTGACAGTCCACCGTTGCGCGTACCGCATTCCCGTCAGCAACATCGCCGAGTTGCCATTGACAGCAGGCCGGCACCGCTAACGTCGACGCCGTCGCCTTCACAGCCGCAGCTTCGGCATCGGTTCCCGCCACACACTCCGCAGGCCGCACACAACGACATAATGAAGAATTACAACCATTCAAGGCCCGTCCGGCGCAAAGTATGCAAATGCAAATAGCCACACTGAATCGCTGAAATCCTGTATTTGATTTTTCACACAAACTTCAACTTGTGTCCTAAAACTCTCCGTCTTTGCTTTTAATAATTCCACGTTTTGTCGTCATTTCATTTCAGGCAAACAAATCCAGATTCTTATGTACCTGGAAAGGCTGCAAATTCATTGAGTCCACGCCGTTGAAGATTGAGCGCCACATACGGACCGTTCACCTTGGGTAAGTCGACTTGCTACTTTAATTAACAAATTAGTTCTATAACACAAACACATTGAAGACGGCAGCAGCAGGTATTAAGGCTTCAGCCTTAATACACTTGAAAGTTAAAAGTCAGAAAAAGATTAAAGCTTCGTGCAATGGCTTATTACAGTTTAAACTTTAAAGGCAACAGCCTGCAATCGAACTATGGTTACATTATTTTATGGTAGTTATACTTCTATTTTGCAATTAGTTCGCCTTTGACGGCAAACGATTTGCATAGCTTGGCATACGCGACTGCGCACCTAAACTAAATAGAAAGCCCTTGGAGTGCATTGATGAAAACGCTAAAGATCCTTGAAAACGCAAACAAATTGCAGTGATTATATTTTGCTAGTTGCTGCCAATTCACTGTTACCTTGACACACTGTGCAAGTCGCTGCGCAACATACCAGCCCACGAAGGTGAACCGAGGTGGCAGCTGCAACCACACCGACACCGCTTGCGCCATCGTCTACAACAGCTCCCAATAACTGGAGCACATGCACACACCCAACAACGAAGCACATAAATATGTTGATGCAAATGTGATCGACAGCGCTTCCCTGTGTAGTTGTTGCTGTTGGGCGGTGTGTATGAAGTTGTGGCTTCAAATCGATACCACCGGTTTCGTCTGCAATGGCCATCAGTCACGTCAGATTTTTTTCCAACGCTGAACATGTCCTGAGCGAATTCTGTGCTGCGTCTTCGAATATTGCTGCAACATTCGTATGACCAGAGCAGAAATGCGTCTCCTAGCCGGTCTTTCGCCCACCTTGAAAATGATATAGGCTTCGCAGTTTTTTGATAATTTAGATATAGGTATATGTATTTGCATTTATAATTTTAGCTGAAGTTGTAGTTATTTATTGAACCACACTACACACTAGTACAAGCGAATTTCTCTCACTACTATGTATTTATCAGTTATCATATACTCGCACATACACCGCAAATACGCACGTATGTGCCAGCAAAATGCCAATTAAGAGTACTTTTGTCGTAAATGTATGTAAAAGTAAATCTGCACATTTTCAAAAACTCGCATACAAATTTGGGTAAAAATAGAGAATTCTACATCGATAATAACACTAAATAAATAAATTTCCATTTGATCTAAATAAACATTAAACATAATCTCTTCAAGACAGCTATTAGCCACAAGCGGGCGGAGGGGTACTCGTGTATAGCACTAAACTACTGCCAACTAAAATTTGTATACCTAAACTGGGGAGCGGAAACGCTTGAAAATGTAGGGATTAACCAAAAAATTATAAACACATGATATGGATATTTCTGTCATCTTTTATATACCCATGTAGAATGAGTTTTGAACATAATCGCAGACGATTCCTATGCACTTACAACTACTACGGACTATGGGCTACAAATTTGGGTGGTATAAATATCATGAAATCCACACGCAAAAAAAATATGAGGCTTTAACCTTACTTAGCAATCTACTAATGATGCTGAATGCGCATTTACCGCTTATACTAAATACAAACTACAAAACATATTCGCAAATCAAAATCGAACCAATACGAGTGACGGTACAGAGTCGAGAATTTACAAGGAAAATGCGCTTTAAATTGACCATAAATGTCGCAACTACGTGTTGCCTTTGAACAACGATAGGATTGTTTGGTCACAAGCCGCACGTAAAAATGTTTAAAGTTAAATTAGTTTAGTATGTTTAATCTATGAGAAGCATTTTAAGTATGCCGCAGCATATGCAATCGCTTCCGGTTTTACTTCTTATTTGGAAATTTGATAACTACGAGTATGTGTCTGTATACACTACGTTTGCATCACTACTACCTCATATTAAGTTTACCTTAAGTCTACCGCTAGGGAAACACAACATTGATACATTAGTCTGCCTTGATTGTTACTTAGATTTAATCGTCTGTCTTTAGCGTTGGATTACTGTTTAGCTTGTCAATTTGTTATTCCGTCGTTGTGCCTACGTAAAGTCCGATACGAGGCGTGCTTCCCTGCCCTGTGTGCAGCTGGCGTCCCCGGACAAACACAATCGCTTATTCAGTTTTGTTACGAGCCAGCAAACATTTCGAGAAATAAAATATAGATTTCGCACTATCCTCATGTGTCTGTCGAACGATTGCGTAATACAAAAATTAAAAATATCTTAGCGAGTAACTTACTGCTTGCGTTAAAACTTTCAAAAATAAATATAAGCCCTAAACTTAACGTTCAAACAATTTCACTTAAATAAACTAGGATGCTCAGTTGCATGGCTATCTGTTTGTTGGATCAATTGCCAGAGATAGTGTCAATATATTTGCGCGTCGACTATCGCTACATATCCGACACGATCGTCGGAACTGTCGGGGCGGGGCTTTCAATTACTTCATTTCGTTTTGTGTCGTCCAATTTAATTGTGTGGGTTCATAAGCGTATGTGAAATATCCATGGTGGTTTCGGCTAAGCCATTAACCGTAATTCCATTCCCTAAGTTAACAGCTGTAAAGAATAGGTCAACGTTGAAATTAGCTCCAACATCATAACCGCTTCAGATTTGTTTGACTTACCGCTTCGCACGCCTTGTGTGTCCAGCTGTTGCCAATATTGTTCGGAGGGACTTTGCGTGCTGGTTCCTGGAGGCGCCTGCACCGGCGCTCCCGTATACCTGAAGTACGGATTCTTCAAGTCTAATGTGTTACTCGACGATATTAACGTTCCTTCGATATGCAAATCGATAGTGACATCGTACGACTGGCGGCGGTTCGCCTCAAGCAGCACACGTCCGGTCAGCTGTTGACCCTGCTTGATAAAAATTGGCATTGGCAGCAGGCAGCGTACCTGGTACCAGTGTGTCAGCGGAGCAGTAGGCGAAGTGGACAGCCACACCTGCTGGCTACTGCCACAAAACTCCACATCAAACCAAAACGCCAATCCATGGCAAATCCCCGTTTGAAGGATGTGGAATTCAAGTGGAATATCTGCAAGTACAAAACACATTTTTTTTATATCCCCAACGAGCTGCTCACATTCTTTAACACTCTCACCAATATTGTGCAAATCGTCCTCGTTATCGCGTAGGAAGTCGCAGATGTGCCGAACCGACTTGGCCATGCAAATACGAATGTCGAACGTGTCCACAATCGGCTGCCGGAAATACTCCTTCATGCCCTCTTTGTGCAGCGTAGTAAGGTCGACGCCGTGAAAGGCGGATTGGTACCAGAAATTCGCCTTGTTATACTGTTCCGAATACAAAGATTCGTCCGAGAAGGGCGCAATGTGCAAGTCCCCGTGTGTAGGGAACATTTTGCCGCTTGGCTTCAGCCACTTGCGTGCATGCAAGTAGGTCTCCAGCATGCGCTCGTTGTACAGCATGTACCCCATTGGTTCCGATATTATCACGTCTACCTTCTCGGGCAAGTCGATCTCCTCGATTTTGCCAGGCATCACCATTATCTTGTCCTGCACGTGGTTCGACTCTACTAGTTGCTGCGCGTACTGCGCCATGTTCGAGGCTTCGATGGCATACACTTTGGCAGCGCCCGCCTGCACAGCAAAGAACGACAATATACCAGAGCCAGCACCTACGTCCAAAACCACCTTATTCTGCGGAATGAGGATAAATGAAGGAGATATACACTTTACGCGCTTGGCCGCTGAGTACTCACATGAAAATCAATCGAGTTACCGAGAATGGCTCGTTGGTAGGTGCTGGTGCGCACGTAGTCCTGCATCATGTTCTGCTGCTGCGACAAGTAGCCGTAGAACTGGAAATACTGTGAGGCGGAAGACTCTTCGGTTCGTTGCGAAAATACTGATTTGGGCCGGAGGCGTTTCACGTTGTCAATGAGTTTGCGAAACCGCTGTTGCTCTGAAAATCAAATCGACGTACGAAAGTCAAGCCAGGCGACAGCAACGAGCTGAGGCAGACATACCATACACTGAACAGAAACGCAGGAGTACGTTGTCGTTGTCCAGGGATATGGCGTACGTTTGGCGGCCAACCTGAGCAGCGTCCGTGTCAACATTTAGCAGATATTCCTTCATTGTGGTTGAGAGGTCGTTATCTGCAGTGAACGTTAAAAACGTGTGAACGAGGCATAATCACAGAAACGTTTAGAAATTGCAACTATTGATTAATGTTCACTCTCAAAAGAACAATAGGAAACTAATATGGCAAGGGGAACTAGGGGTGGGTAGAAGGAAAAACCTTGGGATAAAAACGACACAGAATGCAGCGACGTATTTGTTTAGCATTCACCTCATCCTCCACTATGTGTTACCTACATTGTCATGACGTGTTCACGAGCCCCCAAAAAGCCTACTAAGTACTAAATGCATTCATTGTTGGCCGCTAAAGCATTCCTCCTCCTCCGCCTCGGTCGAAGCAGCATAATTTCAAAAATTCGCTTAAGTTGAAAATTCTTCGAACTCCCTCTTTCTTTGCTTGAGTAACGTGCCCCTGTCTGGCTGGCGGCCTGGCTGCTCACTCGCCCGTAGACGCCCCCTCCGCAAACCAGCTCCTGCCGGACTATCTCCCTCTCTTTCGCTCCAACTCATTTCATTTCATTTTACTTCACTTCACTTACCAAGCGCAATCTTGAGCACAACTCCTTGTGAATCGTAGCTGCAAATTAAAGTGCAGCTGCCCTTGTACTTGCTACAGAACTTCAGATTCGTCTCGTCGGCGATTTCACTAATTAGCACGCCACTGAAGCTGCAGGTGCCGTTCACGCTAAGCACACTTGTGCCACTGCTCGCGAGTGAACTATTGCTGTGGCTGTTGTTCAGCGTGCATAGCGCCGTCCCAGAACTGCTGCGCTCGACCCGTTCAGTAAGGCTCGCGCCGACTGCACCTGCCGCCAGCATCACATTGGCATTGGCTATCGCGGACATTGCTCTGCTCCCGACGCTTCTTTTTCTTCGGAATTCGGTTAAAATTGGAGCTTAAACGCTACTAATTGACTTCTTTACTGCCCGCGGCCACTTGCTCGCACTCACTAACCCTGTACTTGTTTGGATATTATTCTTTCTTGTCGGTTTGTTGCGTCGCGTCGCTGATGATTTTTCGTGGCAATGTGGCTCGCCGCCGCTGTTCTGGTTTTCACTCAAAATTGCTACTTTCGGCCCAATAATATCCGCTCGAAGTCGGTTGACTCGTCCTAAGGGTTAGTTGGGTGAGTGCGTTGGGCAAGCTCCTTCTGGAAAGTCCCAAGTATTTCGTGACCGTTGTCGCTGTCTGGGCTGCAAGACTTTCTTCACCTGGCAATTTTGTTGATTTGCTATTGATTTATGAATCGCTTTGTCTGTGCCAACGCCACCGTTCTGCTCACAACCTTGTCCAATTCTATTCGTTTCTTTCCGTTTTTTTGTTTCTTCGGTTTCTTTGTTGCGAGCACGTTTTCAGCTGCTCGCTTTTCTGCAAATCGCCCGTCGCCAATTCCTCCGCCCTTTTCCTGTTGCAGTTTTCATGCGCTCCCGCCTTACTTTTGCACTGTACAAGCTTCAACTTTTCACACCGTAAAACATAAATACTTAATTACTTAATTCGCTGCAGTTATGCGAAATACAAAAATTTACTATTTTGACAGAAACACCACGCAGCGACCAGCCAACACAATGCAATGACACTGAACACTCGCGAATCGCTGCTGCCAACCGTCGTCACACTGCTTGTCTCCCTTCGTTGCGCGATATTCGCACGAGAGCGCATTCTGTCTCGCTTACTCCAACAGAGTCAACAACGTTCTGTGCTGTCGTAGTAGATTTCCAACAATTGCAAAACGTAATAGATTGCGTGATACAGCCGTTCGCTACAGTCAAATGCATAAATGTTCAAAATTTTGTTTGAATTAATTTTAGTCAACCGAACCAAATGCATTTTTTTCGCTTTTTTAGCAAATGTGTCCAATGAAACCTTGTAATTTATTATGTATGTGTATGTTAATAAAAGCTTTTGAACCTTCTACTATTTTTATCTATTCCAGCAACAAAAAAGCTCGTCGGTCGGCTGATTATGATGGCTCATGCAGTGAAAACGATCATGAAGAAGAATTTTATTACACAGAAATCGAAGATGACGACGACGAGGGAAAGGCGCCTAGTCCAACATCACCACCCACACTCAGCCACCGTGACATGGCACGCCCACCGCATGAAGACCCTGAATACCAAAGACAAATTGTCAAGTAAGTTGGAAGTTCCTATCCACATACAAATAATAATTAGTATTTGAAATTGGAATAGGCGTGGTGCATTCTAAACTCAGTATAAAAGTTATAAACTAATTTTTTATTGAATTACAAAGGAATTTCATAAGAATTCTGTTTTCTGTTTTTCATTTTACGGATGGATTACGTGGATAGATACCATAAATAAAATTAAGAAAGTAGTAATACAAGATCCAACAATTAGTATTTTTTGTTTTTTTTTTAATGCAATCAATCAGTTAACAAAATTAAAATCGTTTTTCTCGATTTACTCAACAGACAAGGACGCGCAAGTCAACACCAACAACAACTGCAGTATCAAACTCAGCAGCAACAGCATCACCACAGTAGCAAAACGATATATCACAGCGGCTCTTACATTATCAGCAATAGCCAACAACAGCAGCATCACGCGCAGAGTAACTGTATGCCGGCTTCGCCGCTGGCTCACCACAACTACACCTGGCCATCATCCACCACAACAGTAGCAGCGACAACCCATGGTACCAGCGCTGCACCGGCTACACCACCGCAATCCCAATCGGCCCAGCAGCAGCAATTCAGCCCGGCGTCGCTCATCAGACACGCACGCGCCTCACCACGTCCGTCCCAATCGGCCGCGCCATATCCATCGCCACCATACGCGCATCACAATCAGCAACAACAGCAGCAACACCACCATCAGCATCATAATTACAGCAGCCCTCATGCGAACGCCAGCAACAGTGGCAGCAGCAGCAGCAGCAGCAGCCATACAAGCCACTGCGCGCCCATTATCCATGGCAACACCAGTGCCAACAACATGTTGCAGCAACTGTCGCAGCAGAACGTAACGGTGACGGCACGTCACAGCGGCGTCGGCAACAGCAGCGGCAGCAACGGCAGCGGCAACCACTCACAACAGCAACACCAAGTACCAGCGGTGACAATAACACCCAACTACAATCCCCAAGCGCAAGCCTCCGCACATCCCCATTCGCATCACCAGCATCACCACCAAACACAGCAGCAGGCACAGCCGCCACAGCAGCACGTGCGCGGCCACCATCAGACGCCGCAGTCAGCAACTGCCAGCAACATTGTTGCAGTCCAACAACATGCACACGTGCAACAGCAGCATCCGCAGCATGCAACTGTACAGCACACCGTCACCGCGGCGACGAAAGCCACGCCAAATTCGCCAAATCGACGCACGCGTGGCGAGAACAAAAAGTGCCGCAAGGTGTATGGAATGGAGCGCCGCGAACAGTGGTGTACCCAGTGCAGGTGGAAGAAGGCATGCACGCGTTTCGGTGACTGAAAAAGGGCCAAATCGTCGGCGACGGCGGAAACGGCGGCGGCGACGATGACGATGACTGCAGCACCGACGGCTACCACAACATCGACATTAGCATCTGCATCGCCGACGACACCCACACCAACACCAACATCACCACTACCAGCAACAACAATGCCAACAGTAACAGTTGCGAGGAACTCACTGCATGCCGCCGCCGCCGCCGTAAACAACAACAAGAACGCCACCACTATTTCAACGACCACAACAGCGGCAGCAACAGGCTCCACGAGTGTGTCAACTAAGTCGAAGCCAGCAACAGCAACAGCAATGGATACAATGGACGGAAATACGGCTGCAACAAATTTCTTAAAATGTGCTAAAAAGGCGAGCAACAATGGCCTCAACCAGGCGATTTGCATTGCCAGCAAGCTTAAGTACATTGCAACCACCACTGCAACAGCAACAGCACCGGCAACAGCTGTGGCTACGTCGGTTATTGTGAAGCCAGCGAATAACTTCAGCAAAATTGCTACCAACAACCCAGCCAGCAGCAACGCGTCCAGCGTTGGCTGCAACAATTGTTACATAACCGCTGATCAGTCACAGCCACATCAACAACAACAACAACAACAACAACAACAACAACAGCAATCGCACGTCGTTACTGCCAACAACAATAAGAGCAACAACAGCCAGACGCCGTTAGCTGCTGCAACACAGCCAACGCAATATTTTCCTTAGATCAACCACAAGCAACCCGAGTTGCTCCGGTAGCTGATTGGTTGACTAGGGAGACGACTGCCACCCGCAACATGGCAATTGTATGTTTATCAACACACAGCTACACATGTTTACAAGCATGCAAATGTTTTACACATTATTTATTTAAAATGACTTATTTTTGTTGTATTTTTCTTTTACTTTGTCGTCTGTTTTTTTACATTTATTTTATTGATTATTGTAATGGCAATTTTACATTGCAATTTACTTTTAAGGCATTAGACAATTTTTGCTGCATATTCTAGCAATTAAGCGCTTCGACTCCTTGCGCTATCCTCAGCATCTCACATTTGCATATGAAACGCAAATAGTCCCATACGACGATCGGAGAGGAAGCGCCAGGGAGTCGACCGGGATAAAGACGCGTGAGGAGGGCAAGGACGGGAATGAGGACGAAAAAGCAAGGGGAAAACGAGAACGACAGTTCTCACCTGAAAGATCTAAACACAACCTGTTAAATTTAAATAGACAAATGTTAATATAATTCACTGAATTGTGTGTGTGTTACATAAATACATAGAAGCATAAGTATTAAAGAATAACAGACAAATGAAATATACAGTAAAATGGCAGACAGACAAAAACCACAAATGAAAACATAACTGAAGCAAATCAAGCAAACAAACAAGTGTGAACCGACTCAAAGCGAACATAAGTTATCGTTAAAGCATAATTACGAGCATATATTTAAACAATTACATCTAAGCCTACTACAAAATAGAACAATTTTCTCTTTGTCCCCAGCTCCAGCTCCCCCTGGGGGCCACAAATGTAACGATAGAGTTTTAAGCAAGACATCAATTCATGTAAACCCGATGGCGAACAGTCGAATTCGTTCATCCCGAGATAAACATTTCAAACGCAACGGGAACATCTAAACAACCAAACAAGATAGAAATTTCGAAACACACATACATAAATACTAACGCAAAAGCTAACCACGCAAAAATCGGCGAAAGTGTAATTTGAAAATAATTAAAGATTATAAACATAAGATGAATAAGAAGTGTTTGAAAGGAGACAATTCAAAGTGTTCAAATTTAATTCGTTATGTACCATAAAATTATTTGTAAAACAAAAACAAAACGAAATGATTTAGTGCTAATGCCAACAATGACATAACAAAAGCCTCAACATTATTAAACTTAAATCTATAATTTATAATTTCTGTACACCTAAATCTATTTGCAAAAATACACAATTTTTGTTCTCGGTAAGCAAAAATAACTATTATGAATTTCATTACGTGAATTAAGTGAAATTATGAGATTTGTTAGGCACGAGCCCACACCAGAAATTATAAAAACGCTGCGAAAGCAGTCGCGGTCAATGCAGTAATCTCGCTAAATGTCTCTTTATGGTTATCTGATAGTTTATTGAGCAAAATCAATTGTGTTGCGTTGACTTTCTGTTTTCGTTTAAATTCTTGTTCAGCTAATCTTAGCCGAAACTACTGCTCTCGAGTGCGATACGCCGACGCCGCAAATGCACCCAATCTCATTGCTAAATTCACTTGGAAGCGTACTCATTGCAGAATCTATGATACGTACACCATACACTATGTTTACAATCATAATTTCCCTCTCCATTGATCGTGATTTGAATGAAATTCGTGATAGTGGCCATTAAAAATAACAAAAAAACAAAATTAAAAAACTTAAAATGTATTTCGAAAAATGTCGTTGATATCAGCATAATTTGAGAAGACCAATGTTGTTGACACAAATGCCAATGCAAATGCAAATTATTGAAATTTAACCCCTAACATTCATACTATACACATGCATACATTTGATTTTGACTTTACTTTTTACTTTTTCGATTATCTCTCTTGTGCACGTCTCTTTTGGCAATTACATAATTAATTGTAAGTGATATTTTTACGTTTCAGCAACAACGTGTTTATACTTTAAACTAATATTAGAGAATAAAACATAAAAATTCAATGAAAAAAATTGCAAAACACAAAACTCACGAAACAACAACTGAAAAACAACAAAAACAAAACCACACGCATACACGCCCGAACTTCCCTTATACACATAGAGTTTATTGAAACTATAAATACAATACATACATTTTTAATTCAAATATACAATTGTTATTTATAATTAAAGATAAAACCCCCAAAAATTTGTTTGTTTTGTTACTTTTTCATTTAAGCTTACGTTGTTAATTGATGAGTCCGCGTTTCAAGTGACCCACCCCGAACATCAGCCCACAACATCAGTGGCGATTTCGAGGCAGCATGGCTTCCGGAAGCGTTTCTTTCCGCTGCGAACTTTTTGCGCCAAATTTCACCTGCATTGGTCGCCGCACAGTCCGCAGAGAAGCGTCACGGTTGCCACATTCTGTTTTGAGTTTCGGGTGTACTACGCATCCCTTTTTCGACCAATAAGTTTTCTGTCCGATTTCGGAACCACCTGTTATGTACGTTTAGAGCTGCATATAAAACAAAATTTCTCTTTGGGAAGACATGAACTGGTGATACTAATTTTAAATGCCATAAAGTTGCTGGATTCCACTGCAATAAAAACAATCCGATATGAACTTGAAAATACAAAGAAAGAACGCAAACATGAAAACACAATCAAATTAAAAAATATGTAATGCATACATATACATACATACATAGTAGAAGGGGCGAAGCGCTCTGGCCTACCACTGAAGCCTGACCTGTGATGACTGAATATTGTGGAGTCGTCTCGCTCCCGGCCAGTATTTTGACGCGAGGGCACAGCAAGACTTGGGCCCTGCCAAATGTAGAGAAACGAGCTAACGCAGTACCTCATTTCTGTTCTACACGCCATTCGCTTTTAGTTTATTATACTAACTCATATTGGTGCATTCAAAGTGCAACTTACAAAGTCCGCCAGGAAATTAAACGTAGAAACTCTGCTTTCTGTCTCCATTTCTATTTCACCCGACCGCAAAATACATTCGTGCAAAATCATCAGCAGGAGAGATAACTTACACATATTTAGGTACATACTTAAGTGCATTCATATGCAAGGTAGTTGCAACACACACACACAAATGTAGTATATATATAAGTGAAGTTCTTGTACATAGAAAGACTAATCGAGCACAAATCTTAACACTTGGTACTATAAACTCTGAGCAGATATTTACTATATCGCACGGCGAAGCGCGATACCGAAGCGAGAAGCTTTGCACCTACATTGGCAATTTTCCGCAACATCTTGCATCCTGCAATGTGGCAGCAACATGCAGCGGAAAGGAGCCTTTGCAATTTTGTTGAGCATTACTTATCAACCACTTACACTAGTACTAACACAAAAATGCGTAACCTTGAGGGCAATTTGTACATAGCCATTAATCTCTAATCACACATAAGTACATACTTTAACGAATACTACACTTTCAATATTGCATGATTGTTGACAATTCTTGAAAAATGCTTCAGATACGTTGAATAACAATTTTAGATAACATTAACAAATATCCTACCCCACCCGATTTCAAAACCATGTAGCGCCCTCGATTTGCGCGTCGCTTTTCCTTTTCCTTTCACATCCTTTTGATTTTCACACTAGTACAAGAATGTCCTTAATAGAGGCTACGGATCGAGAGATTGCCTTCTGCACACCGTCGAACTGCAGAACAAGGCGAAAGACTTTAACAATTCTGCAATTATTCAAAATACCGAACTGGAACGCGTTTTGGCAATCATCACCGCAAAGCATGAAACTGGCGGTTCATAACGACCGTCGATATCGCTTTCTGGCAGTGACTTTGCACTTGAACTAAATAACTGCAGATCTGTGTAATCTCAGCCGATGGGCTCGAACGAATTTCAGCTGATCCCTAACCTTTTGTGGGCATTACTCGACAATGCGAACGAATTATGTAGATGTAGATTTAAGCATTCATTCATGTTTGTACTTATTCCCTGATTATTTAATTATGCTAAACGACAACAAAGACGGTCAAGTCCTAATTGAAAATCGAAAAACAACTAACCAGAAATTACCAACCAAGGCTGATATAATTCGTTTTCTTTTGTTAATGAATAACAGATAAGAAATATGAACACCTTAAATCTAAACAAAACGAAACTTAAGGCCGGAATATAAAAATACTTGAAATGAGCTCGGAGTTTGTATAAAATCATCATATCAAATGAAAAATTCCGTGGCAGAAGAAAATTTCATAAATCGAGACATGATGCCAGGTCTAAGTCCAGGCTCGGTCGGCGCCCAGCCACACTTGTGTAAACGACTTCTTCGTGATGGCTTGTTTGCAAGCGATAGCGATTTTTCTAAACACGTACATTATCTATTAAATTTGAGCCCTTACCGAACTCGCATTAGCGTGAAGGCACAAGCAAAAACTTTAATTAAAGCGGAAAAACGACAGTAACCGATCTAACTGCGTTAATCAATAATATTTCGTATTTAACAAAATTAAAGAAAAAGTGAAGCAAGTATCATCATTTTTACAATTTAAGTCGCTCTAAATACGAAAAAGACTTACGAAATTATTTAGGAGTTATTTATATACAATTCATAAAGTGTAAGCGCCAACCTTATAAACAAAACACTCACACGATTGAGAGACGACACACGTGAACGCATACAAATTAATAAATGCACATCGGCAAGACGAACATGCAATCACGAAAAACGAAATTTTAAATCAACAAATTGACAAAAACAACAACCAAAACAAAAACACTATTAACACTGCCAATCATTATCGTCTTTCGGTGCGAGGCAACCGATCAGAGATATTAACAAATTCAATTGGTGTTTTATGTAAACTATCGCATATATAAGAATCATACATACGTACATATGTACATATATGTGCTGCGCCCAGAATGAGGCAGAAATTATGCTGCCACAATTGTCCATCTTTGTCATCATTTCCTCACCCATCGCAACCAACTTAATCAACCAAAAGACTACGTATACGCCCGTCATTTTGATTCATTCATCATTTTGATGAATATAACAGAGTCGTTTCGAAAATTCTTCATACACGGACCTGATTCACACATAACTTGGTAAATGTCACTCAACTTGAACATGAACAGGAACATGAAGTAGACAAAGAATCTTGAATCTACACACATCTGTGGACATTTGACGAAACAACTTCTTTCGAAATTGCACATTTCTTAGAAGAGCGAAAAAACTGTTGAGATTTACCAAAAAAAAAACAGACAAATTGTATACAAAACAAGATTAATGGTTAATGGTTTTTCTGAATGGAGCTATTTTGTCGAAAGCACATATGAATACAAAAAAATCAATCCATATACCTAAAAATCATAAGACCAAACGGAGAATATTTCATAATTGTTATATCTCGAGAAAAGTTATTATGTCAAATATCCACACATGTACATATTTATATAAATACATATATGTAAATATATAAATCTGCTCTTCAAAACCAAAGGTCAAAAAACTATATTACCCTGACTTTGACGCTATTTCTGAGTACCACAGACAAACTTGTCACTACCAAAATATTTCACATTCATTCAGAGACAGTATTTTTCACTCTAAAACTCTGTTTCCAAGAAAATCCGCCTTCGAACCACAAACATGGCTAAAGCAATAAAACACCTTTATAACTAAACAATCACATCAGTCACTCCCTGCGCTTATCAAGCATCACATCGCATCACATATGTTAACATCAGCTAGGAGAACAATCGAATTCATCAAACACTTTGAAGGGAAAATTTAGTCCACTAATTTTCCGGAACACAATTGACTGACTTAATTATTAATGTGTAAACAATAAAACTAACATCAAAAATTACATTCTTTTGTTAAAATGTAAGAATATTAAATCGTCTTGCGCAAAATATTCGCATCAAATCAAAATTGAGGACATTTAAAGCAGTAAGAATAGGTTTTTAGGTGTTTTCTACTGTGCGACCATTTATTTTGCGCATAAGTATTTGTAATCGATAAAGCCACGAAGCAATTGGAAATTTTAACCTTTACCAACTCAACGGCCTGATTTTACATACATAGTATATGTATTTGTTTTTCGACGCGGCCACGAAGTAGTAGAAGTTTCTTTTCTTGCCGCAAGCCCCGAGATAACCCGAGATAACACGAAGCATTCGAATTGCCAGTGTTTGACGACAACAAGAATAGATACTCTGAACAATTCGAAATAAGTCCTTCAATTTTTCGGTAGTACACGAAGGAAAGCGCGCCGAGACCGTTTACAGAACTGACACGTGCAAAGTTTACAATGAACAACTGACTATTTTTAAGAATTCCAAGCTGTGTTTCAATAATCGCAATTATTATATTACGAGTACACACTGCACTGAGAATATCAGATCAGATCAAAGCGGAATTAAGGTGGACTGCAAGCTGCGGCAATAACGAGTGCCACGAAAACCGAAACACCGTTATACTTACATGCATACATGTACATCATGCGTGCTTGCGCAGCTTTAGTCAGGCAGACTGTTTAATTTCGCTGCAGTACAATGTACCAACATACAGAGATATGTGTGATTTTGAAAGAAATCCCGAACTGAAGTGCTGCAGATTAACAAGCAAAGAGCATTAAACGCCCTGAAAATCGACCCTCTTTGTTTTACGACTAAGAAAACAAATGAACTGAACTGAACTAAATCGAACTGAATTGAACTGAATTGAATCGTGAAAAAAATTTAGACAGAAATACTTAAAGGAAAGTCGTGCAAAACGACACTCTTTGTTGTAAGATTGAACATTTAATTGAAGCTTGTTTAAATTTATTTACATTGTTATTGCGAACGGTATAGTAGAAAGTAGACAAGCAAGAGAAGACTACTTATTAGGACATTAGTGTTAAATACGATGCTTAAGATTATTGTTGTGTCTTCTTGAGAAATCTCCAAATCTTTATTATCAATTGCAATTGAAGGAAAATGGTAACGCGTTTTGAAACAAAACTGAAAACACTAACACTGCACGCAAACTGACTCGTTTGACTGGTTGTACTCGTTGTATTTGGCACGAGAGTTGTAAGAAATGCACAGCCGCATTATCTCGCATCGCATTTCGTTTGAGCAAATACGTAAAATACGTAAAAACCTACCAAACCAAAACAAAACAAGCAAATCCACTCCAAACATGCTAACACGTCAATGGCTGACGACATGTTGACAGTGAATCGGCGAATTATTGTAGTACTACCCAAGCATTAGAAACAATCCTTCGAAAGCATTATTAACATTTAGAGACGAGCGTTATGAAGTTGTCTTACAAGCCACAAACAAATTATTGCATTATATGATTAATCAATATTTTATCGAATATATGTATGTCGTAATTAAATGTTTAGGCGATCTTATATTATATATACATATTATACAATACAATACAATAAAATTCAATACATTAACATCAACGCATTGAACATATTATAACAACAATTTTTACATAATTATTTTATAAAATTAACACACATGCATACACACGTACATTTGTGTGTGTGTATGTATGCATAAAACACAAGCTATGACTTTAACCGAACAACATGAGCAAACATAAACAACAACAAATTAAAGGTGCAACGCCAGTAGATAAGCAAACAACACTACTGGCGTATTTACTGAACGTTGTATTGAACGCCCAGTACAACGGGCGTGACTTGAACCCAGAGCACCAGCAGATTTCCACTACTTCATCACAACTGCTTGCGACGATGGCAAACACACCTACACCACGCAGCCAAAACTGATCCTTTAACGCCAGGACACCGCGTATGCAGAGTGTGATGACCTGTACAGGACGCTCGTGCCACATCTCCCGAAGCGTTGCACACTTTCTCAACAATTGTGGAATCGCGAGGGCGTAAATACGTGAATACATGTTATTCCATATTGATCAACTTATGGTTTTCCTTTGCGGGAGCAAAGTCAATAGAATTACAGTTATTCTCAGTAGTAGCAATCCGCACCAATTCAAGTTAGCGGTTCTGATTTCGTTCGGAATGAGTACTTTAAGTAAATATAGTAGCTACTATAAAACTTGCAAGTCTAGTTAGCTTTCAGCTAATACAACAACAAAAACATAAGGTATAGATAAAGATAAAGATGAACATGGAAGTGAGAAATGCAATTGCACATGCAAACAAAAAATAATAACGCAGCCAACAACAAAACAGGCAAGCAGTTGCATGAACCCACACACACACACACACACTCATATAAATATTTATTGTATAAGAAATAGTAATGGATCTCCTTATTGTACGAATACTAAACATATGCAAATTAATATACATAACTTTATCGAGTGCAGAGACGAAAATCCACTAAGAAGTTAATATAAACAATGGAATGTGCATTCAGAACCAACACACAACACAAGTATGTACCATGACTCATGCATCCATGGTTATGGAACAGTTTATAATGAAAATATCGAAGTAGAGGATCAATTGATTGAAAAGTCCACCTAAATATGTACACCCATAAAAATCAATACTAGCCTACACACGTAAATTGAAAACCAAAAAATGCATCCATACATAAATACATACGTGTACATGCATACATAGTTCATAGAATGATATGTAAGATAACCGCCAGCAAGTTGACTCGATAAACCCCAATACATGTACTACATACATGCACATGTATGTATGTATGTGCATGCACTGTACATAGTCAAATCTATTAATCAATAGACCAACTGAATGGTCCTTGAAATACGAACAGCAAATGCAGAGCTAAGAAACTGTAACTATGCATGCATGTCAGCATTATAAAATAGTCCTTGATTGCAATGAAGATGTCGCTGACGGAGAAAGCAAACGTGTACCTAAAACAATAAAACGAGCCGGAGATGATTAAATCAAATATATGAATGAACAAACCAATATACATACATGCATACATATGTACATATCTATGTATGTACATATGTATATTTTGAAAGGCCGACAGATTTTAAGCAAAATATATAGCAAAATTTATGAAGCGAACTTACACACCACACATGATAGAATACATACACACATACTTACTTCAAATAAAGATTGCAGAGTTGAATGAAATGAATTTACAATATATTTTGCATCCTATATTTTAACACTGAAGGATCATCTCATTATTGATATTTATATTTCCACCACTTGTTGCTTTGTTATACGACTACGAAACTGTACGATATGTATACATACATAGACGGGGCACAACTTAGCCACAAAAGTACGAAATTGTGACGTCCTATCCGTAGGGATATCCATGCGCATACTTACACATACATACACAACGGACAGCAAACATACCAGTAGGTACGTTAGCAGCAATCGGTAATCAGTGGACAAGTCCAAGCATAACACTTGCTTCAGAATCAAAAAAGCCAAGTATGCACTATGTAGCAGTGTCTCTCTATCTCGCATCCGATGCCGTTCACAATTGTCTACGTATTCTATTGATTTCTACCTTATATCCCCTTCCACCCTCAGTACGCAAGGATCGTACATGTATGTACTCGTAGCATGTACATACAATATAATGTGTATAGTTTGCTGCTAACGAAACAAAGAGACACACATACACAATACCTATTAGATCAGTTATTGTGCTCGGAAATTCAAATCTTTATATTATATATACACGGATATATTTATACAGTTCAGTATACATGTGTATGCATGCTTGCATATGTGTGCATACAGGTATAAACCAATAGATCACTAACTAAAAGAACATGAGCAACAAACAGACAGCAGCAAAACTAATTCTGATAAACATTTAACTGCATACATGTAATGTTAATTATGAAAACGTATTATATTTCTGATTATGACGAAAACAAAGCAAAATCAACACATAAGATTATGTTTCAAAGAAATAAAGAACAATAGCAGACAAAAGAATAAAAGCCTCTTATTGCTCGAAACCAAGGAACATTTACTGGTAAGATCTTTTTATATTATATTATTCTGTGTTTCTTAATCCAGGCTAATGATGGGAAAAAATTCATTAATCGATTAATGAATCATATGATTAATTGAAACAGAGTGTTTTCGCTTATTACGAAACCGTTTAAAGCGAACTTTCGGTTAAAACGAACCACTTTGCCAGTCCCTCGAAGTTCGCTTTAAGCGAAAAGTACTGTATATACAAAATCAGTTATAATCAGCTATCAGTAGGGGAGAGTGGGGCGAATCGTTACGCTTTTTTGTAAGCCCAATATTTTTTATCTGCGAAAAAATTGTCGACCATGTTATATATCGTTTTGAAGCCTGTTATTTTGCGCAACTTTTGATTATAAACACTTAGGTGTAGGACAAATACGAAATAAGTTATGTCGATATTCCCAAAGTGTCCAAAAAATGGCATATTAAAAAGTGTGGGGCGAATCGTTACGCAGTATGGGGCGAATCGTTACACTCGCTTTTTTCAAATGTTGAGGCGCTGAAATCAAAATATGTATACACAAATAATATTTCAATTATTTACTTCATTTTTATTAAGAAAACGAATACATGTTTGATGGTTAAATTGACCAACATGCCAAAAGAAAATGGTGGAAAAATATATGAAAAAATGAAAAAGGAAAAATTTGATTTTTAATCAGAATCTGACTCAACATCAGCATAATCAATCGCAATGATGGCGCTTCGACGCTGGCTTATGCGTTTCGGTGCTGCCTCAGATGATTTTTGAAAAGTTGCAATAAAGTAATGAAAAATAAAAAAAAATCACGAAAATTATAAAAAACATATCATGACGAACAACACAGATGATTTTTCTACAAACACAAGCAATAACGCAGTCTTCAAAATTGCGTCAGACGCTTAAATGCATAAAAAATGACCGTCACGATTCGCCCCATACGAAATGTAACGATTCGCCCCACTGTGACATGTTTGCTATGGAATGGCTTAGCAAAGACACGGTAACAATATTTGCGAATTTTCTTTTTTTACGCGAAAGGCAACACAATAAAGATAAAAAAAACATACACTTTCGATTGATCACAAAATTATTTAGCACTCGAAATTGAAAGATTGTAGACATCCAAATATGAATTTTACAAGTCACAAAACACATTTTACCCTGTCAAGCGTCAGTTTTCTACTGAGAATTGGAATGTCACCGAACCAAATGAGCGGCTGAAGGTGACGAACATTTAGCTATGCGACATTTGATATATGGTGGCGTAATTTTTAAGATATCGCTCTGTAACGATTCGCCCCATGTAACGATTCGCCCCACTCTCCCCTATATACAAAATCAGTTTGCAGTATTCAGCTTTAATAGTTTTGAACTAGGTATACCGTTCTAATGGCCGTGTGCCCACGTAAGTAGTTTTTATCATAGTTGTCGTAAGAAGTGGTTCCTCTACTGTCTACACAATTGTGAATTTTTAAGTATAGGTCCATCTGTTACCGCACAGCTCCAACTCTCGGTTAGTGGTTCTCTTCACATTAGATGCATCGATTTTTTAAAGAAAATTTTGTCTTTGTATGTACTTATGTATGTATGTATATACTAGGTATAATACATAAGATACAAACGTTCACATTAACACAATCGTTGGAAGACCTACACTGCCGAATACCACAAACAACATGCAAACTGAAGTAGGCAAGTGAATTGGCCAACAGCACGTTCGACAATTGGGGGAAAATAGCGCGAAAACAAAATGTTAGCTTTCAGTTGGTTAGGAGAGTGCGAACGGTTTGGTCAGGGAAACAATTCCGCGCTCAAATGCGAATACGAAGCAACTGTTTAAATGCAAACTATCCCAATGAATTTCTGCCGGAACTGAAAAAGTCGCCTTGAATCGTTAATTACTTCCGGTTAATCTCCGAAATGCAATTTTATCGTTATCACAAAAACTTTAAATTGATGCGTTGGTAATCAGATAATACGCTATCGCTCAAAACACACAATCAATTCCGCTGGCAACACAATCAATTCGCGTCAAATCGGAATGAATTTTTTCCAAATATAATCAAATACGCCGCCGAACCGCTGTGGATCCACGAATTCATGGTTCAGTGGAGTCGTTAAAATTACTACAATCATCACAAACTGCCCGCACTCAGAGCGCACGAAAGCGGCGCACATGCATTTTGAAATTGGTGCAAAATAATTGTGGAGTCGATTGTTAAGTAGTTCGGAGCGAATCATCATACAGCCGGCATGCCGCGGCATCGCGCGATGGCTCCCCATCGCCGGCGACAATGTGGTGGCGGCGAGAGTGCCGGCAAAGCGCTACTGCTGCTGCTGTTGGCGCTAATCAATCGACAGCCGAGCAGTGCTCACTTTATACTCATTGACCACGATGAATTCCGAGCAAGTGGGTTCCCCAGACCGCTGCCACCGCCGCCACCACCACATCCACACATCGACCAACTAACGCAGCATCTCCAAGCCAGAGAGCTCTCGCCAGCCGAGCTCATGGTCGACCTCAGCAACAGCCTCGCCTATCGTATCCTGCACTATCACTCGATCCTCAACCGTAACAACTTTGCGTTTTCGCCCACGGCACTGATGAGCGTCTTGATAGCACTATATGAGGGCTCCGCTGGCCGAAGCTCCCTAGAACTGCGGAACGTTCTGCAGCTGCCCAACAATCGAGATGTGATTCGAGTTGGCTATCGGGACATACACCGCAGATTAAGGGTAAGTTACATAGACTAAATCTTTCGAAAACGGTGTCGGCTCTGGACAATCTAAGATTAGATTAGATTAGATTGATGAGGTCATTTTGAAGAGCAGGGCCAGTAACGAAAATATTATTAAAATATTGGCCAGGTTATGGCTTCTAATGTAAATTTATTTTCTGAATTTCATTACAATAGCTTTTAGAGCTGCTCGATGTTGTGCTAAAATATTTTAATGCTTAAACATATAAATATATAGCATCCACTCAACTGTACTAAGAAGTGCAAGGTGACCGAGTGATTGGGCGGTGTATTATCCGTCAATTAAATGTTTTTTCACATACATACACACAGGGTCACAAATCTTCGTAATAATATGTTTGTGCTCGCATGCATCGCCGACCATCTTCTCAATCACAGCGCCAGAGAGAGTGAATACTACAAATCTAGCCACAATATATTTAATATAAATATATCGTTTAAATCAATTAGAAATTGATTGAGTTTTTTGAGAAAAACGTTGACCCCGAGCCACGCATTTTGTAGGCGTTTCCCAGACAAAATTGTCAGTTCGTTAGATTCATGAGTCAAATCCCTATGTAATAGCATACTTATTTATTTTTTTCATGAGGGTTCGCCACACTGCATTTATGCCAAAAATGTGTTAGTAGTAGTAGTATATTTTTTATTTCGGAAAAATAAAAATACGATTATGGCACTCACATAACATAGTTGTGTGACACACTACACATTGGAGTTAGATCAACAATCTGATAAATGTCTTTTAAAATAATAATATCACTTTGGACATATCCAAAACTTTTCGGCGAAGCAATTAAAGCGAATATCCTTTTAAAAACCTTGAACGCTTTTTCGAATAAGTTATTGCAATCCATTATTGTGGCAGAGACACCATATCTAAACTAAGCGATAAACGCTTTTACCGGGTTAAGGAATCCCAGTTTGCTCCTTGCCGCACGGACTCCTCCGCCAGAATGCGAGGGAGACTAAAAAATCATATGCGACAAACTGCGGCAGTAAGCCCGTTTCTAGGTGAATCATAAAGTCAATGAATAAACGCAAGAGATTCTCGACTTTCTTGAACTATTCTACGCCTCCTACTTGAACGCCATTATGCACAATTGACTATGAGGCCACATGAAATATTATAATTTTCTTTGATATATCCACACGAGGGTTGTTTACATACTTCAGCCATGTAGCATTTATGTCAGTTTAAGCGTCGGCAAGCTTTATATCTAAATACTTAAAATAAGAGCGCTTATAGTTTCATAAAATACCTAAATATTTTTATTCGTTAACAATTTCTAGTATCCTCCACTTTAACGCCGCCTGAAAGGTAATCGTTCAGTTAGTTCAGGTATAAAGTCCATAGAATTGGGCTTAAGGGGGTCTTCTACCTTGTGGCCTCGTTTTTGATACTGTTTTTTGACAATAGATTGTAGGGGAACCAATAATGCAATCAAGGTTCGGTTTTTTGCATTGAATTCGTTTATTTCTATACTTCCAACATTAATTTTTCTGAAATTTTACTGTCTCTAGTTTGACCGTGATTTGACCTTGAAATGTCCCTTACGAAAAATTTATACTAAAACGGTTGTCACGATTCAGCCCATGAAAGTCATCTGAAACAAAAAAACCAAAATGATTTAGTTTCTTTATGACTTTGGCTATCGTTTGACACGAGGTTTTTGAAAAATTCCAAAATTTCACGAAACAGGCAACAAACAAACAAAAATGTCTACGTTTTCAAGGTCAAGAATAGCTGTAAAAATCGTTAAAATGAAAAAATCTAAAAAGCTCGTGTCAAACGATAGCCACATGTTTTCCGCAAATTTTGATATATCACTTTAGTTAATTGATCAATTAGTTCTCGAGATATCTTGCCAACCAGTTGCAAAAACACAACTTTTGGGAAATTGCATTTAAAGTGGCGATGAGCGCTGCGATAACAGCATGCGGAGCTATATTCGATGACTCTAAAAACCCCGAAATAATAAGATTTCGGTTATAGGTAGGTAGCAGCGACTGCGTGCTTTCGGTTGTACCCTTTGAATTTTATATTTCTAGTACCTTCTAGGCCACAAAACTGCAAAAAAAATAAAATCGATTTTTTTGAACCAACAAGGTAGAAGACCCCCTTAACAAGCAGCCTTGACGAACGCCCTGGTTCACAGAAAACAAGTCCGAAAGTTCGCCACTTAACCGCACCCGATTCATTATGTTTTTATAAATAAGTTATAAGATCTCATTCAAATTAAAACAGACGCCGTACGATGCCAATTTATAGACGATCATGTTGTGGAAAATGGTGTCGAAAGCACATGAAAAATTTACAAAAAAGGCAAACGTTTTGTTTTTCGCCATAAGTTTAATAACGCTCGTTAAAGTGATTACATTATCTGTTGTTCCTACAAAAACCTGCTTGTAATTCAGTAAGAATGGCACGGCAGTCGATCCAGGCGTTAATACGGCTCAATAAAATGACAGTAAAAATTTTATACAATGTGTTCAGCATATCGCTGAAGTTGGCCGCAAGGTTGGGGTCACCTTTCTTGAAAAGAGAAACTGTTACAGCCGAGCGAAAAGAATAAGGGATCTGCTTGCACCTAACATTTCATACGAAAAATACTAAGGCAAAAATTTATAGAACTCGTAACTGATCCTATCTTGCTTTGAAGCCTTTTTTGTTTGGGTGTTTCTAAGCACAAGCTGTAGTTCACTCATACCGAAGGGTACGTCAAAAGAGGGGTTAATGATGGAAAATGTGCTAGCATATTAATATTCATAAATCAAACATCGCTCTGTCTCAGTGTCGACTATATTTCCGTTGATACAACATCAACAACATAAATACAGTCGTGTCTGGGTATAGTGAACATCTCGATTTAGTGAACACCCAAATTTTGACATGAAGCCTTTTGAATATGAAACAAAATTTTTGGAGCAATTTCAAGCCAAAAACTAAGAGTTTGGTTGGTTGGTTGGTTTAAGTGGCTGCCTCTGTATGAGACACACTTAGGCCTATGGGCCCGTTGTGATACCACAAATTCCACTCGTTTGAAATGTGTATGCAACACTGTTTTTTCCAATATGTTTTTCATTGTTGGCAAGGTGATCACTGTTAAAATAAAATTCATAAAATATAATTTTAAATCAATGTTTTTTTTGGGAAAATTGTTTTCAAAATTGTCTCGTTTTACCAAGTAGTCAAATATTCAAAATATTTTTAATAAACTGGTTAAGTCCGGCTCACAATTCACACCAGTCAGTGGTGTAAATTATTCCAAAATGTTATTATAGGTCCTCTGGTATTGAAGGTCTCACATAATTGTCTACACGCGGTCGGAAAGTATTAAACCCTTTAGGGTTTGAGAAATGTGAGTAACATACCCATCATAATTCACTACGAATTCCACGCAAGCCTGATATCAACGTCGATATTGAACAACAACTTCAGAATGAAAATCTATATATGTACATAGTAACTTGCCTTTAGACACATAATTGCATAAGTAACTTAAGCTAAATATGGACAAACATCTTTATGTCTCCAGAATTTTTAATTTTCAACATATAATGCTGAAATTTTCACAGTACAAACTACTAACAATTAATTGCAATTACGAAACGTTTTTGTAACCATATCTATCGGCTTTTCTTATATTTAGGGGCAATTTACGCACCGCCTCCTGAATACCCTTTGTATCAATTTGCCGCAGCTCTGTTTTGATCTTAGCTATCAATGAATCGACATTTTTTGCTTGATAACTTTTTCCGAAGACTTTCCCTTTCAAATTGGCCCAAAAAGTCTCTATCGGTCTAAGCTGTGGCACATTTGGTGGATTCTTTTCTTTTGGCACGAAGCCAATATTTAAACCCCTTAAAGCGTATTGGGTCGCCCGGGCATAGTGTGCCGACGCCAAATCCGGCCAAAAAATAACTTCATGGTTTTTATGATACTTGTCGATGAATTTTTTTTTTAATGAAAGACATTTTTTAATGTAAACGTCCGAATTAAACCGGCCTTGATAAACACAGCATCGCTCACGCCGCGTTCGCTTATTGCAATTCACAGTAAAACTTTGCCCGGGTATTGTGTTTTCAAAATAATGAAATAATACTTCGGGGTCCATTCATTTCCTTCGACCGTAAAATAGCTCTCGTCATCCATGATGCAAATCTTCCTTGATTTTGTAGCAAACAAATTTTGGGAAAGAAGCCGTAATCGATCAACGATGGCTGTTTCTTGATGTTCTGTGACAGTTGGAGCAGTTTTTTCGCCAATTTATCAATATTCATATCTTTTAAGTATTTTTTCACCGTTTTTTATCAACTTGATACTTTCTTCCCAGTGTCCTGTACGATTTTGCAGTATGACCTGCAGTTTCGGCCTCTAATTTGGCACGTGTTTTAGAATCTTGCAACGCACATGTTCTCCACTGTCAGACTTCCTTTCACTGAATTTTGCACTTCTTTAAGCTGCAAAGGTCTTGTAAATAAATGATTTTTTAAACCTTACTCGCTGAAGTAATAGAAAATTTCACTTTTCTTTTTTGGTTTGAAAATTTTCGCAGTAGTTGTAAACCAATTTTTGATGGTCAAACTCGTTCAAAGGCATTTTCATACTGAATTCATTTCAGTAGTCAACTCATATACAATTACCATGACAACTAATAGAGTATAGTAAATTTTTTACTACTCTGTTTTGATCATACTTTTCACATATGTATGTGAAAATATTTGCATTTGAAATTTGTCCATATTTCATTCCCCATACGTTATTCTAATTTTTGTTTTGATTTTAAGTGTAGTATTAGTTTTACAGCCGCCGTAGCTCAGCTCCGCGAGTTCAATACTCCGTTACGTTAACACCGAAAGAAAAAAAGAAAAACAACAATTTTTCTTTCGGCGGCTGTCCTCTCAGCAGGAAATGGCATACATATATAGACGGTATATATACAACATTTATGTGAATTCAAACAAATCATATTACATCGAAAATTTAAAATGGTATCATGTGAAATTTGCTCAAAGTGTGTTCTTTAGAATACGAGCTTCGGATTTCATTCACCTGGTGTCGTAATACACCATAAATTCGCCATGAGCCATATTCAACTTGCACGTACCAGAAATATGTGCGCATATACCTTAAAGATCCGCGCAAGTCATTGCTCCACCAAAAAATTTCTCTTCTCCATTCATACAGGTTTTTTCGCCGCTAGCTGTTAGATCACTCACTTCTGTATACAATTACACTTAAATGTATAGAAACAAGTGTTTACCTTGAGCATATCACTGGCGCATTCTCTGTTTTTTCAGAGAATTACAAGTGAGATCATTGAACCTTACCATATTGATCAAGATAAGAAGAACAAATAAATGACTATGCGCAAATCGACATAACTCGCTGACGTATGTAAATACACACGTACATACATCCCAGTTGTAATTGTGGCTACTACACACACACACTATACATTTTTTTAAATCGATGTAGAGAAGTCCAAATATGTTTTAAATAACAATTTCTAATTAGAGTTTGTTCAATATTCTTCTCTTCTTCTTGACTGCCACGACAGCCCGATTACGAGACTAAGGCCTAGCTACCCGCAACCTACCGTGTTGTTCGTGTGAATTTTTTTTTTACAAGGTTGGAAGGGACCTTCAGTTTTATGCCGATTCCGAACGGCGAGTTGGGAGCTTTTTCATAAGCAATTTTTACTCTCAGAGGTTTGCCATTTCCTGCTGAGAGGACAGCCGCCGAGAGAAAAATTGTTGATTTTCTTTTTTTTTGGTGTTTATGCAACGGAGTATTGAACTCGCGGAGTCTTGACTCGCGGCCCAACGCACTAGCCAGCTGAGCTATGGCGGCTACTTAACATAATGAAACTAAGATAATGATTTTGTATTAAAAATTTTGTATAAAGCAGGGTTGTTTTTAGCGAACAGATCAAACTCAATTCTTTAGAATTCTTAATTCTTGATCAAAAATTAGTTTAATTACATGAAGTATTTTATCCTGAAGTATTCAATCGAAAGTTGCTTCTTGGATTCTCGGATGAGATGACGTTTTGGCGAATGAACTGTTTATTGACACTATTAAAGCGAATTATTTCATAATTACTCTTGAGTAGACACCAAACAAGTTTTACAATTTATTAACTTAACTATTAATTCTCGTGCACCTCCATATAGACTTACTTTTTTGGATCCGATAATCCGCTCAAGGGACTCAGTTTGAACAAGGAGAATGTCACCATAACGCGCGATTATGAAACAGTGTTAATGTTCTATGGCTACGACCTAGGCATGGACATGGTATCGTCGACCACACTGCCTACAACCACCACGACACCGACCAGCACAGAAATCGCAGATACCACAACTACGACGACTGTTGCGGACATCGCCACTACAACAATGCAACCGGAAATAAAAACCACCACGGAAATGGAAATAGCTAAGGACACCTCTATGGAAGTCAACAAACTAACACCATCTATAACCACAACAACTGTAATGCCCACAACTACGTCGACAACAACAACGGTAACTGCTATAACTCTTGCTGCACCAGACGAAGCAGCAACAGTTTTAACAACTACTGCAGAGGCAGCATCCTCCATAGAATCGGCAACTTCAGAGAAAGCCACAACTGTTGAAGAAGAAACCGAAGTTCCAGAAACGACAACTATTGCACCCAATGCAGCCGGTGAAAACGATGCGGCCGAACTGGTGTCGCCGAATGTAGGTGAAGCTAGTCTGACAGCTCAATTTCAGCGCTTACAAAAACCTAGAGGATCCTACCCGCCTAGTGGCAAGCTGCAAGCGCCACCGTCGTCCATTGCTGCACTCAAGCTTAATTACTTACCCCAGCCAATGCGCAACGGCGCACGCACAAGCCGCTTCAGTCGCCACAAACGTCATCTCTTGAATATCAAAGAGTTGGATGCTGGCCTTTTTGTCAACCTGTTCAATACACCATCCCAAGCACATCACAACCTCTTTTCCTTCACAGCACCATCCTCAGGGCCAGGGCCAGCACTCACTCAAGTCCCTAACGATTTCGTAGCTGAAACTATTGAACCACACTTTCTGCATACATCCAATACGAAGCAAAATTACGGCTACAATACGGACGTCATCAGCCATGTGTTCTATTTGGGCAACCAGCAATTGGTGCACACCACATTCAAGGTCTACAACGCTGTGTTGTACTTCAAGTACTTCGATCATCTTAAAATGAGTGTACTTGAACTCGAGCTGGACACATCGGAATACAATCTAATGATTTTACTACCAGACTATCAGATGGACTTGGTGTCCGCAGCTGCATCACTCCGATCGGGACCGCCCTTACGTTTGATAAGGAAACAACTGAAACCCAGATGGGTTCAAGCCATCATACCCGATTTCAAATTGCATGGCCTTATGTTTCTCACCAACGACTTACAAAACGTAAGTAGAAGTATGAATGAAATAAGGAACGCATACAAAGTATGTTCTATAATATTTGCTATAGTAGTACGTGAAAAACTCAATCTCAATAGAATAAATAAACACTTTTAATAACTTTTATTAAATATCATCGCAATCTCTTAGCACTTCCTTCTTTAAACTATCAATAACTTTTATAAAATTACCCACCCAATTGTTCACCCAGCGTGTTCACTTTTAGCCAAGTTTAACCATTAACGAATTTCTCTTAAAAACTTCTTCCAGTATAAGAAATAGTGTCATGATATCAAGACAAGTTAATAATGAATATAATATACTTCATAGAGTTCATATGAAGTATATACATAATATACTTCATAGAGATCCTTATATAAGTAGTATGTATGTATTACTTAAATTAAGTTTTTCGAAAAAACGTTTTAATACTTGGAAATATGAGTAGCAAAAGTAAGAGCGAATTATCAAGATCGTTATCTCCCTGAAATTAACATATTTTTTTATTATTACACCGTTTTATTATTTGCACCATATCCTTCCATCCTTGTAATGGCAGCATGTTCATGGTGAAATTGTGAACAAAGATTGGTTACAACAAAATAATTCTTCTAGTTAAGCACTAAACTACTTTTTATTGAAGATGATTTGCATCGTTAGCGCATAAGGTCTCAGCAAATGAATTCTTCCTAATTTTTGTTTTAAGACTGTGACGGTCTTTCAACCCACTTATTTGTATATATGTATGTGTGTTTCAGATGGGAATTTGTGATGTTTTCGAGCCGAATCGAGCAGATTTTCGTCCAATGACTGACGAAAAGGGCATTTATGTGAAGCACATCGAGCAATCGATCAACGTAAACATACGGACACGACCAATAAACCAGCTAAAACGTAAGTACAACACCGGCAGATGCAATTGCACCTCCAGTTGTTAGCTTGCGCGCCGGCAGGCACACCCACGATTGCAATGTCAACGGACATTGCATAAGCAATGTAGCCGTTACCAGTGCAACCAGGCGAAACGACTTCGGCTATTAACGGCTACCACAAAAACTGAATAACACTACAAAGCAATGTGTAATCTTACATAGTGGAACTCTTCACACACATACTTAAGTAATGTTTATTTATCCATCTTCTATTAGGCAACTATGGCACACAGACTCAGCCAATTCAAATATCTGTAAATCATCCGTTTCTCTTCTTCGTCGTCGACCGGGACTTAGACGTTGCCGTGATGGCCGGACGTATTATAAATCCACTTAATGTGCGAATACAATGAACGCAGATCACAGATGGCAGACAACCTACATTGCATAACTATAATTGCAATTGCTAATGCGAATTGGTTTACATAAAATGTATATATGTATAAACAAGATTTTATCCAACGGATCTAATTGTATAGTATATGATATGTAACACTAACTAAATTGATTACAGTAAACATTTTACGTGAAATGTAGTCGTAAAGCAAGCATTTTTCCATGCTCGGTCCCACTCTTGGTGGATTGTTTTCTTCTTTATTCGGTAGATGCACATGCAATGCGATTTTTGCGCATACAAACATTTACAGGTATTTTGAAAATTGGGATTTCTCGACCACTAAATGCAAAACTACATAAATAAATAAGACACAACAAAACAGAGTTAATAAGTTAATTCTTCTTTACGTGAAGACAAAAAAGCTATCAAACCAACCAACATCTACGAAGCAATTTGAAAGCAGCAATCCAATTACAGTGCGACCTGAGGGGCGGTTTACAAATTAATATGGTTGCTACGGTTTTGGTTGGCGAGGTTGCGCAGTATCTGCAACTTAAGATTTTGAATCTGCATATCTTTGCGGTAGAGCACGCGGTCGCGGCATTGTTGCAAGCGCAGTGTCCGCAATCGTTCTTTTTCTACCGCCACACGATACAAATGAAGCTGGCGCACGCGCTGCACCCGACAGTGTGGCGCGCGCCCATTAAAGTGCAATCGATACTTTCGTTTCCGCTGCCTAAACTCGCGACGACCTTTATTATTGGGCGATAAATTCGGTATTTGCTGCTCCAATTCAGTGTTACTGTCTGCAACTCCACCGACAGCCATCCCAAGCGGATGAAGACTAAAAAACGGCTCCTCACTCAGATCTCGTTTCTCGGAAGTCACTGGCCCAACTGTAGCCGCTGTCATGACGTACGGTTGCGCCTGCAGTTTGAGAATTGGTTCCTTGCGTGGAGATGAATCGTATTCTTCCAGCGAAGTCGCCTTTTCGATCTTTATCTCGATTTCATCCAATAACGGCGCTGGCATGCTGTGCTCGCTCTGCCTCTCGGCTGATGGTGTTATGGGTGCAGATTTGCAGCTCCGTTTCCGAACTGACAAGTCATCGCGCAACAAACTATCGTTTCTGGAAACGGATTGAGTAGAGCAGCTTGGAATCGCAGTAGGCGGCGCCGATAGCCCTTTCGCCAGTGCGTCCTTCACTTTTTTCGCTTCTGCTGCGCGTATACGTCCCAACTGCTGTTTTAACCTCTCCTTGCTACGTTGGTAGCCAGCGGCTTTCATATTTGTCGCAATGTCATCCCATGCTTCTGACTTGCGTTTAATAGTCATCGTGTCGCTTCCCTTATTTTCTAGGATCACTTGATGCATACGGGTCAGTGAAAGTAAGAGTTGTTTCTCTGCCTCCGTCCAGTTCGGTTGGCGTTCGCGCTTCTCTTTTGTTTTCCCCGCTAGTACAACGCCTACAAATATACAAACCGTTCTCTATATAGTGTCAAGTCGCACTCACAATTCCGACCCATTACCATTTGATTCCATAACGTTACTTTGACCAAGATGCGCCTTCTTCCTAGTGCTGATTTTAAATTCAATTTTAATTCTAATTTTGTATTAATTTTTTTCAAACGAACTTTAAGGGTTGCAGTGGTACTGGACTAGGCAAAGGCTTGTTGAGAAAAATAAAGGTAGTAGAAGGGTTTCCGCCTCCAACAAATTACTCAAATATCACACTCAACACCCACTACACACAATACGCACATTGCCCATGTAAAACCTAAAAATTACAGTTGATTTAAATAATCTATTAAAATATGTAGTCACATGTGTATAAAACTTTAATAGTTTAGACTTCTGCTCAAGTCCAAGTAAAACAAAAAATTTGTCAATCAATCAATATAGGTAAAACTTTTAAAGCTAATAAGAATTTTCATATACATTTTTCTTTTAACCCTTGTTAAAGCTACGGGGTGAGCTTTTCGACATTGCATAAAAGTAAGACAATTCCAATTTGACTTTGGTTCCTCTTGATTTCCCCCTTTACAGTACTATTTTGTACTGGCTTTATAGGTCCTTTAACATGATGTCTATCTTACTACTGATGTGAACATGCACTTTTTCATTAAATCCAAAATAGTTGCAAAGGAATTTTCAAATAGTAATTTCTGAAAAGCAGGTTCCCAACCGTGGCATATGCGCTCGTAAACTGGCTGATCCTACACTATTTTGTACAAGTTATTTTAAACTGTCAGAATGGGCCGCTTGGCCTAAGTGTGCTCCTCCTGGAGCAGCCACAGCTACCTACCCTACCTATTTTAAACTAGATTTTTCGGAAATCATTGATCACCAACGAAATACATTTCAATTTATTACAATAAAGTACTAGCTACATATGTATATCTAAATTCTATATCAACAAAATTCAAATATATTTCCAATTTTCCATAATGCAAATTATACGGGTCGAGTGTAAAACTAACAATTTTAAGCTATTAATCACAAATGTTGTCTTAAAACTAAGGATCTACCCTTTCTGGCATCTGGAACAATACATCAAAACGTTCTTAAAAAAGCAGTGCCAATGCAAATACTTAAACATTCGTCAGACTGCTGATACAATTAATTAAATATAAAAATCAATCATGGTTGAATAGATGAAATATATTTATTGCAATAAATCCTCCACAATGCCAGATTTAACCTGCTTTTTGTACGAATTAACATCGAGAAACAAAATTATATATATCACATCTAATTTTGCTTCCCAATTATCCGATGTCGGATACTTTCATTCATTTACGTGTAATATGGTATATTATGTACATAGAAATTCGAACAATATCGCCCATCATTAATACAAATAAACGCCGAAAACGGTACACACACAGAATAGACTTGGGCTGGTGAAGAGATCAGACGTTTGAGAATCAGCTTCAGCATCCCAGCAGCATTTCGCAATATAACAGCAACCTGCGCCCAGCTGCTGCCCCAGTGTCACTTGTACAACATGCTTGTAACGTGGCATATTCAATTGGTCCTTCACGGCAGCGCTCACTTCATCCGCAATCTCGCGAGTCCACTTTCCAGCATCATCTGCATTGTAAACCTTCCCTGCAAAATACCAATTCTTGTCTTATTTTCAATTCGTCAACACAAACGACCACCCCTTTACCCAGCAATTTATTAGTTAAAACACTTTGGATTAACTCCTTGACTTGGCTGCACCGGAACATATCTTTTAAAGAAGGGCGCATACGATAGGTAGTTATCGGTCCTGGGCGAGCATTTTCTTCTATTTTCTTTTCTGACTCTAACTCCTGGGCAGACCCCTCCTGGGCCGTTGGTTGCTTCTGCCCTTTATCATCCTCAATATGTACCTCTCGATCACTAAATCTGTTCTCTGGTTGATCATTATTGTTTTCGTTCTCCATCTCCATCCTTCAACTTGTTTTCAATCAGGATATTCCAAAAATTGCGTTCACCGCAATTGCAACTTCCAAGTTCTTGTCAAAATTCACCTTCGTTGCTAAGCAAAACAAACTTTTGAAATATCTGCGCGGCAAGAAATACAGGGCTCACATCAATTCACTATGCGGCGAAAAATTGTCTGCACATCAAAGCAAGTAAAAAGTTATTCTATGGTGCTGCCAGCCCATTGGATTGTTGGTAATATTCCGTGCTATGTCAAATGTCTAAATTGCACTTCTGTATATAATTTATATATAACAATATGAGTACATTTATTAATGTACGTCGATCCCAGATAATTGGTTTTCTTCAGCTCAAGGCGAATTCATACAGGTGACCTCGTTAAACCAGCTGATTTTCTTTTTTCATATTGGAAGAGGTCTAGATTGTAAAAATTGTTGTTTTTGGTTAATTGGTTACCAATGCCTTGATTTTGATTGGCTGATTTTTACAATCAAGTTCCACAAAACCACCAAAAATATATAAGGGAATTTTGTTGTTGCCCTTACGCGGCCACTTTTATTTCGCCCTTTAATTTATTCGCCTTAGGTGGACTATAGTGGCTGCCTCTTTATGAACCTCTCTATTCCAAATTCCACCCGTTTAAAATGTGTATTCAGCACTATTTTTCAACATATGGTTATGTTAACCATATCAAACGGTTGTGGCAGGTGTGGATGGGTCCTGCATTTTAAAGCCGAATTCGATCGGCGGTTGGTAGTTAGCAGCTCCCTTTTCTTCCATATTTGAAGATTTAACCATTGCCTGCCAAGAGTACACGTGTGCGATTCTTGTAATTCTCATATCCTTCATGTGGAGAGCGATGGAAGTAGACGAGTGTTTCATCAGTCCTAGCTAAGAATCGAACCTAGGGCATCTAGTATGAGAAGCCAGCGCGCTACCCGCTGTAGTATGGAGGCCAGTTCACTACAATTTAGTTCAAATTTCTTTATATAGTATTTCTTTATAAGAAATAAAGGCAAAAAACAATTGTTTTACTATCACGGGTAATTAAATCTTTAGAGTTCTCGATTGATTATACCCCGGGTAATCGAAGCCCCCGTATTTTGAATCAGAATTGATTCACCTTGAATCAAGAGCTTAGTGTTAACTATATTAAACAAAATAAAGTTCTGACATTATTATTCGATATTTTTATAACGATAAAAAGAAACATATTTCTAACATTATATTTTTACAAAATAAACCATTTTATTGCAGAAACATATGATTTTTACGTAAACTCTGGCAACACTGACCTCAAATTATGACATTAATTCTTTGACATAACCAGGGATGCCAGCTGTGTGGTATTAAGATGTATGTACTTTGTTATAATAAAAAAACGTGTTTGTTTTTGGAAAAATCACAGAAATTTTGATTTGGACGATTTTGGGCAAATCTGTTAAAAATTTTTGAACATATGGTTATCTTTGCGTCTTTAGATAATAAAAGTGAGAGAGCAGTCAAATCAACTATTCGCACTGTGCTCGCTGAAATGAATTTTTGCGTAGGTATATTTTAACACATCTTTGTTTACTCTGCTAATGACTTTTTTGACAATATTTGTCAATCAAAATAAAAGTACATTAGGGGTACTCTCTTTTATTTGACTACATTATTATTGTACCATGACTCATGTCCTCTTGCCGCGGGTCAGAGAGAAGCTCTTTTCCGGCTGCTGAGCAACAGTGTTGCCGCTTAAAAATTTCAAAAAGTCAAAAAAAAAGTGTCACAGCAGAAAAAAAGTGTCAAGTGATCCATTTTTTTCTTGCTTATATACTTACATAATTTTATCTTTCGAAACTAATTATTTTTAATAAATTTCTAAAAGAGATAATTTTCTAATTAATTGATAAGGGATGTATTAAAAAGTCCCAATATGCATGTTTTGTAGAGTCCGACCGATTAATCGGCATCGGCTAGTATCGGCCAATTAAATTGCTATCGGCATCGGCCTTTTTTGGCCGATTTTTCTGCTATAATTTTTTTGTTTTCATTTTTTGTACCAACGGGTTCTTATACCCCTTTTCAGTAATGTATTTTTAGATACTGTTTAATATAAATGTTTCCTAGAAATGTTTTTTTTTAAATAGGTATTCTTAAAAACACAGATTTTCTCGATTTTCTGTCTATGCATTTCGTCCCTTAATGTGGATATCAGAAAATGGGGCATTTAATTTATCAATCTTATCCTTCTTTTTTAATTGGAAGCATTTTTTTAACAGGCTTTTTTCAAATTTGTTTTCTGACTTCTTCCCACTATCGTAATGTTAAGTTGAATAAAAAACTGAATTTGTATGCAATATTTACGTCACTATTTTTGTTTCTCTCTCAGTGGATAAATGTGATATATTATTTTTTAACCTTAGTACCGTTAGTTGGGCACTCAGTGCCTATATTCATTTTTTATGTTCCATTCCGGGGATTGGGGCAGTCCAATTTTTTTTTGTTTTGGAAGATAGATTGTACTTTTGTTTATATGTTGCCAAAATTACAGGTATATACCTCCTAAGAAAGTTATGTCATTTTATAAGATGAGTACGCTATACATGACTTGGTGCACTCAGTGCCCATAATATTTCCTCATATATTTTGTATGAATAACCGTAGGCACACAATTGGAGCGTATGAGCGTATGGGCGTATGGGCGTACGGCGTAAATACGCTGTCAAAATACGTTCACACGTTGCCTTGCTCACAATTCCAGCGTGAGCAGCAACGTATAAACTCCATCGCTGCGCTGCTGGCGCTATGTATACGGCAGTGGTATACGCGCGCTGCTGAGGTCGTGTCGTACACGAATGAGTATACGAATACACGAATATACACGAATACGCCCATACGCGGCGTAAAAAATAGAAATAGATCTAAGTGAGCGTACGACGTTTTTACGCTCATACGCTTACGTCGTCAATTGTGTGCGCTTTCATTGAAATACATGAAATTTAATTTGACAACGCAATACGCCCATACGCTCCAATTGTGTGCCTACGGTAATGGTAATTTGCTAACGGTTTTTGCTGGTTATTGTGGATTTCTAAACAGTTTCACGCAAACATTTCAAGTTAAGAGTGCATTTTAAGTAATGATAATTATATTTTTTGGAAATGAGTGAGGAATTGGCGGTTTATTTGGCTAGCCTATGCCGTGAATTGACCGAAGAAGAAGAGGAAAAAGATCAAAATTATTTCAATGCTCATGAAAGCGATGTGATAATGGTGGAAAAGAACCTACATTTAATGGCGACCACGAACTGATAGCCAGTGTTCAAGTCACGAGATTAAGTTGTATAGCCAAGTCACGGTTCTAAGGTTAATACATGTTCCGATTTGGTATCGGTGGGACTCTAATGTTTTGTATTTATTACGAAAACATTTCAAAGCATATGCGTGATATACTTACTTATCCATTGGGAGCCATCAAAATTAATTTGCCAAAAATAACCTAGGCAATGCCACAAAATAGCGCGTTAATTCAGATTAATTTTATACAGTTTTTACCGAAAACTTTGACATATAAAAAGATTGCAAGTAGTTGAAATGTTGCCAGAGGTATAATTTTTAAGTACTTAAAAAGTGAATACTAAAAGGAAGGCATATTTTGAAACACACACAAATAAAAAAAATTAACTTTACGTAACAATTTTCAAAATGTACATAAAAACTTTTTGATCAAAAAAGAGGGGAAAAAATCGCTTTATTTTGAAGAAAAGTGTCAAAATAAGCCTATTCTTGAAAAGTCGGTGTCAGGTGGCATCGGTCTCCAAAAAGGGTCAATTTGACACTTTAGTCGGACAACGGCAACACTGCTGAGCAAGCAGTGCTGACTACAAAATTTCTTGTTTTTCACTCTCTCTATGTTCTCTCTATGTTTCAATTTTTATGGGAAACGAACATCGATGTATCGAGCTTTTTCCAATGGGGAATTTTTCGAAATATATTTAAACTTAAAATGTAATTAAAATTTTTAGCAATTCTTTTGCGACTTCATTAAAGATTTGTTTGTTAAAAAATAATCCATTAAAAGAATTTAACAACAACAACAAAAGATAATTCGACATATTAATGAACATTAATACTAATAAACATTCCTGTGCCACCCAGTAGCAAAATCTTTTCTTATTTATACATCATGTCCAAATTTGTTTTATAAGCTTTATAAATGTTGAGTGAATTTTTTTAGTTTTCACTTATCCAGCTTCTTCGCGCTCTTTTTAATAGTAATGGGAATGTAGAGAAAAATATTGAACATCGGAAACATCGAAAACTTTGAAAAATCGATCATCGTTTCTTGAATTTTGTTGTTTGTTTGCTCGCATGTTGTTACGCGGGAGGAAATGCATATGGATGTGAAACTTGTTCATTATGTTTTTTTTTCGATTTTTCGTTAGTTATGATTACATTTCATACATTTTGGTTTACTTTTCTAGAAACATCTAATAAACAAAATGTTGGTCGTGTTTCAACCGTGATTGAACTATGCAAGTATTTAATTGTCATCAACAGTCAAACCTAAATTGGTGCGTTGAGCGTTGCGTTTTCTGACGCAACGCTCTCGCTCAGTGCGGCATACCGAAATTGAAGCGTTGCGTTGGGATTGTCAAAATCATGAAATGAAAACAAATGTCAAAAACATATCTGTTTAGTTGCCAAAAAACCAACAAACTATTATTATTTTGCAAAACTTAGCTCTTATTTGAATAAATTCCTCACAATTTAAATCAAATCAAATATAAATCACAGGCGTTTTTGTTTCTCGCAGCCAACTTCAACTGCTAACGCGCTGTCAAAATTGGGTATTCGAATAGCTCAGCGTCAGAGCGTTTCAATTGCGGTTTGCCCCATACAATTTGTATGGGCATGAAGCAATTTTGACAGTTGCTTGCCGCTGACGCTCCAATTTAGATTTGACTGTAAGATGAATATTATTATGGTTGCCAGACTACTGTTGTTAATGTGAGATAGAGGTAAACGATATTCGCTACCACCCGCAAACACGTATTGTCAATATAATTTTAAAGTAGCCTATATTTTTGTAAAGGTCATAGTACCTAACATACTTCTATTTCGTATTTGCGTTTAATGGTTGCTATTGATTGGCTTGTTGGGGTATAATGTGTCCATACGGGAGGGACTCCGAAAAACCAAGACTTTCCAAACACTTCCTACGAAAATTGCGCGTTGTGTAGCTCACAATTTTGTGTCACGGAAAATAAATCGGTTTTTTTACTAATAGAAACATTTCTTCCGCGTTCAATTTAGTGTCTACATAGCGCTTACGTTTCAAGTTATATTACAAATATAAAAGTATGCTTTGAAATCGTGTAAAGGGGTGTCGAAAATCAATGTAAAAATTTTGCATTGCTAGAGGAAGTGTTTCTCCACTCTTTTGATAGTCGCAATTCGCTTTGCTGCAAAGTTTATTATCGCTTTCGTTGCATACTCGGTTCGCGTTTTTCTTTTTCATATTTACGCCGTCAGTAGCCGGCTGTTGGCAATGGCGCCAACTTGAGCACAAATATTTGACTGAAACATCGTTTTGTTCAAGGGTAATACAAAAAGGTTGTCAAATTAAGTTGTTGAAGCAAAATTTATGTGTTTCAGAAAATTGAATAAACACGAGATGTCGAGCTCCGTGTTCATTGAAAGCAATTCCAGAGCAGCAACGGGTACCGAACCGCTGGGTGATTTTGGAAAAGATGTGAACGCCGCTTCAACGGACTCCAACCTAGTGGTGGTTTACGGAAAGAACGGAGTTAGTTTTGATCCTCGTGGGATAGAGAATCTAATTGGCAAGTCAATCAACGAATAACATGAATTGGTCTGCGAGCCATAACGATAGTGTTACTAAATTTTCACAGAGGAAAAAACGCTGTCGTCGATAAGCGTTATTCGATTAACTTCACCAACACTCAGCATGTTGGATGAAGAGGAAGAAGCTGAAAAGGCAGAGGAGCTGCTACGCCGGCAGGAAGGAAGCGAATCTGAGGAAGAAACTGAAGGCAGCAGCAACATAGCTAGCGCAACCGACTTTGAAGGAACAGACGAAGACAAAAAAAGCGATGAAGAAGTCTCTGCAGAAGATGTCAAAAGTGCTGATGATGACGAAAACACTACAGAGAACGGAAGAGTTATAACGAACACAAAAAAGCCGAAGAGAACTAAGAAAAGGAGTCGAAAACAAGTAGTAAAAATACAAAAAGTTCAATCGAGGTCTAGAAATGAACGTCCGGAAATAGTTGGGTTAACTGTTGAGGAATTCTATCCTCCGGAAAATGCCAAAGAGATGGTGAAGGAAGCATTAAGTATGAAAATTTGTTATTAAGAATTCGTAAATTATATGATTTTTGTTTTTTTTCAGAATTGGCTGGGGTATCTACAATCAAGCACACTGCTGAGTATGAATTCCAATTGTATGTCATCAAGAATGATCATTGCTACACACCGTTCACATCGCCAGCTCAAATGAAGGCAAAGTTAGCTGAGAAGCAGGCAGCGGTCGGAAGAAAAATTATTTCGCAGTCTGCGATAACCATAAAACAATTGCAAATGAAAAAAAGGGGGCAAGTGGGACAGCATGAAGGTGATGACCAACAAAAAGGTCAATTAGCAAAAGAAGCGTCCGTCGCCAAGGCCAAAAAGGCCGTGAAAGGGACGAAACAAAGCGACACTGACGATTTCATTGACGACGACGATGACATACATAGCTCAACAGCGGAATCGGATTATGACTTTGTTAGCGAAGAATCAGGGGAGTCTGACAATGATCGCGACAGTGACTTAGACTTTGATGTAAACAACAGGAAAGGCCGCAAACGAAAGGAGCAGAGAAAGTTGAGACGTCCACAAGGCGGGAAAGTACATAGCAAACGCCAGGATGAAAGTACTGAAATGGCAACAACGTTGCGATTAAAAAGTACAAAAAGTATTGGCAGTGATGTGTGTCGTCCACTTAAGACTCCAAGTACCGTTTGCGTTGTACGAGCACCGCAAATAACATCGAACATCCTGGCTAAACCATTGTCCGACGCAATAGCGGCCTTACCACCGATTCCCAAGAAACAACCGATTGCTGAGAGCAAGGTGGCTAGCGTTTCTGCGCAACAGCAATCACCGATTGCAACCACTATTCGCAGGGGGCCGATTATACAAGTGGGAGGTGCATCTAACACTGCACCAGGATCGAAACTGCAGTCATCACCGCAGACTGTCAAAGAAATTGCCATCAACAAAGTAAGTGGTGTGCAACAACTTAATAAAATAATTAAAATTTTGCTCGTATTTGTGCAGGTGATAGCCAGTCCAAGACGAGGTTTTACTGACATTGGTACCTTGTTGGCACAAACTGAAAAACCAGTGCAATCTGTACACGGCACGCCGACAACTGGCGCACGCTCGTATGGTCGCATGACGCCGTCACCATCGTCATCGAAAGGTTTCATGCCGCTGGGCGTTGAGACGGCAGCAAAGAACAAACTACCCGCGCAAATATCGATACAAACACACCAGAGCTCATCCGAACTCGCAGCAAAGAACAAACCGAACGCTCAGCAGTCTTCAATACCAGAAACGCATCTGCAGCCACAAGTACAGCCAAGCTCAAGCGAGTCGGCCGCAGATCAAATTGATCTGCTAGTCTCAATTATGAAGGGTGAAATGCAAAAGTCGGGCGTAATGGAACAAGATAGGAGCGGAAACGAAAACATTCCAAAGCTGGTTAAAATGCTCGAGAACACTGAAAAAGCGCTGGGATCAAACGAATCACAACCGCATACGCAGGTACAGTGTGAGCCACAGTTAAGCAACTTCGCCACTGCTGATGACATAGATATAGCAAATGCACCGCTGCTAGAAGCTCCTGAAGGCGACGAAATCCCCGATGATCTACTGCAGCATGTGGTTGAATTGATTGAGGATGATAAAACGCTGCAGGAAGCAGTAGAAAAGCAGGTTTTCGGTGATGATAGTAGTGAAGCAATCAGTGGTGTCGGGGGTTCTTCAACAGCGACAACGGCAGCAACACCACCTCCACTGGCACCTATATTTCAGTCGATGCAGAAACCTTCTGAATCAGCATTGCCGGTATATGTCCCAAAATATTGTCTATATTTTCTATTAACAGCACGATAAAATAAATTTCGTCGTTACTTCATACAGCGCTCACTTGAAAATGAACCTCAAACGAAGAGCATTATACAGATGACTATATCCAATGCTCCATCCACATCATCCTTCGACAATGGCGAAAGTATGATTGGCGTTTCGCAGGTCAACGCAACACAGACTTTGAAAACAGCACCGCTTGTTCGTAAGGAACCGATTCAGATAGTGCGCGGCAATGGACGCGTTATTACTTTGCCACCCATTGAAGCGCCCACAACACGAGCAAAGCGTCGAGCACAAGCGCAGCCCGTTGGTGTTGTCCAGCAAAGCATAAACACTAGCACCAGCAGCGGGGTTTTTAACGAATCGTCGTTGGATAGCTCGTTGCAGTCCAATTCTTCATTTTCGATTGCAGAGACTTCCGTCAGTGAGAAGAAAATAACTGAAACAACCAACAGAAGACGCGTTTCAACGGGTGCTACCACTGGCGCCAACAAGTCAACGAAGAAGTCAACTGCAACCACGAAACGAAGCACTTCGAAAGCAACTGACAAAACTGCAACAGAAGCGGACGCAGAAGGCTCTCAAGATGATGACGATCCCAGCAAGTATGTGAAAGTATACCGTTGTAGAGTTGAAGATTCTAAACTCTGTTCAATATTATAAACTAGCAAGGCCCCGCGGCTTTGCTTTCAATTTTGAGTTTTTTTTAAACCCTTTATTGATCCCGTCAAATTTTTATGGAAAAAATACTTAAGGTGGAGTTACAGACCATCCAGTATATGCGTTATGCATTGAATGCAGTACTTGCGGTACATGCATTTCGTACATTGAAGTTACACATCGTGCATTTTGTGCGACATGTTTATGTTTCTAATCAGTTGATTGAAGTTTGAATTGCACTTTTTCCTTTCGATTTGTGATTTTGTTGAGTGAGAAAAATAAAAAGTTTTTAAAAATGGAGGAAGAAATCGAAATTTTCAAAGAATTTATTGAGTTCGTCGACTTCAATCAGCTGATCTGTTTGTGCGACGGACGTAATGCAAACAAAAGTAGAAAGTTGCTCAACTTTTTCCATCGTATCCGACAATCCATCATATGCGTTGCGCTAAGTAACTTGTTTCATACAGCTGCACTGATTCTACTTTTTTGACAAATGCACGGAATGGAATAACGTATATACTGGATGGTCTGTAACTTCACCTTTATCTACTTATTTCTCATTTTAAGTGCTTTTACGGCCCATAAAATCTTGTTTCTCCATACAAACTTTTAACCCATTGTTGACCCTTTGACTGAAAGACTGGGTTGCTCATTGCATAAAAGGGGCGTGGCACCGCCCATACTACTCAAATCCACATACATACAATTGTTTGCTTTGATTGACTGACTGATGCATCACCGCCCAGCCTAAACCACTAAAGCTACAAACATAAAACTTGAACGTTAAGTCCCTCTTAGAAAGCAAACCTCCGCTAAGACGGGATTTTTTCAAATTTTTGGTCTTAAGGGGCAAAACAGGGGTTAAAGTGTTATTTGAAGAAAATTTATTTATTGGGCCCAATGGGCGGCGTGCAAAGCCGTGGGGCTCTACCAGTATTAAAATAAGTTGTCGCAGTAGCACTTAGAGCCAGAAACTCACGTCACTTATTTGGATTTATTTTTAACAGGCTTTGGTGCATATGCCGTCAACCGCATAACAATCGCTTTATGATATGCTGTGACAGCTGTGAGGACTGGTTTCATGGAACTTGCGTGAGTGTGACAAAAGCCATGGGACTAGAAATGGAGCAAAAGGGTATTGATTGGACGTGTCCCAAGTGTCTAAAACAACAAGAAGAGAAGGTTTGCTCGCAAATACATATTCATAGAGGCGTACGTAAAGCCTTAAAGATTTACTTTTTTTAGAAACAAAGGAAAATCACTGACATGCTTGCGCCCAAAAAGGCAACGTTAACTGCATCAGTTGTCGTCAGCGAACCTATTACACAATCACAAGAGGATGAAATTGCTACTGTCTCAGGTGCTAATGTCACTAACCAAAACGTAAAAACCACTGCCACCTGCGATGTTATCGAGATGAGGCCATCGTCATTAGATTCGGCTGCTTCTTCATTTAAAGAAACATTGGGAAGGAAAGTGCATTTGGACATTAATGCTCCTCCAAGAAGTGCTGAACATGTGAACAAAAAAACTATGGCAACTTCCCCAGCAATAACCATTACTCAAAAGAAGCAGACTGCGGCGAAAGTCGGTCATTCAGCAGCCACAATAGCCAGGCGACCTCCGTCAGTTAATTCGCAGGAGCATAAACGTACGGCAGCGTCATCCAAGTTACTACAGCCGCAGCAGATAAAGGTGCAAAAATCGACGGCAGCAGTCACCGAAGAACCACCGCCTTACTGCATTGTGTGCAAGAAAGTGGCACGCCCAAATTCCATTTACTGCAGCGACGACTGTATTAGAAAGCATGCACAAAACGCACTCACTCATTTTTCTGTTAAAACGCCGGATCTTGCAACTACCATTGTACAAAGTAAAGCCCCAACAGAGGACAGCAACAAGAAGAAGAAGGCAAAAGGTCTATTTGAGGATGTCTTATCAATGGCTGATCGAAAACCGAAAGTCGAGCGGGTAATCTTTAAAGTGAAAAATCGTTAATACTTGATAATTAAATAATTCAAATTTTCTTTACAGGTGTACGTTTTCGAGCGCAAAAGTGGACGTGTGTTGACCGGCAGTAGCGCGCCGACTACACTCAATCTGAAGAAATGGCTGCAAGAAAATCAGACTTTCGAGGTGGTGCAGCCTGGCAGTATACAAGCAATTGAAATTGAGGTGCGGTCACTTTCTAAAAAAAGAATTATTGGAATTTTTGTTAATTCGTTTTTCTTGTAAATTGAAGAAAAAACAGAAGCAACGTTGCTCTCATGCTTCATCGCCAACTGTTGCTAGTAAGAGCACCTTCTACCCGACCCCCATCTCAGTGACCGCGCATCAAAGTTTCCAGAGTCCGCATTCAGTACATACGCTCACGAAGCTTACTCCACCATCCACGCCGTCTCAGCGAAATGAAAGCACCAGTGCACACATGGATGCGACGTCAGTACTGAAACCAGTGAAGCAGTTAGTGGAGCAGGCAAAAGTGTCGCCAACCAGTCCACGGCCATCCACACCAAAACAGCTACAAAAATATCCCCAACAGGTATCCATCAAGCCTGACAAACCAGTGCGAAGCGAATCGAGGGAGGAAGCCAAATCGAAGGAGAAAGTACCGAAACAGCGCCACAGTGGAGAAGTTGGTAATAAAAAACCGATAGACAGTGTCACGTCCAGCACAGACCCGGAGCCCATACGTCTAAATGTGCGTCGGACGCTCAAACAGCAACTAATGCTGCGCATTAATGAGCGCAGTTCTAGCAATGATTCGGTTCCCATTGACGCCATTGCAACTAAACTGACGCCGGAGGAGGTAGAGCAGTTCGTGACGGAGACTGAGGCTGAGATGTACAACTATTTCAATCGTGATACTGGCTCAAAGTACAAGGCTAAGTACCGGTCGCTTATGTTCAACATAAAAGATCGTAAGAATCAGACACTGTTTGCGAAAATTAACGCAAAGCTCATCCAGCCTAAGCAGTTGGTGAGGATGTCGCCCGAAGAACTGGCCAGCCAAGAATTGGCGCAGTGGCGCGAAAACGAAGCAAAACATCAGTTGGAAATGATTAAAAAGTCCGAGTTGGACTTGTTGTCGTGTGCAAAGAACTACGTTCTAAAGACTCACAAGGGAGAAGAGGTGATTGAGGGCAAATCGACGGATTGTGTTAACCTTGATTTGACCATTCCTGTTGAGGACGTGGTATCAGTGCTGAACAGCTCAGCAGTGAGTAGCAGTAATGTATTAGATGAATCCGTAGGCGGTAGTTCAGCATTGCGTAAGGATAAATTGCACTCGTTGGATTTGGAGATGTCAAGTTCATCATATAATACTGATACGCAAAATGTAAGCTTATCAAGTGCGGCAGAGAAAACTTGCGATGAGAAAGGGAGATCACATGGAAAGGAGAAAGATCGGGATCGCGACCATACTCATGATCGTGAGAAGCGGCACAAAAGCAAAGATAGCCATCGTGACAAGTCGCGTTCGAGAAAGCGGAGCCACAGTCGCTCGCGAAGTCGAAGTCGCAGCCGAGAGAAAAAACATAAGAGTTCTCATAGGGATGAACGTCGTGACAAAGAGGAACGTGACCGAGAAAGAGATAAGGATCGTAGTCGCGAGAAAGAACGAGAACACCGTGAGCACAAGGACGAAGCCGAACGGAAATCCAGTGAAAAGAAACAAACTGCAAGTACAATTCCTTCGATGTCGACAAAAGGCTGCGTTGGTACCATCGGTAAAGAAAAACACCGGGATTTCAGTAGTGGCGTGCAAAAGAAACCTATAACTCCTAAACTCTTGGAACCATACAGTTTAATTGATCAAATAATCGAATCTACAAAAACGGTTGAAGAAGCTGCAAATCTTGGTTCGGAAAACGAAAAGGAGATAGAGAGAAAAAAAGAACGAGAAAAGGACACAATCAGACAAACAACCTCTCCCTTACCAACAACAGCTGAACCCACTTCCGTTCATGCGAATACAGTTGCAGCAAGCAGCGCTCTCACTACCACTACCTTATCTCTGCAAACGCAACCGCACGACAGCGACCAGGAACCGACGAGCACAGTTTCAATCGCCACACCTCCGCAAGATCCATATGTCCGCTACTCGGGCGCCGATTCGCCAATGTCGACCAACGCTTTGGCACCAACTACCATTTGGAGCGGCAGCATAAATATGATAGATGTGGCATCATTCCAAATTGTAATACAACCGGTAGCCGGCAATGTTCTTAATATGGGCAAGTTACTGCCCGATGAACTGGACGTGGTGGGACGCATTGGGCCCGACACTGTGTGGGACTACATATCGAAGATTAAAAAAAGCCCAAACAAGGAGATTGTCATAATCCGTCTGATTCCGTCCAGCGAGTCAGAGACGGTTGCCTACACCATATTATACCAATATCTGGAAAATCGGAATCGCTTGGGCGTCATCAATACCGTATCAACGCAAATTAAGGACTTTTACATATATCCACTGGGTGCAGGCAAACGCATCCCGACGGTATTGCAGACAGTTGAGCCAGTCGATTTCTATGATGATCCCTATCGACCGGACATACTTGTTGGCATTATTGTACGTGTGATCGGAAAGCGGACTTCTGCAGCAACACAAGCAGCGTCCGCAACAGCGACCACAGTGTCGTCAAAGGTGTGTTTGTGCACTACACAAAGCCAAAACAAATTCTATTCGTACTATAATGTCTCTGTTACAGTTCTTGCGTAAGGGTGCTGACGTCTGCTCGTTTACACCGCCGGGTAGCCCGAAGCGCAAAAAGCGTCCATCTTCGACAGCAACGAAAGATGATGACATCGATATCGATGCAATAATCAAAGCTCCAATTGCTGCTAAGATCCAAAAACGTGTGTACACGAGCTGTGGTTTTAAGATCAATAAACACAAAATAAATTGATAAATATTTCAGCTGTTGCAGCACCTCAGGCCGCGACAATTGACGACGCCGATGAACCCTATTCCCCCGGCGATAGTTCGGGCGACGATGTTCCCTTGCTTCCCGCCAAAACGTCTTCAAAAACAGATATTGAAGAAGAGCTGAGACGCAAAATGGAGGACCTAAATCGACAAATCGCTGCACAGGAGATGGAAATCGCTGGTCTTTTAAATGTTGAACCGTCGGTAATTAGGCGTTCAAATATTCAAACCTTTTGTTAAGAGTTACAACATATGTATTTTGAAATTTTCAGTGCTTTACCTCAACTGCTGCGACCAAATCGTCTACGGTACTGGCTAACATTTCGATTCCATCAAACTTGTCTCAAATTCTTGCGAGTATAAACAGTAAGCCAGAAGGATCGCAAGCGCCACAGGCGCCACCGTCGTCATTGTTGATGGGCTCTTCAGTTAAGCCGAACTCAAGGAATACCGATGAGGAGTACAATCCAGAGTTGGTCTCATATGAGACAAACGGTACGTTCATAAATTATTAGTGCATGTTTCAGCGTATCACATGACTTCATAATACAAATTATACTTGTTACAATTATCAAGTGTCAGATCTTGTTAATTTTTTAACTTGCTCTTAACCCTTTCCGACATGAAAATAAACCCGTTCTGTATGAATTGTATGGGCTGTGGTCCAATATATTGGACATTGTGACTGAAAGGGTTAAGTGGCCGCCGTGACCTATGTATCGGGTCGAAAATCCTCTGAGAGAAAAGTACTTTCCTATAAAAAGGCCCTTTTTCGTCCCTTTTATCTTTCACGAATTCACAAGCACGAACTTGATACTTTCGGATTCCACAACTGTAAATTTCAAATCAACATTTTTAATTATGTTCCATAATACCGATTTACAAATTAAAACTTTTTTAAATTATATTTCTTATAAAAAATTGCTACTTATAGAAGAGATGTTTTAAATTAAAATAAAATTTATTTGTAACATACAACAGTACTAAGTATAATTAAATTAATTACAATTATTAAATATATTGACAGTGAAACATACTGAAAAATCGTCAAGCCGATTGGCCCAATTGAGTGAAGCAGAGCTCCTGAGCCTAGTGCCTGATGGCATGATCGACCAGGCTCCAAAATCATCATATGCAGTAGTGGAAAACAAGTCTCGTTATGAAGAACCGCCGCCACCTGGCGTGTAAGTTAGTAACACACTTATTGCAAGTGTGTTTTTGGCGAGTTTAAGCGGCTATGGTAACCTATTAGAAGACGATTTTGTGGATCTAATTTATCAATATCATAATTGATAGCGTTATTCATCCTGCACATCTACGCATTACTCATTGTAAATTGTGAATTCATCTACCATATTTTTATTAATTATTAATCATTTCCTACCGCAATTTTTCTAAATTACTTAGATTACTTTATGTTGATAAGCAGAAGTCGATTGAAACGAGTGCCATAGGCATTTTCGTATTGTCGGTCTTCGTATGAGTTGAAAATCTGTTGGAAATAAAGCAAAAGCTATAATTCAATTGTGTATTTTGTTTGATATGACTATTGAAGTAAGACCAACGAAACGTCTAAGCTCAGAATTTCCAGAATTCCCCTGGGGACAAAATTATTTTTAAAGAAATGGGCAATTTCGGTAGAGTCGTGTAAAGTGTATAATTTTATACATGCTGATTATATAATTTAAATATTGACTTGTAGTTGTATCATAAACATCGCTTTTAGAAATAAAGTTAATGTAATAAAACTACACGACAAAAGTGCATTTTTATTATATGTAGATGGACGGTGATCCCGAATCGACTTGGAGTAAGACTCATAACTCATTACAATTCTGTTGACGAGTTCATGCCACAATTGCAACGATGATAAGTAACATCACAGTCATCAATGTGTGCAAATAATTTTATTTGTATCGTAAAACTCAGTTAATCACTAATGAGAAATAGATTAGGTTATGAAAAAGCTGGAGTAGTAGTAACTGTAACTGAATATACATTTTCAAATATGCCACACATCATGTACGTATGCGCTTTAGTTCTGCGCGCACGGATCGTGTTTATTGCTGAAATGGGCGCACGTTACTTTTGGGCCATTACGAATGCGAGGGATCGCTATTCGAAAGAGATTGCCCCTAGGCATACAAACACAAATTTTGTACTGGACGCTTCCAGTGCGCAAACCGAATTCCGAACTGACGATGGGCACTTTGTCCATATCCAAGAAGATGCCGGAGCCGGCCTCCAGCGCTATGACACCCTCTGTTGAGTTAATGGCTAGATCGTACGATTCCGCTTGCAGGAATGCATTCGCCGACTCCAGTGATATTCCCTCGGAGCCTTTAAAATAAACTCGCCCATCTGCTTCTAGGTTAAGTGGCTGTGTAATAGGACTAGCTATCCTACTAGCGCTGATCGTCTTTGCCACCAGGCTGTTCGCTCCTGAAGGCATATTGTAGTGGGGTCGATGTGTTGAGAATATAGTTGCTCCGTCCGTAGTATCCTTCACTTCAAAAGCGTTTACCGCTCGAAATTGTATGCCACTCTTGTCCATAATGAGACGATTGTGCGCTTGGCCATTTCTATGTAGGCGTATGTAAACGCCATCCTCGCCCGTGATGCTCACTGGCAAGTCAGTGAAACCTTCGATCTGGCCTGACTGCTTGCTATAGACGCGATCCAGGTCAGTGGTGCCATAAAATTTTATCACATCTTCTTCGGGTATCAACTCCATGCCGTGAATACCTTTTCCCAAGCGCAACACACCGACGATAGTAAGTGTCAAAATGAGGTTTCCCACAGTCAACACCAGCAAGATGACAACTACGGTCCAGAAAGCAAACGTGTTGCGTCCACTCTTGGTCGGCCCGCTCGACATTGCATCGTAAACGCAATTGAACTTTTCGTCCAGGAAATGGTCAGTGCTGGACTGCAAATTGTCCTGCTCCATAGCCAGAGTAGCTGACAGGGCATTTTCAGATGTTACATCGTCCGTGTAAGAGGGTGACGCACCACGTACGAACGTGTTGTCGTACTTCTTCATAACCACAAAGTATTTTCTAATCGACTATTTATACTGAAATATGCAGCAGATCTCTGAGAAAGCACAGCACATCTACCAGACACCGTTTGAAGCAATCATTTTGAAAATGATGTAGATACAATTTATGTGCAATACAGATGGTATTGAAGGAGTTCTTCTCCGACATACCCACTGCTCATGCGCAGAAAATTCATCCGCTTCTGTCGCTTTTAATGTTTGATTTGTAAACATAACACAATTCAACCAATTGTACAATTCAGTCGTATGGTTTAGTGCTTGCAATGTGTATAATGTTTGTACATAAATACATAGTCGAAAAAGAAAATATTACGAGAGTTGCCTTTTATAATTTTTCAAAAAAGATGAAAATGCACTTTGTTATCATCAATAATGGTTTTATTGCATGCGCTCAAACCTATTTTCGAAGCACTTTTTCCACTCCGATTATCACACCTCCAGAACATGGTTTTTGAATGCTTCAGCAGCATGTTATGGCGATGAAAATCGTTGACCACGCGTTCTTTTTTATGTGCGGGAATAAAAAGAAGTCATTGGGTGCTAGGTCAGAGCTGTATAGCGGATGACCCATTAAATCTATGCTTTTGTCGATCAAAAAGGCGGTTGTTTGATGTGTGAGAGCGCGCATTGTCCTAGTGAAGAATGATTCGGCGTCGGCGGTTGTTTTTCCGTATTTCATTGAGCACTTCTGTCAAACAAATTGTTGTGTACCACCACAGAATAAACAGTATATTGTTAGTTCTGTGGTACCACTCAGAGTTGACCGTTCTACGTTGCTCTAACGGCACAGTAGCCACATGACCAGTTTTGCCGAAGAAACAGGCGACCATTTTCTTCGATTTGCTGCGTGCCCGAACAACTGTTGCTGGATTTGGCTCGTCTTGGTTGACCCACACGGTCGATTTCTGTTTTATTTCGGGCTAATACGCATATATCCATAATTCGTCACCTGTCACGATCTTATAAACGTTGGTGCTTCATCACTAACGAAATAATTCACTTCGGAAATCGTAAAAAATTATTGCTCGAAAAGGTTCACGAGTTAAATCCATTTTTTGACCGAGATGAATTTTTCAAGTCAGTGTAAACAATACCAATAGCGCTTGAACATCAAAATGTTCTAGCACGTTTATGGTAAAAAATTACAAACTTTTCAACGGCAATCCCAGATTTTTCGAAAACTTACTGGACTATCCCTATTGAAAAAAGATAAAAGGCAGCTTACGTATCAGTATAATTGTACATCCTATTCTAGTTGGAATATTAGATACTGGGTTAACTTAGGGTAATTGACATTTTATTTCGAAATTTCGATTCTGCTTTTCTGTCCTTTTTGATACGAGCCATTCAACGAAAAACAGGCTTTTACTTATAATCATCATAATTATTGTGCATCCAATATCCCAAACAACCCTAAGAGGGACTAAGGCCGAGTTTCCGCAATTATCCATCCTATATTTTGCGTGCGTATTTTTAAATACAGATTCTGAATGACCGCTTTAAATTTGTCCGTGTATAAGTACATATATATCCCACTAATCATTGAAGAGCTGCTATAGCATGCAATATGGTAGATAACACTGCACAACAGCATGTCTGTTGCATGGAGTTTTTTACATGAATCTGAATCGCTTTTCCACGCTGTTTTCAAAACCATACTCCGTTTTTATGTAACAGCTCTAGTTTTTTCCTCGGTTTTTTTCTCGTTTTCGACTGTTATTTCTGAACCAATAATTACACGGTGCAACACTGAAAATACACCTGACAAATTACATAGTGTAGGCTGTTTATATGGTCGAATAATGCATAAAAATATTTTTATTATATTTGTTGTACCCTCCAAATTTTATTTATTTACAAAAACCCGTTTTTACAAACTTTCCGCGGTAATCTATGAATATCTCAGTCATTTTTTTTAACGATTTTCAATATGTAATATGTTTTGGAAAGAGCATTGTCAGACCTTTCGAATGATGTATGTCAATTCATTGTTTAAACAAATGAGTAGTAAGTTTTTATCGCATAAACCTTGAAAAAGGTGATTTTTTTTCTCAATTTTTTTAACTGTAACCAGTTTTTATTGCATAATGAAACAAAAATTAATAAAGTTAGGTAATATTCTGAAAGACAAACAAATTTACGAACAAATTGGTGTATTGCTTTATTGAATTGGACCAAAACTGCGGAATCTACGCTATTTTTGCGTAACTAGAAAATATGGCCTATCATGTGTATTGCAGTTTGTACCTACAATGAATTCGTCTTAAGGGGGTATTCTGGTCGAGGCGGTCCGAAATATCGATGTTTTCAAATCGTTGTGGATGAAAAGCTTTTCTATTTTTGTAAATAAATAAAATTTGGAGGGTACAACAAATATAACAAAAATATTTGTATGCATTATTCGACCACATAAACAGCCTACAGTATGTTACTTGTCAGGTGTATTTCATTTTTTTTTTGTAGCACAGTGTAATCCTATCGAAATGATTTTTATATCGTTGCACTTACAACATTTCACGCCATCTGTCCTGACATTAATAAATTTTATGCGTTCTAAATGGGCGTGGTAATAAGGTTTCAAAGTAAGAAAATATTGAATTTCAAGGCATTTTTTCTGATGGCGAAAAATGTACAGATGTTTCATAAATCAAGTTTCGAAGTATATGAATATCTTAAGAAGAAACATCAAGCAATACAACACAGCCAAATTATTTGGCGGAATACACATTCGCATCGAAATAATAACAAAACAGTACCATAGCGATTTTCATCTCTTTTCATACTTTTTCCTTAAAAAATTAGGAGCCTCAAAATATGCTCTTTTATATATTCCATTTATAGTTTGGAATACAAGCAAAAAACAAAAATATTTTGAATTGCTCGAAACAAAAAAAAATTAAAAACTTTGCATATTTTCAGGCCCCTAATTTTTTAAGGAAAAAGTATGAAAACTGATGAAAATCCCGAAAATCCCATTTTTCCTGTTATTTCGATGCGAATGTGTATTCCGCCAAATAATTTAGCTGTGTTGTATTGCTTGATGTGTCGACTTTCATTATACTCGTTAATTGTTTTACAAAAAATGTGTATGTTTTTGACCATCAAAGAAAATGCCTTAAAATTAAATTTTTTCCAACTTTGAGGTCCAATTACCGCGGCATTTTAAAACTTATAAAAATAAGTTGCATCAGAAACGAAGCCGTGCGGTGTTGTTAATGCGATAAGGTGAAAATAAGGTCATGTCAATCGGTTTTTTGGTTTAGAAACTACGATCGAAAATATGGAAAAAGTAGAGGAAAAACTGAAAAAATTACAGGGTACCTATATCTCACAAACTAGAGCTGCTAGCTCGGAGGGTAGATTCAGAATCAGCGCACTCAAATTAGTAAGAAACATTAGAAAACCTCCATGCAACAGAAAAAAAGTGTTTTTTTGTTGCGCTGTGTAATTGTTCTCACTCATGGTTTCGAAAGAAAATTTTATTATATTATTTTACTTGCATTATTTTATACAAAATAAAAATATAATTTTTTTATACAGACATACATAAATAGAAATATATAAAAGAAGATATATTAAAGAATTACTTTTTAACCCCTTTAACCACCTTTAACCACTTGTGTATATGTATATATTTATTATATACATAACGATTATGAAAATACATATGATGTGTGTTAAAAAGATTGCTTTTTGAGCTACACTTGATGTTGGCTAAATCAGAATTTGAACGGACGACCTTTGATTCCGAGATCCAAAGATCACAGAAGACACGACGTTTGCATTTAAACAATTTTACTATTGCTCTTATTATTTATTTAAGTTAATTTGATCCACTTTAATAAATCAAAGATTATAGTATCCAACTGTTCAAAAGTACATAAAGGGTGATCCAACTAGAGGTACTTTTTTCAATAACCGTTTTTTGACAGATCACGCGTGAGTCGTGTCAAGCTGTCATATTATTTTTGTTCAGTATTGTTTGGCATTTCATCATGGAAAGACTTACGCCTGAAAAACGTTTACAAATCGTTCATCGGTCCATATTTCTTCAAAAATGATGCCGGTGAGAACAGCTAATTTCACGTAATGGGCCGGTCGATTGGCCACCAAGATCGTGTGATATCACACCGTTAGACTTTTTTCTGTGGGGATAAGTAAAGTCTTAAGTCTATACGGATAAACCCGCTTCGATTTAGGCCTTGGAGCAAAACATCACGCGTGTCATTCGCCAGTTACCAGTCGAAATGCTCGAACGAGTCATCGAAAATTGGACTCAACGGATGGACCATCTGAGACGTAGCCGCGGCCAACATTTGAAAGAGATAATCTTCAAAAAATAAATGCCAAAGAATGTTCTTTCGAATGATAATAAACATTCCCCGTTAAATTTTAATTTTCTGTGTTTTTTTCTTTAAAAAAGTAGGGAACCTCGAAATGGATCACGCTTTACTTATTTCATTCCTAACTGAGAATATTATTATCAGGTGTACAACTTTGCTTCCGCCGTTTTCCGATAGGTGGCTGTACCGGCTGAGGCTGGTTGAAATACATAGATGGTAATGCCTTTAAAGTGAGTGTGGACAGTGCCTAACGAATTGTCATCGCCGTTTCAGTGACAGTTGTTCTTGTTTTCGTATTATTCACGCTCGAAAATGTCCGTTTATGTGCCCAATTCTCGCCATTTGCGGGAAGTTTTACTTTTCTGTTACAATTCGAAAAAAAATGCAGCTGAAGCGCATCGAATGCTCTCAGAAACTTACGGTGATGCTGCTCTGAGTGAAAGAACGTGTCGGGAGTGGTTTCAACGTTTTAAAAATGGAAGAGCGCCATGACAAAGTCATCCTCCAACACGACAATGCTCGGCCTCACGTCGCAAAAGTGGTCAAAAAGTACCTGGAAACGCTGAAATGGGAAGTCTTGCCCCACCCGCCGTATTCGCCAGATGTCGCCCCTTCTGACTTCCACCTATTCCGTTCGATGGCACACGGCCTGGCAGATCAACATTTTCAATCCTTCGAAGAATTGGAAAAATGGATTGCTTCATGGATAGCGTCAAAAGAGGACTCCTTTTTTCGAGCCGGGATCCGAAAATTGCCGGAAAGATGGGAGAAAGTTGTCGCTAGCGACGGACAATACTTTGAATAATACATCTGTAAGCACTTTTTCGCAATAAAGCTTTTAATTTTGGAAAAAAAACGGCGGAAGCAAAGTGGTACACCTGATAATAAGATTATTGAAAACACATCTTACTTACTTACTTACTCAACTAGCCATAACAACTCGTGACCAGGTTACGGCCTGCCGCAAAACTTCTCTTCAGGCGCTTCTACTTTGCGCGCGCCTTCTCCAGATTGTCACACCAAGAGATGGCAGGTCCTCCTCAACTTGGTCTTTCCACCGGAGACACGGCCTCCCCCTTCGCCGTCGACATCCAACCACCGCATCGAACACCTTTTTTGCCGGGCTTCATCGTCCATACCGTAGATATGGCCGAGCCAGCGCAGCCGCTGGATGTTAATTCGTAAAGCTACGTCCATGTCCTCATACAGCTCGTTATTGGTTCGTATACGATAGTCGTTATTAATGGCGGTGCCTAGGTAGACGAATTCCTTGACAACTTCAAAATTGTATCTATCGGCCTCGACGTGAGTCCCTAGCCGCTGCGAGTCCCTGCATGTAGACAGCATATATTTCGGCTTGCCAGTAACGGCTTAAGGGGAGGGGAACGAATTTATTGTAAAATGGGACTTGATTGAAACACTTCCATATTTAAATTTAATCGTGCAATATTTCTTAACGATTTGTACATCGGTGTCAAGTTGCGAAAGAAGTTTTTCAAAACTAAAACTTGCAAAAAACTATTTGCACTCCACCATGGTTGATAAAAGAGTAAGTTGGTTCTCACTTTTATCAATTGAAAGAGACACAGCATCGCCAATTGTCTTTGAAAATGCAATAGATAAATTCAGTTCAATAAAAGCAAGAAAATATACTTTCTAAATAACACTTGCTTACACATTTTTAAAAAGTTTTCCCTCGAAGATTGCACTATTTCATTTTTTAACTTAAAATTTTGTGCAAAATATGCAAATACAAAATTCTAAGTAAAAAATTAAATATCGCAATCTCCGAAATTTTGCTTGTGAACTAGTGTAAAATACACAATTACTTAACCTCATTAAACTTTGTAGAAGGCAAACAAATTTACAGTTATTATTATTATAATTTTTTTTGTGTTTTACCCCTACAAAACGATACGTTAAAATAACATATGCATACATTTTACAAAAAAATTTCGTCTGTTACTGTCTGTCGAATGTAAATAAAAATTATAAAAATGATTGAAAATGAAAAGGCAAAGTTAATGATTTTCTAATGTGTTGAAATCGAAAAAAAGTTTTTTTTCTTGCTATGTATATGCATTTTTTGGTTTATTACTTTAATATGCACAAGCCAACAATTTTTTAATTTTTAATTTCAATTACAGCAGTTATATAACTTTTTTAGTTTCATAAAATTGAAGAGTCGCCGCCCCGGGCCCCCGAGTACCTTAAGCCGCCACTGCGTCTTGCCATCATTTACCGCCATACCCATTTTGGCAGATTCTCTTTCGATTGCCGCAAAGGCAGGGTGACATCTCGCTTGTTACGCCCGATGACGTCAATGTCATCGGCGTAGGCAAAAAGCTGGACACTTTTGCTGCAAATTGTGCCATTACGATGTACACCGGCCTTGCGCAGAACACTCTCCATGGTGAAGTTGAAGAGGTCGCAGGACAAAGGATCGGCCTGTCTGAATCACCGAATGGTATCAAATGGGTCGGAGAGCTCTCTTCCAACCTTGACGGAGATGCGCGTATTACTCAACATCGCTCTGCAAAGTCTCACGAGCTTTGCAAGGATACCAAGTTCAGACAATGCGGCATATAGGCGATCCCTTATCGGGCTATCGAATGCTGCCTTGTAATCGATGAAGAGATGGTGGGTATCGATTTGGCTCCCATGGGTCTTCTCCAGGATTTGGCGCAAACTGAGTATCTGGTCGATGGTGGTTACCTGGTCCAAAGCCGCAATGATAGGGTCCAATCAGCGCCTTGGCGTGTGGCTTCAGTCTTTCACATAGTACGCTCGTCAGGACCTTATATACAATGGGAAGTAGGCTGATACCCCTGTAATTGGCGCATATTGTTCGGTCGAATTTCTTCAGCACAGGACAAAGGGCACTGAGGTTCTTGACTGCAGGGTATTCTGGTAAGCAGCATTCTTCGCTGCAGTTGCTGCGCGACACTCTTCATTGTACTATTGGCAGAAAGTAATCTCTGTCATTGGTTTTTTTGGTGGTGGGCGTCGAAAACCAAACACATCTTGGCAAAGAAAAGTCATTAAATTGTTAAACGTAGATTAAGTTATATTCTTTAAGAGATCTCATTATACGGTTGTTAAGGGGAAGGTTGTTACACGGGAAATTATTAGTTCTAAAAGAAGAGAACAATCTATTTGACAGATGATATGGTAAATGAATATAATTGATTGGATTGTTCTTCCACTGGACAGCGTTTTAAGGTCAATGAGAATACAACGCAGCCGCCGTAGCTCAGCTGGCTAGTGCGTTGGGCCGCTAGTCAAGTGCGACGCTCAAACCCAGGTTCACGACTCCGTTGCTGCTCAAACCGAAAAAGATAAACAACAATTTTTCCTTCGGCGGCTGTCCTCTCAGCAGGAAATGGCAAACCTCTGAGAGTAAAATTGCCTATGAAAAAGCTCCAAACTCGCCGTTCGGAATCGGTATAAAACTGTAGGTCCTTTCCAACCTTGTAAAAACATTCGCACGCACAACACGGTTGGTTGCGAGTAGCTGCTATCCAATTATCAATTATTATTATTAGAAGACAACGCGAATTACAGAGAAAAGAGCGATATTTCAAATATCTCTTTTGAAAACGTTAAATTATGAATATATGTTATGTTTAGATCTAAGTAACGAATTAAATATTAGTTAGCTTCACAAAGCTTAACCAAGAATATGCTTTAGGAGCAATACTTTACCTGCTTAGTGCGCTGTTTCCATTCGATTTGGTAGATTTTTGTATTCACAACGCAAATATATATATATTTTATGAGTCTGAACTCTCAAAAATTCGAATCTTCCAGAAATTCTAACCTCATGTTTTACAGCATTGAATGCACTTAAACTCGAATTGGCGATTCGAATATGTGAGCGTTTTCCTTTTCTTTCTTTTTCTCTCCCTGTTTTTGTGTTCATTTTGCTTGCACAATTTAAATGAAAAAGGGGAATTAGCAAATTTACAATGTTTGGCCCCACGCTCGTGAATGATTATTACGTATGTAAACATTTTATAATTTATATATTAAATAAACTGTATATAATAATAACTATTATTATTTTTGTTTATAAAGTAAAAAAACTTTATTAAAATGTCGTACAAACGTAAACAAGTGTTTGACTTTGGACGTTAAAATTAGAATTTTAAAAAAGTTTGATGAATTTGTTAGCTGTGGATTTATTGATTATATGGAAATTTAAGGCGAATATTCAAAAGAGATTTGTATGCGAATAAAACGTATTAAATTTTTTTAATGTGAAGAAAACATGGCATCACATTCAAGTTGTTAAATGTCGTTTCAATATTTTTTGGTCTTTTTAGATGAATTAAAAAACGTCCAGAAATTCGAACATTTGGGAAATTCGAACTACCCCTCTGCTGTACTGCTATGATGCTTGATTTTGACAATCAATTGGTTGAAAACGTTAACAAAACCCCGTATTGTTTTAATATTTTCGTTAAATTTACTTGTGTATTTATATATGTGGCCGAAGCAAAAAAGGTCAAAACTATTATATTTAACTACACCATTAACTTGCTTGCTTAATTTGGCTTAAGGGTTTATTGCTATAGAAATCTTCTAAAGCACAATAGACTTCATGTAAACAGTGTAAAACATTGGGGTTAAAGAAGAGCACGCTACTGTAGTCATTGGAGATGGCAACTCTGCGTTTACCATCCTTTGATCATTTTTTTCCGTATTTTCGCTCAGTTGTGGCAGGGAAGAGCCGAAAACGGATATTAGCGTATTGTAATGGCGTTCAAGGTATAGATTATTTAGCCTGAATGTAACAAACATATTTTAGGAATAACTTTATTCTGCAGCCCATCGATCCGAAACGCGACGAGTTCCGGCGCTACTTGGAGCGGTCCGGCGTGATTGAGGCCTTAACCAAAGTATTTGTGCGCATCGTGAAAGAACGGCCAGAAAACCCGATGGAATACCTTCGACACAACTTGGGTGACACTTTGCACCAGGCCGATAATGTAGCTTATTTGCAAAGCGAGCTGGAAGAAGCGCGATGTGAGATTCAACGTCTACGCGATATAATCGAAAGCGTTAAGCCGAAAGGGCTGGAAGAACAGCCGCGCGAGGAAGTGGGAAGTGTTGATGCGCACGTGTCCTTGGAAAATGAGGAGAATGCGAATGGGGTCGAGATAAACGGGCAGCAAGCTGCAGCGATGGAAGGAGACTTGGCAAATGGAGCTAAAACCACGTCAGCAGCAGCCGCCCCACATGCAATCGCATCAGCTGGGCAGAAGTCTGATGACTTACCCAACATGGAAGCACCAGAAAATGAAATCAGCAAGAATCATATCATCACTGAAACAACTCCGCCCGCGCCGACACAGGAGGCTGACAATAATTCTTAATAACTGAACTCGTCCATATTTCCATTTTTCTTGGTTTCTAAGAGGATAAACTAATTGAATACGTTCGATGATACGTTCCTTATTTGTAGAGTTTGTAGGATATAGGGGATGTTGAAAAACATTTTTTTTTTAATATCAACCGCATTGGAGAAATTAAGTATAATGTTGGTAATAAATTTAGTCTACACATAAATTTCCAGTTATGTGGTACATTGTAAACTGAACCTATTCAAATATGTATTAAATGCTGATTACTCTGTCAATAACGTGTTTGAAGGTTAATGTCCAGGTGTTGGCGAACGAGGTAATAAATGACGGTTCTGCCATGTTTTTCAGTCGGGAATTATGCTCTGAAGAATGCCAAGAAAATGAACCTATACATTGGAATGAGTCAGCACGCACTAGTGCAGCTTTACTTTGATGCCGGTGCATAGTTAAAGCACCCAAAATGTAGTTTGAGTTACTTGTAATTTCGCCTCGTTTGTAGTCAAGCATACATTTCACTTATAATCTGAATATATACATAGAACTCTCGAATTAAATGTGGGAAGTGTTGAGGCGCTGGTCGTTTGGCCAGATTGACAAGCGAGGTTATGCAGAATAAAATTACATTTGAATGCCAGGTGCATTCGAATTATTAAGAACGCATTAAGCGCAATTCAAATTTCTCTCCCATCCGTTTGTAAGTTCTTTCTTTTTACACAAGAGGTTGAAGTCTTCACAGCTGCCAATAAACTGAAGTAAACCTTCTAGTGGGCCCTTTATGCATCGTGTTTAGCTAAATGAAGGTCAGCCATAATTATCGACCTTTTTATCCTATTCTCTTAGAGTAAATTCATGTAACAAACGATCCTTGGACAAACTTCTTCTAAGACGTACAAGTGCCTGCATTGTACAAGTTTATGTCCAATTTATTGAGTTACAAACGATAATGTTACGCCAAATGTTTATTTAAATCATTTCAATAAATTGTATATAATGTATTTTGTTATTAATACATACAAAGGATGTTTTAATAATAATACAGATATTGATTATTAAGGGTATACAAAAACACATCTTATTTGTAAAGGTCCATTGTTCATGAAGATCAAGATTAGAAGAAAATGTAAGTCGAAAGAGGATGTAAAATCAAATCTAAAAATTTAAATGGTTTGTGAACAATTTTTACACACTTTCAAATTTTCAACCCGAACACTTCGTTTAAAAAAACTGAAATGAAAAGGGAGCGATTATGAGGAAGGACTATTCTGGTGGTGTGCGCAGTACCAACGATGTTAAGGAAACCCAGTCGAAAAAAGATAAATAACAAAGGCGAGTGGAATTGAATGCAGTGTGCAGCGAAATTACAATGCCCGATAGATGTGGTGCGGTGCAGTGTGGCTAACGCTGGAGGAGAGTTACAACGAAAAGGGCACTCGATTGCGTGGCACTTTTATCATCTGACGCTGCCGATTACTGCAATTTCAGATGGCTGAACCGCTTTCACTTGTACACACAACAGTGGCGACAATTCCACTTTAATATAATGTTTGCCTTCGATCCGTAGACACGAAGGCGAACTCATTGCCTGCTCGCTTGGTTGTTCGCTAACAAGGTCTCCATCTCGTTCTTCATCGATATGAGCACGGCGAAAATTATGCAATTGTCGATCCATCTGTTGATTTATTCATGCAAGTTTCTAACAAGTTACAAACTTGGGCATATAATTACATATAAGTAAATTGTAAATTTTTAAGAAAATGTGATAATTTGATTTCTCTATTTGTGTTTGTCATTTCTGTCTGCTTCTCTTGCCGTTCCTCTTTGCCGACGCTGATAAATTCATGTTGGTAACTGTCCGTTCTTGATTTTGTCTTGTTCTTCGCGGTTGCTTGTTATTGTTTAGCTATTTCCGTTCAGTTAATTTTAAATAAATGTTCTTGCTGTTATTGTTATTACTATAATAGTTTCTCTTGTTGTTGTTGTTGCTGCTGTTATGGTTGTTTTAGATGTGTGCTTAAAAGATGTCTATTTTTTGCGTTTATCTGCTGGTTTCAGTATCTGGAAAGAGCACATCAGAGTATCGTCAACAGACATCATGGCGCCAGCGTTGTCAAACTCGCCACAGTAGTTAGGTGCCGAGAAGAGTGTAACCAGTTGTCGCTTAGCGAAAAACTCATAACCGTCCTCGACTACCTGGTGGGCACGGCAAATCAGGTCGAACTCGTGCTTTTGCAGGAATTTACCAACCACTTCGGCGCCGAACGTGAAGCTAACGCCGCGATCGTTCTCGCCCCAGCCCATGGTGTCTTTGTCCGGGTCGGACCATAGCAAATCACACAGCAAGCCCTGGTCGGGTACATCGGTGGGTCGCATAATGCGCCGTATCTGCTCCATTGACGACAAATCCGGGCTGAGTCCGCCATGACAGCAGAAGATCTTCTCGTCGACGATAGCTGCGACGGGCAAGCAATTGAAGCAATCGGTGAATGTCTTCCACAGCTTGATGGTGTAGCGGCGCTTGCACTCGTCGTAAAAGCCGTAGATGCGGTTGATGCTGGCACACTCGTGGTTGCCGCGCAGCAGGAAAAAGTTCTCAGAGTACTTGATCTTGTAAGCCAGCAGCAAGCAAATGGTCTCTAGCGACTGCTTGCCGCGGTCCACATAATCTCCCAAAAACAAGTAATTTGACTCCGGCGGGAAGCCGCCATACTCGAAAAGGCGCAGCAAGTCATAGTACTGGCCGTGGATGTCGCCGCAAATCTTCAGCGGCGCCTCTAACTCAAGCAGTATGGGCTGCGACAGGAAGATCTCGCGCGATTTCAGGCATAAGCCCCGAATTTCACTCTCCGACAATTGTACATTTTTTCCAGGCCTTGCCCCACGCACCTCCAAAAGCCGTGATATGATGCTGTCAATGTTCATTACGTCAGCCATGTTGGATGTTTACGCTTTCGAACGTTCCTACTTTTAATTTTTTACTTTTTTCGTTTGCAAATCGAAAGTGTGTTCCGTATTAATATTATTAATATTTTTAATAGATTTTTTCACAGCTACCAGAAGATCGAAGAACGAACACACAAAGACTGACAATCGGGCCGAGCGAACCCAGTGCACATACGCGACCGTAACGCAACCGGTTCGCTAGATGGGTGATGCATCCATCAAATGTCAGATTTATATGAGCATGGCTCAACATGCCCTAAAGCTTTGAGCCTTTGAGCTTGGTTTAAATCGTAATTACATTATAGTTAAAGATTTTTTTTTTAATTATCGTCTCAAATCTCTATATGCATAGCATATCGCTAATTTGGGTTATTGTAACCGTAAGTCATCTCTTTAACACTCACTTTTCAATGCAAAGCACTGAAAATGTAACATTGCTATTACATATACTACATTGTTGAAAAATTGCATATACCATTTCGACGAAACTGCGTCGTTTGCTCAACAAATAATGCTGGGAGAATTTGCGGAATTTCCAAACGGTAAATCCTACCGATTCAATTCTAACCTAAAGTATGTATATGTAAATATCACATACACAGTCATACCTGCGTCAGCGATTGGCAAGAAGGACGTAACAAGATGCACGTCAAAAAGGCGTATACAGGGTTGTATTTGTAGCACAGCATTTAAGGTTAACACATATTTTCTTTTCCACTAACCTACTCAACAATTAAAATAATAGTTTCTAAAAATTGCTCTGCTTTTTCCTATCCACTTCCATTAATTTTCAATAAATCCCTCCAAATTGGTGAATTTATTGACGCTTGGATAGTCACTCTTATTACGCCTATGTTCAAAAGTGGCAATAAGAACGACATTGTTAACAAGTTGGGACCGGCATTAGAATTTTCGTTTGGCTGGCGTCGGTTCGTGGGACCGACAATATTAAAAATATAGTCTCAACGAAATGGGATCAAATGTAGTTTTAATAAAATTTATTGAAACATTCTAAATACCCTACATTGTATCGCTCGCCGGCTGCCGGAAAGGAACGGACAGCAAATTCGGCGCCGGGCTCAACGTGTTAACTATAGGTCTATTTCAAAACTGACGGTGGTTTCACAGTTATTTGAATACATTGTTAAACAACATTTTTTTACGGTAAAACGATTCATCTGCAATAACCAACATGGTTTTATGATCGGCAGATAAACGGTCAACCTGGTGGTTTTCTTACAATTTTGTGTGTCTGCCTTTACTGATCGCCTTTAAGTATATACTGATTTTTTCGAAAGCTTTCGACAAAGTGAGCCACTCAATTCTAGTTTCAAAACTGGCTAAATTGGGATTTCATTCCACTTTCTTAAAGTGGGTTTAATCGTACCTCTGTCTCCGTAATTATGCTGTTGTTGTTGACCACACTTACTCCCATTTCTTTGTTGCCTCATCCGGAGTCCCCCAAGGAAGCATTCTGGGTCCTTTGCTCTTTGTTATTGTTATCACCGATATCTCTGAATGCTTTAAGTTTTCAAAATCTCTATTTTATGCTGATGATTTGAAAATCCTCAATTGTGTTTCAAGTCTCTCTGACTAGGTTAAGCTCCAATCTGATCTCAACAATATTGTACCCTGGTGTCATAAAAATCATTTGCTTTTAAATATTAGTTAGTATTCTCATGTGTCCTTCTCCAAATCTCGTTCCTTAATTCCTACTTCGTATTTCATTCATAGCTTGTGATTAAAAACTTCCTTTGAAATTTCTGATCTTGGTGTAGTTTTTTACTCCAAATTCTTATTTCACAATCACTTAAATTAAACCATGATTTCACTGACCCATATACTGTAAAATTACTTTACAATTCTCTTGCTTCTAAGCTGAACTTAGACTGTCTTCATTTAGAGACCTTATCATGTTTGTCATATCAATAGACTTAAACGCATTTAAGAGAACATTTGTATGCTTTGCTTTGAGATCATTGAATTTTTGTCGATCCGATTCCTTCATATAAAGCAAGATGTCTGTTAATAAATTTGAAATCACTACTGAGTAGGAGGGTTATCCTTTCACTTTCCTTTGTTTTCGACATTATAAGTGGAGTGATTGATTCTCCATGCCTACTTTAACACATTTCCTTTCATATTCCTATTAGAAGCCTTCGGAGTAATGATTTTTTCTTTGAACGTGTCAGAATTGTGCACGCTTCCCACGCTCCTACACATAGAGCCTTAGAAGAATTGAATTTGCTCTCAAATTCTTTGGCCACAGACTTTCCTACTGCTAAAAATAACTTTAAGCTATTATTAAATGAATTAATTGCATAGTACTTAACTGTATTGTATCTACATAATCTGGCAGGAATATTGTATTTCTAGATTTGTATTTAATGAATAAATAAATAGAAATATACATACAAACACATAAATAAGTTTTGCTTAAGGACGACGCAAAATAAGGGAAATTTAAGAAAACTTTATAAACTTTCAGTTAATATAGACTTCTTTAATGGAGATCTCCAAGTAAAATGTAGTACTAGTTGCAACTACTGTTGCACCTCTCTGACATGCTAAATTGATGGGGTCATTCAATTAGCATCCAATTCTCTCCTCAACAATACTAAATTGGTGTCGTTATTGAATACTTAAACGAAACTCGTTGCTGCACTAGGGAGCTCGAAACACAGTATTAGAATCACACTCGTACTCAAAGCGTCACTATGGCACATCTCCAACTGGGCAACACCAATCTAACGGATTCAGGAAGCAATATCTACGTAATCGCTGAAATTGGACAAAACCATCAAGGAAGTTTTGAGATTGCAAAGCAAATGATTTTTGAAGCAAAAGCAAGTTGAATTTTGAGCCAGTAAACACACCAGGGTTGAAATTAAATTTTTTTTAGAAAAGCGGCTGCAGTTGCGTTAAATTCCAAAAGTCTTGCCTTTCTGCTAAATTTACAAAAGCGGCACTCAGTCGACCGTACCACAATATCCATTCATGGGGTGCGACTTATGGAGAACATAAACAGCACCTTGAATTTACTTTACAACAGTACAAAGACCTGCAGAAATATTGCAATGAGCTTGAAATTGATTTCAGTGCTTCAGCAATGGATGAGGTAAGTCAAATAATACAATATTCGAACAATTTTCACACAAATCATTATTCAACTGTTACCATGACTTACTGGTTAAGGCATAGAATTTTTGGATTAAATGATTAGCCTTTAATGAACACCTTCATGTGCGTTTGAAGGCTGCATAGAACTTAATTCATTCATTCATGATAACCTTCGTATAAAAATGGCAGAGGTTAAGGATTCGGATAACTATTAAGAGATTGAGGAAAAAAATCAAGTCTTATTGTAATAATTAAAACAAGCTCTCCCAGCCGTGCACAGCGTGACGGACGGGAAAGAATTTGTCTTTCAATTTTCGTGGATCTCATTTCATATGATGAAACATTAATTACTCTTTATAGAGTTCTTGCCACATAACACGTGTAATTGTTCACAAAAGAATAAACTTTCTTCAAATCAATAGTTTTCAAGTGTGTTATGATCATTTCTTTCAGGTATCATTAGAGGAATTAAGGGCGCTAAACATGCCTTTTATAAAAATTGGTTCTGGAGATGCCGACAACTTTCCCTTACTACAAAAAGCAGCAAGTTTTGCTTGTCCATTAGTGGTGTCCACTGGCATGCAAACAATGAAAACTGTAGACAACATCGTGAACATAATGAATAGTACGAATAAAACGAATTACGCTCTGCTGCATTGTGTTTCATCGTATCCAACAGAGCCCGCCGACTGTACGCTCTCGGTAATATCAACCTTTAAACAACGTTTTCCACACATAATTACCGGATACTCTGGACATGAATTAGGAATAGAAATTTGCAAGGCAGCTATCCTCTTAGGTGCTAAAATCATAGAACGACACTTAACACTCAACAAAAATCAGATAGGCTCAGATCACAAGTGCTCACTGGAGCCGAATGAATTTCGGCAACTTATTCAAGACATTCAAGAGTTTAAAAAAAGTGGTATATTTCATCGCATTCCACTTGAGCGCAATGAAATTGTGAAAACACTTCAGAATGCAGATCCTGACAAGCTCACTTTGGCCCTCAGGCCAGTAGAAGGGAAAACCGTACTTTCCTGCGAAATGCCCTGCAAGCAAAAGCTTGGCAAATCCATTGTTGCAATGAGAGATTTACCAGCAGGCCATAGCTTGCTTAGAAAAGACATATGCATTAAAGTAAGTGAACCAAACGGAGTTCCAGCACAGTACATAGAGTCGGTTTTGGGAGCCGAACTAAAAGCTGAAATCAAAAAAGATGACCCCATTACAGACGTCCATGTAGCCCTCCACGTTTAAAGTTATTTCAACGAATTTGCGATGATTTCAAAACATATACTTGCGATTAGTAGCTTAATACAGTGTTATATATGTGTGAATAAAATGCATGTCGATAAACAGAAGTGTCTAAAGTTATTCCACATTCTCATCATCTGCTACTCCAGCATTCTCTACAGCTTCCATGTCCTCCTCTCCCTCGCCATCCTTTTTGTCGGCTGGCTTCTCGTAAACTGGCTGCAACGGTGATACCACTACTCCGTTCCAAACGGACATCTCCCGCACAATGCTCGTGTTACCTTCCAACCCGAGAATGTGCTTGTAGCCTCCATGCGCCAACACCCGCAGCAATGTTTGGGCGGTAAGACAGCACACATCCTGTTGCTCAAGTGTCATAGCGGTATGCACTCGAATGTGACCAGGCTCACAGGGGTCTGTTATACCAGCAGAACCTGGTAAAAACAATCCGGCGGACAGCAACTGAAATACGCGCCTAAAGGCCAAGTTGATGGGTAAAGCCTGACGCGAAGGATTATTCATAATCGAGAGATGGGCAATTAAGTCTAGCATCCATGGAGAGAGCGGTGTAAAAGCCTCAAAGCGCTTTGTGAGATCTTTTAGTATACGAATTAACACTTTAATAGAAGAATGGTGTGCGTTCTCCTCGAACCAGCGAGTGTGGCGTATGGCCGCCAGATGAGCCTGCATGGCTTTCTGATCAAGATGAATATCGGCCTCTAGTTTGCGTAAGTTTTGAGGGAGCGTTGCAATCAAGATGCGCACCTTTGCCTGCCAATTCGAAATGTCGAAGCCGCGTTCATGTATGGTGGCGTTTATTTGGTCAGCCTTCGTCAGGACCTCTGTTTTCATGGCGTTTTTAAGATCGGACTCAACTTTTTTAGCTAGCGCTTCGCAAGCTTCCTTCGTTGGCAATGTCTTCAATATAACAACAATGTCGGCCACGTTGTTACCGGAAAGCATGGTCCCCTTTTTAAACGATCCAACTTGTCGCACTTCTTCCAATTGCTACAACAAGAGACTCAAATTATTGATGGCCATATCTTACTTGGTGCTCCTTAGATACTTACGCAGGTATTGAAATCACCGGGTGCTACCACCAAGTTGTCCAATACTGCCTGTACCTTCGTTACTAGATTTGCAATTGAAGTCTGTTCAGCTGGCGTTGGGCTCAGATCTTGATTGCGCTTCAAGAGAGCCTGCAAAGCAAATAAGGGATTCAGCGTTGTGAATGATTCATTTAAAGAAGTTTTTAACTGTGCAATTATGGGAGATACTACCGTTTCCGTGGCGCCGCCATTTGATGATGTTTTTAGATAGATTGGCCGAAAATAAATTAAAAATGACGAATAAAATTTTTCGATATCTCGCTTCGTTTCCGAGATATCCAGGTTAAAAGTTTTTATATTGCCATATTGTGCACACCTGACTGTTGCCTGATGTGGTGGTGACTACCATGAGGGTTATTTTTTTAGCGCTCGGCCGAAGGCCGGCCACTCGGGAAAAACTTATTGCCAAGAAAACAATGGCTTTCGCATCTGGGATTGCGAAAAAAAGCACGAATTTGAGCGAAATTTTAAACTTTGAACCTCGATACTCGAAAACGAAGCGAGATATCGAAAAATTTTATTCGTCATTTTCGACTTATTTTTGGTCGATCTATCCAAAGACACCCTCAAATGGCGGCGCCACGGAAACCGTAGTCGTGCCCAATTATGAATACAATATTATGTTGGACGGGAAATGTCCTTCATAACCCATGATACATTGTATCATGTTCATGTTCATGTCTGCAAAAATGTATACACACAGGTAAATCTACTCATTCGTTACTTACGGCTGTCAAAGCAGAGTCATCAAGTGCAGGAGAAACCTTCGGGAAGAGCACCTCAGCAACTAGGGTTAAGTCGAATGGGTGGCGTGGGATAAACGTCTTCTTAAATGGCGGACGGTGCAATCCACCTCGCATCGGCCGGCCTCCACGCATTGCGCCTCGGACCATTCTTCTATTCGCCGCAATATTGACTTCTTAAATTACACTTCTCAGAAAAAATTCACAAACGCAGGACGCACAACGCCGCTACAAGATTAAGAAAAATCTAATTACCACAGCACTGCCAATATACAATGAAAAATAATTTCCCTTCACATTTTGCAGTGATGCCAAATTAAATATTTCATGGCATAAGCACAAAATTACAGGGACCGCAAAGTTATGCATTAATTAAAAAGCAAATCTAAATTTAATTTACATTTACTTGGCAAAAATACAAGCTTTTATTATATAAAACCCTTTTTGTCGTTTTTAATTTAACGCTACAAAATTGTGTGTTGTTCAGCTTACCAGCAAGTTGTGTCATTTTAATTTAAAACTGTGCCTCCGTGAATTTATTTACGTTTTATGTATGAAACTTTGAACGCCACACATATGTTTAGCCTTTTTCCTTAGTTTCTTATAAAGCCGAAAATTCATAGACTGAAGCAGGCAGCTCAGGCGCGATGGGATCTGCCGAACCTGGAACCTCACCGGGCGACGGTGAGCATGTCGGGATAAGAACAATAGTAGTAGAAGCTTCTTAAGATTTCCTTGAGGGAGATCGAATTTGAGGCGCTGGGGATGCAAGGCAGTATCAACAAGGTAGAGGAGCAGTTGTCGGACTAGATTTCGTAAACGACACAACTTGAAATGGATGTTGTATCCTCTCCTAAGCTCTAACCCTCGAGCAATGAAGGTTGTACAGATTAAGCCTTTCGGTACTTCTTTTTTGTTTTTAACTTTAAAAATCATTCTTTCCTATTTTATTACTGGTTAAGCCTACATAATGAATAATCAAAAGTAATTTTTTAAAATATTGTTCGAAAAAGTGGTTTTTAGGGATCATGAAATATGGCATAGTAAGAAATAAAAAAAATCGTACAGCCTTAGTGAACTATATTTGGGATCTAACTTTTTTTACACTTACTAAAGCAAAAAAATACCTACTAGATTACTTACATAAACCTATAAAATAAATTGATTTTTGTAAGAGAATAAATAAAAGTACGAAATGACCTCTTTTTGTAAAATACGCAGCTCGATAGGACTGCGCACTTTCTGAGCCCTTACAATTTACTTGGTACACTAATCAAAATATTTATTTCATTATTTAGTATAAAAACCTTCAACCTTAAAATATAGTATCCACATGTTTTTGACCTAAAACAGGCACTGAATAGAGGCTATGCCATATGGCAAAGAATAACCGGAACGGTTAATTACCAAGGTAATTTGGGACACAAGGCTCAAGATACCTCGTGCCTGTATTATTGTTAAGAAACATATACTGTTTGTATTTCAGAGTACATGTCAAGGGACCTGGTAGCGGGGGCGATGATGTTCCAAATCGAGGATCGTGACCTCGAGGTCGTCCTAGTGTCGACGTACTTCCCAGCCGGAGAAATGACGGTGCCGCCCACGAGGTTCAGGGCCTGGTGGAGTACTGCAGTGCAAACGTCTTACCGCTCCTAATAGGCGGAGACATGAACGCCCACCACACCATCTGGGGCAGCACCGATGACAACATCAGGGGGTGGGTACCTGCTAGAATATATATAAGCCACTAACCTTGTCATATTTAACACGGGCGCTTCCCCGACATTCGTTACTAAAGTCAGGCAGGAGGTCCTTGACTTTACCATAGCTAACAGTAGGCTGGCCAGAACTAGTTTGTAGTAGCAGAAGAAAACGTCAAACACCTTCTCCCCCGTGAGTTACTAAGCTTTAGTAGGTCGATGGGATTAGGGGACGTTCTCTAAAATTTTAGGGGGCACAATAGACCATTTCTCAGTGCAAATACCCCTTTCTAAATCAAATGTCATCTAGTGTTTTATATAGTAAAAAATAAAATAAGAGTATGTAATGAGCACTGGGATGGATTTAAGTCCTTTTGATATAAACAACTGTGTAAACTTTTAAGACAAACTTTATTTGCGTGTTCTAACAATGGCGTCACAAGTAAAAAGTAAAAGGTAAAGGACCAGCATGAACTTAGCTGCAAGCCCGAGTTGCCACACTGCTTGACAAGCCCAACCACAACAGGGTTGCATTCACCATGGCACCACCTCCACCAATACACTACAACTCGGCCTAACCTGACATTCAATCGACCTCGATTGCTTTTACAATGAATCTTCTTCTAGCTTATCATCTAAAAATTCATAATCTGTACATTCATCACTTAAATTATCACCATCTGTGTTGCCTTCTGAGTCCGTTTCAACTGGCCTACCTCGAGGTTCCAACCATTTCTTCATTCTAGACGAATCAATTACATTGTCATATGGCATCTGAGTAACCTGACAATTTTCAACATCCGTAACAACATAACGATCATGACCTAATTGCTTACGAACTACATAAGGGCCTCTGTACTTCTGAATTAGCTTCTTATTCTTCCCTACCGTAGTGTCTACATTTTTAACCACAACTAAATCTCCTGGTTCAAATTGTTTCGCTGGCCTATGGCTCCTCTCGTAATATTTCTGATTGTACAACTGAGACTTCTGTATTGCAAGCTCTGCCTGCTCCCTTATTTCGGACAAATTAACTTCTTCTCTTGAATACACATCATGCAAATACTCCGTCAATTCATCAACTACTTTGCCGCGCTGCTCAACGCCAAAAAGCAGCTTACTAGGGGTCGTCTTTGTGGCACAGTGTACAGTATTATTCATTGCAAACTCGACATCCGTCAGTTTCTGTTTCCAATCTACATGGTTTATAGGGTCAGTCGTTTTGGCCAATATTGCTTTCAACACCCGATTCACCCTCTCAACCTGACCATTCGACTGTGGCGAAGCTACCGCATTCAAAACATGTACAATGTTATTGTTCCCGCAAAAATCCCTAAACTCCGATGACGTAAAAGCTGTGCCCCGATCATCTATGATTCTTCTGGGACGACTGTATTCAACAAAATATCTCTTCAACGCACAAATCGATTCTTTCGCACTACTATTCGTAGCATACATTTTGACAAATTTTGTGAAAGCATCAATCACCACAAACACATGTTTATGCTTTGAGTTCACACTCTCCAATGGCCCGAAATGGTCAATGTGCACTGTATCGAACGGTTCTGGCTTCTTTGGAATACTATATATATTACGCTCATTGCTTCTAGGCGACGTCGAATAATAAATGCACTTCAAACAATTTCTGATGAACACATTCAGCTTTTCGCGCATACGGGGAAACCAATAATGCTTCCGAATCTGATTTGCACATTTCTCAATACCCAAATGACCATATTTCTCATGTATCAATCGCATAATGTTCTCTTCCATCTCACCCGGCACATACAACTGTCGATTCTGACCACTGACACGAAAGACTAACCCATTCTCCAACTCATATCCTGGCACTTCCCCTTGCTCTAATTCTTCCCGCAGTTTATGAATCACAGGATCACGCGTCTGTATAATCTGAATGTTCAAATCAACCTCATTCTCCTCAATACTACACACAGCTGACAACCGGCTCAATGCATCAACATGCTGCATCTGTTCACCCTTTCGGTGTCGAACTGAAAAATCAAACCCGGCGAGACCCAATGTCCATCTGGCAATTCTTGGATTAATTGTTTTCTTCTCCAATGTCAAGACCAAAGAGTTGCAATCAGTCACAACTACAAACGGAATTCCATCCAACATAGTCCGGAATCTTTCCAATGCATTCACAATTGCCAATGTTTCCAACTCAAAGCTATGATAACGCGACTCCGGATCCGTCGTTGTTTTCGAATAAAATGCCACTGGGTGAAACCTGCCGTCATCTTGCTTCTGTAACAGTATAGCACCATACCCTCGCGAACTTGCATCCGTATGCAACTCTGTCTCCCGCCCTGAATCAAAGACACACAGTACAGGGGGCTCAGTCAATTTAGATTTCAAGGTCTCAAACGCATTCCTACACTCTTCTGTCCATTCAAACTTTACACCTTTTCGCGTCAAATAACTCAATGGGCGCGCAATCTGAGAAAAATTATACACAAATCGTCTAAAATATGAAAAAAGACCCACCGCCCTCTGCACCTCCTTTATGTTGGTAGGTACTGCGTAATTCTTTATCGCTACCAAATGATCTTCATTCGGACGAATCCCCCGTTCACTCACACAGTAGCCTAAATACTTCAATTCTCTATATGCAAATTTGCACTTCTTCAGATTCAAGCACAATCCAGCCCCTGACAATAATTTCAAAACTTCTGCCAAAACCACATAATGTTCCTCAATAGTCTTCGTGGCAATGTTAATATCATCTAAATACACCACAATCCTCTTCGCATCAATCAACGGCCGCAACACTAAATTAATAAACCGCTGGAACACTGGTGGAGCATTAGTCAAACCAAATGGCATAAACCGATACTCATACTGTCCCATCGGAGTCACAAACGCAGTTATCGGTATCGATTCCTCATGCATCGGCACCTGGTGAAACCCATTCCTCAAGTCCAACGTACTGAAGAAACTCTTCCCACCCAAATATTCAATACAATCCTCAACTAACGGCAACGGATAATGATCTCTGACAGTCAACTTATTCAACGCCCGATAGTCAACACACATTCTCAATTCACCGTTCTTCTTCCGCACTAACACAATCGGAGACGCGTATGGAGACGCACTTGGCTGAATAATGCCCTGAGCCAACAAATCATCAATTGTCTTCTGTACTTCTGTCTTTTCCCTATATGACAACCGGCGCGGACCACTGTACACCGGCGCATCACTCTTCAACTGAATTTTCATGCAATAGCCACTCAACTTCCCCCCCTTGTTCTTCATTTTCAAATAGTTCTCAAAAACAACTGATTTCAAAGCATCTGCATCTGTTATAGACAAGTTTTCGTCCACATCAATTAGATCACCAATTTCATCCATCTCAGTTGCACCTACCATCAATATTACTTCATCATACAAATTCAAGTCTTCTGTTCCAACTAAATTTACAACTCCGATACACGACTCAAGTCGAGTTTCACACAAATTCGAATCACCAATTACATTTACCTCTGCATTAACTGAATTAATTTCTGACTTGCCACACTTATCATCTGATTTCAATAACTTAACTCTGTTTGGAACCTCTGTTATCTTAACTACTGGACTCTTTAATAAATTAAACAACTTAAGTGCACTGATATTCAACGGAACTTCATTTTTATTGGCATTATTAATCTCCAGCAGAGTACGTCTACTATATCTCACTGTGTCCATTTGGCACAGGCTTATATTCATTGCCTTAAGTAAATCGCGTCCAAAAAGTAGGGGCACCACTGCCTCTTCATCTGGCAAAACAAACAAATTATGGTCAAATTTACGGTTATCAAACACAATTTTACAAGTCACAAGGCCGTACGTACTTAAATTCATATTTCCCATCCCCCGATACTCTGTCACAGTCAATTCACCCGTCACTTCAAATGGCACAAGAGAACGCTTCACGAAACTAGTCGGACTGCCATTATCAAATAAAGCAAAACACGGAATTAATTCAGTGCACTTATTCTGTTTCAAAAAGGCAACACTTACAAGATTTCGGTGTTTCAGCTGTCGGGCTAAACGTCGGACCTCCTCTACCTCCGTCAATGGCGTCCCTGCCTCCCACTCCTCGACCTCTGCTACTGGCTGCTGTTGTTTCGGTACGGCTGGCATCCGTGTTTGCGTCTGGTTTAGTGTTGTATTCTGCATCCGACTACGACGTGGGCACTGCTGGCGCATGTGGCCTACTTCATGGCATATGAAACACGAGTTCGGTGGGCGTCGCGGGGCCCCGCACGCACTTTGATAGTGCCCATATTGAAAACAGTTGTAACACCTGACGGCCGACAAATCCGTGACTTTTGCAGCTGTGTTAGCAACTGGCACTGTTGTATACGACCTCGGCCTAGGCACGGCACCCGACATGACACTGATCTTCGGCACAACCACTGGCGCAGCTGCCCGACGCTTCTTCTCGTAACGCTCCATCAACCCCTTCAATTCACGCAAGGAAGTGGCACTGTACAGCATCGAAACCATATTCGTATCGTCGTTAAGCCCCTCGATGATAATGTCGATTAGGTCCGTTTCTGACACATCGGCGCGGCTGGCAATGTACTGCATCTCAACAATATATTGTCGTGGTGTTTCGTCTGGTCTCAGGACACGGGCACGTAACTGTTGCAGCACATCTCGAACCGTGAATATACGACGGTATTCAGTCATCAAAGCCATCCTTAGCTCACCATAGCTGCGAACACGAGTTATGTCCGCGAACCGCTTCGCTTGCCCAGTTATCAGATGTCGTGCGGCAACCAGCTGGTCTCGCTCACTGTACTGGAAACTCTCGAACACATTCTCCAAGTCGGCCAACCATTTGCTAACGTCCTGCAACTCCGAACCATCAAATTTGCTCATCATCGCGTCCAGTACACCCAGGTCGATTCTACGACTCTCGAACTCGTTCAACTCACGCTGCAGCCGGACAAGCTCACGTTTCTTGCGCATGATCGCCAACTGCCGATCTAACTCAGCCTCTTCAGCCTCAGTACTGGTCACATTCACCACACTCCCTGCATCAACTGTATCATCTTCTGTATCTGGCCCATTCATGGGTCGCTCCCTCTGGCTGGCCCCTGGCATCTGTCGTCTAGTCGTCTGCACACTCTGGCTGGCATCTGGCATCTGTTGATTCAGCGGAACATCAGGCTCGCTATCCGCTCTGGCCGCTCTTCCGCTACCTCCGACACGACCTGCTACCGCTTGTTCATACACTGTCCGCAACTGAACCATCGTGGCGTCTTCCTCGAATTCAGCTCCCGCAGCCCGTAGTGCAGCAATAACCGCATTGCGCGTTAATTTGTTCGCCATTGAACCACAATAACTTTAGAACTTAGATAGAAAAAAATTCCTGCTCGAACCCCACACTTGACGTTGTAATGAGCACTGGGATGGATTTAAGTCCTTTTGATATAAACAACTGTGTAAACTTTTAAGACAAACTTTATTTGCGTGTTCTAACAATGGCGTCACAAGTAAAAAGTAAAAGGTAAAGGACCAGCATGAACTTAGCTGCAAGCCCGAGTTGCCACACTGCTTGACAAGCCCAACCACAACAGGGTTGCATTCACCATGGCACCACCTCCACCAATACACTACAAGTAAGAATATCACGTTTATTATAAGTAAAAAAATATAAATCAAGAAATTACTATTATTTTTACTCGAAAAAGAAACAAATAAAAAGCAGGGCATTTTAGGAAGCCTGGCTCACAAGAATCACAATGGTGTACAGGTAGACCTCGCTTAACACGGAGGTTATACAGTCCTGGAAATTCTCATGTTAAGCAAAGTCTAGCTGTACGTACATACTTGTTTGAAACATACATAAAATAAATAAAGTTTGTGGGAAAATTTGCTAATATTAGTTATAGACAAACGACCGTAAAAGCACTAACGATTTACTAGGTGACTTCAATTAAAAACACATTTATTAAAAGTAGTTGTGGCTAAGCGTTTAGCGCTTAACTAAATTTCAATTTTTTTTTACTAGTTATAAAAATTTTTTTAAATTGACTCATAGTGAAATTAAACATTTACCTTAAATGGTATCCTTTTTGTATAACAAACAGAGAGATATTTGTACAATTAATTGTCATTTACGTCCTATTCCTCAAGATCTTCATGGTCAAGGCAAATTCCCACAGGTGCCGAATTGACTCAATTTAATTTTTTTTCATATTGACGAAGGTTTTGATGGTCAAAATGTTGTTTATAACACGAAAATCGAAAATTTGGTTAAAAATGAATACAAATGTGAATTGCAAACAAATAAAAAAACACTTCGATTTTGACAATCAAGCCCCAAAAAACAAAAGGGTGGACATCGAATTGGTGAATTTCGCCAGTGTTAACGGGATTTTTCAGTGAACTTGTTTAACGTGACACTTAAAAAAGCTGTCGCGTATAATTTTCATGTAACATTTTCACGGTCTCTATTTCTATTCTTATTTAATTTGCACATAAAATTGAATTGATTGAAACTTTCTGCAAAAACTAACTATATACTTCAAATATTTTCACAGTTAAATGTTGCTACACTTTCAGGCATGCTTGGATGGCTTGAGTCAGCATTCAAGTTGGTAACACTGCGCGCCCACTCTGCTCGGGGACGCTTTTCGGCTTTTATTGTATCTTTTGCTTTGCGAGTTTATAGAAATCATACTAGTGAAATATTGCAAATATTTCTTGTTGAATAATGGAGGTGGATAAGAATGAAAATGGCAATGGCATTGAACTCACAGAAGCCGAAAATGAACTGTACGATAGGCAAATCCGCCTGTGGGGCTTGGAGTCGCAGAAGAGGTGTGTGTGCGATGCGACAAGCGCGTGTATAAAACGATTGACTTAGGCTAAAAACATAGTGGAGCGGCGAGCAAAGCGAAGAGCAAAGCGTCGAGAACAAATCAACGCTTTTGAATCGAAGCGCACATAGTCACGAGCAAAGCGAAGAAAGCTGAAAAGAGCAAAGCGACGATTTCAAAATATTTTGTTTTCATCGCTTTGCTCGCCGCTTTGCTCTACTTGAAAATCCAAAAATGTTTGCTATTAAAAAATTTGTGTGAACAAAACAAAAAAAATTTATGTGGATGGATTGATAAGCGCAATATTCGCAAAAAATGCCTTATGGATAGCTCTACGCTTTGCTCGAAGCTTTGCTCTTCGCTTTGCTCGCCGCTCCACTATGTTTTTAGCCTTATGGTTTGTTTGGAATGTTTTCAGGTTGCGTACAGCGAAAGTCCTTGTTTCCGGGCTGAGTGGTTTAGGGGCTGAGATCACAAAAAACATTATATTGTCAGGTGTGCACTCGGTGAAGCTGCATGATGACAAAATTGTGACGGAGGAAGATTACTGTGCACAGTTCCTTGTGGCGCGTAACTGCCTGGGAAAAAATCGGGCCGAGGCATCCATTGATCGTGCGCGGGCACTTAACCCTATGGTTGAAATCTCTGCGGACACCGACGCCCTCGCGGACAAGGATTTAGAGTACTTTGCGCAATTTGATGTTGTAGTCGTGTGTGGAGCATCGAATTCTGAATTACTGCGTATAGACAACATATGTCGCCAATGCGGAGTAAAATTCTTTGCCGGAGATGTTTGGGGCATGTTTGGATTTAGTTTCGCTGATCTGCAGGAACACACATTCGTTGAGTACGTATGCTAATTGTTTTCGAATATAAATAATACATTGCCTGCCTTTCTAGGGACACCGTGAAGCATAAAGTCGTATCAAAGCCACATGAAAAAATGAAAACAGAGGTTGTCACCACCACAGTGCAACGCAAATTGAAATTTCCATCCTACTCAGCCGTGTTGGATTTCGACATAAACTGTCCGGCTTTCCAGAAAAAGCTCAAGCGTACTGGACCAGCCTTTGTTTTATTACGCATCCTGCAAGAGTTTCGTGAGGCATTCAATCGCGATCCCAGTTACAAAGCCCGGGAGTCGGACACGGCCGAACTAAAACGTATCCGCAACGAAATAACAAGTGCATCGGCAGTGACTGATGAGTATTTCGAAAATTTGTTTGGTCAAATCTCGTCTTCTGCAGCCGTTGTGGGAGGTGTTGTGGCACAAGAAGTTATTAAGGTGGTTTCCAAAAAGGAGGCACCACATCGCAATGTATTTCTGTTCGATCCAAACACTTGCTGTGGCTTTATAGAAACCATTGAAGTAAATTGATGCACGCATGCCCAAATAGCATGATCGATACGACAAATAAAATCAAACTTTCCGAAAAGACATCAACCGTGTTTTATTTAGATAATTTCGTGCAGCTAGTAGAAAATCGGATTTTTAAGATGATTACAACTTTCTATCTAGATAGATTTGCTAAGTTGTCTGAAATCTCTGAAGGACTTAAACGTTTGAAACCCTTCTCATTACAAATGCCGACTTCAATATTGTCCTTAGTTATTTCACCTTCGAATCCCGCTTTCAGAGTACTTAAAGCAGTATTCACAGCATCATCTAATCCACTTTTCATGTACCTGTAAATAAAATTATAATTTTAAATGGAACTACTGTTGTGTAGGATTTCAATATTACCTCTTTTCCAAAAATGCTTTGCCATTCACAGCATTTCTGCCAATGGCAGTAGCCTTTAAAGGAAAGAATGAGCCTGAGGGATCGCATTGAAACAGGTATCCCTTGCCATCGTACCAGCCACATACCAACAACGACACACCGAACGGACGAACTCCACTGAAAGTTAGAAACGTAGAATTTTCCTTAGTAACACATACAAAGTTTCACTTACCCGGACTGAGTGTATTCCTGCATAACTTTCGCTATTTCGTCAACCAATTGCGGCACTGGCATCTGTTCCTTGTAAGTCAGGTAGTATTTTTGCGCCGCTTTACGTGCCCTGGCCACTAATGGTCGGTAGTCTGGCACAAGTCCAGAGAACACCATACCGACGTGTTCGCTAATCTCTTCAACCCGATGCACGCTATGCTCATCATAAAGAGCCGATTTGAATTTGTTTTCGGTGGCAATAACGACGCCATCGGTTGCTTCAGAAGAACAAGGAAGTTCAGTGGTTAATATGCGAGCTACAATCGACGGACATTAAGTACATACCGACCATTCCAACAGACGAGGCACCAGCACCCACTGCGGCTAATGCATATTCCAGCTGCACTAACTTCCCCGACGGGCTGTAAGGAGTTCAACAAAATATAGTTTGGTTTTATACAAGTCACTCTTAGGTTATGTTTGCATTGGGAGCACTTTAACAGTTTTTAAACGATAAAAATGTCTTTACTCACCTAAATGTTGTCAATGAGAAGCTGTAACGTTCCGACGCCATTCCACTGCGATCACACTAAATATTCTTTAAATTATTAAGAAGCGCTATTCGCACGACAATACCAATATTTTGTAAATGACACAGCAAAGCTACAAACGACTGTCCGAGTGATGCCAGCACACGATTTTGGGAAATGGCACTACTCATATTTGTACCGGCAATTAAAATTTTCGTTTTGATGACAGTCAAAACATTTTTAAAGGGTCTACGTACGACACAACAGCACAAGCACATTAAATTTATCTTATCGAACAGCCAATCTAGCGAAATTAAATCGATTGTGATGTTTTGTTGGCGTGTTCAACAAATACTTGTAACAAACATTATTTTTTAGTGCACTCCATCTGGTACTCTGAAATCCAATGTAAGCGTTAACAATAAAAATATCTCTTATTGGAATGACATTTTTATGTTACAGTAGAATCCCGATTATCCGAACATCGATTATCCGAACATCCGATTATCCGGACTCATTTGTCTCGGCTCTAACTGTCAATTTAAAATGTTTTGACGGTGTAACGCGACATGTTACGACAAGTTTATTCCCGCCTCCGACCGTGTACCCTGACTGGATTCCAAATCTTAACTGATGAAGAAATCATTGAGGATTTGAACAGTAACGAGAGAGAAAATGAAGAAGAAACTGAAACTGGGGAAGAATGTCAAGTACCATCTCACGCAGAAGCTTTTGAAGCTCTAGATGTTGCTTTTAAGTGGCTTGAAAGACAGGACGAATTGGATCCTATACAGTTGCTACAACTGAAGCGCATCAGGGCCTTGGCCGCAATGAAAAGATGTGATTCATTACGTCAAAGATCAATAACAAGTTATTTCCAATCAAAATTCTAAATTACATAGGTATTATGTAATTCATTATCTATCGTTAAACTCGTTTTTTATAATATAGTATTTTCTAAATGACACATGTAAAATCCGTTACATAATAAAAAAATATTAAAGTTTTAATATTGTTTGATTTGCTTTGAAATCGATTATCCGGATTTTCGATTATACGGAATACCCCTGGTTTCATTTGATCCGGATAATCGGGATTCTACTGTATTTGAAAACAATTCATATAGTAATTTTTTTTTAAGGGAATGAAAAAATTTTAGTTGTTTATATAATAAATCCATAAATCAGGCGATATTTCGATCGTTATTTACATAAGGCACAAAGTTTTGCTATTTAAAGAAGTTTACAAAGAAAAAATGTCAAAAATGCAATTCATTGCAATACATAAAGTTCTAAAATGTAATATAAACTAATCTGTTTTCGTACAACAACGGCAAGTCTGAAACAAATTAAAGACTTTAACTTTATGACAAAACTAGTCATTACTATTGTACATCTTAAACATAAGTACTACATTTTTTTAGTAACGCATTTTAAAATAAATAAACGTCATAATATTGCAACTAGTATTAAAACTTACACAACTAACAAGCAATTTAAATTGCGTACATTATTTGAATTTGGCAAGTTTACAGAGAATTGATTTATATACCCATTTTTTTCTGAAACAGCTTTGCGTTTAAGCCGCCTGTGCTGGGTTGATGCCTGAAGCAGTTCCAATGCTTCAGCATTTACATGTTTTTCAAGCGTTGTTTGTAAGACATAACGAACGATTTAACCACGTCAATAACTGGCAGCATGCTGAGGTCACGGTGCAGGACACAGTTTCTAATGTAGTAAGGAGCATTCACTATTTGCCGCAGTATTTTATTTTCAAAGCGTTGGACAATGTCAGTACAAGATTTACTGGCGCATCCCCAAAGCTGAATGCCGTAAGCCCACGTCGGTTTCAGTATTTGTTATACAACAAACTACCTTTGTTGATTGTGTATTGTGGATTGACAAGACAGAACGTCTACCAATTAGAAAATATAAGGATTTTGATTTAAGTTCTAATTCTTCGCGTTTTTTTTGACGTGCGCCTTCCACCGTAGTTTTGTGTCAAGGGTTATACCCAGAGATTGAGCTTCGTTGGCATACGGGACGATTGCATAGTTGATTTATATCGATTTATATGAATATTTTTTAGACCAGTGTACTAAATAAGAAAGAAATAAATAAAAATGATATGCATATATGGAATACGGGGAAAACGGGCAGGTTTGGTACTGGTTTGTTTTTTTACTTTTTGGCCGATGCCTTTTGTGTTACAGATTAATCGGCCGATCACTAAAATATTTTAACCTACTTAAGGTTATTGAAGTGGTATTTTAAAGCTGTTTTGGAAAAAATTCTAGGTTAGAAACAAGGCTTAGGGCAGATTTCTTCAATCTGACTTTTGCAGGTTTTACAATTGTTACCAACTTGAGAAGATATGAAACCGGCGAGTTTGAAAAACATAACTTGGGAAGATATAAATTGGGTTAAGTAAAGTTATTATGAGTTATGCAAATATTCCTGGAAAACTGAGTCAAAACGGCAGAAAATAACGTTATTTGAAATTTCATAACTCAAGAATTTTAATTCAAAAGTTGAATTAAATTGTTTTTATTTTAGCATTTGCTGTTTTGTAATTGTTTCCGAGTAACTTAAACCTTTAAAAAAAAAATTGTTTCCTATATGGAAATTGTGAAAAGTAAATGAAAAGGAAGCAAAAGCGAAGACCCAAAGAAATTTTCAAATAAAATAAACTCGAACTATTGGACCCAATGAAAGCGATTTTCCCAAATCGATGCGTGGTAGCATTTAGTTTTTTAACGGTCCAGGGAGTCGATATGTTGATCGTCGATGCAGAATGCCTCTCCCCTGCAAATGTTAAACACGCGTTCTTCCCATCGCTTTCAAATATGTTGACTTCGGCGCGCTCGATACTTTTTTTTTTTAGCTGAACCGACGCGACGTTGTGAAGAACACAAAAATCAAAAGTTATTACGAATATTCCAAGTTATGCTCCGTAACTTGTGGCAATTTCAGAAGATGACGAAATCAGGTTTCAATCTCAAGTTACGAGTTATAGTTATTATAGTTACAGTTATATCAAAAGTTATTTAACTCCGAGTGAAGAAATCGAGCCTTAGAATATTTGTTGAAAAAGCGAATTCGGCAAATTTTAGTTTAAAGTTTATGAAAATTGAATACAATCATTAGAAAAAGGAAAAGGCACCTAATATTTAGTAGACTAAAGTAATTGGTCTGTTCTGTAAAGTATTAATTAAATACAGTGTGTTGGACTGTAAGCCCGAAGCGACGCTCGTTTCCAGAACGGAATCAAAGTTTTTGAATAGAAGTACTTATTAAATAATTGATCATGTAGGATGTGAAAATAGTTCTGATACAAATTTGCTAAATGATAGTTTATATCCTTTGATTAAAAAATGGCGTCCAAATTAAAAAAAATCCACTTTTGTTGAATTGAAATTTTGCCATTCCCAGGTAAACATTCGAGTATCGTTTGTAATGTAAACATTTTGATTTATTCGAACTAATTTTGTATTTTATTGTTTTTTAATTCCATTTGAAATTTATTGTGTTTCTTATGGCCAATTAGTTGCTTTTAGAAAGCCGAATCTAGAAATCTTATTTCCCGGAATCCCCAATATGTACTTTTTTGGTTATTTTGGTTGCACTAACGTTTCTACTAGTCGTGTTCAAGCTCTGCGATCTTGGTGTCGTAGATTCGCCTTGCTTTGAATGTAGTGACGAGGCACTGGAGGCTGGACGCAGGGCCTTCACTTTCTTGCTATCTGCACTCGAGAGGCTATTGGTTTTGTTTTGCTGTGCGAACCTCGCCCTTTTGAGGTATGGAAAGGTTGAGGTTTTCGTCTGTGCCGGCGATAGTTCCCTCTTGAGTGCTCTAACTACCTTTCCGGATTTTTTCTTCGGCAAATCATCCTTAGCTTGATTTAGTAGATCATTGGATAAGTCTGGTTCAGGGACAAGCGGTAGATCCTGTAGCGCCATCAAAGAGGCCTTATTCACCTTTATTCTTCGGTATCCTTCATAACTGATGCTTTTAAATTTCGTGTCCCTTATCGCCCAGACGGTTGCGGCAAGACTTGCGATCACCGTAGTGGAGTTCTTGACTTTGCGTTTTATCTGTTGCAACGACTACAATGGAACTGAGTTAGAAATAGTGCAATTACCAGCGACCGGTTCCACTTTATAGGGCTTTACCTTCTGATCCTTTTCAAATATCGCAACCACTGACACCACTAAAAACGCCAGAAATATAATCACAAAGGAATACAATAGCACTGTGTCGAATGTGCCCACCGATTCCACGCGACTGTCGAAAATGAAACGGTAAAATTTTGAGAAACCATTGCATATCCTTTGTGTGTATGGATAGGCGCCGCAGATGCTGAATTCAGGCCAAAACTGAAATTCCAGTCCTGTGGTTTCCATACTTCACTACTTGACGTAACAATTTGAAGATTTGTAGAAATGTTAACTTTAACGTGATTTCCAAATATTAAAAAATAATAATTTCGACTTAACGTTTAAATAAATGAGGATTCGAATGCTCCGATTGTTGAACGAAAGTGTTTTTGCATGCAGTTCGTGTAGCTGATTTTGGGTTAAAAATTATGCTTTCGGGAATATCCAGCTCATATAAATCTATTTATTGCCAATAGATAGTACATACATACATAAAACAAATGTATTTACAATTTTAAGCATTACTGGTCCTATTATAATCTCTGTAAATAATATGTAATGATGATTTGATGAGAGCGTCAGTGCTTTCAACAAAGGTATCCATATAAACCCACAAGAACCAAAATAGTAACAAATAAGCTGTATAAGTAGTCACGCAATCCAAAATGTATAGTCTTCGTAGGACCTTCTTGGCATGTGGTATGGTCATTTCAGATTCGCCCAGTATATACGTTCTCATCCCAATTATGTAACCACGAATGTACTGCTCCCAGTTGACCTGGCTAACGGATGTGTCGAACTCTTCCTGGTCGATCCAGTTTAGGTGTGTACTCAACTGCTGAAAATGTTCGTTGCGAAAATCCCAATCTTTTGTCGTATAGTACTGCAAAAGCTTTAGGCCTGTAGAAATTTTTCTTTGCACATTTACTAAACTGAAACGAAACATAGCAAAGCGCAATCAGATTATCATACAAAAAGCATTCAGTCGTATATCGTAACATACAATGGCTTTCGTCCAAAAAGCAGTAACCAGAAGTCAATAAAATACGCCGGCAAATAGTGGAAGAATATTACGCAGAAGAGATGGTGGTAGTAGTTCTTCTTGATAGATCCATTTGGATACCACAAGGCATAGCTTAAGGGCAATTCGTAGAAGCAGCGCTTCCCCGTCTCAATACTTTCGCCCCAAGACAACAGAGCTTTTTTTGATAAGCACAAATTGCAAAACTCGACGTGGTACTGTTTATTTGATTTCCCACGATTGTAGCCGGCGACCACCATTCCGTTGATAGCTTTGTCTACCGGAATCACAGTTGACGAATAATCCGGATTGCAATGCATGGAACGTATAACACCCCGCGCGGCGCCAATCATCAGGCCGGTCGGTCCATTCACTCCTTCTATCCAGCCGGGGAGTGGCTCTTTAACGGCAGCTGTAACTGAAAAAAAGTATGAAAAAAAATTATTTTATACTCGTAGTTTTGAAATTCTCTGCTATGTAAAGTAATGTTGGTGTTTTGAGCGCCGCATACTCGTAGAACGTACAACCATGTCGGTATTTTTGTATCACGTATGAAAACTTATACATACATATGTATAATACAATACATATGTACTCGTATAGGATGTATAACAAGTTTCTAGCCTCTCAAATTTCTGGTTTAAAAAAAAAAAATTCAATGTAAAATTCATCCTTAGATTATCGTAAAAAACTAACTGAACTAATAATTAATAATTTCATGGTACTCTTTTGGATTAATCAAATAAAAAAATTCCCAAAACCACGATGTAGTATCTCAAAAATTAAATGTTCTAGTTCCACTCGAAATGCTATTTATGAAATTACCCCGTTTTGCTTAACTAGACTAGAAACTTTTAACGCAACCGTATTACATATACGGCTCGATTAGGAACTTTTTTATTATCAGATTACAGTCAAAAATTAAGCGTTTATATATTTTTTGGTTCACCGCATAACTAAAAACAAATACAGTACTTTTCGCTTAAAGTGAACTTCGAGGGACCGGGCAAAATGGTTCGTTTTAACCGAAAGTTCGCTTTAAAAGGGGTCCGTAATAAGCGAAAACATAAAGCGCGTACTTTGAAATCGGTTCGTTTTAGGCAGAAAATCGTTTTAAACGGGTTCGTTATAAGCGAAAAGCACTGTATGTCGTTCGACTGGTGCACTGTCAAAGTAGAAAATTTGTTGTTATTTTCTATTATTGTGAATTGTTTTGTCCAGTAACTTGTATGGTGTAAATGTATTAAATTGTTAGTTATTTTATACCAACAAATTTGTTTAATTGATTGTAATTGGAACGTGGAAAGGTAGATCCAGCGACTGGGTCATATCGGGCTTGGTGGATGACGTTAGACACCTTAAGTGCCATTACTTAACCCTGGATCGGAGGAAGCCTTGTTACCTCGGGTATCTTTTTCTAGCTGGCCAATCATTTACATCAACAGCATCTCCCGGTTCATAAGGGCTTACTGTCTTACTTTTTGTCTTTCTTTTCTTTAACACAACGGGGCCAATCGAGCTCCTTTAATTGCCCCGCTGACCGAACATAACCTTTAAAATAGCAGTTTAGAAGATCCCTCATCACATGCTGTAAAATTATAAAAAACTAAAAAATATGATGACTAGTATCACTGTAGCGCTTTGAATCAGGTTTAAAACAAAGAACCAACAACTTTGTAAATGTTTTCCATTCGCAACCTAAACACGATCGTACTCTTAAAAAAAATGTAAAATAAAGATATCTAAATATAAACCGAAAGTTGATTATTTATTGCATTTAGATTGCATTTAGTTCAAAATACATACACATAGGTATGAATTATATATCAGTCTTACCAATCGATGGCCGCGTAATGACTATAGGCAATTTGCTGCCAAATCTACAAATTAGATCTTCTGAAAGTGCTTTGCTGTACGCGTACGTGTTTGGTAGTCCATTTAATAATCTGTAAAAAGAGAAAAATTGGCTATAAAATGAACTGTACTGCAAACGTGCAAGTGAATGAATATTTTGAAAATAAACTTTAACTTCGCAATGTAATAAATAGAAAATGGAAACTTTTGTGTAGCAGCACATACTTGGGAGTTATATCCGCTAATGCATTATCATCCATGCTTTCTACCATTTTCATTATCTCATACGGGTTTTGCGGTGCTGGGTACGCACGTTCCTCTAAAACACTTTCGTTGCACTGACAATACGAAGTGGACACGTGAACAAAGACTTTTAAATTTGTCATCTTCTCCGCCAACTTGAGCACCTCTAATGTGCCGGCGACATTCATCTGCACCATGGGTCGCAGCGGCTGGTCAAAGCGAACGTTAGCTGCGCAATGAAATATGACTTCAACATGTGAGGCTAACTCATTCCTGTCATTTATGCTCAAGCCAAGGCCAACATCCATCACATCACCTTTTACAACTTGAATTTTATTTATGACATCAGGATTTCCCTTTAAGACTTTGTTAAAAATCTGTAATAAAAATAATCATCAAATTAATATCACTTAAAATGACGCACTGTATGTACGTTTGTGCATAATGTAGATGGCCGTGTACTTGATGGCCGACGTCCCGCGCACGGAAGTAGGCAACTTCAACTTCAAACACTCCCATCTGAGAACTCGGTATTTTTGCTGCTTAGAATACACTTATACATTGCCACATTACCACCTACTTATAGCAATAGCAAAACAACAACAACTGAATCACATTCGCGATTATCAAAGAAAATGACGGTTACTGTGGCGCGGAGGGCAGCAAAAACGTAAGCTTACGGACATATTTTCGTATGCAGCAATCTGAGGGCCATGGCTTAATTAAAGTTATCGCAGCTAGTAACTAGTACAAGCAAAGTGCTTAATCACTTTAAATTTTAAATCTTCTGAATGAATCTGACGGTGCCTAATGGTGTATAATGAGTTGATTTTTAAGCTAAACGCTGAGATGGTTTGCGTTGCGTTTCCGTTGTTACTTTTCAGTTTTTATTTGGAGGGAGCTAGTTGACCGCATGAATTTTCAATTGCAAATGTTTTTCTGTTAGTACACAACTGTGGTACAAGCTAAAAATTATTTCTTTTGCAAAATTGTAATAAATATTTTGGACATAATATAAATTATTTTTAACAATTAATAACGATGCAAGAAATCATTTAATCATAATTTGTGCACTTTACAAGGCAGTATTTAAGAATATCATGAAAGATTTGGTTGTTATGAAACGATCTTTTGTGTTTGTATCGTTTTAAGATAATGCTTTTCATGCATTAAATGCATTAGCTTAATACACATGCTTCTTTCATTCTAATAGAAATCTTTCAGAATATTGAAAGTAATTAAAGTAAAAAGGAATAAATAAAGAACAATCGAGAACATACGTCGACATACTTAAATCTGTAAATAATAATGTTGAATTAAACGAAAAACTAAATAAGCGTTGCACAAATGTTGGAACTCTATTTGTTTCGCTCTTAAATTACCAACAAAAAATTAATAACCTTCAAAAACAGTTATTTTCTTCAGATAGTTATCAATTATATTTATTGCCAGATAAGATTAGCAAATATTAACTAAAAGTGATCGTTTATGCAAATCAAATTTGATAGATATTAATTCGCACTTTAATAGCTTTTGTAATGCTTTCAGTACATTTTGAACTGTCTTTAGTAATAATATCCTATGATCACGTGTTGAATTCTATTGCGCTATTATACAAAAATACCAATTAAGGACATTTTGAAACCCAACATTCACACACAACATTCTTTGCGGAACTATCTGTTCCGTTTAATAAATGCGGTCATTTGGATTAAGGAGATTTAGAGATGCGCATTAGAGTCATATACAGTTTGTCAAGTAAATGTTTGCAAACTAAAAAAAAGGTAGAAAAATTATTTTGAAAAGCTTATAACAGAAATTGCAATATTTTGGAATTTTTTTAAAATATGGATTATTAGTAATGTCTATTTGGTACGCGAAAACAGTGTAAAAAATCAAAAAAGGAATGAAGCTTTATTTCAAACTCAAAAAATTCGTCTTCTTTCAAAACCAAGATTGCATTGAAAATTTGGCGCCATACAGTTCCGAACAATTTCATGAGATACATTAGTTCCGCATTCTATTTTTGTATATCCAAAGCCATTTCCCTTATTGAGATACGGGGGTTTGACGAACTTTTCTATGATTTTTCTTTCTTCTCTGTCAGACAGTTTTCTGGGTCGTCCAGGAGATACTTTCAAATCATTTCGCCCTTCAATACGCAAATTAAATAGACATTATATTGATATTATATGAGAGTAAAATATTCAAATTATCTATATTTTTCTAATAATTTCAAAATATTGCAATTTCTATTATATTATAAGCTTTTCAAAATAATTTTTTACCTTCTTTAAATTTGCAAACATTTACTTGACAAACTGTAATAAGGCTGATTAGCCTGCTGAAACTGAACGTAAGCGCTTTTTCAATTGTGGAATCTGTATCGTGCTTTGTGAATAGGTTCGGAATTATAAGTCGGATAGCATTGAAATTTAGTATACCGTCGGCCCAATGGATGTGTCCAAGGTGTATTAATAAGGTGATAGCACTACGGCAACAACAAAAACCCCATGTATTTTGTTAGTCCTTTTTGGCATTTTCAATGCCAAAATCAAATTAGAACCCACAACGGTAGGCGGCCATTTTTATCATTTTGACAATTAGCATGCTCCATCGCGAATAATCAAAATAAACTCAGAAAAAAAGTTTAATCAGCTGTGCTACTACCACTACCTTATTAATTTGCCTTGGATGTGTCATGCTACTGGTAACACTTGAGTGGGTTGTACAAGGGCGTGGTACATTTTTGATGGCTCCAATTCCGCGTAACTTTGGAACTGTAACTCGCACATCAATGAAACTGGTTCGCACCCTTCGACTGGAGGAATGGGTTGGACGTTGCATGAAGAAATTTATTGGGGCCATGGACTTGACACTTGCAAAGCCGCGAGGCACTGCTAGTAAATAAATTAAGTTTTAGTTCGTACAGTCTAATAACTAAGAATGTTATTTGTTGCCAATTTGTTGTCAGCCTTGGTGACGACCTTCCTTATATAATGTTATATTGGTTTTTTTATTTTCCTGCTTAGTGTCAAGGGTCAAAGGTTACTATGAAAAATTACATCGTTAATATGAATTAGAACAAATGAATAAATTTTATAAATTTCGCTATGACTAGAGTATGTTGTTTTGAGACATTTCTGAACATTTTGAGCTCACAGGATTTGCAGAGCACGGTTTCGTTTCATTCCGATGGGATAACTTACCACACACTTTAAGAACTGCTCCTTTCTCGCCATTGGTTCCATTCCTTTCTTCGGTCTTATTAGCAAGTAAATTTTTTTAACATTAGGACAGCTTCGAAGTATTTTTTCCACCAGCACCTTTCCCATGAAGCCGGTAGCACCGGTGATGAGTATGCTTTTGCCACCATACCACTCAGCGACGTGTGATTTGTTGTCATCTGCATCTTGTGTTAGCCTAGTGACATCCATCGTTGAAATGTGGTCACCTAAATATTGGGAACTCTTTATTCTTTGGTCACTTATAAGGCAATGCAGAATTCGTTTGTTTTACTGACGTATGACGTATGTTTTACTTTGACTGACGTATGGATATGGTGTTCTTAGGTACCACATTTTGACATTGCGTCAGTGGCGCACGCAGGGGGTTTGGGGGTTTGAACCCCCCAAACACAAACATTTGCTGGTCTCAAATGGTATTCGGCTCAAAAGTTGTACGCAAAACTTCGCCCCCCAAAAAAAATTGCATTCTGTGTGCGCTACTGCATTGCGTCATATACATATGTACATTCACAACATATGTAGGAGTATTATCCTATGAACGAGGCCATAATACGACTACGTATCTCATTGAACAAATAATAATGTGTAGTGTATTGGTGGAGGTGGTGCCATGGTGAATGCAACCCTGTTGTGGTTGGGCTTGTCAAGCAGTGTGGCAACTCGGGCTTGCAGCTAAGTTCATGCTGGTCCTTTACCTTTTACTTTTTACTTGTGACGCCATTGTTAGAACACGCAAATAAAGTTTGTCTTAAAAGTTTACACAGTTGTTTATATCAAAAGGACTTAAATCCATCCCAGTGCTCATTACAACGTCAAGTGTGGGGTTCGAGCAGGAATTTTTTTCTATCTAAGTTCTAAAGTTATTGTGGTTCAATGGCGAACAAATTAACGCGCAATGCGGTTATTGCTGCACTACGGGCTGCGGGAGCTGAATTCGAGGAAGACGCCACGATGGTTCAGTTGCGGACAGTGTATGAACAAGCGGTAGCAGGTCGTGTCGGAGGTAGCGGAAGAGCGGCCAGAGCGGATAGCGAGCCTGATGTTCCGCTGAATCAACAGATGCCAGATGCCAGCCAGAGTGTGCAGACGACTAGACGACAGATGCCAGGGGCCAGCCAGAGGGAGCGACCCATGAATGGGCCAGATACAGAAGATGATACAGTTGATGCAGGGAGTGTGGTGAATGTGACCAGTACTGAGGCTGAAGAGGCTGAGTTAGATCGGCAGTTGGCGATCATGCGCAAGAAACGTGAGCTTGTCCGGCTGCAGCGTGAGTTGAACGAGTTCGAGAGTCGTAGAATCGACCTGGGTGTACTGGACGCGATGATGAGCAAATTTGATGGTTCGGAGTTGCAGGACGTTAGCAAATGGTTGGCCGACTTGGAGAATGTGTTCGAGAGTTTCCAGTACAGTGAGCGAGACCAGCTGGTTGCCGCACGACATCTGATAACTGGGCAAGCGAAGCGGTTCGCGGACATAACTCGTGTTCGCAGCTATGGTGAGCTAAGGATGGCTTTGATGACTGAATACCGTCGTATATTCACGGTTCGAGATGTGCTGCAACAGTTACGTGCCCGTGTCCTGAGACCAGACGAAACACCACGACAATATATTGTTGAGATGCAGTACATTGCCAGCCGCGCCGATGTGTCAGAAACGGACCTAATCGACATTATCATCGAGGGGCTTAACGACGATACGAATATGGTTTCGATGCTGTACAGTGCCACTTCCTTGCGTGAATTGAAGGGGTTGATGGAGCGTTACGAGAAGAAGCGTCGGGCAGCTGCGCCAGTGGTTGTGCCGAAGATCAGTGTCATGTCGGGTGCCGTGCCTAGGCCGAGGTCGTATACAACAGTGCCAGTTGCTAACACAGCTGCAAAAGTCACGGATTTGTCGGCCGTCAGGTGTTACAACTGTTTTCAATATGGGCACTATCAAAGTGCGTGCGGGGCCCCGCGACGCCCACCGAACTCGTGTTTCATATGCCATGAAGTAGGCCACATGCGCCAGCAGTGCCCACGTCGTAGTCGGATGCAGAATACAACACTAAACCAGACGCAAACACGGATGCCAGCCGTACCGAAACAACAGCAGCCAGTAGCAGAGGTCGAGGAGTGGGAGGCAGGGACGCCATTGACGGAGGTAGAGGAGGTCCGACGTTTAGCCCGACAGCTGAAACACCGAAATCTTGTAAGTGTTGCCTTTTTGAAACAGAATAAGTGCACTGAATTAATTCCGTGTTTTGCTTTATTTGATAATGGCAGTCCGACTAGTTTCGTGAAGCGTTCTCTTGTGCCATTTGAAGTGACGGGTGAATTGACTGTGACAGAGTATCGGGGGATGGGAAATATGAATTTAAGTACGTACGGCCTTGTGACTTGTAAAATTGTGTTTGATAACCGTAAATTTGACCATAATTTGTTTGTTTTGCCAGATGAAGAGGCAGTGGTGCCCCTACTTTTTGGACGCGATTTACTTAAGGCAATGAATATAAGCCTGTGCCAAATGGACACAGTGAGATATAGTAGACGTACTCTGCTGGAGATTAATAATGCCAATAAAAATGAAGTTCCGTTGAATATCAGTGCACTTAAGTTGTTTAATTTATTAAAGAGTCCAGTAGTTAAGATAACAGAGGTTCCAAACAGAGTTAAGTTATTGAAATCAGATGATAAGTGTGGCAAGTCAGAAATTAATTCAGTTAATGCAGAGGTAAATGTAATTGGTGATTCGAATTTGTGTGAAACTCGACTTGAGTCGTGTATCGGAGTTGTAAATTTAGTTGGAACAGAAGACTTGAATTTGTATGATGAAGTAATATTGATGGTAGGTGCAACTGAGATGGATGAAATTGGTGATCTAATTGATGTGGACGAAAACTTGTCTATAACAGATGCAGATGCTTTGAAATCAGTTGTTTTTGAGAACTATTTGAAAATGAAGAACAAGGGGGGGAAGTTGAGTGGCTATTGCATGAAAATTCAGTTGAAGAGTGATGCGCCGGTGTACAGTGGTCCGCGCCGGTTGTCATATAGGGAAAAGACAGAAGTACAGAAGACAATTGATGATTTGTTGGCTCAGGGCATTATTCAGCCAAGTGCGTCTCCATACGCGTCTCCGATTGTGTTAGTGCGGAAGAAGAACGGTGAATTGAGAATGTGTGTTGACTATCGGGCGTTGAATAAGTTGACTGTCAGAGATCATTATCCGTTGCCGTTAGTTGAGGATTGTATTGAATATTTGGGTGGGAAGAGTTTCTTCAGTACGTTGGACTTGAGGAATGGGTTTCACCAGGTGCCGATGCATGAGGAATCGATACCGATAACTGCGTTTGTGACTCCGATGGGACAGTATGAGTATCGGTTTATGCCATTTGGTTTGACTAATGCTCCACCAGTGTTCCAGCGGTTTATTAATTTAGTGTTGCGGCCGTTGATTGATGCGAAGAGGATTGTGGTGTATTTAGATGATATTAACATTGCCACGAAGACTATTGAGGAACATTATGTGGTTTTGGCAGAAGTTTTGAAATTATTGTCAGGGGCTGGATTGTGCTTGAATCTGAAGAAGTGCAAATTTGCATATAGAGAATTGAAGTATTTAGGCTACTGTGTGAGTGAACGGGGGATTCGTCCGAATGAAGATCATTTGGTAGCGATAAAGAATTACGCAGTACCTACCAACATAAAGGAGGTGCAGAGGGCGGTGGGTCTTTTTTCATATTTTAGACGATTTGTGTATAATTTTTCTCAGATTGCGCGCCCATTGAGTTATTTGACGCGAAAAGGTGTAAAGTTTGAATGGACAGAAGAGTGTAGGAATGCGTTTGAGACCTTGAAATCTAAATTGACTGAGCCCCCTGTACTGTGTGTCTTTGATTCAGGGCGGGAGACAGAGTTGCATACGGATGCAAGTTCGCGAGGGTATGGTGCTATACTGTTACAGAAGCAAGATGACGGCAGGTTTCACCCAGTGGCATTTTATTCGAAAACAACGACGGATCCGGAGTCGCGTTATCATAGCTTTGAGTTGGAAACATTGGCAATTGTGAATGCATTGGAAAGATTCCGGACTATGTTGGATGGAATTCCGTTTGTAGTTGTGACTGATTGCAACTCTTTGGTCTTGACATTGGAGAAGAAAACAATTAATCCAAGAATTGCCAGATGGACATTGGGTCTCGCCGGGTTTGATTTTTCAGTTCGACACCGAAAGGGTGAACAGATGCAGCATGTTGATGCATTGAGCCGGTTGTCAGCTGTGTGTAGTATTGAGGAGAATGAGGTTGATTTGAACATTCAGATTATACAGACGCGTGATCCTGTGATTCATAAACTGCGGGAAGAATTAGAGCAAGGGGAAGTGCCAGGATATGAGTTGGAGAATGGGTTAGTCTTTCGTGTCAGTGGTCAGAATCGACAGTTGTATGTGCCGGGTGAGATGGAAGAGAACATTATGCGATTGATACATGAGAAATATGGTCATTTGGGTATTGAGAAATGTGCAAATCAGATTCGGAAGCATTATTGGTTTCCCCGTATGCGCGAAAAGCTGAATGTGTTCATCAGAAATTGTTTGAAGTGCATTTATTATTCGACGTCGCCTAGAAGCAATGAGCGTAATATATATAGTATTCCAAAGAAGCCAGAACCGTTCGATACAGTGCACATTGACCATTTCGGGCCATTGGAGAGTGTGAACTCAAAGCATAAACATGTGTTTGTGGTGATTGATGCTTTCACAAAATTTGTCAAAATGTATGCTACGAATAGTAGTGCGAAAGAATCGATTTGTGCGTTGAAGAGATATTTTGTTGAATACAGTCGTCCCAGAAGAATCATAGATGATCGGGGCACAGCTTTTACGTCATCGGAGTTTAGGGATTTTTGCGGGAACAATAACATTGTACATGTTTTGAATGCGGTAGCTTCGCCACAGTCGAATGGTCAGGTTGAGAGGGTGAATCGGGTGTTGAAAGCAATATTGGCCAAAACGACTGACCCTATAAACCATGTAGATTGGAAACAGAAACTGACGGATGTCGAGTTTGCAATGAATAATACTGTACACTGTGCCACAAAGACGACCCCTAGTAAGCTGCTTTTTGGCGTTGAGCAGCGCGGCAAAGTAGTTGATGAATTGACGGAGTATTTGCATGATGTGTATTCAAGAGAAGAAGTTAATTTGTCCGAAATAAGGGAGCAGGCAGAGCTTGCAATACAGAAGTCTCAGTTGTACAATCAGAAATATTACGAGAGGAGCCATAGGCCAGCGAAACAATTTGAACCAGGAGATTTAGTTGTGGTTAAAAATGTAGACACTACGGTAGGGAAGAATAAGAAGCTAATTCAGAAGTACAGAGGCCCTTATGTAGTTCGTAAGCAATTAGGTCATGATCGTTATGTTGTTACGGATGTTGAAAATTGTCAGGTTACTCAGATGCCATATGACAATGTAATTGATTCGTCTAGAATGAAGAAATGGTTGGAACCTCGAGGTAGGCCAGTTGAAACGGACTCAGAAGGCAACACAGATGGTGATAATTTAAGTGATGAATGTACAGATTATGAATTTTTAGATGATAAGCTAGAAGAAGATTCATTGTAAAAGCAATCGAGGTCGATTGAATGTCAGGTTAGGCCGAGTTGTAGTGTATTGGTGGAGGTGGTGCCATGGTGAATGCAACCCTGTTGTGGTTGGGCTTGTCAAGCAGTGTGGCAACTCGGGCTTGCAGCTAAGTTCATGCTGGTCCTTTACCTTTTACTTTTTACTTGTGACGCCATTGTTAGAACACGCAAATAAAGTTTGTCTTAAAAGTTTACACAGTTGTTTATATCAAAAGGACTTAAATCCATCCCAGTGCTCATTACAAATGTGACAAATAGTAGTAGTGACAAATAGTAATGACGTTACAAGAAAGTGTTTATTTGAACAATATTAATTTTGACGCTGAAATGTAAAATAATGTGATGCCCCATACTTAGAACTGACAAGACAGAACAAACTGACTGCTTTTCTACCCCTTGTTCAGAACTGACAAACTACTCAAGTCGGTGCCGTATGCATCCGCACGTCAAAAAGTCAACTGTCATTCACATATTGGTTCTGCATATACTTTAGAAGCATTGAGTTAAAATTCGTATTTAGAAGAAATTATTTTCATGATTTGATACTTATGAAATATTCATTTATACATTAGCTCAAAGGACGTTTAATTGATAGTCCCGTGTTCATGATTTCACTGTCGACACTAATTTTCAAACAGATGATCACTATTTTAATGAAATGGAATATTGTAAATAAGATATCTTTAAAATAATTGCACCTATACACAGATGAATAAATTATTTCAAGAAATATTTTAATTGTTGTGTTATACAACAGCTACGGTGCAAAATGTTGCATAAATAACTTTATTAAATTATGATTTTATTATTTTCGCTCATAATGAGATGATTTTTGTCACTTTTTACTTTTAAAGTATCTACCAGCAAGTGTTTTTTTTTGTGGTGTGTGGGGGCGTTCACATCAACCTGTTAACACAGTCTCAATGCTTTTCGTATAATACTTGGCAACTGGTAATTTTTTCGGTAAACTTTGAATTTTAACGACTGTTTTATACACCATTGACGAGTGTTCCCATTGTAAAAGTGTGCACATTGGTATTGTACATTTATAAATTAACGATAGTTTTATGAAGACGTTGTTTTTCGAAAAATTCCGCCACAGCAGCAGCACAATGGGACATTAAAACTTTAAATCTGCTCAGGCATTATCGTCGAGCCAGCAATAATTATAATTACTGCAGAAATCACTTCTGGAAATCACCGAACATTTGCGTGCAACCACTTTTGGTATGAATTTACTTGAGACCGTTAAGTTGAGCAGATTTGGTTATGTTTGAAATCATTATCGTTCATAGCTCTGGACAAACAACACCTTACATTTGGGAAGTTCGTAAGTTCACTTTCAAAGTCGTTTAGTAATTTATTTGATCAGCGAATGTGGTGCTGTCTATTAGCACTTTAATGCTAAATCTATTTACAATCATTCTTCAAACTCACTTCCCAACTATTATGCGCTACAAGCCTAGAATGCGAACTGTTTGATATTTAAATCCGCGCTGAACTGAACTGATCAACTGAGGCCCGGTCCGCTTTTGAGGAGAATTGCACGCCTTTGAAATTCGGAACAACCGCACTGACGATGTTTGCTCGCACAACTGTCAGCTATCAGCACCAACAGCAACAGCAGCAGTCGCAGAATAACCACCGAACAGCCTCAACAGTAGCGTATGGGCTCAACACCTACGAGTGCGAGAGTGGCTCGAAATAGCTTCGTGTGCACTGGGAGTCGCAACAACTACTAAACTCAAAGCCAACAAACGGCTGGAAATTATACGATCTGCACCGCAAAGGAGGAATGATCAGTTACGAGCTTCTGTGCGGACGACTCACGTTTATGTTTGCGTTACTACGTATGTATTTAAGATTATGTGAATATGTGGCTGTATTTGCATGCAGACTTGTGTGTGTACATTGGCAAGACGACGATTTAACTTATTATTTATCAAATTATTGTGTTTGCATGATGGGTCAGCCAAGTGGCAAATAAAATATCATTGCAACTAAATTATGCACGTAGATAAGATTCTCACATACATATATTCTTATATACAAATGAATATAAAAGCCTTTCATACTAGACAATCATTGCATTTATGTACGTATGTGTGCTTACAAGTGTTGGATGTCATTTTCATGAACAAACAAAAATATGTTATTTATACCATATGTTAGGTTACCAAGGATTCTTTTATCTGTTTGGTTTTCTGAAAACATAGCTTCTTTCACCAACACACGAACAACTGAAAAGTGTTGCTTTTTAATGCTATAAAAATCAGTCTTTGAAATATGTTCAAGACATTATTATGAAAAATGTAGTGATATGACAAAATACATACAGAAATATAATTTTTAGCTGATATAGAATTTTATACAATTTTGTAAAGGCAGATTGTTATTAAGCATTTCGGCAGAACAACACAACTGATTAACGTAACTAACACAAGGCACAAGGCCATACACACTAACCCTCAAAAATCAAGGAGATTTTACTACCAATTTTGATTAAGTACGAAGTAAACACTTAAACACATTTTCAGTTTTGGCTTAATTCTGGTGTTGAAGTTAATTTCTGAGCTTTGATGTATTCAGAGACCTATAGTAGAATTTTATGACGAATATTTTCGTGGTACATTTCTTCCTTAAAAAGCTCTATTTTCCAGGACATTTTTGGCATTTTAGAAAAAAGGGTCAAATTGACCCATAAAAAAAGTAGCTACAGGGTTAAAATGCTCCACAAAAATATTGGTCGTAGTATTTTACATCAAATTGCTGAACACATCATATACCTAAAATGAAAATTCACCATAAGAATGTGCAAAAGAAAGAAAAGAAAAGAATTGACCCCCCCTAAAAAAATGCAGATGTAAACTTTCAGAACGCCGATACACGTATATTTTTTTTGGTCCCCTCTACCAGAATCCGTTGTCAGAACCTTGTTATTTTTTTTTTGTATTGTGCAGTGTAATTGTACTGTCGACAAGTTGTATTTATGTACATATGTGGGTATATCTGTAAAGATTCGGTTGTGCGGAATTAGCGGGGACCTGCAAATTTTGATCGAAAAGCTGATATTTCAGCCCAAGTCGCAGATAAAGCGTAAGCATTAACGCTTTCGCTATTTTGTTGCCATATGGCAACATGCTACTTTGTGGACGTATGAACCCTCTGTGGTTTCAAGAATATATTTTTGTTGATCCTTAGAATAATTTAAAGTTTTAGGAAAAATACGAAATTAATAAACTGAATATTTAAGTTTAAAGAAGAGAAGTACACACGTTTTTTAATGGTATGTCTTGACATAATAAAAAAAGAAGAAGCAGATAAATTAGATGAATTTTTAACTTGACGTTTTCTTTTAATTTAGATACTTTTTTTTTAATTTTGGATGAAGTGAATGAAGAAATATTCAAAGTTTCGTTATGCGTAAAAAGTTTTATGTTTAAGTAATTATAACAGCCACAACGATGTGGTTGCTCTCATAGAAAAACACTCTAAAATACAGGGTCCGAGTATAAAAATTAAAAAATTTCGTATGGAATGTTGCTAGTATAACCAAATAGAAGCCTAAAACGTAAAATTTAAATTTTAACTTTCCCCAGTAAAAAACTGTAGCGAAAGGGTTAAGCGGTATTTAAACATAGTAGACTTAGGAATGTCTTTCACCTCAGGATGCTGGTGTACAAGGCACAAGCGAATTCCACAAGCAACTGTGGTAAGATGATACATATTTGAAAGCGACAAACATTCAAAAACTGGTTCCAATTTGGACTCCTTGTAACGAAAACGAAAGTGAAACTGAACCAGTTATTTAACTGAATTAACTTCTGTGTTGTTGATAATTTCCTCTTACTTATTTATTTATCATTTTATGCGCCAACTCAAAACCAACACATAGACCAACAATCCTCCACTAATGGAAACGATAAAAAATTACTTCTTTATATAAGTGCAATTGTTAGCTATTTATTGCTGGAGTACATAATCTGTAGGTCTTGCGTCGCTTAATTAACTTTTCAGAACAAAATCATCAATTTAAAACTCAATTTAAAAGTTAAAAAGTTTATTTCATCAATTTAAAAGTCAAAAGGTCCATTAAATTATGTGTTTTTACATTTATGTACTTCAAACAACACGGTAGATTTCGATTAAAAAAATAAAAAGCACGATTTAATTATTTCCTGATTGAAGGGCTTTTGCTAAGTTTGAAGTAAATGGCCCAATAAATCCTGTTTCTCCATACAAACTGTTAACCAATTGTTGGCCCCCTTAGATTTTGATTTTCAAAAAGTACAAAACACGTGTCAAATTAATCTCACTAAGAGTACTTTCACCAAGTTTGAAGTCAATGGATCCATTAAAGTTTCTCCATACAAACTTTTAACTCGTCGTTGACTTCGTCCGATTTTAATATTCGGAAAAATGAAAAACACGTAGACACGTAACGTGTCTTTTTTTTTAGAATTCTTAAAGCCAATAGGCCCATCGGTTCATGTTTTTTCGGAGTCTTTTCGTAAACAAACCTTAACCAATTTTTGGCCCACTTAAATTTTGATTTTCGAAAAATTATAAAATACGTGTCGAGTTATTTTTGATTTAGGGTATTTTCAGGAAGTTTGAAATCAATATGTCTGTTAAATCACGTTTCTTCACACAAACCTTAACACATGTTTTGCCACTTTAGACCCTGAATTTTAAAAAATTCCGTCTTGGCGGAGGTTCATTCTTCAAGCTGTACATTCAATTCAAATTTCATGTTTGTAGTTTCAGCGGTTCGGGCTGGGCGATGATGAATCAATCAATCAGTCAGCCAGGACGAACAATCTATGTATATAAAAATGGAGGAGGTACCACGCCCCCTTCTTCAATGCTCACAACTTTCTTTTAGACGAATTGTGGTACTAAGTGTAAACTTCGTACCAAGTTTCATTGATGTGAACTAACAGAACTGCGTAAATGTTGGGTCATAAAAAATGTGCCACGCCCACGACGGTACACCAAATTTACATGCTGTCCGACTTCCACATTAAAGCTACTCCATATAAGCTATTCCATATAAAGTAATTGAGTTGTATGGACGGTGTCACGCCCCTTTTAAATACTCGTCCCATTCAATATGTCGAAAGATATGACTAAATGGTAGGTTCGTACTAAGTTTAATTGATGTGCGACTAGCAGTTCCAAAATTATTGGCATAGTTTGTGTCAAAAAAATGTGCCACGCCCCTTGTCCACGCCCATCAAATTTTAACAGCAGAATAACACATCTATGTGACGACGGTACATCAACTTTCAATGCTGTTTCCCAACTTTCCTTTTTTCCTAAGCCTTCGCGTAGCAATTACGAACAAACCTGCCGATGAAAGTATCCAATTTCGTCCAGTAGTTTTCAAGTTTTAAGCATCCGAACGGACCAAGATTCACTTTATATATATGTCTACATAGATTTCAACTTGTAAACGTAGCTATACATATCGACACATTCATACATATTCTGGCGCTTACAAAGCAAAGTAATCGCAAACGGCAGTGTCTCAGACAAAAGCAAAACTTTGGCAACTCTATGGTATTCAACTCCTCAAGTGCCTTACACTTTTAACCCAAAAATTACAAAAGACAGTCATCTTTAAGTGCGAAATATTCGTCAAGGCCACAAGATACGTTAATGCAACTGCATTGCCATCACATTGCGTTTTCGTTTACAACCAACGTGAACCTGTTTTAGGACCAGCAAATACTTACGTGCATAGTTAAGTGTATGTACGTGTGTGTAAATGTATGTGTGTACGTGTATCTGGGCATTCATACCTGCTGTATGCGGCAGCAGCAAAAACTAAAATATATTTAGTACAAGGCAAAGGACTGCTGCACACAAACTGCAGCGGGTCGAAATTACATTTGCTAGTCTTGAACTGAGTTTCATACATACATATTGCATGTGTATCTTATAAAAAAGTAAATGCTATTCATTGGGTACATTTTTGTTTGTATATACATTCTTAGTATGAATCTTAGCTTAGCATATCTTCCCGAGGTATAGCATTACTATTTTACACCACTTAAGAAAATTTGTTAAATTGAGCCTCGACTGCACAACTGTCTCATTTCCCAATCAATCTATTAGCCCATAAATGTCTTTAATAAAATAAATCTTTAATACATTTCAATGCCTCAACTTCTTCGAAAGTTATAGTGAGGGCGGCGTTTGCCCAAACCGATATGTAATACTCATAGATACATAGGGTAAGATGACTGCCTGAGGCGCAAAAGGAATACGTATATACATAAGTATGTAGAGTAAGTTAATGCATACGAGGTCTGTTAAAAAATTTCATTTGTTTTAAGATTACATGCACGTTCGATATTTTTTACACATGTCTACAACACAAGATGACAATACTAGATATTTTGCATGTTTAGTTAAATTTTGACAAATATATTTCGGTAATTTCAGTAATTTGCAAGTTAACTGTCGTAAGGTCCGAAATAGGAAGATGAGTTGGAGGTAGTGCAGTCGGTAAGGTTCGAAGTGGAATGGTTTTTTTGGTTTGTCCAGTCAGGAAGTGCAAGAGGGCTAACCCCGAAATGAGTAAATGAGGAGCTGCATATGGAACAGGTGTTCGGAATAAAAATGCTTTTTTGCTCATGAAAATACCATTTATATGAAAGCATATGAATTGCGTTCCTTCCATACAGTCCATATTACTCTCCATATCGCATAGAAGAAGGGCTGGCACAAGTGTATCATATCTGAGAGTGATTATTGTGAAGGGGATAAAATAGATGTTAATGAATAAATAAATATGTTCCGAGATAAATAAAGTCACCTTTTTATTAACAGACCTGTAAACTCATTCAAAATTGGCCAGTTAAGTAAGTAAAGTAAAGTAAACTCATTCAAAACTGCGACTTCCTCTTTCAGGCAATACGTACTTTATTCTAACGTAACAATGACAAACACGCACGCGTGCATAAGTGAATATTTAATTTAGAATTGCTTCGTAAATCGTGATGATGTTTTCATTCAGAAGTGAAACGATAATTTCAAAGCTAGCACTCCAAATTTGCACGTATAAGCTGTTTACAAGCTTATTGCAGTAGTAGCAAACAAGGGTGGAGAGCTGGTACTGCAACTGCATTACAATTTTATTAACATAAATACGTCAGAATTATATTAACATTTGTCTGATTATAAGTGCCCGCATCGATTGCGCCCATTGTCTCTAGGAAAAATTTCCAATTCTCATCGTATTCACACACGCTGCCACTGCCACTGCAGCTGCCGCTGTTACAACCATCTAATTACATATGTACGTATTAAAATTAATCAAAGTTTCCTAGCCTAGCGGGTATTCACAAATTTTTTATTCATTACTGAAAACAAAAGTTATTTGAAATTAGACAAGACGCAATAAAATATGGAATAACAACCACATTATTGATTAGATAATTTTCCGTTGGTTTTAAAAGGAAACTCTGAGAAATGCATTATTTATAACAATGTTTACCTCATAAACGTGAATTAAAATTCAACAATGCTGCAAACCACGTTGCAGAGATGAACCCAATAATCATATACTAAATGAACTGGAATGGACGGACTAAAATCATCGTCGTTATTCCCCTACAAAAGTGTCTCTTTCTGGTAGAATGTGCCACGTTCGAGTCGTCTGTTTGGTTCTTCCGTTTATCACAAAAACAGAAAACTTCTCCGAATACGCTGCGTATTGGTCTTTAATGGTTTCCGCCATACGCTACTCAACATAACTAACTATTATAAAAGTATAGTAAACGTCTTCGGACTTGATCGGACTTATTGAAACCCATCTAATGTATAATTTACAAATAGAAAAATGTGTTAATAAGGGCATTGTTTTTAAAAATTTTTTCTAGCGAAAATAAAAAAATTCGGCCGAAGTCTTATCCGACGTAAAATTATTTGAATTTTCGAAATCTGCAATCAAGAAGAGTCGATGACAAAGGCTTTAAAAGATTCCGTTCAGGCGCTTATGGTTAACACATGGCGGCATATCGCACTTACTTTAAGTTGTAATTCCGGTCATGGTTAAAATTTAATATATTTAATATAATAAATACAATAAGCACAAATTCCCTCGAAGATATTTTAACCTACAGGCGGCCACTATACCTAGCTACGTATATTTTTAAAATGTTTGACAGCAATTAGACATAATTGTGCTTAATTCTATATGTTTTTGAGTTTTGCTATTGCCCGTCTGTAGGCAGCTCTGCACACTATAGGGAACATTTTATATATTGAACATAATATAAAAAGATTCTTCTTTACACACTACATATATGTAAGAGCTAATATAGCTAGAAGCTCAACTATAAATGAAATTTGAAATAAAACAGATGTAGGGAAATCTGTTTCAAACTATTCAGTCACTTCAAGAGATCGGAGATATCTGATTTTACTTCTAAGCTTTGATTAAACTTTTTCTTTACCTAAATTTATATTTGTAAAAAAGAAATGATGCACTGTTTAAATTCCTCCTGTTGAATCGTTCGGGAAACAGGTCTGTCTTTTGCGATTAAAATAAACAACAACCACAGGTAAACTAACCATCACACCTTTTCATCCAATATTCAACTCATATGTACATCTATTTACCTGGCAGACACGAATTGGAGTGGGGTTTGATGTTCAAAATTGAAGTTTGCTATACACATAAGGCTCTAAAGCAGGGTGCGGAGAACGATCAAAATACGATCTTTCTCACGAATAATCGCAACCAAAAACTGAGTGCTTCTAATTTCTCGCGAGCGATAAAGTTGCGCTGCGAGCAAAAGCATTTACGATCTCTCACGAGAAATCTAAATGTTCGGAAAAATCGCGAATGAGAAAATGTCGCTGCAAGCGTCGTCAGTTCGATCTCTCGCGATCGTTCGTTTGTTGCGAGCGCTTGTTGTAAAACTCAATCAGTAACTCGTATTGTGAAGATTGAATCTTTGAACGATCGCGATCGTTCGTCTGGGCAATAAATAATGTATATAGGAGTTTGAGCAGTTTGCTATTATACTCGGCTGCTACTGACTGCAGTTTATTTCCTAAAGGAAACTTATGTATAGAAGTTTGTAGATTTTAAGGATCTTTTGTTAGGAAAATTATAACAAAAAAATAGAAAACTTTGTGTTATGTTTGTATATGGTCTCGTAATGCCTTTTAGTGTTTCCTTATATGTATCCTTTAAGTTGTTTTCCACACAAAATGCACTTTGAAAAATCTGTGTCTTTATTATATGTAACAAGTTTCGTCTTGTCAATATTTGACACTTTGCCCATATTGATATAAAAAAGCAAACGCACAAGAAAATAATTTCACAAATCGTCCTTCGTCCGTATATATCGCAAAATAGACTAAATTCAATGATTGTTTGCAGCCACGCTCTACCGACGAACCTTACAAAAATTCGTTCGCGAGCGAATCTTTGATCGATCAAACATTCGCTCGCGAACGCTCGTTTTGGGATTGTATTTTATCGCGAGAAATACTTGAGCAAACGAGCGGTTGCGAATGATTTTCTGCATCAGCGTTCTTCCCACGACCGATCGCTTTCGTACGCTCGTTCGTTTGAAATGTGTATACATAAACTCGCTGCATACGATCTCTCACGAACGAATACGTAGGCAATGCATTCGCAACCGCTCGTTTGCTCAAGTATTTCTCGCGATAAAATACAATCGCAAAACGAGCCAATATGAGAAGATCGAATTTTCGATCGTTCGCGAGCGAATTTTTCCGCACCCTGCTCTAAAGTGTAAACCATCAAACATGGCACAATAAACAAGGTAGTGGCAGGAAGGAGCGAAAAAATTCACGTGTATTTTGTTAGTGTTTTTGTTCGGTTCATTGTCAAATCGGACGGACGGTTCTCTTGCCAACAGTATTGCCAGCATCGAATAGACCACTTGGTCTATTCGAGAACGTAAAAATACACCAATTAACAGCAAAAGTACATAGCTTCTTTGTTTTAATCTGTTGTTTTACAATTAGTGCTAGTTCGCACTTAGCACTTTTGCCCCTAACGCCGATTTTGCGTTAATTCATAAAAGTTAACGAAAATTGGAAAAATAATATCCTTTCGTCATTGCAAACATGCTTAAAATTTCACAGAAAAAGAGTTGAGTGGCCATGCTGTTCGCCGAATGTAAACAAAGCAGACACAAATTTCTGACAACCTACCGAACTCTGACGAGAAAAAAATAAAATTCGCTCCTTCCTGCCACTACCTTGTTTATTGTGCCATGCCATCAAAGCTCTGTGTCTGTTGAAACAATATAATCCTCCCACAAGGGCTGTTTTTACTTTTACATTCAATCAGGTTGCAATCAAAGCGCTCAAGAAGATCTTTATCACAGTAAAAATCTTTCGGTATCTCTTTCGTCACTTGTAAACTGATCCTCCAAAAAGCCCGTAAAAAGTTACAGGAGGGGTACGCTTGTGCCTTAACCAAGCTGCTCTGTTCCACCCTTAGCCTTCCAATGCAGCTACCAACGAAGAGCAGTAGAAGCTGTGAGATCAATTTTCCAATCGCCTGGTCTCCATAAACTTTAGGTTTCCCGTTATGTAGTGATTTGGATCAGAGGCTTACAAAATTGTTGGTTGTCCTGCATTTTGCTGAAAGTATACTGTTACTAAAAGTACATATCCTCCTACTCTTGTCGTATAGGGTGAACAGAAATTTGCATTTTAAATTGACTGAAAAATAATAAACGCACAGGTATTTTTCCAAACGGGTTTTTTATTAGAAAGCTACATCCATGCCGGTATGTATTTAATAAATTTTAATTAATTTCAACCCAATTTTTCACTACATTTTCCAATGTGTGCGGCTCAATCTCACCGATGGCTTGTCCAATATTGGCTTTCAAGCCGTCAATCGATGCTCGCGGGTTGCCCACAAAAAATAGTCTAGCGGAGTCAAATCGTCGCCAGTGCACATTTCCAAAACTTCTGATTACACGATTTTTTTACTGAGTGCCCAACTCACTTTCACTGTGGAAGTAAAATTTCAACACTTACCAACTTTCTTCGAGCGAAAAGCGATCCATATTCGTTAACCGCAAACTAATTATTTGTCAAATAATGACTAGTTTAAAATGCAACCAACAGATGAGACACCCTGTATAATACATTTAATCTGTGCATTGGCAGTCAATTTAATCGTAAAATTTATAGCTCCACCTCAGCCAACCAAAATAAATATGTATATGTATGTACACGTATTCAAATTAAATCCGATATAATTTTTTAAACTGCAACTAAAGGCAGTTTAGTTAATTTTATAGGCATTTTTTTCAAAAGGATTTTCTGAAACAAACATCAACAAAAATAATGCTTTTGAGAATTAATCTAATCCAATTTAATAATTTATTGTATCAGAATTCGTAACGAAAATTTTATACACAATCGTAAATGGAAAAACCCGCTTTACTTAAAATTTTCACTTCGCCGCAAATTTTGAAGTTTAGCGAGTTTGGCATCATTGTTCGCACAACAATTAATGCTTCAAATGTGCCAGCTGATCCGAAGAAAATTATTTGGTGTTGGGTTTGTGTTCTTGGGGCTCGTTTGCTTAAATATTGCAATTAAAAGCTAAGGATTTCGTTAGAAAACTTGATACGAGACAAGAGATTAAATTAAACGATCGGATTCGAAGTGCTTACGTACAAAAATGCAATGTGAGTGACGACGCAGGAACACGAAGGCGGGGGAGCGTAGTCGGAAAGAAGGCATCATTGAAAAGGAGTCGGTGAGCAGTGTGCAGTGCTGCTAATAGTGTCTTATATAATTAATAATTTGTGTGTAATTACTTCAAGGCTTAGCAATTGGGCAATGTAAGTTGGAAGGGTTTGGCTAGTAATGACGTATTGGCGTGTGTAGGACTTAGCAAGTCACCACCGCCACCCACCGTGTAGTGGTGTGACAGCCGAGCACCCACAATCTTACGCACAGAATAATGCAATTGAGCTGACATCGAACAACTGGAATCATAAACAAAGCTTAACTGCTTCCGAACTACCGCTTGCAACGCACACACTTTTATCGCAGAATGGCCGTCAAGAAAGTCAATGACGTCGATTGTCAACAACTACCTAGTAGCCCACATTTTTTTACTGATCGCTTTTTGGGCTCTTTTGACTGGAAAGAGTTTGCATGTGGCTGCGGGGCTGCCGTCATCAACATAAGCGTCACATATCCCATTTATAAAATGATTTTCCGACAAATGCTGCACGGCGTTCCCATTACATCGGCATTCGGACAACTGCGACATGAGGGCATCTCATTTCTATACCGAGGCATATTTCCGCCCATGGCCCAGAAAACTATTTCATTGTCAATCATGTTTGGCGTGTTCGACGGCACTCGCCGATATCTCGTGGAAAACTTTCATATACACGCGTACACGGCGAAGGTGATGGCAGGCATTGCCTCGGGTACCGTGGAAGCTGTGCTATTGCCTTTTGAACGTGTACAAGCTCTGCTAGCGCATTCGAAATATCATGAATATTTTGCAAATACTCCGCGAGCCTTTAGGTAAGTTATCAATCCAGTGTGCCGGTTGTTACTAAAGTTGAGTTGGTTCTCTTCCGTTCCAGGTACGTTCTGGTGAATCATGGCTTTTTGGAATTGTACAGGGGAATCGTGCCTGTATTATGGCGCAATGGCCCGTCGAATGCTTTGTTCTTTATGATGCGCGAAGAGGTCTGCATATTATTACCACAACCTGTGAGTATTGGTAGTTTTGAATATTTGGACTGCTATTAACATTGATACCGCCTCTAGTCGTCAGCATCGAAGAAGACTGCGCAAGAATTCACCGCTGGTGCTCTGATTGGAGCATCTATCAGTACGGTTTTTTACCCATTAAACGTGATCAAAGTGGCAATGCAAAGCGACATGGGTCACAAGTCAGAGAGCATGTGGACGACATGCCAGAAAATATATAATGAACGCGGCAGCCAAATAAGATACTTCTATCGGGGCTGTGCCTTCAACTCGTTCCGGTCCTTTATTAGTTGGGGTATCATGAACTCGGCCTACGAGAATCTGAAGAAGCTATGTAATACTTGTGAATGAACTGACATGTCAGGCTGATCGAGAACGTGTGCTGCTTATGAAGTAGCCATGACTGCCTTGCACTGGAGTGTATTTTGCGCAAATGCTCCGTGATAGTGCGCCCTTTTGCCCGCATGACGTGCTTGGTTAAAAGTCATACGGGCTTAGAGAATTTGTATTAAAAGTATATATTTAATGTTTTGCTTTAAGTGTTAGAGAAAATTTTGTATGCCTAGCTTAAGTTCAGTCCGAGTTGTTGGTTATTTTTAATCTGTCCGTGTATCGTATTTATTAATTGTATTTGTTGGGCGGCGTTATGTGCGCAGCATCCTCGCATAAGGTGTTTCACTACATAGATGAAAACTAGATCAACATTTAGCTGGTAAATCGTTAGTACAAGAATACGATGTAAAGTTGTGAGCCATAGAATTTGTCGTGGCTTAAACAATTTCATGTAAAAGAGGTGGATCCAAACGCAGAAAAGTTACGCAAATGAATAGGAGCATTTAACGAATTCAATGTAAAATTATATACGCGCGGGTATCGACTGTACTTTCCTATAAAAAGGTATGGTGCTCTTGTGATTTTTGCTAGCTATAGAATTTAATTATTTTCATAGTTGTAAGATCAATTTCCAGTTTTGTTGAGCAAACTACAAAGATTTTTTTGATGCCATATGCAATTCCCTGTACATTTAAAAATAAAAGTCAGTTGAGTATATAAATAAAAATACTGAAAATCCAAATACTTATGGCTTACGATAGAGATGTTCATGTCGAAAACTATTCTATGCGGGAAAATAAGTTATTCAAATGCTTACACTATTTTCAATAAGTTCCCAAATTGATTTTATTTTAACACTCCATTAAACTTAGGATGAACACGCAGTAAAAATGTAAAAATGCTAAACAAAGTATGTATTTGTTGAATTTGCCATTTAACAGAATCAAATTATGAATTTATTTTGCCCGAATTTGGTTCCAAATGTGATGAAATAAAATTAAAACGCTAATATTTAGTTTTGCTTAAGGGGTCACATTCATAATAAGCATCCGAATTTTACCGTGTTTTTCGAAATATTTGCGAGTAGAAGAGTTAGAAGGAGGCCTGCCGCCAAACAAGCAGATTTAACTAAAAGTATACTTGTTATTATTCGCTTAAACTGTTAATTTGAGTTTCGATAATTTGCCTTTGTAGATCGGTTTTCATAATTTCACATTGTTTCCTTTTGGCATTAAAATTGTGTATGTTTTTCACTTTACTTTCCATATTTTATGACAACATGCCGCGCTTACTAAGTAACAAACAATGAGCATAAATATGAGCTATGTATGACTACACTATTTAAAATCGGCAAACCCATTTGCCTCGAAAGGTTAACCGATTTGTTCACTAAATAATGCTGTGTTTTACTGAGCCAAACAAAAGTTGTTACGTATGGGTGCGGCAACCCCATCGGACATGTTCATTATAAAAGCCAACCGTGAGTATAAAACCATTCTGAAATTCAATTATGCAGTTATGAACGATATGGATGGTCAAACAATTATGTGTTCATACGAGGCTATTTGGCTTGCGGTTATTTAAGGTGGATGCGTATAAAAAGATTGACCTTTCAATTACCTTCCACAGTTCGAGATTAAAAACGATCATATGCGTTACGAATAATTGTATTTCTTGTAGCATGCAGTGTTCTTGTAGCCGTTCATATCGAATACAGAAACCGGAATCGGCAATACAAATTGGCAGCATTGTTCAACTGACAGCAGAAAAAGACTAAACGTCAAAGTGGAAGCAGACTTTAGCTGCAACCAACTTCACGTCTCTTTCTTTTTGACGTGATCTTTCAGAAAAATCGGTGTGTAGTTTTCCAAAAATCATTAAATATTTACAACATCTTCTGTTTAAGCCAAACTATAAGCTATAATTTGCAGTTATAAAAAAGAAGTTAATACGTACAATGCTAAATTTGGGCCGAATATGTTTAGAAAGTGGCTGAAAAGCCAATTTAGTTTTGTTGACATTTACATTCGTAGGGCATTTCCGATGAGCTGACTGCCTCAGAGAATCTCAATGTTTGTAGTTGAAACTAATTGTTTGTTTTGTGCAATTTTACAGCGTAAAGATGACAATTCGTCCCGCATACAGGCCGAAAATTGTAAAGAAGCGCTCCAAGCACTTCATTCGCCATCAGTCGGATCGGTATGCCAAATTGTCGGTAAGTATCTAAGTGCGCTACATATTAACCCAACGAAGTAGATTAATCAAGGTTCTATTTATTTTCTTGTAGCATAAATGGCGCAAGCCGAAAGGTATCGACAACAGAGTACGTCGTCGCTTCAAGGGCCAGTACTTGATGCCCAACATCGGTTATGGCTCCAATAAGCGTACTCGTCACATGCTGCCCACCGGCTTCAAGAAATTCCTCGTGCACAACGTGAAGGAGCTTGAAGTGCTGATGATGCAGAATCGCGTGTACTGCGGCGAGATTGCCCACGGTGTTTCGTCAAAGAAGCGTAAAGAAATTGTTGAGCGCGCCAAGCAATTGTCTATCCGCCTAACCAACCCCAACAGTCGTCTGCGTTCACAAGAGAACGAATAGGCTTAAAATTGCTGCTCTTTTTTTATTTTATTCAAACATCTGAATATAAGAGAACCTGTAATTTTAAAATGTGCATTAAGTGTTTTATGTACTAGGGAAACAATCTGGACTTTTCGGGAGTGTTTGTTTATGTGGAGAACATAAAAACTGCGAATGTTGACATGCTCGCATAATGATATGCATAGACACCTGATGTAGAACTCAATCCGTGATCTATGGTTCAATGATGGGTCACAGCGCTGATCCAAGAAAGGAAAGGTGAGGCCAGTGAATATATTCTTTTAATATTAAGAGGTAATCGATCTGCTCTTTGATCTCTATAAACTCGTTGAGGCGCGTAATTAGTATTAAATTATCAAAATGCCAAAGGTGTATGGGCCGCAATCAGTTTACGATTTTAGTATATGAATACCGTCCTCTGAATAGCTATATATATGTACATACACATACTTCTTTGCGGATTGCTACCCAAAGACCGTATAATAATTTACTTGTAGTTTATTTCATTCGAATCTTTGATTACATGTATGACTTAATGCTACAATTTATGTTAAATGGGGACAAATGATAATTACACATGCACACAAAAAAATTGTCAGACCAAGGAACCTAAACACCTTTTTCTCATGTATTTCGAGCCCTCCATATTGAGCAAAAGCGAAGGAACACCGGCAATACAAGTTTCTGACCTTAAATCACAACACGCACGTTGATTACAATTCCGGTGACAGATTAATGCCGCCATCCTTAATTATTGCGAAATTTACGTGTGTACGTGCAACACATTTGTCAAGTCAAAAACATGACAGCATGTGTCTTGGAGGGTTAGTGTGCTGGACCGCTCGACCTTAGGTCTAGGCCTCCTATTCCCTCTTGGAACCTCAAAGTATAGAACTAATAGCGGCTGCCTTCTTATGCAATGCATGTGTTGATTTCGTAACTTGGAATTCGCACAAAACTAACAACCCCTCCCACCGAATTTATGATCAGCGGCTTAAAGCAAGAAAAAAGGTATTTTGATTCTTGGTCATAGACTTTTTGGTTTTCGTGCGCCCAAGTAATTTGACAGTTAAAAATTATTTCAGGATAACATCGTGATCGGCTTGTAAATGCTCCTCCAGGGCCTCTTTGTTTTGGAAAACTGTGCTGCATATTACGCATTGGAATTCCTGTACTGTTCCATCTTCGAACTTTGAGACGAGCGCTGTCACAGCCGCCTCCGTTTCCTTATGTTCCTCTTCTACTACTACTGGTTCTGGTGCTTGTTGAGGCTGTTGTCCGGTGTGTGTCTTCATGTGCATTTTTAGCGTGTATCGCTCGGTGAATGATTTGGTGCAGAGTGTGCAATGGTGCCGCGGTCTGTTCTCTTGGTGGGTGACCATGTGATGGTTGTATGTCTTGCGAGATTTGAATGATTGATTGCAGATACTGCATATTAGTGGGTTCTCTTCGGCCTCGTGCCGCATCCGATGGTTGTAGAGCATGTTGTCTAGCGAGAACCGTTCGCCACACTTCTCGCACTGGTACTTTTTCTTGTCCCAGTGCTTGCGCATATGTCGTAGCGTGTTCACCGGCCGTGTGAAGCGCTTTGGGCAGTAGCGGCATTCGTTTTCCGTTTTTCCTTCATGGGTGTTCATATGTAACTCCAGGTATTCTTCGTCTCTTCGCACGGCTCCACAAATCGTACAAACGTACGACTTTGCGTTGTGCACTACGTTGATGTGGTTCTGAAGCTGTAGCTTTGATTTGAACGTTACTCCACAAATTACGCATTCTTGACTGCTAGTGCGTCTGCGGTCCGGCTTCCAGTCTGAATCCTCATCAGAATCCTCATCGTCAAGACCACGAAGTTCATACTGCGATTCTTCCACTATGTTATCTTCCACTTCGATGAATTCTTCCTTGGTGTCTAGCTCCGGGTTGAACACATCCTCCAGCTGGCCATCGTCCTCCATAACAACTATTTGCTCATCGTACTCGGAAACCTCCACTTTCACTGCATTGCTTAGAGCAAATTCCAGGCGCTGTGTCAGTTGTTTTTGGGCTGCCAACAAGTTAATCATCAGGTTGTCGTACTCCGACAGCTCTTTGAAGCACTCCGCACAAATGCAAGCATCTTCACGAAAGACCAACTTGGTCTTGATGCAGTTTGCCAGGTGCTGTAGCACGACCCGAATCGGCTTCTCTGACGCGGGCACTTTGCATGACCCAATACTCTCAAACGCCGAACTATATTGGTTTGTTTTGGTGCATAGAAAACAGCGCACAACAGACATCTTTTGATCGCTCAAGTCTAATTGCAGCCGACCGAAAATTTCGCAATTCCCTCGCAGTTTCTTGTTTACAATGCAACGCTTGAATCCAGTCAAAATGACGTTCGCCGTGCTGCCACCCGAAGTAACTTGACAAATCAAGATGGTGTCACAGTATGGCCTAATTTAATACATATCGAAATCATGGTTCAACTAACAAGGTTGTAGCAAGCCACCGGCTGATCGTTTATCGCTTCTGTCAAAATCGTCGGTGTCAGCAGTGGTGCGGTGTTGCCGCATCGGTTGAAATGAAAATACCTGACTGAAAACAGCTGACCTGAGCACTTTTCCCGTTTTTTCACTCAAATACAGCACCGTCTGGCAACAATCACTTTTGTCTGTTTTCAGTTTTTCCCTCTTTCGTCGGAAAATGACAGCTGAATTTGACAGTAGCGATAAACGATCCTACCAACAAAATACATGTGGTTTTTGGTGTTGCGGGGATGCTATTACCTTGTTTATTGTGCCATGATCGAAATGTTCTCAGCGGAAACATTTGCTAAACCATTATTAACCCTTCAATTCCCAGTGTCACCTGTAGGTGACAGATGCTTAATATTTTTTTCCTACCACATAGGTTTTTATTTTTAAATTCTAACACTTGTATAGCAAAGTCAATTAGTAGTACTTGTTTATTTAATTTTCCTAGCAACACTAGCGAAACGTCATTTGTCAAATTAATTTGTCAAATTAAGTAATTAAAGCAGTGTGAGTTTGTGTGGTTTCTTTCAATAAAAAATGAGGGTAGTTTAAAAATTTTTTATGTATTTTTTTTGTCTTATCCAAACGTATCTAAGCTATTTTATTTAAAAAGAAAATTTTCTTTTTCACTATTTTGGACATGGGAATTGAAGGGTCAGCTGTACTTCATAAGAAATTACTTTTTAGTGGCTGTTTGGAAGAAGTTGTTAAGCAAATATTATATTGTATTGATTTGCGTCGAGGTCGCGAGAATTTCTGAGCATTATTATTTTTCAACTTAGCACTTCGCATAGTTTTCGCAGTCAAATCTCTCGCAGAATTGTTGAAAGTGTACGAAATACTTCAAATGCAGAAAATAAATGTTATACTTTATTATTCAACCATTAGGTCTTGTTTTAAGCAAGTATTCGCTTAAGAGGATTAATCTGCATTTAAACATGGCATTTTTCAGGAAATCTTCGTTCGACAATATTTCGTTCGTCGACGAGGGAACGAAACATTAAGAATCATTTTCCCATAAAATTAAAATCTACGAAATAACTTATTTCAACAAAACGACAAAGCAAATGCGATAAAACCATTTCATCAAATGCATTACAAAATTAAAGCGCTTTCAAAAGCTTTTACCTCTTTTTGACAATTCAAAATCACAACAAACGAAACAAACAAACTCTTAGCATGCGAGGCATGTAATATATTTATATTCATAGTTTATGACAGTCCTCTCAATTGTATTTGATTCGTTTTTTGTGGTGACGCTTTTGAATACGAATTTATATAAAACAAAACTGCCATAAATTTTCGGCAACATTATTGCCCAGGGTAAATGCTCAACGCAATAGAAAATGGTTTCAAAGGAAAATGTAAAATTAGTTTCGGTAATAGATGCTGTGTGGAAAAGTAAAATTACTTACTTACTTACTAATTCAAAACTGTGGAATTTGCAATTTTTAATTTTTATTTATTTTATTTTTAATTTTTAACCCTCATCGGTCTTTTGTATGCGCTCACATACATTTTTTAAATTCCTTTCTAATTTAACAGTATTTAGCAAAGCTTGAGCGGGAGGAGGAGGAAGCTTGGTTCCTTATGTATGCGCCTGCATATTCTCATATATATAGAAGAGTGTAATCAGTTAGAGTTAACTGATTCAGATTTGTCGAATCATCAGTATCTTGTTTGTTTTCAATCAATTAGGGTCAAATAATGTTTAAAAGTATTAACAAGGTGGCAGCGTGATATGGTACCGGCAGTATTGCCAAGTGAAAGACACAGTCGTCTATTTGACAACTGCAATTGACAAAAGGTAGTTTCATGTATCACAACCAGATGTGTTTTTAAAAATGTCATATTGTTATATGAACAAGTTTGGAAATTGACGCCAATAAGTAAGGTTTGGCCCAATATTTTTGGGGAGGGAAAACTACACCTTCAAACTGCACCCAACAATCACAAAGTAGAATCTATCAAATCTTGTTTTATAAATAGTTACTACAGTGCATTTAAGTTATGTACAGTCTGAGAGGTCTGAGTCCAGTAGACGAATAAATAAATACTGTAACTGTGGAAAGAGGGATATGCTTAAGGAATTCAGAACTTTAAAAAATTTGGAAAAACTATAATCGTTTTTAACGAAAATTCGGTGACAGTTATAGGTTATCGATGTGTACAAACTCTTAATTTTTTTATTGTAATGTGGGGAATAATTCATTCTAGTTTTTGAGATGGAAGATTAATAAATTTAATTGATCTACTGTAGTTTATTCTCCCAGCTTCAATCAACTTGTATATGAAGATATGAAGAACAATTTTCAGTATGTAGTTGAATTTTATTATATTACAGGGAAATTAATGAAGAAAATTAGTAGCGATAAAAAGAAATTCCTTAAATTACTTATAATACACATCTCCTTAAAAATTGACATATTTAAATAACGGGTTGAGCCTGGAAACCATGGTTATTAAATATTTTGAAAAGACTTCGGAAAACAAATTTCTGGCAGCACTGTTACCACCAGAAGAGTGAAACAAATTTGTACTGATTTCTAGACGTTCTTTTGGTTAATTTATATATTTAAGAATGGCCGATCCGGCAGTGACCTGCTTTCTGTGCCGAAAGAATCGCACAAGGGCCAATGGATTTAGAAGTATAGAAAATCGTGCACCGCACTCGAAAAAAACTATCCGGTCAGTAATAAATTATTTGGCGAAGTTTGGCAATACAAAGGACGGCTTGGAGCTTCCACCTGAGTGTTGGATTTGCCAGGCTTGCTTCCACTACCTGGCCGAGTATGACGAATACATAGTAAAGCTGTTGGCAGTGCAGAAGCGTTTGATACGGCTCATTAGAGATGCCTTGAATTATCACCAAAAGCCCACTGGCAGCAGTGTGCAGGTTGAAGTGCTGGAGGAGGAAATAGTGGATGTTGATGACTACGACTTCCATTCTGATATCAGGGAGCCGAGTGAGGGTGACATTATGGACATGGACACTATAGACGAGGAAGAAATTCTTCTCCCTAGCGATGATAGTAAAGGAGTGGCAGATGAACCGGCTGGGGAATTAAATTCCACATCACCATATTGTTGCAGCTCTTGCGGCAGAGCGTTTAGAAATATTGCTGGTTTAAGGCATCATATGAAACAAGAGCACGGCCAGAGAAAGGACGTCAATACGTGTCCCAAGTGTGGCGTGAAAGTGAGAGATGAGGAGTATCTGGATCTGCACATGAATCTGCACGAGGGCAAGACGGAGAATGAGTGCCGATACTGCCCGAAGCGATATTCACGCAAGGTGAATGTTATCCGACACATGCAGCTGCACTATGACAAAAAGAAGTTTCAGTGTGAAAAATGTGGTCTTCGGTTTTCTCAAACCAGCGCGCTCTACAACCACAAGTTGCTTCACGAGGCGGAGGAGAAGCCACTGGTTTGTTCTGTTTGCAACCAGTCGTTTAAAACAAGACGCACTTATAAGGGCCACATGATGACACATCGAGAGGACAGGCCACGGTTTCCTTGTCAATTCTGCGGTAAGACGTTCGTTGAGAAATATACGCTAAAAGTGCATCTGAAGGTGCACGTTGGCGACACCAGCAGCACGGGTAGTGAAAAGCGAAATGCAGAAGAGAAGACGACGTTTGCATGCATAATATGCGGCAGTAGTTTTACGAATAAGGACCAATACAACCAGCATATGGAGGGACAACACGACGTTATTTTGAAGTCAGTCTAGGAGACGAAACAAAAAACTATCCATAAGCGACGGTGAGGTGAATATGTCATGTTTGAGCGCGAATAACTGCATATTTCATTGTATTCAATTAAAGGCATATTGTTTTGCCGTGGTTTAACTACAAAACTAGAATTTCAACATGATAATTGCATTATGATATTTGGGAATGTCGGATGTAAAATGTGACTCCAATATACTGCAAATATATTTTTAAGGTAGCATATATATATGTAAATATATGTGAGAAATAAACCACTTCATATAAGCACTTTCTCTTAATTGAATAAAATCTTTATAGTTTCTGGTTTTTTGCAAGTGAGGATACTAGCGTTAGGAATTCAGGGAGCATTAAAGCAATTATGTCGTGTCAATCATGTTTACACTCGGCGATTTAAAAGAAATTCTTAAAAAATAATCCAGTTTGGCTACAATTTATACAATATACATACGTACATATTTGGGGCCTGTCAATGTTAGCCAATCGTTCTGTTTGGAGTAGTTCCCAAATGTTCTGCCTTGAGTTGAAATGTGGCTATTTTTTATTTTGGAGTTTTGTTATAAACAAATACGCTAATGAGATATTTTTCACGTGTTTATTTACTATTCAATTATTTTGCTTAAATAATCCTGATGTGTACAGTTTCACAACCTTAATATTAACATCGGTTATTCGAGGGAGGAAGATTATTTAAATCAATTCAAGAACTTCAAAGCATTAAATATTACCTATTATTTTTATTGCGTTGTAAAAAATTGCTTAGGGATTGAAAACTTACAATGTTTTAAAAAGGTGTACATAATGAGCGATATGTTAAGGTGTACGTGTATATCGCTCAATTGTACTTTAAGACTCCGTGTACGTGCTGTAAGTGATAGTCAAGATTTGGTTGAGCGCTGAACATATGTCCGCAAATGTGGCATGGCTTTTTGGGTTCATTGGTGACTACTTCGTACTGCGTAAAATTGGTAAGCGTCAATGACTTAAGTATGACGTCGTGTTCTTTTTCCATGTGTCTGTTCAGATGCTCCTTATTTGAGAAGAATTGGTCGCAAATAATGCAATTAAACTTGGACCCAACTGTTTGTTCGACGTTTGCTTCAGAACTGACCATTTGTTGCTGTGGCTGCTGCTGCTGTTCTTGTTGGGAAGCGCTAGCTTGCATGGCCTCCGGATGTGTGCGTCTATGCACCTTCAGAGTATATTTTTCCGTGAAGGTTTTAGAGCAATATTCACAGCTGTATCGTGGTCGATCAGTACGGTGTGTTATCATGTGGTGGCGAAATGTTCGCTTTGTTTTGAATACTTGATTGCATATCTTGCACTGCAGTGGCTGCTCCTCAGCCTCGTGTTGCAACTTATGGTTGTAGAGTACGGTCGTCTGTGAAAAGCAAAGGCCGCACTTGTCACACTGGTATTTCTTTGCGTTATAGTGCACTTCCATATGCCGGATTGTGCTGATTTTCGTTGTGAACTGCTTGTGGCAAAAACGGCACTGGTTCTCGTTGCGCCCCTCGTGCGTGTTCATGTGCAGCACTACGTAATCTTCGTTGCGGTGGCTGAAGCTGCACAGCTCACAGCAGAACTTCTTGTGCACCTTCGAAAGGTGGCTTTGCAGTCGTGTTTTGCTCCTGAATTTCATGGCGCACAGATTGCATTGTATTAAATCGCGCCCCTGTCGTTGCTTTTGTTGCAATCCTGTATGGATATGCTTTGTGTCCGCTACCGCCTCTTCCATTGCCTGGGTGATCTCACTGTCAGAAACCAGAGCATCGTCAAAGCAGTGGTCGTCGGTCAACTCCTCGAGCGATTTCATGTGTACATCGCACTCTTCCTCAAAGTCAAAATCCACACTAACTACTGCTCTCTCGATGAGCTGCGACAGGAGCCGCTGCTTCTGCAACGCTCTCATGAGGGTGGCGTCGTACTCCACCAATTCCCCATGACAACTGAGGCATATGCATTCGCCGCGCGGAATATGCAACTCGATTTTCATATGTTGTGCTACGTGCAATAGCACTTCTCTCACAGTCTTCTTGGACACCGGACAAATGTCATTGTCAACAAACTTCTGACCACGAAGTCCTGAAGTTCTGCGTCGACATAAAAAGCATCGCACCACACTTATTTCCGTATGAGTTGTTCCAACTTTTTCCATTGCTTTCAGCGTAACAAAGACCAATGTAGAAAATGTTGATCAACGAGATTATACTTCCTTCATCGCTATTTAAAAAAATATATTTTCCGTGATTATCCGATGTGCGAACGATTCAATCAAAGTAAAGGATTTTCTTTGAATTGAATACTGTCAAAATTGATGATATGGTTACCAGGGCTGCCAACCTTGCTCGAACACTTTTTGGCGTATCGTCGCCTCAGAAAACTAATGTCGTATGTTTCATTGAGCCTAAGAAGCCATACGACATTTGTATGGTGGTATTGTGAGGTGACGGTATGGTAAAAGTGAAATGCATCAAGTGATTAATACTACGTTTACATTGAACCCAAGATCGCAAGATCGAATACTGCATGTAACACCTAAAAAAAAAATAACGGGAAACTCGTTTTCTCTTTCGGTGGCTGTCCTCTCAGCTGGAAATGGCAAACCTCTGAGAGTAAAACTTGCCTATGAAAAAGCTCCCAACCTGCCGTTCGGAACCGGCATAAAACTGTAGGTCCCTTCCACCCGCGTACAAAATTCACACGCACAACACGGGTGGCTGCGGGAAGCTAGGCCTTAGTCTCGCGTAAGCGGGCTGTCGTGCCAATCAATAATAATAATAATAATAAATTACATTGAACCCAAATGCGTAGTTTCAAATGAGTCATTTCAAAGTGTTTACATTGCCTCATTTGCATTGCATTTCATTTTGTTTGGCAGCTAATGTCAAATGCTCAATGCTCATGTCCTCTTGCCGCAGCTCATAGATCAGCTCTTTTCCGGCTTCTGACTAAATCGTTTGTTTCTTTTTTGCTGCCTCTATGTTCTACACACTGCGATATTTGAATACAAATATACTACATACCTTACATGCTATTCAAAATTTCCATTTTGATAATTTTCGTTTGTTTTGATTTTGAACTGTCAAAAAGGACAACAGCTTTTGAAAGAGCTTTCATTTTGTGATGCGTTCGATAAAATTGGTCATGTTTTATCGCATTTGCTTCGTCGTTTTGTTGAAGTCATTTCGTCAATTTCAATTTGTATGGGGAAATGCGTGATTTGCCTTCGCATTTGAGAATGTTTGCCCAAATCACGCATTCGGGCTCAATGTAAACGTAGTATAAGCATTTGGCGTTTAATTTCATAAAATTTCTAATCTAATTTCTCCGGAAAGACAGTACACAAAGACCTCGTTTAACACGGGGATATGTTCCTGGAACATACCGTGTTAAGTGATACAGTTAAAATGAGGTATTTTACTCTTTAAATTTTTTCCAAAGCATTTTGTATAGGTATGCACATATATATACTGTATGTCTATACATGTGTATAAATCAGGAAAACATAGCGCGCAATTTCGAGGTCTACCTGTATTATTGGTGCGGCGCTGTACAATCCAATGCTTTGCATTGTAGAATAAGGTTGGAAGCAAAGTATAGTTATTATATAATGAGAAGTACTGGTGCCCACCAACATCCATGTTTCAAAAACTCACTTTAATATATTCAGTACCCAGGAAGAATCTTACATTTATATTAAATTGTAAATTGTATTTTTGCACATTTTTACAAGCGATAATCATCACTCATGAGCATTTTACAAGTTTGTCGCACCGAAATTTAATATTGTATACTCCAATCAAATCAACGGACGTCCCTTTTGTATTCTAATTAGTATCCTTCATCAGATATTTGGATTTCGTAGTCTGGATATTTTGTCTGCAAGATCTTTTTCGTTTCAGCGTGATCAGCTTTTCCGAATCCCTAGGGAAAAATATGATTTATTGCACCAAAGACTGGCGGAAACAAAAGTCCACTTCTTACCTGCGAGTACCCGTATACTTTGATCAGTTTATTGGCGGGGTTGTGTTCAATTCGACCGCCACCAAGGCATTCGGTGTCCAGACCTAATCCCTGACATGATGCACTGGTGCGGTCGTAAATATCAGCTTAATTGCCAGAGACAAAGAGGTTACTTCGATATTTTTATTTAAATGTACATATATATAGAAATAATGTATATCTCAGATTTGTCTCTTACAGTGCCACTGGCAATCGCTGTAGCCACGCACGATGTTCTTCTGGGAGTTTTCGTCTTTGCCGTGGACCTTGATAAGCACATATTTAAAAATGCCTTCCTCGATGTCAACCGAAGGCACCGCTTCTAGTTTAGCGTCAACCATTTTACAAAATCGTCGAAAACCTGGAAATTTAACAAGATTTATCACACCGTGCCCAACTGAGACTTCCAGAAGACTTGCCAGCGGTAACAGCTGCTTTTAGCATTTTTAATTTTTTGCAACCAGTTGACGTAAGAACGTAATAGATGCATGCAAATAGTAGTAGCACAGAAACAAACACCAACAGATTTCGAACTAAGCAGAAGACGAAAATAACATAGGGACGGTGATGTGCTAAAGGTAGAGCTCGACCGATTAATCGGCGACGGCTATATTAGACCGATAATCGGCTTCGGCCAAAATACAGGCCGAAAGCGAAGCCGGAGATAAATATTTTGTTAGTAAATATCGCTCGATATAGCTAAGCAAAAGCAACCGCGATACAAAATCATTTGACTTCAAAAGTGCTAAGCAGAGGAAAAGCTGCATTGTAGCACACACATTTACAATAGCCAAAACTGTACTCTCATATATGTAGAGAGTATACAAATCTGTAAATCAAAGTCATATATGTAATACTTCTATATTGGCAGCAACCTATCTTCACAAGAAGTTTTCATTCGGAAATCAAAGGGAGACAAGCGATGAGACAGAAAACACGAAATTTCTATACGTGTATATATACACTCATGTATACATGAGCACTTCAGCACATGAACAACTGTCAAACTGCTCCAGGGGCGGTTGAAGAAAAAGGTAGGATTTTCAGTTAACCCTCTAGTTCCCAAGAAGGCCTGTAGACATCCTAAGCTTACAAAAATTCTCTAAATTACACTTTATGAATTTTCTAACTGATTTTACTCGTATGGAAAAGGAAATCTCCATTTTATAGAATAAATGTCGTCAGTTAACGCTGCCACATGCACAACGGCAGAAATTGTAAGATAAAGTTGAAGTTTCGTGAGAAAGTAAGAAAATAATTATTTTTGAAATTGTGTGAGAAACCAAAATTATTTTAAATAAATTGTGAGCCTCAATAAAACTAAAAAAAATACTGGTGACTAATTGTTAATGTGTGATTTGAGAAAATAAAAAAAAATATTGAACATAAGCTGTTACTCCTCCTACCTAACCCGAACCCTAGAGTGTCTGCAGGCTTGGGATGAAAAGCGTAAATAATTAACGGTCATTGATGATATTTTTTCGCTAAGATAGAGAGAGATTTGGCGTAAACAAACAGGATCCAGTAAAAATTTGTACAAATTATTCGTTGCCAAACAGACCTTTTATCTGACCGCTCCTGTCAAAATGTTGTTCACGTGTAAAACTGTAACTGGTTCACTAAGGGCAAATTTTTCAGTGCGAGCTTAAATCAGTTTCCAGTTTAAACGCGAAATTGAACCTTTCGATCATACTTGAATGAAGTTTAAACTCAGTTTAAACGGCCAATCCTCCACGGGTTAACTAAGTTTAAACTGACAACTTCATTTGACAATTTACACCGGAAATCAAAAATTGAAAATGGGAGAGCGTTATTCATTCATATTTCTTGTAAGTTATTATTTAGCTTCGGCTTTAGCCGAATGTCAGTCTTGTAGCCGATTAATCGGTTATGGCTTGGGCTGAAATGGTCATGCTATGCATAAAAATTGAGTTAGGGCTTTTTTCATTTCCTTCCTTGATTTGGCACCTCAAAAATGCTCTTGTATGGTAAATTTGAGCAATGATGAGGAATAGATTGTAATAATAATTCGTGTTGTATTTTATACTTTATGCATGGCATTTTCCACGAATGTAACCCCTTTGTTAAGCGAGGCCTGCCTTTATAAAATATTTCAAACATATTGAAATTACTTATCGATACAAAAAAAATATCGAGACAATTTAAAAAACCAACCACAAATGGACTATATGTAGGGATAAAGGTAAGTGCCATGTGGTTTCATTGATAAAAATTCAAAACATTATAGAAAAACCAACTTGTTTGAGGTAGACTTTGGAATAGAAACATTTTTTTTATCGATTCAAACCATATTCATAAATAAAAGACAACCAATATTAAATCTAAGCAATTTTTACTTTTACGCTTTTGATTCGCTGTTTTGTTTTTTTTTAAATAAAATGTTAATGACATTCTTTTCATATGGCCATTTACTTAAAAAAATATCATTATTCTTTGTGATTTCGTTTATAAATAAGTCAACCGATCGCTCGATCGATGGATCAATAAATTTAATCAGTTAATTAAAATAATGCCATAAACCTATTTACGTTCACATTAAGTTAGCCACATGTGCACCAGAGTCACTATCTTGTTAAAACCCTATGCGTGTACATGTCAATGTACATGTGTATGTGTAAAGTAGGTAGGTATATGTATGTATATCATATCATATTCATTACATTTAATGTTCATTAGTACTATTCATCTATGTAAAAATGTGATTTAAGCATACATACTTCTATTAAATAAACTAAGTTGACATTCAATTAAACACACATAAATATATATTTTATAATGCTGACAAAAAGAAAATATAAAACAAAGATAAATACAAAATAAACTTTTAGTTGCTTTTGATTCTTGTAATTCGTAATGATGGACTCTAACCAAAGTTATATATTGCAAGTAGTTCTCAAAAACACAAATTACTAATGTGTATACTAATTGTGATGCTGTTTAAGCGAATTATGAAAGCAATTCGGTTGTTAAAAAATTATTCGGCAAAGCAAATTGAGTAGCAGTGCAATAAAAAGGAATAGTATTGACAATTCGTTGATATCAAAAATTTAAAAATATTGTATTTTACAAAACTCTGGCATTTTTGTTGCTAATTTATCACTAAATACAACATTTGCTTCTGTTTAATGTACTTCACTTTTCCATGCATATCTATGTTTTGCGACTCAAGACTCCGTCACCGCTAGTCCGACTTATGTTGTAGCAGATGTTGCCTGATTTCAGCAATTAAATTTTGATCCAATCAATTCAATCCATTGATCCAGATTTGTGTTGTGTGTGGTGTGTTGCGTTGTGAAAATGTCTACGATTTACGCTTAAAACTAGTCGGATGGTTTTACGAGACCCATCACTTTGCCCTCGAATAATGGCAAAATATCGGCGTCGTTTACGATTTCCTCCTGAATCACTGGACTCTCCGGATCTTCGCAATGGGTTTTGAAGAAAAATCTATTAACGAAAAGACAACGGTCGTACGTAAGTTCAATCGAAGACACTGGTTTTTGGGGCTAGTCCGTGCTCACCTGAAGTTGCCTTTTTTGGGTAAGTAGTCCTTGAATTGCTTCAATGTCGGCTGCGTACCGGGGATTTTTGTTCTGTACGGGTACTCTTCGTCACAGAATGAGAATACAACAGTTGTGGTCTCTTGCGGCTTTGCGGGGAGCGGAGGCGGCGGTGGTTGGTGGTGTAAACTGCTGCTGCCGCTGCTGCTGCTGCTAAACGACGACGGCTGCTGCATTGGTGGCAAATGCTGTTGCGGGTAGCGACGAGACCGGCGGGTCTCATCTTCCAGTCTTCTTTTCACCTCGTCCGGTTTTGAGGCTGTACTCGAACCAGAACGCGAACTGCAGGCAAACAAATGACCAATTTCTATAATTAACCGACAATCTATTCTCACACCTACCTGGTGTCTTTGTACTTCATAAGAGTATCGGCTGAGAACAAACTAATTCCACTATCTGTGTTCATGGAAGGCCATTTGTTCGTTAGCTTCCTTGAAGAGGAACTGTGATCCGGCATCGACTTGGAGTGTTTCATAGAGTGACCACCTGCACGAAAAACAGAGAGCAGATTAGAAAAGTGTTGGTAATAATACGGCACCGTACCTATACTCATAGCACCATCACTTAGCATTCCCGAATCGTGTGTAATAGTGCGCCTTCTTGACGGAATAGGCGGACAGGGCGACATTGTGCCAGGAGAGCGATGTGGCGTTTGGTCTTTCCATACGCGCGACACGTGTTGATCGAGTATGTCTTGATCGTTGTCCTCCTCCAACGCGAATTTCTCTCGAATCGCTTCGGCGAACGCACGATCACTGGCAAGCCTTTCATTCGTCGGCATTGTGTCATCCGAGAAACGCTACAACAAAATCGGTCACAGCTTCACAAAATCATTTACAAATTATCATCCTAACCTACCTCTAACCGAGCTCTATCCTCCAAATCTTGTTTGCGCTTAACTTCCTCCAATTTTGGTATAAGAAGTGCAATTAACTCAGCTTCTTTAAGGGGTCGATGCTCGTTCGAGTGGAGGCGTTGTGTCCGTGGGATAACCTGCTTTCAAGTTCATTATATCTTTCTTATATACATACATACATACTATGACATCATGTTTGAAAATCTTACTTGACATGTGTTTGTTTCCTTGTTGGCTATCGCGCTCTGTCGGATGGCTTTGCTTTCATTTGAACTGTGTCTCCTTTGGATGTAAGGACGGCCATCCCTAAAACGAATTCGAAATGTCTATGCAATTTCCAAGTGCATTAAGCAGGTATTCCGTTAGTTACGGATGAATACATTCCAACATGCTCACGTCGCATTAGGCATTGCTTGAATGCCGAATGCAAATGTGTCGAATGGATTGAGTGCTGCACTCATTGATTAATTGACACGTTCTCGCAATACTTACATGGAGCAACTGGAAAGCGACATCGTATCGGAATCAGTTCGCCCACCGGAACTGACGCTCGCTCTCTCCGAATCCACACGTGAATTCGGTACGTACGAGGTATTTGTATTCGCTGTGTACACATAACCATGAGCACTACTCACATGCAGGATGGGTGGGTAGGTATTTGAGTTTAGAGAGAATATCCATGCAATGTTTCCGATCATATCATATTCATATATAAATAAAATTAAACGTTTTTTAAATAATAACGAAGGGGATGTAAGGAAAATACATCAGAAGCGCACACAGCGTCGTTATGAGTTCAGCGTATCGTGAGGAAGCGTGGTGTGTGGTGGATTTGGTTGTTGTGTTTGTGATTTGGTGGATGTCATGGTAAGTTTGTGTGCAGATGAACAGAAATGAAAATAAAAGAAAAATATATAAAATTTAAATCTATGGGGAAAACCAAAAATGTATATTACAACGTAAAATATGTATATAATTCACACAAGCCCTGGTAGTGGATATAGCTAGAAACATTTATACATAGAACGCGTCAGTTTTATTGCAGACCATTGCCAGCAATGATATCAGAGATATGAATATTTTATTAACCACCTTAGCCTTATTGTGGGTCGGTCAGAAATGTGAAGATACTTGATGGCTGGTTCAGGTTGTTTAGTCGAAAATATTATTCTTGTAGAAATGTTGTCAAAGCAATATTAACTGACAAAAAAAAATTGTGTTGGGAATTCGGTGATACTACTTAATCAGCGGAACTAATTTCGAAGAATTCTTTATCTGTTTAAATTATGTTAATTCACATTCCCAAAATAGCGGAATCTTAGGCATTTTCAATAAAGAACTTTTAACATTAACATTGAAATGAGAGTGGAAAAAAGTAAAATTTTGCATGTTTCTAATTTCTTGATTTTCATTATTTAAAGGGGAAATGTATGTACATAAATTATTGAACTACAACGCAATATAAGATCATCCAAGCATTTTTAATTCTAATTTTTTTAATTTTTAGCAAAATACATACCCTGGTGGCCGTATTTCCAGTCTTCTTTTCTGAGTTGCTAACAGCAAGTCCCGAGTGAGACGCATAGGCATGTCGGCAGACATTCGTCCCCCCTCCACACGAAGCTTCTCGAAGTCGTCGCAAAGTGACAGTTCAGAGTCCTCATGCAGTGTAGGCAAAGTAGAGCTGCGCGGAAGAGTGTCGGTTGCACTGACCGAACCACTGGAGCTGGCCGATGTTGAGGGACCATAAACACTGCCGCTCGCACTACAAACACCCGCCGGAGCGCCTGTAGTGCTGGCTATACTCATAGGCAAGTTTATGAAAGAAGCTACCGCAGATGAAGTGGATGTGCCAGTCTTTCCTGTACTTGTCGTCGGTAGAGCGCAGGCACCAAGTAGTACAACAGCGCCACCACTACTCCCGCAGCTGGCACCACTACTACTCCCGCTTCCCGAGCCAGCGGCTCCGCTACTAAACCGCTCATGCGCGGCCGACATTTGCTGAATGTACAAAATATACATTTCCGAACACAGGAAACTCGGATATATGCTGTCGCGAATCGTGGCCTCCACATGATGTTGCATGGGGTCATATATATTCGGACTGAGTGTAATCTCATTCTTAAGACCTGCCTTGATTGTTCGTCGTAAGTCCTCCGTTATCGATAGTTGACTTTTACGCAAGAATCTGCAATAACAGTGCCATCACTCGAGTGAGATTTGCAAAACAATCATCTGAAATATCTAGTTACCTATAGATTGCTCCGATAATCTGCTTCACTTTTTCTGGGTCCGTTTGCTGTTTCAAACCTTCGCAGGCGAAGTAAAAGTTCAAGTGGTCATTATAAGCGGGCATTTCTTCTTCGACATATTTTTTAAACAGCTCCACTCCATCGCGGTCTTCGAGCAGATGATTGAGAGTGCGGGCCCAATTCAGGTATGAAGGTGGTGAGTTTCGTGTACTGTCAACCACCCCTTCGGTCATCTGCACAAACAACAACAACAAGTTAAAATGGTTAGCACGACTAATCAGGCGTACAGCTCATTTCAATCGTTAACCTTTTTAGCACGACTTTCTTCTCCGGGTACTGGTGGTCTTGGCCCACTACACTCATTATCATCATATTTCCGGAATCCCGATTGATGGCTCATGCCACTTGCGATTTACTTACTGCCTCCAACACTATAAACTCAGACCGAATTTTCGCCAATAGCAATTCCGTTATTTATCAAATGTGAGATTTTCCGACTGTGTTTTGCGAACTCTCGGTGGTAGAAGAATACACCTCTTGCAATTCGCAATATCATAAAGTTATGTTGATTAAATGGTTATATGTTGTAATATATTAGTCCTACTGTTACGCCTCTATAATCGAAACATGTAGTACATATAATCAAATCACGAATGTCCGTTATATTTAAAATATTAGGGACATGGAAGATACTATATCAAATACGTTTTGTAATATTTTGGAAGGCAATCAGACAAGGCCTGCAAAGAAAATAAATTTGAGCTGGTTAATAGCGCATAACTTGTAAATGATATGTCATATATATGCATGTCCATACTTTTCAAATACAAATTGGGAAATTACACAATATTTTTATTCACGTATTCAGGGGTGAAGAAAATAATACTTAAGATTTAAGAGTAACCATAAAAACACTATGGTAATGGAATAAAAAACATAGTTTCTTGTAAAAACTTCTTCTGTGAGCACTTTCGACTATCACTAAAAGTTCTAAAAGGTTCTAAAGGTTCTAAAAAAGATTCACTAAAAGTTTTAAAAGATTTTTGAAAACAAAAAACACTTGTTCACTTCTCGAGTTTTGATTTTCTTAAGTAATTTTTGCTTGGTCTTAAGAACACCTATTCTAGGGGAGTGGGAAAATGTGTTCTTTTCCTATGTAATTTCCATTCCAAATACAAGTAAACCAAACTTTGGAAATAGGGCACTTTCGGGTTTCCTTTATGTGATTTAGTGTTTGGAATGGTTCATACTTTCAAGTCAAATTTTCATGACACTTGGTTCACTGGAAGCGGTATTATTGCGTCTGAAGGGACAATAAGATTGAGTCATCGCTAAAAAAATTAGCATCCAACAAAGACTCAATATTATATTTTGCTTTAAAATGGTTTGAACTTTTAAAGAAACATTTCAAATGACAAACCATGTTTGCGATGATAATTGCTTGTTCATAAAAAACCGCTCGTGGGTACATTTATGTTGGCCAAATGGAATCTACGATCACGGCATATTCCATTAAAACTATGGGTGAATTCATAACCGATCAGCCAAAATTGTCTTCTTTTCGGAGCTTTTCCAAAACATCAATTTATCACACATTTACTCAATATTTGGGCTACTGAAAGGTGTGTGCGCGGTTTGTTCCGCAGAAGTTCGTTGCACAATAATACGCCATCTTATTTATCGATATTCTTGACCGGTTTTTTGATTAAACATCGCATTTTAAAAACACTCATTCAATATGCTATAAGACCATGCAAATTGCTGTATTGAGCCTGAAGCTATTTCTTTTTCAATAAAACAAATCGGTTTTGCCAATAAAATGTGTTATTTTTAAAAAGTTCTGTTTACTCCGAAAGGCATCTTGTACTGCGTCATGTTCTATTTTTAAGCCTATGTATGTATGTGCGTTCTATTTTTGTGCAATTTTATCGAAATACGGCAAATACTCATAAATTAATTTATTTGTGCATGAAAAAAAACGTACATAAGTATGTATAATGTGTAAGAGAGAATAGGTTTGTTTGGCCAGATTTCCAGTAACAAATATCAGGAGAGTAATCCAGCGTACGCTCCCTAAAATCAAACTATCCAAAAAAGTGAACAAACAGCAATTTGTAAGAATTTGCAAGTTTTAACTCTTAGTTACACCACTGGGACTTGGCCCACTCACAATACACAGTAAAAAAGGTGTAAACAGGAGGGTTAAAGAACGAAACAGCTGATCTAAAAGTTTCATTTGAGGTTTGAAGTGGTAGGGAAAATTAAATCAGACATTTAATGCAAAATGCAAATAGTTCGTTGCGCTCAATCTGCAATTATTCCCTTTCAGCTTCAGCGGGTAAAGCTGATCAAGACGGTTGTGGGTCAGCAGACTTGCGAACGCACAATTTCTTTGCTGTTTCCATTTGCCTCAAAATTTATTTTTCTTTGCAGTCGATCGTATGGCAGCCAGTCATATGTTTTTCTTGTTCTTATTCTTACTGGCTAAAATTTACTGGACAAAATTTCTCCAGTAAAAACTTGCAAGTTCTCACGAAATGAACTGTCACTTTACGCTCTGTTTCTCTCTCGTTACTGGAGATTTGGCGTCAACAAACAGGATCCAGTAAAAATTTGTACACATTTTTTTTTTTACAAATTCGTACAAATTATTCTCTGCCAAACAGACCTAATATGAAAATAAAACTTGTTTGACAATAATTACTTGAAAAGTATTTTTCAAAATTATTGTTATCCCCTTTAATGTGTTTTCCATAGACTGCAACGCATATTGTCAGCGCTCGATCAAGTTTTCAAAACATTTGTGGTACTAGATTGTCGGTATTGCTCATCAGAGCCGTCTTCGATCTTTGTATTCTTTCATCTCGGCACAGGGAGCCAAATAAGGATAATTCACTGGCTGCTGACTGGCATTCGTTACTGTCACAAATGTTAAGCTAGGATCATGAAATATTACTGGGAGTTGTGGCACCCACCAAAAAGTCAAATGAACCGCCGCACTATGGCTCGTTTTGCCATTTTTCGTTGCAAAAATCATAACTTCTGAGCCAATAAAGATATTTAAAAAAAATTTAAACTGCATCTGAAAGTGTAATATCTAAGCTCTAAATGGGCATAAAAACAGGGTGCCACAGTAACAGGGGGCTTTAAGCTTTAAGTTAGTTTTCCAAAATCGCTATTTACACTGGAAGGAATGTCTAATAATGAAATCATTTCTAAGCTATAAGTATCTGTAAGTTCTTTTTATAATCTTACAGATCTCATAGATGAAATAACTGGATCAGAAGAGACTGCTCACATGTTGAAAAGGTCTTCATTTTGTCTAGCTCGTGATATTTTGCAAGTATTCATACATCTATACCTTTTGTAGTCCTTATTTTTGCATTTTTGAGCTTCTTCAGACAATTCCCCTATTGGTAAGCACTGGTATTCTATTTAATCCTTTCCATGTGCTAAAATTTTATGTACCGTAGGAGTAAGTTTCTTCTCTCATTAACCCTTTCCGTCCTTATGAATTGTATGGGCTGTAGTCCAATATATTGGACATTGTGACTGGAAGGGTTAACTTAATCGAGGCTGCAATCGAAACTGCTAAGTTTCAGAAAAGAAATAGACCGCGCTTGAACCGGATTTAAGTTAAATGGGCGGTGACACGCCCCCTTGTTTTATACCCGCGCCATTCCCTCTGTTGAAAGATATGATTAAATGGTAGGTTCGTACTTAGTTTCATTGCTGTGCGACTTATATTCAGCAAAATATTTGGGTCACAAAAAATGTGCCACGCCCCTTGCCCAAGGCCCATCAAATCTTACCAATAAAATGACGCATCTATGGGACGACACAATACAAAATTTCAATGCTAAGCACCTTACAATTTCGAAGATATTCCATTATTAAGATTAGGTTTGTATGGGTGGCGCCACGCCCCTTCGTCCAATACTCGCCCCTTTCTCTCTGTCGAAGGACATGACTAAATAGTAAGTTCGTAGTGAATTTAATTGATGTGTGACTTATGGTTCTAACGTTATCGTCTAAAAATTTTCAGAATCCACGGTCAAACATTACATTTTGCCGGCCGTTGGGCTATAGTGCGCCGTTCGGATTTGAAGTTACACTAAAGGTCCCCTCCTCACTTTCTCCATCCGTTTGAAATTTGTGTTGCAACAGTTATGGAAAACAGTGTAACACGTTTTAAAACGAGTGGAATGGCGATTTAATAGGCTTCCGAGTATGTTTCTTACAGAGGCAGCCACTAAATCCAAACGTAGCCAATGTTAAAAAAAGCGGCACGCAAAATGGTCAAACACATTTTTTTTTGGGGGGAAAATTGAGGCAACTGCTTTTTAATGTTTAAGCAGGAAATGTGCCTGCTCTCCAAAACTCACCACTACATACATATGTATATTTTTAAGAAAACTACTTTCAGTCGATTTTTATATAGAGTAGTTTTTCATTTGAAAAAAGTAAAGTGTGAATGTAAAGTTACACATGAAAAACGTGTGTGTGCTTTATGAATAGTTTGTCTAATCTGTTAAATTTTTTGGTAATGAATTAAAGTATAAATACAATCACAAATATATGCCATAACTCAAACGAAGGACGTGGGGTGAGTAGATAATACGGAAATAAACTTTGCAGTTGTTATTGAGGGCAAGCAATAAGCCTTAAGTAAAGAAATGCGGTTAGCAGTTTCATTGAGTTCCGGAACTAATAAGTTCTGTCATTATTAATTGATTTTCTAATGGTGTTTTATTTAAAAAATGTTGATCATTAGTTTTTAATACAATACTTGCTAAAAACATGTATCCTTATCGAACTGTCGTTGTTGCTAGAAACGTAAGCATCATTATGAAATTTTAAACCACAGTCACCTCAAGAGCTTCGATATAAATGGATGCACGAAATTGAACTGCGGCCATTTTGAAATTGCTTTTGATTGGTTGATGAAATCGACCAATACAATATTCAGGACATGACAGCAAAAGAAGGACAATAATCCATTATGTACAAATTTGAAAGAGGAACACTCATTCACAAGCGAGCGACGTTCAGTTGACGCACAAAGCAACACAAAAGGAAATGAAGAAAATTCAAAATTTCCAACAGAACTCGAAGCAACAACAGCAAAAAATTCCTCATGGCAGTAGAAACTCAAACAGCGAGAGAGGCAGAGAATAATACGGTCGACATCAGTGCCCATCCCCGTCTTTATCCTATGCCCACTTGCACGCGTCGACCGCCGTCTGTGTGCCGCATGCAGAATGCGAACAAGCGAGAAAAAAGCCGTGGCGGCAAACACAACCGAACAACGGGCAGAGCGAAAGAAGTGAACAAAACTTAAAATGCCATTTGCATCACACTACATTACGGCCAAAAGAACAAAGAAAATCACAAATAAACGCCATATACAGAGAGACCGGCTGAATGAGAATAGCGAAGCGAAAGGACATGCTGTACGTTAAGGACTTAAAATATGGTGGTGAAATGTGCACAGTCGGCAGCCGATCCCATCCAACCACCATCCCCCCAGCTGTGCACCAGTCACCAAAGCACCCTTGTCAACTTCAAAGCATGTTGCATTAGGACATTATGGCATGTAAGACATATTTAGTATCTCTTTATTTCAAAATGGCAAATTGTATCAGAGTAAGATACGAGAGCCATTAGCAAATCACAAGTGCGATTTCAGATAGTTTGAGTACTACGCGTATATTATAAGGATATGAGTGATCAGGTTTATTCATTTATAACAGAATTTTAAAATTATGAAATATTTTTCTCGCAATCGAAAGCTCACTGAGCACACTCGTAATATTAACACTAGAGATCACCATCGACCACCTGGCGCAAAAGTTGTTCTTTGGCTCTAATTTGTTTATGAATAAATAAATACGAAGGAGGAAATTAGAGCCAAGGAACACTGGGTAACAGCTTTTACGCCACCGTGGGTTATAAAAACAATTAAAGTATCAGTTCTAGGACTGAAGAAATAATTTTTAGAACAAGTTTAAAACAGATCGATTCAAAATTCAATACAAAAATTTTTCTTATAATAAGAAATACGTGTGGCACGCAATTCTGACCCATATCAACTCTAACCCATTATGGACCATGCCAAGTCTTTCTTCCAAAAACACATTTTATTCAAGTTATTCATGAAAGTATTTGTAGAACTGTTTGAAGTGCAAGACTTGACATCAACTTAATTTTTTAATAAGATCTCTCAAAATTTGAAACAGTTTGATGCTGCGTAGTAACGTACTAAAAGCAGTTACGCCATTTGTCATAATTATACGCTTAACGACATTAAATTGATACGCAAGAATGAGAGAAAACTTGGGTTAATTATCCTAATCAGAATTGTTCATACCAAAACAAAAACTTATGCAATGATTGGTTTTATTTTTAGAAATACTCAAAACTTCAAGGACCCGTTCACAATTAAATCTCTTAATGTGGCGTTAGTTCGCAGCATACCTGAATACAGCTCCATTATTTTAAATTCTCTCTATGCCGAACATTCAAATCGGATTGAGAGATTAGTTATAGTTGAATTGAATTTAACAAGATACGCGTTAAAAAATGCGCTGTCCCGATGGCTTCTTGGTTTACAGTCGTTGAGAGACAGTTCATTTCACTCCCTTTTATTTGTATACCACATTTAATCTGGTGGTCATGAACTATCTGGTCTTTTTGATTTGTATGAATCTCCGCGATTCTTGAGGGATTGTTTGTCCTCTTCTATAAATATGACGTTACTGATAGAAAAACTCTACTTCAATCAGATTGCCGGCCGAATTGCTGCGACGACGTGCTGAAATACCCACGTCTCATGCTTAAATATTTAACTAAAACTAACAATTTCTGTTTCTAAGAGTTCAACATAGTCCTCTGGTCTCAGACCTACCGATTTACGAAATGCCGCCCACAGAATTACGCTGCCAGCAGAAAATTAACAAGAATAAAACTGCTTAATTTTCCGCAAATCATGGAAGAATTATTAGAACCCATCTGGCACACCTAAACAAGACTTATTTTCACCGCGAAAAATTACGGAATACCACTTCCTACACCAGTTTACATGAGTTTGTGCGAATTCGAAACGGGCAATCTGATGTCTTCAACGTAGAGGCGCACAATCTTTACCAGCTGAAACTTATTATCGAACACTTTCTTTAATTTTTCTTTCTCTCACATTTCTCTAACATACGTGGGTGGTCCGATAAGTACTTAGCCTACAAAAGAAAAACGAAAATTTTGGAAAAGTGGCGATTTATTTCTCAACGTAGTCTCCTTTCAACTCGACCCAGCGATGCTCCAACTTCTTTCACCCGTCTGAAAACTACGTTTTCTGGAGGCCTCCGTGGCGGCGATAACCTCCTCAATCGAATTAAATTTCTGCCCGGCGAGCGCCTTTTTCAAGTTTGGAAACAAAAAGAAGTCACACGAGGCCACGGGAGAATACGGGGGGGATGGGGCAGCTGTTCGTAGCCTAATGCGACCAATTTGGCGAATCACAGACCGATATTGCTCTTTTTCCATTTTTCTAAAATCCGCGGACACGTTCGTTTCCACACGCGGTCAAAACAAAACTACAAATCCAATATGGCTGAAATTTTGACAATAGCCGTCTACGAGGATGTACTACACGATAGTACATTTCTCTTACGATAGTGGCACCATCGGGCGATAGGGCTAAGTACTTATCGGGTTGCCCACTGCTGATTGACTTATTCATCATGGCTCAGCCCAAGGTATATTATCAAGGTATGCTACGTATGGAGAGACGTCTGTCAATGTTTCTGGAGATACTATTATTTGTGAACTGATGCTTTTTTCGTAGGAAAAAATACTAAGTGTCAGTATTGCTATTGTTGGTACAACCAAATTTTTTTGTACAGTTTAGAATAGCATTGAAATAAACATATTTGATGCGTAATATTATTAATACATCCAAAACATATACACAACAATACCGATTTGTCTTTATTTTCATTGTTTTCGTTGTTCATAAGAGTAGGTAAAACGATTTTTAAAACTTGATTGAACAATTTTATACTTTTTATTGCCCCTTTATCAAAAATTTTAAGTTCACCATTGAATGTGGAGCCAGATGACACGCCATGGTTTAAATTAACAAGTCAACTTCACGCAAATAACTCGGCAAATGTTATGCAATCAACTTTTGAAGACTCTTTTCAAAATTCAACGTTAATAGACAATGGCAAAAAGGAACTAAACATAGACTTGAGAAACGAATTTGACAGTTTCCACGAGGAATGTTTTTTAGAATTAGAGACTTAAACAAAAATTTTAAAGAAAAAGATTTTTCAATAATAAAAAAATGTCAAAAACTGATTTATAAAAATTTACTTTATAAACTGCTGAAACAAGCATTTTTCTAATAAACTTTTTGCTACACAAAATCAATTGTTAGCACATGAGGTTTTTTATCTCTTTAGATATAGGAACCAATACTGAATGTTGCAACCAAACATTTGCTCCTAAGTGAAAGTAACTCTGATTTTCACATAACCCGCACTCTTATTTTGAAATCTCTCCATACGTAACATTATTAATAAAACTTGGCTCATCCCAAGTCACTGGAGCTACAGATATGAATTTTGAAATAAAGGTGCATTAACCCTATCGCGACGGAGTTTTATCTCCGGATTTTTTTAAACTGTAAGGAAATTTGGAAACAGGGTTCAAAAATGTGTTTGGGATCTAAGCAAAGTCCTTGATCCTTGATCGTTATCCTGAGAGCTTATAATTTTCAGCTGATTCAAACCACATTGATGCAACGAATAGTGGAAGCTAATTTTGTTATGTCCCTTCCACCAATCATTGGAATGCCTTGGGATTGTAAATACATTGAGCTACTGAGAACTTGCTATTCTCATCAGTTCTCAGTCAAGAGTATAGTAAATACAATTTTTAATAAAATTACTTTGACACCTCAACCTTTCGTATTCTATGCAGTTTATAAACGTCCCAACTTCTTGACATATGGACATTGTTAGTTTTGTAAAACTTATACATTTTCAATCAATGCGTCATGAATTCGAAATGCGATTTATTAAGCCGTATAAACGTTTAGATTGACCGAATCGCATGTAGTGATGCTTTGATACCCCTTTGGTATCGATATTTTTAGTCAGTTGCAGTATCGAAAAAAAGCATCGAATACCGAGTAAGCATCGCGAAAAAAGTATCGAGTAATTTATAAGTATTGAGTATTTATTATTTCACACTAGAAAGTGCCCGATGTGCAGGGCATTTTTTAAGTAGGATAGATGTCGTCAAATGGCCACGTAGTAGTTCGAAGTGGCCACGTAGTTACAACAATTTGGCCACAATAAAAATGTTTGTTAAAAAGGATAATGCGCTTTTGAATAAAATAAAAACGAAGACGACGTATGGAATTTTTCAATAGGATGCAATCCAGAATTCATAGGGCAATTATCATAGGGCAGAAAATCGATGAGTACTAATTTTTGAGTTAAATTTTTAATTGCCAACATTAAGATCTGGTACAAATTAGTTATAGATTACGAACGACATATAAATATAATGAATTATAGAATGGAATTACAAACCAAAATCTTTTCGAAAAAATTTTTGGATGAAATTTTTTCCGAGTATAAAATGAAATCGGGCTTACGGTAACTTCTTTCTTTCTTGTGAAGAAACTCTGCTACAGCTGGCCTAAATTGCCAGTTTCATATCAACATTTAATATGAAAAAATCATCAGACTTTACGTAAGTACCCAAGGGGTTTTGGGGTCGCTGACTCCGATGCAAGGGTCGGTTCGACAAAAATGTCCCAAAAACCCCACTTTCGTCGAGGCATAAAAACAGTACAGCGAACTCTCGTGAAAAAAATAAATGAGTATGCTTTATATAGAGGATTGGCTCCTGCATCTAACAAACTAAAAATTTTGCCTGAGAAATTTTGCCGTAAAAGGCGTGGCTCGGCGTCAAATTCAATTTAATCAATTTAATGTTAAAAAATATATTCAGAAAAAACAAAAATATAAAATGTTTTATATTCCATTGTAAAGGGAATTTCACAGGCTACAATATGGTAGCAAACTTATTGTACCTTAGTAATGGATTTTTCGATAAAAAAATCCGTTGAAAAAAAATTTTATAAAAAAATGTTTTTTTCGCTTAAAACTTTTTATTAGTAAGGGAGAGGGCTTGGTTGTGAACCATTACCGTTTTTTCTTTCCCTAATTGACATATCGCCAATCTTTCAACTGTCAAGTTTGTCTTATGATATGACTCTGCTTTTGTGGTTACACCGAAGTACAAACACGTATTGCTTGTGGCAGCTACAGACATCGTGTTTGAAAATCGACTGCGAAAACTTGCTTGCTTTTTTTTAAAGTGCTATCCAAGTGACTGAGCTTATTGCGAAAAGGTACATGTTTATTTTAGTGTTTTGATTATATTTTTCGATGCAATATTTGTTTATGTCGAATTATGATTGGAAGTGTCGTTTATTTTAAAGTTTCTAAAATGGCATCGTGGTTGGGCTGTGAACCACTGAGGTGGGTGGGTTATGAACCACCTGTTTTTCGTACTACATTTGTTCAAACACTGTCAAATAAGGACGGATATATTAAAATAAAGTAATTTTATGTAATTTCACTCGATTTCGGTGAGTTCACTTGAAGTGGGCCAATGCGAGAAATACGCGTTCGTATTTCACATGCAAACATTGCGACACCATCAAAAAATTGATTTGAATTACCTTTCCAACGGTATCTTCGATTTTTCGATATCTTTATTCTGAAAAAGGTTAGAGCAAAAAACAAAACTCGGTTCACAACCCAGCCCTCTCCCTTACATCTTACGCATCTAATGTTGCACATCAAAAGAAAGGTATGAAAAATAACTTTCGTTTGATACCCATATCGTGTAAATCAGTTGCAGATTAATGTATTTTTTTTGATAAAAGCTTTGAACTGTGACGCCGAGCCACGCCTTTAATGGGCGTTTCCTAGGCAACATTTTTAGTTTTTTAGATGCAGGAGTCAACCCTCGCTATACTGTTTTTATGCCTCGACGAAAGTGGGGTTTTTGCGACATTTTTGTCGAAAACACAGTTGGAATGTATTTTTTTTGGATTGGTGACTTAAGCAAATTTGTTGGTCGTTAAAATATCTACAAATTTGCCGAAGAGAGTAAGGCGATATTCGGAACGATTTAGGACCTATTAGCATTTACACGTTCGAAGACTTAAGCAACGAACTCGACTGAAATGAGCCAAATTCAAAGTCGGATTTCTCATAAACTAAAGCCAATCCAGCCAAACCTGGTGGATCTAAACTCAGTATACCTATAGAAGAGTCGCTCAGTAGGTCCCCCCCATGTTGCGATTTTTGAGGGTAAATTTCACACACAGTGTTATTATCACTTCGTTTCTTTGGGGACAATGTCTGGCTGTCTTCTTAAACGTCAGTTGCTTTGCAACAGTACAAAGCATCATGTTCGTAAACAAAAAATGCAACAGTGTTACAATGCATCGTGTTCGTGAACGCATCCAATGAGCAATCGATCGCATCGGCATCGTAAACTGCGCATCATTGTTATCGACGATACATTGACATGAATTTCGCTGTTAACAGTTTCATTTCTGGAATTGGTTTTACTCTTAGTATACTCATAATTCAGTTCTCCAGGACCTTCGGAACTTGTTATTATATTATCAAGATTCACATTTCCTGCTTTTTACATCAATGTAACTTAAGATTCGAAATTTATTTTTTAATCCTTTGCACTCGAGGCCTTTTTCGCTTGCGCGAACCAGCAACTCGAGACGATTTCGACCAAATTCGGTAAACACATTACAAAAACCTACTTTAAAAACATTTATAAACAAACAAACGTATACAAATAATAGAATTTCACCAGTTTATTCATTTATATGTCGAAAACAACAAATTTTGATAAACATTACACTCTGTAATTAGTAGCAAATTCTAATGGGCCGGGCGCCGACGCAGCGCCGCTCGAGTGCAAAGGGTTAAAATGCCAAAGACCTGCTCGACGCATACTCATGTATTACTCAAAATAGTATTGAAAGTTTGCAATACTAATATTGTTTCGCAGTCCCTTTTCGCTTTTGCTGTGCGTCCATTTTGCAGTATTTGCTTGCATCAGAACCATTCGTAAACAAAGCAGTGCTAACACATAAATGTATGCAATATATTACGACTGCATACCCAACTGGCATCACGACAGTAGTGATAGAGCATCACTGCTTTGCATAGGGATGTTTAAGGCAGGTTTCTACCTTGTGCGGCCGAGAAAACATGTTTTTTTGAAAAATTTTGATGGGAGGGTTTTTAAGATAAACACTGGAAAATTTTTTCAGATGTAGGTATATGTTTATTGTACAAGTAAAAAAAGTTTCACGATAAAATATGCAAAGGGGGGGAGGGGGCCATCGAGCAATGGCGGCAGGACTTTCTTACTCGCGGAAGTCCTGCCGCTGTTTGAGATGACTTGAAACACAAAAATGAAATTGTTTCTTATTCTGTATCCTTTTGTCTATGGCTGGAACTAGGATTAAAAAAAAATGAAAAATGAAGGATATATACGATTTTGACTAAAAAACTCAATTTTTACCTACTTTTTTCAATACAAATTTCTATTTTTAATGAAAAAAAATTATTATTTCTTGCAGACATGGGGGTTTTGCATTAAATTCATAGTGCACTATCCTTTTCACTACCACTAAATAAATTTTAGTGGTAGTTGAATTTTTTCCACTAATCACTGAATTTAATGGCAGTGGCAGTGGTAAAAAGTACCACTAAAAAAAAATTAGTGGAAAAAATTCAGCTACCACTAAAATTTATTTAGTGGATAATGGAAAATTTCCCAGCAGACCTCTAGTGGTAGTGGTAGTGGATTTTAGTGCAAAACCCCCATGTCTGATTTCTTGAAGATCCTAGTTCGGGCCATAGCTAAGACCTTGATAAATGACTGTTTAAAATTTCGTAGCTATTGCTCAACTCGTGTGGCCTAAATCACTTCCGCAAGGTCAAAAATGTAGTTTTGAGAAAAACGCGTTCAAAGTTTTGCTTCAGTACTCGGCGCGCTCGACACCGCTACCTGTTTCGATAAATTGCTTCCGTAATTCGAAAGATTTCTACTTCAAATTTTGGGAGCGTATTCTACAATCATGTATTAATCCAAAAATGCATGAAAAAAAAAATTGATTTTTTTGACCGCACAAGGTAGAAACCCCCCTTAAGAAGACAGCCTCTGTTATAATTTCATCATAACATTTAATACCTGCTTTTGCATAATGCGATCAGCCCAAAAAAGTCTGAAACGTTGTGGAACTTTTTGGTTTATAGATCGGCGGAACCCAAATATAACATCTAAATTTGGATTGTTTTTGTGTTTTATATGTTTATAGCCCCAGTTGATTTCCGGGAAATTGTTAAAATACCCCTTTGGCGCTAACACATATGCTTCGAAAAATATTCCATATCTGGGGAGATGGCAAAAATTGAGTCCTTCGCCCGCTATCTTCGTACTTTTCCATTGATGGACAAAATATTTTGGTTAATATTGAATTTTTAAGTTGTAAAGATTTCTTTTATATGGCACCCTATTTAAAGTAAGTGAATTATGCTCATTTTTAAAAGAGTCCATACCCTTGACCTCTAGATTGCTCATACTAAATTGCATTGCAATATCTTAACTTGTAGTATGCTGCGTCAAACATTGTCCGTTGAAAAACCACCGTGCACATAGAAATTGTCATATTCACAAATAATCACTGTAGAGTTAGAGATAATGAAAATAAAATGGCTTTAGATGCGTTCTCGACTGCCGATACGAAATTATATAGTTGTTTCAACTCGGTAGCATCAAAATCCATCATTAATTACTTTCAACTGAGGCACTAATGTTCATACAGAATACAGCGTAGGTACATATGTACTATACATGTACCTATGTATTTTTTTTTATTCACATCAACCTACACATATATACATACAAATTAGCGATTTCCAAAATTTCTTCCATGAAACTCTATACACAAGCAACACAATAGACGTTCAAATTATGAACGTTGCACTGCACTGATAGATGATAAAAGGATGATTCCTTTGTTAGAGATTTAATATTTTACGCTTCATGAGCAAAATCTTATTATGACTGCATTTAATTTGGCAGCTGATTGCTTTTCTTCAAAGCGAAATGCGAAATAATATAGGCCGCGTAAAAAAATTTTGAACCTTGGAAAAGAAAACATTCGGCTTATGAATTATTATTTGTTATTTGCTTCGTATTTGGATTTCGTGTTTGTAAGACTGTTTGATGTAGGTTATAGAAATGACGAATTGAAAGCAATTTTTGAATTATTCCAATTCAATTCTATCAATGCTAAATGGTCGTTCGTTTTACTGTAAGAACTGCTTTAGTTGAAATCTTGTAGGCACTAAGTGACAACAACATTAACTTTAATGCGAATTTTCTTACTGAAACTTTTTTAAAAAGTTGTTTAATTGATATTAGTAATTGATTTTACAAAATTTCGTCCTAATAACGGCTCCTTCAGAAATTAATTCTTGTTAATTCTTAATTAAAACTTCACACGTAAATTCTCTGCCAAATTAAATTCTTCCGATATTTTGATGTTATTGAAATTTTGAATTTTAGATACACTTTACTTTTTCCACTCCAATGTAGTATTTTTCCACCGGGCCTTAAATTCATTTAACAACGCATTAAAATGCTCTGATTTCCATGGATTTGTTTTTGTATCAAAGTGCGTTAATTCACTTTCAAAACTGAGTTTACTCAGTTTTGCCGTTTAGAAACGTCTTAATAGAAAATGTTATGTTAACATCGGGAGCAAACATTTGACAGCTTTTCAAGTCAAGTGTAACTTTCAAGCATGGGTTTTGCACAACTGTTCTGTGTACCATCTCTATTTCCAACTTTTTCCCTGACATTGTTGCTGAAATTTGCTAATACTTTTTATATCTTTGATCTTCCAACTTACAATAGTCTTTCTCAAATAGTCAAAATTCATTTCCTTTCCCATAGTTGTAGTAGTAGCTACACTACGCTACGCTACACATAGTAGCTACACTCATGAAACTCAATTATGATCAAGAACAATATTGGTAAAATTAGCTCACTAAAGAAAGAGCTGAGCGTGCAATACATAACAAAGTAAGTACTGCCAGATTTCAACTGAAGCAGTTCGTAGTATAGTAACATATATATTTTACTCAGCAAATGAGTACAAACTGTTTTAGTAACTGAATAGTTTTTTGGATAATCGGAAAATTTTAAAACATAATGCGAGGGGGCGAGGATGCGGCTATTTTCGAACGACTTCTGTCGCAGCTGTTTGGACGAGGAGGAGAAAGAAAATATTCCTCACTTCCTATGTTACTGTCCTGCTTTATCCAGAAGAAGGCTGACCTACTTAGGCAACTTCTTCTTCGGAAGTCTAGAAGATCTAGCTGATAAGACCATACGCCGTCTACTAAGCTTCGTTAATAGCTCCAACTGGTTTAATGAGTGAGCGAAATGATGCTCGATCTCATGTGGTATCACAATGGGCCGCCTGGCCTAAGTGTGCTCCTCCTGGAGCAGCCACACCTACCTACCTACCTACCTTATTTATGGGGGATTTGTTTTTACTTTCAACATAATTGGCAGGGCTCCAAATTTGGAAATTTATGATCAGAAAACCCCTGTTCCCCACACATTAACGTGCAACAACATTGCCACTGCATTCATGATTTTTCGTTTGCAAGAATAATAACGCAACGAGGCCAAGGATATCAAAATCTACAATATGGCGTTGTTAATCCACTTAACATTGCATAATTTGACAGATGTTATTTTTGCTTTCATATTAAAATTTTACATTAAAAATAATTTTTGGCATTATCAAATTGTGCCAAAATCATTCGCAAACGATTACTTCAGTTCAATCATGTGAATCATTTGAGTGTTTAGTGAGGTTATGGATCCCATTTGATTCCCTTCCTTTCCAATTAGATTTTCGGATGGGACAAAGTTTTTGATAAATTTGATATTTGTACCTAGAAAATTTGATCAAGCAAATCACATGCATTTTTGATATAAGTAGTGCGAATAACAAGTATACAACAGCGAAACCCTATTGTACATTTTATGTTGTATGTATGTATGTATGGGCATCTCCCAGTGGCACGGACGCGACATTCGCACGCTTTCAATTACATAAAAAACTAGAAAGAAACACAAAAAGTCGATATGTTTTTTTAGTGTTCTAGCGCGCTGAAATAGTGCTACATTTTAGAAATATATTGGAAATATTTAGTACAAATTAGTACAAAATAATAAGCAATTATGCAATGACGGACGCGACAAAAAAAAGAAGTTTTTTGGAAGCTCTTATAGAAATATACAAAATTTAGCGATTTTTGGGAACTTTTTTTTTATATATATACATGCAAATGAAGGTCAAAGGATAACTTTTCTTCGTAGACTTATGAAATATGAGAATTTTGTCTTACCTTTTTTTAATTAGGTATATCATGAATACGGACGCGACATCACGGACGCGACAAATTTTTCCAAGGGTATTCCCCTTATTAAATACAGTAATCGTTTTCATTAAAACACTTCAACTTTTAATAAAAATAACACATAACAAGTAAAATTCAAGTTACAGCAATCAAACTAAGGAAAAATTAAAGTTAAAAGTTCTTAGTGTGGTTTATTTAATTTTCCTGAGGAACTCTATTGGAATTAGATCTTGTTTAATATCGCGCACACAGCTCTTACAATCATTAGCAATGCACCTTTCATTCATCACATCGCAGCAAACTGGTTTTAGAAATAACTTAATAAATTAATTTAATTAAATTAAATTAATTAACTAGCTGAACATATTTGTACAGTATTTTTCATTAACCCTTTCCGGAAATTTGTATGATATATCGTACAATTTTTTTTAAAGATTTTTTTTTGACAGCGAACGTTTTTTTTATGAAACGGCTTTTAAATTCTTATTAAGTAGGTTATGTTTAACCATTCTGTTTGAAAATATAAATCACAATAGCCGTGGGTATACAGTGTGAGTGCGATTTGTAAGCAGCTCTTTGCAAGAATTTGGCGATGCTATGCTTCTGCGGCGGAATTTTTAATTATGTAATACTTTTTAGTAGCAAAAAGACAAACAATTTCAAAGTTTGAATCTCAATTGATTTATAAAACTTATTAAATTTAAAAATTTTTGCTTCTAAATATTTTATGGATGGTTATGGATTCGTAACAGAATTTTTCTGTTTGCTCCCATTCACGCCCATCACTAAATCGTATGACTAATACAATTCGACTGATCGACTATTTCTATTCAGAAATAACAATTACTTAACGATTTTGGGTTTCACTGGGCAGACACAGATTAAGGACTGTATCGAAAAGAAAGTGCACGCTTAGTTTGAAGTATAACTTTAATGGAAATTTTTTTGATCAGATTTTTTGTTTTAACATTTGTTGCATATACTTTAAGGACTAAGGATTTTTGTTTAAATAACAAATTTGTTTTTCAAATAAATGTATATCTAATTTTTTGTTTGACCCTCTTCATTAAATTTTGTACAGCTGTTTGCGTTATGGGTTTTTTTGATTTTCTCCAATTTTTTTTTAATTTCTTAAGATTTTTAGCTTCTTGTTCATCTTTCATAAGGTTTCTTTTGGCTATTGCGTAGTAGCGCTCTATTGGACGTAGTTCTGGTGATTTTAGCGGATTCTCATTTCTTCCTGGCAGTGATTTTGAGTTCATTTTTACATATGTCGCGTCATCCATAATGATGCCCGAAATTTTTTCTTTGCAGAGACGAGTGTATAGTTTTCTGCATTGCGTTTTGCCAGCCACTTTTTGATTTTCATTTCTTTTTGGTATTGTTTGTTTTTTATATGTTTTTAAGTTATTCCTCTGCTTCACTCTTTGCACCATCGTTACACTCGTTCTAGCTAAATGTCCAATACAAATGCACTTGTTTTCGTCAATCTAATGCCTCAGTTTTTCTTCCATTTTTGGGTCTTTAGGACCCTTTTTACGGTCACTTTTTGGTATGTCGTTTATAGTGCAATTTTCACCATACTTAAGAATCATTTTTTTTTAGCGAAGTTTATGGACACGCGATGTCGTTTGGGTGATTTTCTGTACGAAGCACCTGTTTCAGTGAACCAACTGTACACAAATTTTTTGAGGATGTCTAACTCGATACGCGTAATTTTCGTAATATAAAAATATATGAAACGAAATTTGTATGAAATCAGTATTTCAAGGCCTACTCTATTAAACGGCATTTTTAGAATTAAAAAAATAATTATATGCTGCAAGAAAATTAAGTTAGAAAGTGTGCACTTTCTTTTCGATACAGTCCTTATGTAAGGTTAGACATGAGTACTTGCCACTCCCACTACGATAATAAGAATCAGCTATATTCGGTATCTTTCTACAAAGCTATATGGTGTTTGGTTGATTCTGTGTTTTATTGAGGGGAAAAGGGCTTTGCAACAGCAATAACGGTTTTATAAGGCCTGATAGATGTTACTCAATTGTTTATATATATAATTTATATAGTTTTCGATCAATGAAATCACGTTTTCATTTTTGTTGTTAAATTTATATTTTCTTATCAAATAAACCAATGAATTGTTCATAAAATAAAAAAAAACGAAAAAAAAGTTTCATGCATTTTTACTCCTTTGCGGACCATTGTACGATATATCGTACAAAATTGCTGAAGCTGTTATTCTCAACCAAAATAATTTTTTTGATATTTTCTTGTATTTTATTGCTAAACTGTTCAATGAGAGTCAATATTTTGAAAAAAAAAATTGTATCTCAAGAAATGCGGAAATTTACCGGAAATCGAAAAACAATCGAATCGATTCAGAGCTTTCGGTTACGGACGCGACAAATTTTAAACACCCATAAAATTTTTTTCCGATTTTGCCGGGAACCAATTATTATATTTTCCTAACGGGAACAATGCACCTATTTAAAAACTGACAGCTACTTGCATTTGAAAAGTTTGTCCACTAATGGCAACAACTAATAAGGTTTTTTGGGCACGGACGCGACAATAAGATACAGGAAGAAGCAAACTAAAAAAACTTCCGTTCTTTGAACTCCACTTTCTCTCGCTTTCTCTAATACATAAGATTGTTGTTAGTAGAAAACTTTTGCATTACAAGAAAAATATAATATTACTGGAATAAGATAAAAACGCAAAGACAAAATGTGCATATAATTCGTCAAAAGGCTCAGAAACAAATTTTTTTCTTTTACAGTAGTATATTTCGGTCAAAAATTAAAAAAAATTAAAAATTCTTTTACATTTATAAAATATAGATATTTAAGCTGTATTATTGGATAATAAAAAGTTTTTCTGAGCAATTTGAATTTTTCACTCGTGGTGGACCTTTTTTGGGAGATGCCCATATGTATTGGTATCAATGGGAACTCAATTCAAAGTGCCCATTATCAGAAACCAGCTGTTATTCAAAAGCGTTTAATTAAATTTGAGCATTTGAACCATTTTCTTACAAATTGTATATTGGTCACGAGTGTTTCAAATATTTTTTAACATAATTCTGAAAAAAAATGCTTGCTTATATCTGACTAAATTGACATTTGGAACACAAAGTATCGGAATCTCTAATTATGTGCATCTTTACTTAACCGAAAAAAACAAAAAAAAAAACAAAATCAGCTGATCCCCAAAACACGGAAGTTAACAAGGGGGTCGTTTGCAAACAGTTGTCAAAAATTGTATTTTTGTAAATACTTAACACAAAACTATCGTGAACACCTTGATATAAAGTATGAATTGTGCAGCCTCTTCAGTATTTTACAAATCTCTATATCAGAAAACAGAAAGTATTAGCTTCTCTTGAAGAACGAGTTGTACGATCTGTACTATTTATAGCTATTTATATTTTTGAATGAATTGAACACAAATTGGATTTGGAAAAACTCCATACCATTGCTTTTCGGCCGATATATCTTCCTTTTATAGTGTTAGTAAGATCATAAATTTCAGTAGCCTAGTGATACAAATATTCCAACATTTCAACAATGGATTCAATGGCCACATATGGCCTTACGTACCTGACTGCAAACGCGCACTCACGTATTATTAGAAGATTATGGTTTACCTGAAGAAAAGTGTCCCACAAAGTAATTAAAACACACGTAGGAACAACTGCGAGTGAAATATAATACAACACAAATACCGATGATATTGACACACAGACACAGAACGCACAAAGGCCACTTATGGTGCCGTCGGGATAAGTGGTGCTTTATTCGCAAAGTGCGTCACCAAAGTGGCGCTAGAACAGTTGACAATTCCAGGCGAGCTACCAACTGAATGAGAAATCAAGGAGGCGTGCGACAATAATTGTTTACAAATTGTCTTGATCCGGGTCCCGATATGAAACGACGCGCAGCATTAAGCCAAGAAGTCAAACTGATGCTCGTCAATTGGAAAGGGACCCTTTGCGTAATAGTCGCTTGAGATTTCATACAAGCGCAAGTACATGCGCCATGTATACATACAATGCAGCGGGAGTGCTTGCGGGGGCGATGGCAGACTGCTCTTTTTGTTGTATGTGCAAACAATTGTTGCTTTACCTCGTCCATGCGTTCGTGAATACAAACATGCAGTTAACTATTACACATTACACATATTCAACAACTGGGCGCCGGTCGTTCAAATATTACTTAGTTAAAGTTAGTTAAGAGCTTCGAGTTAAGTTAATCTTACGACTTAATATGCCCAGAACTGTAACAACTGTGATAAGTGTTGGAAAGTTTTTGTACTTCAAGAATTGTAGAGGTAGAATTCTTCTTCTTCTTGACAGGCACGACAGCCCGATTAGAAGACTAAGGCGTACCCGCAACCATCCATGTTGTGCGTGTGAAGTGTTTTTTTAAAAGGTTGCAAGGGACCTACAGTTTTATGCCGATTCTGAACGGCCAGTTGGGAGCTTTTTCATAGGCAATTTTACTCTCAGAGGTTTGCTATTTCCTGGTGAGAGGACAGCCTCCGAAAGAAAAATTGTTTTTTTTTTTTTTCGGTGTTAACGCCACGGAGTCTTAAACCTGGGTTCGAGCGTCGCACTTGACTCGCGGCCCAACGCTCTAGCCAGCTGAGCTACGGCGGCTGGTAGAATTGGGATATAAAAATACAATGTTTACATGAGAAAAGTTCTTGAGACGTGTCAAAGCCAAAGGCAAAATGGTTAATACTTAAATGCATATCTTAAGATTAAACGTGCTATAATTTTTTAAAGCGACAATGAAATATGAATTCTTGTTGCTAGTATTCAAAAACAAAGTTTTTATTTCAAAAAAATAATGCATGTAGTTTAGGGTTACAAAATACATACTCTGCAATCTGAACTCTTCAGCAAGTTGACAAACAAACATTTTTTCTAATACCTGAATCCTAATGGACACTTCGTTCACACAAGCTTTGTATAAAAGTTAATATAAGCAGTAGGTACACAACAAAATGCCAGATGACAAAAGCTAATGACTACGAATGTATCAAATATTCAACTTCTTAACTCGAACAAATACCTATATCAGTTCTAAAGTGGAATATCGTTTGGTTACTGCGCGTTCTTTTGAAGCTCAAAACGCCAAGTCAATTCGTATTGAATCAGTATTCAATATTTGCACCATTCATTGAATATTCATTTCGTAAAATACCAATCACCATGCTATGTGTACCATTATTGGAAGCTACACTCTTATTTACTTCCAACTCAAGCACTCTGTAAATCTGCAAAACACGCCGGTGGAACATAATGCCAGTTTATGTACGTTAGACATAATGGATGCTCTTTTAAATGCGCCTCTATTGTGCGCAAAAGAGACGGAACGAACTAGCACAGCAAAGGAATCGTAATTCGGCATCACTAATATGCGCAGGTCCAAAATTCACATAGCCACGGCATATGGCCGCCGCGCTGTTGCATGCACAACAAACAGCCATGGAAGCCAGTTCTTTTAGGTTGGGAAAACATGTGGAGTAGGGGTTGCAATTTGGCGTACCGCTCGAAGTTTGCGCCCTTCAGCATAAAAAATCTAAACTTTTTGAATGCGGAACGCGAACAAAGGCGGCACTAATCCATAGCCATAGCATCAATTTCTGGAAATTGTGCGCTTCTGCGCTGATTTTCTCATTGCAGTCGCCGTCTGCGCTTGCCTCACTTTTCTGCACTCTGTACAGCAAATGAAATGTGGTTAAGGCTTCACACAATGCCGCTTTGCTTCCTGAATCGAATCAAGCACATAACTACTTACAAAGTTCACAACTAGTCTACCTCTGGTCTAGACAAAAAACTTAATTTGACCTTCATTTCTATTGTTTCTGCGATTGTGAAAAATATTTACGCTTGGTTTTTGCTCTCGTGCAGGATTTAACCATCGTCAGAGATAGTTGTTATTGCTTTGTTAAAGCAGTTGAAAATCTTTAAACTAGGAATTGTTTTCAACAAAACAATATTAACTTTAGGAGTCGACAGATACCTGCACATTAGACTTTACTTCAGTTAACAAATTTAGGCTTTTATATTGCGGCACTCCCAAATACTACTCCTCGCATAATTGGAAAGTGCGAGACGTGTTGCGACCTCTAAACATTGTAATCACAATTTGCTATAAACAGACATAACAATATTCAACACATCAAAACCCCAATTTGTAATAAGGGTGCGGATTTTCATGCCAATGTATATCTTTTTGAGTGTGTACATACTTTTGCATATCTATCTATATATATAAAAATCAAATAAATTTCGTATGTGTTCTATAGACTCCCAAACCACCAGACCTATTTTAATAAAATATTACGTTTGTGTTTACGGGCACCGTGTGGAAGGTTCTTAGCATAGGGGGCGTGGCATTATTCAAGGGGGCGTGGCACCGCCCATACAACTCAATTCTTTAATATTGAATATCTTCAGAATTATAAGTCGTATAGCATTGAAATTTGGTACAGTGTCATGGCGTAAACATGTTGTTCGACCGGTAAAATTTAATGGGCGTTGGACAAGGGGCGTGGCACTTTTTAAATTCCGGTGTAACTTTCGAACTATAGCGTTCACATCAGTGAAACTCGGTACAAACTAACGATTTGGTCGTGTCCTTCGACAGGGAGAATAGGGTGGGTTTTTGACAAGGGGGCGTGGCACCGCCCATACAAGCCAACTTTTTAATACGGAATATCTTCGGAATCATAAGTCGTATAGCATTGAAATTTGGAACAGTGTCATGGCGTAAACGTGTCTTTCCACAAATAAAATTTAATGGGCTTTGGAAAGGGGCGTGGCACTTTTTAAATTCCGGTGTAGCTTTTGAACTATAGCATTCACATCAATGACACTCGGTATAAACTTATTATTTAGTCGTGTCCTTCGGCAGGGGGAATAGGGTTTATTTTAGACAAGGGGGCGTGGCACCGTCCATACAACCCAAATTGTTGATTAGAAATATCTTCAGAATTATAGGTCGCTCAGTATTGAAATTTGGAACAGTGTCATGGCGTAAACATGTAGTTCGACCGGTAAAATTTAATGGGCGTTGGACAAGGGGCGTGGCACTTTTTAAATTCCGGTGTAACTTTCGAACTATAGCGTTCACATCAGTGAAACTCGGTACAAACTAACGATTTGGTCATGTCCTTCGGCATGGGGAATAGGGTGTATTTTGGACAAGGAGGCGTGGCACCGCCCATACAACCCAACTTTTTGATATGGAATATCTTCGGAATTATAAGTCGCTCAGCATTGAAATTTGGAACAGTGTCATGGCGTAAACGTGTCTTTCCACAAATAAAATTTAATGGGTTTTGGAAAGGGGCGTGGCACTTTTTAAATTCCGGTGTAGCTTTTGAACTATAGCATTCACATGAATGAATTTCGGAATTATAAGTCATACAACACTAAAATTTAGTACCCTGTCGTCTCATACATGAGTCATTCTAATGATAAGATTTGATGGGCGTCAGACAAGGGGCGTGGCGCATTGTTTGTGACCCAAATATTTTGCTGAACTTTGAGTGGCACAGCAATGAAACTAAGTACGAACCTACCATTTTCCCTTCCGAAAGACGGGATGGTGCGGGTATTGAACAAGGGGGCTTGGAACCGCCCATATAACTTAAATCTATATATATATACAAGAAAGTGACTGTATGTGAGTTACGGCATCACACACAAACGGACCGTTTGGGCGAGACGAAGTTTGCCGGGTCAGCTAGTTTACAATAAAATTCATATTTCAAATTGCAGGAATTAATGTGCGTAGAGTAAGTTCGGGTAATGTGATATAGTGGCTTATTTCAGAAGTGCGTTGACCTGATTCAAAATTAAAATCTTTAAAACATCATAAAAGCTAAAAAACTCGTGCTGCATGATTTTGGATGTATTTGCTTAACCCTACTGTCATAACGTACGTCTGCGAGACGTATGCTCTTTTTACGTTTTGCGCTCTCTTCCACAATTATTCTCAAAGCAAATTCAAATTGTCAGTTATCTCAGTTATATAATTAGCAACTATGACTTTTATTTTACAGAAAAATATACATATTTCTGATGTAAGTGAAATATTTGCTGATAACGTACCTTTAAATTTCGGCTTAAGATCGTAAATCTTTATACGTCTCCCGGACGTATCGTTATGATTTCAGGGGTAAACAATAACGTTATGACACCAGGGTTAAATAGTTTACAGTCAGTGTGATGAAGTGCTTTGAGTAGTGCTTGTACAAGTTTTTGGTTATAAAGTTTGAAAGCATAAAAGGTACAAAAATATATTATAAGAAAGTTCGAGGCTAATCAGAAGTAAATCAGTGATATCGATTATGAGTTCGCGAGGTACGGTCTTCTTAACAAAATTATTATTGTTCTTTTATAATATTTTTTTCGCAAAAAGTAAATTTCGGGTAATGTGATATACCAAAGTTAGGGTAATGTGATATACGTGGACAGTCCGATAAGTACTTAGCCCCACCGTCCGATGGTGCCACTATCGTAAGAGAAATTTACTATCGTGTAGTATATCCTCGTAGACGGCTACTGTCAAAATTTCAGCCATATTGGATTTGTAGTTTTGTTTTGATCGCGTGTGGAAACGAACGTGTCCGCGGATTTTAGAAAAATGGAAAAAGAGCAATATCGGTCGGTGATTCGCCAAATTGGTCGCATTAGGCTACGAACAGCTGCCCCATCCACCGTATTCTCCAGATTTGGCCCCGTGTGACTTCTTTTTGTTTCCAAACTTGAAAAAGTCACTCGCCGGGCAGAAATTTGAGCCGGTTGAGGAGGTTATCGCCGCCACGGAGGCCTCCAGAAAACGTAGTTTTCAGACGGGTTAAAGAAGTTGGAGCATCGCTGGGTCAAGTGTATCGAGTTGAAAGGAGACTACGTTGAGAAATAAATCGCCACTTTTCCAAAATTTTCGTTTTTCTTTTGTAGGCTAAGTACTTATCGGACCACCCACGTATGTTGTGCTCTCTACCCGCAGGGATTCGCAGCGGCTAGGGTTTCACGTCGAGGCTGACAGGTATAATATACTTTGGACGTTGTCTAGGAATTCGTCTTTCTTGGCACTGCCGTAAACAGTAGTAATGATGTGAGCCTGAAGATAAAGAGAAGGAGTTCTCTTGCCAACACGTGCAACTACGGTCGCGATAGGCAATTGAATAGCAGAGACAGACAAAACTTGCACTCTATGGGACGCTTATTCTGCCCTTGCTCCTTTATGACTCAGAAGCAAGGACACTACATGTAACGACATAGCGGCTCTTGGGGTGCTGTTGAGTCCTGTTCGTATTGGCGACGACTATCGTATACGAACCAACAACGAGCTGTATGAGTCGTCTAAAAACATGGACGGAGCGCAGCGAATTAACATCCAGCGGCTACGCTGGTTTGACCATAGCTGTCGTATGGACTATGAAGCTCTGGCGAAGAAAGTGTTCGACGCAGAAGTTTGAGGTTGACGGCGAAAAGGGAGGTCGTGTCTCCGGTGCAAGAATCAAGTTGAGGATCTTGGTGTGACCTGTAGAAGGCGTGCGCAGTGCTTGGAGAGAGCTTTTGCGGCCGGCCATATACCAGTAACGGGTTATTACGGCCAGTTAAGTATGTAAATAAATATGTGTACAAATAAAAATTTAATTTTAAAAATGTTTTTTCGTATAACAGTTAGGCTGAAGAGTTCTTAGGCTAACATAGAAAAAGTTTTTACTTTTTTTATACAAAATTTATTTCTTTATTGAATACATTTGCGTTCGATAGAACGATAATAGCGGTCATATATTTTTCTGACACAATTATTATAGTACGACTTGTCTTAAGCCTCAAAACAGGCGCCAGTTTCGGCGTTACCTCTTCAACAGTGCTAAATTTCTTTCCAGCAAGCATTCTTTTGAGGTCTGCAAACAGGAAAAAATCACAGTTGATTTCATCATTTAAATGCTCCAACAATGCTATGTAATACTCGATGTTGATGTTTTGGCGCTTTTCGAGATAATCAAGACACTAATGCCATAACCTTGCCAGCCGACTGTTGCGTCTTTCTTCGCTTTAAATTCGGTTTATCACGTGCAGTCCACTCGGCTGACGATTGGACGGCCGATTGGACTCTGGAGTGTAGTGATGGATCAATGTTTCATCCGTTGTAATATATCAATGGAAAAATTCGTCTTTATTGCGGTTCGTCTTTATTACGGTCGCGAAACATTGCTCCTAATCATCAAAACGTTGTTGCTTTTGATCTATTGTGAGTTCGTACGGCACCCACTTTGCACACAGCTTTCGCATGTACAAATATTCATGCACGATATGTCAAACACGTTCCTTTGATATCTTCAGAGTCTCAGCTATTTTGATGAACCTCAATTTACGATTATTCAAAATTATTTTTGACCTTTTCGTTGGAAACAGCGTCTTTGGGGAGTTCACTGCGTGCATCGTCTTCGCCTCGTTTAAATTTAGCAACCCACTTCTTAAGGGTTGACTTTCCTGGTGCAGAGTCCGAATAATGTTTATCAAGCTAAGCGTTGGCTTCAACAGTATTTTTTTGTCGCCAAATAGGAATGTTTTATTAACACACGAAATTTTTTTTTATTCATATTTTTCACAATAACAAAGCTTCACTCACAATGCTATATCTCACGAACCAATTGTCCGGCAGCTGTGAAATTTGTACTCGTATCGTTTGAAGGTTAATAGTAACTAAAAATTATATGGTTTTAATTCTAGTAACGTCATATGTATATGTCAGCCTACGAACTTTCCAGCCCATCTGTTATATTTGTTTTTTCGTTTTGTATACATTACACAGTACAACAATTTTAAACTTTTTGTGTGCAACAGAGTAACGACCATATATTCCTGAAAGAGGACGTCGTACTGATCATTTTTGCAGAACAAAGTAATAGTCCAGCACGTCTGAGTTTTTTGTAATTCACACATAAAGGTTAAAGGGGTCTCTATAGACTTTTACACGGAAAGTATAAAAACTAGAAGAGCTAGAGCTTTGATGTCTAAGGCAAAGTTTTTCGCAATAAAAATGTGAATATTTTTCATGTACACATGAACCCCCCCTCTTTCTTACCCCCCTTTTTCACGATTTTCGGAAAAATTTTTCATAAAAAGCTTGTATTGAGTAAAATATTGCAAGAAATACCATATTGTCTTTTGGGAAAATATTCCCCACTCAAAAATAGGAGGGGTCTTCAAACAGCAAAACTTTCTCAAAACTTCCCCCAAGAAAATAAAAAGCCTTAAACACGAAACCTTCATTAAATAATCTTTTCATAAATTGCTAATTCTGCTTGAGATGTTGAGAAAAATTTTGAATATTGAAAAAAAACTATTTCCCATTGAATAATAGTTTAGGTGGTCTCCAAACAAGAAGTCCCCTCTTAATAAAATAAACAATTTTTATGATTTCAAAAAGACGCTTTCGCTTTACGGGAATGCGCAGATGGGTCAAATTCCAAACGTACTCAGCGAGGATTGCTACATTCTTCAAGTAGCTTCATTTGTTGATAAAACTTTTCACTTTTTCATCAGAAACAGCCCCAAGAAGGCAAAGCGAGAACTTGGAAATTAACATATTTTCCCGATTTTAAGTCAAAATTTCATGAAATTTGGTTCAATGGAATTGAAGTCATTCCGTCTGAATTGAAAGTATGTTTGTATCATCGGTACAAAAATATGCATCAAACAAGCATCCAATATCAAGTATTTTTTCCTCATCAGAAAACTTTTTTAAGTATTTTCAAAGTCGCAAAATCGTGTAAATCGTTGTCATGACGCTTTTTTTTCAATATTCAACATTTTTCTTAACATCTCAAGCAGAATTAGCAATTTATGAAAAGATTATTTAATGAAGGTTTCGTGTTTAAGGCTTTTTATTTCCTTGGGGGAAGTTTTGAGAAAGTTTTGGTGTTTGAAGACCCCTCCTAGTTTTGAATGGGGAATATTTTCCCAAAAGACAATATGGTATTTTTTGCAATATTTTACTCAATACAAGCTTTTTATGAAAAATTTTTCTGAAAATCGTGAAAAAGGGGGGTAAGAAAGGGGGTGGGGGTTCATGTGTACATAAACAATATTCACATTTTTATTGCGAACAACTTCGCCTTAGACATCAAAGCTCTAGCTCTTCTAGTTTTTATACTTTCCGTGTAAAAGTCTATAGAGACCCCTTTAACCTTTATGTGTGAATTACAAAAAACTCAGACGTCTGGACTATTACTTTGTTCTGCAAAAATGATCAGTACGACGTCCTCTTTCAGGAATATATGGTCGTTACTCTGTTGCAGAAATGCTGTTGTACAGTGTTATTAGCCCTTTTAGTGCTGGGCGAAAAAGAGGTGCCTATGCGAAAATAACCGGCCGAATTTCACAGTTTTACTAGGGTTTAGAAAAATGTTCATAAAATCCAAACGAAAACCAATATTTACATGATCCAAAAAGAAGTATAGAGGATAAAATAGAGAATGAATAGAATTTTCGAAATCCTGTTTTGCTAATTGTAGGTTTGTCAAAAACAACAATGTTTGACACAAGCGGAAAACAACGGCAATAACAAAAATGACGCTTTCAAACTGAAACTGGGACGAAATATACGGTTCACAACAACGATCGAGGAAACACTAACTGATCCTACGTCTCGCTGCGGCAATGCAACGTTATTTCGCGAGAGTCTTCAAACAGTTGTTTACATAACACGCTGCCGAAAAGTTCCGATAACATAAACGTCCACAAAGAGTTAAAACAAAAAACTATTTTGTTTTATTCTCTCGTAATAAAATTAGATCATTTATAACGTAAGGCTTGTCCACGAAATAACTTTTACATTTTCTATTATTAATAGCTACTAAATAAAATATTGAACTAATGTTTGTGTGAGTATTTATTATCTCTTATAACTCAAAGTTTGTGATAATGTACAAATATTTTAAAGTTCAATTGGATTTCTTACAAATCTACGTATTTTTGCTTTCAATCCCCTCATCAAATGTTGCACACCAGATTTTCCAATTTTTGTTGGCCATACTGTTCCACTTTTTTATATTTCAGTAAGTTTCGTTTCATTATTGCCCAAAATCGTTCGACTGGCCGAAGCTATGGGCAATTTGGGGGATTGTGATTTTTCTCAACAACACGGATTTTATTCCTTTGGTACCACTCTTTGACAATTTCTGCATAGTGGACTGTTGCTAAGTCTGGCCAAAATAAAGGTGGAACAGCGTGCTCTCTGTACAATGGCAAAAGTCGTTTGTTGAGACATTCCTTCAAGTAAATTTTACTGTTAAGACTGCCAGTTGTAACAAAAGGACGAGTGTATTTGCCACAGCTGCATATAGCCTGCCAAACCATATACTTTTTACCATATTTGTCCATCCGTTTATACTTGAACCTTTTCATAACGCCACCCTTCAGGTATGCTGTGTAATATCCTCGACCTGGAAGCTGTTTGAAATCTTCTTTGACATACGTTTCGTCATCCATTAACACGCAGCCTTTAAAACGACACAGATCATTCGATAAAAGTTTTCGGGCTCGATTTCTGGCACGCTTTTCCACTTCGGAGTTATTTGGCACTTTTTGAACAACGAAAGATTTGAGCTCGTAGTGTCTTTTAATTTTCGCAATGTATGATTTCGAAACTTCGAATTTTCGTGCTAAATCTCGTAAAGATTGGTTTGGATTTTTTTTCAGAGAAACTTTCACCTTACGAGCTATATCTTTATAGACGAAACCTTTTTTTCGTCCGGCTCCGACGATACGGGATGTGGACAGGTCCTTCTTGCATTTAATTACCACATTTCTAGCTGTTGCCCTGGAAACTTTGGCTAGTCTTCCCAACAATGCGTACGAAGCCGTTGGATTTTCGAAAAAGTGGGCAATTATTTTTTGTCGAATTTTCTCTTCTTTAGATGCCATTTTGATTGAATCACTTTGAATTTTAAAATACAATTGACCACTAATAGCTGAAATTTGAAATTTGATTCGTGGACAACCCTTAATACAATTTTATTTTGAGGTAGAGTTCTCCCACAATGCGAATAGTAAAGCGCTACAAGGCGCGGGCCGATATATCGGCTCTGGCACTTCTCGCTAGTGCAGCAAGAGCCGCTATATTGGCCTCCGGCACTAAAAGGGTTAAATTCATTATTTTGAGTAACTTACATATAAAAACGGTTTTTTATCTGGAAGACATGATTGGGCTCAGAGCTAATCATTATTAAAAATTGCATACAGTACATTTAACCCTTTCGGGACTACTGGGATAATACGTCCCAGCAAGTTTTTAATGCCTCTCAAAAAAATTATTCAAATCTTACAACCCACGCGAAATATTTTTTCGATTTCGGTGTTCCCGCATAAAAGGATGATTTCAGAATTTGTGAGCATCCAATATAGTTTTCTAACCCCAACATTCATGGCATGAGAACATTTCTACTGAGAGTATTTTGGATTTCAAAAATAAACTCCGTCCCGAAAGGGTTAAGCTATATGGGAAAGGTTGTTTTGGCATGAAACTTGGCTTAACGAAAAATAGCTACCAACGTGGTGACAATGATAAATTGTTTGGTGATAATAATGGCAATGAATTTGTTTTACAACTTATATACTAAAGAAACTTTAATAAATTTTAGAAAATCAGAAATATTTTAGGTTAAGTTAGGTTGGAGTGTACTTTTAACAATTATTCAATATGTATCTGTTAAAGTGAATCAATTTGATAAGGCCAACAATTTCATTATTTAAGCATTTGACTCAGTAAATATGAAAGTTGCCTCAACATTTTCATTGTTGGTTTTTAACATATTTTTTTATCAATGAGTTTGGTTGCACGACGGTCTTTTCAAAAGGCTAAATAGTAGGAAATGCGCAAAGAGACATGACAACAGCTGATGCTATAACTTTCATAAAACTTTTTTAAAAGAAGCTCATTTATTAAAACAGCATGAAACAATTTTGAATTTGGACTCCACAAATTTGACGTATAAATTACTACAAAATAGATCCAACTCACGATTTGCAACCTTAGAGCCTCTTTGAGTGGAGAATTTAGTTGTCCAAATAAAATGAAAAAATTCGAGGGTTAGCGGTTTAATCAATTAATTTTATGTTTCACTTAAGTGTAAAGCAGCCAATTCTGCTCAAAGCTCGCGATGGTACAAACTCCTAACCGCAAAGAAACTCTTTGAATTGCGATTAAATCCTTTACTGGTAGATCAATTTGCGGTGATGCCAACACAACAGTACAGAAGCTAATTCATAAGATGTTGGAAGCAAAGGTGAACTGGACAGCAATCGACCATTTCGCAGTAGAAATCATGACGAAACAACGACTGTGTGAATGACAGTGGCGGGCATAGGCGCGAATACTTCATTAAAATCTAGCTAAGACCAACATAATCTTTGTTGTGAAATGTCGGGAGGCGATTCCACGGATTTTTAGCTAGTAAGGATCAGGCATGCTACGTTGGGGTGATTCTTTTTTGCTTTACCTCTGAAAAAAAATTTACAAATGCTGTGTCCAAGAGAGCAAGAAGACACATCCTGGTCTTCAGCGACAGTTATATTCTAGGCTTTCCTCCAAATCTTGGGAAACACGTTTGTTTTGATGGATTCGGAACCAGATCTTGCGGTAGTCATAGATGTTGTTTTACTAAGACATTCCAACTTCATGCGCTTCACAAAAACCAGATGGCTCTTGGACACCTTCAGAAGCTGAAGCACTTGAGCTTTTCACAATTACTCACATTCCTACCAGCCTCAACTCGCTGGCAGGAGACCAGATAGACACGAACAGGGTCGCTAATGTAGAGAACCTCATATCGGAGGATAAAATCAAATGGGCTATTGCAGGCTTCTTTCCATTTTTATCACCACGACCAGATGGCATATTCCCAGCACAGCTACAAAAGGCACGACCTTCAACCTTTACGCTCCTCAATTTATTTTCTCCGCCAGTATTACCTTAAACTACATTCTAGCAAACTGGCGCAGAGTACGGGTGGTATTCATCCCGAAGGAGGGCAATAACTCTCACACTAGCCTCAAGGATTTTAGACCCATAAGTCTTTCCTTATTTCTATGAAAAAATATTGGAAAGACCACTGGATCTTAGGAGTCAGTCTTGACAAGAAATTAAGCTGGAAACCTAACAGCCTCCATAGGGTCGAAAAGGCAAGGGTTGTCTTATACACCTGCAAGAAGGCACTGGAGAAAACCTGGGTCTAGGACCAAACCTAACACACTGAGTCCATACCGCCGTAGTAAGGCCCATCCTAACGTATGGGTGTTTGGTTGGTGGGACGCTATAGAAAAATTCACATTTCTCCAACACCTTCAAAAAGTTCACCGCCTCTGTCATTATCTCAGGTGCTTTTAGAACTACCCCAACCTCAGCCTTAGAAGCTTTACTTCACCTCATCCCACTAGATCTATATTGCAAAAAATCGGCGGCAATTACAAGCCAAAGACTACGGGCCTCCGGCCATTAGACGAAATCAAATACGGGTCAAAATAGGATACTCTCTCTCTTAGGACAAACAAGAGAACTCGATTACTCTTCTCAACTTCTATTCAACCAGAAGTTCGGACGGCTCAACACCATTAATAAGTAGCTCACGTCAGGCCTTGTTTTAACATCAAAAACAGTGATAAGCTGCCGCAGATATTTTGACGAGATTGCTGAGCAGCGTAACATAACCTATTATGGGTTCCAGTTTACAGAGACATCCCGGGACACTGTAGGATGGACGAACTGGCCAGACTAGGTACAACTAAAGAGCTATTCTCAGACCTCGATGGCTTGGGTGTCCCGCTGAGTACTTGCATGCTCGCGATAGAGGAAGTCGTGATTAAGCCGCCAACACCACCTGGGCGGCCTTTTGAAACAGGCAAGACAGCGCAACAAATCTGGCCAGATTCGGACTGGAAGCGCAGCAGAAGTCTGCTTAACCTCAAAAAGGCCTTGGTGGCCACGCCAGAAGACTAGGGCTGTGCCATCTAGCTAACGATTTCTACCGAAGCTGAAGAGACGTAGAAGAGGAAGAAACCATTCTACACTTACTTTGCACCTGACTTGCTCTTTGCAGGACTCGCAAAAACACTTAGGTTTACACCATATCGCCAACCTGGCCGATATATCAGACGTCGACACTAAGGGCCTAATATGCTTCATTAACTGTTCTGGATGGTTTGAGACCTAACATGAAGGGGACAGCGATCCAGTGGCATCACAATGGTCCTAATTTTGGCCTAAGTGCGCTCTCGTTCTGAGAGCCGCCACATCTACCTACCTACCTACCTAAGACCAACATTTAAGGATACCTTTATACCTTTAAGAGCATTGTATTGCTTTTAGATTGACAAAATAATAGGGAACAATTTAATCTTATAATCTCAGTTATAAGTAAACGCGATAAAGGGCTTAGTAGATAATAAATTTGTCTTTCAATTTTGCTCATTTTCTTACCCAAAAATTTCAACCTAACTCCGAACACATCTGTAATTTCGATGCCGTTAATTCAATAAGAGCTCACAATAGTAATCCCAAGTACGTGTAGCAACGCAAAACAAAAGTTTCAAACAGGAGTCCTATCGATTCATCGTTGTATATTTTCTTACATACATTTATGAAATGTACCTCAAACTTTAGCTCCAAAATCAAAGCATCATATGTGTAGACAAACTTCTTTCAATTTTAATACCAATGTTTTTACGTATCTCCCGTACCTACATATGTCATATTCTGGGTGCAATCCACACGCATGAATTCGAAACAGAAACTTTCATATTTTGCACACGAGTGAATATTTCCGTTTCGGCTGTTTCGATTTGCGACACCAAACGCCATACCACTAGGCTCGCATTGCTTCACTGAATAAAGGCAGTCACAATCAAATGGATTGGCATTTTTATTGAATTGTGCACATACTCGTACTTTGTCAGACTGATGCACAAATACATACAAAAATTGCATAATTCGACTGTGATGCTCGCAGCTTCGCGCACACTTACCATAAGAACAAAAAATGGAGAACACCAAACAATTCCAAACTTAATGGGACAGCTAACGTATCAGATTCGACTGTTGCTTCAGACGATTACCAATGTTCAAACGGTATTTCCTTAAATTCTGTCACGATTGCCACAGAACGAAATATTCACGTTGCGAATTTCAATGTGCAATATTTGTTGGTATCAAAACGTATTCCAGCGGTAGTCTGTGTGAACACAATGGTTGTGCTCTGTCAGCATACACTTCCTGCAAATTATCACGCAATTTTAATAAATTGTGTTGACAATCTGAAACGAGACAAACACAGAGATTGATGAAGACACCGGGCAATTTACGTGCTGGTCTGGTTAAAGTTTATTCTTGTAAGCTTTTGGATTTGTTATAACTGTCAATGTAAAAGACTGTTCTGCTCAGTTCTGTAAACGCTAATGTGCGTGTTTGGTGAAATATACCTGAGTTCCTAGCTGTGCACGTTGGAGTGGCACAAATCTCGATAAACTAGTAGGGGAATTCTTTGTAAGGTGCCACTCTTTGTAAGGTGCCACCCCTGCTCGATTTCGATGTTCCAGTAATCCAAGAACAAAAATTCCTATTGTCATTTAAGGTATATATGTCAACATCAATTCTAATGTGGTTTTTGTGGGAACATACGCAATGGTACGGTCTGGGTAAATAAAAGTGTCAAATTTGGTTAAGAAAAAACAAAAATTAAAACTGAAGGTTTTTCTTGCGGTGAAAAAGTAACCAAAAACTTATAAAAAACTAAGGTAAATATCAGTGTTGGACTTAATTTTTAATGGTTTTTCATAATCCGAAATGATATCTGAGCATATCGTAAAAGGAACAAATTTATACAATGATTTCCAAAATACCATAAAAATGTAAAGTGCCACCTTTTTTTCTTTGTAAGGTGCCACCCCCCTTTTTTCATTGTTTTGTGGTCCTATATCGGTATAATGACTTTTTATTGCTCGGAATCGTCATTACAATGAATTTAAAGTGTTCTTAGTCTAATTATCTTAGTATTAATTATCTATTTTTCTCTAATCTTATCATGAGGAATAAATTAGTTCAGTTTTGTTTATCAATTTCCATACAATTATTCGTTTTATTCGTTACCATTCAATTTCCATTTGGCTTCCGGTCATTTTCTATTCAATTCAAATTAAATTCAATAATCTTTCGTAAATTTTCTAAATCATTCATTTTTGCTTGAGATTTTTACGTTTTTAGCGGTTTTTTTAGGGGGTGGCACTTTACATTAAAAAATTTTAGGGTGTCGATTTTGAACACTTTGGGAAATTGGCTGTAAAATTCGTAATTACGAAAAATTCAATTGAAGTGTTACCTTGGATCATAGCCCCTTTAACCCTCTTTCGAACGTTATATTAAAATTGGCGATACGTTAAATTTCTAACGAATTATGCGCAAAAAAGCTATGGGGTGGCACCTTACAAAGAATTCCCCTATAATTTGATTGGACTGAATAATTAAAATAAAATCGAAATTCAATTCCTAACAATGGGCAGTAACTAGCTTTTCTTAATGAGTCTTACTGATTGAACTGTTAAATGTTGAATGAGTATTTGTAAGATAAGTACAAAATTTAAACATGTTAGTCTTCGTGCCTTTTTTGAAATCACAAAAATCCCAGCTCAGCAAGTTTTCCACCCTTTAAGCTTTTCAAGTAAGACTGCAACTTATATTTCAATTGGAAGTTATTAAAGAAATGGCAAACTGATGAACAAGTTTGCTACCAGATAAGTCCGTCGAGGTGTGTAATATCTATAGCGACTTGTATCAGTACTCAGTATCAAGAGGTGTCCATTAAGAAAAGTTCGGATTCTCTATTTGAAAATATTAATTGCTGGAGGCTGACTGCTCATTACCTTGTGGCAGGTGCGCCTAACGAATATTCAAAAGTTAGTATAATAGATTAATTTCACGACAATTACAAGTACCTGCGTGTTGTTTCTTTTGCCATTGCTTTCGGTGGTCGCGCGACTGACAGAAAGCGGTTTCAATTCAGCGGACGAGGCGGGTGTGGACGGGTGTGAACGAATTGCTGTTACTGCTTCTGTGGCTGGTTTCTTTGAGGATTTTCTCATTTTGATTATTTTGCTCGGGTTAACAAGAAGGGTTTTGATCTCTCAACAGGAATTGCACAAAATCAACACGAGTAAAAACTTATAACGAACAAGGCTTTTCGAACAAACTCAACAAACGGTGCGCGCTGTCGTTCATAGGCACGCGACGCTGAAACGGGGCTGCGGCAAGTGCACCGGTTAGGGGGTGCGGCAGCACCTGCTAAGCGGCGACCCACAGCACGACGGCTAATGAGTGGGTGGTGCGTCCGCATCCGATGCGGTACGGACTTTCAATACAATAACAAAGGTTAAGTGGTGGACTGACGGCAATGAATTACGATTGGCAGCAGTCTCACCACTGCCTCGTTTATAATTTTCAATTTTTCGGCGACTACTCCTAATGGAGGTTTGAGGCTCCACAGGGAACACACGATTGCATCTCAACTCATTCTGCTCTTGATGCTCCGGCCGTAAATCAGAGGCGTTCCACTCACGGTCTCACTTAGCATTGGCAATATACAGTCGGTATAACAAACAATTTTGTGTATTTTCGCGTTTTCTCGGAATTTTGGTATTTTCTTTACGTAGTTTTTTTCTTGTTGTTGCTCATCGCTGTACTGCAAAGTCCGTAGGTATTTTGTTGTTGGTGTTAGTGTCGCTGCTGTTGCTGGACGTTTTTATTGATATGATTTCGATGAATTGACTAATTCTAAGGGAACGGAATCTCTTTGCGCTTAATTTAAAACATAAACTAACAAAATTATTTGATCATTTGCACAAGAGTGACTGCACCAACGCGACTTTTTTCGATTCTCCTTCAACTTTCTACTATTGCCTTCTCTGCTTCGAGCAACATTTGTGAGGTTAGAGCACACTGCAGTGATGCCAAGCCTCACAAAGTGAGGGTTGTTAGTGCTGTCAATTTAAAGTTTACGAATGACAGCAAAATGAAAGAACTGCTAGGGAGGGTGTCTCGACTAGAAGTGCAAAAATGTTGCTGAAGCATTAGATGCAAACAAATTTTATCTGTAAAGTTAGGATTTGTGAAGAGACTTGAGGCCGAATAAGATCTCTCAAGATGCAACACTGTGTCTTTTTCTGAGAATGAAGCAAAATAACCATGGTACAATAAACAATGTAAATTAAGTACGAAGAGCCTTTTCCAAAATTTTTTGTTTACGGAGACCAATTGTACCAACGGATTTACGATTTGCGTCCCTCAAAGAGCATGGTTGGATTTTCCAAGTGGGAGTTCGTAGTAAGGTTTTTCAGTCTCTTCAGCAAAATAATATAATATTGTGTAATATTGAAATATTGTGAGCAATTTTCTATTTAAAGTATCAATTTCAACTATGATATATAAAAAGGGGCATATGCATTGTTAAAACTAACTGCAACTTAAATTAAAATCTATATTGTTAAAACACTTTCGGTTTCAAAACTGAACTTATTGATACTTGTCATACCCTGGCGATCTTCTTTTTGGTGCTAAATTTAAGCTGCAGCGAACCACCCTGTTCTTGGGCCGTTGTTAATTATATCATGTGCGCACCTTATTTAAAACCCATGATACAAAAAGAGAGGTAGTTCCACTTCTTCTTCTCTGTAGCCATATTGAGCATCTGACATAAAAGCCGTTTTTGACGTTCTTCTTTAAAAATGCGCTACCACTTTTCGAAACAAAATATTTAAAATCCATTTTTTTTTTGACGTTTGAAAAACAAAAATACGTAGGGCGTTTGGAAGAATATGTTATAAAACGGTTTTTTTTAGGTAGAACCTTTTTTAGAATTAGATATTTAAACAGAAATTTAAAAACGAACAAAATTATGAATGTAACAAAAAAAAATGAAAAAACCTATAACATAAAATCAATAAAAACTTGCAATAAATAATTGCACCAAAGTTGCAATAAATCTGTTTAAATTTAGTTTGGAATTTAGCACGCTCTCGTTACAGCACGTTTGCACATGGGTACGCTCAACAAGAGTGCTTGCTAACAGAAAGACAAAAACATTTTCCTGAAAAAATTTTCCCTAATCAAAATTAAAATCCCCAGTATCAATATTTCCTTAAAGTGGCAACTTTTTTTTTTAAATTGACAATTAGAACAAACTTCAAAAACGGCTTTTTAATCAAAGTTTTTGACAATGAAACTACCTCTCTTTTTTGTATCATGTTAAAACCAATGATAACATTGTTTATCATTGTTTAAAACACTGTGTCGCATTTTCACAGATTTTGTCGGTGCGACAAAGTTGTATGTGTCTGCGCAAGACTTTATTGTAAAATTGAAACATTTGCAGAAACGCAGGGCTTGGGACGTCAGGATTTAATCATGGAGAAAAAAAAATAATGCTTTATTTTAAAAATATATTTATTCCAAAAATTAAGCTTAATTTCAGTTGCACTTTCGTATTACGTTTTGAACTTCTCAATGGATTCTACATCGGGAATGGCTGGATCCAGGCCGAAATTCATTTTAATAACGTCGCAAAACACCGAAAGATATATGACGCCGTCAACTACATGGTTGAGGGCATTTGCCAGGGATCGCTGGAATTTGCTCTTGGCAATACTGACTAACGACAAAATGACCAACAAAATTCCAGCGGTGATCTGTGTTGAAAACGAAATAAAAGAGAGAAAAGGCACCAATCAACACTTTGTAGGCAAAAACCAATGTATATTGTACAATTTATTTAATGAATATTATGTATGAATTCGACCAAGTACAACAATAAGCAATCTAAGTCTATAAATGATTTTTGGTACATGTGTAGATCTCAAGTTCAGGGTTCCTTTGCGTGGTGCTCTAAGAGCCTAAGCGGCTGGGATGAGTATTCGATGCCGAACCCGGATATTATCACGTTCACCAGGGATATCACGAAAACAACAACCAGTATTAAATCGTTGACTATAATGGCAGCCGTTTGATCCTTCTGATTGTTGATGTTCAGACTGCCGATGATCACAAACAGAATGCCAACCAACAGCTGCGCGGGATGAAAATGTGAAATGAAATTTTAGAAATAATATCGCAGAGTATATGTTAGAAAAAAATTGAATGAACAAGCGGCAGAACTTTCTAAGGATTTGACTGCGGTGTCTCAGGGAGAGCGTGTCGCATAATTACTTCTTGAACCAGAACTAACTATTATCTCTCTACTTGCCTGATTTAATAACTACATACATAGCTAAAATGTATCATTGAATTTATTTATCGTAAACATAGGAATGTGTGTGCCTAGTTGTTTAGATATTCTCCTTGGGACGGAGGTAAGCGCGAATCAAAGGCCGATATGAAAAGATTAATCATGGTAGTGAAAAAGGCAAAACCGGTGCGGACGTAGTTAATAATATTGGCTGAGCGATGAAATTCTGGTTGGTTCATCCGACAATCGCGCATCAGACTCAAGCTGAGACTGAGAAGTCCGGACAGGATCTGCACAAGTATGGGTAATTAAGTTTAGTTGGGGTCTTGGCTTACATCCGCACGTTATCTACGCACACACTCGCACATACATATTCACATGCGGGCATGATCGTATGAGGTGTCGCACTTGGTATTTACCTGTAGCACTATGGACAGGCTGATTAGAATCAACATGAGCTTGTAGAATTGATGCTGTTCGCCCACCTGCAGGATGTATTTTAGCTGGGAGGCGTTGGCGGTCAGCAGCGCTATGTCCAGCATTCCCTGGGCAATTGTCTTCTTGGTGGCATACCGGTTCGCATCCATCGCTTTCATCTGCAACGGAAACGCTGATGATTATTTCGGCGATTTACACACTAGTTTGTATGAGCTGCATACAATCGCATTCAAATGTGAATGGTTTAAGTTTAAAAACAAACAACATTTTCACATTTCCTCACACTCAAATAAGAAGAATGAGTGTAGAGTAGTTTATCTTGTTTTAACAATTAGAAATAGCTTACACCAGTTCCTAATGTTTACATACAAACTTTATGAAATGGATACAATACTTTGTTTTCTATGTTTTGTTTTATGTTTGTACACAACAGCGGAAGGCATACTGAAATGATTGTTTAAAATGTATATACTCTACACATAACAGTTTGGGTTTACTTGTTGCATGGGTGCAAATTATGTACATATGGCTAAAGATTCCCGATTGAGCTAATATTGTGAGTGAAATTACTCGCAATGGATTTTCAATGTCAGTAATTAAATCTTTTGCAGTCCCTCGAAATTTGAAAGGCTCTAATTTCAACTGCTATTACTTTAACCTGAATGCTGACAACCTGAATCCTTGAATCTGAGACATCAGTTAATACTTTAGCTACTGCAGATCGATCGAGCTCAGAAATGCTTTAGGAATATATATATGGCATTAACTAATGCGACTGCCAACGATTTACATAAATCATTCACTAATACGGATCAGATGAAAATATGAATATGAATGAATGAATATGATTATATGACAATAAATGAGTTATTTATATGGATCCGAAACTAACTGTGTGTACATTTTTGTCAAGTAGCATACTTACATATGTTATAATTATAGTTTTCCATTGGAAAACAGGAAGCCAGTTTTACTCAGGCCTTATTGAAAGATTGAAAGAAATAGCTGAACATTTTGTTGTTTTAGTAGTTCAAATTTGGAACTAAAGTTATCGGCCGACGACTTTCCTCCGTCCGTTCGTCGATTGCAGCAATGAAATCCGTTCAAGGCCGTTTTTTCACACCAAAGGAGGATTTTCTTAAAACTTATTTGTTTTGTTCAGTCGCTTGTAAAAATTGTGGTCGCAGACGCAAGATCCTGCGATGGATGAATGTATATGGATATGAATAACTAGCTTTGACTCAATGACACTAAGCTTAGGTATACCGAAATGTCGACTCTGGTAACTTTTTTAGGAACTTAGGTAAGACCAGATACCAAGTTTAGGAACTCCTAAAAGCCTAAGGACAAATGGGGAAAGGGTAATTTAGAACTATGTTTTAATTTAGAACATATTCTGAGTCCTGAATACTAGTGTCCGATCGAAGATGGATTTTTGGCCGAAACCAAAGTAGAATAGTCGGCATAATTCAAACATTAGGCCTAAGCCGCATACTAAAAAAATTCTTTTAAGAAAAAACGAATCAAATATAGCCGTTTTTTCTCGATTTATTTCTTTGTTCCACTTAAGAATTAATAAAAGAATATACATACTTAGGTACATATATATTTTGATAAAAACCATAAACAGTCTTAGAGTTCCGTTTCTAACAAAAACAAAAAATTTCAAACAAAAAATCAGATATAATATTTATTGATCGCAATCTTGGGTCCGAAATATAGATAAAATCCAATATTTCATAAAATACTTCGAAACGGAGCAAATTGCATTACAGGGCGAGAACTTGCGGCTAAAGTATCCGGCTATTTCTTGCTGTAGCCGAAGATTTAAAATTGGCCGAATACCGAAACCGAAGACGATTTTTCGGTCGGACATTACCTTATTTTCATGTATGCTGTATGCAGTGGCGACCATAGGAATATATTTGGGTGACGGGTTCCGAACACATTTTTTGAGTCCAATATTATTGAAACCATATTTGCCACCCAAAATGTTTGTAACAAACAGATATGGGGCAGGTTGAAAGATATGGGGCAATTGTTAGTAAAATAAAAGCACAGAACCATTGAAACAGGTGTCCTCCATACACGTAGTACGGTCGGCATATCTGGGCTTCTCCATTCTTGACAACCTTCCAAAGCTCTGCAAGAGATGTGACACATATGGAACCAGATTTGTTCGTGTACATAAAAGTGCGTGAATTGTTGTGTTTAAATTGTATGTACTTTACAAGGTCGTCATCTGAAATGCTTGTGAACTAAATTGATTGTTGTTATCGCTAAATGTGACCTTGCATTTGTATTTCAGAACCCAAAGAAATGTTTCACAAGAGTTGAATTAATGCATTTTTTAAGTGTATGTACTCGTATTTGGCTATTTGGCTTGAATGGGTCTGTGCGGCATTGAGGAAACATCCATTTTGTGGCATTGCAAACCCTCACACACACACACATATGAATTCAAGCGCTCGTATAGCGCCGCTGGCGTGTGTGCATTGCTCGCGTCGGTTTGTCGTGCAGTTTTTGTATTTCAATTTCAATTTGAACGTTGAATTACAACTGACACGCTGCATATAAAAATGAAAATTCGGGCTTGTCTGTTGCTGTATGTACAAACATATGTATGTATATTACATATATATATACATATATATTTTTACATTACATACGTATGTACAATGCGCAACACAAAGGCAAGTGAATAAATACTGAGAGCATTGTTGCAAAAATCAAATCGAAAGTGGAGTCAGCGATGTTGTCTTGCTTTGTTTTCTTTCGTTTTTTATTTTGCAATTGTTTTTTATGCCATTATGCGAAGCAAGCATGCACATATATGTATGAATTGACTATTTTCTATGACACGAAGTGCACGCCATTTCGAAATTTGTACTTATTAAAGTGCATTACTAACCGTCCAGCTATTTTTCGAGCTTTGCCAGTCATTTCCAATGGTAATCATTTCACTCAGCTTAAGAAGTCAATTCAACTTTTCACGATTATATATATATATCAATTGATCCAGAGAATCTAATGTTGTACCACTCGCGGCTGTCGCTAACTCAACCGTTCCCTTTCACTCCATTTAAAATATAACAAATGTTACTCATACAGTTGTAAAGTTTTAATGTTGTGTAGGCCTTACCACCTGCAAATCAGAGAACGTACTTGGTGACATTCATTCCCAAAGGTTTGAGTATATAATTGTCCTTATTTAGCTTCCGGGCCATCCTGTCCGTACATGAGTAATTTCAAAATCGATAAAATGACAAAGCATGTAAAGGTGGCAGGCACACACTTTTCAATGGCATTTCTCCTCTGTAAACAACCTGCGCAAACAGGTGCATGGACTCCTGAATTCTACACATACGTATGTACATACATACATGTTGGAAATTTATTGCGTCATATTGTCATTTGCATCTGTGGTATTAGTTGTGCTTACTACTAGTCACCAGTGAATCTGCCGTGTACTAATGATATTTGACTTTCAGCTTGCCAAAACGCTTTCAAGTTCATTATTAGTACTGCATTTACGAGCGTTCTTCTTTGTATACGCGCCCAAACGTATTAACGAACGTATATGTATTTATGTAAAAGCATACGAGTACATACATATGTGCGTGCACACAAAGCAAATCGTTCAGCTCGACAGAATAAAAGCCATCGGTATTAAAAGCGAAATCATTAATAATGCATGGACCACGTAAGAGCTGATCTCGCGTTTGAGGAATGTCTTCAAGTTCGCATATGAAGCGAGCTGTGCGAGTGTCTACTCATACACATTGTGTCGACTCACCTCGGAATCGTTGCCTATCATGTTGTTGACGCTTGCCACAATTTGCGCCATTTTGTGGTGGACAGGGACAGGCACGCCTTCACTTCGGCTCGGTACTTCCTTACTATAGAAGTCTATATCCGATTGGGTGCCGTTGTCTATTGTTTTCGTTCAGGAAATATCTACTGAAGGCCAAAAGCCGTTCTGCACTGGTGCATCTCGTACTGCACTGGTCGCTATCCAAGTGTTCAGTTACAATGCTCGATGCTCGTTGCTGTCTAGTGGCTCGCCTTTGCAATCGAAGTCGTGATTTCGCTATAGCAACGGCTGTTCAACCGTATACAACTGTCCGAATAAACAACTTGACGCACACTAAGCGAAAGTCAGTGCTGTGCAACCGCTACAGCCACAGCCAGCCGGTCTGCGACTCAGCCGGGGAGACCCGAATCTACCGATTCTCACTCCAATTCACTGGCGTGACTCATATGCATGAGCAGCGCGTTGACTTCTTTCGGTTGAGACTCTCAGTTAGATTTCATTGATTTTCCCCTCAACTGCTTTGTAGGTTGCACGCGAGGCTAGAAAGAAGTAACAGCCAGTGTCAGTTGCTTAAATCTGCTGAGAGCGCGCTCACAATTTGCCAATTGTGAGTTTGTATGAACATTAAGAATCGAAAAGCAGCGCAGATGCCTACGATATAGGTGGCTTATAGCCGATATAAACTAGTCGAAAATATTCTAAGTGAATTCTACATAAGTCGAATAACTAAATGGAGATGAGCACGTAATTGCAATATCTGCACCAGTCAATGCGCATGCGTGAACAAAAGCAATTGCCTGCTTATAGCAATAAGTAGTTTTTATTTATTAGAATTTTTGTCCTTAAAAAAATATTTAATTAAAATGCGCTACTACAAAGATACAACTGAAGTACACAAAACAGTTTACGAAAATTAATGATAATTGTTAACCTGCTCAAGTACTTGGCTTTTGTGCAATGTGCAGAGCTCGGCTCCATTTGAGTATTTTCGGGCCCCACAACAAACGTGGCTCAACTGTTTGTGTGATTCCACTCTCGCTGCCGTAATATTCCTGTTTTGTTCACATCTACATCGTAATTTTCATAATTCCACGCTTTTAGTTGTCTTTTAACTAAGCACTTTGAATTATATACTTTACACTAAAGCGTTCTAAATACTTTGCGAGTCGTTTAATTTTGCACGAAAGCGATAGCTTCTATTTGAAAATTTAGCAGCTTTGCTTTTTTACCATATACAATTTGCTTTCTTTTTTTGCATTTCTTTTGTTCTTAACAATGCAGACATAGAGCATGAGGAAAATATTTTGATATTAATGTTTTGCAATGTTCCACTGCCGATATCAACTCATAAGTAATCAATTTAATTAATTCTCTAAAAAGTCTTTCTATGTACGGCACGTTGACCCTCCTCTTCGTATTCTCTTTTCGATATCCACATTTTCTTAAAAGTATCAAGTGACGCCAATATCGAACCGCCCATCCATGTGGAGTAGAGACGCTCCTGTGGTGCGGCTATCTGAAAGTACACAGCAAAATGATTACCTTCAAATAGCTGGACAATTTAAAACTATTGAGCATTTACTCTGATTTTAAGGTCCTTGGCCGAGTGCTTTCGTAGCTCCGACAGCAATCGATCACCGAAGCCTTTGAAGAGCGTTGAGCCACCGGACAGAACGATGTTTTGATAAAGCATTTTTCTGAGATCCATATCCGATTTTTCAATTGCGTACATTAGTACATCGTGAATGCCCTCGCACTCTTCACCTAATAAGTCTGGCCGGAACAATACCTCAGGCGCTCTAAAGCGAGCTTGACCAATCTGCAGCAGCATAAACGTAAACACAAATTACAATTGTTAAAATTATCATATGAATTAGTTCGATGATTCCCACCTCCAGCGTTTTTCCATCGGGTAGAGTGTACGCAAATTTTTCAGTCTCGCCAGTTTCTTCTTTCTGCGGGTTAGTCGCCAGGTAGCAGACTTTCTCTTTGATTGAACGCACAATCTCGAACTCTGCGGTCGATCGGAAGTTGAAACCTTCTTTGCGTATGAGTGTTTTAAGGTAGCGTGTGACGTCGCGGCCCGCGATATCAACGCGCATAATACTATGAGGCATGGCAAATCCCTCGTAGATAGGAACCGCATGCGTAACGCCATCACCCGCGTCCAGCACAACGCCAGTAACACGGCCTGTAGCGTAGCTGACGAGTAAAAGGCAATTGAAAATTACACTTAAAAATGTCAAGGCACAATGGCAAACCTACAGACTCAAGACAGCTTGCATGGACACGAACAGAGCGGGCACATTAATGCCTTCAAAAAAGAATTCAGCTGCCTTTTCGCGATTTCGTCTCGGATTGAGGGGTGCTTCTGTTAGTAAAACAGGATGATCCTCGGTGAATGTTGCCAGTTGTTCCTATGCAATAAACCAAGCGTCATGAGGCTATTTTTTGGTACGCGACCAATGTTAAGGGACATACTTTGCTATATATGTAGCTCCAAATACGTTCCATGTCATTCCAGTCGGTCACAATGCCATGCTCCATGGGGTAGCGAATGCTCAGCAGACCACGGTGCTCCTCCGCCTTGGGGCCCACGAAGATGTCTCCTTCCAGTGCACCGGCCATCACGCGCACATGCTTCGGCCGCCCAATACTGTGGGATTGAGAATAAATTAGTAACAGCTACGCCAACGCGCATCACTAACACTCACTAGTTGGGGAATCTGCACTTTGGAATGTGCTCTCCAGCAAACCCAGCCTTAATCACCCCAGAACCCTGTGAAATAAAAGTCATTCGTCTCGACATTCAGAATTTAGTTCAAATTCAATATACGTTTGTTTTTGAGGGATCCCGCTTCCCTATATTATTTCGGTCAACAAATCATCAGCCAAAATGAGGACCATTATACCGCCCGAAGTGGACATGATGACTGTGTCAAAAAGCTCAAAGAACCAGCGAAAAACGATCATGGGGTTTGCACCCAAAATTGGACTCTCCATTGTGGACTACAGCAAATTAGACGCAATCGACACATTCTACATGGATTGCCAAGACTTTCGGGACTATTATCGCGATCCGTACTCGAAGCTGCCTAGACCAAACTCATTTAAGAAGCACTTTGGCAAATGCGGCAGCCGAGCAATAGACCCCAACACTATGTTGCTAAGCCTACCGGTTACATGGGTGCGTGAACCGAAGCCCGTTGTGTACCCAATCAATTATGGCCGAAATCTGCAGCTCGACGAGGGCGTACGCATTGGTGGGCATCACGACCCTACATCCTGCATTAAGTATAAACGGTAAAGTGCTGGCAACGTGTATTGCGATTGGTCTGTGTAAATAAAAATTGTGAGAACTCCATATGGCCGTCTTTTAAGATTAGCGCTTTTGCAAGCCATGGGCTGCCGGGCACTCGACAAACCAAATTCGTAAAGCCAATTATAAGTTAAAGAGTCCAATAGGCAAAACTAGAATCTGTGGCACAATACAGTGACAGAGGTAGATTCACGCAGTACGGAGTTTAGTCATCGCTGACTGTGTTTGGCAGTCAGCGATTTTGGGAGAACACCGCTTCAGTTGCGGTGGGCGACGCGGGACGCTAGGTGGAATACGTTGACTGACTGTTACGGATGAAGGGTGAGTGCAGCGGCAGGTGAGGGTGATGTCACTTTGCCACACACCCACTTACGAACATCGCCAACCGGAGGAGCTGGCGTTATCTTTTTGTTGTACTCACATTATCAATGACCACGGGCTGATTGACGACCAAAGGTTCCATTTTCGCCTATTTATCTTAATTAAAAAACACTGTGGGCCGCTTGTCAGGAAATGTTCTTCGCAAATCCAATCTTTATTCCGCTCTCCGTTTTCAACTGTCTGGTTGCAAGTGTTGCCAGACTATTGTAAGTAGCAATTGACTGGGGACACATTATACATTTCTCAAATATATTTTGCAGTTCTCGGAAAAGTTGATTTCAACAAGGCTTGCAAGCGGAAGGCTTAACACTAGAATGCCCGAGGCATTTTAGGTATGTCAGATTTTCGGGCATTCTAGTGTTAATAATTGCCTTGTTTGAATTCATAACTACTGTACAGTTATTGTCAGTGGCTTTTGCTGTTGAAATTAAATTACAGTGTAATTCTGGTACGTATAGTGTTTTGAATAATTTAAAAAATAAAAGACCTCAATGGAGTCAAAATGACTCCCTCGGGCATTCTAGTGTTAAGTTAGTTGGCTTTGTGGAAAATGCATGCCAAACATGTCATATTTGTTGCTCAGTTATGCTTTATTAATGCATTACTGAAAGTTTATTTGAATATTTTCTATAAAATAATAAATAAAAAGCATTTGGCAACTTCATAGGTTGCACAGCAAGTGCATCCAACATTAAGGGAACAGCTGTTTAACAACTTTTGGTGTTGCCATATGAATCCTTACTATTCGGGTACCCACAATTTGGACAGGATTCCAAATACTAAACCTAGTACACAGTACTGGGTAGGGCATTTAAAAGCTCTGGTGAACGCTGGAACTTAATATTTGTTTTTAAGTAAAAGCATTTATTCGTGGTTCGTTATCCATAATCAGTTTCGTAATAATGGTCTTAGATAAGTATAAAAATTACATGTAACCATCGACGTAAAATACATATGCAACTTAATTGAATTTGATGCGCAATATGGCTGGAAGAACTTTTTGATATGTAGTGCAAGTAGAATTGCACTCTAGACATTCAAGGCGACAGCAGCTGTTGGGTTGGGGTGATCGATTATCAGTTTCAGTTTCCAATCCGGCCATTCAAATTCCAGCCGTTGTTCTAATTCACCTTTTCCGTCTAACTGAGCGTTTTGGAAAGCTTCCATCATTCGTGGCACCAAGTCCTCTGGTATCAACACCTGAATCCAGTATCCGACAACGCCGAACGGAGCCGCCTTGTTAACAACTGCCCCTGTCACAGATTCCGCTACCAATGTCAGCGCCAAGTGTTGTGCTTTGAATGTGAAGTGACGACCGTGGCGAATGCGGTCCTTGATGGCGAGCAGTAGAAATTTAGCTGCATATGGTGCCAACGTAATCTCGATGCCGTCCAGTGAAATGCAATCAGCCGCTTGCGGCTGGTAAGTGAGCGGGCATGATTTATGCAACGAGTTGTTACTTACGGACATCGATTGCGGGAAAATTGTGTCTTCACGTTTCACCTGCACTTCCTCTGGCCGGTTGTTTTCCTCTAGAATGCACTGCTCGTTTAGACTGCGTGAGTCGATTTCTTGCTTAATACTGGGGTGTTGCTGCTGCATTTCGCGGAATGTAAAGTTTGCGTTGACACCCGCCAAGTCGGAACCCTGCTTTTCGAGGTCATCTTGTAAATTCAGCAGTGTTTCAGGAAAATATTCGAACACGCTCAGTGCACGGCTCATATCGGTGACCAACCATTCGCCGCCTGTTTGTAGGTCCTGTCTCAAATAATTGAGTACGCCGCGTCCGTTCCACCGAGATGCCTGTTCCAGTTCTTCATCGGTCACTCCCACTATTTGGCAGAAGTCCACCGAGCCAAATGGGCTCTGAATGCTGTTCAGTTGTCCGTCTTGCGCAATGAGAATATTTTGCAGGCGTGTCGTGCTGCTACCATCAAGACCCTTGCGCCATGGAATGTTGTCGCCATAGCACAGAATATTTCCTGTCTGAAAGCAGTAGCGAGCGATGGCTTGCAGAAGATTGGCGGGCCACGTAGGTGGATTCTGCGGCTTGCTGGTGGGTGATTGCTGATCCATCTCCGTTTTTAGCAAGCGAAAAGAAAGCTCGAAGCCCATGCCGGAGCGAGTGTTAAACTCGTCGACGTCATTGTCGCGTGTATGTACGCGACCGTCACCATGCAAATCACTGAGTCCAAAGCTGATGTAATGCCAATGAGGCGGTACTCCTTTGTCGGGATCGCCACGATTGGAGTACATGCTGATGTAGTCGAGCGGGTCTTGGCCACCGAGCCAGTACTTGATAACTGTTGTGACTTGCAACGGGTTGGGTTGGTCTGGATAGATGCTTTGCAAGTGCTCAATGAGCGCCTTCAATCCAGGTGGCGGCTGTGGACGAATGTTTGGGGAAGCACGCGATTCCGCGTTGGCCATGTCGGTCTTAAAAAAAGATTTTAAATAAATAAATATACTTAAAACGCAGCTCTTAAAAAACGTAAACAAGTCGAAACAAGAAAAAGAACGAAAATTTTTGACATTATGTTTGAAGGAGTGCTGCCAGTAATGTATGCGTTGCAAAAGTCTTAAAGGTGCTGCCAAGTCTTTCTCCTGCAACTTAAGCTATTCTACGTTTACATTGAGCCCAAATGTGTAATTTAAAATGAGTAATTTCAAAGTGTTTACATTGCCTCATTTGCATTTCGTTTGGCAGCTAATGTCAAATGCTCAATGCTAATGTACTCTTGCCGCTGCTCATAGATCAGCACTTTTCCGGCTGCTGACTAAAGAAGTTATTGCTATTTTGCTGCCTCTATGTTCTATTTCAAGCAGACGAAAATTTCAATTTAAAATTTCCATTTTGATAATTTTCGTTTATTGTGATTTTGAACTGTCAAAAAGAAGTAAAAGCGTTCGTTCGTTGTGAAGCGTTCGATGAAATTGGTCATGTTTTCTCGCATTTGCTTCGTCGAAATGCGAGATTTCGCTTAATTTTTTTGAGAATTTAGCTCAATTTTTGCATTTGAGAATTTTTGCCCAAATCACGTATTTGGGCTTAATGTAAACGTAGTATTACACTCTGTTGATATGAGAACGCATGTGAAAATTAAATCGAAATATTTGCACAAGACAGTTTTGAAGCTATTTAATAAGCGTGACAATTTTTTCCAAACTAAACTTCCCAAAACTTTTTTTCCCAAACAAGTTGAATCTCAAATGGTAATGCAAACATAAAATGCTTGTTTTTTTTCCATAAGCTTTCTCAGACAGCGTTATCTGCGCAGTATCTTTCGTGATGGGAAGGATGTTGCCCGCCGGGCCTGATGTTGACAAAAAGGGGCCTGATATTGACAGGACGACATGAGTGCTGCCAATTCATTTTACAGGAGTTTCAAGACTAGTATAGATCCTGAACTAATTATCTGTCAAAGAATGATAGACGTAAGTGCTGCCAAAGTCGATTTACTCGCTAGTTCAAAATGCAACTAATAGATGGGACACCCTGCATTAAGTGTTCAATATCATAACGATGAAGAACTCGAAACTTATAAATTAACTTAAAATTTCAAAGCACTAAATTAAAGTTAAAAAAAGTTAAAATAAGTCTCGATTATCAAATATCATGACCTGATACCACACTTATTTGTCATATCTATAGGAATTAATAATAATAATAATTGATTGGCACGACAGCCCGCTTACGCGAGACTAAGGCCTAGCTTCCCGCAACCACCCGTGTTGTGCGTGTGAATTTTGTACGCGGGTGGAAGGGACCTACAGTTTTATGCCGGTTCCGAACGGCAGGTTGGGAGCTTTTTCATAGGCAATTTTTACTCTCAGAGGTTTGCCATTTCCAGCTGAGAGAACAGCCACCGAAAGAGAAAACGAGTTTCCCGTTATTTTTTTTTAGGTGTTACTACATGCAGTATTCGATCTTGCGTCGCTCTGCATGCGACTCGTTGGACCGCGCACTAACCAACTGAGCCACGGCGGCTGCGGCTATAGGAATTAACTTGGCTGAATAAAGGGATCGTAGGGGAGGCACTGTGTTGGTTATAAAATGATTTCAAGGTTAGGAGACAAGGTTTTAAAGGAGGAATTAATGTACACATGTTTTGAACGTTAGAAAACTTTTGTCAATTTCTAATAAATAAAGAAACATTTAACAAACACGAAAAAAAAAATGTTTTGAACCTACAAAGGTCATAGGCTCTGTACGGAACAGAGACAAACACTACCTGTAATGTGTGGTGGTTTTTTAAAATAATTTTTACATTTAATTAATTAACAAAGTATTCATTACATACAAAAAATGTAATACAAATATGCATTCAAGTTAATTATTTCATAATTTACTGACGAATTGTTGAACTCGAAATTTTATTTATTTATTTGATATATTTTACGTGTGAATATGTGTAAGTATCTGAATCCTCGCATTTCGCTGACTTTGCTGGCAACTTCATTTAACACATTTTATTTTAAACTAAAAGCTGCCTTTGTTTATTGTGAGTCCAAATTTATGATTCTTCCGACTGAAGGTTCCTGACTTAATTTCCCATTGTTTGTGTGTTGTGGCGTCTACTGCAACCCACTTATGCAGCATAAATTGAAAATACTTCAATTACCCGTCAATTCCATCAATTTCGCCAATTCCGAGAATTAGAAATTGAAAACGCGAAGCACAACATTCAATTCAGATCTCGCAGACAAGAAGCAGGGAGTGTCGAACTTTTAAGTGGTGGCATTCGTAGACCGTGAATTGACGCCTCTAATTGAGTTTGGCTTGGTCCATTCGGATTCTGTGTTGATAATCGATGTGAGTACACATATATCTACTTGTTCTGCTTGGATTCTGTGTTGATAATCGATGTGAGTACACATATATCTACTTGTTCTTGTATTCTGGAAGTATATATCTACAGTAATTTACATTCAGACATTGATTTAAAATATTTAATACGAGTACATATGATAGTCATTTCTCTAGTTTTCTCTTCTTATTTCAATTTACATTGTATTCATCTTTAAAAAGTTTTAAAATGAACCTCACTTTATAAATTATTGCAAAGGATGCATTTTCATTGCGTTTTGGTAAAATTCTTGTGTTTTTTAGGCATTTTAGTGCATTTAAACAACTTTAACTTGAATTCCATAACAACGTAATGAGACATCAAAAACCAAAGGACTGATTTGAAATCTGTTTGTACAAATTTGACTATTGAGTCACTAACTCTAGAATTATTTACTTAAAATTTATTTAAAATTCTGTTTTAGAATCTTGAGTAATTCTTACATTGTTCGCTTTTTGAAGTTGCACTTGTCCTTTTTATGGAAAATGATTGTAAAACTCAAAATATTTAATATAAACATGTTTTCGTACAAGTTCATTTCATAAATTTTACGCTATACGGAGTGCCGAATATTATCCACCGCGCGGAAATTGCAATACGAACGCGCAACGGTTCGGTTGTTAGTTGTTGGAGTGCCGGCATGGGGGTTGGACTGAAGGGGATCTCGGCATAGTAGTGAGTGTCATGTAAACGAGCAAAGAAAATTGCACTAATGTGCGCGTTATTCGATTTTTGTTCGTTGCGGGCTTTCAGTGCTTGTGTGGCACTGGTTAGGACAGTTCGAAAACGTTCGGACTACTTAAAAACAATACACATGTAGGTATGCATCAGAGACTGGCAATGAGTACTAATAAAATTAGTATACTTAAGTCATGAGCCATAACAATTGGTGCAAGTGAATACTCAAACCAATTCAACAAAATACTGTTACTCATTCGCACCAAAACATCAAAATAATCAAAATCCTCTTACACGAATGTGTATCAATTATAATTGTGCGCCGATCCTAAGAATTTCGAACAACAGTTTTTTTGGGCAGATCCATTGCACCTACCACTTTTATTAGGTTTATCCAATAAATTTCGTTTTGAATAAATGTCGTGAATAAAAACAAGAAAAAATACAACAAAATTAAATACAGAATACATATGCAAGAATTATTTTGCTGTGTTGAATATACTGAAATTTTGACTCATGTTATCAAAGCTATTGATAAACATAATCAATTTTCTCCTGAAGGCATCAGAAATGATGATGATGACTTACACCTTGTTTGATTATGTTTCTGATTACTTTTCACCTGGTGTAGCGCTTGAAATCGGAGATCTGAGGTGCCGGTTGGCTCGGTGACGACGATGACAACGACGACGACGACGACGAGCGGACCCACCTAGCTCGGCCCCGTATTTTGTTTATATTTTCGAAACATCGGCGACTGCAGCAATATTCGGCAGGGGGCGCCGCGGCGATAACAGTAGCGTTAATAACAAACGCTTGGACAATTGATTATTGCAACTTGTGAGAGAGCGTTCAGTTTTTTGATTCTCCGTTCATTCCCGCTTTGACAACGGCAGCGACGAGTTGTGTGTGGTAGCTTTCGGTGGTTGTGCGGTTCTCTGGTGTTGTGCGTGGGAATTTGTCGGCGCAGAAGAAGTTTTCATTTCGTACGTGTGAATAGTTTTCGTGCGATCGAACTTGTCCCATTCCCGGAGTACGCGAAATGCAAAATTCATAGAACTGCTTTCGGCGCCCGTGGTCCTGCGCGCACTATCGGAACATGTGTTCAGCAAGTTGCTGCAACTGACCCTTGCTCCAACTGCATAGTAAACAAATCGATTGATTTCACACGGGGGGCCTGTCGAAAACTTCTGCCACCCATCACTGTGACACGTGCACTCGATGCCGTACCGTATTGTGCCGGCTGAGTAGTTGGGTGTTTCTGGGCAATTCGACAGCTGAACGTGAATTATTGCAGCGCAAGAAAGTAGATCTGCTGAAATTGACAAAACGATAAAACCGCAGCAGAAATGCAATTTCTTTGCGTGGAGTTCGTGACAAAGTGCTGTGCAAGCGAATTTTTGATTTACATAATTTGCTGACATTTGTGGAACTGTGCAATCTTGCATGGGTGCATTTTCAATGCTCACGTGCTATAAGTGCTAATAATGAGATTTCAAATCTTACCACCCGTTAATCAAATCGTCGTCAGCATCTTTCAAGATCTGAAGTCCGGTCGGCTTAATATTTCAGTAAATGTTAAAATGCATTCTACAAGTAGTAGAAGTTGTGTCTTATCTCATTTGAATATGCAGTATAACTGAATAAATATTTGCAAAAGAAAATCAGATGCAGATTGCAATTTGATGAATGCCTTTATAAAGTGTGCACATGCACAATATTTTCTCATGTTAGAATCGATGTACATACATGCGCGTCTGATTACATATGTATATGGATTTTATTCACGTTTAAGTTCCATGAAATTTCTATCAGAGATCAATTGAGAAAATCTTTCACAATTAGAAAAATTTAGTTCACATGTTACGATGAATATTCAATATGACACCGAGTGGCTGTGATAAGTAATTTACATGAGTCGAATAAACAAATGCGTATAAATTTGAGCTTTAATTCCACATTTTTTCTTCCAGACAATTTCCAAGTTGATAAGTAGTACATAAGTCTAGTGTATATATTAAATCGTCGTAGTGGTTCCTATTTCAAACATTCGTTTAAGGCGAATGTTGCTCGTGGTCCGTATAAAGTCGTGGATACGAGTATCTCTCAGTGTGCGATTTTTCTTTTACGAATTTCTTCAAATCAGCATAAAGTGAACAAAACGCATAAGTAACGCCGTTCTCGAACATGGCGGAAAAAGAACCATTAAACGAAAACAATCAGTCAAACGGCCGCATCCTGCCACAAGCAGATGTTTACAGTTCGCAATCGCCGACTAGTGCGCATGGCCAGAAGACATTGGCAAACTGTGCACCGCTCCGCGCAGCGTTGTCCACTGATAAGGGCCAGGGGCATAGTGTCGCTCCTGAGGAGCACATTGAGGCGCCCTGCTGCCGCGACATACACGGCCGCAATGAGCCGCCGGATGGTGGCGTGCGTGCCTGGTTAGTGATGATCAGTGCGTTTATTTGTAACGGTGTTATATTCGGCATTATCAACACGTACGGAGTCATTCACGCGCTGCTGACGGATCGCCTGTCGGAGCAGGGTGACAAGGAAGCCTCGAGTAAAGCCGGTAGGTAACAAATACTATCGTTGGTGCAGTGATCGTTCGTGTGATGTCTATATACAGTTAAATCTCCCAAAACGTAACCAAATTGTTCCAGGGGTGGAACAAAAAACGAAAAGTTGCATTTATTGTACGGATTTGAAAAATATAAATGATTTTGTAAAATCACATTTTATTGGGAAAGATTTGCATTTTATATTCAAAAAGAATAATTCCAGAAACAAAAATATATCTGTTTGTTCTGTGATGCAAGTTATCGAGTGCATTGTTGTCTTTCAAATCAATCAATCAGAGAAGATTGATTGATCTTTGATTTTAACTGCTTTTCTATTTTGCGAACACGTGCAAACTCATATTTACATGAATTCCTTGTATTAGCGCCTAAAGGCTTTTTCAACGGTCACATCCATACTTTTACTCTACATATACAATCAAAACCAATTAAGTGACAATTGCGTCTCTAATCTTTATTGATAATTCATATCCTAAATTTGGCGGTTCGACGATTCACCGTCAAATGTGGCAGCGCAATGAAAGTGCACATGTTTATGTAAACTGCAGCACCGTTGTGGTGGCATTTAAGGATTAACTGTGATTATTTTGTGATTATTTTGGGAACAGTGCACTCGTCAGTGTAATTACATTCTGCTGTGAATTTAAGTATGTAAGCTTCATAATATAGTAAACATTTCCCATAGAGAGCGTGAGAACGGTGCAGTGACGTAGTGGAGAGTAGAATGCCATTGATTTGGACTTTACATTTGAATCGAGGAGAAACATTTGACGATTTGCACTGTGCCTGAGTACGTAAAAGCGTGAACCTGAATACTTATGCTTCTAAGAGGAACACGAGTTAGTTCTTAGATTTCGATTTCGTGGTATGTGAGTCATGGATAGGCATTGAACCTTATCTGCCGCCAGCAGTAATAGGAAACCGCTTTCGTGTTGAAATGTTAGCGAAACCGAAAAATCAAAAATTAATTGGTTATCTATTGCTGTACCCTCTAATTGAACCGTCGATGTGCGCGCGTCAATATCAAATGCGCAAAATCCGACGACTGGGCGCATTTGCGCAATTTGTTGTTGTCGTCGAAATTTGAAGAGTTGCAATCAACAAGTGGAACTGAAAATGTATTGCATTGCGATCAATCAGTCTGCCGCTTGGTCAAGGTTCGTGTTTCTCCGACCACTAACCGCAAAAGGCAAACATTTTTCGCTTTGTTGTTGCCTGGCACATACAGCAAAATATTACGCATACGCGATGTCGGCCTGGACGAGCCAAACAAATAAGTAGCTACACAGCAGTCAACATTGCCGTTGGCGGGCTTGGTGTTTCGCGATGTGCACATTGTGGCGTCGTCGTGGTCATTGACCACAAATTGGCTCTTGTTGTTTCGCTTTTCTTTCCCAACATGAACATAACCGAATATGGTTAGGAAGAGCTATGCGGGGGCCTGGGTGGGAATGCTGACATGTGCGGACGTGGAAGTGCGTATGAAAGGGAAATTAGAAACTGAATGTTTAGCGCTCCACTGACCCAGTTACTGCAACAGTCTGACAGTCTGTGTACCATTAGCTTTGGACGAAACCTTATAGGTACCTAAGCGTACCGTTTGCACATGGAAAATAAATAATTTCCTTGTGGTTATGAGCTGTGGTTGGGCTTTGGTTATACTAAGCGACTTTTTGCTAGTCCCCTCGAATGTTCTGATATTCCGGCTAAAGCACAATATCCGTGTTTTGATATTGTGAGCACTATGGAATATGATGAATTTTTGTGAGCGTAGTTGAATTTCGTTAAGTAATGGCTTTGGTTTGTTAACCCTTCCGACATGAAAATAACAGCCCGCTGTATGAATTGTATGGGCTGTAGTTCAATATATTGGACATTGTGACTGAAAGGGTTAATCTGAACAAATGCTTTTTTGAGTTTTTTAGTGCATGATTCAACTAAACTCAACATTGAGATATTTCCAAGTTTATTTTAGGGCGTTTTCGTTCCGTTTCAATCTATTTTGTTCTTCTGAATTTTCGTTAGAAAAATCAATAGATCTTCTGGTATCTGGTATGGAAGTGTTTAACTGCCAGAAGCTTCAAGACTTATTTAAACAAAAGCTGTGCGCAACTGGCTGGGCAGGGTGCAATGTCTGATATGCTTACCTTCATCATTTGTTCATAAGTTTTGTCTATAGAAAGAGAAACTGGGACTACCGGGTCCAAGTGACAACCTTCGACTACAAAGAGTCTGTCTCGGCCAGCTATGCTCGTTTGTGATTTTTGGTAATCTGATCGCTTGCGATGGTCTTGATGGATCAGGACTAAGGTGAAAAAAAGTTGGCCACAATGTTGGTTCATTATAACAAATCTATACTATACTATTTACATAAAAAAAAATGTATTAGTTTATATTCTGGGAACGCTTTGCATTAAAAACAATTTTGCATCATATCACACTTTGTTAAAGCAAATTTTGTAAAGATGCGGATCAAAGTTTGTTCAAAATTGTTCTTTCATTACAGAGATTCCCAAAACCCAACTTAATTTATACACAATAAGGCAAAATCAAAGAATTTGCCAAAATTTATTTTGTTGAGAAGATGTCATCCAAAATACTAAGCATTACATATACACCAGTACCTCGCTTTGCATTTTTTCGAAGTTGCATCGCTGCTGAATTAGCACTAATTTTCACTGTGCGTCGTTAGATTTTCAAAGATGCGTTGTTTTGGGTTCGAGTCTTTTAATTTTTTTTTTTGAAATTTTCTAAAAGATACCACGACTTTTGTTTCTAATTGCGCCATGCCATCAAAATTCGGGGATTCCCTTTCTAACTTTTGTGAAAGAAAGCCGACTTACGACGGCAGCCACTATGGACTTATCAGACAGTGATTAATTTTTATTTTGTTTGAATATTGAATATTTTATTTTGTTTTAATTGAATTGGGTTTTTTTTTGTTTTTTGTACCTATGTATGTAAACAAAAATTTATATTATTTTTGTTTTTTAAATGTTTACTTTGTTCAATTTAAAAAAGTAGTATTTTCGTAACCCTGGAACCTAACTTCGATCTTTACATGGTTTGCTATAGAAAATCATAATTCACTTTGCGTCGTTTCAATTTGCGTCGTGTTTTTTTTGGAACGTAACCAGTTATATAGACTTTTTTAATAATAAAGTAATTGTAACCACGAGATTAGCAACAACTTTTCTGCACGTGCAGTATGAACAATTTTTTAGAGCATTCGAACGCTTAGAAATATGAGCCGGCAACTATCTCCACATATGTCAACATACAGACTCGTACAATTGTACATACATATACATATATAAAATAAAGAGGGGAAAACAAAGAGTTGAGTGAAGTAATGAAATAATTTTGCCGTCACACTGTCTTTGCTATGTCTTGTACAAGAAAAACGTATCAATTTCCAATTATCTTTCAGAAATTATCTAATTGTCAATATTGCAGCACGCAAACAACACATGAACAACGGACATACATACTCTTATATGTATGTTGTGTAAACAAACCTATTGTATGATGCATTGCATTGACATTGAGGCGCGTTCACGCTTCTTTCAATTTATGAACATAAGGGAGAGAAAGCCAACGCCGCGCCGCTCAGGCGATCAGATGCCGGTTTGAGTTAATCAAATAAAAGTGCCCTTAGCTGGCTAACTTAAGAGAAAATTTAAATGCTACTTTGTAGAATAAAATTATAGAATTATCAGTAATATAAAGTCTTGTTTCCGAGCACGTCCTGTTTTGTGCGTAACTCTCAACTACCTAAATTTCTAGTGACCATTTCGAAATCAGATTCTCGTGATGTTTTGTTCATAATATGTGATCTTAATCGGAATGCTCAGAATTTCGAACAAGTGTCTTGGCTAATTAAAATGGGACAGGAATCGTTGCTCTTAGCCATTCGGTATTCGCCGGACAAACCACTTACATGTACATTTGTCCAATACTGAAGTTCAGGCATTTGGAGGGCAGGAGCAAATTAAACTCCTTTAAGTTTCTGGACACTATTCAGAATCGCATGGTAACTCTTATATGAGGCAGCGTGATCCACTATTAACACCTTTTTTTTTTGCATGCTCAACGGTACGTAGTACCAAGGAATATGAAGTATTTTCTTTGGCATACACACTACGGTCAGTCATGGTTGCATTGTGGGAGTGTTTTATGTAAGCAGTGAAACATACTTCACATTTCATATACATATCGAAGCTTATTCAATGAAATCTTACACTATTTGTTTTAGCATGTTGTACAAATTACTGAAATGTGCACACATTCACCTTATTCTCCTGTATAGAAATGTGTAAGTATTTTAGTAAGAAGAATTGCCGATACGTTCGCTCGTTCAATTTAAAGACGCATGTAAGCGCTCTATGTTGTTGTTGTGGTTATTGTTGTTGTTCCGGATAAAGACAAATTGGCAATAATGTGGGGTACAATAAGAAATTTATGATCTCGCGAATGCGCACGCATTCTAAAGAACATTCAACAGCATGAGGACGTTTCATCCGACATTTCTGTCTGGTGGTCCGTCTAGGCATTCCTCTCGGTTGCTTCTAAAAATGAATTGACTTTTGGGTGTGTGTGTGTGTGTTGTGTTGTGTAAACTTTTACACATGTCTATACAACCACTTTTTAAATATGTGCGTCTATAAGTTTGAGCTTAACAAATCGCTGTCGTTTCCTCGCATATTGGTTCTTGGTACATATCGAAGCTTATTTAATTTTTTGGCTTCTTGCATAGTACTCGTATCTATAAAAAGATTTCTCAATGGCAATGGCAATGGCAATGATCTTTACGAGAGCTTTAGTGGCCTTCACCGACGCTGATCGTTGCACAGTGTATTTTGTGTGTAAATTGGGTCAGCCAAGAAATTGGCAAGCAAGTGCGCACGCACTTATTGAGTGGGATATGAAATCATAGGGGAATTCACTTGTTCAGTACAATGTTCTTCTCTTATTGTGTGTGCTTAATGCAGTTTAAATCAGGAAATGATCGACTGATAAATTCATTCGTACACTGTGTTGGCAAACGATCTGACCAGTACTAGAAAGACTAAGGTATTTAAATGTGCAACTTTGTTGTGAATACTTTGTTGTGCGATTGATATGCAATTTTTTTTGCTTTTATGTATTTCTAAGTATGTATGTAGTCATATGGTGGCAAAAGATTAGAAAAATTCCATATTTTTCTAAAGTGAATGTTTAGATATTGTTACAGATTTGGAAGGATTTACGTAACTTTAGTAATTTTCTCTAAAACAAAAATTCTTTGATAGTAATAGTGCGTTCGTCTGTTTGTTATTTATACTTTATAAATTTCTGCGTTTTAGGCATAGAGATGTCACATTCACCTAAGTTATAAAATTTCAAAGTCGCAATTTGGTAAGCCTTCATCACACTTTTAGAACTATCATGGAGATAATATTTGACCTTTTTCTGAATTTGAAATGAAAAGAAAAATGTTATTAATCTGGCGCTTGGTTGAAGTCTGTCACATTTAAATATACATACATAGTCACCAGTCAATGCCAATCTTGTACTCGTTTGCGACGTTTTGCAAAGTAATATAATACATGCGATTTTTTAATTATTAAGGAGCTCGCCTACGTACAAAGTTTTGAAAAATGTTTTTTTTTTACATAATTTTCATTTGGACGACGTGAGGAATGTTATTTTCAAAGGATTTGGGTAAAAACTCTTCCCGGTTATTGAGCTGTAGTTATAAATTTAGGGGAAAATTGTAGTTTTATGGGATTGCTTAAAATCCATCTGGCCAGCATTAAGTGTGTAAACAATATATGAAACAATAAAACATAAAATGTTTATGTCTAAATATTTTCTCTATTCCACATGTCTTTTGTGTGTGACCCACCTACTCATATATATATGTGCCGTTTCGGTGGACGAAATCGTTTTTTTTAAATAACATAATAAACTTACATGACTCAAACTTACTCATACGGACAAACGACAAAAATAATATAAAGCTAATGCTTGAAAATATTGGATGCTTGTATTTGTCAGTGTTTTGTATTTTCATAGCATTTATGTACAGTTTGAAAAATTCGCGAATGCTACACTTTGCATGCTTTATTGGTTGCGTAGTTGTAATGTGTTTTTCAGTAATGAAAATTTGAAATTCAATACTGAGAATCACGGCTAGACCACATCATGCTCATATACCGGCACTGTAACTTCACACCCCTGAATATTCCGCAAAGTCGGGTATCTGTTATTTCTGTGATGCATTCCTATCGTCAATGAGGTTACAACGAGCATCAATTTTGAGCTGACTTCGATTGTGGTACAAGCAGATATGAGCGTTTGTGCCAGTTCGTGGCTGTTTGTGGCAACAATGTTTACAATTTGCTGGGTCAAATCTAGATGAGGGGCGCCATGGTGTGAGGCCTAAATTTACGTTATACTCTGAGTTATTTAGTTTCAATCTCAGAAATAATAATTAGTTACAGTAAATGTACGTAAGTGGAATTAAATTCGAGTACAAATTCTTTAGAAACACACTGATATCGTAGCCGTCTTTGAAGAAGCAGAACATGGACTCATGCAAGGCCCTCATCCAATGTTTCACGAATTCAGCGAGATTTTGTTTTTATGTTGTGCCTGTCAAAATTTGGCCACCTTTCACCGTCTAAAATCCGTGTCCTTTGGAATTCTTACTGTTCGGTAGCACATCGAAATGCTGCAAGCTTTATTATGGCAACATGTCAGTTCAATGTTGCCCTTATCAAAATGTTCATATATATAATAAAAAAATAATAGATTGCAGCACATGAGTGATTAATTGTCCGGAGTGAATTGATGACATAAAAACGTGCTGTTTAGTATTGTTTATAATTATTTTAAGAAATTATGCCAGAAATATATACTTTGCAAATCACTTAATCAAATAGTCGAGATATGTAAATAGTCGCAAGCGCTCGCTGCGCTCGTTATCGCAAATCATGTTTTGCGTGAGTGTGCGGGCGTTGCACAGTGTTGCGAGTAGTGACAAAAATGCCAAATTTAAATATTAAAAGTACACAAATCTTAGTACAAGGTTTTGTTGGGAATGCTTCAATTAGGATAAACCCCAAGTCCTAACTAAAAATATTGAGTAACATATAAGTAATGAGTTCTTAAAGTAAGTGAAGTTATAGCTTTGAAAAAAATTGCAAAATAGCAAATTTTTGCTTTCACTTTCGGATTAAATACTTCAAAATTCATTTATGGACGAGTCCCTAAAACTTACTGTTGACCTAAGCTTCATTTAATTTAAGTCTGGTGAACCCAGCTGATTCTTTTTTCTTTCGCTGATTCGTTATGAAAAATATTCTTTGAAAGTAAATTAAAAGAAGTACCGAGGCTCTAGGTTCGAATTCTATACACATAGCTCGGGTTGGTAAAACACTCATCTACTTCTATCGCTATTATATTATAAGAAATTTATGGAGGCAAAGCCTCCAAATGTGAAAGAAAACTTAAAACCGATGTTCGGATTCGCCCCCTTCCCCCTACCGCTTGAAATGTGTGTGTTGTAACACATGTTGGAAAAAAGAGTGTTGCGTACACATTTCCAAAAAGACGGGTGAAATATGTGGTATTACTCTACTCCCCTATCCTTTTCCTTCTCCTACTCTCCCCCACGGGCATAGTATAGGGTTTTCCAACAAGAGGTGTTATTTTGGTATTCAAAGAAAAATGTCATTTTTGAGATAAATGATCGGATGTTTATTTCATAATAAAGAGGAAGGTATGTCGTTAATAATGAAAAACAACATCAGCCAAATGGCCACCACGACCACGCTGACAGGACCATATCCTTTTCATGAAATTTTCCATAACCAAATCGCAAAGCGGCTGCCCTATGTTCTCGATAGCCTCACGAATTCTATCTTTGAGGCGTACACCTTATCTTTCACGTGGTCCCAAAGGAAGAAGTCGCAAGGTGTTAAATCACAAGATCTCGGTGGCCAATTGTGATCACCTCTTCCAGAGATAACACGGTCCGGAAACTTTTCCCGTAAAAGAGCAATGGTTTCGTTGCTTGTGTGGCACGTAGCGCCGTCTTGTTGAAAGTAAACGTGTCCAGATCAATACCATCCAACTCCGACCATAAAAAATCGTTAATCATCTCTCGAGGACGAGGAATCGACAAACCTGGGTTTTCTTCAACACTTTGGGCTACAGCAGCAATATTCTCAGTTGTTCTTGAGCGACGTGCACGGGTTTTATTCTTCACATCACTAACTTGTCCCAACAGCTTGAATTTTTCTACCAATTTCTGTATTGCGGTCCGACAAGGTGCTTCACGACGACCCAAAAATGCTTTAGTTCTGCGAACTGTGAGTGCAAGATTTTCATCATTTTTGCAGTGAATTTTAATAATTTCAATGCGTTGTTGAAGCGTGTATCGTTCCCTTTTTAGTAATGGCGTAGTTTCTACTTGTCAAATGTCAAAGAATAAAAGCTTCAAAAGTGACAGCTACCGAAATACCGGGTGATTCAAAATAACACCTCTTGTTGGAAAACCCTATACAATGGTCCAAGTGGACTGAGTTCTATGGAAGGCTTGTAGCCGCCCACCCGCACATCATTACCCAAGCACACTCAGTTTTTCATTTTCTGATCCGATGTCCTTTTAAAAGGACCTTGCAATTTTCAAGATATGCATTTATTAAAATATTTGAAATATTTGAAGAAAATTGTCGCCTTTGGACTACATTTTGAACATGTCAAAATATGTCAGAGAAAAAATATGAATGCCCTGCACTAGTTTTACACCTAATGTAATCTTTTGGATTTGATTTATGTTCGACTATTCCTTTTATTTTTATGACTTCACTAGATAACCTTGTAACACTGTGCGCTGTTAGCACACTTGATGACCACATTCGCGAACAGTGTTCGTATGAAAGTTTTGCGTACCGCTTATCATACTTACATACACACAAACGTGTGCGGGTGTGTATTCGTTTCTAGTAGAATCGAATAAGAGTTTTCATCTGGTGTATTATTGCTTCCTACTTTGTTGACTATGTAAACAATTTGAGATGTTCACACTTACATGGACTCGTGTGACCACACACAATGTGCTGCGAGAAGTCAGAGAGCAGCTTTGCTGCGGTAATAAGTTACCGACAACCGTGCGCCCGACTTTGCGCTTTTGCCCCAGTAAGCACACTTGTGTTCCTAATTCGATTATCTTTGTCGGCGTTTGCTTTTGCCACTCGCGTGAGATATGTGAAGCGTGCAGCGCAGTTAAGTGATTACAAAGTCATATTTAATTCTTGTCGATGCTTCTCCACTCCGGAACGCGCTTGTGGCGAGCTATGGCGCTTGGGATCAATTTGGCGGCTTTTGTCTTTGAGCGAGCGCCGGCGCGGCATTTCTTTGTTCTGACCCGAAGCAATACATGGTAAGTATGTAGGTCATTCATGGGGCTTGGCCTAATCGCTCATGGAGACGTCGGCTTAAAAAGAATGGCAAAACTTTGAACTCCAAATAACAGATCTTCGAAATTTCCAAAAAAATTTTTGTCTCTCCCTTTATCTAAGTACTTGTTTCTTTTTTTTCAGCACTTGTGGGCTCATTGACTATCGGTACAACATTCCTACTGTCGCCAGTTGCTGGTTGCCTTACGGATAAGATCGGCCTGCGTCTCACCACTCTGATTGGCGGTCTGTTTTCTGCCAGCGGCCTATTTCTGTCCTCCTTCTGCACCCAGAACATTGGCGCCCTTTACCTGACGTATGGCATCATGTTTGGCTTTGGCGCCGCTTTGGCGTACACGCCCGCACTTGCAATTTTGGGCCACTACTTCAAACGCTACCTGGGCAAAGTGAGCGGCTTCGTGACGGCCGGCTCCAGCGTGTTCACGGTGATACTGCCGCCCGGTCTCGACTACTTGCTGAAGGGCTACGGCCTGGAGACCACACTGCAGGTCATGAGCTTGATTTCTTGCTCCATAATTGTGTGTTCGTTTGTGTACAAGCCACTGCACCCGCCGCCGCAGCCGCCGCAGAAGAAGCCCGGCCGATCGCGCTTCAACATCATGCTGCGCTCCGTCATCAACGTGGAGATCTGGAAGTGCAAGAAGTACGTGGTCTGGGCGCTGTGCGTGCCGCTGGCGCTCTTCGGCTACTTTGTGCCGTATGTGCACATGATGAAGTTCGTGCAGAAATCGTTTCCGGGCAAGAGTGAGAACTTGCCGGTGATGTGTATTGGAGTGACCTCGGGACTGGGTCGGCTGATTTTCGGCGTGATCGCAGATCTGCCCGGTGTGAATCGGATATACCTGCAGCAGCTGTCGCTCGTTTGCATCGGAGTAGTTACGCTGATGCTGCCGCTGACTAGTTCCTACGTGCTGCTAATTGTATTTGCTCTCATCATGGGTCTGTTTGATGGGTGCTTCATCTCGTTGCTGGGGCCCATAGCGTACGAAATCTGCGGGCCGTCTGGCGCCACGCAAGCTATAGGCTTCCTCCTGGGGTTGAGTTCCTTTCCGCTGACGATTGGACCACCGATTGCCGGCATGATCTACGACAGCACCGGATCGTACACGTTGCCATTACTGTTGGCCGGCATACCGCCGATAGTGGGCGCATCGCTTATTATGCTCCTCATACACTGTACGCGAAATAAGAACGCTGCGATAGAAAAAGACTCAATGCCGGTGCAGGAAGCGAATGAAAGCACTGCCAACAAGGATGCTGAGCAAGGAGTTGTGACGCCGAACGAGAAAGGTAAAGTGGGGACCAAAAATATGTTGTTATGTATAAGTAAACAACAAATAATTGAATTACTTTTCTTGCAGATATGAAGGCGAACGAACCACTGTTGAATGGGCATTCGATCGTTGGTGACGATGGCGATGCCAAACCGGCCACTGCCGGGAATTCGGTGCCTGCGGAACGGCACGATAGAACGCACTTGGCCGACACAGGTACTGATGGGCATTCTGGTGTTCAGTGTAGACATGCCGCTACGCTAGGGAAACTTAGACTATGCACTGCTCGTGCTTACGATCACTACAGTAGAACATTTATGACTAACCCCTGCATAACTGCGAAAACTGCTTTGCTTAGTAAGAGCTGTACTTCCATATCGCTTGCGGATGGTACATTTGGTGCTTGCTGCTTGCCCAATAGTGAAACTGAAACTGCCGAATATTCGAGAGTAGCACAGAAACGACACTACACTTACTCCATTTATTGAAAATATAATTATATATTTATTTATGTAAATATGTACTCCGCTTTGTAAACAGAACGGAAGGTGGATATGTGTGCAGACTTGGAAATTAGACAGTTTTCCAAGAACATTGTAAATCGCGTAGGAATTCATGATTGAGCATTGCCTCATTAGTTGTGGCTAACTTAAATATGTAACATCTGTATGTAGTTTGAGTAAGATATTTGAATATTTATTTTATCAGAATGGCTAACGACAATCAAGCAACAATTGTTATTGTTGCAAAAATGCCAGACGTTTGCAATGCTTGCGCAAGTTTGGCTTAGTGTCTCATAATCTCCGCTTGTACATTTCTGATTTTCTTAACAAAATTTATCCGTTTGTGTTCCCCCGAGAATTTATCAACGAGTCTGAAAGAGTTAATGTGATGTATGGTAGTATATATATGTGTAGATCCGTACTAACAACAGTAATTGTGACTATACAAAAATAATTAAGAAAGTATTTGCATATTTTTAGGATGAAGCTTTTTCTTTTAGCTTTGCTGCTGTTGTAGCAATGCATTTTAATTTGCCTTCTCTTTGCTTGATTGCTTTTTATTTACACATCTATTTATATATTTACATACATATATATCTGTGCATAATTCGTATTACTACTTACCCATTGAAAAAGTTTGTTTTACATATATTTGAGAAAGATTTGGTTCAAGTTTGGTTGACTTTTGGTGTATAATTACAGTAGACTGCATAGTGGTTCAATTAACACCCGCGTAGTGTATTCTACTGCAGTATTAACGAAAATATTTTGCGAATAAAAATGCCTGGTAATGCCTGGCTTTGTTGCATTTTACTGCGCTTTAATTTTGAATGTGTGCTTAGATCGTTGCAAACTGGACTGTGAATGTGTGGGCAAAGTAAGCGCAAAATATTTACAAATTTTCTTTACAGCATCTTTTTCAGATACAACACAGTCGTGAAGGGCAGATCGATACAGAGAGACCCGATACATCTTTACGATTATTCTAGCCATGGCCGCCGCATTGGCCGGGCTCTATTCCACTTAACACTTAAGCTTAACGACTACTACTAAAGAAGTTGCAATGAACACTGCTGTAGAGTGCAATTGTTCCCATACACTTATTGTACACAGGTACAATACTTACTTTATTACGTTTGGTTTTAAGGACTTGGAGAAAAACCGACATATGCTTTTAATGTAGTATGAATTTATGTAAAGTTTTCAAATGGTTGAAACTATTTGCTATGTATAATGAATATTTTTTACATCAACAGCAGATTTGTGGTTTTCATGCACAATATGTTTGGATATATTTACAAATGACAACATTTCCTTGAGTCCTGGTATAAAAGTTGGTCCTAAAATTTATTTTTCGTGAAAAGTTTTGCTGAATGACAAACTCAATTTGTAGTTGTGGGTATCACACGCATTAGAAAATAGCAGGGACGGATTCAGAAAAATATTTCGAGGGAGGGGGGGGCGTTCAAAAAGTAATTCCTTAATATTTATAAAATGCCTTTTAAATTGTATGTAGTTTTAAAGTCGATCCTAATATTTCGGTTGAGATCCCACCCCCTTGAATCCGCCACTGCAAAATAGCAAAATTGAAGATTATACGGAAAAAGTGTTTTTTTTCCTGATGACCTTGAACGGCACAAAGTATCTGCAGTATACCTGGATGGAGAAATATGGAAAGAATCGAAATAGCAGACAAGCTTCGCTTAGTGATCTACTTAAGAGAATTACAAGCTATGGACTAATTGAAATGACTGCAAGTATCAACGACTTTATGGCCAAGGTGAGACAGAAAAAGTATAAAGATTATTTTAAATCGGCAGTTATGGTACTTACTGGACTTATCACTGGACACTACGCTATTGCACCGGCGCTAAGCCATCTTCGCAGAAACTGACAAAATGGAGAGGAGGTTGAAATGATTCATCACTTTATTCTTCGAAATTCCGAGCTACCCCACAGACGTAACAGAGGTAACAGTAGTAAAATAATCGGATTTCTCCAACTGTTATTGCGAGAGCTAAGGGCTTAACCGAGACCATACCTTGATACTAACTTTGACTACTCGGTTATGGGGTTGTACCTTCTCCTGATACTGACCAATAGTGGAAGTACGGGGTTTTCCATATATGCCCTTCAAACCTAGGAACAAGTTTAGTCTGACGAATTTCATTTACGTACAGTGAACTTGAATCATATATTGCTTCCGTAGCTGGAAATAATCACAATTTGGTTCATTAAGCTTTACTTGTGCGCACACCGACTGCACTGCTAGGTGGCTGAAGCGTTGACTGATGTAAAGTGCCGCTCAGAACTGCATACAAATCGATTACTTGATTATTTGCATCATTGAAATTGAATGGGTGAGTGGGCATGGAAAGTGCCACCGGACACGCTATTTTGGATTCAGCCAAGTTCGATCTACGGCTGTAGCGCCATTTAGGAAAAACCGATTGGCCTGAGTGGCTCTTTGGCAATTTCAGTGCACACTTCAGTGACGAAAGTGACAATAATCGTTGTGTTGAAGTTAAATGTATAAAAAAAGGGGAATTATTCACACATTATTGCATTGACGGGCAGCTGGAATTGTCATGAAAACGATGACGCTTGAGTTTTGACATGCGTGTGGTTTGAAAAATGTGTAAGTTTGTTTCAGTTGAAAATTCAGTAAATACGAACATAGAGAGAAATGCACATTTCAACTGAGATTATTGATTTATAAATTTTTTTCTATTAAATCTATAAAAATGTTACAGGTTATAATAAAGATTAAAATGTATAAAAAATACTAATTAAAATTCGGAACTACACAGAAAAAAGGGATATTACATAAACATATTATAAGTACTAATATATAGTAGACTAGCTGACCCGGCAAACTTCGTCTCGCCCAAACGGTCCGTTTAGGTGTGATGCCGTAACTCACGGTCGGAAGGGAAAATGGTAGGTTCGTACTTAGTTTCATTGCTGTGTCACTTAAAGTTCAGCAAAATATTTGGGTCACAAACAATGCGCCACGCCCCTTGTCTGACGCCCATCAAATCTTATCATTAGAATGACTCATGTATGAGACGACAGGGTACTAAATTTTAGTGTTGTATGACTTATAATTCCAAAATTATTCCAAATTAAAAATTTGAGTTGCATGAGTGGTGCCCCGCCCCCTTGTCCAAAATCCACCCTATTCCCCCTGCCGAAGGACACGACTAAATAATAAGTTTATACCGAGTGTCATTGATGTGAATGCTATAGTTCAAAAGCTACACCGGAATTTAAAAAGTGCCACGCCCCTTTCCAACGCCCATTACATTTTATTTGTGGAACGACACGTTTACGCCATGACACTGTTCCAAATTTCAATGCTATACGACTTATGATTCCGAAGATATTCCGTATTAAAAAGTTGGCTTGTATGGGCGGTGCCACGCCCCCTTGTCAAAAACCCACCCTATTCTCCCTGTCGAAGGACACGACCAAATCGTTAGTTTGTACCGAGTTTCACTGATGTGAACGCTATAGTTCGAAAGTTACACCGGAATTTAAAAAGTGCCACGCCCCTTGTCCAACGCCCATTAAATTTTACCGGTCGAACAACATGTTTACGCCATGACACTGTACCAAATTTCAATGCTATACGACTTATAATTCCGAAGATATTCAGTATTAAAAAGTTGGCTTGTATGGGCGGTGCCACGCCCCCTTGCCAAAAATCCACCCTATTCTCCCTGTCGAAGGACACGACCAAATCGTTAGTTTGTACCGAGTTTCACTGATGTGAACGCTATAGTTCGAAAGTTACACCGGAATTTAAAAAGTGCCACGCCCCTTGTCCAACGCCCATTAAATTTTACCGGTCGAACAACATGTTTACGCCATGACACTGTACCAAATTTCAATGCTATACGACTTATAATTCTGAAGATATTCAATATTAAAGAATTGAGTTGTATGGGCGGTGCCACGCCCCCTTGAATAATGCCACGCCCCCTATGCTAAGAACCTTCCACACGGTGCCCGTAAACACACACGTAATATTTTATTAAAATAGGTCTGGTGGTTTGGGAGTCTATAGAAGACATACGAAATTTATTTGATTTTTATATATAAGATGACAATAGCGAACTTATGATTTCAATTTGGGGGCTTTTTTTAATTTTTTTTTTGAGTCCAGTACCTCTTGAAATCAAATTTGTCACCCACAATGATTTTATCAAACAGATATTTGGGGAATTTGAATCTCCAAACCCGCTTACGTGTGCCACTGGTAGGTTATTACTTTCGTAAATGGATTTTAGTGGTTGTTGGTGTATTCCAAACTATAAATCTATAGGGCGAAGAGATAAAGAGTGTTTTCTTTAGCCGCTTATACGAATTTAACATTACTACCACTATTAGGTTGATACTCAGTGGTAAGTAATGTACGTGAGGCGAGAGAAGCTGGTCTGGTACGTACCACAGCTCCTTATGGGATTTGGGATTAAGCCCTGAAGTGTAAATGCGGGGCCCACTTCATATGTACTATATATACTAATTTCAGGTATGAAGTCAAAAAATAAGTGTTGGTAAGTAAATAAATTTAGTATATTTAATGCCACACTTGTGTACGAACTGGATCCGATCACGATTCCGTGGGTTTATTTTGTTCAGTGTTTTTGCGCAAGTGTGGCTTACAGCCTGGAACGAAATGCATGTCTGTGCATTGGCACGAGCGCCTCAAATAGCTGTAATTTGTATGCATTTGAGAGATTGCAATTAATCCGCGAATACCTTATCGCAAACGACGATTGGCTATTAAGTGCAATGAGTCGGTGAGAATTTACACGTCCGCCGTCACGCAGGTACGCACTATCGGAAGCTTCACAGTTGTTCCTTTATGGGTCGATACACAAATTTGAACGCATGTCATGCAATTAGATTTTCTTGTCCCACGCAATGCCCGATTCTTCGGTATAAAATCGTACGTCGAGCACAATGGAGCTCAATGTGTTTGTGTTTTTCGTTACCGGCGTATCGGAGTCGGGTTTGTTTTGGTTTTTCACTGGCTTTGGCGAATGTTGAGGAGCCAATGATGCTCGCGTTGCAACTACTGTTGGGAATACTTTTGGTTTTGTGGATCTTGATTCTTTGGTCGAGGCGAAAATACTACAAGTTAATTGTGAAAATTCCCGGACCTCTGGGATACCCTATTGTAGGCATGGCGCATAGGCTGAGGAAAAGAGAAGGTACATACATACATATGTGCTTGTGTCAAAGAAAATCAGATTAAAATAACTGCGCAATTTGTTCTCCAAAAGTGTGAATATGAATATCGAAGTTGCACGATGTGAAAAGTTATGCATCTAAGTTTTAAGAAAGAAGACTCTAAATATGAATGAAAGAATTCGAAAAAATCGTTAATAATAAATCTGAAACTTGTATTGCAGTTACGTTTTTTAAGCGCCATATTTTTTACGCTTAATATGGAATAAATATCAAAAAGTAATAAAATCAAATAAAGATCTCAAAAACAAAATATTTAATTAAAACAACGAAGCAGATAATTGTCGAAGATATTGAATGAATATTTCAGAAATACTACAAACATTTCATGAGCACGAGCAACAGTTTGGACACACCTTTTTCTCCTGGCTCGGACCGTATCCGTTCCTAGTGGTGAGCGATCCCCAAATCGCACAGGACATCTTCACATCACCGCATTGTATAAATAAGGGGCTCATATACAACGCACTGGACGATGGCACTGGGCGTGGCTTGTTTAGTTTGAGAAGTACCAAAGTCGAAGCCTTCGAGTTATGATTTCATGGTGACATGCTACTTGTACTTTCTTCAAAGATCCAGAGTGGAGTGTGCACCGCAAACTGCTGAATCCAGCCTTTGGACACAAGGTCCTGCTGAATTTTATTCCAATTTTTAATAGAGAAGTGAATTCACTTATGAAAACGCTCGATTTGTTACCGAAGCAGAGTGGAGTCGATTTGACGCGAATCATTCAACAGTTCACGTTGAGCATCGCTACAGGTACGTGAGTGAGTAGCTGTGTCAGGCTGACGGGCCTAGTGAACCGTCTTTTTAATTTACCAGAGACAACAATGGGCAAGAACTTGTGTGACGGTACTAGCTCGACTGACAACAAAAGTCTGCTCAACTGCTACCAGCGGTGAGTGCGCACAATTGACCTAACATCAAGTAGCTCAAGAGTAATTGACATATAGCCTTCTAGAAAATATGACAGATATGTGTTTTTCGCCTTGGCTGAGCTTTAGAGCTGTGCACATGATGCTGGGAGACTATTCAGCGTACAAGCAGGCAAAGCACGCCATACAAAGGTTTATCCGAAACGTGGGTGTATAGAGAATAGTTCCTTGTTCAATCTGTATCAAAACTAAGGAGATTTATCATTTATTGTGCAGTTGGTGGCCGAGAAAATGGAAACACCAGATCACAACCCGCGAAACTGCTTCAGACTGGATCAGAACATTTTCATAAATCGTGCCATTGACCTTATGAAGCGGAACGAGTTCACGTGGCAGAACACTGTAGATGAATCGAACGTTATAGTGTTTGGGGTGAGCGCCCGAGGGCCAACAAATATGCTGAATCGTTGCCTGAATTGGTTACGTGCACTTTCAGGCTTTCGAAACCACCGCAAACACCATTACCTACACCCTGATGCTGTTGGCCATGTTTCCACAATACCAAGAGAAGGCTTTCGACGAAATACGAGCCCTGTTTCCGGAGCGTGGCTGCTTCGAAGTGTCCTATGCTGACACTCAGGATATGGTTTATATAGACATGGTTCTAAACGAGACCATGCGCGTGATGGCGCCCGTGCCGATAGTCGCACGGCAAACGGAACACGAGACGCAGCTCAGCAACGGCGTTTTGCTGCCGAAGGGCGTTCAGATAGCAATCGATATTTTCAATATGCATCGCAGAGAGGATATTTGGGGCGCTGAAGCGCGAATCTTCAATCCAGATAACTTCTTACCCTCAAATTTGGAAGGAAAGCACGCTTATGCCTTCATACCCTTTACGAAGGGCATTCGCAACTGCATAGGTGAGTGGAACTAACATCTCGTAGCTGGTCACAATACTGAGTTTTGAAAAAGCAGCACATTTGCTAATGGGATATCATGTTGCATTCATGCAAATTGCTTCCATTGTATAAATGGAAGTATAGAAGTCAGACAACCACCATCTTCACTGTCGGTTTGCAAATGGGGAATGGATCTATGAGTCATAACCCAGACAGAGAACTATGTCATATAGAAGGCTGCCAAACTCCTAGAAAAAGCTATTAGTATATCTTTGCGTTAGTTAAAATTTTCATAGACAATCATGTCTTGAAAGTATTAGGGCGTCTAGAACCAAAAAAGGGTAGCGGTATGTTGCAGCTTTGGCCTCGATGATCCAGTGGGTGGTGCGATGGGTTTACATGCCAAAGGCTCTAGGTTCGATACTCGATACCCAATACTTGCCTACTTCTATCGTTATCCACATGAAGAAGGTGAGAATTATAAGAAACGGATTTGGCAGGCAATGGCAAGACCTCGAAGTGTCAAACCAAGCAAATAAGGATTCGGCGATAAACTGTGGGCCCCCTATCTCCCTTCCCCCATCCGTTTGAATATGAGTAGTGGGATGAATTACAATTGAATTATATTATGAAACTTTGACATAGTTTCATTAAGAGGTCGAAGTAGTTTATACCATGAGACCGAAGACATCATATAGGGATTCAAAATGGTCTTCGAGTTTGAACCCCACCTTACCTTGTATTGTATGTGTACTTGTTTTTCAGGCTGGAAATATGCACTAATGTCGATAAAAGTCGCGTTGGCCAAGTTGTTGAGAAATTACCATTTCACAACCAGCTTCAAGTATGACGACCTGCACTTTGTAGAGGATATAACTATTAAACTGAAGACGACACCACTTCTTCGAATACATAAACGAGATTGCTGAAATGCTGTGAAGCGTTGAAACGCATAAATGAATTTAAAATACATACTCGTAAATACCTGATTGATGAAAATACATATAATAATAAATATAACTTTACATTTAGTTTATCTGTATATGAAGCAATGTATGTTAAGAATGTACGAATCTTAAGGCCTTCTATCTATTTGCAGCTTTGGTTCTTTCTCATATCGCAAGCTGATATTATCTAGAAAGACGATATTCTCATACTTGAAGGTCGTTGAAAATTTGAAATTGCGCATCAGTCCCAGAAGCATCACTCGTAGAACTTTGTTCGCATAGCGCATACCTATGAAACAATGCACAATGTTCCATATAACGATTATATATGACACTTGAAACATCAGACGCACTTACCAATGCAATTGCGTGCACCTTTCGAGAAAGGTATGTAGGCGAAGGGATGTCTTTTAGTCACGTTTTCCGGCAGAAAATTGTCCGGGTTGAATAAGTTTGCCTGCGGACCCCAAATATCTTTGCGGCGATGTAACAGGAAGATTGGAATCATCACTTGCATGCCCTGAGGAAATTCAATGCCTGATTGCAGGTGTCCCTGCCTGATCGACTCACGCCCAATCGTTGGAATCGAGGGCATGAGCCGCAAGGTCTCATCGATGATCATATCCATGTAGGGTAGCTGCTTCAGATGCTCGTACTCGACTTCGATGTCTTTTCTAGGTAAGATGCTAAGAATTTCTTGGTATAATCTCTCTTGCACCGGGGGATGCATTGCCAACATGACGAGTACAGAGTAAATTGTTGTAGAGACTGTTTCGAATGACTGAAATGAAATGCTCGAACTTTTGTAAAAAACCTAATGCGCTAGTGGGGAAAAATTCGTAAGTAAATATATACCCCGGCAACTACGGTTTTCGTCTCGCTAATGACGTCATCAAGCTGGAATAATCCCTTCTGGTGGAAGTTCAATGCCTGATTTATAAAAATATCACAATTTCTTTTGATACCGTCATCTTCGGTGGTTTTCTGTGTCGCGCTACTATTGTTGTTGTGGTTGTGTTCTTGCGAATCATATTTGCTTTTGATTAACTAATGGAGTAGTGATGTATGTGAGGAACAGGTAAAGAAATCAATAACTAGTGGTATCACTCACTTCTTCGACATATTCCCGTATGAACCGCTTCGTGCTGTAATATTTGGGAGTGCGGACCAAGAAGCCCAAATGCAAAGTACTTAACATGGCATCTTTGGCAATCTGCTCAATCATGCTGCAAGTATAAATGCACAAATATATTTCGTTGAAAAACAAACGTCAAAGACAATAAAATGTTTAATTAAATTGTATTGCAAAGAATGAAAAAATGTGTAACTTTAATAATTCAATCAGTGGCGTATATAACATTTACTTTTGGGGTGGGTTTCTGTATAATGTTTGCAAGATACAGATATTTGGGAAAGGCTTGAGCCTCCCCAAACTTCCCTTGCATGAGTCACTGAATTCAATGTGTGAGTTCAAGTTCTTTCTTCCGACGCTCAGACTAAGTACAACTTTGAGCTTGGACGCGGCTTACTTCAACTCTTCAACACTGACTCTATACACATAAATCGTTAGTACGAAATTATTGATCGGAGAACAACAAGATCTTTGTGACTTGAGTGCGAATATCACTTTATAATAATTTTTCAGTGGCAAAATGAAAAGCGCGAAAAGCTTTCAGTACACTGGTAACAGCGAAACTCACAAATTGAAACCGCGAACAATAATCTCATGCTCTTCGAGGCCGTCCTTCATTACGATTCCCATGGTTGTTTCTACAACAAGAGAGTTGCAACATTACATGTTTCACTTTCTTAAGAATTAAAACAGCGAAAACTCTTACCAAGTGCCATTTTGAAAAAGGTGCGTTTCAGAATCTCAAACACTTCTCGCTCACCAGTGCCGGCCATGGCATCCAGTTTCTGTATAATTACGTGAGTGCCGCTCTTGAAGATCGGTATGAAGCTGGTTAGGATCTTGTGCGAAAATGATAAATTCATGAGTTTGCGATTGTGCCGCCATCTGGTCACTGCAAGTGCATAAAAGTATTCGAATGTTGATACATAGATACACATTTTCCGTTGTGAACCTACCTTGACTTGTGATTATGCCATGGGGTATGGCATTATCGATGGGGTTATAGATGGAACTCGCTTTATTGAGAAAATCTTCCGACGATAGGACATCCTTTATAACGTCCGGATCGATGGTTACGAAGAACGGCTCGGTTCCTATCCAGGCGCAGAAAGTCCAGCTCTTGAATTGTTCAAAATGCTTTTGAATCACGTAAAGGAATTCTGTGAACGGGAAATATTCAATTACATCTACGAAGCAGCAATTGGATACTGTTTGCAACATTACTTGTCATCGGAAACATCTGATAAGCAATGCCGACCAGCGGTAGCCCATAGGCAGTTGGCACGCTGGAAGTGATGCAGTGATAGGTTTGTCGCTTGGTGGAGATGGCGTAGAATGTGAGGACGCCCAGAATTATGCACAAATAGACAAGTATATCCAGAAACATGTTGGTGGATGACGAAGACGGTTTGACTGCACGCGTTAACGTTCTAACCAGAAATAATTTTAGATCAGCAGCTTTTATAGTGCGCACGCGTCACTAATTTTTACGGATTTCTTTTGCACTGAGTGCGTATTGATGTCTACTTGACGAAGTTTATATTTAATGTGCGCCTTGTTTTGTTCACCTTTAAAAGGTGCATTGCTCTAACTACCTCCCAGTAGGAAACTTGTTAAGGTGCTTACCATAATAATGCATGTTTTCCTCCACCTTTTGGCGGTGGAAACGGCATGCTACCAAAAGTAAGGTATTAGTAAGGTACGTTCTGACTACCTCCGGTTGTAGCTTACGCTAAGAAAGCATACAAGAAGGCACCAGAAGTGCAAAAAAAAGTCGGTTTAAAACCCGAATGATTGTTCGTATCGCCATTTCCAAGTGCACTTTACTTTGTAATGTACGTGGAATGTACATTTAAGTAGAACGAATCTAGAAGAAAGAAGTGATTTTACAAGCTTAATAAGTTGGCCTCGATAGTCCAGAGGGTAGCGCACTGACTTTTAATGCTAGAGGACCTGGTTCAATTCCCAGCGCAGGCTGTTTTAAACACTCGTCTATTTCCATTGCTATTCACATGAAGCAGTTGAGAATAATAAGAAACGCACAAGTAAACTTTTCGCAGGCAAAAGTAAAATTACCAAATATGTCTACCTTCCATTGCAAGTGAAGAAATCAGCAGTGCTTACGTTAACCGTAGCGAGGAAGTCATAAACTGAATAGGTCATTTTATTTTTTATAATTTTAAGCCCATTCCAAAAGCACTTACGCTTTCCTTCATACCGCTACATAACTAAATAAGTAAAGTATATTTGAATGGATAGCCGAACAATTCTGAAGAATTGTGCTGCATGACGCGTACTTTATTTTTGTAAATGAAGTCGGATACCATTTATACCTTACAAAATCATGCATGAACCGGCGGCATGGAAGTTGGAATGCTTCCCGGATGAAAGGTAAGTACTATATGCTGTAATGCATTACGGAAGGTGCCATTTTTCTTCTGGGATAAGTCCCATTAAAACGCGTCGAGTGTTTATGTTTACAAGATGTGCTTGCTTGGTCATTTGTGTATGTAAGGAAAGATTCAAGCTGCTGGTTGCATTGTAAATATTTGGGTATACCTGGCGAAAAACTAAAAACAATTAGTTGCAATGTTTTTGTTTTGGTGTTTTCGACACTGGACTTTAAAGCCATTTAGGGGTTCCGATTTAATAGCACGCTACACGCTTTGAACTGCCAGTATCTGTTCATTGTTTCTTCGGAAATACAGAAGGGTCGAGAGTGGACAACTTATTAGTCGGAACTAATATTATAAAGTTGAAAAGAAACAGGAAACAATTACTAACAGGTATAAAGCTTCTCAAGTGGTACTTGCAATTTCCTCGGCAAAGGATCGCTTTTTATCGCTATCTTTTTGTTTGATGACCACAAAAATGTTGCTCGAATATTGTTTTGAATATTTATTTCTTACATGCCATACCTTTACAAATAATTTCTGAAAACGACAGACAAGGACAACCGCTACATACCAATATTTCAGAGACGCGATAAATTCTATGCTATGCTCAACTATTTTGGATAGATTTTTGGTGGGAATTCTGTTTTTGAGTTCCTAACACTCAATTAAAGTACCAGTAAATCGTAAATTTTATGCAAATCACGGTCTTAATATTTTTTTTTTACTCTGGAGATGTTTTGGCTTTGTAGTGGTGGGCCTTTTTGACTTGAACGTCATATGGTTTTCTAATGATTGCGCTCTCATATAAAGTTATCAGTGTCTACAATTGCTTCTATGTGTATGGTTGTATGGCTGTGATTCAGAAACCGTAGAGCCCACATGGCTGACTGTCGCACTTTCATCATAATTTTATACTAAACGTGTAAACAACCATTTAAGCTGTGTGTGCGACTTGAAATCTCTGCCAAGTGTTAGCCCGAAGTGTTGTGTGTACATTGTACAATTGCTTGAATTAGTTCGCAACCTTTAACCACAACCTCCGAAACAACAAGGCGGATCTCGTGATAATGTGCTGAGATATATGTACATACTGCACACCTATCCATTTGGCTAGTGAGCTAGAATAGTGTCTATGATTTCGGTATAAAACGTTGTACTAAAGAAATGCCTCACTCATATTGGGCGTAGGTATCGGTCCAGTGAAGTGCGCGGTAATATGATATTCTGGCTTCAATTGTTTGTGAGCATTGTTGTATCGTTGGGATTGTACACAATTTGGACCCAACGGAAATATTCGAAATTAAAGTCCAAACTTCCGGGAATATCGGGATTCCCGTTGATCGGAGCGGTTCACCACATTAAAAGCAGGGAAAGTATGTCAAATAACAAGAATCCAACGACAGTTATTTTTGGGATAATTTCGTTGAAATTAAGTTAAGTTAACTTAAGTATAAAGTTCACACGTATTTGACAAGTTTCATTTTAATTGGGAGAAATTAACAAGGAACATTACGACTTGTAGTATATAACTTGATACATATGTACACATTACAATCCAGATATTATCTACTGAATTGTTGAAAATTTCAGAGTTGCTAAAGCTACTTAAAAAGTTGCAGCTTGTCTTTGGCTACAAGTCGTTGTTTTGGCTTGGACCTTTTCCATTTTTCCTAGTCAGCGATCCACAGATTGTCCAGGAAATTTTGACGTCGCCCCAATGTGTTAACAAGACTTTTCTGTACAACGCAGTCGAGGATGCTACAGGTCGAGGATTATTTACTTCGAAAGGTAAACCAGAATCGTAATTTGTGTTGTATAAATTTTTGATGTTTTACATAAAAGTATAGATCCAGAATGGAGTGTGCATAGGAAGCTACTGAATCCCGCTTTCGGACACAAAGTTTTGCTCAGTTTCTATCCAATTTTCAATACAGAAGTAAACGCGTTATTGAAAACGTTCGATGAACTGATTGGCAAAGGCGAAGTCGATTTAATGCCAATTCTTCACAAGTTTACCTTGAACATAGCTTGTCGTGAGTGCGCTCTGCACCGCCCATAAACATATTTAACACATTAATTTCTGCTCCCCAGAGACCACAATGGGTAAACGCATTTCCGATGAAAATAGGACTTCCAACGTAAAGAGCAGCTTGCTCGATGCGTTTCAATGGCAAGTTACCACTACCGCAATTTTAGCACAAAAACGTTACGAAATTTCTTTACAGCATCCAAGATAATGCGGCCGAAAAAGCATTTGCGCCGTGGCTAAATTTCGGACTCCTTCATTGGCTGCTGGGCGACTACAAGTCGTATGTGAACGCAAAGAGAGCGGCTCGACAGTTCGTCAACGGGGTATGCGAATCAGTGGCCTTGTTCTCGACCCAATTCACATTTAAAACAGATTGCAATTCCTTGTTACGCAGCTCATAACTGAGAGAATCGAAGCCTATTCGACGGCATCAGAAGGCGCGCCGAAGGAAAGCCAGAACATTTTCATAAACAGAGCGATCCATTTGTTAACTAAGGGCGATTTAACATGCAAGAATGTGGAAGATGAGGCGCTAGTTATAGTTTTAGGAGTAAGGCGCAGCTGAGCTGTTTGAAGACTTCAATATTCAATATTCAATATGCAATAATGTTAATGTTCTTGGGGACAGGCTTTCGAGACCACCGCAAGCACCATTGGTTATACGCTGATGCTGCTTGCCATGTTTCCGCAGTACCAACAGAAAGCCTTCGACGAAATAAATTCGCTATTCGCGGAGAGCGGAGAGTTTGACGTGTCCTATGCGGACACGCAGCAAATGGTGTACATGGACATGGTGTTGAACGAGTCGATGCGCGTGATGGCCACTGTGCCGTTGGTTGGACGCCAAGCCACGGCGGAGGTGACTCTCAGCAACGGCATCGTGTTGCCGAAGGGCGTGCAAATCGGAATAGACATCTTCAATATGCATCGCAGAGAGGATATTTGGGGGCTGCTGGCACACGTCTTTAATCCAGACAACTTTCTGCCGGTGAATTTGGAGGGAAAGCATCCGTACGCTTTTATACCTTTCACAAAGGGAATACGCAGCTGTATCGGTGAGTTGGGGTTAACTGATTGGAGTGTCCAATTGATTGATTGATCAACTGGAAGGAAGTCGTATTAAACATATTCTTTACTGCAGGCTGGAGATACGCATTAATGTCAATCAAAGTGGCAATGGCCAAGTTGCTTAGAAACTATCGTTTCACTACCAACTTTGCTTACGATGATTTACACTTCGTGGAGGGCGTAACAATAAGATTGAAGGAGCGGCCCTTACTGGAAATCCATCGCCGAGAAGCTTAAATGTTCGTTCCGGAAAATGGTACTATGCAGTAAAGTACTTAAATATGGCCCATAAGTATTTGTTTTTTCATCATACAAAGATTGTATTTATATCAAAACATTATACATAAAATATTTATACGGATCTCTGTGCTACACATGTTTAGAATAATTATGAACGTGATTGTGATATATGTATATAGTTTTATGTATGAGATTTGAATTATGAATATTTGAACGGCCTTGATGTTCTAAAGGACCACGAAATAAAGATGATATCATAACATGCGGCAACTGCTCTGCCAAAAAGAACTAATTTACTTTTAACAAGAACAAAATTGATAAGTAGTGATTTAGCCCTTTCCTTCCCGAATTATGAAATAGCCATAGAAACAAATTGGAAGTTGGTTATTTGAAACGAGAAAACTATTTAAAAGTATTTTGCATCATATTTAAAATGGTTTCGACTTTCCAGTGGGAGGTGCGAGGAGGAGGTAGCCATACTACACTAGACTACACTGGGCTTTTATGAAGCAAAATTAAAACATATTTTATATGAAAACAAAATGTCCCTTATTTATAAGTTTTTAGAGTTATTTGTTAGAATTTTAGAGTTATTTGGTGTCCTTTGTTAAACATAGAGCAATATTACATTTTTGCCATTTAATTCTGCTGCCCTGTCGAGCGGGAACCGTTGCACAAATGTTAACAATTTTCAATGTTCCCATAAAAACAAACTACATATTTTGCTGAAAAAGCTCAGAACAATGTTTCTTTTAAGCGATACAATTCATAGAAGGGGGAAAAATCGAAAATTATACATCGAAATTCCAAATTTGAATTTGGTAGCCATATGGCTATCATGGGAAGGAAAGGGTTAGTAAAACTTTTGAATGCGTTTGTGCCAAGGCCAGGGTTGCATGCGCCACTTTAAAACTATAATATATATTCGATTCAAACTGTCGTACATTGTGTCGGACATTGTTGTTGGCATTGCAGTACTGGTTAAACCTTAATCTTCCTCAGTAGTATTGCGGTCGTGGTCGCTGTTGATGTGCTTCAGTTTTTCAAACTGAAACTCTGGCGTAGTCGCCTACAGTTTCAGTTTCATGTTTTTGCTTGTAAATTATATAATGACCTCAAGAGAGAGGTTTTAGAAAACCCGTTTAGATACATTTTAAAGAAGGGTATGATAAATGAACTATTTGTATGATTCATTGTTGTAAAAACTGCATGTACATACGTAAGGTAAAACTATGATATACATGTTTGGCGTTTTGCTTCCTAAAAGCAAATTTTGTTATAAAACAAATCAACACTTTAACATTGATATTGTCATATTTCTTAACCCAAAGTAGAGGTAAAATTTTCGGAAATTTTGTTTGTAAAGTCATGGAGACTAGAATATGTCCTCCGTGGGTTAGTTCGCCAAGAAATGCGAATTAATAAAAGCAAAAGCTTTGCAATTGTTAATCCTTTAGAGTTGGAGCTGGAAAGGGGTAAACATTTTGCATTAGAAGCTATGTATACTTAAATATTAGACTAGCATTTTTAGTTGCACTTGCAGTGGCGCACACAGGGGGGTTTTGGGGGTTCAAACCCCCCCGAAATATTTTTAAGTTAGTACAGAAATTTAATTTAAAACCGTCGCATATATGTTCAATCATCAATAACACTACTCGACACAAAAAATGCACCTGTGTTGTCTAGACTAAATTCTGTACACTTGATAAATTCACCATATTGACTATTTGTCAAGAATTGGTATTCTATTCCTAAAAATAAAAGCTCTTTTCTTGATAAATTGTCAAAAGTGTGAATGCTATTGACAACAGCATACAAACTGAAAGTTTGCCTATTGAAAATGGAAGAATTGTGCATGTTTACACTTTTAACGGTTGAGGAGGATAGAAGAGAAGAAATCAGAAGCAGAAGAAAACAAATAATTTGCCTTCGTTGAGCGAAGAAGAATTCATGAAGAATTTCCGGCTAACTCGATCCTTGTGGCATCGAATAATTGGGCTATCTTTGCCCATACGCATTCTGGCGGCATTGCATTTGTTTGGACATGGATCCTACTAAAAATGTAAAAATGTGGTAAAAACTGTAATTTGCCTATGAGCCAATCATCTGTCTCACAAAATTGTAAAAATTTTTAATAAAAATTAAAACATAATTTTAAAATTACTTCATATTCACCTTATGTTAAATTAAATGAGCTTTTTACTTTATCAATGTTGCATCAGAATGCCAACAAAGCTTTTGCTTGATAAAAATCTTGACAAAATACCTTGATAAACAAATTGTCAAAAATACACAGATTAGGGTTGTAACTTTTGGCCGCTGAACACGAAACTGAAGATCAACAAATTTTGTAAGAAGCGTTTTCAAATATTCGAAAACCCAGTTTTTACCCTGTTGTTTTAGTTATGAGCACATATCTCGTAAATGAACTATCAGACTAACACAAGATGTCCGTCGGTCAGAAGATAATACCTTAGCTTTTCCAGAGATATACAGATTGTCCAAATCAGATGAGATTTGGAGAAATTACTGACGATGAAAGTTGTAAAAAAGTAAATTTTTCGACCATTTTCAAAAATCATAAATTTCTGAATGTTTTTTCATAGATAAAATAAATTATTTCCTTTCGTTTCAAAACCTCTTAGGTTTATTATTTGTGCAAATATTAAGCCTACCATCAATGGAATCGAAAGAAAAATGACAAAGTTATGATGGACTGAGTGAAAACACTAACTTTACATTTATTACACCGTGACCCATCCAAATGTTGATATAGGCGTGAAACTAGATGTCATTTACCTGGCGTAGTCAGTTTTCATTTTCTGACCCAAAGTGATTTTTAAAGGACTTTAAAATTTTAAGGACATACACATTTCAAATATTTGCTGTTGTGCAATAATGAAGATATGGGTATCGAATAAAAGAGAAAAATTGTCTCCTTTTAAATAAATTTTCTATTTTGAGTTTTCAAGACCAAAATATGTCAGGTTGGGGGAACATAAAGGGTTTTCCAACAAGAGGTGTTATTTTGGTATTCAAAGAATAATGCAATTATTTGAGATAAATGATCGGATGTTTATTTCATAATAAAGAGGAAGGTATGCCGTTAATAATGAAAAACAACATCAGCCAAATGGCCACCACGACCACGCTTACAGGACC